>JALAZF010000168.1:2020000-3407916 GCA_022829125.1 Lathyrus tuberosus
AATTATTTTATTTGGGCCAAGTACATATTTTAAATTTATTAGCCCAAGTACATATTCCAAATTTATTAGCCCAAATCTTTTTCCATTTAATATTCATTACACAAATGTCTTATATAAAGCCTTTAATTTTTCCTACATCAAACGATGTGGGACTCTCTTCATCATCAATTTGCAACGAAACTGTTCATCAACATTCAGAATTATCCTACTTATGTTGAATTGGTCTTTGATAAATGCTATTACAAAACCACCAATGAATGTTGCTATCAGCTGCAGAAATTTCCCAACCTGTTTTCACAAACCCAAAATTTAACCTTCACTCAGTTAGTTAAATCCAAACTATTAACCTTTTACACTCTAAAATCATAATCTACATTCAACTCCAAAACTCATACCTTCTCACCCATGGCATCTTGAATTAGAACAGTATCACCAGACATTCTCCCCACAACTTCTCCTGTGTTTGTTTCTTTATCAAAGAAAGCAACATCTTGTCTTAATATAGTTTTCAAATACAATCCTCTAATTCTCGCCGCTTGTCTTTCTCCGGTGACCATCCAACAACTCACCTCTGAAAACAGAAAAACAATTCACAATTTTTCTATGTGAAGAGTTGTGTAGAGGGAGTAGTGAAAATGAAGAAAAAGTTTGTGTGGTTCTATGTGTTGAGAAAGACAGAGAGAGAAAGAAAGATCATGATTGTTGCAACATAGATATAGATATAGATTCACAACCTTCTTGCAACATAGATAGATATAGATATAGATATAGATATCTAGAGTGAGAAAGACAGAGAGAGAAAGAAAGATCATGATTCACGTACACACACACATTTAGAGATAGAGAGAGATCCAGAGAGAAAGAATGTTGCAAGGTGGGTTATGAAGAAAGCCATGTAGCACAGCTCAATAGTCTATTTATACATCATTGGGCAGCATACCATACAATAGAAAATAGCCAAAAATAAAAAATCATTTATTGGGACATACTCATTTTTCTCAGATGTAATTTCAAACAGATGTAAACTAAAATTGTATTATGGCATGATCATATCTCCTAGGAGCTACCTCTGATTATTTAAACAGCAATCAGAGTTCTTGGAACATCAAATTTATAATGCCATGAAGTTTTCACTTTTCACACATGCTAATAAACTAACAAAGTTTGTATGAAATAGTATAGTGCATGTAATTAAGAATCTAATCATATTATTACATATGTAGAGTCCTAATCAATTGCCAGAAAAAATAAATGCAGAGCAAACACAAAAGCTCCCCACATCCTTTCTCTCTAACTTGCACAAAACACATGCAACTGGAATTACGAAAACAAATAGATACTTCACAGATGGTCATGATTCATGAAATTAATGTGTCAAATAAAGTATTCAAACAGAAACCATTGAAAAAAATATTAAAACATGAGATAACAACGGTGCCCACCGAATTTGACGAAGACAATGAAAAACAGTGAAAATGCAAGTAATTTTCAAAACACAATAGCCAAAATACAACCATCAATAATATGATATCTGAACTTAATCTGTCAAATAAAATCATTTAGGCATAATTGAGAAGTGTAGATTGACCATAGTTAATATCTAAATTTAACCTGTCAAGAAAAATCAATTAAGAATTTATGAGAACGGTGGATGGACATCTAAAGCTAAGAAATACAAATTTGCAACCCCAATCATTTAGGCACTTTTTTACTATTTGTTTCTTGTTTCTCCAAGTGAAAGATGAGAGAGATGTATGGGTGGGTCGTTGCAAATTGATGATGAAGAGAGTCCCACATCGGTTGATGTAGGAAAAATTAAAGGCTTTATATAAGACATTTGTGTAATGAATATTAAATGGAAAAAGATTTGGGCTAATAAATTTGGAATATGTACTTGGGCTAATAAATTTGAAATATGTACTTGGCCCAAATAAAATAATTTTTAAATTATTAATTTGAAAAAAAAAATAGAATTAAATTAAAAATAAAAAATAATACGAAAAAAATGCCATATGAAATTTAAAAAATAAAAAATAATAAAAAATGCCACATAATTCGTCCACGTAATTAAAAATAATAATAAAAAATAAAAAAATATTGCCACGTCATAGAAATTGTTGACTGGATTTTAAGAGGGGTCAAAACAGTAGAATCTTCAAATGACAAGGGGGGAATCTGTGTTTTTTTTTACAGGGTTGTTTTTGGGATTTCGCCCATATGGAAGGGGGCAAAAGGGGTATTAACCCTTTTTTAAATAATTCAGACCACAGAATGCCAAACTGAGATCAAGCTTAATGTTCTCTGTTTACCATGAATAAAAATCTGGAACAACTAAAAAACCCTTAGAATCAAGTGCAAAAGAAACCCCAATCGTCCTACCCACTTAAAAAATCTATACTAGATGGAAGAAACAATATTACACAAAGCTGAAAGATGATTCGCTGACTCCACCTTCCCAACACACACATCACACTCCACATTAATCGTCGCTGACACAATTTGACGCCTTAGAAGATTCTGCATACTGGGCAGCCTATTTTGAATCAGCTACCAAGAGAACACCATAACTTTAAAAGGTGCCAAAAATTTTTATATCCTAGACAACCCTATCTCTACCTTCTCAAACCTATTATCCCTAATCCCAGAAAAAATAAAAGTAAAAAATTCATAAGCAGAATTGACCAAAAAACCCCAATTTGGATCTGGCTTCCAAACACAAGCATATTCTCGATCACGTCTAACTACCCCCTAAATAAGTGAAAACAACGTCTTAAAGAGCTTCTCCACCCAAAAATACAGAGTTCGCCTCCACCACTACAATAAATAACGCTTTTTATGACGATGCTTTCACAACGAACAATATAAAACCGAGGGTGTATGTAATGGGAGCACCTTGTTTTTTTTTTTTAAATTAATCTGTTACCTCGGTTCTTTGTAAAGGCGGCATAACCATATGCTCAGGGTTTGAGATTCGATTCCCAGCTCCTACAATCTTATGTTTTATATGGAAACCAAAATGCGCCTTTAATGTTTATAGATTTTACGTCGAATATGTCACCTCAGTTTTCAGGAAAACCGAGATAAATAATCTCTAATTTTTTTATTCTTTTTGGAACCAAAAAGACACCTTTATTTTTTTTAAGTTTTACGTCGGATATGTTACCACGGTTTTCAGTATAACTGTGATAAAAGTTCTTTATATTTTTATTCACTCAGTGTCTATCTCATTTACTTCTCGAGCCCTAGTAAAAGAACACTTCTTCTGCATCCAACGAAAGAACACTTATTCTCCAAGGAGTCATAGCAAACGATAAAACTCTCTCACCATTATTCTTCGATATGTTATTATTGTTGTTGTTATTCTTATTGTTGCTTTGGTCCATTATTGTTGTTCTTGTTATTCTCAATTTCAGTTGTTATTGTTGTGTATTATTTTTATTGGTTGTGTACTATTTTTATTTTTTTCAGAAGCTTTATGTGATTATAGATCGTAGTTTGATGAAAGTCAATAGATTAAGTGTAGAGTATGAGAATAGATTAAAATAATTTCTTGATTTTGATGAGAAAAACCTTCCTAAAAATAATAGGATTTTTTGGTGTCCTTGTAAAAACTGCATTAACACGAAAAAAACATCATAGGGATGTTATATTCAATCATTTTGTTCGTAATGGAATTATTCAAAATTACACGAAATGGGTATGACATAGTGAAGAGACAACAAAAGACCTTTGTCACATATAGTTGAAGACGATGAAGTTATGAATGATACTCTAGAAGACATCATTCGTGATATGGGAGTTGATGCTTTCAAGAAGACATCAATGGTAGATACTTTGCGAAGAGACGTGGAAGATTCGTTGTGTCCAGGATGTAAAATATTTACAAGATTGTCGATTGTGTTAAGACTATTTAATCTTAAGGAAAGAGGTGGGTGGACAGATAAAAGTTTCACTGAATTGCTTGAATTGTTGAAAGAAATGTTTCCCGAAGGTAACACGCTGTCGAACCGTACTTATGAGGCCAATAAGATATTATGTCCAATGGGTTTGGACTATATCAAAATACATGCATGTCGTAAGGATTGCATATTATATAGTAAGGGCTTTGAAAACAGGAAGGAGTGCCCGAGGTGTGGAGAGTCATGCTACAAGAAGAAGGATAATGGTGTTGATGACGATGATGGTGTAACTAACAAGGGTGTTTCTACCAAGGTTAAATGGTACCTACCGATAATTCCAAGGTTCAAGAGATTATTTTCTATTGTTAGTGACGCAAAGAATACTAGATGGCATGCAGATGAAAGAGTGTGTAATGGAAAAATTTGCCATGTAGCTAATTCATTGCAATAGAAGAAAATTGATTCCTTGTATCCAGATTTTTCCCTTGAACTGAGGAACCTTAGGCTTGGACTTGCCATCGACAAAATGAACCGTTTTGATAATTTGAGTACTAGCCATACGTCATGGCCTATTCTTCTCATAATTTATAACCTATCTCCATGGTTATGCATGAAGCGCAAGTATATGATGTTATCGATGATGATTTCGGGTCCAAAACAACCAGGTGTAGCGCGCGATTTTTGTCAGTGACGCGACCACCTTATCGCAAATGGGTTTCTCCACCGCAATTGTGGGAGTGGGGTGCTACTTTCTGATTTCTTATTTATCCCGTGAAGCTGGAAGGGAAAGGGAAGCTATCTAAAACTAACATTGCACGCGAATGTTTAACTGGACAAACGCTTAAAGAGATTCGGGGAGTTCGGGGCCAGGTTATACAATGGGGAGTTGTCAATTACCCATCCTATATGTGGTTATCCACAGGTTGTTAGCAATAGGTTCTGCTTTTATTCTTGATAGTGTTTATCCGTTGTGGGTTGGGAAAGTTTCTTCTTTGGGAGATATGAGAGAGAGAGAGTTTTTTTATGATTTTGGTGAGGCACTGGACCTCAGTTTTGATCGGTGTGAAGGTACTGGACCTAGAGTGTTTCATTAGTATGCAAAGGTATTGTACCTAGAGTTTTTGATTGGTATGCTCGCTAAGATTTCGCAATCTTATGCCTATGTATTCCCGTTTAAAGAAACAGGGAAATCAGAGCAATCGTAGTTCCTCCAATTCTATGGGAGGAAAAAGATGTTTTAGTGTCTTGTTCAAAGTCCAAGATTGAAGCTAAAAGGTTATTTGTGTCTTGTTCAAAGCCCAAAATTGAAGTTAAAAGGTTTGAATGAGAGAGAACTTGTCATCTCTAAAGGGAGACATCTTGTCTGTTTATCACAACTGTTGGGTGACTGTTTATAAAGGAGGGTTACTTTAACTGGGATATGTGAATCCAGCAATGCCATAATTTCCTTTATAGGGGATTTATCCTAAAGGAGAAAACTTTAACTCAGTATTGAGCAATGCCATTTTTCCTTAGGAGTCTTTCATGCTAAGAGAGGGACAGTAGCGTGAATGTAAATAATCCAGAGGCTTGCCACTTACAACAATTAGATGAAAAAGGAAGGGATTTACCAGGATAAGAGATGGACTACAGCTTGGATATTTGAATCAACAAGTGTGCCACTTATAACAGTTATCTGGAATTAGGGTTTATTTTGATTTATCTGTTTTGATGTGCGATATACAGAGAAATGACTTCCTGCAGAGAGATTTTGATTTCCTCTGAGGGGATGTTGATTTTTGTGTGCCTTGATCAAAGCCCAAGGTTGAAGCTAAGAGATTGATTGACTCCACTGGGGAAGTCCTTATACAAAGCCTAAGAGGAGGCTGGAAAAGGCTGACTCAATAAGAGACTGTTTATCTGTCTTGTACAAAGCCCAAGATTGAGGCTAAAAGAGAATTGACTCTTTCGGGGATATCATTATATAAAGCCTAAGAGGAGGCTAGAAGTTTGACTTTTCTGGGGAAATATTTTGTCTGTCTTGTACAAAGCCCAAGGTTGAGGCTAAAAAAGAAACTGACTCTGTGGGAAAGAAATCTTTATCTGTCTTGTACAAAGCCCAAGGTTGAGGCTAAAAAAGAAACTGACTCTGTGGGAAAGAAATCTTTATCTGTCTTGTACAAAGCCCAAGATTGAGGCTAAAATAGGTCTGACTCAACAAGAGAGTGTTTTATTTGGTGTCTTGTACAATGCCCAAGATTGAGGCTAAAAGGAGACTGACTCAACAAGAGAGTGTTTTATTTGGTGTCTTGTACAAAGCCCAAGATTGAGGCTAAACGGTAGTTGGCTGACTCAGTGGAGGATTTTTAGGTGTCTTGTACAAAGCCCAAGATTGAGGCTGAAAGGTAGTTGACTGTGCTGGGGAAGATATTTGCCCCAAGCTTTAAAGGAGTTTATGAAGATTTTGACTTTAATGGAGAAGGTTTATATATGTCTTGTACAAAGCCCAAGATTGAGGCTAAAAGAATGACTGACTCAACAAGAGAGTGTTTTTGGTACCATTGACTCAACAAGAGAGTATGGAAAGGTGATTCAGCTAGGAAAAATCTTTATACAAAGCCTAAGAGGAGGCTGAAAAATGGTTGACTCAACAAGAAAGCACCTTAAGGTAATAGACTCAATAAGAGAGTGCTTTAAGAAAGTAAATGGGCTCAACAAAAGGGTGTTGTTGGGGCTAATTCTAGGGAGGAAAATCATTATACAAAGTCTAAGAGGAGGCTGACTTCTGCTGAGGATTATTGAGATCCAGAGGCAGGTCCAAGTTGGGGGATCAACTCTTGCTGAGGGTTACAGAAGAGTTGAGATATCAGATGCCTTGAGGTTCTAATTTGGGATAGTGTTATACTGATGGTAAGCTGACCCTAGCTGGGGGAATTTTAGGAGAAAAATTGGGTTTTAGAACCCATGGGTTTTAACTCTACTGTAGATTGATTAAATGACCAGGGTTTCTCCTGTGTTTGTAGGGAACTTGAGAATGTCTTTGAGATTCAAGAGGAGATTAGACTGTCCAAGTCCACTGGTATGGAAGAGTTTATCTTTGTATGATGCCCAAGAGGAGGCTGGTGTTTTAAGGGATGAGAATCAACCCTAAAATTGGTCTGAGGTTTTGACTCTTCAGAAAGTCTGCTCTAACAAAGGATGACTAAGTTCTGTACTATACCTTTAAGAGGTCTTCATGGTCCCTGTATTAAGCCTAAGAGAAGGAATGAGAACTTCTAAGAAGCCGGAGGGTCCTTGTATAAAGCCCAATAGGAGGCGAGGATGCTTTTAGGAAGCCTGTGGGTCCAAACTTAAGAAAAGTTCAAGAAAAGTTTCACCGGGAATAATCTTCTCTTTTAGTGAACAGTTCTAGGGTTTGAAGAAATTCAAGAGAGGTTTCACCGGGAATTAATCCTTTCTGGGGAAATGAATTTCTTTGACAATTTCTAATAGTGACAGTTTGAGAAAAGTTTCACCAGGAATAATGCATTTCTCTTTGTTCCATATTGTTTAAGCCCAAGAGAAGGCAAGACTGTATCTGGAAGTTCCTCTGGGGAACTAGTTTTGACTATATTTAAGAGTGAACAACTTGCATTGCCTAGTTCTAGACCTAGTTGTCGGGGAAAACTCTAAGCAGATATACAAGTATATATACAGTTAATATATGGCAACTGTTTAAAAGGATATGAAAGAAGGACTTACAGGTGAGCAAGCTTCCAACAATACAGTTATATATATATATATATATATATATATATATATATATATATGAAAGTAGGTAAATGAAAGCTGATAAAACTTACAGGCGAGCAAGCTTCCATTGTAACAGCTGTATGGTTAGCTGTTCAAGAAATTAAAGAAAGTTTTGATAACAACTATGAGTTTGAACCTAAATCAAAAGGGAAGTTGTTTTTGAAAAGATTGGGGCTTATACTCAAGGAGAGGCCCAGATGAAAAACAGTAATCGTATCGTTGATCTAAAAATTGTATCGGGACTTATACAATGACTGAGGTCTAAATTATTGTATTTACAAAGAGGATTGAGTCTTACAACTCAAGGAGAGGCCCAAAGTTTATTTTTGTACAAGAGATGGGGCTTACAACTTGTCATACCCCAAATTTTGACCACTAAGATTTCCCATCATTGTGCAAATCATCATCACAATATGGATGTACCTTCATGCCTTATCAGTCTCCTCAAGGATTGTTGACCATTCACTACAATTAACCATTAGGGTTTTAAGCCCTCTTAGAGCCTTAGACAAAAGATCAATCAAGAAATTACATGATCTTTAACTTGTCTAACCTCTCAAACACCCATAAAGGAATCAAGAGGACTCCCACATTAAGAATCAAGCACAAGGTTGCAGCATTCCAAGTGGATTAAGCCTCAAGATCGCCAGTGTCACCAAATTAGGGTTTCGGCCGACTGAGGCCTCCAGATGGAAATTTTCATCTGGGCATGAGCCAATGCTTCAAATAATAACCCAAGATACTCTAAGGGACCTCATCAACCCAACCATCAAGTCAATTTGACCTCAGGGGATGCATTCACCAAAAATCAGGAATTAGGGTTTCTTAACCTAATTCACCCCTAAGTTGACTTTTGGGACAAAACATGAGCCAAGACCTCAAGACATGATTTTAGGGTCTCTAATAAACCACTAAATTACTCATTTTCAACAATGGATTGATCCAAGAAGCTTGACTCACAAGTTTCATTTTCATCAGGACCACAATTAGGGTTTTGAGGAAAAAGTCAACTGTACCTTTGACTTTTGACCTGGACATGCTCCCAACCTTGGGACATAATTCAATACACCCTACAAACCCTATGGAACATATCCATTAGGTTTTATTTAGGTCAAGGACTTGATTTCACCAAGGATCGCACAGTTTGGAATTCATCTGATAAAAAGTCAACTGTGCACAAAAGTCAAGTTTGACTTTTTGAGATTTTTCACAATTATGGTTCCTTGACCCTAAAACAATGTTAATATATGATTTGATGCATCATTCATCAAGAAAAATCAAAGAAAGTGGGATAACTTGTAAAAGGGGTAACCATAAAAACTTAGAATATTTCTAAGTTATGGAACAAAGTGGCTAGGGTACCAACTTCCAAGGATCATAACATGAGATCCAAGCAACTATTTTGGATGGTCCAAAGATGGATTTGTAGCTCTAATGGTATACTTTAAAAGTGTCAACTACACCTCATTCCAATTCCTCATGGATTTCAAGTTATGGAGTGATCAAAATGGCTGAAAACACAAAAGTGACATTTTTCCAACACTTAGTGAAATTTTCACTAAATCAGAATCTGCATTATTTTTTCCAAAATGTAGAGGCATTTTTCATTGTAATTCAAGTTGGATAAAAACCAAAGTTGGACATCATATTAAAATAGGATATGTCAGCTTTCCAAAATGTCCAAGAACTCCATCAAATTCCATCTGAGCTAAGAGTTATGACAGTTGTAATATGCCTTGATGCAAACTGTCATGCAAGACAGATTTGTGCATTATGGATTGATTTGATCAAATTGTGCAACTCCAAGCATGGTTATCCATCTGCACACCTCAAGGGGGAACAACCAAGGGACAAGCAATGATCTATCAACCCCCAAAGTCCCAAAATCTACCATAGCCATGCCAAACCTAAAAAGCCTAAAGGAGGCCAAGACTCCAATTTTGTTTTGGAACATTTAATGGATGCTTAGAGGTGGCATGTATCAGAGCAAAGATGAACACTTCAGTCAAGCCTTATCCTTGAATCAAAGAACCATAGGCCTATGCTCTAATCTCAAGTCAATGGCTAGAGGAGACTTGAGATTCCATTTGATCCACATTGGCCAAAGGCCTGCTGCAGTTGCCATTCCCTATTCCTTACAAAACAAACTTGACACACTATAAATAGACCTTATTTCTGATCAGTTTGAGTACACCAAAGGCCTATAACACTTGCCTTTCTCAAAATCACCCTCTCACTTCCAAAAATGCCTTCTAATGCAAGCTACTATCGGGTTTTGAATTGGAAAGTGTTTCCAACCAAACCAAACCAATCACACACACACCTCATAAACATCATATGTGAGCTTATCAAACACTAAAACAACATCTGGAACATGAATTTCACAAAATCACCATCCATTTGCTCAAGTTTTAAACAAAGTTGCAGCTGAGGTGCCACAATCTGTTCCAGTCCATTTCAAATCCATCCAAGCTTTCAAACACACTCCATATGGTGTAGGGAAGCTGTTCAGATCATCACAACTCATCTGTAACACCTCCAACTCAAAAATCAAGTTACTCTTGCTGCCACGACCTTCAAGTAAGCCTAAACTTGGTCATCTCATGATTCATGCATATTTTCTCGCACAATAATTTTGCCATATGTTCATAATCATGCATGGAGTGTTTCCCCTCATTAATTACATTGTATGAGTCGTGTATCAAATTTCTCAGCCTTCATGCAGAATTTAGGGTTCTTGAGGTTTCTCTTTGATTTCTTATTCCATGCTTAAAATAAATGAAATTAAAAACCATAGACAAGATCGTGAGGTAAAAACGAGTAGATTAATATGTGGATTGTGTGATTTCATCAAGTATTCAGTGAGATTGATGAGAAAATACAAATCTGGGCAAAATTAGAACACGCGCGTGTTCTTGGTGTGTTCTTGGCGCCTTTTTCAAATATACAAATATTTGAATTTTGTGATTTTACTTAATTAATTCAAAAATTAATTTCTCTCTGAATTTTAATGATTTTGAGTTGATTCTTTTTTTAATAATTCACAAAAATGTTAAAATATTTTATTTTACAAAAATTTCCCAAAAATATTATATATTTCCTATACTTGATATTTTTGCAAAGAATTAATTTTTATTTATTTTTTAACATTTAAAATACTTGTTCCTTCTTGATTTTCCAAACTTAATTGGTTTTCAATCATTTTGTGGATACAAACATGATTTTTGAAACATTGATCCAAGATCACCACTCATTTTTCACATGTTTTCAATAATTTTTATTAATTTTTAAACAAAATTAATTCCATTTTAGACAAAATTAGGGTTTTGATTAATTCCACCCTCATCAATCTTTTTCAAACACTCATGGGCCTCTAATAGAGTGTAAGACCCAACCCCTTTTTGTAAATAAACATTTTTTGGGCCTCATATATTGTATAAGTCCCTCTGTATATTTTCAAAACAACAGCGCGATCGTCGCCTTTTCAAAATCATCCGGGCATCTCCCTGAGTTGTAAGCCCCATTTCCTGTACAAAAATAAACTTTGGGCCTCTAATAGAGTGTAAGACACAATCCCTTTTTAACCATTTTTGGGCCTCAGTGTATTGTATAAGTCCCGATACAGTTTCAGAAACTCCGATGAGACCGTCGTTTTCAAACTATTTTAAACTGGGCTTACCCTTGTGTTGTAAGTCCCATTTCTTTTCTTTAAATAACCTTTGGGTTTCTCCTTGAGCTATAAGACCCATCTTTATTCATTTTCAAACCTTCTGGGCCTCTAATAGAGTGTAAGACCCAATCCCTTTTTGAAACCAAAATAGTTTGGGCCTCAGTCATTGTATAAGACCCACGGTGTTTTCAAAAATCTCGGCGCGATCGCCAGTTTAAAATAAAACCATCCGGGCCTCTCCCTGAGTTGTAATGTAACACCTCATTTCTACCCGGCGAAAATTCATAAATCAGAGTTTCAAAATTCAACATAAATAGGGTGCCACATTTTACAACTTTAAAAACTTATTCATTTAAATCAAATAGTACATCGGTACATAACACTTTTAATTCGGATGAAACTATAATAACAACTTTTATTCATTCTCGGAAACCAAAACAATTTTCACAACTACGCAGCGGATTCTCAAATATTCAACTATACATGATATAACATTTGTTCAACTTAAACAACTTAGTAACAACATATTTTCATGGAAACAACTTAAAACAACAACAGAGCAACTAAGCGTTCATCCCCCGAGTGCTACGTATCAGAGCGACATCACCGACTCAACTAATGAAGATAAACGACCTTTATCTCTGCTAACCTGCACGTTACCAACATAGGGGTAACATTCAAACAAAAGGGGTGAGATATCGAAAAATATAAACAAGAATATGATAATCAATACGTTAGAAAGAATCATACAATTTTCATTACTATCCAACAACAACATCTTAAAAATCACCCACAACTTACCAACATACTTTATCGACCTATCACACATATCAACATTTATGACATAATCACTAAAATCAACCTAATCAACATAACCAACTTCAACTCTAAAATCAACGTAAACACCTTCATCAACTTCAACAATATACCCAACATATTCAACTTCTTCAACATCAACATAACCGACTTCATCAACTTAAACAACGCAAACAACTTTATCAGCTTAAGCAACATGAACAACTTTATCAACTTGGACAACATAAACAACTTACTCAACTTCAACAAAAACACAATCAACACAAACAACATAAATAATGCGACACAGGATGCGACTCGACTATGCATATGCATGTGGTACCATCGGAGTAAAACTCCCAACTTAAAATATACCAGGTTATCGAGGTATCTGCAAGGCATAAGCCTTCAACTTAATAATCTTGCCAATCCAGGCCAACGTGGTGAGCATCCGCTCCAACTTAGAAAATGCTATGTATGCCATGATACAACGACTCAACACATGACAACAACCAACTCCGAACAACATATAATAAACCACATAACAACTTTAATTCAACACGATTCAACTTTGGCCATAGGCCTACAACTTATATACATCAACGTTGGTCATACGACCTACAACTTTAACATCAACATTGGTCCTTCGACCCACGACTTAAAAATACCCATAAACCGGGACAAATCAACTTATTTAACTGTATCTACAAATCAACATATTCGACATAATTTTCAACAATATATTCGCCCATTATGCCACAAACAACCACGACAATCATACAACATTTCATCATAAGCATTCACATCATATAACAGCACACAAGCTATACGTTATATAATAAAAGCATACCGCACGATAACACATCAATCGCACACATTCATGATAGTAAAAATCAACACAACGATACGATTTCAATTTTCTGCTATAATTGAACCAGATACAGACCTCAACCATTTTTCCTTGATAGAACATCTCGTTAGCTTTCCAACGCTTCGAACGGGGGTCAAAACCGACTTACGGATCAAAAGATATGAATTTTTGAAACTTTTCGAAACCAGAATTTTTCTGCATAACAACCTTACGGGATTTTGCATTTTCGTCCAAAAATCCGACCGATTCAATTATTTTCTTCGAAACAAACACATACTCATTCATACCAAACATATAGTAGTGATTTGGAACCATCAAACGTGAATTCTACGACTTTCGATTTCAATCCGAATCTTAAACCCTCAAATCTCCAAAAATGCAAAAACTTACAAAATCAACCAAATTCGATAAAACAAGCATACTCGATCACTGCCTAACACTGCTCGGCACAACTACGCAATCTATTTCGACTTTTGTCCATGAAACATCGATTTCTATTCATTCCTACCATTTCAACCTAAAATGAAAACTAGGAGAAAATCACAAAAATTCATCCATATAGTTTAACACGTAAAACCAACACAATTCGTCATAAAATCAACACAGTAGAAAATTATACAATCCCAATCCCAAGTATTAATCATCTTATTCCCGATTATAAAATTTGAACCCCACCCTTACCTTAAATTGATGGCCGCTCGAATTTCCGATCGACTTTTCCGACTTGGCTCCGACGACAAATCTCCCGTATCCCTCTTTCTTCAACTTTGGTGCCTCCAAACACTCGTTCAACTTTTCTCCGTAACTTCCACGTCCGTCTCCTATTATTCCTCTACTGATACCAAACCTAACTTCCTCTCCTTATTTTTCTTTTTATTATAATTATTATTATAATTATAAATCTCAATTTGGGCCTACTAATCAACACCTCACCAATTACTACCACCAACGCAACGACTAAGCCCACTTAAATAAAATACGCTTATATTCCATAATATTAATTCTAATATTATTTCTCTCGACTAAATCGACTAATTACCGACTATCAAATAAATCGTCCAAACCACCAAATCAACATATTTAACCATAGACAGAAAATATTCAATATTATTTCCACAACTTAAATCAACTTATTAAATCAATTCAACTCGAACTAACTTAGAAACATCAACATAATATTCCGATATTCCGGAATCAACTTAAATCGACACAAATACTCAAATTAACGCGAATCAACACAACATACTACAATTATATTTAATTAAATACTTAATTAAATAAACGGGCGTTGCAACTCTCCCCCACTTAGAACATTTTCGTCCTCGAAAATTCATCCGATACAACTACTCCAACTATGTGATTCCATCCGACTAATCAACTCTCATCTCCGAAGGCAACCTACATATAATACAAATAATTCATAACATCGACGATAAAAATAACCCGAATACTACTCATGCGACACACTTGACAACTTAACATCATAACATAAAGAGTAACCAACTTAAGAATTCGCCGATTTAAGAACTAGACGCAACAACATACGAACACACAACTTAAACACGACATCAACGCAACCAACTACCAACATCGTTGTTGCTCACGCATGAACAACTGTACAACACCACGCGTTCGCTGCATACTCTGATTACTTGCAAAGTATCAAGTCTACCCATTTTATTCCTAACTTCTCAATCGCCAAAACCGACATAACAAAAGAATTTCGACTTAACTCTTCAGAAATTCCATCCCAACAGGTATTCTACACTTTTGTAGTTACCGAATACTTCAAACTTAGATCCGTAAGACAACACCTCTGAATGTTCAACATAATTACAACGGCGACTACTTCCCAATTATCATAAAACATAACTACAACTTTACCATCCCCTATTTACACGTTTCTCGAAAATCATCTTAAACACGCAACATCATTACAACAACATAGGGTACCTGTGTACAATTAACTTCAACCAGATAAATCATCTTTTCCTTTCCAACTAATCCAACAAACCAAATTATCGACTTTTACTCATACTGACACAATTCTTCATAAATTCTTATCTGAATTAACACAACCAAGTAACTCATCTTTACCAACCAAAAGTTCCACTTTTTCAATTCAACTTATAACTTCACTTCTTTCTCTACTTGCAACTCAATTCTCAAATTACCCAAAACTCAACTGCGAATTTCCATACTACTCATCAATTAAATCGCAACCTCATGCCATCATCCTTAAATTCAACTAATATGCTCATATATGAATCTACATCGACAAAATAAACAATCCACAAGCACTTGGCTTGACTTCAACCAATTCAAGGTACGTACTATACTAGTTGGCACGACACATCTATCCATCAATTATGATTCCGTCTACTATCAACAAGAGATTAAGGGTGATCAGTTCCTCAATTTGTCAATAGACAGCCGACAACCATAACAGTGGCATAAATCATCATTACCCAACACAATAGCGTACTGCAACTTATGCCCAAAGTCCGTAAGCACAATGCTCCGCCAACTCTCTGAGGCTTATCAACGTCGAGGCTTATCAACGTCTTCTTAGTTTCCTTAATTTCAACTTTGTCAATTATACCAAAACGTCCAAAATCCAATACATAATCCCTTATACATGCTCGTAGCACAACACAATTATTAAATATCTTTCCAACACCGGAATCGCTACTACTTCAAGTACTATCCAACTCGGCTCGCCCCAATTACAACTCTTATCCAAGTTAAAATTTTTAACGTTGCAAATCAACCATCCATCTTCTTCTCAACATTACTATCACATGACATCATCACTTATTTATCCTTATTCAACATAAATTGCATCTCGATGCTTTCTCAGATACCGTCACATCCTTATAATTACCAACATATTATTCTTATCAAAATTTCACACTCGGCGTCATCTTTCCAAATTTTTTAGCAGTAGTCGCTTAACTTCAACCACAGATATCTCTTTTGATACAGACCTCTCAATCACAAAATCATATTCTAAAATGAAGAGAATTTCGTAAATATTCCAGAACTTCAAGAATCGCTTGAATCCGAGTTACGAGAAAAAAGTTATCATCCTTACAACGGGACTGGTTCAGAATTTCTATATGCAGAATTTTCCAAAAATCAGCATCAGACCCAAATATTAAAACGCAATTTTCTCCCTCTTCACAAACTTCCTGGAGACAAATCGTATATGCAAACTATATGGAATTTCGTAAGCTTTCCAAAAAGTCCAGAGCCGCTTCAAACAGAATCACGAGTAAAAAGTTATGCCTCTTTTACCAACAGCTGCTCCAAAATTGCAAAAATCAGAATTTGAGATTGATGAACATAAGTTCCATCTCTCTCCCGCTTGCTCCAATATCTACCAACAATCCTTTCTTTTCATCCAACTCTAAAATTACTCGACTTTAATCCGACTATACTCAAGGCATATTAATCTACCGACTTGATCCATCAACTTATCATTTCCATTGGAATACTTCCTTATTCTCAATCAATTCCTCATCCATATTCCACACACTTCTCAAATTCGACCGATACGAATTCATGAGTCTAAACTCTCGCCGGTCCGTAACAACATCGCTTCAACAATATTTGCACCCTCGCTATCAACATCACCTTGAACCAACTTCTACATATCAACAACACGTCAGGGAGACAAGCTTCTCCCCCACTTAATCCAAAGCAACACCTGCAGACAATGACCAGAAACTAACAAACAAGCACCGACAGTGTTTCACACACATGTCGAGTACTAAGGAATAAACGACATTAGACAACAATGGCCGGACGGACCAACCAGGCTCTGATACCACTAATGTAACACCCCATTTCTACCCGGCGGAAATTCATAAATCAGAGTTTCAAAATTCAACATAAATAGGGTGCCACATTTTACAACTTTAAAAACTTATTCATTTAAATCAAATAGTACATCGATACATAACACTTTTAATTCGGATGAAACTATAATAACAACTTTTATTCATTCTCGGAAACCAAAACAATTTTCACAACTACGCAGCGGATTCTCAAATATTCAACTATACATGATATAACATTTGTTCAACTTAAACAACTTAGTAACAACATATTTTCATGGAAACAACCTAAAACAACAACAGAGCAACTAAGCGTTCATCCCCCGAGCGCTACGTATCAGAGCGACATCACCGACTCAACTAATGAAGATAAACGACCTTCATCTCTGCTAACCTGCACGTTACCAACATAGGGGTAACATTCAAACAGAAGGGGTGAGATATCGAAAAATATAAACAAGAATATGATAATCAATACGTTAGAAAGAATCATACAATTTTCATTACTATCCAACAACAACATCTTAAAAATCACCCACAACTTACCAACATTTACGACATAATCACTAAAATCAACCTAATCAACATAACCAACTTCAACTCTAAAATCAACGTAAACACCTTCATCAACTTCAACAATATACCCAACATATTCAACTTCTTCAACATCAACATAACCGACTTCATCAACTTAAACAACGCAAACAACTTTATCAACTTAAGCAACATGAACAACTTTATCAACTTGGACAACATAAACAACTTACTCAACTTCAACAAAACACAATCAACACAAACAACATAAATAATGCGACACAGGATGCGACTCGACTATGCATATGCATGTGGTACCATCGGAGTAAAACTCCCAACTTAAAATATACCAGGTTATCGAGGTATCTGCAAGGCATAAGCCTTCAACTTAATAATCTTGCCATTCCCGGCCAACGTGGTGAGCATCCGCTCCAACTTAGAAAATGCTATGTATGCCATGATACAACGACTCTACACATGACAACAACCAACTCCGAACAACATATAATAAACCACATAACAACTTTAATTCAACACGATTCAACTTTGGCCATAGGCCTACAACTTATATACATCAATGTTGGTCATACGACCTACAACTTTAACATCAACATTGGTCCTTCGACCCACGACTTAAAAATGCCCATAAACCGGGACAAATCAACTTATTTAGCTGTATCTACAAATCAACATATTCAACATAATTTTCAACAATATATTCTCCCATTAGGCCACAAACAACCACGACAATCATACAACATTTCATCATAAGCATTCACATCATATAACAACACACAAGCTATACGTTATATAATAAAAGCATACCGCACGATAACACATCAATCGCACACATTCACGACAGTAAAAATCAACACAATGATACGGTTTCAATTTTCTGCTATAATTGAACCAGATACAGACCTCAAAACCATTTTTCCTAGATAGAACATCTCGTTAGCTTTCCAACGCTTCGAACGGGGTCAAAACTGACTTACGGATCAAAAGATATGAATTTTCGAAACTTTCTGAAACCAGAATTTTTCTGCATAACAGCCGTACGGGATTTTACATTTTCGTCCAAAAATCCGACCGATTCAATTATTTTCTTCGAAACAAACACATACTCATTCATACCAAACATATAGTAGTGATTTGGAACCATCAAACGTGAATTCTACGACTTTCGATTTCAATCCGAATCTTAAACCCTCAAATCTCCAAAAATGCAAAAACTTACAAAATCAACCAAATTCGATAAAACAAGCATACTCGATCACGGCCTAACACTACTCGGCACAACTACGCAATCTATTTCGACTTTTGTCCATGAAACATCGATTTCTATTCATTCCTACCATTTCAACCTAAAATGAAAACTAGGAGAAAATCACCAAAATTCATCCATATAGTTCAACCCGTAAAACCAACACAATTCGTCATAAAATCAACACAGTAGAAAATTATACAATCCCAATCCCAGGTATTAATCATCTTATTCCCGGTTATAAAATTCGAACCCCACCCTTACCTTAAATTGATGGCCGCTCGAATTTCCGATCGACTTTTCCGACTTGGCTCCGACGACAATTCTCCCGTATCCCTCTTTCTCCAACTTTGGTGCCTCCAAACACTCGTTCAACTTTTCTCCGTAACTTCCACGTCCTTCTCCTATTATTCCTCTACTGATACCAAACCTAACTTCCTCTCCTTATTTTTCTTTTTATTATAATTATTATTATAATTATAAATCTCAATTTGGGCCTACTAATCAACATCTCACCAATTACTACCACCAACGCAACGACTAAGCCCACTTAAATAAAATACGCTTATATTCCATAATATTAATTCTAATATTATTTCTCTCGACTAAATCGACTAATTACCGACTATCAAATAAATCGTCCAAACCACCAAATCAACATATTTAACCATAGACGGAAAATATTCAATATTATTTCCATAACTTAAATCAACTTATTAAATCAATTCAACTCGAACTAACTTAGAAATATCAACATAATATTCCGATATTCCGGAATCAACTTAAATCGACACAAATACTCAAATTAACGCGAATCAACACAACATACTACAATTATATTTAATTAAATACTTAATTAAATAAACGGGCGTTACATGTAAGCCCCATTCTTTTTCTCAAAATTACTCATGGGCCTATAATAGAGTGTAAGACCCAACCCCCTTTTAACCAAAACCATTTGGGGCCTCAGACATTGTATAAGTCCCTCTGCGTTAAAAAAATCTCGGCGCGATCGCCATTTTCAAACGAGAAAATCATCTGGGCCTACCCTTGTGTTGTAAGTCTCATTTCTTTTCTTTAAATAATCTTTGGGCTTCTCCTTGAGTTGTAAGACCCAACCCTTGTTGTACATAAACGTTTTTGAGCCTCAGTCATTGTATAAGTCCCGGTACAATATTCAAAATGACAGTACAATCACTGTTCAAACCTTGGGCCTCTCCTTGAGTATAAGCCCCAACAATTTTTTACACAAACAACTCCCTTTTGATTTAGGTTCAAATATACAGTTGTTATCAAAACTTTCTTTAATTTCTCTGAACAACTAGCAATACAGCATGGAAGCTCGTTCACCTGTAAGTTTTAACAGCTTTCATTTACTCGCTTTAATATATATAACTGTATTGTGGGAAGCTGCGCATGGTTAGTCTTTTTTCATTCTTTTAAATACACGTCAAATATATATATAACTATATTGTGGGAAGCTGCGCATGGTTAGTCTTCTTTCATACTCTTTTAAATACTTGTTATATATCAGCTGTATATATACTAGTATAGTTATTTAGAGTTTTCCCCGGCAACTAGGTCTAGAACTAGGTAAAGCCTGTTGGTCACTCTTAAATACAAACAAAACTAGATCCCCCATAGGATTTCCAGATACAGTCTTCCCTTCTCTTGGGGTTAAACAATATAGAACAAAGAGAAAGGTAGTATTCTCGGTGAACCTTTTCTCAGACTGTCACCCCTAGAAATTGTCAAAGAAATTCTAATCCCCGGAGCTGATCTATTCTCTGTGAATAGAATCTCTTGAATTTCTTCGAACCTCGAAATTTCCTGAAATGATCTCTTCTCTGTGAATTGCATTTCTTGAACTTCTCTTGGTTTGGGACCCACAGGCTTCCTACAAGCATCCCCGCCTCCTCTTGGACTTTGTACAAGGACCCTTCGGCTTCTTAGAAGTTCTCATGCCTTCTCTTGGGATTAATACAAGGACCCTAACGACCTTTTAAAGGTATAAGACAAAACTTAGTCATCCTTTACTAGAGCAGTCTTTCCAGTGTCAGACCTCAGGCCACTTTAGGGTTGATTCTCATCCCTTAATGAACTTGCCTCCTCTTGGGCATCATACAAAAGATAAAACTCTTCCACACTAGTAGACTTGGACAGTCTAATCCAATTGAGTCTCAAAGACATTACCAAGTTCCTTACAACTATAGGAAAAAACCCCGGGCATCCTGGATCGATCTCCAGCAGAAACCCAGCCTCTCTCATGAGAGTTCCCCGACTAGGGTCAACACTATCTTAAATCAGAACCTCAAGGTATCTGACATCTCAACTCTTCTATAACCCTCAGCAAGAGTTGATTCCCCACTTGGACCTGCCTGGGGATCTCAATTATCCTCGGCAAAAGATAGCCTCCTCTTAGGCTTTGTATAAGGATCTTTCCTCAGCAGAAAACTAGCCTTCTCTTAGGCTTTGTATAATGATCCTTCCTTAGCGAAGTCAGCCTCCTCTTGGGCTTTATACAAATGATTCTCCCTAGCGGAGCTAACCTTTTCAGACTCTCTCGTTGATTCAATCACTTTTTCAGACTCTCTCATTGATTCAATCACTTTTCAGACTCTCTTATTGAGTCAACCACCTTTCCAGACTCTCTTGTTGAGTCAATCACTTTTTAGACTCTCTTGTTGAGTCAATCACCTTTTTGGACTCTCTAGTTAGTCAACCTTTTTTTAGCCTCAATCTTGGGCTTTGTACAAGACAGATAAAAATACTCTCTCGTTGAGTCGATCTTTGTCCAAACTTCATATAAAGATTTCCCCTGACAGGAGTTAGCCTCCTCTCAAGCTGTGTAGAAGGATTTCTCCAGCTTGTTTAGCCATAATCCTGGGCTTTATACAGGACAGATAAAAGCACTCTCTTGTTGAGCCAAACCCTTTTAGCCTCAATCTTGGGCTTTGTACAAGACATAAATCTCTCTCTCTTAAGCCTGATAACATATATCTTCTCCAGCAGAGTCATTTCCTCCCAGCCTTCCTTTACGCTTTGGGGAATGATTTTCCCTAAGAAGAGTCAAACCCATTTCAAGCCTCCTATTAGGCTCTGTATAATGATTTTCCCAGTAAAGTTTAGCCTCAAATCTTGGGATTTGTACAAGACACCTACAAACCCTCCCTAGCGGAGTCAAAATCCCTTTTTGCCTTAATCTTAGGCTTTATACAAGATAGATAAAACACTCTCTTGTTGAGTTGGTCACTTCTAGCCTCCTCTTAGGCTTTGTATAAAGAAATCCCCTAGTTGGGTCAATTAACCTTTTAGCATCAACCTTGTGCTTTTATCAAGGCACACAAAAATCAACAATCCTTCTTTAGAGATGACAAATTCTCTCTCAGTCATAACTTTTTAGCTTCAATCTTGGGCTTTGAACAAGACACAAATACCCTTTTAGCTTCAATCTTGGGCTTTGAACAAGACACCAAATCCTCATTTTCCTCCCTTAGAATAGGAGGAACTATGATTACTCTGATTTCCCTGTTTCGCTTAAACGGGAATACGTAGGCATAAGATTGCGAATTCTTAGCGAGCATACTGATCAAAAACTCTAGGTCCAGTACCTTCACATATCAATCAAAACTTAGGTCTAGTACCTTACCAAAAACATCGGGAGTAACCCGAACATAAACAAAATCTCACTCCCTCACTCATACTTCCCAAGAAACATTCCTAACCCATCAGCAGATAAACACCATCAATTACAAAGCGAAACCCTAAAGCTAATATCCTGTGGATAACCACATACAGGATGGGTAATTGACAACTACCCATTGTATAACCTGGCACCGGACCCCCAATCTCTTTTAAGCGTTTGTTCAGTTAAACATTCACGTGCAAGGTTAGTTTTAGCTTCCTTTTCCCTTCCAGCTTCATGAGATAAATAAGAAATCAGAAAGTAGCACCCTTTCTCCTTGAGGAGGAAAACCCAAACTTCAGCGATAAGGTGGTCGCGTCACCGACAAAAATCGCTCGCTACAGTAAAATGGCGACTCTGCTGGGGAGTCAGCATATGATCTGTTTTACCTTAGTCATCATCGTCCCCATTTTCCAACAGTAAACTAGCGACTCTGCTGGGGAAACATTTTATTTGTTAGGACTAGGATTATAGCTCTTAAGAGGTCTAGAATGTTAGTTTTAGGACAAATATATATATATCGCTTTTCCTAATTGATATCTGTGTTTATTTTTCGGCTAATGGGACTGCGGGTGATGCCGCATCTGGAAAGATTGAGTATACACCTAAGATAAGTGATGGCACTAGATGGGTAATCTTACAGGGAGTGACTCCCAAATAAGAGGTCCCGGTCGACCATCGAATAAGTGGAGAGACCCTTTGCAGATTCAATGCCTATACGACTTCGGTTGTTGAAAGCAGATTCACTAGTGCAAAGTGACGAATATAATTTTAAAATTTACACCCATTATACAGAAAACGGGTGTAAATAAGTAACTCAGTGGCAAATTTGTAAATAAAATGTAAACTTAATTATTAACACGTGACAATAGACATTCTATTTAAAAAAAAAGGTGTAAATTAAAAATATTATTATAATAAATTAAAATAATTATTATAGTCAAATGTCTATTACTCCCGTTAAAGGTAAAACGGGAGTAAATTTTTATTGGCCAAAAAAATTATTTATTTTAACAACTCTAATTATTAATCTTAAACACATTAATAAAACACAATATATTTTATTAAGTGTTAATTAGGTAAGTAAGTGAATTAATAGGTGTAAATTTATTAAATTAATATTGTATAAATAAAATAATAAAAAAAACACAACAAATAATGCATCGCTCAAAACCCTATTTTGAAACCCCATTTCTCTAAACTCATTCTCTCTGAAACCCTATAACTCCATCTTCTTCCTCGCATCGCATATCAAAACCCAGATTTCCATCTATCAAACTTTTCTCATCTCTCATCATCGCACGACCATTTTCTCTGAAATCTCAGATTCTCATCATTGAAATTATCAAAGGAGATTCAGTTTGCAATGTCTTGGTAACAATAAACCTTAGTGACGGTTGATGAATCTGTGGGTATAGTTGGCATATACCTATACAAATTTATTACCGTAGGTATAGAGATTGAATATAAAAAAAATAACTTATTTATTTGAATATGACTTTTGTGGGTATGAGATTCCATGGATATATAAGCCTATCTTTGTTTTTTCTACATGAGATTTCATTTGAAATTCTTATTTTTATTATTTTAGTTTTTTTTTATATTTTAATTTTTCCTCTACTTATTTTATATTCTCTCTCTCTTTTTCTCTAATAAACTCTAAAAAAAAAATCATTTCCCTCAACTCATATGAAAATCTCTGTATTCCCTCTATATTCATGTTCCCTCTAATTTTTTATTCTTTGTTTGACATATTATTCATCATCCAAATATTATTATTATTTTTATTTATTTGTTAAACAATATTATTATTTTTTTCATAAATTAAAAGGGGGTAAATGCATAAACGCTAAACCTCCCAAATTCTAGGGGTGTTCGCAGTGCGGTTTGGTTCGGTTTTGAGCATAAAAATCATCCTAACCGCGAGATAAAAATGCACGCGGTTCGGTTGATTTTTAAAAATTCATCCAAACCAAAACAAACCAAACCAATGCGGTTAGAATCGGTTCGGTGGTTGTGGTTTATAGACTTCTTGATTATGGAATTATAAAACTAAGAAACTAATAATATAATTTCCTAAACAGAACAATCATACAAAGCAATGTTTAGCCAAACACAGTTCAAAAGTAAATGAGAAACCAAATTCTATCCCATTTGAAAAATAGTACTTTAATTTTAATATAATATTATAAATTGGGAATATTTTAATTTTAATTTTAATGTTTTAATATAATTTTAGTTAGTAATATGAAAATATAATATTAGAAATTAGGAAGTTAAGGTTAATATGCGGTTCGGTTCGGATCGGTTCGGTTGTGTGGAACAAAAACCGCAAACCGAACCGAACCGCGCGGTTCATTAAAAATATCATCCAAAATCATCCAAACCAAATGCGGTTTTTTGCGGTTTTCGGTTTGGATTGGTTCGATTTGCGGTTTTGCTTTTGGATTGGTTCGGATACGATCACCCCTACCAAATTCAATAAAAAATTAACCTAAATTCCTCATTGATCATCTCTCTTTATCATTATAAGCACTCGCAAAATTGCAGAATGTTCATCTCTCTCAATCGTTCCAAGAAATTTCAAAATCTGTTAATCGTTCCAAACAATTGTAAGTAACATCCTAAACCCTAAACCCTGAATTCCACAAGAATCAGAATCGCTTTATCGCTCAATCGCTCAATCGCACCAAATCAGAATCACACATAACACAATTGCTCCATCGTTCGTCACTCAACTGCTAAATCGGTCATCAAACAACATGGACATTGTTCCTCACTGAAGAGTTTCCATCATTTTCCATCAGATCTAAGCGCATGGTAATAACATTTCAACCCTTAACCTTTCTATTCAGATATACAATCATTTGAAATGAAGTTTTACTCATTTGAAATATTGTTGGCATGTTAGAAGATTTCAATTGTCGGAACTTAAACAAGAACCATGGCTTGCACTGAAGCCCAAAATATTAACTACTTGAAAAACAAGCACTTAATCTCTGATGAAGTATGATATTCTATAATACTGTTTTTTTATTTGAATCTTGATTTTCACTTGTTAGATACCAACTCATTCTCTTGTTCAATGGACAAATTTAAGTATTTTTCTATGGCTTTTCATTTTTTGATAGAATTTTTGTTTGTTTTTCAGATTCATTTTTTTAGGAAATGCTCTAAATGTAAATGGATTCTAACTTTCTTCAACTATCAAGTCTTTATCTCTTTCTCAGTGAAGTTGTCTCCTACAGTTAAGTGGTCATTGTCTCAATTGCGACATATTAGTAAGGTTTTAATTTATAAGTCTCCATTTTTTTATTTTTCTATGTTTTCTTTGGTATTCTACGGTGTTGTTGTGTTTTTGCCCTTTATCAGTTTCAGTTTTGTCATCCAAATGGTATGCTAGTACTGCCTAGTTTGAGCCCTTTGTAGTAGTTTATCGATTTTTAGTGTTAACTTAATTGAAATATAAAGTTATAGGAAAAGGTTCCATTAGAGTCTTTGGATTGCTGATTTCTTAAGTAGACGAAATTTTGGTTTGTTTATGTCATTAGGGTCTTTATCAATCTACTTGTTGGAGATCTAATAAAAGGGGTTTTGTTTCAGCTCATTGAACTAAAATTACCCTTCCCCATTACCTTCCTTAATTCATGATGAAACCTCATTGTCAACTCCTAATATTCAAATTTTTTATGGAACTTAATTCATGAATTTATAAATAGGATTAAAGAAACTTATATTTGTATGATGATTGGTTTCATTAATGTATTGTTAATCAATATCTTGGTATTTTTTAGTTAACTTCTCAACAAAAAATTAGTTGTGGGTGTATGGGTAACATGAGCTTGTATTTAGAAACTACAATTATTAGTTCAAGAAAACAATTCTCTCATTTTATTTCTTTGCGTGTTTCAATTGTTGTGGCTCTTGATTTTTGTTTTTTAATTTGTGTTAGTATAGGCTGATGTTTTTATGTAATAATGATTATGTTTGTAGTGTTATTGAATAGGAGATAACACTTGTGGATGAAGCTCCTCGGAAAAAAAGTTGAATATGAAGAAGATATTAGTTTTGTGAACAAGATAAAAGTAATGTACTTTTTCAGAAATGATTCCTAGCTATAATCGGTAAATTTTACTTTTACTGAAATGATTCCAAAATGAAAAGCATGTTTACAAATCATTCTTGAACACTTTGAATATGTATCGCAAAGAGAACAACGACTTTGGTGATATTTACAGTGAGGTAATATTTTTCATTGTATACTTTTGGCACCTTGCTATCTTTTTTTTTTCTTCTTTAAATTAAGATGCTCATAGTTCCCCCGACCAAATAGATTATCAAAGCATATACACTAACGAATATCATTCACTAAGGAAGATTAGAAGCTAAGTTTATCTTGGACGAGTTTTTTTGTCATGTTATGTGTTGTGAGTTCTTTGCAGCAGTTGTATTTGACTAGTTTTGGTGGCTGCTACTATCTAGTTGGATTTGGTTATAAGCTGCTATATTTTATTGCTTGGTAGGGATGTCATCCACATGTATATATTGATGGTTGTTAGTTTTTAGATTTGTAATTTTAAAATGAATTCGTAGTAAAAGTCATAGTTTTCAAGTTGTACACATTTTGTTCTACTCTAAGTTACTTGGTTTTGTTTTTAATTTTGAGATATTTAATTAGGTGACATTGCTTTGATGTTTTAATGTACTTTGTTATTTTGAGATCTTTGAGACTTATTAGTTTTTTAATATACTTTCTTATGATATTGTAAAGATTTATAAATGATGATATTTTTTTCTTCTGCAGAACAAATATATGTCGATACTCAGCCATTGGTTAGATCAGTTTTAGATGGCTATAATGCATGTATTTTTTCATATGGACATACTGGCTCTGGGAAGACCTACACGATGGTAATGTTTTATATATGAAAAACTACTTACTTGCATGTATTAGCTTTTATCACATGATGTTACATTGAACATTCACTTCAATTGGAGTACTTACAGATATCATAATCTTGTTTTAATTGCATGCACCACGACAAAGAACACAATATGTCTGGTTTTGCACTCGTATTTCAATGTAATTAACTGAATTTACTGCTTGTATAGAGTGGTCCAAATCTAATGACCGAAGATACATGGGGTGTAAACTATAGAGCTTTACGCGACTTATTTTATATATAAAAGGAAAAAGCAGATGCAATAAAATATGAAGTTAGTGTCCAGATGATCGAAATATACAATGAACAAGTGAGAGATTTATTAGTCAGTGATGGTTCTAAGAGAAGATATCCTTTACAAGACCATATTTATTGCATTTTTTTACATCACTTTATTTACTTATAGTAACAACATTCATTTTTTGGTTTGTTCATTTCCTTGACAATATATACATTAGATATACAAAACAACTCTCAACTGAATGGTCTTAATGTGCTTGATGCATGTTTGGTTCCGGTTAGTTGTACTCAAGATGTTCTTGATTTAATGAAAATTGGTCAGAAGAACAGTGTTGTCGGTGCTACCGCTCTAAACGAGCGAAGCAGTTGTTCTCATAGGTAAAATATCTTCCTCACTAGTCTCTAGCCATACAAATATTTAACTAGATAAAAGTCTTTACTACCTAATTGTGCAGTGTGTTGACGATTCGTGTAAGAGGAAGAGACTTAGTTTCTAATTCAGTTATTAAGGGTTGTCTCCATCTTGTGGATTTGGCTGGAAGCGAGAGAGTGGAGAAATATGAGGCTGTTGGCAAGAGACTAAAGGAGGAACAACATATTAATGAATCTCTTTCTGTACTTGGCGACATTATCTCACCTTTGGCGCAGAAGAGTCAACACATTCCTTACAGAAATAGCAAGCTTACACAAGTTTTACAAGATTCATTAGGTGGCCATGCAAAGACTTCGATGTTTGTTCATATAAATCCTGAAGTCAATGCCTTTGGGGAGACAATTAGCACATTGAAGTTTGCTGAGAGGGTTGCATCTATTGAACTTGGAGCTGCTAAATCTAATAAAGAAACCAATGAAATCCGAGAGCTAAAGGAAGAGGTGTGTTTTTTTATCATAATAATAACTAGTTCAATTTTCTAATGAACTCTGCTAAATACCAGTTTAAACATTTTATAGATATCAAATATCAAATTGGCATTGGAGAGGAAGGAAACTGAAATGGAGCAACTGTAATTTGTAAATGCACGGACTGCGGAGGAATCTCAGAAATCAAGAGCTGTTTCACCTTTCCGTTTGCCCAAATATAATACCAGTGGCAGCATGAAGCCTGAAATTAGTCAAAGATCCATTGATGATAGAAGTTCCGAGGTTAGTGAGTTTCCATAAAAAAAAAACAATACTTAACTAGTACTATCTCGCACGTAGATACTAGTTGTAGTAACACGTATTAGACACCAGACACGCTATCAATCTGAAGTGTCAGAAAGAACATACTTTATATTATCTAAATCTAAAATTCTATTTTCAGGCTAAAAACTATTCTTCGAGTAAGCAAAGAAGGTCGAGATTTACCTCAACATATATGGACAATGATTCCATACCAACAATGTCTCTTCTTTCTGAAGAAAAGTCAGTTAGCTTAGGGAAGCACAATAGATTACCATCACCTCCAATCAGAAGATCAATATCCACGGATAGAGGTTCTGTCACTAAAAGCAAGATCAAAATCGACAACATAGAAAACCAACCAATTTTGAAGCATCTAATTCCAGCTAGAGTACCTGTAAACAAATCTCTTATCAAAATCGGGTGTAAACATACCAACACCAATAGCAAAAACGGGTGTAATACACCGTGTTTTTACACCCTATTTAAAGAAAATAGGGTGTAAATTTGCAAACCTCTAAGGTATTCGCTGCTCATTTTACATCCGATGTTTATGAAATTGGGTGTAAATTCGTTTGATCGAAATGCTATTATTTACACATTTACACCCGTTTTCTATAAAATAGGGTGTAAAGTGGAATATATATACATCCGGTTTAAACAAAAAAGGGTGTAATTAATATACCATCTATAAATGTATATATTAAAAAATTTACATCCGATTTCTATAAAAAAGTGTAATATAACATCAATTTTACACCCGTTTTCTATAAAATATGGTGTAAACTGGAATGTATATACATCCGTTTTAAACAAAAAAAGGGTGTAATATACCATCTATAGATGTATATATGTAAAAATTTACACGCGATTTCTATAAAAAAGAGTGTAATATAACATCAAATTTACACCCGTTTTAAAACGGGTGTAAATTTGTCAGACATTTCTCACCCGTTGATTTCACACCCTCCAATAACGGGTGTTAAATGTATAAAAAATGGGTGTAATTTCATATTTCTGCACTAGTGATTGTTCGACTGGGTTATCTGAGAAGCTGATGATTTTAGTAGACTGAAACCATGTTACTATTTTGTAGTGCGGAAGCTATTGGAAATAGTTGTCATGCGATACTACCCTCATTTGAGATTACTCTAAGATACTGCAGCTCGCTCGGGTGAACCAGCCTACTGTTGTTATCCTAAGAGGGGTCAATGACTGTGAGGACAGGTACACAAAATCACCAGTATAACCTTTGGGGATGGGTAGAGCCATGACTTCATGACACCGAACCTTTGACCCCATGTTTTTTCTATGTTTTTGTGTGCTGCATTCATGCATTTATTTCATTAAAAAAATTTAAAACAAGGAAAAATTTCTCTTCTAGTCTCTCTTTTTCAAATTAAACTAAGACAATGATTGCAAATGTCAGAGGAAGGAGATTGCGTTATAGATTTTGGTAGAAGGAAGACTCACAAGTACACCTTCAAGGTTCCAAAACTAGAGGATTTGAGAGCTCTAGCAAGGATGATCACCATCCCTGATGCTTTTAGAGCCAAGTACGGAGGACTGCTGTCTCTGTTAAGGGTCCATGTAATTGAAGGAATACTGGCTACGCTCATTCAGTTCTACTATCCGGTCTATCACTATTTCACATTCCCGGATTATCAACTAGCACCAACGCTGGAGGAATACTCTCACCTGACTGATTTACATATCACTGACCAAGCTCCCTTTTCTGGTCTGGAAGAAATTCCAAAGGATCAAACCATTGCAAGGGCAATCTATTTGGACGAGTCAGAAGTCAGGACTCACATGACCACTAAGGGTGGAATCCAAGATTTGCCAGCCCAGTTTTTGATAAAGAAAGCCCTGTACTTTGCCTGTATAGGGAACGTGGCCGCTTTCGAGAGCATCTTTGTTTTGCTCACCTACGGGTTATTTTTGTTTCCCAACATCGATAACTTCGTAGATATCAATGCCATTAAGATATTTTTTATTGGAAACCCTGTACCAACCTTGCTCACAGATGCTTATCATTCTGTATATTTAAGGAATTTGTATAGCGGAGGAATGATCACATGCTGTGTACCCCTGCAATACAAATGGTTTATTTCCCACTTACCCAAGTCTGCTGCATTTTGGGATCCTAAGAATACTTTGCGTTGGTCGCAGAGAATCATGTCTCTTACCAACTCTGACATAGACTGGTACAATCGAATCTATGACGGGATCAGAATCATTGACCTTTGTGGAAATTCCCTAATGTACCCCTCATAGGAACTAAAGGAGGAATCAACTATCATCCAGTTTTAGTTCGTCGTCAATTTGGATACCCGATGAGGCATGTCCCGCATAATGCTCATATGGAAGGTCTTTTCTTCAAGGAAGGAGAAAGTGATAGAGCACTAAAGACAGAAATAGTGCATGCTTGGAAACATGTTCACAGGAAAGGAAGAGAGTCTCTAGGAAAACCAGACTGTGTCTCGGTGGAACCTTATTTCCACTGGGTACAAACTAGAGCTCTCAAACTGAGGATGTCTTACCCTCGTCAGGAAGTTCTTCCATTAAGGGACCCTGTCCTTTATTTTATGTCTGAAACGGAAAAACTTCAGGTTACTCTCAACAAAGTTCAGCAGGAGAGGAGGTCTTGGAGGAACAAGTACCGTATTCTCAATGTGGAGTGTAAGAAAATACAACAACTGTTAAAAGAAAAAGACGCACTGATCGAGATTTTAGAGCAACATGCTGTAGAAAACCAAGATGACCAAAGGAATTTGCTCGCTCCTTTCACTTGGCAAAGGAATGACAACTCGACAATGGCTCGAGAGCCCCGGTCAAAGAAAAGGAAAATACCAGAACCAGCACCCGAGCTCTCCTCAGAGAGGACTCATGATCCATTAGCTTAGACATTTCCTTTTACAGCACTATGTAAATTACTGTATTTCCATTTCCGCAATCTTTGAATTCAATAAAACGGGGGTTCCCCATTGTTTGATATTTGCAATCCAATTGTCGAAGTTTATTTTGATTAAACAAAAAAATATATAATTAATATTATCATTACATATCATTCATCATTCTCACGTAACGCATTCTTCTTACCTACGAATCTCACGTTTGTGTCTCGATTCTAGAGTCAAACTGTCTCATTCGTACAATACTCAGGCCAGTCAACAAAATAAAATGGATAATCTCGAGGAAGAGAACAGAGAGTTGAGAGAAAAATTCGACGCTCTGAAAGAAGACTTGAGAAAGCTTCACAACGATATGCAATCTCTGGCAGTATCCCAGATGCAACAGCAAAGGAGCGTGATCTCAGAGATCACATCGACACCCATAGTGGAAAAGTATGATCCTCGATATACCATGCCTAAAGATCGTCCATGGGGCATACCACTCAACTATATCCCGGAAGAATATATTACGCCGATCATGGAAGATCCAGAAACTGCAGCAGGAACCGCTGGGCCTGAAGGTTACAAACTTCGAGAAAGCAAAGATGTCAGGGGCATGACAGCAACTCCTGAAGGTTACAAATTTCGGGAGAGGGAAGCACCAAGAGTCATTGCCGTAATGATTATACCACAACCTGTGGTACACACTGTCCCGGAAGGATAGATTTCCCAGATACCGTATGGTGGAAACGAAAGTATGGACGAGAGAATGAGGGAATTCTAGGAATAGCTCTTGGAGATGCAGAAGGAGCTGCAGGCCATTTGCTGTCAGGATCTATTTGGAAAGGATGCCACAGACCTTTGTTTGGTCCCTAATGTGAAAGTTCCGCACAAATTCAAGGTGCCCGATTTTGAAAAGTACAAGGGTAACTCTTGCCCTCAAAGTCACTTGGTGATGTACGCTTGGAGAATGTCAACTCAGACAGAGAAGCAACAGCTGCTTATCCACTATTTCCAAGATAGTTTAACCGGCGTCGCACTCAAATGGTACATGGGTTTGAACCGCACTAAGATCATCACTTTCAGAGATCTTGGCACTGCCTTCGTTCAACAATATAAGTATAATCTGGACATGGCACCAGACAGCGATCAACTCAGAGCCATGTCATAGAAGGATAAGGAAACCTTCTAGGAATACGCTCAGAGGTGGTGTGAAATTTCCGCTCAGATTTGTCCACCTCTTGAGGAAAAAGAGATGACAAAGATCTTCTTGAAAACCCTGAGCTCATTTTACTACGAAAAATGGTCGCCAGTGCGCCCAGTGACTTCACTGAAATGGTAGGCATGGGAGTTCGTCTTGAAGAAGCAGTTCGAGAAGGACGTCTGGTCAAAGATGTCGGACCATCAAGCAGTACCAAAAGATACGGTAGTGCTCTCCCTAAGAAAAAAGAGCAAGATATTGGTAATATCTATCTCGGAAAGCAAAGGCGATGGTACCAACCAGTAGCAGCTGTAACTCCTGCTATCAACCCTGCGCCTGTTCCTACATATCAACCTCAGGTTGCTCAAAGCCAACCGAATCAACAACAATATCAGCAAAGGACACAACAGCCTCTTCAGCAGGCTCGTCCTCCGTACAACAACAACCGTACAACGCGACCACCAGGGTTCGACCCTATACCAATGTTGTACGCATAACTGTTTCCACTATTACTAGTCAAGGGGCATGTCCAAACCAGGTATCCTCTTACAGTACCGGAAAATACGCCTTTTGGTTCAAAGTGGATCAGACTTGCACTTACCACCAAGGAGGACCAGGGCATAACATAGAAGACTGTCTCAGCTTCAAATCTGATGTACATAAGCTTGTTAGGAGCGGGGTCTTATCCTTCAAGGATACAAATCTAAACGTTCAGACGAACCCGCTGCCTCAACACGAGAAAGCTGCGGTAAATTTGATAGAGGGAGAGTCTAACCACAACTATCAAATTCAAGACGTACTCTTATTGAGGGCCATCCTGGTCAAAATACATCGCAGACAGAGCGGATATGGGCATGTACCATCTCATAACTATCACCAGTGTGATATCTGCTCTAAAAACAATCAAGGATGTTCTGTGGTGCAATCAGCTCTACAGGAACAGTTAGATCTCGGATGGATCCAGGATCACCGAATTCGTGAAGTCAACATGACTTATTCAAATTCCAGCATCATTCAGAACCACAACATTCTGGAAATGAATGTCAACTTGGTGGCAATGCACTCAAGGCAAAACCAACATCATAATCTTCCTCGACACGATTACGATTCATGTCCTATCTGCTTAATAAATAATCAGGGATTCTCTTTTGTACAAGAGACCCTCCAGCGTCAGATGGATCTTGGATGGATTCAGGATTACCGCGATAGAAATCGGTATCAAGTGAATATGATTCAAATCTTAGATATTGGCTTGATGAATACCAGCTTGGTGGAGTTACATGCTAAGCAAGTCCGACTCAGTTTTCTGACTTTGCATAATTTTCAGAACTGTAAGGGATGTCGTGAGAGCGACCAAGGATGCGCTCTCGTTCAAAGAACTTTGCAACACTTGTTAAACCACTGGTGGCTTTCGATCTATTTAGACGAAGACACATAACAAGTCAGTATGATTAATGGGAACCCTATTAGGCATCAAAGTTTGGATGTTCGATCAATGGAAACAGACCTAGTGAGGTTACACTGCATACAGAGCGGATGTGGCCGGGTGCCACCATACAACTATGAGCACTGTAGAGTTTGCTCTGAAGATAATTAAGGATGTTACCTCGTGCGAGCAGCCCTTCAGAGTCAGTTGGACAACAAAGAGATTCGACCGTGTCCAAGTTCTGGGTCAACCAATTCGATGCCAGACTTTGTCGCTGATCAAATCAAAAATGTTGTCGTAATCTCTGATCATAAGAGGACCAAAGATGTTTGTACCATCATCCCTTTACTTAACGAATAGAAAGTTCCTAGCCAGAAACTGATTGAAATTACTTACAATGGTCAGAAGAATCAGAAGGCTCCTGTAGTTATCTATCTACCGGGACCACTACAGTATGAATCAACTAAGGCCATCCCTTACAAATACGGTCCGATAACAATTGAGAATGGAAAGGAAACTTCGTTACCCTCCGTCATGAACATTGCAGACATTAGCCGAGTAACACGGAGCGGTCAGATCTTCAACAGAGGAGTTGAAGAACCCAGCAAAGAAAAGGAACCTCGAACAGAAGTTCCTAATCAACCAGTCAGTCAATCCAGTGATCCTGACCATTCAAATAACAATGATGAGATGCTGAAGCTTATCCAGAAGAGTAAGTACAACATTATTGACCAACTGTTGCAAACTCCTTCAAAAATCACTGTGCTATCTCTTTTACTCAGTTCTGAAGCTCACAGGGAGGCTCTACAGAAAGTCTTAGAGCAAGCCTTTGTGGAACAAGATGTAACAATAAGATAATTCGACAGCATCATCTCCAACATCACTTCCTGCAACAACATAGGATTTAGTGATGAGGAACTACCGGAAGAGGGCCCAAGTCATAACATGGCACTCAATATTATAGTCAACTGCCAGGACGATGCTTTAGCCGGCGTACTGGTAGACACCGGATCAACTCTAAACGTGATGCCGAAGTCCACTCTAATGTGACTATCATTCAAAGGATCTTCGATGAGAGGCAGTAAGGTCATCGTCAAAGCATTTGACGGATCCCTAAAAATAGTTATCGGCGAAGTCGACCTTCCCATAACTATCAGTTCTCACACTTTCCAAGTCACTTTCCAGTTCATGGACATCCGGGCAGCATACAACTGTTTATTAGGAAGACCTTGGATACACGAGGCTGGGGTAGTCACTTCGACGCTCACCAAAAGTTAAAGTTCATCAAGAACGACCAACTCATCACAGTCTACGAAGAGTAAGCCTTGATCGTGAGTAACTTATCGTTGTCCACGTGTGTAGAACCAGAAGAGGTTGTAGGAACCCAGTTCCAAGCACTTTCGGTGAGCAACGACAATCAATCAGAAAGAGGAATGTCAATTTCCTCGTACAGAGATACTTTCGAAGTGATTAAAAGTAATAATGCAAAGGGATGGGGACAACTTGTCATTCCTACTGATAACAAAACAAAGAAGGGTCTTGGTTTTTCTTTAACCTGTACCCAGACTGCTATTAACGATGAAAATCTTCATCCCATTCAAAACTTCTTCCGCGGTGGAGGTTTGCTTCACCCAGTGTCCCAAGAAGCACATACCATCAACGAGGGAAGTTCCTCCAATACGGATGAAGAATGGAAGTCCTATCTTAACGAGGACGTTTATATGTCTCAGGAAGAGGTGCCTACACCATTTTGCTTTCCGGCACAGAGTTCGAGATATATGCCGAGGTCAGATGTCAAAATGATATACTGAGATTGTGATCCGGAAGGATGCCGTGCTCCACCAAACTCATTAGAGGAGGACACTCTGATGAAAGACAGCTTTGACCACGACTATTATGGCCCAATGGATGGTCTGCCTATCTGGCAGCCGTACCTAGGAGACTCAGGATAAAAGAGTCAGTCGAACGATGCATATAAACTGAGCATCATTGAAAAGAATACCTGCCTCCACACCATGTCATGGGTTCAACACTCAGGGCATTATGAAAATATCCAGCACAACGATGAATTTGCAAAGCTTACCAGACTAGAGTTCATCAACTACGCTTTTCCCGAGGTCAACGTCATCGAGAGAGATGACTCCTCATGTTCCAAAGAAGTGTGGAACACCTTAGGAAAACCAAGTGGAAAGTACGACTACTTGGTCAAGTTCACCGCTCCCAAAAGCTCTCGTATCAGGCTCAAAGACATCCAGCCAACTGGATGGGGAGATCTACCTGAGAGTACAAACACCGTGCAAGATACAACTGAGGAATTCTCCTACGACAACTCTGCATGGGAGGAAGACTCCAACGATCCTGCTCCGCCAGAAATCAACGTCATTTCTGAGGACAAACCAAGAAAGAAGGTACAAGACTTTGTGATTCACCGAGGAGTTCCCCGCCAATGGGTTGCTGTCAACGTTTTGAAAGTTGTTCATAAGTCGAAGTAATTGCCGTCTTTACTTTAACCTTTCACCCTGCCCAAGTGAAACGGATGTTTTTACAGGGCTCACTTTCTGTAAATGTCCCTCTTCGCTTTGCCCAAAGCGACAGAGTTTTGTTTTATAGGGCTGTAGTTTCAAGAATCGACAAGATCATAAATAAAATAACGTCGTTCTGTAATTTCCGCATTTATTGTTGTTTTCTCTTTTCGATTTTTCAGAAAATGGTAATCCTAAAAACCAACTCAAATAATAAACAAGCAGTTTTAAAAAAAATACACTGCACACACTCTTGCATTCTCTCTATCTCTTCTAAAAACAATCATCACGTCATGCAGATTGCTTGTTTTGAACCCCGTTGAAACACGCGATCCAACGTCTTCTCCCAATTTTGAATTCCCGGTATTTGAGGCTAAAGAATAAGATGACAAAGAAATTCCAGAAGAGATCTCCCGATTACTCAAACAAGAGGAAAGGTCCATTGAACCTCACAAAGAGCTGTTGGAAATTGTCAACTTGGGTTCAGAAGAGGAGAGAAAAGAAGTCAAGATCGGGGCACTGCTCAGTCCAACTGTCAAAGAAAGTTTGATAAAGCTTCTCAAAGAGTTTCCCGATGTATTCGCTTGGTCCTATCACGATATGCCAGGGTTGGATACCAGCATCGTGGAACATCATCTACCGTTGAGATCAGAATGTCCGCCGGTAAAACAAAGACTAAGACTGACTCGTCCACACATGGCCATCAAAATCAAAGAGGAAGTACAAAAACAGATTGACGCGGGTTTCCTCGCCACGTCAGAATATCCTCAATGGCTAGCCAGCATAGTACAAGTTCTGAAAAAGGACGGAAAGGTCAGAATGTGTGTAGACTACAGGGATCTGAACAAAGCAAGTCCAAAGGATCACTTTCCCTTACCGCACATAGACATGCTGGTAGATAGTACAACAAAGTTCAGAGTCTTCTCCTTTATGGATGGATTCTCGGGCTATAATCATATAAAAATGGCGTCGAAAGATATGGATAAAACTTCCTTCATCACCCCATGGGGCACGTTTTGTTACAAGGTAATGCTGTTCGGTTTGAAGAACGCCGGGGCAACCTATCAAAGGGCCATGATGACTCTGTTCCATGACATGATACACAAAGAAATCGAGGTATATGTCGATGATATGATTTCCAAATCTAAGACAGAAGTGGAGCATGTGACCCACTTGTCAAAACTATTCAAGCGGTTAAGAAAGTACAAACTCCGCTTGAATCCCAATAAGTGCACATTCGGTGTCCGTTTAGGGAAACTGCTAGGGTTCATCGTCACCAAAAAGGAATTGAGGTTGATCCTGACAAGGTCAAGCCCATACAAGAAATGCCTTCTCCAAAGACTGAAAAACAAGTCAGCGGATTCCTGGGACGTTTGAATTACATTTCCAGATTTATATTCTTCATGACTGCAACATGTGCGCCGATTTTCAAATTAATAAAAAAGAATCAGGATTGCGTTTGGACAGAAGATTGCCAAACCGCCTTTGACAGTATCAAGGAATACCTGTTGAACCCACCGATTCTATCTCCTCCAGTGGAAGGAAGACCACCAATCATTTACTTAACAGTCTTGGAAGACTCTATGGGTTGTGTACTTGGCCAACAAGACGAAACGAAAGGGAAAGAGTCTGCCATTTACTATCTGAGCAAGAAATTCACCGACTGCGAGACTCGGTACACTATGCTTGAGAAAACTTGTTGCGCTCTGGCTTGGGCAGCCAAACGTCTTCGCCAATATATGATTCGTCACACGACTTAGTTAATCTCTGAAATGGATCCAATCAAGCACGTCATTAAAAATCCTGCTCTCATAAGAAGGAATACGACATCGAGTACCATGGTCAGAAAGTCGTTAAAGGAAGTGTTTTAGCCGATCATTTGGCTCATCAGCCGATTGACGATCAAGAGTCAGTCGGATTTGACTTCCCAGACGAAGATGTTATGTACTTGAAAATGAAAGATTGCGATGAACCACTACCCAGTGAAGGGCCAGAACCAGGTTCCCAGTGGGGACTTATCTTTGACAGAGCTGTCAATCATTATGGAAACGGAATTGGGGCAATCATCATAACACCTCAGGGTTCCCACATTCCTTTCACTGCCAAACTGACATTCAAGTGTATAAACAACGAGACTGAATACGAAGCTTGTATCATAGGTCTCGAAGAAGCAATTGATTTAAGGATCAAAAACTTAGATGTATATGGAGACTCAGCCCTGGTTGTCAATCAGATCAAAGGAGATTGGAACACATACCAATCAGGATTGATTCCTTACAAAGACTATGCGAGAAGGTTGTTACCATTCTTCAACAGAATCGAGTTTCATCACATCCCTCGTGAAGAGAATCACATGGCTGATGCATTAGCCACTCTCTCTTCCATGATTAGTGTAGGTCAATGGAATGACTTACCTAAGATTGACATAATGCGCCTAGAAAGGCCCGCCTACATCTTCACGATCGAAGCACTCATAGACGACAAACCTTGGTATCACGATATCAAATGCTTCCTTCAGAAACAAGAGTACCCACCTAGGGCATCCAGAAAAGACAGAAAGACCCTTAGAAGGCTGGCTGGCAGCTTCTTCCTGAGCGGTGATACACTCTATAAAAGAAACTTTGACATGGTTATGCTTCGCTGCGTAGACAAACCAGAAGTAAACACGCTGATAAAAGAAATTCACGAAGGATCCTTTGGCACTCATTCCAACGGACACACAATGGCGAGAAAAATTCTAAGAGAAGGGTACTATTGGTTGACCATGGGATCTGATTGCTACAAGTACATGAGGAGGTGTCACAAGTGTCAGATATACTCAGACAAAATCCATGTACCACCAACGCATCTCCAAGTTCTCTCTTCCCCATAGCCTTTTTCTATATGGGGAATCGACATGATTGGCATGATTGAACCCAAGGCTTCAAACGGACATCGGTTCATCCTGGTAGCCATTGACTATTTCACCAAGTGGGTCGAAGCAGCGTCATTCGCCAATGTAACCCGACAGGTGATGGTCCGCTTTATCAAAAACAATCTCATCTGTCGTTATGGTGTCCCAAGCCAGATCATTACCGATAATGGATCCAACTTAAACAACAAGATGATGAAAGAGTTGTGTGTTGAGTTCAAGATCGAACACCATAACTCATCTCCCTACCGACCCAAGATGAAGGAGTGGTATAAGCGGCTAACAAGAACATCAAGAAGATTATTTAAAAGATGGTTGTAACCTTTAGGGACTGGCATGAGATGCTACCCTTTGCTCTTCACGGTTATCGCACATCTGTCCGCACTTTAACAGGGGCAACCCCTTTCTCTCTAGTATATGGCATGGAAGCAGTGCTCCCCATAGAAGTAGAAATCCCATCAATCCGGGTATTGATGGAAGCTAAGCTAACAGAAGTTGAATGGTGTCAAAGTCGACACGACGAACTGAATCTGATTGAGGAAAAATGGATAACGGCTCTATGCCATGGTCAGTTGTATCAGCAGAGGATGAAGAAGGAATTTGTCAAAAAGGTATGACCTCGCGTCTTCCGGAAAGGAGACCTTGTGCTCAAGAAGATACAATCATTTCTCACTGATTCTCGAGGCAAATGGACTCCGAATTACGACGGCCCCTTGTGGTCAAGAAATCCTTCTCAGGCGGCGCCTTGAAACTCGCAACCATGGATGGAGAGGAATTTACCTACCCCACGAATGTTGACGTAGTCAAGAAATACTTCGCCTAAATAAATAAAAAAACGTCTCGGTGGATTGAAAACCCGAAAGGGCGGTCCAGGAAAAAATTAGAGACATAATCAAAAATCATCCCGGTGGATTGGAAATATCAAAGTACAATCCAGGAAAAAGTTAGGGATTAATGGCAAGTAACTACGTCCGACAAGGTGAAATCCCTCAGCAGTCATGCCATTCATGAGGCAAAACTCCAGTCAAGGTCATCTTCGACGGAAGCTCAGGATGTCCAGAATTCAAAGTTGGTAGAAGGATAGTGGTCGTTATGTTTCAATGTAGCCCTTTTCCCTTAAATTACCATTTTCTAACTTTGTAAATACTCCATGGGATCACGCGTTTGGCTGATTTCTATCCTATCAATAAAATTTGAGCCCTAGTGCTTTTGTTTATAAATCTTATTTGTTTTAGCTTTACAGAATGACATTTTTAACATGATCAACAATTATTGAAAGAAAACAAAAATGAATTTACTTGTCAAATATTTTTCTGCTTTTAAAATGAAGATGGCAATTTCTTTTGACTGTTGAACATCGAAAGAACATCGATCGCTTCTCCAGAAGCAATTGAGCTTCAAGGTGCAGAATCAAAGTAATCCTTCTAAACCAGTACACCAGAATGAAGGATCAACTGTGGCGAATGCGAACATTCCATCCGACACCCCCGGCAAAGTTATTATCTCCTAAGCCCGACCAACGGTTGTTCCTCACAGGGACTATCTCTCCTAAGCAAGGCAGAATTGCTACTTTTGGACCAGTGATACTTTTCATCCCCTACAGTGGTCGAGTATCCAGTCGCGTTCATCCGTCAGTTTGTATGTCATGTCACTTTTGTCAGCATAAACATACATACATCATGCATTATTGACTTACATTCATATTCATATTGCATCACTATCACTCTAGTCGGTCTTACCCCCTGGTGATAAAAGTCCTCTCAATCGAGTTGTCAGTTATTTTCTCCTCAGGAAACGCCTCATCTGAGCAATCCCTCCTCCAGTTTATTTCTGGGATGGAGAAGGCCCTTGACCACTTTGATAACTTGAACCTCTGGAAAACAAGAAAACTCTCGACAACCGTCACTCTTCGCCATTGAAGATGATATCTTTGCTTTCCCGGATTAAAGAAAATCCCAGAGAGAGCCTCACAACTAAATACTCTCAGCAACATAGTGGTTCTTCTCTCCAGAAAATCAATGTTAATGAAGTCATCAGCACCTCAAAATTGGGGTACATTGTATGGCATTTCTTCGAGAAGGTCTCGAAGAAAAGTATGATGTAGTATCCCCAAGTAGAAAGCAGTCTCTCAAGAGACTCGTTTTTCCCCAGTAGAGTCGACAAATGGCGTCTCCAACCAGAGAAGTTTGAACACCTCTACATTTCAGACCAATGGGTTTCCCCGACAAGTCTGACCTCAACCCTTTTTCGTCAAATGGCGTCTCCCTAGTAAAAGAAATTCGGCAAGAAGTTTGAGAAAAGACCGCTACGAATAGCGTTTCTTGTCAAGAAAGTTTATTGGCAAAAGAAACTGAGACCAGTTCCTTGGTAGGAAACCAGGATCGAGGGGAAGTTTATATCAAAAACTGAGACCAGTTCCTTGGTAGGAAACCAGGATCGGGGGGAAGTTTATATCAGAAACTAAGACCAGTTCCATGGTAGGAAACCATGATCGAGGGGAAGTTTATATCAGAAACTGAGACCAGTTCCTTGGTAGGAAACTAGGATCGAGGGGAAGTTTATATCAGAAACTGAGACCAGTTCCCTGGCTGAAGACCAGGATCGAGGGGAAGTTTTTACCTTTTCTAAGAATTATTGCTTAGCGAAAAAAGATGAATGCGTAAACTACCATTCATAACCACTGTCAAAATTTCGGGTATTACGATATTTAATCATCTTGCACCCCGAATGCACGAATATGTTCGCCATTCACACCTTCGGGTCCAAGAAGATTAAATAGGGGCATCTGTCATACCCCAAATTTTGACCACTAAGATTTCCCATCATTGTGCAAATCATCATCACAATATGGATGTACCTTCATGCCTCATCAGTCTCCTCAAGGATTGTTGAGCATTCACTACAATTAAGCATTAGGGTTTTAAGTCCTCTTAGAGCCTTAGACAAAAGATCAATCAAGAAATGACATGATCTTTGACTTGTATAATCTCTCAAACACCCATAAAGGAATCAAGAGGACTCCCAAATCAAGAATCAAGCACAAGGTTGCAGCATTCCAAGTGGATTAAGCCTCAAGATCGCCAGTGTCACCAAATTAGGGTTTTGGTCGACTGAGGCCTCCAAATGGAAATTTTCATCTGGGCATGAGCCAATGCTTCAAAGAACAACCCAAGATACTCTAAGGGACCTCATAAACCCAATCATCAAGTTAATTTGACCTTAGGGGATGCATTCACCAAAAATCAGGAATTAGGGTTTCTTGACCTAATTCACCCCTAAGTTGACTTTTGGAACAAAACATGAGCCAAGGCCTTAAGACATAATTTGAGGGTCTCTAATAAACCACTAAATTGACCCATTTGCAACAATGGATTGATCCAAGAAGCCTGACTCACAAGTTTCATTTTCATCAGGACCACAATTAAGGTTTTGAGGAAAAAGTCAACTGTACCTTTGACTTTTGACCTGGACATGCTCCCAAACCTTGGGACATGATTCAATACACCCTAAAACCCTATGGAACATATCCATTAGGTTTGATTTAGGTCAAGGACTTGATTTCACCAAGGATCGCACAATTTGGAATTCATTTGATAAAAAGTCAACTGTGCACAAAAGTTAAGTTTGACTTTTTGAGATTTTTCACAATTATGGTTCCTTGACCCTAAAACAATGTTAATATTTGATTTGAATCATCATTCATCAAGAAAAAGCAAATAAAGTGGGATAACTTGTAAAAGGGGTAACCATAAAAACTTAGAATTTTTCTAAGTTATGGAACAAAGTGGCTAGGGTACCAACTTCCAAGGATCATAACTTGAGATCCAAGCAACCATTTTGGATGGTCCAAAGATGGATTTGTAGCTTTCATGGCATAATTTAAAAGTGTCAACTACACCTCATTCCAATTTCTTATAGATTTCAAGTTATGGAGTGATCAAAATGGCTGAAAACACAAAAGTGACATTTTTCAAACACTTAGTGAAATTTTCGCTAAGTCAGAATCTTCCTTATTTTTTCCAAAATGTAGAGGCATTTTTCATTGTAATTCAAGTTGGATCAAAACCAAATTTGGACATCATGTTAAAATAGGATATGTCAGCTTTCCAAAATGTCCAAGAACTCCATCAAATTCCATCTGAGCTAGAAGTTAGGACAACTGCAATATGCCTTGATGCAAACTGTCTTGCAAGATAGATTTGTACATTATGGCTCAATTTGATCAAATTGTGCAACTCCAAGCATGGTTATCCATCTGCACACCTCAAGGGGGAACAACCAAGGGACAAGCAATGATCTATCAGCCTCCAAAGTCCCAAAATCTACCATAGCCATGCCAAACCTAAAAAGCCTAAAGGAGGCCAAGACTCCAATTTTGTTTTGGAACATTTAATGGATACTTAGAGGTGGCATGTATCAGAGCAAAGAAGAACACTTCAGTTAAGCCTTATACTTGAATCAAAGAACCATAGGCTCGTGCTCTAATCTCAAGTCAATGGCTAGAGGAGACTTGAGATTCCATTTAATCCACATTGGCCAAAGGCCTGCTGTAGTTGCCATTCCCTATTCCTTGCAAAACAAACTTGACACACTATAAATAGACCTCATTTCTGACCAGTTTGAGTACACCAAAGGCCTATAACACTTGCCTTTCTCAAAATCACCCTCTCACTTCCAAAAATGCCTTCTAATGCAAGCTAATATCGGGTTTTGAATTAGAAAGTGTTTCCAACCAAACGAATCACACACACACACCTCATAAACATCATATGTGAGCTGATCAAACACTAAAACAACATCTGGAACATCAATTTCACAAAATCACCATCCATTTGCTCAAGTTTTCAACAAAGTTGCAGCTAAGGTGCCACAATCTGTTCCAGTCCATTTCAAATCCATCCAAGCTTTCAAACACACTCCATATGGTGTAGGGAAGCTGTTCAGATCATCACAACTCATCTGTAACACCTCCAACTCAAAAATCAAGTTGCTCTTGCTGCCACGACCTTCAAGTAAGCCTAAACTTGGTCATCTCATGATTCATGCATATTTCCTCGCACAATAATTTTTCCATATGTTCATAATCATGCATGGAGTGTTTCCCCTCCATTAATTGCTTTGTATGAGTCGTGTATCAAATTTCTCAGCCTTCATGCAGAATTTAGGGTTCTTGAGGTTTCTCTTTAATTTCTTATTCCATGCTTAAAATAAATGAAATTAAAGACCATAGACATGATCGTGAGGTAAAAAGGAGGAGATTGATATGTGGATTGTGTGATTTCATCAAGTATTCAGTGAGATTGATGAGAAAATGCAAACTGGGCAAAATCAGAACACGCGCGTGTTCTTGGTGTGTTCTTGGCACCTTTTTCAAATATTCAAATATTTGAATTTTGTGATTTTATTTAATTGATTCAAAAATTAATTTCTCTCTGAATTTTAATTATTTTGAGTTGATTCTTTTTTTAATAATTCACAAAAATGTTAAAATATTTTATTTTAGAAAAATTTCCCAAAAATATTATTTATTTCCTATACTTGATATTTTTGCAAAGAATTAATTTTTTATTTGTTTTTTAACATTTAAAATACTTGTTCCTTCTTGATTTTCCAAACTTAATTGGTTTTCAATCATTTTGTGGATAAAAACATGATTTTTGAAACATTGATCCAAGATCACCACTCATTTTTCACATGTTTTCAATAATTTTTATTAATTTTTAAACAAAATTAATTTCATTTTAGAAAAAATTAGGGTTTTGATTAATTCCACCCTCATCAATCTTTTTCAAACACTCATGGGCCTCTAATAGAGTGTAAGACCCAACCCCTTTTTGTAAATAAACACTTTTTGGGCCTCACATATTGTATAAGTCCCTCTGTATATTTTCAAAACAATGGCGCGATCGTCGCCTTTTCAAAATCATTCGGGCATCTCCCTGAGTTGTAAGCCCCATCTCCTGTACAAAAATAAACTTTGGGCCTCTAATAGAGTGTAAGACCCAATCCCCTTTTAACCATTTTTAGGCCTCACTGTATTGTATAAGTCCCGATACAGTTTCAGAAACTCCGACGAGACTGTCGTTTACAAACTATTTTTAACTGGGCCTACCCTTGTGTTGTAAGTCCCAATTCTTTTCTTTAAATAACCTTTGGGCTTCTCCTTGAGCTATAAGACCCATCTTTATTCATTTTTAAACCTTCTGAGCCTCTAATAGAGTGTAAGACCCAATCCCTTTTTGAAACCAAAATAGTTTGGGCCTCAGTCATTATATAAGACCCACGGTGTTTTCAAAAATCTCGGCGCGATCGCCAATTTAAAATAAAACCATCTGGGCCTCTCTCTGAGTTATAAGCCTCATTATTTTTCTCAAAATTACTCATGGGCCTCTAATAAAGTGTAAGACCCAACCCCCTTTTAACCAAAACCATTTGGGGCCTTAGACATTGTATAAGTCCCTCTGCGTTAAAAAAATCTCGGCACGATCGCCATTTTCAAACAGGAAAATCATCTGGGCCTACCCTTGTGTTGTAAGTCCCATTTCTTTTCTTTAAATAATCTTTGGGCTTCTCCTTGAGTTGTAAGACCCAACCCTTGTTGTACATAAACCTTTTTGGGCTTCAGTCATTGTATAAGTCCCGATACAATATTCAAAATGACAGTACAATCACTGTTCAAACCTTAGGCCTCTCCTTGAGTATAAGCCCCAACAATTTTTTTCACAAACAACTCCCTTTTGATTTAGGTTCAAATATACAGTTGTTATCAAAACATTCTTTAATTTCTCTGAACAACTAGCAATACAGCTTGGAAGCTTGCTCACCTGTAAGTTTTAACATCTTTCATTTACTCGCTTTAATATATATAACTGTATTGTGGGAAGTTGCGCATGGTTAGTCTTCTTTCATTCTTTTAAATACACGTCAAATATATATATATATATAACTGTATTGTGGGAGGCTGCGCATAGTTAGTCTTCTTTCATACTCTTTTAAATACTTATCATATATAAACTTTATATATACTAGTATAGTTATTTAGAGTTTTCCCTGGCAACTAGGTCTAGAACTAGGTAAAGCCTGTTGGTCACTCTTAAATGCAAACAAAACTAGATCCCCCATAGAATTTCCAGATACAGTCTTCCCTTCTCTTGGGGTTAAACAATATGGAACAAAGAGAAAGGCAGTATTCTCGGTGAACCTTTTCTCAGACTGTCACCCCTAGAAATTGTCAAAGAAATTCTAATTCCCGAAGTTGATATATTCTCTTTGAATAGCATCTCTTGAGTTTCTTCGAACCTCAAACTTTCCTGAAATGATCTCTTCTCTATGAATTGCATTTCTTGAACTTCTCTTGGTTTGGGACCCATAGGCTTCCTACAAGCATCCCCGCCTCCTCTTGGGCTTTGTACAAGGACCCTTCGACTTCTTAGAAGTTCTCATGCCTTCTCTTGGGCTTAATACAAGGACCCTGACGACCTCTTAAAGGTATAAGACATAACTTAGTCATGCTTTGCTAGAGCAGTATTTCCAGTGTTAGACCTCAGGCCACTTTAGGGTTGATTCTCATCCCTTAATGCCCTTGCCTCCTCTTGGGCATCATACAAAAGATAAAACTCTTCCACACCAGTAGACTTGGATAATCTAATCCCCTTGAGTCTCAAAGACATTCTCAAGTTCCTTTCAACTATAAGAAAAAATCTCGGGCCACCTGGATCGATCTCTAGCAGAAACCCAATCTCTCTCATGAGAGTTCCCCGACCAGGGTTAACACTATCTTAAATCAGAACCTCAAGGTATCTAACATCTCAACTTTTCTGTAACCCTCAGCAAGAGTTGATTCCCCACTTGGACCTTCCCGGGGATCTCAATTATCCCCGGCAAAAGATAGCCTCCTCTTAGGCTTTGTATAAGGATCTTTCCTCGGCAGAAAACTAGCCTCCTCTTAGGCTTTGTATAATGATTCTTCCTTAGCGAAGTCAACCTCCTCTTGGGCTTTGTACAACTGATTCTCCCTAGCGGAGCTAACCTTTTCAGACTCTCTCGTTGAGTCAATCACTTTTTCAGACTCTCTCATTGAGTCAATCACTTTTCAGACTCTCTTGTTGAGTCAACCACCTTTCCAGACTCACTTGTTGAGTCAATCACTTTTTAGACTCTCTTGTTGAGTCAATCACCTATTCGGACTCTCTAGTTGAGTCAACCCTTTTTTAGCCTCAATCTTGGGCTTTGTACAAGACAGATAAAAAAACTCTCTCGTTGAGTCGATCTTTGTCCAAGCTTGGTATAAAGATTTCCCCTGGCAGGAGTTAGGCTCCTCTCAAGCCGTGTAGAAGGACGTCTCCAGCTTGTTTGTCCACAATCCTGGGCTTTATACAAGACAGATAAAAGCACTCTCTTGTTGAGCCAATCCCTTTTAGCCCCAATCTTGGGCTTTGTAGAAGACATAAATCTCCCTCTCTTAAGCTTGGGGACATATATCTTCTCCAGCAGAGTCATTTCCTCCCAGCCTTCCTTTAGGCTCTGGGGAATGATTTTCCCTAAGAAGAGTCAAACCCATTTCAAGCCTCCTCTTAGGCTTTGTATAATGATTTTCCCAGTAAAGTTTAGCAAAGTTTAGCCTCAAATCTTGGGCTTTGTACAAGACACCTACAAACCCTCCCCAGCGGAGTCAAAATCCCTTTTAGCCTCAATCTAGGGCTTTGTACAAGACAGATAAAACACTCTCTTGTTGAGTTGGTCACTTCTAGCCTCCTCTTAGGCTTTGTATAAAGAAATCCCCTAGCCGAGTCAATTAACCTTTTAGCATCAACCTTGTGCTTTGATCAAGGCACACAAAAGTCAACAATCCTTCTTTAGAGATGACAAATTCTCTCACAGTCATAACTTTTTAGCTTCAATCTTGGGCTTTGAACAAGACGCAAATACCCTTTTAGCTTCAATCTTGGGCTTTGACCAAGACACCAAAACCTCATTTTCCTCCCTTAGAATAGGAGGAACTACGATTGCTCTGATTTCCCTGTTTCATTTAAACGGGAATACGTAGACATAAGATTACGAAATCTTAGCGAGCATACTAATAAAAAACTCTAGGTCCAGTACCTTCACACATCAATCAAAACTTAGGTCTAGTACCTTACCAAAAACATCGGGAGTAATCCGAACATAAACAAAATCTCACTAACTCACTCATACTTCCCAAGAAACTTTCCCAACCCATCAGCAGATAAACACCATCAATTACAAAGCGAAACCCTAAAGCTAATATCCTGTGGATAACCACATATAGGATGGGTAATTGACAACTAACCATTGTATAACCTGACCCGGACCCCCAATCTCTTTTAAGCGTTTGTTCAGTTAAACATTCGCGTGCAAGGTTAGTTTTAGATAGCTTCCCTTTCCCTTTCAGCTTCATGGGATAAATAAGAAATCAGAAAGTAGCACCCTTTCTCCTTGAGGAGGAAAACCCAAACTTCAACGATAAAGTAGTCGCGTCACCGACAAAAATCGCTCGCGACACAACTCAAGGAGAGGCCCAAGTTATTTTGTTGAAAAGGCGACGACCGCGCCGAGATTTTAAAATCGCAGTGGGACTTATACAATGACTGAGGCCCAAAAAAGGTTTTTATTTACAAAGGGGTGTGACTTACACTCTATTAAGAGGCCCAAATAGGGTGATAGTGATCAAAACCCTAATTTTTTGGTTTTAAAATGTATTTTAATTGAATAAAAATTCAATTAAAATAATCAAACGTGTGAAAAAAGGTTGTGATCTTGGATTTATATTTAGAAAATCATGTTTCATTCATGGGATGATTTAAAAATCATTTGAATTTTGCAAAACCAAGAGAAAGAAATATTTTTAATGTTTAAAAACAAATAAAAATATAATTCTTTACAAAAATACCAAATATGTTAAATAAATAATATTTTTGTGAAATTTTCATGGAATAAAATATTCTAATATTTTTGTGAATTTTCAAAAAAATAATTAAAATTGAGAGAAAAATTAATTTTTGAATTAATTAATAAAAACATGAAAATAATGAAAAATAGCAAAAATGAGAGAGGTAGCAAAAAAGGTCTAAGGGTTTGAACCCACGACCTCATACATAAATACACATGCGCGCTACCACTGGGGTGGTGATACATCCGTGTATCAAAACCACCCCATTAATACCTATGCGGTGCCATGTTTTGGCAATTTTTGGTAATTTACGTGAAGCCTCTAACTTTCTCATTTCTCCATGGATTGGGACAAAATTTAGGTGCATCTGACCTAGAATTTCACAAGGAATCCAATGGTGCTTTTTGAATTTTCAGAAAGTGCCCCTATTTTAAAACCCGATAGTGGTTTCAAAATAGGCCAAATTTTGCATGTTCTATGCTATCTCATGGTACAGGCAAGAATTGTATGATAAATTGGTTCAAACACAACATATATAACATGTGTGAGATGTTTATGATCAGTGGACCTCAAAGGAATGCATAATTCAAAGAGTTCAAGTTGTGATGCACTTACCTCTTGGAGCTTCTTGTGCTAACTGTCAAGTTCCTTGTGCCAGAAGTGATCCAATGCTTTGAACACTCCCAATTGAACCCTTAGAAGCTTTTAGGATGATTAGAACCAGCTGGAATCTTCAGGAACAAGTTTTGGCTCTTTCTTGCAAAAGGGGCAAAAGTGACCAATATGGCAACTCCCTCAAATGGTGTTCCAGATGAGGGGAACCATTTGGGACAGTTTGAGGATGATATTTGGAGTGTGTTTGACGCTTTGTTTGGTTTTGGAAGTGACTGAATCAAGACATGGCTTGAAACATGCAGAAAAGTCAATTTTTGAGGTTTTGGAGGTGGACTTTTTGATTTTGGTGTTTCAGGTCACAAGTAAGTGTTTGGACAACTTAGATATAACATATTAGAGGTGTTTGGATCATGAGTTGTGGTGGAATTGCTCTCTAACTCAAAAACTCAGAGATAACTTGCAAAAGAAGGCATTTTAGCCTAGAGAAAGAGAATTTGAGGAAAGCAAGTGTTGTAGTGCTTTGGTGTACTCAAACTGATCACAATTGAGCTCTATTTATAGTGTGTCAAGTTTGTTTTGGCATTAATAGTGAATGGCAGCTGCAGCAGGCCTTTGGCCAATGTTGAGAAAAAGGAATCTCAAGTCTCCTCTAGCCATTGACTTGAGGTTAGGGCACAGGCCTGGTCCTTTGATTCAGAGCTTATTCTTGACTTATTCAGTTAGGAATGTGTCAGTCCATGCCACCTTGGTGCATCCATTGAATGCTTGGAAACAAAATTGGAGTCTTGGCACATTTTTAGCCTTTTTAGGTTTGTTATGGCTAAGTGTAGATTCTTGGACTTTGGAGGCTTGGGGATCATATCATTCTCATTTTGTTTTATCCTCATATGTGTCCAAATGGATGACAAGGCTTAGAGCGATAACAAACAATCAGAGTATAATTAAAACATTCATGGCATAGATGGATGCGTCACATCAATTGAAACAAAATACAAGAACCTGCTCATATAGATATGCAACAATCAGGTAGCACACAACAGAGGAACTCAGTTCCTAACACCCACAATTCAGATACAGAATAAAAGCGGAAAATCTGCAACTGAATCTCATATATATATATATCATAAAAGTTTGTCTTTCATACACAGAGTCATACATGTACAATCCAAAAATAACATATATATATACACATAATCACAAACGATCTCCCCGACTACCCGGTGCTACATATCAGAGCCGACTGACAAAAGAATGAAGACCTAAGCATCACAAAAAGACCTCCAGCATCTAATCTGCAATGCCTCATAGGGCATTCAAAACAGCAGAAGGGTGAGAAACACAATCATAATACACTTTCATACAATTATATAATAACACAAAATACACATATAAAACATTCTCACCACAACTTACATCATAATTCAAATGCAAAACAACACAATTCATATCATACATCCATCACAAAGGCATATCAATCATGCACAATACAGTTACCACCAACATATATATATCTCAACTCATCAATTCCATTCACAATTCCACACAAAATCAATCCATTCATGATTTATGCAAATGCACAGAGACCGACACAACGACTCTATGCAATGCAATGCGGTACTGTTCCATCCATCATTCTCATCATTAGTTCACTCAGGAACTATTGGAATCATCGCTTGTTACTTAGTGTAACTCCCCGTCGGGCAAACGATGTTCCCCGTCGCTCACACCTCTTTGTATAAGGCACACGACGTTTATGGTTCGCTCACACCTCTTTGTATAAGGCACACGATCATCCGTAATCATCGCTCACATCTCTTTGTATAAGGCACACGATGTTATAGCGGATCCCCTCTGGAATCGTTTCGTCGCTCACACCCACTAGGGCACACGACATCACAAGAATGCATATCGTGATGCTTGGCATACAATGACTCATGACATTCAAATGCACACATATACTCATCCATAATCATGCATATACAATCAAACACAACACAATGCATTTTCTTGCCCTTAGGCCACAAACTATCATCACAACATTTCATCACATGCATTCACATCATATAACATCACACAAGTCATACGATATATATCAAAAGCATATTGCATGATAACACATCAAATACAAACCATTAAAATGGTAAAAGTCGACAAAACGACACATTCCCAAATTCCCAACATAATTAAATCGGCCAACAATCTCAAAACCATTCTAATAAACAAGTATTTCAAACTTTTATGATCACTAAAGACTTCGAATCTTGCACCATAGAGATAATGCCTCCAAATTTTCAACACAAAAACCACAACCACTAATTCCAAATCATGAGTAGGGTAATTCTTCTCATGAACCCTCAATTGCCTCGAAGCATAAGCCACAACCTTACCTTCTTGCATCAACACTCCACCTAACCCAATCAAAGACGCATCACAATACACCTCAAATGGTTCACTAGGATTCGGTAAGATCAAAATCGGAGTTGTAGTCAATCTTCTCTTCAGCTCACTAAAACTTCCTCACACTAAATATCCCAAATGAACGCTTTACCTTTACAAGTCAGCTGGGTCAAAGGAAGTGCTAACTTGGAAAAACCTTCGATGAATCTTCGATAATATCCAGCTAAACCCAAAAAGCTTCTAATTTCAGTAACAAATCTAGGAGCCTCCCATTGTAGAACTGCATCTACTTTAGATGGATCCACCGCAATACCATTACCTGAAATCACATGCCCAAGAAAACTCACTTCTGACAACCAGAACTCACACTTGGACAACTTGGCATAAAGTCTCTTCTCCTTCAAAATTTGCAACAGAACACGCAAATGCTCCGCATGTTCCTCCTGGGACTTAGAATAAATCAAGATGTCATCAATAAACACAACAACAAATCGATCCAAATGCTCATGGAAAATACGATTCATATACTTCATAAACACACCCGGCGCATTAGAAACCCCGAACGACATCATAGAATATTCGTAATGTTCGTAGCGTGTCCTAAAAGCCATCTTCTGAATATCTTCCTCTTTCACTCTAATCTGATGATAACCCGACCTCAAATCAATTTTACTAAACACACACGCACCTACCAACTGGTCCATCAGATCATCAATTCTCGGAAGAGGATACTTATTCTTAATCGTCACCTTATTCAGCTGGCGATAATCAATACACAATCGCATACTTTCATCTTTCTTTTTCACCAACAGAACTGGAGCACACCAAGGCGAAACACTCGGCCTCACAAACCTCTTTTCTAACAATTCATTCAACTGCTTCTTTAACTCAACCAACTCAGATGCCGACATACGATATGGTGCCATAGATACAGGTCTAGTACCAGGAACTAGATCTATAGAAAACTCCACCTCTCTTTCTGGCGGCAAATCTGAAATATCCTCCGGAAACACCTCTGGAAAATCACACACAACAGGAAACACACCAATTGCAACTTGACTATCCACAGTCAACGATGCAAACAACCCGAACAACTGAGCTTCATCCGCCAAAAGTTTCTTCAACTCTTTGGTAGATAAGAAACTCGATTCCTCGTCTTCCTCAAGAGAATGAAATCTTACCAACTTATGATAACAATCAATATGCACTCGATTGAACTACAACCAATTCATTCCCAGAACCACATCTAAACCCTCCAACGGCAGACACACCAAATCCATCTCAAAATCTTTACCATAAATGGTCAAAGGACAACTTAAACAAACCAAAGAAGTAGTTACCGACCCCATTGCTGGAGTATCAATAACCATCTCTCCACCCATCGAAAACAACAAAAGATTCAAACGCTTCACGCACTCAGACGAAATAAATGAATGAGTTGCTCCGGTATCAATAATAGCAACTAAAGGCATACTATTAATAAAACAAGTACCTCTGATCAGACGGTATGCACTAGTAGTCTGAGTTCTTGCCAATGCAAATACTTTTCCTCTAGCCCGAGCTTGCTTTGGTTTCGGACACCCCGTACTAACATGACCAGGTTCACCACAGTTGAAACACTTCACCACATTCTTCTTACAATCAGCTCCGACATGTCCTATACCTCCACAATTGGAACACTTCCTTATATCCTTTCTACATTCAAACTGACGATGTCCTAAGTCACCACACCTAAAACATCTCAGAGGATTAGACATACCTCCCCCACTTGCCCTTTTATCAAAACTACCCCTTTGCTTACCCTTGTCAGCTGGTGACACATAAGGACCACCACGAAACGGTTGCTTCCCTTTCCTTTCGTTCACACTCTTATAGTGAGTAGAATGAGCTTTGCTATCCTCCTCATAAATTCTACAACAATCCACCAAATCTGAAAACCTTCTAATCCTTTGATAACCAATTGCCTGCTTGATCTCAAGACGCAATCCGTTCTCAAACTTCACACATTTGGAAAACTCTGCAGTTGCTTCAGCATAATGTGGATAAAACTGAACAAGCTCCACAAACTTAGCAGTGTAATCCACAACAGACATGTTACCTTGTTTCAACTCCAAGAACTTTATCTCTTTCTTTCCTCTAACATCTTCAGGAAAATACTTCCTCAAAAACTCCCTGCTAAACAAAGTCCAAGTGACAACTTCACCTGTAGCTTCCCACACATGGCGCTTACCAACCCACCAATCATCAGCCTCCTCCTGTAACATGTGAGTACCCAATCTCACCTTATGTTCCTCAGCACAGTCCATTACTCGAAAGATTCTTTCAATCTCCTTAAGCCAAATCTGAGCACCATCAGGATCATGTCTTCCTTTGAAGACAGGTGGTTTGTTCTTCCTGAACTCATCATTCCCACCAGCATTAGGTGCACCCCGCACAGCCTGAGCCATAGCTTGCATAGTAGTAGCAAGAGCAACATCATTCCTACCAGCCATATTCTGTTCATTTCCAATAACAACAACTATGGTTAAACAAATAGCTCGCCCAAACATAAAGACCGACACGGACTAGCACGGACTGACATGGACTGGCTCTGATACCACTTAATCTAACACCCTCAATCTATACCCCGGGGAATTAAAGTGATAACAAACAATCAGAGTATAATTAAAACATTCATGGCATAGACGGAGGCGTCACATCAATTGAAACAAAATACAAGAACCTGCTCATATAGATATGCAACTATCAGGTAGCACATAACAGAGGAACTCAGTTCCTAACACCCACAATTCAGATACAGAATAAAAGTGGAAAATCTGCAACTGAATCTCATATATATATATATATATATATATATATATATATATCATAAAAGTTTGTCTGTCATACACAGAGTCATACATGTACAATCCAAAAAGAACATATACATATACACATAATCACAAACGATCTCCCCGACTACCCGGTGCTACATATCAGAGCCGACCGACAAAAGAATGAAGACCTAAGCTTCACAAAAAGACCTCCAGCATCTAATCTACAATGCCTCATAGGGCATTCAAAACAGCAGAAGGGTGAGAAACACAATCATAATACACTTGCATACAATTATATAATAACACAAAATACACATATAAAACATTCTCACCATAACTTACACCATAGTTCAAATGCAAAACAACACAATTCATATCTCATACATCCATCACAAAGACATATCAATCATGCACAATACAGTTACCACCAACATATATATATATCTCAACTCATCAATTCCATTCACAATTCCACACAAAATCAATCCATTCATGATTTATGCAAATGCACAGAGACCGACACAACGACTCTATCCAATGCAATGCGGTACCGTTCCATCCATCATTCTCATCATTAGTTCACTCAGGAACTGTTGGGATCATCGCTTGTTACTTAGTGTAACTCCCCGTCGGGCAAACGATGTTCCCCGTCGCTCACACCTCTTTGTATAAGGCACACGACATTTATGGATCGCTCAAACCTCTTTGTATAAGGCACACGACCCGACCGCTCACACCTCTTTGTATAAGGCACACGATCGTCCATAATCATCGCTCACACCTCTTTGTATAAGGCACACGATGTTATAGCGGATCGCCTCTGGAATTGTTTCGTCGCTCACACCCACTAGGGCACACGACATCACAAGAATGCATATCATGATGCTTGGCATACAATGACTCATGACATTCAAATGCACACATATACAAATCCATAATCATGCATATACAATCAAACACAACACAATGCATTTTCTTTCCCTTAGGCCACAAACCATCATCAAAACATTTCATCACATGCATTCATATCATATAACATCACACAAGTCATACGATATATATCAAAGGCATATTGCATGATAACACATGAAATACACACTATTAAAACGGTAAAAGTCGACAAAACGACACATTCCCAAATTCCCGACATAATTAAATTGGCCAACAATCTCAAAACCATTCTAATAAGAAAGAACATCTCAATAGCTTTCTAACGGTACCAAGAATGCCTCAATCCGAGTTACGGATCAAAAGTTACGACATCGAACGCAAAATCGGATACAATTTTACACCCTCTCTGGTCATACGCGTATTGCCTTGGGTCATACGCGTACTGCCCAGCTCGCTCGCCATTCCATACGCGTAATGCCTCACTTGTTACGTGTATGGGCAGAGACCAATTTCTCCAAAAAAATTCCACTAAAACTCCATACGCGTAATGCCTCACTTGTTACGCGTAATGCCTTGCCAAGTACGCGTACCATTTCGCAAATCAGCAGAAGGCCGTGAAAAATGTGTTCCATACGCGTATTGCCCTCATTTCCCCCTTGCCATACGCGTATTGCCCAAACCAATACGCGTAATGCCAAGCCTGATACGCGTAGGGGCAGCAAAACCCAGAATTTTTCCTGCATAATTTCCTGCTACGGATTCAACCAAAATCACTCCCAAATCTCATCTAAACACCAGAAAATTACCAATTCAATGCACAACAACATCTATCTAACATGTCTCAGCAATTAGGAACATTAAAACATGATTTCAGACACAATTTGAATCAAATTCTAACAATTTCAACATATTAATGGTTTTGGTTCTATATCCAATTTCAACCAAATATCACAAAAATACATACATACATAATCATACACAAGTATAAGATAATCGAGTTTCACACCCTTACCTGATTAATCGTGTTTTCAAACGTCGGTTGATTCGATTCCTTACTCTCCAAGTTTTTCCCCTTTTCTTCTTTTCTTTCTCTTTTCCTTCTTCTCTTTTTCTTTCTCTCTATTTTTCTCTCTTTCTAACTTCTAAGTTCTACTTTAAGAAAAATAAATAAAATGACCAAAATACCCCTACACTCAAATATCTCGCAAACGCTCCCAAAACGCGATAAAACATAATCACGATGAAAAATAATATATTACCAAATAAAAGTCAAGAATAAAATAATATAATAATAAAAATAATTAAATCGACTCGATTAAATAACTCTAACAAAAACTAAGGCGTTACACAATCCATTGTTGTAAATGGATCAGTGTAGTGTATTGGAGGCCCTCAAATCATGTCTTGAGGTCTTGGCTCATGCTTTGTCCCAAAAATCAACTTAGGGGTGAATTAGGTCAAGAAACCCTAATTCCTGATTTTTGGTAAATGCACCCCCTGAGGTTAAATTGACTTGGTGATTGGGTCCATGAGGTCCCTTGGAGTATCTTGGGTTGTGCTTTGAAGCATTGGCTCATGCCCAGATGAAGATTCCCATCTGGAGGCCTCAGTCGACCAAAACCCTAATTTGGTGACACTGGCGATCTTGAGGCTTGTTCCACTTGGAATGTTGTAACTTTGTGCTTGATTCTTGATGTGAGAGTCCTCTTGATCCTTCATAGGTGTTTGAGAGGTTAGAAAAGTTAAAGATCATGTCATTTCTTGATTGATCCTTTTCTAAGTGCTCTAAGAGGGCTTGAAACCCTAATTCTTGGTTGTAGTGAAAGCTCAACAATCTTTGAGGAGATTGATGAGGCATGGAAGTACATCCATATTGTGATAATGATTTGCACAATAATGGGAAATCTTGGTCGTCAAAATTTGGGGTATGACACTAGGCAACGACATTGATGTTTATTTAACGCCATTGATGGAATATTTAAGACTTTTGTTGGAGGAAGGTGTTGATTTTGATGATGCGTATACAGGTGATAACTTTAAGTTGCGTGCCTTGTTGTTTTACACAATCAATGACTTTCGTGCATACACTTATTTTTCTGAATATAACGTCAAGGGACAGAGAGCGTGACCTATATGTGAAGTTGATACATGTCACCACCAATTACAAAATTGAAAAAAGACAGTTTATCTTAGGCATCAAATTGGTTTATTGAAAGTATTTCTAAAGAGAGTAGTGCATCAGATCTTTGCATATGATTGTCACGTATGCCTAAGTTTAGTGTAATTACTTAGAATATATACGACATTTCTAAATATTCATTCTATATAAAATCAAAGGATAATCGTAGCACTCTGTAAAATAGTGGGGTTATGGTTGAGGCGGAATCCATATATTTTTCTAGTTCCAAAGATAACAATCATATACTAGCATATAGGGCGTACTTTAGGGTTATTGAGGAGATTTTGGTGATTGACTATGTTTCTTTTAAAGTGTCGTTATTTAAGTGCAAATGGACTGACATTAACACTGGTGTAAAAACCGATGAATGAGGATTCACAAGGGTTGATATTCGTAAGGCACTTATAAGAACGAACCTTTCATCATGGCATTCCAAGTAAAACAATTTTTTTATGTCACTGATCCTTCTAACACTAAATGGTCAATTGTTCTTCAAGATAAACATCTTCCCGATAGTATTGATGAAAATCAAGATTTTAACTATGAGACGCCTTGTTTATCAACACATGTACGTCAAGCATCTGAAGAAAATGATTTAGATGATGTGCATGTTATTCGTCGTAATCATGAAGAGGGGATATAAGAAAACTAGTAAGTAAATGTTTTATATCCCTTTGAAATTTATAATTAATCATTTTACTCCTTTTTAATCATTGTACTATATATTAAAAGTTGTTGATTGACCTAATTAGTTTCAAATGTTGTTCAAACTATAGGTGCTTAAGGACCAGTGACAAATCCTATTGGACAACCTACAAAACTTTCCATTTTGATTATTGTTTTTGTTTCATAATCCTTTTCTATGATCCTGTAATTAGTTCTAAAAATATGGTTCTATATTCAGGAATATGGTTCTGTAATACAGGTGAAAACGACAGTATAAAAAAAATTAACCCCTCGGGATTTTCATAAAATTGAGGTAATAACATTGATATATTACCTTTGTGTTAAATAAAACTGAGGTAATGTCATTGGACGCGCCATTCAGTTCTGAAAATGCTGAAAATACTGATGTTGGGGATCAAACTCACGACCTTTTAATCTCTAACCTCGGCTTTAGATTCTCCGAGGTGACAAGTGATTACTTTTCATGTCGCCCTTCGTTATCTTGCCTGTGTAGCAGAGGTTAATTGCATTTTTTTGGCCGATGTTAGATGTGTTATTTGTAGTAGTGCACCTAAAACCCTAAACCCAAACACCCCTTCCCTAGCACCCAAGGATCCCACAATTTGAGACTTCTGCTCCGAGATAAGAAAAAACCTCTCAAAAATAAACACACAAAGGGGTAATCCTCACCGAGACATCACGCCAAAGCCTAGTCTTCTAAGTCACACCTCATGTGTGTTATGTGGTTGTGCTGTGGACTGAACTCGTCATTTGATTGTCACCTGTGATTCCATCTTTCATGCGTGGTACACTAATTTTAGGTTGTAAGGATAGAAACAAGTGATTCCTCCCGATTTGTTTTTTTTTTTTAAGTTTTTGGAGCCCTCTCCTATGAGACTCAATCTCATCAATAACTTAATCCTAAGATATTTAGTAGTGTTTGTCAACTCTTAGATAACTCTTAAAGATGATTAAACTCTTTGAACAATTAATTCTAATAAGTCCTTTCTTTGTCTCTCTAAATCTCTCTCTTTAACAATCACATCTCCTAAAAAATGGCAAAAAAAAACTTTAATAAGACACAACTTCTGTGACAAAACGCCTAACATTTCTCCAGAATGCCCCACACTTTTGCATTGAAACACTTCGCGAGACGTTTGAGACAAACTTAAAATCTTTAAAAACGTTCTTTGATATGCCTCACGTTCCTTCCTAAATATCTCGTGTTTATGGTAAAACCAAATTGAATATATTTTTAAATTGTTTCGAGTTTTCTCGAGTCATACTCAACTCAGCTAACTTAACCACACAACTATCTCTTAATACAAATTTAGCTATTAATATATACGTAGCTAACTATTAAGGAAATGGATCACCTGCTGCTAATGTCTGCAGCCATCCTTCTCCTGCTTCTTCCAATGGTCAAGAATGAATACAAATCAAATAAATAAAATAAAGTTGATTTGAAGAGAGAGAAGAAATATGAATAAATGGTTGAGATGAAGGCAGGATGGGCAGCATTAGAAAAAACGCTGGAGAGGATCCAAATCTAACCATTAACTATTAACCTATAAAAATAGATCCATCCAATAACCACTGTTCATTTAATATTAAACAACCAAATTGATCTATAAAAAAAATTCAGAAACAACCAACTTGATTCTTATTCTAAATTATTATAGAACAAATTAAAAAAACATATATTCTAATTATAAAATCTGACAAATGATGGCAGGAAAAATAAGGAAAAAAACAACTTGTGTGTGCTTGTTGGCAATAAGATATGAAACAAGAGAAGGAGATAGCAGTGTAAGGCCTACACACAGGTCTGTGTGGCCCCAAAAACCACAGTACTCTCTGTGCTGTTCAAGAATTACATAATAATAGGGACATAAATTACCCTCCAAAAATTATTTCACCACCCTAACTAAATTATTTGAAAATAAAAATGTATATAGAAGCAAGGAAAGAGACAAAAGAGTGAAAAGAGAAAGAGATATGGGTATGGTATGTATATGTATGGGTGGACAAGTATATGTTGAGTAGTATTATTTATGTAGAAAACATAAAAATCATTGTGAAGTATTTTTTTTTTACTCATAAGAAAACAATATAGTTTATAGAGAGAAGATGAGTTGTTGTAGTATTAGTAGGTCTACAAAGTGATTGTTTTCTTCTCTTTTTATCTAAGGATTGTTGTTGTCTCCTAAAGATAAAAAATTCTTCTTGGTGTTTTCTGGGTTTATTCTCATAACCTCTTTTCAAAGAGACAAGGAAAATTCAGGTCATTACTTTCTTTGTATTCTTTCTTTCATATGCTTTTACTTTTACTTAGAAATTCAATCGCGCACGCACACTCCGACACACAGATAACACACAAATATGTTATATAGATTGTGACAATTTTTGGAAATTTAGTTTCAGATTTGCATCAAATTAAGTAACATGGCTGCTTCTTCATCTTCTACACCTTTCATGGAAATCAGACAAGAAAATCAAAGTCAGATAACACAACAACATCAATCTTCTACCGATGTTTCATCAACCGCTGCTCAACCTTTAGTGCCGAAAAAAAGAAGAAATCAACCAGGAACACCATGCAAGTAGCTTTATATGCATTCTTCATTATTTCATGACATTAAAAATCACCCTTTTGGGAAATATTTCTGGGTTTCTTATCAAAATATAAACTTCACAAATAAACCCTAAATTAATCTTGAATTATACTATTAGTTAGGGTTTTATTAAGTTCTCTAAATGAAAAGTTATTTTTTCAATTATTTTTTAGCTATATTCTATAGAACATCTTTAATTGAGTTCAACTTCAACATGCAATTGAAATTTGAAACCATAAAGTTGTATAACTTTTTGTATTTTTTGGCTTTTTGTTTTTTTTTTTTTTTTAAATATTTCAATGAAAACAGATCCAGATGCAGAAGTGATAGCACTATCTCCAAAGACACTAATGGCAACAAATAGATTTGTATGTGAAGTGTGTCAAAAAGGGTTTCAAAGAGAGCAAAATTTGCAACTTCATAGAAGAGGACACAATCTACCTTGGAAGCTAAAGCAGAAGAGTAACAAAGAGCCAAAGAGAAAGGTTTATCTGTGTCCTGAGCCTTCTTGTGTTCACCATGACCCTTCAAGAGCTCTTGGAGACCTCACTGGAATCAAGAAGCACTTTTCTAGAAAGCACGGTGAGAAAAAGTGGAAATGTGAAAAGTGTTCTAAGAAATATGCTGTTCAATCTGATTGGAAAGCTCATTCTAAAACTTGTGGCACTAGAGAGTATAGATGTGACTGTGGCACTCTCTTCTCAAGGTAAATAACAAATTCAAATGTCCATTTTTTTTCTATATAAGCATAGTAATTATTTTTTTCAATGATATAAGAAAATGAGTCAAAAACATTGAAGCTTTTTATTAAGTTATTTTTTGCTTGGGATTTAGTGGAGAATATGACAGTGTAACATTGTATTAGACCATGTGAGTGCACACACTCTATTTTTTTGGGTATAAATCAAATATTTTCTGTGCGTAGAAATTAATACCTTAATTTATACAAACTTGTTTTAAAAAAGTTATTGAAAATTGAAATTATTTTTTGAAAACAAATTTAGCATAATATTTTTCTGTGCCTTGGGAACAACGTCCCTATTATGCTTGTTCCCATTCACATGTTGCTCAAAGGACACAGTATGATACTGTGTGTTTGTTCTCACATGAGTTGAACTTGCTCGCTTTTTGTTTTCTTTCATCTTGGAGTTTTATACACTTGCATGTTTTTCATTTTATGACACTTTATGTTATTTCATGATATTTTATGTTATTTTATGATATTTACAATTTACAACACCATGATTTTCTACAATGTGTTTATACATGAATGCAAAAATTCTCTAACATTAAATTCAAATATCTAATGTTGATGTTTTTGAAAGATTTTCCGGGAATATAGCATTCTTTTTTTATAGTACGATTATATTCACAAGAATTATATATATAAGATGATAACAAATGGACAAACCTATGAGACAGTTTGCATTAATTGAATGTGGCCCCAGTTTTGTGGTTTTGATTATTGGCTTTCATCAATTTTGTAAAATAATTCTTTCATTTAAGTGATTATAGAGAGGACTCAAACTGGTAGTTCGATAAGGAGTTGTTGGTGTGTTTCAAATTATGGCATAATCTCATGGACCCTATTTTTTCATTATATAGATCGAATCTTATTCAATATATGTTCATATTATTTATTGCTTAATTTCCATTTTTGCTTTAATAATTTTTTTTTGAAATATATTCCTCTTTAATCCTATATGCTTGAAAATTAATATACTAACCTTATAGGATTAAAGTATAAATAAGTCTTGATCTATGTTCTAATTTTAGTCTTAATTTTTTTATATCACGTTTTATACTATTTAATTATTCTTTTGGTAGTGAATTTTTTGGTATGGATGTGGCTGTGTAGACACTAGCTAGGTTCCTGACTTTGTTAACTAAAAATATTTATACTCATTATTATTTTTTTAGCTCAATTATATGAAAGATATTGCATGTTAGAGACTTTTTTTTTAGTGTAATAAGTCATGGTGAGGTCACAGTTATGAAAAAAACATAATTTCAAACGGATAATCAAATAAATTTATGTGCTTTTTACACTCTTAACAACATATCAAGATTTGTTGCAGTCGAGGAATTTCTCCGGTCATACAATCAATCTTTTTAAGCAATTCAATCAAGTTTGAATGATCTTTGTTAAAACTATGTTTTATATGATAATATTAAACGTAAATATTCTTTTTTTAACAGTTTGTCCAATCAATATTGAATAAATATTGGACGGACACTAATATTCTAACTATGTGAATACATAGACACGCATGTAATCCAATTATTTTAGTTACACCATATGTTTTTACTATCTATTATGGTTTTAAATTGTGGACCGCATCGTCTGATGCGGCCGCAATATTGCGGTTGCGGTAGTGTCTGCATCCGCATCAGACCGCAATTGCGGTGTGATTGTAAATCACACTAAAAATCGCATCATAACGCCGCAACGGCTGCATCATAACACCGCAACGACTGCATTTGTCCGCATCAACCCGCAACAATAGATAAAATGTGAAATTTATTACATATAATAAAGTATACTATTTTATGTTGATAAAAATAAATTCACACTGCAACGACCGCAATCCGCATTGCAACAGCCGCAAAAGCCGCAACCGCAGTGGCTGCAACCGCAACCGCAACCGCAATTTAAAACCATGCTATCTATATCGTTTTCATTATTTTTCTAGTATTTGTTTTATTCTCGTATTTGTTTGGCCGATTTTTATTGCTCTAGTGCAATGCTGATGCTTTTTATTGTTTTTTTTTCTCTTTTTATAAATTTTGATTGGTTTGTTATTCAAAAAATATATGGATAGAATGATATTCCTAACAAACTTATGGTGATGCTTAATGTTATATATATCTTTTGCAGGCGTGATAGTTTCATTACTCATAGGGCATTTTGTGATGCACTAGCACATGAAAATGCAAGACACCCATCCAACATGAACCCTTTAGCAACACATCTATTTTCCACAAACCACATAGGTTTAGCCCTAAACCAAAACCAACAAACATCCACAAACAACATCTTAACCCTAGGAAACATCCCTTGTACACCAAAATATGAACATCATTTAATCTCACCTTTGAATCCTTCATCATCATCATTTGGTCAGCAACAACAACATTCACCACAACAACAATCAATGTCTTCGTCACCTTTCTTCATAAACGATCCAAATCAAACCTTCCAACAAGACCTTTCTTCACCATTCTCAAACAAACAACTTCATCTTCATCATGGTCTCTTGCAACTTCCTGATCTTCAAGGAAATACCAACAACAACACGACTTCTTCATCGGTATCTTTTAACCTAAGTTTCTTTCCGAATACCAATAGTAGCACAATGCATGATCAGTTCAATAACATAAGCGAACCTCATCATCATCAGCATCATCAAGAAGGTTTTTCTTCACTCTTTGGTAATTCATCAATGCAACAAGAGAACATGTTGTCATCACCACACATGTCAGCAACTGCATTACTTCAAAAAGCTGCTCAAATAGGTTCAACAACAACAACTACTATCAATAACAACGGCGTGGAATCTAATAATGAAGGTTTAAGATCAAGCATGGAAAATGAACACAATCAACATCTACATGGATTGCTAAACTCTCTTGGAAATGGAAGCACTTCAATATATGGAAATATCAATCATGACAACAACATTAACCTTGGTCAGTTTCAGAATATGGAGGAGAATAAAAAGTTGCCACAACAAAATCTAGCTGGTAATTTGTGCTTTGGAGGATCAGATAAATTGACTTTGGATTTTCTTGGTGTTGGAGGAATAGTGAGAAACATGAGTGGTGGATTTTCACACAGAGAACAGCAACTACACTCCATGAGTAATATGAACAACATGGATCCTAAATTGGAATCATCACAAGCAAACCAACCTTTTTGAAGCAAACCAATGCAATAAGATGTTGGTGATGATATGATATAAATTAGGCAGCAAAATAAAAGTTTATCGTCTTTATATGTTCTAGTTTAAGCACTCAAAAACAATGTCCTAGTTTTTCCTACCTTTCTTTTGCAATTGAGAATTGGTTTATTAGTGTATTAATTCTACAATGTGTAATGAGTGTTCCTCAAGACAGAAAAAACCTTGAAGCTCAGTGAATACTTACAAGTTACGATGATATTTATATTTATCTCACTACAAGAAATTTAGTGGAAATTTAAACTTATAGGACAACAAATCAGACCTATGGAAAGAGGTTTTAGTTGTGACATATGGTGTTGGAGTTTGTTTTCTAGAGTATGTATCTGTTTCTCTACATTCTGTTGGCTTAATTTCTTGTTACTAGTTTAGGATATTCTTTTCAACGTTGACATGATTTTTGGTTGATTTTTTTTTTTTTTTGTATTCTATTAGTATTCTCATGTAGGTTGTTTTTGCAGTTGTATGGCACTCTTTAGTTTTTCACTTTGTTGTTTTCCGACTTGTTTGTTGGGTTCAAATTTTCTATATAATGGATTTGAGTATTCCTTGTACTTCATTTATAAAATTTCATGCCTTGTAGCGATTTCATTGATGGTATGGTAGTTTCAGAGAAACTTAAATTGAGATATCACTCAAAGATGTTAGTTATGCGCAAGGGCAATGTAAACCTCTATATTGGTGGAAAACTTTATGTTATAACTGATGTTTACTACTTACCTGGCATGAGAAACAACCAACTAAAAATGAAGAAAGTCCATGAGAAATAAGTAATCAAGGTGATCTTAGTAATGATGGTGATTCTAATGAAATGCCTCAAAAGGTTAGAAGACTTAAGTTATTTTAATGACTATATTACAAACATAGAGATTGAGGAAGAAGATCAATTGCACAATCTTGTGTCTTCAGCACAAGTCACTATTATAACATAGACCTTTCGTTATACTAGATTACAACGACCTTTCAGTTAATCGTGATAATAACTTTTTTTGAGCGTTATTTTTTATTTACTAAAAGACATTTCACTACAGTCATAATTAATAACCGCAATAAAATATATCTAGAGTGAAAGAATTTGAATCCTAGCGTCAATAGTTTTCCATTTAACGTAACATAATTGGCTTTACCTTGTATATACCACGGTTCTTAAAATCAACCGTGTTGTAAAGTGCAATCATTTCATCATAGTTCAAACACTACTACAAAATGCGCAAACAACAATGTCAGGTTTACAATGGATTCATATACACCGTTGTAATAGGTTAAAATTTCCGCGCCCAGTGAGTAGATGGATTTATAAACAGTATTTTAATGACGGTTGTCATAAAACACCATAGTAATAAATAATGTGTAGCAAGCTTCGATTCCCATCAACTACATTTTTTCTATTTTTTTAGAGTACATTAAGTGTGTATCACTTAAGTCCATTATTTAAAAAATAAATTGTAAATGATTTTACAACAGTGAAGTAAACCAACCGTTGTTAGAGGACTTACGTCCATTATTTACAAAATAAATTGTAAATGATTTTACAACGGTGAAGTAAACCAACCGTTGTTATAGGACTTAATATTCCACTACGGTTGGGTTGTCCAACCGCGATTAAAGGTTTTACTGATAAATTAAAACAACTTTTTTGTATTTCTTTCATAAGACGCCCTAGGCGAACAAGCGAGCCAGAGACGACAGTGGTGGAGTAATCTTTACCCTCTTCGTATCCATTCATTTGGAGCTAGAATCTTCACCCTCTTCGTTCATTTAATTCTTTAGCTTCGAAGTACGGTACTCTTCAACATCTTCATTCCTTTTTTCTTGGTTTATGTTGTATATGCTCAAATTAAATATTCACCCTCTTTGTTCATTTAATTCTTCAGCTTCGAAGTACGATACTCTTCAACATCATCATTCCTTACGTGCATAAGATTCTTCAGCTTCGAAGTATAGTATTCTTCAACGTCTTCATTCCTTTTTTCTTTGTTTATGTTGTATATACTCAAGTTAGTATGAGAGTACATGTTTCATATCCTTCTGGATTCTACTTGACACCTTAATGATAATGATGATGATGATGAAGAATCAGAATTTCTCAACAAAATTGATGTTTTGTAGAATGAACTAGTAGAAAAGGAAGTGATGATTTAAGAACTAGAAACATTGAAACAATTTCTAATTGTTGAAGAGAGACATGTGGGTAATGATTTGCAAGAAGATCGAAAATTATTGATTATTGTAAGTTGTTCTTTGAATGAAACTTAAGTTATCAGATTATTATTTTATAAATCAATTTGAAAGGTTAAATGTACAGTGAGAGGTTAAGGAAATAAACATTCCACGAAAGATATAACAACTCAATTATATATATCACCTTAGTTAGAATCCACAACTGTGGTAAAATGTAGTGATGCGCCATTTTAAAATGCCAACAACATGTTATCGTTGGGTATCAATCTCATGACCATTCCACTTTTCACTATGGTTGAAAAAACTAACTATGGTAAAATATGGCGTGTTGTCCAGCATTTTACAATGTCCACTAACTTATGATAGAAAGCAAGACACCAACTAGCTATCACACTATTTATTAACACGAATCTCCAACCGTGATGAAATCCTTCTTCTAACTGAGGTCATAGATAATTTTCGTAGTAATGTGCTATTAATACTTTTTCTAATGACAAAGTTTATTAATAAAAAATTAAGGCAACAAAATATTTTAGGTAATATCAACAATACTCTAAACCAAAATGAAAAATACAAATATGCGAAAAACCAAACAAAATTAAGAAAAAGAAAACATCAACAAAACCACCCCACCTAAGAAGCTTCCAACACCCACACAAGTAAACCTAAATAGAGAGAACCACCACTACAAAATAAAAACGCAAATTAATTGGGTAATTGAGCTGGGTGAAATTGACCTCGAAAAAAAGTAAGTGTTTCTGAGTGTCAATCACCTCGCAACCCGTTTATCCCAAAAAAAAAAAAAAAAAAAAAAAAAAAAAAAAAAAAAAAATATATATATATATATATATATATATATATATATATATATATATATATATATATATATATATATATATATATATATAACAGAATAAAAAATTAATTTCTTTTATTGCAGTTTTAATTATGTTTAATTATTTATTGCATTTTTTATTTTAATAAATTCTGAATTTAAATATTATTGAATAAAAAAATATTCTATATAATATAAACATATAAATTTATATTATATTATACTATTATAAATTTATTATATTATATATAAATTTAATTATAAAAAATATTATGTATATTAAATATATAACAATGTTTTTTAACCATGTAAAAAATGTTGGCATGTGAAATACACTCAGCAAAGTTGTGAAGTGAAATACACCCAGTGAAGTGCATGAGGTGCGAGGTGTAGTACACTCAGCAAAATGTTTCGTTGTAAATTGTTGCTCTGCCATCTGCATTGCACACTGAGTTTTGACCCACTTTTTAAAAAGTGAGTTGTGAAGTGATATTCACTCACCAACTTGCGAGGTGATTTTCACTCTGCAACTTGTGAGGTGATTTTCACCCGGCAAAAAAGTTGCGACTAACTTTTTAGCAAAGTGATTTGAACTCATTGAAAATGGACGTTGCGAGGTGTCTTTTACGTTTGCGAAGTGATTAACACCTAGAAAATTTACGTTTTTTTTGTAGTGCACCACCATTTCCACCAAAAGACGTCATATTTAACAACCGTCGTTAAATTATCTGCTTTTTTAAAATATATTTTTCTTCTTTTTGAAATTTTTTCATTTTTTAACCTGTATTTTTGTGAACCGTATCAGAACAGAAACAACAATTGTATCATAACAAATAATTGTATTGTATTACATCAAATCCATACATTGGAGTAGGAACCAAAAGTTGTATATATATTACATCAAAAGAAAAATGGCACAAAACAACCTACAAATATTATATAACATCACATAATTGTAACTTATATAGTGTTTTGGTTTCTTTGTCTCTTGGTGTCTTGTCTCTTTAGGTCTTGACTTTAAACACCTACAATATCAAATAATCATACTTGTTAGTAATAAATATAGTTATAAATAACAACTTACATTAAATTATGAATAAATAATAAAATACTTGTTAATTTTCCCATATATCTTCATTATGATCGATAGGAATAACATGCACATCATCTCTATAATCTTCATCATATGTGGTAGGCACTTTTGTTGTGTAAGAAGGAATATCAAAACTTTCATCACTACTAGGAATGTCTTTTCCTCGGAGAACGATTGACCGTTTCCCCGAAGTGTCCGAAGGGTCGGTCACATAGAAAACTTGGTTTGCTTGTGAAGCCATGATGAATGGTTAGGTCATATAATATGCCTTGCCAAGGTCAACCCAGGTGAATCCTAAGTCATCAGTTTGTACACAATTAATATTATTGGGAACCCACTTGTATTTAAATAAAGACACTTTGAAGATAACATAATCAATCTCCAAAATCTCCTTAATGACACCATAAAACGCAATAGATGTCAATATTAGATTCCTATCTTTTGAACTAGAGAAATACATGGATTTGGCCTCAACCATAACTCCATTATTTTGCATTGTACTACGATCATATTTTATTTTGTATAAAAGGTACAATGACCAATGTCATATGCAGTCCAACTTATCACATTAAATTTTGGCATGAACGACAACGATTTAATTGTCTCAGATGCACTATGATCTTTGGGTATCCTTTTATTAAACCAATCTAGGAATTTCTTGTTATGCTCGATATACAACAGCTTACCACTCACTCGTGGATATGTTGTCTTCAAAAGTCTTTTGTGAGTAGCCACGTAAGGTTGAGCTTCTTCAAGATTATTCAATATATAGAAATGAGTATGAATAACTACATCCCAAGCCATTGACTTAACATTTAAACCTTGAATACCTCTACCTTCAGTGTCAGGATAACGAGACTTTGGAATTCCTATAGGCCCTGCTTCCGACAAATAGTTTGTACAAAACTCAATAGCTTCTTCTGTGATGTACCTTTCTACAATCAAAGCTTCCGGTCGATGATGATTCTTCATATATCCTTTAAAGATCTTCATGTATCGCTCTATTGTATACATCCACATTAAATAAACTGGACCACAAATTCTGATTTCTCTAACTAGATGAACAAGTAAGTGAACCATAATGTCAAAAAATGATGGACGAAAATACATCTCCAATAACACAAGATTATGACAGCTTCAGCTTCCAATTCATCTAATTTTTGGAAATCAAGAACTTTGCTACATATGGCATTTAAGAAAAAACATAATCTGGTTATAGTTACTCTCACATTTTTTGGTAGGATGCAACAGATAGCCACTCGTAGAAGTTATTGCATCAAGACATGAAAATCATGAGATTTCAAACCAATTAACTTGAGATCTTTCATTGATACAATTTTCTTGATGTTTGATGAATTATCTTGGGGAACTTTGATACCATGCAAGCACTCGCAAAAACTTTTCTTTTCCTTTTTACATGGAGTGTAACAAGTCGGAGGCAGATAACACTACTACGGAAAACCCATTTAACAACGGTTGTGAAAGATGTATAATAACGTGTGCGTAGGCGTTGTTATGTAAAGTGTCATTGTATATATGATACTTACAATCATGGGCCAGAAAGCATTGTAATAAATTGGAAAGTACGCTACCTATAATGACGATTATTTTAAATACCCGTTGTTGTATGTCTTTTAATAAAATAAAAAAATGCAGCTTTAGAACTACCTATAATGATGGTTATTTTAAAGAACCGTTGTTGTATACTACCTATAATGACGGTTATTTTAAATACCCGTTGTTGTATGTCTTTTAATAAAAAAAAAAAAATTGCAGCATTAGAACAAGAACAACAAGAACATCAAGAACAACAATAAGAATAACAACAACAACAACAACAACAACAACAACAACAACAACAACAACATCAATAACAACAAGAATCATCCTTCTCTGTTTATTTTTTCTGCATTTCGGTTGTCTTTATTTCGTTTTGTTAGTTAGTTAGATTTGTAACCCTTTATGGCTTGGACTAAGGTTATTAGGAAGAGGTTTGGGACCAAACAGGTGAGAGGGTCTGTTTGGAAGGAGAATGGGGGAAAGGGAGCTGCCGAAGGAGAAACCGTTAACTCTTTTTACTTCACTGAGTTCCCAGTTAAGTTTGAGGTAAGAGACATGTTTGAAGTATTCAAAGTATATGGAGTGATCTCAGAAGTTTATATTCCTGCGAGGTTAGATAAAAGAGGAAAAAGATTTGGCTTTGCGAAGTTCAGAAAGATCCATGATTCAAGGTTAATGGCTGTGAAGGTAGATAGTATAGAGCTGCAGGGAAAAAATATTTGTCAATCTTCCTAAGTACTTATAGAATACAGCGAGTAGCAATGCAACAGTGGGTAGGAATGGTGTGAGAGATGCGGGCACGAGGTATAATGTTGGCTCTAAATTCGTGGCCCCTGTTCACTCATTTGCTGATGTTGTTAAGGGAGAAAGATCCATTGGTAGAAGAGACTTAAAACCTGAGGATGGTACAAGGGTTATTCAACTCGATATAGAAGACAGAGATCTTGCTAGGTTTGAAAAGGCCGCTATTGGTTATTTGGTGACGGGTGGTGATCCTTTCTCCATTCAAAATTTACTTTATGAAGAAGGATATCTCAACATAAAGGCTACGCCAATTGGTGCTTATAGATGCTTGTTTGAGGATACAATGGAGGGGAACATTGATAATTTTATTTCGGATGCCAAAGATTGGATTGACCTGAATTTCAGTGAAGTTAAACAATGGGACCCTAAAGAGGTTGATATGGGGAGATTTACGTGGATCATGTGCTCAGGTCTTCCATGCCATGCATGGAACAATCCAACGTTTGATAAACTACCTGAATTATTTGGATCGTTCATTGGCTATCATAAGGTCACAAGTAAAAAAGAAAGTCGATCTCGATGTGGCATTGTTTCGTATTAAAACTGAGAAACCAAGATGGTTGGATTTAATGGTTATGGATGAGATCAATGGTGTTTTGTATAATGTCCATTTGGTGGAGGTATTTCGTGATTCTGATTTCTCGAAGGTCAAGCTTTTCCATGAAGATGGTAGTTCCTCTTGCTCACTGGAATTCGGGAACCAGTCGGATGAAGAAGGTGGGGATAGTGACTATTCGGATGAATCTGACAAAGGAGATGATATCAAAAAAGATGAGACTAGTAGTGATAGTGATGTTTCATGTAAATTAAGAGGTTCAACCTTGGGGGAGGATTTGTCAGAAGATGTTTCATGGGTTGGTGAAAGTTTGGAGGTTGGTGTGGTAAGCAGCGCCGTTTTTATAGATAATACGTTAACCAAGGCTAATTTTGACACTGAAAAGGTGAAGATAGGAAGGATGGGGGGTTAGACTCTTAGACCCATCTGTGAGGAGTCTAATACCCATATAGGTTCTGCTATTGACCTTAGGCAATTAGGGCCTGTTATCGGGAAACGTGCATTGGATGAGAAGGAGGAAACTTGGGGACAAATGGGCCTATCATCCAAGCCCAATGGTGAAGTTGGTATTCAGGGGGTGGATTTCACGCCCAATGCTAATGTATCTGTGGAATTTTTAGGAACGAAGTGTGGGTCCAAATCAATTAAAAAAATCCAAGAGGATTCAGGACATATACAACAAGACTAAAATACCCTTCAAACCATCCTACTTTGCAACCTTGCTCCATTCAACTGATCCCTATCCTATTCAAGATAATTTCTTTTGTGATGATCAAGAAGAAGTGTCGCTTAAAGGAGGTTTTAGCGGTAATGAGAAGGAAGGAGATAAATGCATCTCTATATCTATGTCGCATATTGAAAGAGGTAATTCAAGGGTTAGAAAGATGTTGGATAATGTCCCGAGGAGAACTTGGAGCTCGATTGGGAAATTGGGAATTGTAGGCAACAAAGATGGTGAAGATTTCACTGAGTTAATTAGAAACCTGGAATCAGAAGAAAAAGAGGTCTGGTTGCGTAAGAAGATTGTGGCTACAAGTGATCAATGAATATAGTCACCTTCAATGTCCGTGGGGTCAGCAGCTTGCTTAAAAGGAAGAGAATTATTTTCATTATGTCGAAGGGTCAAGCTAATATATGTTTGTTACAAGAAACTAAAATCAAGAAAACGAGGAATTCAAAGGTTTGTAGTATGTGGCGTGATGGGGAGTTTGGATGGTCGACATCTGACTCAGAAGGACAATCGGGAGGTCTGCTTATCATTTGGAAGAAGAGTTGTCTTTCGGCTATCTCCGGCTTTAAGGGCAAAGGTTACCTAGGTATGAACTTTGTTTGGAAAGATATTAATGTCTATATAATTAATGTTTATTCTCCTTATGGGATTTTGGGGAAGAGGAGACTGTGGAGAGAAATTTTGAATCTTAAAGCTAGTTTGCCTTTGGGAAAATGGCTGATTGGAGAGGACCTCAACACTATCAAAGATGTAAAGGAAAGGGAGGGTAGATGTGTACCAAATCATTCTGAAATAGCTGATTTCAATTTCTTTATTGAAAACCTTAAGCTAATTGATTTACCTCTGACTGGGAGTAGATTCACGTGGTATAAACCTAATGGGAATTGTAGAAGTAGGATTGATAGATTCCTGGTGGATGAATTTCTGGTTGATACGTGGAATTTCAAGAATCAGGAGGTGGGTAACCGTGATATTTTGAATCATCGCCCGTTATGGATTAAGTCTAATATCCAGAATTGGGGTCCTAAACCGTTTCGGTTCTTAAACTGCTGGCTCGATCATAAGAAGTTCCATAGTTTTGTCAGTCATTGTTGGTCTTCCTTTGAGTTTGAAGGTTCTTACAGTAACATACTTGTGAAGAAATTCAAGGCGTTGAAGGGAAAACTCCGGTGGTGGAATTACAACATTTTCGGATGGATTGACATGAACATAGAGAAAGGGGTGGAATTTTTCAATAACTTAGATTTTGAGTTGGAAGAGATTAGTAGTTTAGAGCATTCAGACATTTTGGAAAAGAGATGTCAGGTCCAACAGGAAATATGGAAAAATCTTCGGATTAAGGAAAACATTTTGCACCAAAAGTCTAGGTCGAATTGGGTGCTTGATGGAGATCTAAACACAAAATTTTTCCACGCCTCTCTGAAGAGTAGATACAGAAGAAACCATATGGCAGGAGTTTTGGTGGATAATATATGGTTGGAGGACCCTTTTGCTGTTAAACAAGCGGCTAAGAATTTCTTTCACAAGAAGTTTTCAAGTACTTATATCAGCAGGTCAAGTTGCGATTGAGGGGGTATTGCGAGGTTAACATTGGAGGAAGTAATGGATCTAGAGGCTGAAATTAATGCGGAAGATGTGCATGAAGCGGTTCTATTATGTGATGGTAATAAGTGCCCGGGAGTAGACGGTTTTAACTTCAATTTCATTAAGGATTGTTGGGATATAATTGGTTCAGATATAACCAACTACATCCTTGAATTCTTTAGTACTGGTACTTTGCCCAAGGTATTCGTATCTTCCTTCATTTCTCTCGTGCCTAAGATTGTGAATCCAATTTCTTTTGAAGAATATAGAACTATTAGTCTGGTTAGTTGCATTCTCAAGATTATTTCTAAGATGCTGGCTAGTAGGCTGAGTATAGTTATTGGTAATCTGATCTCCTCCTCTCAAACAGCTTTCATCCCGGGTAGGCAGATGTTGAATGATATTCTGGTTGCTAATGAAACGATTGACTGGGCACGTAGAAAGAAAAGAAAGTGTTTTATGTTTAAAGTCGATTTAGCGCAGGCATATGACTGCGTTGAATGGGAATTCCTCGATAAAATGCTTCAGATGATGGGTTTTGGCGAAAAATGGTTGAAGTGGATTAAAAATTCGGTTTTTGACAGCTACTTTTCAATCCTCATTAACGGTAGTCCGTCTGGGGACTTCAAAGCGTCGAGAGGGTTAAAACAAGGGGATCCATTATCCCCGTTCTTGTTTAAGATAGTTGTTGAAGGTTTCACGGTTTTAGTCCGTAGGGCCTCATCTGCGAATTTGCTATCTGAGTTCAGAATGCGTGAAGCTGCATCTGTGAGTATTTTGCAATTCGCAAATGATACGCTCCTTGTTAGCGATGGCGAATGCAAAAATCTTTGGGCAATGAAAGCTATTCTAATGGGAGTTGAACTTATATCAGGGCTGAAAATCAGTTTTACTAAAAGCAGCTTGTATGGAGCTGGATTGGATGATTCATTCATGGCTGCTGCTGAAGAATTTCTTCACTGTCATTCCAGTAGGTTACCATTCAAGTTCTTAGGAATAGTGATAGGTGGTAATCAAAGAAAAGTGCACTACGCCAAAAGTGTCCTTTGGCAGCACTACATAGGCAGCACTTTATTACAAAAGCGCTGCTATAAGTTAAAAAATTTAGAAAACACGGAAACTGCTCACGTAGAAAAATAAAAGCGCGTCTAAATATAAGACTTTAGACAGCGCTTTTGAGGAAAGCTCTTTCTAAGGTCTTGTAAATTAAAAAAAAAATTAAAGGAAAATATTAGACAGCGCTTTCCTTAAAAGCGCTGTCTAAGGTCTTATAAATTAAAAATAAAATAAAATCAAAAGCGCTGTCTAAGGCCCATATGAGACAGCGCTTTATAAGGCTCACATTAGACAGCGCTTTTATTAAAAGCACTGTCTAAGGTCTTCTTAATTAAAATAAAAATTGAAACGGTATCAGTATTCTATACTTTTTTATTTCATTCTTTCCCTCTTTCCCTCTCTTTCTGCGAACAAGAACGAACCAGCTGAAACCATCGTCGTCGTCCGTCCTTTCACCGCCGTCGTCCGTTCTTTCTCGCCATCGTCCGTCCGGCCGTCGTCCGTCCTACTTTGTCCTCCACCATCCTCCACCATGCTCCACTGTTCCGGTAAGAGTTTTTCTTTTTATGTTAGGTTTTAAGTGAGTTTCATATTTTTCTTTATATGAAATTCATCCTAGAAGATTCAGAAAGAGGTTGCATAGATCTTATGAGTACACAGTTTTGAGATTGAATTTGAATCTTCAACACCAATCACAGTGAATGTTTCCATTCCACGGTTTCATTATGTTCATTCTTTAATGTAAAAAGAAATTGTTTATTTTTGAAGTGTTCTTATTATGCATATAGTGACAAATTGAAAAGTATTATTTTAGATAATATATCAATTTTTTATTATGTTCATTCTTTAATGTATATTTGATACAACTATTATATGTTCTTATTATGTTCATTCTTTAATGTATATTTGATACAAATATATCAATTTTTTACCAACTTTTGCTTATATTTGATATGAGGAGAAATAGTATTATTTTAGCGGGTGAAATAATATTGAGTTTTTGGTTTTTTATTTTGAATGTTATTGCTATATAATGTGTTAGTTTAGTTTAGGTTAGTTTAGGTTAGTGTTAGTGTTAGTGTTAATATTTCTCATTATTTTAATATTGTAAATCCTTGAGGTTGTTAGTGTTATTTTGTTATTTTAATACTGTGTTATGTTAGAAGCCTTGTTAGAAGCTCATTCAATGTTCTATGTTTTATCATAACTTTCCTCCTCATTCAATGTTTTGATTCCTCATATAATAGTGTTTTTGTTGACCTTAATAAGTAGGAAAACCATGGATAAAAAATGGATGGATGTCGATCGATTGTCCAAAGAGTACGAGAATGGGGTATTGGATTTTGTTAAGTTTGCTGTTCAACACGTTAAAGACCCCAGTCGAATGGACTGTCCTTGCTTGGGTTGTTGTTATGTGGGTAAGGTTGACGCAGATGGATTGAAATCACATTTACTGATGCATGGAATTGATCGAAGTTATAAGTGTTGGATACATCATGGTGAGAAAATTAACGAGAATGTTGAACCGAAGGGGAAAAGTAATACGACCTATGCTTCAGATGACAAAGACACGGAAACATACGATTGTGATCGAGTCGAAGAGATTGCAGAAGCAGTTGAAGAAGATCGTCATGATTGTCCCGAAATGTTTGAGAGGTTGGTAAGCGATGCAGAGAAACCGCTCTATCAAGGTTGCACTAAATTCACAAGACTGTCTGCGGTATTGAAGTTGTACAACTTAAAGGCGGGCAATGGATGGCCGGATAAAAGTTTCACAGAGTTGTTGGCCCTTTTGAGAGAAATGCTACCGGAGGATAATGTTCTTCCCAATCGAACCTATGAGGCCAAAAAAATATTGTGCTCTATTGGCATGAGCTATGATAAGATACATGCTTGTCCAAACGATTGCGTTTTGTTTCGAAACGAATATGCATCGTTAACTGAGTGCCCTAAATGCGGTTTGTCTCGATATAAGAAAAAATTGTCTCCAGCCAAGGTCTTATGGTATTTTCCTATAATTCCGAGATTTAGGCACATGTTTTTTAGTGAAACCAATGCAAGACACCTGACTTGGCATGCAGATGAAAGAATTATTGATGGAAAGTTGCGACATCCGGCTGATTCACCACAGTGGTTGAAAATTGATAATGATTATCCTGACTTTGGAGAAGAAGCAAGAAACCTTCGCTTGGCATTATCTACTGATGGAATGAACCTGCATGGTCTTCAAAGTATCTCACATACCACATGGCCTGTGATTCTTATGATTTATAACCTACCTCCGTGGCTATGCATGAAGAGTAAGTACATGTTGTTATCTATGTTAATCTCTGGGCCTAAACAACCAGGGAATGACATAGACGTATACTTGACACCTTTGATCAAAGATTTAAAGATATTGTGGGAGAACGGTGTGGAGGTTTATGATGGATATAGGAAAGAAAGTTTCAATTTGAGGGCGATGTTGTTTGGCACAATTAATGATTTTCCAGCTTACGGGAATCTATCAGGGTACAGCATAAAAGGTGAAAAAGCGTGTCCTATTTGTGAAGATAAAACAGATTCGAAGCGATTGGAGTTTGGTCATAAGAATGTCTTTCTCGGCCATCGTAGATTCTTAAATGCCAAACATCAATACCGTGGGTGGAGACAAGAATTCAATGGAGACACCGAACAAGGTAGAGCTCCACCTATGTTGTCAGGTGACCAAGTTTTTAAAAAGGTGAAAGATATGCGTACTCAGTTTGGCAAACCTTTTACACATAAGGTTGTCAAAGGTGGGTGGAAAAAGAGGTCGATATTTTTTGAATTGCCATATTGGAAGTCTTTGTACGTGAGACATTTTCTCGATGTTATGCATATTGAGAAAAATGTATTTGAAAGTGTTATTGGTACGTTACTCAATATAAAAGGAAAAACTAAGGATGGCCTTAAAGCAAGAAAAGACTTGGTAGCGATGGGGATTAGAACTGAATTAGCACCCGTGAAGAAAGGAAGACGAACATATCTACCACCTGCTGCTTTTACTCTGTCTAGAAAGGAGAAGAAAATATTGTGTAAGTTTCTGAGTGAAGTTAAAGCTCCAGAAGGATACTCTTCAGATGTTAGAAGACTTATGTCTATGAAAGACCTCACGTTGAAGAGTTTAAAGACACACGACTGCCATGTTATAATGGAACACTTTCTACCAATAGGTATACGTTCTATTTTGCCAGTGAAAGTAAGAAGCGCCATAACTAATTTGTGTTTTTTCTTTAGGTCAATTTGTAGTAAGGTAATCGATCCCGATATCTTACCAACACTACAAAAAGAGATAGTTATTACCTTGTGTGAGCTTGAAATGTATTTTCCTCCCTCTTTTTTTGACATAATGGTACATCTAGTTGTTCATCCTGTGAAAGAGACACAGTTGTGTGGACCAGCTTATATGAGATGGATGTACCCTGCTGAACGTTATATGAAAATATTAAAAGGGTACGTGAAAAGCCGAAGTCGACCAGAGGGGTGTATTGTTGAACGATACATTGTTGAAGAAGCGGTTGAGTTTTGTACTGAATATTTGTCTAATGTTCAATCGATTAGACTCCCCAAAGCTCATATTTTCGAAAAAAAGGATGGTAAAAAATTAATTGGAAATAAAATTGTGACAGTATCAAGGGATGAACGGGATCAAGTGCATTTGTATGTTCTGCACAATGATAATGAGGTTGAGCCATATGTTGAGATGCACAAGGATGTACTCTGAAGATTAAATCAGAACAGAAATGAAAATTGGATAGTACGAGAGAACAATCAAAGTTTCATACAATGGTTAAAGGATCATATTTATTCGAAGCGCTCTTCAGATCCTGCTTCAGTAACATAAAGGTTGAGATGTTTGGCATATGCTCCAAGTTTGCATGTGTATTCTCATAGCGCATACGCAATTAATGGATACACATTTTATACCAAAGAACAAGATGATAAAAGTACTATGCAAAATAATGGTGTCACCGTCCTAGCTGAAGCAATGCACATATCAAGTATGAAGGACTTAAACCCTAAATATGCAAATCTGTCATATTTTGGAGTTATTGAGCACATTTGGGTGTTTGATTACGAGAAGTTTCAGATTCCAATCTTTGGTTGCAAGTGGGTAAATAGTAGTGGCATACGAATGGATAAGTCTGGATTTTTGCAAGTGGATCTTACTAGGGTGGGGTACAAAGATGAGCCTTTTATTCTAGCATCTCAAGCTAAACAAGTGTTCTATGTCACTGACCCGACGAGTACGAAATGGTCTATAGTGCTTTTATCTAACAAAGTGGTTGATGATAGCGGTGTAGATCAATGTGATATTGATGTTGAGAATGAGTCATGCATTAGACGGAATGAGTTGAATAAAAATGATCAAGATGAGGATCTTATAGCGAATGAGTCATATATCAGAAATGACCATAACGAGGGAATTTGGATCCATTCATCCGTCCGCATTGCTAAGAAACAAGTAATTCATATTCCAACCAAGAAAAGAAAGAGATGTTAGTGAAAGAGGTAAAATAATAAAATGTTATATATTATTTCATTCTAAAGTCATCTATTATAGTTTTTTTGTATTTTGACGTCGTGTAGAAAGTTTCCATCTAACACTATGTTATATTATAATGTAGTACTTTGAAGAATGCAAGTGTGCTCATTACTCAATTTCTCAATTGGATGAAATTAAAGAGGATTGGTGTCAATACATTATGGAGCTCGGAGTTTTATCAGGTATAATATTGTACTCTTACTTTAATTGATGAGAATTTAAATATGTGTAACTTTCTAACTATAGACATTGTTGATGTATTCTTTTAATTGAATTACAATCTTTGTGTTCTTTCAGGACCTATGTAGATTTGAAGCAATGCTTTGGTTGGATGCAAAAGTACTAGTATAAGTAATATGCTTTGGTTGAATGCAATGCTTTGTAGAAAAAATGTAATGATTTGTAATTATAAATTGGTGTATATATATATATATATATTGGTTTGAATTGCCAATTGTTTTGGATATATAATTTTGGTGTAAATTGGTACATTTAAATAGGCCAAATTGGATTGATTTGAATCTCCAAATTGTGGTATTTTTCTGGAAAAAAATTGGTTGAAAAACAGGTCAAATTCTGGTTGAAAAACCTGGTAAAAATTGTGGTTTAAAAAAATTTATATAAAAATTTTCGTATACCTTAGACAGCGCTTTACACTAAAAGCGCTGTCTAAGGTGGGGCTTAGAAAGCGCTTTCACCAAAAGCGCTGTCTAAGGTATGTCTAAAAAAGTTCAAAAAGGTGGGGCTTAGAAAGCGCTTTCAAAAAAAGCGTTGTCTAAGGTATACCTAAAAATGTTCAAAATGGTGGGACTTAGACAACGCGTTTAAAAAAAGCGCTGTCTAATGTATAACTAAAAAATGTCAAAAAGCGCTGTCTAATGGTACCATAGACAGCGCTTTTCATTAAATATACCCCCCTTTAGACAGCTCTTTTGGTATTACCCAAAGCGCTGTCTAAACCTTTAGCATCGCGGGTTTAGACAACGCTTAAAAGCGCCGTCTAAGGCCAAAAAAAGCGCTGTCTAAGGTCTTGTTTGGCGTAGTGGTGACGTTTTGGAATCCGGTTATAAGTAGCTTCAAAGCTCGTCTTTCTAATTGGATTGGGAGAACTCTTTCTATAGGCGAAAGAATACAACGTAAATTTCTCTGGGCTGGTTCATCGGTAAACAAAGCGATTTCTTGGGTCAGTTGGGAAATGATATGTAGGCCTAAGGACAAGGGAGGTCTTGGAGTTAAGCATATAGGCAGGTTTAATAAGGCTCTTATTGGTAAATGGTTGTGGAAATTTTGTCAAGATGGAGATGAGCTGTGGAGGCCAATCCTTCGTGATAGGTACGGTGACCTGCGCCGTAAAGCTCTTGAAGGAACTGGCGGTGACAGAGCAGCGTACAACTTGAAAACGGATTCAATTTGGATGCGTGATGTTATAAATTCAGGGAATTTTACTGGTGTGAATGTATTCGTGGAGAACGTGGTCTGTAGAATTAGGAGTGCTAATGCAGCATTTTTCTGGACGGTTAAATGAATGGGAAATGCTAAGATAAGTTCACTTTTCCCTACTCTTTTTCAAGCAGCTGTCAATAAATGGAGTCTTGTATCAGAGTTTGGTTTTTGGGAGGAGGGCAATTGGAATTGGAACATCCCAAGACATGCATTTGAACCATATACTGAGTATGAAACTGATATAAAGGAATTGAGACAAATGTTGTTGCAAATTTCATTTGCTAATGATGGTGATGATAGATGGACGTGGAATCCGAATATCATGCACGGTTTTTCGGTTAGATCTTTGTACTAGGTAACGGCGGATAATGGAGTTACGGTAAGTGATTCAGTTGCGGAAGCTTTGGGACTGATATGGAATTCGTCTGCTCCTTTAAAGGTGAAGATATTCGCATGGCGTCTTATCATTAATCGGTTGCCTACGCGGGATAATCTTGAAAAAAGGGGATCAGTACCAATATTCATGAGAAGGTTTGTGTTTTCTGCTTTGCTCAAAATGAGGATAATGGTCATTTATTTTGTTCGTGTTTCAAGGCGTGTCTGATATGGAAGAAGGTATTCGACTGGTTGAACATTGAGGCGATGAGCGAACCGGACTGTTGTCGTTTTTTTCTATCCTGGAGACGAATATGAAAAGCATGACATCGTTAGAAATAGGTGCTGTTGTCTGGATTATATCTTGCTGGAATATTTGGAAGAGTCGAAATAATATCGTGTTTAACGATGAGATTTGTAACGTTGAAAGCATATTCCATAGCATCATTGTGTCTTCTTGGAAGTGGTTAGCTATCCGTAAACATTGGACGACTATATGTAATTTTTACAACTGGACGAAATATCCGTTTGATTTTATTTGATGTTGAGGGTTGGGGCTGTGTTGAGTTTTCTTATTCAGTCTCCTGTTTTGGGCTTAGCTTTTGCAACTATGTAATGAGGGTTGAGAGATCCCCTTAATCTCTCTCTTTGAATGATAATTGCTTATCCAAAAAAAAAACAACAACAATAACAAGAAGAAGAAGAAGAAGAAGAAGAAGAAGAAGAACAACAATAATAACAATAATAACAACAAGAACAACATTAATAAAAAAGAACAACAAGAACAACAATAATAAAAAAGAACAACAAGAACAATAATAGTTAAAAAAAGAACACCAACAACTAACATTGCTAACTCGAGTTCTGAAATTTGGTTTAGTGGAGACATAGAGTATCGTAAATGAAAGATGATGTTTAGAGGTAGAATATGTAGTTCGTCTAAGTTTTAGGTTTCACGCGGATCACTAATAGTAGTGTTTTGGTCGTTGATAATCACTAAATGGACGACCAATATTTGTTTAAGAATAATGAATAAACTCAATATGCGCGCCACCTATAATGTTGGTAATGAGACTTGAAAATATAAGTAAAAAAACCAAAAATGCTGGTGTTGTGACTTGAACCCATGAAAAGGCGCTACCTATAATGGCAGTTGGTTTAAATTACCCGTGGTGAAAGGTCTGTAAGCATTTTGAAAAAATAAGTAAAAAACGCCACCTATAATGATGGTTGATTTAAATACTCGTGGTTAAAGGTCTGTCGGCATTTTGAAAAAATAGGAAAGAAGTAACATGATTAAAATAAATTTAGAAAAATCTAAAAACACGAAATTTAATCTAATTAGGTAAAATAATAATTTTGAGAGTTTTTTTTTTGGAATTTTGAGACTATGAAAATAGTAAACAATTCATTAAAAATAGAAAAAAAAATGAATTTGGGGTTTTGAGGGTGAAGTCCCGTAACTCTTCCAGAGTATGGAATAATGACCGCACGATTTTTCTACTTCAGATGCACGAAACAAATCTAAAAAAGATGACGATTTTCCCTAAAACCGATTTTTTGAAGAGCAAGACCTAAAACTAAACTATAGGCTATAATGACGGTTGAAAACATAAACGTGGTGAAAGGTCGTGGGCATTTTGAAAAAATATGTAAAAAAAACCATAAATGTTGGTGCTAGGAGTTAAACTCATGACCAGACGCTACCTATAATGACGGTTTTTTAAATACCCGTGGTGAAAGGCCTCACATTTCACCACGTTTGGAATATTAACCGTCATTAAAAGCCTTTTAATGAGATTAAAAAAATGCGTGCATCTATTACAATGATGTATAGGCAATATGTTGTATACCTGGCGTTGTTGTATGCGCGTTTTGTAGTAGTGTAAGTTCTTTTCCCTTTTTCTATTGGAGCCAATTGTTTTCGTATACCCATCGCCTCTATATCGAGACAAGAGTGCTTACTATCTTTAGTCTTGCTTGGAATGTTTAGAAGTGTTCCAATAAAACTATCACACACATTTTTCTCCACATGCATCACATCAATACAATGTCTTAAACTTGACCAATATGGAAGATCAAAGAACACATACCTCTTTTTCCATTATTTTTCTCAAGTGACCCTTTTTTCTTTTTCTCTCTTTCCAAAGACAACATTAATGTGTTTCTGTCGTTGATAAACTTCATCCCCAGTTAAAAGTTTAGGAGCGATATCAAACTCCTGCTCTCAATTAAAAGCCTTCCGCAATCTACGATAAGAATGGCCGGGTTTTAGAAATTTTTGATGCCCAAGGTAAACAGTCTTTTTTGCAAACTCAAGTTGGTGATAACATGTATCAGATTCACAAATAGGACACGCTTTGTGTCATTTGACACAATATCCAACCAAATTACCATATGCAGGAAAGTCGTTGATTGTGCAAAATAACATTGCACGCATCTTAAACTTTCCACCAGAATATGCATCATCAACTTCAACGCCTTCCTCCCACAAAAGTCTTAAATCTTCAATTAATGGACTTAGATAAAAATCTATGTCGTTTTCTGGTTGTCGTGGTCCAGAAATCATCATACTTAACAACATATACTTACGCTTCATGCACAACCAAGGAGATAGGTTGTAAATCGTGAGAATAACAGGCCACAAAGAATGGTTAGTACTCAGATTACCAAAGAGGTTTATTCCACCGGTGGCAAGCCCAAGCATAAGGTTCATTCCACCCATTTTTTGCTTTCAGATTAAACAATTTTAAAATCGAAGACAATCATGTAAAACTTGTGCACCCCTAATATAAAAGGGTGTCCTTATCACTATATAAAACATCATAAATATGGGCTTTCTTAAAAGAAGATTTTCCAATATCACGGAACATATCTTCTAGCTGCTCATCCATATGTTCGTCTTCATCAACTTCGTGGCTCTGTGATGCACTGTTTCGCTTTTTTCCACCTCACCAGATCACGTCCATATTGTATAATTTTGACATATACCAGTACAACATAGGCGATGTAATATCTTGTCCTTTGTACCTCTATCTATATTCCCGCAATTAACACAAGGACAATAAAAGATACCATTATTGTCGGAAACATTTTGATCAGTGTATTCAAGGAATTCAAGAACTCCTTTCTCATATACCAGATCTAATCTATCAGCTTTCATCCAACTACGATCCATAACAAATTCTGAAATTTATATCAAAACAATATTTTGAACGTCACAACAAAATCTAAACCTAAAGCATATCGAAAAACTGAAGCATATTCATAACAATAATACATCTCTAAATCTTAAGCATATGGATATCCATTGTAGCAAAGTTATAATATTTTTGTTCACGGCTAAATCCAACAACTAAACATAAAGCATATGAACTTTGCACGAAACAGACCACAAAATCAAACAAGAATGAAGATAATGAAGATTATCAAGAATTAGGAAGATGAGGAAGAGAGTGAAGTTTGCACAAAACATACTGTACTTCGAAGAGGAACAGACCAAGAATGAAGATAGTGAAGATTATCAAGAATGAAGATTCCAATGAACGAAGATTGTGAATATGAAGATTTTGCTATCGCTATCGCTATCGTCTCTGGTTCGCTGGTTCGCTTAGGGTTATGAAGGAAATAATGAATCTGTTTTGTTTTAAATTTATCAGGAAAATCTTTGACCACAGTTGTTACATTCAACCGCAGTGAAATGTAGCTATTATTACAACGGTTGTATAGTAAAACCATGGTTAAATAGTTTTCAATTTTTTTATTTATTTATGAACTGAAGTGACACGCGCTTTTTGTATTAGGAAATTAAAAATGGAAAAAAATGTAGTTCGTAGGATTCGAAACTTGTAACACTTACTTTATCACCATGGTTGTTTACCTCAACTGTGATTAAATAACTTAAAAATTATTATAAAAATAAAAATATATCAGACGCATCCAGTTTGCGATATTATAACGGTGGAAAGTCTAACTGTATTAGTATTAGTATTACCAAAGATGTATTTTATAGTAGTGTGTAAAAAAAACCTTAACTTTAAAAAATGTTCAACTCTTTCATATATTCCTAAAATTCTAATCACCTCCTCCGAGCGGCTACATCCACCCGAGAACATCCCAAAGCATTGAAAAAACATATTTAATCGAGTACAAACCCGACGACGAGTCATGCTTCCACAACCAAAAACCCTCTTTCAAGGAATAACTGAGCCTCGTTCAGAGTTATAATCAAAGAGACAAACTCTTAATACCAATCCATGTCTTTATCTCAAATATACATACATTTTTCCGATTTTCACTCAATTTCTCAAGAGAATTCCCGTACTCTTATTTGGCAGTAATAAATTTACTTCTGTTGCATTGAAATTCATGTCGCTAAGGTAAACTTATACTAACTGTGAAAAAGCACATGGTAAAGACAGACTCTGTACCATAATGATGCTGGCTCTCACTTTCTGAGAATCTTCACATGTTGGCTATATCCCAAGAGAAACGACAAACCTATATAATATCTTTTCATAAAATATAAAATAAAACAAAAAAACAATTAAGAACATTTTGTTCTTCACCTAATACCATATATTTAACTAGAAATAATAGAATTTAATACTGATTACAAAGTTTAAAAGTAAGAGATTGGTACGTGAAAGAAACATGCAGGTAATAAATTTGAATATGTATATATTGACATTCTTTTCTTTTCATCCAAGTTAAAGTATATATTTCTCACCATGTTGACTCTTAGTGTAACTACTTTTGCATGACAACAAGCACTGTAGTGTGTGTACTTGCTAGGTCAATATCGTTAGTGTTTGCTCTTATTTCACGTCATTTATTATTTATTCAAGTTGTGATGAATGAGAGAGTGATGCCTGACCCTACTGACCGTGTCCCAGAAGCAGATATAAAGTAGTTTGTAATGTTCGTTATGGTAATTATAGGTAAACATTACGTGACACTTCGTCACATGTGATACTCTCTTTTTTTCCACATTTGGGAATCATTTAGTCCGTGACCAAGACACTCATTAATGCTCATTTCTGGTAGACCATGGTTTTCGGTTTTGACACATTGATATGTTTTATTGGAGATAGTGTGTCACTTTTTTGAAGTGGTTAGGGTTGTAAATTTGTTCGGGGTGTTTGGTAAAAAATTAAAATGGGACAAAGCTACACATCCTAGTTTATCAAAATCATGCTAAAAATTACTGAAATATGCAGCAGCGGTGGTCCATCGTGTTATCAAACATAGACTTATTTAGACTTTAGTATAACACATTTTCTATAATGGATTGAGAGATCTACTAAAAGTATTATGTTATGTTTTCTAACAAAATAAAAATGATAGTGAAATCTTAATAATGGATAATTTTAAAGGATAGGATTTTTATGGTAAGGCAAACCAGTATAAATATTATTCTTAATAATCATATTTATGTGAAGATTTGATAATTTTATATTCATAATTAATGAGATTTTATCATCAGACTATTTAAATAATATTTTTAATGTTTTAATTTTATCCCACTTCACAATAAATATCGAGTACAAATATTTAATAATATTCTTATGTTTAATGAGATTTTAAAATTAAGTCACTTTTAATGTTTCACTAAAAAATCTAATTATTCTAAGCACTTTATTATTTAAAAAAACAAATACAAAAGTCTTATTATTATTATTATTTTTTTTGGAAAAATAATACTTTATTTACCAAAAACAATACAAAACCAAGCGACCACAAAGGGTCCAGCTGACTAGCCATAATCCAAACAAACATACTATGGCATCATAAGGTTACAAATATGTTTCCTAAGCTTGGATTGAAACCAGCATCTATAAGTGATGTTGTCTTTGATTCGTCCCTCAATGTTGAACTCATTACAATATTTCTTGATGCAACTATCATTTCGCAGGATCCAAAGCTCGTGGATGGTTTCCGCCAGAGCACAATTGAGGATCTTCACCTTACTATTCTTTGACTTGTTTTTCTCAGTTATCTAGTGAAGCTCCTGCATCAAACCTTCAGGCTTATGAGTAATAATCAAGCACTGCAGAATACTTTCTCATATAGACTTTATTTTCAAACATTGGAAGAAGAGGTGATCAATGGACTTTTTTCCATACAAATACTGCAATTGTCATCTTGAAGCAGACCAAATCCAACCAAACTATCTTTGGTAGCAAGCTTCTTATGGCAAGCCATCCAAAGAGTGAATAAGGCTCGGGGTTTAGCAGCATTCTTGTAGAAAATACTCCTCCAGCTGACATCTTGAACATCCATTACCATTCCTGCATACAACTTTCTGGTGTAGCATTTATTACCCTGCAGCATAATGTTCCAACCAACATTTTTAATGATAGTATCTCTAAGCTTCAGGATGGATTTCAAAATCCAGGATGAGCTCTTTTTCACTGTCATTTGCATAATGCTTTGATCCTTCACATAATAGCAATGGATCAATTTGATCCACAAGCTATCAGCCTTGCTATGGAGGTTCCACAGAAGCTTCAACCGACAAGCTATATTCCAATGCTCAATATTAACCTTGTTGAGCCCGCCATTTCTCATTGGGGAGCAAACCTTATTCCAAGCAATGGGAGACTTTCTAGTAATATTATTTGTATCAGACCAAAGAAAGGATCTGCATAAACTGTTAATCTTCCTAATGACTACTTTGGGAAGATGAAGGCATTTTAGGTAGAAATTTGTTACAACAAACAAGACACTCTTAATGAGCTGAGTTCTATCAGCACAAGACATCATATTAGCACTCCAGTGGTTAATTCTATGCAATACCTTGTCAATAAGAGGCAAGTAGTGGATGATATTAAGGTTTCTACTAGTTAGGGGTATGCCAAAATATTTGAAAGGCAAGCTACCTTCATGAAATTGGTATCCAATTGAATGATTTGCTTCATCTCAGAATCAGCATTGCCAAAAAGAAACTTTACACTTACTAGGGTTCACCCTTAAACCAGTTGCCTTGGAGAAATTGTCAAAGATCTTCATAAGCAATTCTACAGATTTCTAGTCACCCTTGAAGAAAGGAGAAGATCATCTGCAAAACTGACGTTAACGCTGCCCAATTTTCACATTTGGAATGGAAATTAAATTTTGGTATATTTTTAAGCTTTTGAAATAACCTATTCAAATATTCCATGATGATGACAAAGAGCAAAGGAGATAGGGGGTCTCCTTGCCTAATCCCTGTTTTAGCTTCCACAATTTTGGTGTGCACTCCATTGACTTGGTATTTATAGGAGACAAATCACACTGTGATCATAACCCATCTTATGAATCTGGTAGGAAAATTAAGCTTTCTCAAGATGTCTTCCAAAGCTCCCCACTACACTGTATCATAGGCCTTTTGGAGGTCCATTTGGATCATGCACTTGGGAGCACCATTATTAGCACTATAACCTCTAATCAGCTCAAAAGCTAGCAATATGTGGCCATGGATCTTTTTCCCAGGGACAAAAGCATATTGGCTGCAGTGAATAATGGAACCAAGAATGTTTATAACCCTTTTAGCCATAATTCTAGATATTATCTTGTAAATGACTGTACAACATGATATTGGCCTATGGTCTTTGATCATCTCAGCATAAATAGTCTTAGGAATAAGGGTAATAATGGTACAATTGATTGCCTTATAGAGCTTTTCCCTTTCAAAAAAATCTCTAACAGCCTTGATGAAGTCGTCCTTTATTATTTTACAAGAGCTTTTGAAAAATTTTGCACTGTGACCATCTATCCCAGGAGCAGAAATATCTTTAATACCTTTGAGACTAACATATATTTCCTCTTCTATTATTGGCTTTATCAGGCACTCCCTTTGATCACTATCTAATTGAGGACTATTCCTCATGGTATAGAAAATGGTAATCTCCTCTTTAAACTCAGCTTGGTGGCTAATAGTAGTTCCATCTTCAGTCTTCAAACTGGTGAGTTGGGTCTGGTTCTTTTTTTATTTTAGGGAAGTATAAAAGTATGCATTGTTGCCATCCCTAAGTCTAAGCCAATCCACCTTAGATTTCTGCTTCAGGATCTTTTCTTCAATGTCTCCCAGCATGAGAACCTCTTTGGTACAACTTTTAACCTCTTCAATCAAATGCACATTCATTACGTCTTCCACTAGCTTGGATTGAGCAATCTCCAAGTTTTCTCTAGCTTTAACCAACTGTTGATTTATGCCTTTAAAAACCTTACTCATCTCTTTGATGGCAGGTTGTAGCCTTTGTAATTTTTTTTAAATGACATACATAGGGCTACCCTCCATTGGCTCATTCCAACTCTGCATCACAGTTTCCTAAAACTTCTGATTAGTTGTCACAATATTTTGGAACTTGAAGGGAGTTCTAGTAATTCTGCTACTGCTGGTCTCCTTTAGGCACAAAAGGCTATGGTCTGAGACACCATGGTTCATAATACACAGGCTTTTATTAATGTTTTGCTGCTGCTAGGTGATATTACCCAGAACCCTATCAATCCTTGAGTAAATCATACCATTTCTCTAGTTCTTGGACCAAGTGAAATTCTCCCATATGGAATCTTTTTCAAACAAAACAGTATGATTCATCATAGCAATTAGATCCTTGTATTCACTTTCATGAACCAGATTGCCCCCAATTCTGTCTTGAGCTCTCAATACATTGTTAAAATCTCCCATAAGAAACCAAGGGCCATTAATGGTGTTATGAATATTCTCAATGTCTTGCGATTATTGTTTCCTTTGCTCCAAATGGTTATGAGCATAGATTCTTGTACACCAACTTCTAAACTCACCAGTAGGAGCGTACGAGCAGTAGTGAATATAGTGAGCAGAACAACCATGTTTAATAACTTTTATTCTAGTTGTATCCCAGAGGGTCCAAATTCTGCCATTGTTGTGACTCATATAATTGTCTATCAGCTGCTATTTATTACCAAATTTATTGATCACCTTCTTTTCATTGTTGAACTTAACTCTAGTTTCAATAAATAAAAAAGCCATAACAGGGTTAAGATTTTTGAGGTGGGAGATAACCTCATGACATTTCCTTGAATTATTCATCCCCCTAACATTCCAGGATACTATCATGATGGACCTGTGCTTCACCCTCAAAGCTCCCCATTTCCAAGGGCCTCAAAGCCATTTCTGCATGCAATATCTTCTTGGTTGTGTTGACTCACAATGCTTTTTCCCTTGCTTTTCCCAGTTGTTCTAACATTTTCCAAACCCTTATTCTCCTCAGGTTCCTCTACAACTTCTGGGCCTTTAGTTTGATCCTTTTGACTTTGGGTTTGAGGGGCCTTTGGCTGCCACTATTTCTTTCCTTTAGGTTTACATTGAAATCCAACTTTTTGGCAAACTTCACAAAAAGTTGGTTTTCATTCATATTCCACTAATTATTGTCTTTTATTACCAAAGCTATCTTTAATCATAACATAAACCTTATGTTTCTGTGTTACATCTATTTCCATAAGAATTCTAGCATAGGAAACTCTCAACTTGTTTGTTGTGCACTCATTAGTGAAAAGGGGGTTCCCTAGGGCACTACCTATTTTGCCTAAGCTTCAACATATCCCTTTTAAAATCAAAATCAGGGTTCTAATCTTTCAAAATCATTGGCATGTTTTGAATAGTGTATGGACCTCTCATCACTACTAGGTCTTTATCAGTATGGGATTTGAATTTCAAAAGAAAGTATCCTTCATCATGGTAGTAAAGACCAGACAACTGAACAAAGCTCCAGAACTTAATCATATATTGTTTGACAACATTCATACTCAACTCTTTACCTATGTCATACACGATTAAAGCAAAGTCCCAAAATCTTACCTCAGATTTTATATCATCTTCTTCTATGTCCACCTCGAACTATCCTTCTACAAGGTTAGGAGCAACAAATTCCATTGAGGCTCCGTTTGATAGCATCCTGTTACCACTGATAACATCCACCCATAGCTTAGGGGTTTACTCTTCCTTTGGACTCTCCATGTTTGGCTTTTTGTTCCCCAGAATAACATCTTCTGCTTTCTCTTCCAAGGCTTCTTTCTTCTCCTCACAACTCTTACCCGAGTTGGATTCAGTACCCATTGTGGAACCCCTCTCAGAATCATCTTTGTTGTTACTTTGTTGCAAGAGTGTGGTTCAGATTATTGGCGAGGGAACCTTATACCTTTTTGGTCCCCCCTCCCACGACCCATAGTGCTCCCGATTATACGATTCCACTCCTCTCAATTGGTCCCTAGCCCTAAGACTAGGAGTTTAAACAAGCCTGACAGGTTATCATGCTCCCCCTAAAATGTTCCATACAGTTCAACAACAACAAAGACAACTACTCTTCCTAAGCAGTAGTAAACACATAACATGAAGTAATGACATCTGTGTAGCGAGCGATTTTGGACGCGGTTCTTAAGAGCTGGTCGCTCTCTGCGGTTAAGCTTTGACTACAGGTCGATTCATTTTTTATCCTATTGTGAGCTGAATAAGGAAGGGAAATAGATGTCTCAAATTAACCCTGCTTTGCATACTGAGTTTAAACAGCGACCTGTTAGGTTACGAATGCTATCAATGTGGGGGGGCCTTTGTACTGGTTATTTGTATTTTCGCCAATACGGTTTCTTTCTTTTTATCTGGGCAGAAGGTTTCTGGCGGGGAACAAGGATTAGGATGTTAGGACTGATGCTTTTGAATTACTGCTTTTGATTGATGGAGATATGGGATTTGGGTTTTTTGTTGATTGTGCTCGCTAAGATCTTTTCTTTCGATCTTATGCCTACGTATTCCCGTTGACCAAAACAGGGAAATCAGAGCGTTCGTAGTTCCTCCTATTCTATGGGAGGAAATGGGTGTTTTTGGTGTCTTGTTCAAAGCCCAAGACGTGAAGCGAAAGGTAGTTTGTATCTTGTTCAAAGCCTAAGATGCGAAGCTGAAAAGTCTATTTGTATCTTGTTCAAAGCCCAAGATGTGAAGCTAAAAGGGTGTTGACTTTAGAGAGAATTTTGTCATCTCTAAAGAAGGGTTTGTCTGTCACAACTGTTGGGTGACTGGTTATAAAGGAGAATTACTTTAACCGGGATACGCGGATCCTAACAATGCCATAATTTCCTTTAAAGAGGATTTTAACCTGAAGGAGAAGACTTTAACTCAGTGTAGAGCAATGCTATCTTTCCTTAGGAATTTCTCATGCTAAAGGAGGGACAGTGGCATGGATGTAGATGATCCAGAGGCTTGCCGCTTACAGCGATTAGATGAAGGGGAAAGGAGTTGTTGATGTTTGTGTACCGTGAACGAGGCACAACTTTGATGCTAAAAGGTTGATTGGATCAACCAGTGGTTTTCTTATACAAAGCCTAAGAGGAGGCTATTGGCCCAACAAGAGGGTATTTTTGTGTGTCTCGTACGAAGCCCGAGAGAGAGGCGAGAAGGTTTTAACTTGACGATGAAGTCTTTTGGTGTCTCGTATAAAGCCCGAGAGAGAGGCTAAAAGGGGTTGATCCTACAAGAGGATCTTTTATACTCAACAAGAGAGTGTTTTTGTATCTCGTACGAAGCCCGAGATGGAGGCTAAAAGTTTGATTGGCTCAACAAGAGAGCCTTTTTTGTATCTCGTACGAAGCCCGAGATGGAGGCTAAAGGTTTTACTCAACAAGAGAGTCTCTGTATCTCGTACAAAGCCCGAGATGGAGGCTAAAGGGGTGATTGACTCAACGAGGGAGTCTCTTACGTGTCTCGTACAAAGCCCGAGAGAGAGGATAAATGTTGTTTGACTCCGCTGGGGAGAATTTTGGTATCTCGTACGAAGCCCGAGATGGAGACTAAACGTTTGCTTCGCTGGGAAGAATCATTGAACAAAGCCCAAGAGGAGGCTATGGTAACTGTTTCAGTTAAGTGACAGGTCCAGTGTACTGATTTTAAAAGAGAAAATCAGTTATTATATGAGCAACACTGTACTCAGGGATTTGATTTGAGGATCAGGGATATTTCCTTCTCTTTGAGGAAACGGGAAATCCAAAGGGTATTGAGACTGTCCGAGTCTGCGGGTTTCCTTCCTATTTAACGAAGGGGCCACTTGAGAATGTCTTTGAGACTCAAGGAAGTTAGACTGTCCGTGTCTAGAGTTTTATCTTTTGTACTATGCTTTGAGAAACAGTAGTAGACTCTTTGAAAGGACTGTTCTATGCAGATGACTAAGTTCTGTTCCTATACCTCTAGGAGGTCGTCGGGACAATTTGTACGAAGCCCAAGAGGAGGCCGGAAACTTTTAAGAAGCCGACGGGTCCTTGTACTAAGCCCAAGAGGAGGCTATCATTCCCGGAGGAAGAGATCATTATACGAAGCCTAAGAGGAGGCTGTGAATACTTCTAAGAAGCCGTAGGGTCCTTGTACGAAGCCCAAGAGGAGGCGGGGTTGCTTTTAGGAAGCCTGTGGGTCCTTGTACGATGCCCAAGAGGAGGCCGATGCTTTTAGGAAGCCCGTGGGTCCCCAAACCCCGAGAAATTCAAGGCAAACTATTCAAAAGGAATAGATCAAGTCAGGAAAGTTCGAGAATTTGGAAGAAATTCAAAGATGCCATTCACGGAGAAGACATTCATCTTGGGGAGTAGAGTTTCTTGATAATTCCTAATGAGGAAATCCGAAGAGAAGACTGTATCTTGTGATCCTATTGGGGATCTAGTTGTCTATTTCTACGAATAAACGAAACGGCGTCACCTAGTTCTAGACGTAGTTGCCGGGGAAACTCTAAATATCTATACTATTATTACACAGTTGATATGAGTTTATGAAAGAAGACTTACAGCGAAACAGCCCCACAATACAGTTATATGTATATGAGTTTATGAAAGGAGACTTACAGTGAAACAACCCCACAATACAGTTATATACATATGAAAGCGGTAAATGAAAGCAGGTAAACACTTACTCGGTTGTAGAGCTTCCATGCTGTTTGGTTAGTTGTTCAACAAAGAAAAATTGAAAACAACAGTATATTCAAAATCAAAGGAGAAAGTGCTTTGAAAAAGAAAGATTTGGGGCTTACAGCTCAAGGAGAGGCCCAGGGTTTTATCAGTGAGCGCACTGTTGAATTTGTACAGAGGGACTTATACAAGTGACTGAGGCCCAAGAAAGGTTTTCTGTACAAAGGGATGGGTCTTACACTCTATTAGAGGCCCAAGTGAATTTTAAGAAAAGAAATGGGTCTTACTACTCGAGGGTAGGCCCAATGGTTAATTTTGAAAAGGGCGACGATCGCGCTGAGGTTTTGGAAACACCGTGGGACTTATACAAGTGACTGAGGCCCAAAATTTTGGTATTTACAAAGGGGTTGGGTCTTACACTCTATTAGAGGCCCAAAGAGTTTAAAGAAAATAAATGGGGCTTACAACACGAGGGGAGGCCCATAGTCTTTATTTTCAAGATGAATATTCACTTTTAAAATGCTTAAAAACAATTAAAAATGAATTTATTCACAAAAATACCAACTATATTAAATAAATAATATAAATTTGATTTTTTTGTAGAATAAAATATTTTACTATTTTTGTGATTTTTCAGAAAAAGAACCAATAAAAAATAATCAAAATTGAGGGAGTTATTAATTTTACAAATCATTAAAAAATAATATGAAAAATAAGAAAATATAAAAAAGAGGGGTTGGGTCCTACACTCTATTAGAGGCCCAAAGTGTATTTTTGTACAAAATATGGGGCTTACAACTCAGGGAGAGACCCAAAATATTTTCAGTTTGAAAATGGCGATCGCGCCGAGATTTTTAACGTATCGGGACTTATACAATAGCTGAGGCCCAAAATTGTTTCGTTAAAAAAAGGGTTGGGTCTTACACTCTAATAGAGGCCCAAGTGTTAAAAAATGAAAATAAATGGGACTTACAGCTCAAAGAGAAGCCCAGTTGATTTTCGTTTGAAAATTGCGATCGCGCCGAAGTTTTCTTTTAACGCAGAGGGACTTATACAATAAGTGAGGCCCAAAATTATTTTGGTTAAAAGGGGATTGAGTCTTACACTCTAATAGAGGCCCAAAGAGTTCGAAAAAGATTTGTTAGGGTGAAAATCCAAAAAAAACCCCAATTTCATTTTTTAGGCATTTTTCCAAGAAAAATTAAGTAAAAAATGATAAAAATATCAAATAAAATCATTAAATAATGATTAAAGTTTATAAAAAAAAATATTTTATCAACATAATATTTAAAATCATTTTGGTTTTAAAAATCAAGAAAAAAAAGAAATCATTTTAAAAGCATTTAAAACAATATAAAATACTATTTTTAAATATATTAAAAATAATATTTTTTTTTGTGATTTTTTGTGGATTAAAATATTATGGTGTATGAATTGGAAAATGATGATTTTTTGCTATGTGAAAAAAATTGGTTGAGTTTTGAAAATGAAAAGTAAGAAAAAGAGGAAAGATATCAAAATATCATCTCCGACATTTCTTTTGGGGTAAAAACGAGTACGGAAACTTTAATTTTCAACACGTTTTTATCAAATTTCAAACACTCATAACTCTCTCAATTTTTATCGGAATTAAGATCCGGAAGAGCCTATCCTGACCGATTTTTCGCAAGGAATCCGATGGTATTACTCACGAACACGGAAAATCGACGTATAAAACGCAGAAATTAAAACCAAAACTGCTATCGTTTTGAAAACATCGTTCCGCGTAGAATTTCCAACACGCGTAACTCTCTCGATTTTTAACCGAATCAAGATTCGCAAGAGCCTATCCTGACCGATTTTTTGCAAGGAATCCAATGGTATTACTCACGCACACGGAAAATCGACACACAAAATGCAGAAATTAAAAAACAAAAACTGCTATCGATTAAAAACATCGTTCCGCGTCGAATTTCCAACACGCGTAACTCTCTCGATTTTTAACCGAATCAAGATCCGCAAGAGCCTAGCCTGACCGATTTTTCGCAAGGAATCCAATGGTATCACACACGCACGCCGAAACTCAACGTACAAAATACAACGATAAAAAAACCAGAGCTGCTGCGTTGTAAAAACATCGTTCCGCGTCGAATTTCCAAAACGCGTAACTCTCTCGATTTTTAACCGAATCAAGAACCGCAAGAGCCTATCTTGACCAATTTTTCGCAAGGAATCCATTGCTATTACTCATGCACACGGAAAATCGACACATAAAACGCAAAAATTAAAAAACAAAAACTGCTATCGATTAAAAACATCGTTCCGCGTCGAATTTCCAACACGCGTAACTCTCTCGATTTTTAACCGAATCAAGATCCGCAAGAGCCTATCCTGACCGATTTTTTGCAAGGAATCCAATGGTATTGGACACGCATGCCGAAACTCAACGTACAAAACGCAGCAATAAAAAAACCAGAGCTGCTACGTTGTAAAAACATCGTTCCGCGTCGAATTTCCAACACGCGTAACTCTCTCGATTTTTAACCGAATCAAGATCCGCAAGAGCCTATCTTGATCGATTTTTCATAAGGAATCCAATGGTATCACTCACGTACACGGAAAATCGACACACAAAACGCAGAAATTAAAAAACCAAAACTGCACGTTGTTTTCGACGCCGTTTCGCGTAAAATTTCCAACGCGCGTAACTCTCTCAATTTTCATCGGAATTGAAATCCGTAAAAACCTATCTTGACCGATTTTTCGCAAGGAATCCAATGGTATTATTCACGTACTCGGAAAACTCACTGTACAGAACACACAAAGCGAAAAAACCAGAACCGCCATCGTTAATTCGACGGCGTTTCGCGTAAAATTTCCAACGCGCGTAACTCTCTCAATTTTCATCGGAATTAAAATCCGTAAAAACCTATCTTGACTAATTTTTCGCAAGGAATCCAATAGTGTTACTCATGCAAACTAAAACTTAATGTATAGAACACACCAATGAAAAAAAACACAGAACTGAACATGATTTGGAAACAACCAAAATTCCACTTAAAGACATGTCAAAATGCAAACAGTGGGAGGATCACAACATAGACATTAAAGACTACATTTTTTCCTCAAGAATTGTTCAATATGATGCATGTATGTGGACAACAAAGGAAAGCATGATTCAAAGAATTCAAGTTGTGGATTATACCTCTTTTTTGGAGATTTTGGGCAACCTTCCAAGTGCTTTGTTCCAGAAATGATTTGATGCTTTGGAGAACCTCAAATGACCTCTTAGAAGCTTTTAGGATGGTTGGAATCGGCTGGAAACCTCTAGAGCAAGTTTGTGCACTTTCTCGCGAAATGGTAAAAAACGGCCAAAATGCCAACTCTCTCAAATGGTGTTCCAGATGTGTGGCACCATTTGGGACAGTTCAAGGATGATATTTAGAGTGTGTTTGAGGTTTCATCTGGTTTGGAAAGTGACTGAATCAAGACATGGCTTGAAAAATGCAAAAAAGTGCCATTTTGAGGTTTTGAGAGGTGACTTTGTGATGTTGTGATTACAGGTCACTTTTGATGGTTTGCACAGCTTACATAAGATATATATGAGGTGTGTGTGTGATTAGTTTGAGTGGAATTTCTCTCTAGCTCAAAAACTCAGAATTTCCTTACTAAAGATGGCATTTTGGAGTGAAAGAGAGAATTTGAGGAAAGCATCTGTTTGATGGCTTTGGTGTACTCAAACTGAGCACAAATGAGCTCTATTTATAGTGGAGCAAGTTTGTTTTGGGATCCACAGTGAATGGCAACTGCAGCAGGTGTTTGTTCCATGTTAGCCAATGGAAATGCAAGTCTCCTCTAGCCATTGACTAGAGGTTAGGGCACAGGGTTGTGGTTCCCTTGGTCTTGGATAAGTCTTGACTGATTTCAGATGAGAATGGCTCAGTACATGCCACCTCTAAGCATCCATTAAATGCTCCAAACCAAAATTGGAGTTTTGTCCCTCTTTTAGGGATTTCTAGGCTTTGGCATGCTTTTCTTTGTTCCTTGGACTTGGGAGGTTCATGGATCAGATCATCCCACTTGGATTTGATCCTTAGATGTGTCCAAAATGATGACAAGGCTTGAAAATTCGTGTGGCACACAAAATGTGCAAATCTGCCCCTGAAAAATTCAGCTTCAGCAAGCCCTTTTGTAAGATCCATAACTCCCTGCTCGAGTATGCTACATGGACGTTCTAGGAGTTTTTGGAAAGCTTAGATGACGTACTTCAACTTTAATGTTTGGCCCTAGACCTAGTTCAACTTGGATCATGGAGAAAAACAGCCTTGAAGTTGGGACATTATGCTGAAATTACAAGGCAGATTTTGGCTAAGTGCTGAGAAATGTCAATTTTAAGTTTTTAGCCATTTTGATCCAAGCATAACTCAAAACCCTTAATGAATTGGACTTAGGTCTAGTTGAAGTTTTTGTAGAGGGTAATGAGGGCTACAAATCATGCTTTGGATGGGGAAAAATGTATTTGTGGTTTAGGAGTTTTGATCCTCCGAAGTTGGTACCCTTGCCACTTTTTTTCATAACTTAGAAAAATTTCTAAGTTTTTATGGTTACCCCTTTTACAAGTTATCCCACTTTCTTTGATTTTTCTTGATGAATGATGATTCCAATCACACATTAACATCATTTTAGGGTTAAAAAACCATTTTTATGAAAAATCTCAAAAAGTCAAAGTTTGACTTTTGTGGACAGTTGACTTTTTAGCAGATGAATTCCAAACTGTGCAATTCTTCAGGAAATCATGTCCTTGACCTAAATCAAAATTGATGGACATGTTCCATGGGTGTTATAGGGTGTATTTAATCGTGTCCCACGGCTTGGGAGCATGTCCTGATCAAAAGTCAAAGCTACAGTTGACTTTTCTCGCGAAACCCTAACTGTGATTCAGATGAAATTGAAACTTGTTGCTCAAGCTTCTTGGGTCAATCCATTGTTGCAAATGGATCAACGTGGTATGTTGGAGACCCTCAAATCATGTCTTGAGGTCTTGGCTCATGATTTGTCCCAAATGTCAACTTAGGGGTGAATTAGGTCAAGAAACCCTAATTCCTGATTTTTGATGTATGCATCCCCCGAGGCTAAATTGACTTGATGATGGGGTTTATGATGTTCCATGGAGCATTTTAGGTTATGCTTTGAAGCATTGGATCATGCCCAGAGGAAAATTTCCATCTGGAGGCCCTAGTCGACCAAAGCCTAATTTGGTGACACTGGTAATCCTGAGGCTTGATCCACCTAGAAGGGAGCAGCCTTGTGCTTAATCCTTGAAGTGGGAGTCCTCTTGATCTATTGTGGATATTTGAGAGGCTAGACAAGTTGAAGATCATGTCATTCCTTGATTGATCCTTTGTCTAAGAGCTCTGCGAGGGCTTGAAACCCTAAATCCTGTTTGTAGTGAATGCTCACCCACCTTTGGGGAGACTAATGAGGTACAAAGGTACATCCATATTGTGCTGATGATTTGCACAATGATGGGAAATCTTAGTGGTCAAAATTTGGGGTATGACAATCTGATCCAACATCAGAAACATCAACCATACCAACACTTAATCCCCCCTTTTAGCCAAAAATTGACAAAAATGGAGTAAATGTAAATAAACCTAAATGGAAGCATACAAATACTACTACTCCCCCTTTTAGCCAGAATAATAGCAAACCAGGAAATCATTCATCAAAGCAGAAGAAAGGTATATACAACTCATAAGTAACAACCTTCTACCAAGCAAACATACTAAGCACACTACTATACTAGTAATCTAGACCATCTACATTGAGCATGTCAGTAGACTGATCCTTCTTCACACCATCACTCTTTTCTTTGTCAGACATATCTTTCTCCTCTTCACCAGACATACTATTATCGTTAGAATCATCTCTTTTACTACTAATAAAATCATCTTCGGCCACATTCTCTTGGGATTTTTCAGGAGTCTCACTATGAAAATTTTCTTGTGTTGTTCCAACAAGATGACCAGGTTGGGCCATGGCTGTTGTGACATCCGGTACAACATCAGACTCAGGGTTAGTAACAAAGATCTTAGAGAGAGACATATGAGCACTTGTATCAATAGTTTTATTAAAAATAATGTTCAAATTAGAAGTATCAACACCATTAGTTTTCAACTCCTTTCTATTCTTAATCATCACATGACTAACCATAGGCTGTGTTGGACATTTTGGATAACCATACAGTCTGTAACAGTAAGGCTTTATATGACCATATTTACCACAATAATGACATTTCCAAGGCTGGAACTTGGCTTTAGTCTTAGTTTTTTGAGGTCTGCCAGGATGTTGCAACATTTGGTCAGACATCGTGAGCTCATGCTTTACTTCAACAAGAACAAACTTTGTCACAGGGGGGTTTTTCTTTGATTATTTAAGGACTGATAATTAAACCCTATACCAGTAAATATTTTACCTCCTTTCCCAACTTGAAGAATCTCATCCAACACATCAGATCCATTGTTCAACATTCTCACGTATTTTGTCATGTTTTCAAGTTTAGAATTCAATAGGGTTACCTCATCTTGAAGACCAGAGACAATAGATAAAAGATTCTCTTTTTCAGCCCTCAATTGAGCAATGATTCTCTTATGTGTTTCTCCTATCTTACACACCTCTTCACTTTTAACACAAAGCTCTTGTATGAAATAGCCAATTCTTCATAAGAGACATTCTGATCATAGGAATCTTCATCAGATCCATATCTGCAAGTGAGGGCTACAACATGCTTAGCAGTTTCAACATCAGGTTCACTTTCACAATCATCATCAGTCCCAAAAATAGACATGTCATTCTTTTGTTTCTTGAGGTACATAGGACATTTTGATCTAATGTGACCAAAACCCTGATATTCATGACACTGACTACCTTTTCCTTGATTAGGCTTCTCCTTTGTTCTTGCTTTTCTATTAAAATCACTGTTATTCCTGATGTCGAATGACATGTTATTGACATCTGGTCTTGACTTCCTATCTATACTCTTCAGCACCTTATTGAATTGCCTCCCAAGAAGCACAATATCATTAGAAATTCCTTCATCAGTCTCCATGTCACACTGAACTTCTTTTTCATTGGTGTTAGAGATAAAAGACATGCTCTTGTTCTTCTTTTCTGATCTTTCATTGATAGCCAATTCAAAAGTTTGAAGTGACGCAATAAGCTCCTCCACTTTCATGTTACTGATGTCTTGGGCTTCTTCAATCGCTATGACCTTCATGTCAAACTTCATAGGCAACGACCTAAGAATCTTTCTAACCAACTTCTCCTCTGAGATCTTCTCTCCCAAGGCACTAGATGTATTGGAAATATCAAGAATATTCATGTGAAAATCATGAATGAACTCGTCATCTTTCATTCCAGTATTCTCAAATTTGGTGGTGAGAAGTTGAAGTCTTGACATCTTTACTTTTGATGTGCCTTCATGAGTGATTCTAAGGATTTCCCATGCATCTTTGGCCATGACACTGGTATTTATCAGCATGAAAAATATTTTTATCAACTCTATTGAATAAGGAATTCAAGGGTTTGGAATTTCCAAGAGAAAGATCATCTTCTTCCTTAGACCAATCCTCTTCTAGCTTCAATTCAGTTGTGTCCTTCCCGTCTTTTCCCTTCACAACAATGTCTTCCCAACCTTTAATAACTGCTTTCCAGGTTTTTCTATCCATAGATTTTAGAAATGTCACCATACGCGCCTTCTAGTGATTATAGTTGGTGCCATCTAAAGTAGGCGGTCTGTTGACAAATCCTAATTCCATGTCTCTAGTACCAAAAAGTATCTCCCTGGAGCTCACCCAAAACAGAACAGGTTGTCTGCTCTTATACCAATTGAAATTCTGGTATCAGATATGAGATGTCAAAGGCGATGTCACGACACTAATATCTGAACTGATATTAAATACAGAACAAGGTAAGAACACAATGAAAAAGCAGTAAATAACACAAGCAATTGTTAACCCAGTTCGGTGCAACGTCACCTACATTTGGGGGCTACCAAGCCAGGAAGGAAATCCACTATTAGTAGTATCAATTCAAAGCTAAACAATCTCAGGTTACAACTTCTCACTTAATCCCTACCCAGTGCAATGTCTACCTAAGACACTCCTAGATATGAGAATCTCCTCTCACTTCCTAATCAGTCACAGTCCCAGTGGCAATTCAACAACAACCAACAATAGAAGTAGCACACTTCCAAGACAATACTTGATTTTGCTTAAAAGCTTTAATCAAGAACAATACACTTTTGCTTAAAAGCTCATGAGTGACCAATTGACAATTAACACAGTCCTACTCAGATGTCAAATGACATAAGAGAGGAACACAAAGAACAACAAAAACCCTAGAAAAATTCTCAATCCAAATACGAAACACACATACACACTTTCTACATTAAAAGCGTTTCTTATAAATAACATTTGAGAAGCATAGGCTTAGGCTTAAAAACCGCAACAGATCCAAAACAACAGCTGTAAATATTTTGCATAATCTTCTGCATAAAAATAGAAACAAAATACAAACTTTCCTAAAAAGTCTCAAGGAACCTTTTTATGAAAATTAACAGAATACGTCACAACAGAAATTCTCGCAATATACTCCCATGAAAAACGCGCATGAGTGAATCAGAACACACTTAAAAATCACACTAAAAATACCAAAATAGACATGCCCAAACTTTTTGGTTTAACATGTCCTGGAACATGTCACAACATCATGCAGAACATGATGTCTGACTGTCATGGCAGAACATCTGGTTTAACATCTTGCTAACAGCATGTTGTTTTACCAAAATGTATCCAATTCACAAATCACAGAACTTACAACCATCAAGAGACCAATCCCCCATAAGAGATAGAAATGTTAGATACACACTCACTCTCAGACAAAATATGGGAAACACTTGTTCCTGAAGGATTCAAGCCTCCCTCTTTGGCCAGGTTTGATAGGCACAATGACTCTTATGAGCATTTCGCCTCCATCAACACTCAAATGGCCATCATTGGAGCGCTTGTTTCCATGAAGTGCAAGTTATTTTCAGATACCTTAAGGGATGCCGCCTTGAGATGGTATATGGGTTTACCTCGAGCTTCAATGTAACATCCTAATTTTCCCGGGTAATTTATAAATAAAAACTGAGTAAATAAAAACAATTAAGCAATTAGGATACTACGTTCAACTTCAACCAGCTCATGCAATAGGATATGTAACACATATGGAATTTAAAATAATAGGAATCACAATTCAAGTCTGAACTTCAACATTTTATTAGTAGTGGAAAAACATTAGACAAACTGGCTAGTTTCACTTTTTAAATATAATCATAACACAATGTAATTATAATTAAATAGAAAATGTAAGTTCGGTGATTTTGGATTGCCGGCATTTTGGTAAAACAACATGTTGTTAGCAAGATGTTGAACCTGTTGTTCTTGCCATGAGAGTCAGACATCATGTTCTACATGATGTTGTGAAATGTTCCAGGATATGTTATACCAGATAGTAAGGGCATGACTATTTTGGTATTTTGAGTGTGATCTCTGAGTATGTTCTGATTCACACGTACGCACTATCCAAGGAAGGATTTTTTGGGAACTTCTGTTTTGACAGATTGTGATGGTTTTTTGAAAAAGGATCGTTGAACCTTTTTAGGAAACTTTGTATTTTGTTCCTATTTTGGTGCAGAAAATTATGCTTGTGATTCCAAGCCGATTCCTAATGAATTGCGCCTCAAAAAGCCCAAGTCCAGTAGGTCTGAAGGCTATTTAAAGGAGATCTAAACCTAATGTAATCACGACTTTCACTTTTGTTAAAACCAGGGGAAGTTTTAGAAACTTAGGTTTTGAGAGTCTCTTTTGTGTGAATTTGTAAGTCACCCTTTGTATCGTTTGATACATTTTGGTAGACATATTGTTTATTGCATGTGGTTCTCACTCTAAAGCTTTTAAGCAAAGGAGTTGAGTATTGTCCTTGGTTGAAGTTGTGAAGCAAAACCGAGTATTGTTCTTGGTCAAGAGTCTTGACCTAGTATTGTAGTAGAAAGAGGGTACATCTTTATTGGTTTCTCTAGGCATGGTCATTGGGATTATGACTGCTTATTAGGAAGTGAGAGGGGGATCTCATATCTAGATAGTGATTTCTAGGTAGAAGTAGCACAAGGTAGTGATTAGGCGAGAAGTTGTAAACAGGGGATTTTAGCTTTGAACTAATGCTATCATAGTGGATTTTTTCCTGGCTTTGATGCCTCTAGATGTAAGTGATGTTGCACCGAACTGGGTTACCAATTAACTGTGTTATTTATCTTTCTACATTTAAAATTCTGCACATTTATAGTTGGATAAATTGTTCTGTCAGTTTAAAGATGTCAAAACATATGTCATGAGTTTGTACTCTGATGTTGAGACATCAGAATCACCATCATGTGTTGCATGTGCTAGAAAATTTCAATTGGTATCAGAGCTGGCATCCTAGTCAGTTTTGGGTGAGCTTTAGGGAGTTTTGTTTTTTCTGGTACTATATGATCTTTGAAAGGACAACATTTGTTGAAAATCTGTCACCAAAGAATGTGTTTGGTTTGTTCATTGTGATGATTTAAGGTTCATATCCAATGAAGATATTTAGCATGTGTTCAGGTTGATAAACATATGTGTGGTGACCAAAGAAGCTTGAGAGTCTCTCAAGATTTTGCTTTAAGGCACATCTGATTAGGCTAGCATGTTTCAGAGGTCTCTTCCCTAGAGATGTGTCATGTATGTGATTGCTGTTATAGATAAAGATCATGTCATCATCAGCAGGTGGACCTCTTAGGTAATTGTTTTGTTGCTCTCTCCTTGAGAATGACAAATGTGATTTGAAGAACATGAGCATAGATTTTGTCTCCTACTCTGTAGAAGTGTGTGACCAGAAGAGACATTTTAAGCCTGGTCTGAAGAAAGTGGAGAGATTGACAAGGTTAGATGTCAAGGACATTTATCCCAACATCTATCTTCAAGCTTCAGTTGCCCAAGGATAAGCTAGACCTGGTTCAAAGGTAGAGACACCTAGTGCCATGAACTTGAAAGGTTCCTTCATTGTATTAGAGCATTTTTTTGGGTAACTTAAAAGAGTTGTCTTTCTTATAAGTGGAATGAGCTTGAAGATGAATTTGTTTATCTTGTTCTTTTTGATGATTTTTGAGCATTAACTCTGATGGTTCTGGTTCCAAGAGGGTAGTTCAAGTTTTTGTTCCTGATTTGTTAGAGGAACATTTCAAGTTGAGTTGATGATGGAAAGTCCTAATGGGATAGGGTGCTCTGTTCTATATCAAGCATGTTGTTCTCAAGGTTAGAGGAATTTGCTTCCATCAAGAGGCAAGAGCTTGCTCTGAAGTTTCTCCTGGTGTTAAGGTTGTTTTGTCAGGTACAAAGAATCATCTTATCCTATAGCTAACCAAGAAGTGGTTAGCGTAATGCCCCATTTTATTTTAATTATTATTAGCAATTAAATTATGTGTTGACGTGTGTAATTGCGTAATTATGTGTCTTGTTGTGTTTGGGATATCCTTGGTTTGGGGTAGTGACCTTAAGAGTATACCATAAAGGAATAGTAAGGGTGTGTGAGCAAAAGTGTAGAGATTGGTAGTGTGGTGAGTAAAATTAATTAGATTATTTTAGTTAGTATTTATTTAATTATAATATTAGGTGAATATTGATTTAATTAAATATGTGATAGAAAATTATTATTATTGTTACTTTTCATTAGTTTGATTAAGTGAAAATAATAATAATATTATAATAAGAAAAAGGGGATTAGAGAAGAGAGAAAAATCATTCTACGTGAAAACAAGAGGAAGAGGCAAGAGAGAAGGCTAGGGCTCAAGAGAGAAGAAGGAAGCCTTGCAAGAACTCTAAGGTAAGGGTGGGGTTATTAATCATCTTAAGGGTTGTATAATATTTGTATGACGGTAGTTAGACCTTTATGATCGTCCTTTGTGTATGATTTGTGTTGATTTGGGAATTGGGGTTGTATGTCAGAAGTTTTAATAAGAGGAAAAATGGATAAATTTATCTGTTAAAGTGTAGTCTATGGATTCCTAATTGTACGTATGATTTTAGGATCTCTAAAAAGGTGTTGTAGGCTATTATAATTATTACATAATGGTAGTATTTCGAATTCTGGGACTGGGACTTTTTACGGAATCAAATTCGGAGGCCCGGAAGACCTCCAAACTGCAAAAATTGCACTTTTCTTGTTTGCTGTCCTGAAGAGTTCGCATAGCGAGCAGTAGCGAGCCAGTAGCAAAAGTCCATGGTTTACATTTTGTAATGAGTTCGCGATGTGAGCTGTAACATCGCATAGCGAGCAGTAGCGAACTCGTAGCGAGCATGACAAAGCTGTTAGTTGCTGTTACGGACAGAATTTTACCAAACTTTAAAAATTCATAACTTTTAATCCGTATGTCCGTATTATCCGCCGTTCGAATCGTTGGAAAGATGGTTTCACGTACTTTTTGTTAAAATTAATTTCAGTACCAGCATTCCAACCATTTGATGTTTTAGTTGGGTTTTTGTGTATGCGTGAGGTGTTGTGCGTTAGAATGATGAATTTGGTTTTGAGTACGTGTGTTGTGGTTGTGGATTGCTGTTATTGTATGTCTTGGCAGGATATGCTGCGTGCTGGATAATTATGGTATGATGTATTGATGAATTGATTGCCATATGCATTATTTGTCTTTGTATGTTTTTGTTGTATGCATGCCATGTTGCATAAGTTGTGCGATAAGCCGTGTGCCCATGTGGGGTGTAAGCGTCTTATCGGGATTCTTTGAAATAGAATCGTGTCATTGTTGTTGTTGTTGAGGTGGTCATGTGCCCATGTGGGGTGTGAATGATCACGGATGTCATGTGCCCATGTGGGGTGTGAGCGACTGATATAGAAATTCCATCGGGAATTATGATCATGAAAAAGGGATCGAACTGGTACCACATGTATTGAGTCGAGTCGTGGGTCTCAATGCATTGCATTATGTTATGTTATATGGTGAATTATACGATTGTCTGCTTATTTGGAAGAGTGTGATTTCGTTGATGTGGTAATGATAGGATGAATCGTGTAATTGTTTAAATGCTTTTATTTTTATATTATGCATTTCTTATGTTGATTGAGAATCTCACCCCTTCTGTTTGAATGTTACCTCCACGTGGGTAACGTGCAGATAAGCAGGATTAGTGTGGAGTTGCAGTTTATGAAGATGAAATCCTTCACTTATTTTTGACGCCTGCTCTAATATGTAACACTGGGGGTCTTGGAACGCATGTCGTTGTTTATTTTATTATGTATCGTCGTTTTGGTTTACTTGATGAGAATTATGTAGTACTAAGTATATTATGTTTTCATTGTCAAGGATCATTGGTCTTTCTTATGTTTTTTAAAACTAAGTTTGTTGTTTTGAATCGTTATGATTTGTTATTAAATTATCAAAATTTCTACTGCTTAATAAAAATGATTTTTGGGTCATGGATATATTAATTACCGTTAATAATAATTATGTGTTACATGTCGTGATCATGAGCATGAGTAGTTGAAAAGTAATACCCTTTATTGCTGAATTTTATCTTATTACTTTGATTATTTGAATAATTTACGTGGGGGAATTTAGGTTGTTACATAGTGGTATCAGAGCAGGTCGGTCCGTCCGGCCAAATTGTCTAATGTTATTTGTTCCTTAGTATGCGACAGGTGTGAAACACTGTCGGTACTCATTTTTTCTTAGTTAGTTGTCTGAAGGAGTGGTACTGAAATAAGTGGGGGATAAGTTTTTCCTTATCTAAGATGTTCTGGTGTTGAGAGTTTGTGCGGTGTACCACTTATTACAAGGGCGAAGGAGTGTTGTGTGATGTTGTTTCCCGAACCCGAATAGAGTACGAATTCGTGATTCTTGTATGCCGGTCAAGCTGAGATGGTCTTTGAAGGAGGACGATCAGATGTTGTTGATAGTTACTTATCAGGAATAAAGAATAATGTGCTGGCTAGTGGTATGTCAAGGTGTGTAATTCCTAATGTTTTTTTTTCAAAGGATATCTGCGACTTTCCTCCAGAGTGTGAAATTGATGTTGCTATATGTTGCATAATTGGTGAGTTGTGCATGGAGTCGATGTTTGGAGTGATGATAGAGTGAGGAATTGATGTAAATTGTTGTGGAATCAAATAAGTGATTGTTGGAAGTGGTTGATGTTGTTAGGTGGTTGCGAATCGCGAGTCAGAGTCAGAACTTGAAGATATGAATATTTTTGTGAAAAGAATTAGAGTGTGGTGTTTTTGAAAACCGAATTTTTTATAAAATAAGGTGGTTTTCGAATTATAAAAAGGATGGGGTTTTGGGAGGATAAGGAAAGTGATTTTCGTGTAAAAATACAACAGAAAATTGCTTCTGTAGCAGGGTAACCGGTTACCCTATATGCAGTAACCGATTACCCTGGGACTGATTTGTTTAAAAACTTCAAAAAAATCCATATCTTAAGCTTCGGGTGTCTGTTTGATGCGCCGTTTGAAACAGTGGAAAGCTAATACAGCGTACCTTCTTGTAAAAATGATTTCAAGTTCTGGAATTAAACTTAACTAGTGTGTGATGAGGTTTTGAGGTGTCTGTGTATGATGTCAGTGTCGGTGTTTATTGAAAAACTTCAAAAATTCATAACAGGAGTTCCGGACGTCCAATTTGAGTTCTGTTCGGAGCGTTAGAAAGCTAACTTAATGAACTTTGTTTTAAGAAATGGTTCCAGTACCTGGAAGTGATTTGTTTGTCACGTGGTAATGTTGGATGAAAGGCAAAGTTTGCTTTTGATCCTGTCCTTCGTTCCAGACTCATTGTTATAGCACTTTATAGGATGTCAACTTCAGAGTTGAGCAAATTGAAGAAATAATTGGAAGAGTTATTAGAAAGGAAATTGTGAGACCAAGTGCATCACTTGGGGAGCTCTGGTGTTTTTAGTTAAGAAGAAAGAAGGTAGTACAAGATTGTAGGTAGATTACTGACAGTGAATTAAGGAGATGATCGAGGTTAAGGATCCACTCCAAAGAATTGACGATTTGATGGACCAACTGGTAGGCTAGTATGTTCTCAGTATAATTGAATTGAGGTCAGGTTATCTTCAGATTGGGTGAAGAGTGAGGATAGTTGGAGGATCTTAGAAGCAAGAGAGAAAGGTGGAACTCATGTTCATCATTTCCCATCTTCATTTTCGCACTTATGGAACAACCTTAACTAAACAGGTAATAACGTTTCACTTGTAACTCCGATGGGAGTGATTCTGAACTTTTTGATAAGCTTACGAAATTCCCTACATTTTGCATATAAACTTTATCTTCTACATGTTTTTGAAGAAAGAGAAAAACGTATTTGAAGATTTGGGTCTGATGCTGATTTTGGAGAAGGCAGGTATACGGGATTTCTTGACCAGCCTCCATTACACAGGCGATAACTTTTTACTCGTAACTCGGATTTAAGCAATTCTTGAATTTTTGGAATCTACTGGAAATTCCCTTCATTTTGGCATGTAATTTTATATCAGGAAGGTCTGTATTTAAGGAAATAATTTTGTTTGAAGTTGAGCGAGTCTTGCTAAAAATGGGTAAGATGAGGTCAGGTATAAGATGTTTGGTAATAGGAGGGAGGTGAGGGTATCGGAGAAGCACATGGAGGTGTGGCGTATGCCAATTGAGAACGATTGGCGTGGGGAGATCTTTGAGGAAGGGAGAAGGTTAAATAGTAAAGTGGATTGTGTGTCATTGATGACATGGTGTCGACATGTGTCGGGAAGATTTTGGAAAGTTTCTATCACCAACCAGATGATGAGGGGATACTGTTGAGATTGTGATTAGAATGAGACCCAAATGTGAAACTATACGGATCGTCGAGGTTATGAGATTAAAGGAAAGACGAAGGAGTTATTAGTGTTGTTAAAGTTCTCTACTTGGATAGATGCTTCATTTGGAGCCAACCAATTTAGATTATACTTGGCATAGTAGCAATTCCGGTATTGGAAAAATATTTAACAATTTTGTTGTGCTACGAGTGTGTATAGGAGAATATGTAATGGATTTTGGGAATTTATGTATCATTGACGAGGTTGAAAAGAAGGAAATTAAGAAAACGTTTGTAAGCCTTAGAGAGATTGTTGAACACTATGCTTAGGTAACTTTGAGCACAAAGTAAAGGACGCTATTGTAGTTGGGTAACGACGATTTATGCCACCGTTATGGTTGACGGCTACCTATTTACAAATTGAGGAACTGATCACCCTTAATCTCTTATTGATAGTAGACGGGACCGTGTTGGATTGGATAGACTTATCTTGCTAGCTTGATAATGAGTAAAGTGAATTGACGTTTTATTGAGAAGTTAGTCGTTCACCGTTTTGCATGAACCTAATGGAGAAATGGATATGAAGGAGATGGGACTTATTGAATAGTTCGGAGATTGAGTTAGTATGCAAGCTTAAGCCACAGAGTGTGAGGTTAACGATATCTAAGGCGAACAATTATTTTATGGTGAATATTAAAGAGAATCAGGAGCTAGATGTGAAACTTGTAAATCTAATAGTTGATGGAAATTGAAATGAGGTCAGTGACGTAAGAGAGATGATCAGAGTGGCACAGCCGAAGCATGATGTGGAGCAGTTTGTTATGCATGTGGGACTTGTAGGAGTCGAGGGATTGTTGTTTTGTGTTATTCGTGGTGTTTCCTTTCATGGCATGGGAGTTGATTGGTCGGATGCGAGAACGTATCTGGGGTAGTTTGCATCGAGTAAATTTTCAAGGACGCAAATATTCTAAGTGGGGGAGAGTTGTAATGCCCCATTTCATTTTTATTATTATTAGTAATTAAATTATGTGTTGACGTGTGTAATTATGTGTTTTGTTGTGTTTGGGATATCCTTGGTTTGGGGTAGTGACCTTAAGAGTATACCTTAAAGGAATAGTAGGGGTGTGTGAGCAAAAGTGTAGAGATTGGTAGTGTGGTGAGTAAAACTAATTAGATTATTTTAGTTAGTATTTATTTAATTATAATATTAGGTGAATATTGATTTAATTAAATATGTGATGGAAAATTATTATTATTGTTACTTTTCATTAGTTGGATTAAGTGAAAATAATAATAATATTATAATAAGAAAAAGAGGATTAGAGAAGAGAGAAAAATCATTCTACGTGAAAACAAGAGGAAGAGGCAAGAGAGAAGGCTAGGGCTCAAGAGAGAAGAAGGAAACCTTGCAAGAACTCTAAGGTAAGGGTGGGGTTCTTAATATTCTTAAGGGTTGTATAATATTTGTATGAGGGTAGTTAGACCTTTAGGATCGTCCTTTGTGTATGATTTGTGTTGATTTGGGAATTGGGGTTGTATGTCAGAGGTTTTGATAAGAGGAAAAATGCATAAATTGATCGGTTAAAGTGTAGGCTATGGATTCCTAATTGTATGTATGATGTTAGGATCTCTAAAAAGGTGTTGTAGGCCATTATAATTGTTAAATAATGGTAGTATTTCGAATTCTGGGACTGGGAATTTTCACGGAATCGAATTCAGAGGTCTGGAAGGCCTCCAAACTGCAAAAATCGCACTTTTCGGGTTTGCTGTCCTGAGGAGTTCGCATAGCGAACTATAGTTCGCATAGTGAACGTCGCATAGCAAGCAGTAGCGAGCCAATAGTGAAAGTCCATGGTTTACATTCTGTAATGAGTTCGCGATGTGAGCTGTATTTCGCGTAGCGAACGTCGCATAGAGAGCAGTAGCGAACTCGTAGCGAGCATGATAGAACTTTTAGTTGCTGTTACGGACAAAACTTTACCAAACTTAAAAAATTCATAACTTTTAATTCGTATGTCCGTTTTAGCTGTCGTTCGAATTGTTGGAAAGCTGGTTTCACGTACTTTTTTTTAAAATTAATTTCAGTACCAGCATTCCAACCATTTGATGCGTTAATTAGGTTTTCGTGTATGCGCGAGGTGTTGTGCGTTAGAATGATGAATTTGGTTGTGTGTACGCGTGTTGTGGTTGTGGATTGTTGTTGTTTTATGTGTTGGCAGGTATATGCTGCGTGTTGGATAATTATGGTATGATGTATTGACGCATTGATAACCATATGCATTATTTGTCTTTGTATGTTGTCGTTGTATATTGTTGTTGTATGCATGCCATGTTGCATAAGTTGTGCGATAAGTTGTGTGCCCATGTGTGGTGTGAGCGTCCTATCAGGATTCTTTGAAATAGAATCGTGTCGTTGTTGCTGTTGTCGAGGTGATTGTGTGCCCATGTGGGGTGTGAGCGATCACAAATGTCGTGTGCCCATGTGCGGTGTGAGTGACTGAGATAGAAATTCCGACGGGAATTATGATCATGAAAAAGGGATCGAGCTGGTATCACATGCATTGAGTCGAGTCGTGGGTCTCATTGCATTGCAGTATGTTGTGTTGTATGGTGAATTGTACGGTTGTTTGCTTATGGTGACTTGTACGGTGAGTCGAGTCGTTGTTTATTTTATTATGTGTCGTCGTTTTGGTTTACTTGATGAGAATTATGTAGTACTAAGTATGTTATGTTTTCATTTTCAAGGTTCATTGGTCTTTCTTATGTTTCTTTAAACTAATTTTGTTGTTTTGAACCGTTATGATTTGTTATTATATTAGCGAAATTTCCGCTGCTTAATAAAAATGATTTTTGGGTCATGGATCTGTTAATTACCCTTAATAATAATTATGTGTTACATGTCGTGATCATGAGCATGAGTAGTTGAAAAGTAATACCCTTTATTGCTGAATTTTATTTTATTACTCTGATTATTTGAATATTTTTCATGGGGGAATTTAGGTTATTACAGTTAAAGCTTTAGGAATGTTTAAATTGTCGTATCTCCCTTACCTGTTTGGAGTTACAACTGAGCAAGATAGATATTTTGGATATGGGTGTTCAAAAACTCGTGATTGGAGTTAGAGATGATCTAGTAGGTTCTAATTTTTTTTATCCTTGTAATAATGGTGTCAAAAGGAGAAATTAGAGGGGTTTAAGAACTGGTATTTCCGATTCTGATGTTGTCTCTTTTAATCAAGGACCTATTGAAGGGGAGAATGCTTGGTCACTAATGAGTCTTATGAAGCTCTGAGGAGGAAGTTAATTCCATAGCCAGTTGCTTCTGTGCTTTTGACCAAGGAAGATGAAGTCTTCAAATGATGCATCATCAAACTTCTGTAGGTGTTAAAGACTTTCCTCTCATAGTTTTTGTGAGGGAAGTGCAAGGAAGAGTCTTAGTGGATAAAGGAGTAGACTAAAGTGAAAAGTCTGATAAGTGTGATATGCTTAGTCAGCACCATGGTAGTTTGGGCAACTCAGATGATGTTTGTTGGAGGAACCTCTTTGTGTTTGCATAGGTACTTTTGTTGGTACTGGGTTGTCAAACAGGTTGCCTTGACATCGTGAGTCTGTGTGGAAGTTATTGGTTCTTGATGTGAGAGAGTTTATTTCTCTTTGAGAAGTTTTCCTTGAGTGTCTTTGATCTATCTTTACAGTTTGTTCCTTTACTGGTGTTCTTAAATGTTGGTTCTCAAGTAGTGCATATAAGTGGATGTGCCTGAGCTGCTATGATGATAACAAATCCTATGGATGTTATTCAGAACCAAGGTTAATGGTTCAAGGGACTAATGTCCAAGCAAATGTTGGAACATCATTGCAATATATTAACTCTCCAGATAATGAAGCAGATTATTCTTGACAACTTATCACATGGAGTTTGTGTTCATCAACAACTTTAGAACTGAAATATTAAGTGTCATACCCCAAATTTTGACCACTAAGATTTCCCATCATTGTGAAAATCATCATCACAATATGGAGGAACCATCATACTTCATCAGTCTCCCCAAAGATGGGTGAACATTCACTACTATCAAAATTAGGGTTTCAAGCCCACTTTGAGCTCTTAGACAAATGATCAATCAATAAATAACATGATCTTCAACTTGTCTAACCTCTCAAACATCCACAATGGATCAAAAGGACCCCCACTTCAGGGATTAAGCACAAGGTTGCTCCCTACTAGGTTGATCAAGCCTTAAGATCGCAAGTGTCACCAAATTAGGGTTTTGGTCGACCAGGGCCTCCAGATGGAAATTTTCCTCTGGGCATGAGCCAATGATCCAAAACATAACCTAATATACTTCATGGGACCTCATGGACCCAATCATCAAGTCAATTTTGCCTCAGAGGATGCATTCATCAAAAATAAGGAATTAGGGTTTCTTGACCTAATTCACCCCTAATTTGACTTTTAGGGAAAATCATGAGCCAAGACCTCAAGAGAGGGTTTGAGGGTCTCTAATGAACTATATTGATCCATTTGGAACTATGGATTAATCCAAGAAGCTTGAGCAACAAGTCTCAATTTCATCTGCACCACAATTAGGGTTTCGCGAGGAAAGTCAACTGTAACTTTGACTTTTGACCAGGACATGCTCCCAAGCCCTAATACATGATTCAATATACCCTATTACACCCATGGAACATGTCCATCAAGTTTGATTTAGGTCAAGGACATGATTTCCTGAAGAATTGCTCAGTTTGGAATTCATCTGATAAAAAGTCAACTGTGCACAAAAGTCAACTTTGACGTTTTGAGATTTTTCACCAAAATGGATTTTTAACCCTAAAATGATGTTAATGTATGATTTGAATCATCATTCATCAAGAAAAATCAAAGAAAGTGGGATAACTTGTAAAAAGGGGTAACCATAAAAACTTAGAAAAATTTCTAAGTTATGGAAAAAGTGACACTAATGTGCTAACTTTGGAGGACCATAACTCCTAAACCACAAGGCCATTGTTCCCCATTCAAAGCTTGATTTGTAGATCTCATTGCCCTCTACAAAAGCTTCATACTGACCTATGTCCAAATTCCTCATGGATTTTGAGTTATGGAGTGATCAAAATCAAGAAAAGTCACTTTGTTCCAACACTTGGTGAAAATTTCACTAAGTCAGATTTTACCTTACTTTTTGCCAAATGTAGGGGGATTTTTCACTTGGATTCAAAAGAGATCAAAACTAAACATGTTCAAACAGTTGTTGTATCATGTAAGGGCTTTCCAAAATGGCCAAGAACATTACCAAATTCAATTTGAGCCATGAGATATAACATTGGCAAGTTGCCTTGTTGAAATCTGTCAAGGCAAGGCAGATTTTGCATTTTTGCTCGATTCATACACACTCCATGGCACATAGGGAAACTATCCAGATCATTGGAACCTAGCTGTAACACCTCCAACACAAATCACGATCACCAGCTGCAAGTGGTAAGCATGAGCTCTTCTAACTCTATGATCCATTCAATTTTTGCTGCACAATAATTTGGCCATATGTTCATAATCATGCATGGAATGATTCCCCTCAATTAATTGCATTGTTTGAATCGTGTATAAAAAATCCTAGCCTTCATGCAGAAATTAGGGTTCTTGAGGATTTTTCATGATTTCTTGTTATATGTTTAATTTAAATGAAATTAAATACCATAGACATGATCGTGAGGTTGAAACGAGTTGATTAGTATGTGGATTACATGATATGATTAAGTATTCAGTGAGATTGGAGAGAAAATGCAAATCTGGGCAAAACTGAAAAACGCGCGTGTTCTTGCCTTTGTTCTTGGCGCCATTTTCCAATATTTGAATATTTGAATTTTGTGATTTTATTTAATTGATTCAAAAATTAATTTCTCTCTGAGTGTTAATGATTTTCAGTTGATTCTTTTTTTAATAATTCACAAAAATGTTAAAATATTTTATTTTCCCAAAAAATCCCAAAAATATTATTTATTTTGTATAATTGATATTTTTGCAAAGAATTAATGTTTTAATTGTTTTTAACATTTAAAATATTTTTTCCACCTTGATTTTGCAACTTTTAATGCTTTCTAATTATTTTGTAGGTCAATACTTAATTTTTGAAGCATTAATCCAAGATCACAATTTGTTTTTCCTATGTTAAACAATTTTGATCATTTTAATTGAATTTTTAATCAATTAAAACACATTTTGAAAACAAATTAGGGTTTTTGGATTAATTCAACCCTCATAAATCATTTTCAAAACACTTTGGGCATCTAATAGAGTGTAAGACCCAATCTTTTTTTGACCAAATCATTTTTGGGCCTCAGTGTATTGTAAAAGTCCCGATACCGACAAAAACAAACGGCACGATCGTCGCCTCTTGAAAAATAACCCTGGGTCTACCCTCGAGTAGTAAGACCCATTTCAAAACTTTTGGGCCTCTAATAAAGTGTAAGACCCAATCCCCTTTTAACCAAAACCATTTGGGCCTCACTTATTGTATAAGTCCCTCCGCGTTAAAAGGAAACCTCGGCGCGATCGCCATTTTTTAACGAAAAACTTTGGGCCTACCCTCGTGTTATAAGCCCTACTCTTTTAAAACTTTTTGGGCCTCTTGAGAGAGTGTAAGACCCATCCCTTTTGTACAGAAAACCTTTTGGGCCTCAGTTACTTGTATAAGTCCCTCTGTACAAAAACAACAGTGCGCTCACTAATAAAACCCTGGGCCTCTCCTTGAGCTGTAAGCCCCAAATATTTTCTTTTCAAAGCACTTTCTCCTTTGATTTTAAATATGCTGTTGTTTTCAATCTTTCTTTGTTGAACAACTAACCAAACTGCATGGAAGCTCTACAACCGAGTAAGTGGTTATCGCTTTCATTTACCGCTTTCATTTACTGCTTTCATATACATAGAAATAGGTGACGCCGTTTTGTTTATTCGTAGAAATAGACAACTAGATCCCCAATAGGATCACCTGATACAGTCTTCTCTTCGGCTGTCCTCATTAGGAATTGTCAAGAAACTCTACTCCCAAAGATGAATGTATTCTCCTTGAATGGCATCTTTGAGTTTCTTTCAAATTCTCAAACTTTCCTGGCTTGATCTATTCTTTGTGAATAGCCTGTCTTGAACTTCTCGGGGTTTGGGGACCCATCGGCTTCTTAAAAGCATCGGCCTCCTCTTGGGCATCGTACAAGGACCCACGTGCTTCTTAAAAGCACCGGCCTCCTCTTGGGCATCGTACAAAGACCCACAGGCTTCCTAAAAGCACCCCCACCTCCTCTTGGGCTTAGTACAAGGACCCGCCGGCTTCTTAGAAGTATTCACAGCCTCCTCTTAGGCTCCATATAATGATCTCTTCCTCCGGGAATGATAGCCTTCTCTTGGGCTTCGTACAAGGACCCGTCGGCTTTTAAAACTTTTCAGCCTCCTATTGGGCTTCATAAAAATTATCCCGACGACCTCGTAGAGGTATAGGAACAAAACTTAATCATCTGCATAGAACAATCATTTCAAAGAGTCTACTACTGTTTCTCAAAGCATAGTACAAAAGATGAAACTTTAGACTTGGACAGTCTAATCTCCTTGAGTCTTTAAGACATTCTCAAGTGACCCCTTTGTTAAATAGGAAGGAAACCCGTAGACTCGGACAGTCTCAATACCCTTCGGATTTCCCACTTCCTTAAAGAACAGGAACTACCCGGATCCTCGAATCAAATCCTTGAGTACAGTGTTGCTCATATAAGAACTGATTTTCTCTTTAAATCACCATACTGGACCTGTCACTCAACTGAAACAGTCACCATAGCCTCCTCTTAGGCTTTCTACAACGATCCTCCCCAGCGGTGTCAAATAATGTTTAGCCTCTCTCTCGGGCTTTGTACGAGACACATAAGAGACTCCCTCGTTGAGTCAATAACCCCTTTCACCTCCATCTCGGGCTTTATACGAGATACAAAAAGGTTCTTATTGAGCCAAACAAATTTTAGCCTCCATCTCGGGCTTCGTACGAGATAGAAAAAACTCTCTTGTTGAGTCAAATAGCCTTCATCTCGGGCTTTATACGAGATACAAAAAGACTCCATCGTCGATTCAAAACCTTTTAGCCTCTCTCTCGGGCTTTGTACGAGACACATATTAGCCTCTTCTTAGGCTTTGTATAAGAAAACCACTGTTCGATCTAATCAACCTTTTAGCATCAAAGATGTGCCTCGTTCACAGTACACAAACATCAACAACTCCTTCCCCTTCATCTAATCGCTGTAAGCGGCAAGCCTCTGGATCATCTACATCCATGCCACTGTCCCTCTTTTAGCATGAGAAATTCCTAAGGAAAGATGGAATTGCTCTACACTGAGTTAAAGTCTTCTCCTTCAGGTTAAAACCCCCTATAAAGGAAATTATGGCATTGCTAGGATCCACGTATCCCGGTTAAAGTAATCATCCTTTATAACCAGTCACCCAATAGTTGTGACAAACAGACCCCATTTAGAGACGATAAATTCTCTCTAAGGTCACTACCTTCAGCTTCACATCTTGGGCTTTGAACAAGATACAAACTACCTTTAGCTTCATGTCTTGGGCTTTGAACAAGACACCAAAATACCATTTCCTCCCATAGAATAGGAGGAACTACGAACGCTCTGATTTCCCTGTTTTGGTAAACGGGAATACGTAGGCATAAGATTGAAAGAAAAAATCTTAGCGAGCACACTAAACAAAAAATCCCATACTCTCATATATCTATCAAAAAGCATAAGTCTTAACATCCTAATCCTTGTTCCCCGCCAGAAACCTGTCTGTCAAAATAACACAAGAAAGGCCCCACCACATTGATCGCATCCGTAACCTAACAGACCGCTGTTTAAACTCAGTATGCAAGCAGGGTTAATTGGAGACATCTATTTCCCTTCCTTCATCAGCTTTAATAGGATAAAAAATGAATCGACCTGTAGTAAACTGACTCCAGAGAGCGACAGCGCTTAAGAACCGCGTCCAAAATCGCTCGCTACAGAAAAATGGCGCCCACTGTGGGGTCGACTTCTAAATCTTTTTTTTTTCTCTCTTCACTTGTGTGAAAACTACAGATTGGGGCTTCCGTCGGGGAACCCATTTTCTGTCAGGAACTTAGGATTCATAGCTTTTAAAGGTCTAGGATGATTAGGACAAATATATATACTGCTTTCCTAATTGCTATACATGTTTATTTTTCTGCTAATGGGAATGCGTGTGATGCCGCATGTGGAAAGATTGAGTATACACTTAAGATAAGTGATGGCGACGAGGTCGACCATCAACCTCAGTGGAGGCTGACCAATGCAACCCATTCTCTCACCTAGACAATGGGCCGATTGTGATGTCTGAGAAGGTGAGGAGCCAAACCCATTTGTAGTACAGAAACTATCAGAAATAGTTGTCACGCGATACTACCCTCATTTGAGGTTGGTGATCTATTCTCGGTGAATGGCACTTACTCTAAGATTTCTCTACAACTCGCTGGTGATCCGCTTGTTGTTTTGCTTTCCTGGGAGGAGCTGATGATAATGAGTACAGGTACAAAAATCACCCTAGTATAAACCTTTGGGGATGGGTAGAGCCTTGACTTCATGACAACGACCCTTTGACCCCATGTTTTTTCTATGTTTTTGTGTGCTGCATTCATGCATTCATCTAAAAAACATTAAAACATTCAAAAAATCTTCTCTTCTAGTCTCTCTATTTTTCAAATTAAACTAAGACTGTGATTGCAAATATCAGAGAAAAGGATTGCGCTAATGGATTTCGGTAGAAGGAGAACCCATAGGTATACCTTCAAGGTTCCAAAGATAGAGGATTTGAGAGTTTTGGCGAGAATGATCACAAACTAAGAGGCTTTTAGAGCCAAGTACGGAGGTTTGCTACCACTGTTAAGAGTCCATGTGATTGAGGGAATCATGGATGCGCTCATTTAGTTTTATGATTCAGTTTATCACTGTTTCACTTCCCGGATTACCAGCTCGCACCAACGCTGGAGTATTCTCATCTGATTAATCTACACATTACAGATCGAGCTCCATTTTCTGGACTGGAAGAAATTCCAAAGAATCAGACCATTGCAAGAGTAATTCATTTGGACGAGTCTGAGGTCAGGACTCACATGACCGCTAAGGGTGGCATCCAAGGTTGGCCAGCCTAGTTCTTGACAAAGAAAGCCCTGTATTTTACTTGTATAGGAAACGTGACTGCTTTTGAAAGCATCTTTGTCTTGCTCACCTACGGGTTATTTTTGTTTCCCAACATCAATAACTTTGTAGATATCAACTCCATTAAGGTTTTTCTCATTGGAAACCCTATGCCAACTTTGCTCGCAGATGCATATCATTCTGTACACTTGGGACAACATTGCTATGACTTGTCAACATCCTGTCAGGGGTGTTATAGGAGGATGTGCTAATAAAGAGTTATAACATCTTCAGTTTAGGAGGCATGAAACACATTTTTGCTTTTTGGGTGCATACGTTTTAAGAAAAGAAATTTTGTTCAATGACATTGAAAATGTCATTTCAAGAATGCAGTCAAAGGTTGGAAAGCAAAACAGGAAAATGCCTCTGTTACCGAGGATACCTTCCCTTCGGTCCACTGTCCTATGCTTGACCGTCCAGGAGTTATAAGCAAGGGTGTTATTCTTTGGTGCAGTTTCAGCCGTGTACACGGTCGTGTTTTTCGACATGAGCAAAAATTCCAAAACATCTGATGCTACGAAGGCTGGTTTGTTGGATGGAAAAAACGTCAAAAGTGCTTATTCAAAGAAGGTAAAGTCTAATGTTGGGACATCTGGTGCCTCACCTACTGGAGCATCTAGGACAAGGAAGGCACCTGTGACAACAATGAGGTCCTTCAAGAAAAACCGAATCTCTGATGAGGATGGTGATGAAGATTGATTTAATTTCATTAACTGTGGAGGTTGGAGTGGATCTATAAGTTGCATTGTTCCTTTGATTTGTTTTTGTTTGTCTGTGTTGTAATAAGTCCCTGACAACATTTTTTTCCATCTAGTGTTTTGTGTTTGTTTTGATTAGTACTGTTTGTAGCTTCTACTATTATGTGATTCCATTTGTTTTTGTTTACATTTTCTCTGTTTTCTTTTTGTCAATTTTTTGGATAAAAAGGAGTAGTAAAGTGTTGTTGCTGGTTCTGTTGTTAGATCAGATGTCATGAATTTATGTCATGCTTGTACCACTGCTTAGGAAGAATAGTTAGTTGTTGTTGCTTGTGTGCAAGTATTTAGGGGGAGCTGAGCTGCTCATGCTGCTGTCAAAGTTTATGAGCAATGTTGTGCAACATGTTCTGACATGTTGTGGTGATGGAGAACCGTAGTTGCTCCATGGTTGTTTATTACTCTATTACTCTGAGTAATATGTGTGGCTTCTGTTGTATGTGTTTCAAATAGGTGTGGCTTCTGCTGTATGCATTTCTAATGCATGAACTTGGATAGTTCATGATTTTATGCCTTGTGCTTTGGGTTTTCCCCTTCAGGGGGAGTATTGGGTATGTGTGACAGGGGGAGAAATAGACCTGTCTGAGATTGCTATGATGTCATACTACATGTCTTGACATCTGATCACTGGAGATTTTGGAGGTGAAGGAGCTGTAACCTCTAATGACCTGTAGTTGCACCTTATCTCTAATATTTTCCTGGTTGCAGTCTTTGTGGTATTATTCCTCCTCTCCAGAATTGTTACAAAGGTTGTTTTAGCCAAAATTTGCCAAATGGGGAGATTGTAAGTTCTGTGTCTTTTAGATTAGCTGCATTTTGGTAAAACAACACGCTGTTAGCAAGATGTTGAACCTGTTGTTCTTGCCATGACACTTAGAAATCATGTTCTACATGATGTTATGACATGTTCCAGGACATGTTATACCAGATAGTTAGGGCATGACTATTTTGGTATTTTGAGTGTGATCTTTGAGTATGTTTTGATTCACGCGTACGCTTTATCCAAGGAAGGATGTTTTGGGAACTTCTGTTTTGTCAGATTGTGATGGTTTTCTGAAAAAGGATCGTTGAATCTTTTTAGGAAACTTTGTATTTTGTTCCTATTTTTGTGCATGAAATTGTACTTGGGATTCCAAGCTGATTCCTGATGAACTACACCTCAAGAAGCCCAAGTCCAGTAGGCCTGAAGGCTATTGAAAGAAGATCTAAACCTAATGTATTCACAGCTTTCACTTTTGTAAAAACTAGGGTAAGTTTTAGAAACTTGGGTTTTGAGAGTCTCTTGTGTGTGACTTTGTAAGTCACCCTTTCTATCGTTTGATACAATGTAGTAGACATATTGTTTGTTGTATGTTGTTCTCACTCTAAAGCTTTTAAGCAAAAGAGTTGAGTATTGTCCTTGGTTGAGCTGTGAAGCAAAACCGAGTATTGTTCTTTGTTAAGAGTCTTGACCTAATATTGTAATAGAAAGAGGGTACATCTTTCTTTTTGGTTTCTCTAGTCAAGGTCATTGGGATTATGACTGCTTGTTAGGAAGTGAGAAGGGGATCTCATATATAGATGGAGATTTCTAGGTAGAAGTAGCACAAGGTAGTGATCAGGCGATAAGTTGTAAACGGGAGAGTTTAGCTTTGAACTAATGATATCATAGTGGATTTCCTTCTTGATTTGGATGCCCCAAGATGTAGGTGATTTTGCACTGAACTGGGTTACCAATTGAATGTCCTACTTATCTTTCTGCATTTAAAATTCTGCACATTTACAGTTGGATAAATTGTTCTATCAGTCTGAAGATGTCAAAACATCTGTCATGACTTTGTACTCTGATGTTGAGACATCAGAATCACCATCATGTGTATCATGTGCCAGAAAATTTCAGCAAACATAGGAGATTCCCATAATAATCTCCACCAAACATAAAATTAAGAAACAAGTGTTTCCCCCTAGTCTTACCTATCAAAGCCGACGCCGACTCAACAAAAGCATAAAAAAGAGTAACCTCCTCCGCTCACTTCTATGCCTTTACTGCGGATTATCTTCACGTTGCCCATGAAAAGGAAATATTCAAACAGAAGAGGTGAGAAATCACAATCATATAATGAAACTACATAATAATATGTAAGCACATAATTATCACATACATAATCACCCATTCCACAATTCACACTCCACATAATCCGAATATCATAATATAACATGTATGCAATGCAATAAGACTCAACTCCATGACTCAATGCATGTGGTACCAATTGTGAACTCTTAGGTTCACTTGCTTCCGATCCCCACCATAGGATCAGAGCACACAAAAAATCGTTACCATCATCATAGGTAACACTTCTCCGATTCCCACCAGGAACCAGATACTCTCACCCAATCCCCACCATAGGATTGAGGCTCACCAAAAGCGGACCACCATCCAAACACCATGATGCACGATTCATAAATGACATGCAACGACCACAACAACATGTACAATAATATTCAGCTTAACCAATGTACGTCACCAATACAGGCCACCACACACCATACATATGCTACAAGAATTCTGCAATAACATTATAGTAAAATAGCAGGTAACAACATACCATTCATACACATTACCACACCACAACATACAAACTACATACAATTCAACACCATTATGCACCATTTAAATCATTTCCACGTACTGATACTACTCTTATATTAAAGTACATTGTGTCAGCTTTCTAATGTTTCGAACGACACCTCAATCGAACACCCGAAACTCAAGTTATGAATTATTTAATTTTGACACAGCCGGTGTAACCAGTTAGACCAAAATAGATAATCGGTTACATTTTGACCAGAAACAAAGAGTATGGCTTTCCCAGTGTAACCGGTTACACCAAAACTGGTAAATGGTTACACCCCCAAAAAATGTCTAATTTACACTTTTAGTTGACAGTGTAACGGGTTAAACCAAAACAGGTAACCGGTTACACCCTTAATAAAATAAGTTTTTCTGAAAAATCTGTCTCACGTGTAACCTGTTACACCAAAACCTATAAATGGTTACCACTGAGATAGTGACAAGTTTTATGCAATTCTGTGTTACGAATATCAATCTCGAAACATCCCAAAAAAACCTAAATTTTCATGGAAAATCATTTACTCAAGTTTCACACTCTGATTCCCAACAACATACAACATCCCGATCATTCACCCATACTGAAATTCATCCAGACATACATCATAATAGCATCGTCACACACATCAATGGATTCATGATCTTGTGTTTCAAACAAGATACTTAAATAAAACATCTCCTGTGGAGTCAGTTTTCAACCTTTTTAGACTTAATTTTGGGCTTTATACAAGACAAATATAACACTCCCCCAGTGGAGTCAGTTTCTTTTAGCTTCAACCTTGGGCTTTGATCAAGGTACAAAATCCATCATCCCCACAGACGAGACCATGAGTCCTCTCTGTAGGAGGATATCCCCTCTATACATCACATATCAACATAAACAATCAAAACCTTTTTCCAGATAATTGATGTAAGTGGCACACTTGTTCATTCAAAATCTAAGCTGGAGTCCCTCCTTTATCATGGTTAAAATTGCTCTTTCATCTAACAGCTATAAGTGGCAAGCCTCTGGATTCTACACATCCAAGCCAATGTCTCTCTCTTAGAATGAAAGACTCATAAGGAAAAAGTGGCATTGCTCTACACTGAGTTAAAGCTTCTTCTTCATGACATCTCTCTTATAAAGGAAATTATGGCATTGCTGGATTCCACACATCCCAGTTAAAGTAATTTCCCTTATAACCAATTACCCGACAGTTTGTGATGAATAGGTGCGATGTCTTCCTTTAGAGATGACACATTCTCTCAGTCAAACTTTAGCTTCAATATTGGGCTTTAAATAAGATACCAACACTCTTTAGCTTCAATTTTGGGCTTTGAACAAGACACAAGTACTCTGATAGCTTCAATCTTGGGCTTTGAACAAGACACCAATTTTTTTTCCTCCCATAGAATAGGAGGAACTACGATTGCTCCGATTTCCTAAGTCTCTTTACGGGAATACGTAGGCATAAGATTGCGAAATCTTAGCGACCACATTAATAAAAACCCTTAGGTCAAGCACCATCCCAAAAAACAATAGAAAACCCCGAAAAACAACAAATACATTTCCTCAGTCCTCCCAAAGGAGAAACTTTCCCAATCAATAGCAGATAGACTCAAGAAAGCATTTCAAATATCAGAAAATATATGCAAATGAAGGTTCCTATAGATTACTATAGATACTCTGGATGTTAATAGCTTCCCTTTGTATAACCAAACCCTGATCCCCGATCTCCTAGCATCTGTTAAAGAAAACACTTGCGTGCAGGGTTAGTTTAAGATATCTTCCCATTCCTTTTAAGCTTCATAGGATGAATACATAAATCATAAAGTAGCACCAAATGCGGTAGATTATCGCGTCACCAAAAAACCGACGCTACAATATGATCATCACACTTGGACTTAAGAAATCGGGCACCACAAGTAATGCCAAATCTTCCTTACCAAAACAGTTGCATCAAGGCATTTTGTGCACTCCATATCTCCTTGCTCAAATGGAATTAGATTGTGTTCTTGGAAATTTTGGAAAGTTGGAATATCATACTTCAACTTTGATGTTTGAATTTGGTCTTGATTCATCTTGGATCATGGTGAAAAATAGTCTCAAAGTTGGCTCCAACACAAGACATATTCTGTCTAAAATTTTTTAAGTGTCAAAGTTCAAAAAGTGTGGAAACCCTAACTTCAAGGCCTTATATCTTAAAATCTATGCACTTTTTGGGAATCCACCCTGATTGATAAAGTTGTAGTATGTAACCAGCTCTTCAGTTTGATCTTTAGATAAAAGAAAATGGCTACTTGGTTTGGAAGTTATGACCTTGGAAAGTAGGGCAAAAATCATTGTTTTTCATGACTAGGAAAATTTTTAATTTCTCCATGGTTACCATTTTTACAAGTAACCTCACTTTTCTTGATTTTTCTTGATCAATCATGATCCAAATGACATATTAACATTGTTTTTGGCTTGAAGAGACCATGTTTGACCAAAAACTCCAAAAGTCAAACTTGATTTTGACCACAGTTGACTTTTTGTATCAGATTAATTTTGAACTTTGTGATCCTTTATGAAATCAAATCCTTGGCCTAAATTAAACATCATGGATAGATTTAAATGGTGTTTTTAGTGTCTTGAATCATGTCCCAAGATTTGAGATCATGCCTTGCTCAACAGTCAAATGTATGATTGACTTTTCATCAAAAACCCTAGTTTGTGGTCCAGATGAATTTTAATTCATGTTGTGCTTATGAATCAAGTTCTTTGGATCAATCCAATCATATGAATGGACTAATATGAAACCAAATCCCGATCTTTACCTTAACTAGATATGGCCACTAATCCATCCCAAGCCATCTTCAAAGCATTGTCCCAATAATAGCCCAAGAATGAGAAAAAAGCTCTAACAGTCTGGCTCAGATCAAATAGAAACCCTAGGACTACTTCGATTCAGGATGAACTGGTCATGCCCATAAATTCTTGATTGAGAGAACCAGTATCATCTATACTTGAAATTAACCACTACTACAAAACACGCAAACAACAACGGCAGGTTTACAACGGATTCATTTACATCGTTGTAATAAGTTATAATGTTCGCGTAACAGTGAGTAGCACGATTTATTACTACGATTTCCTAATAACACCGTAGTAATATATGATTTTTAGAAAGCTTCAATCCCCAACAAATACAAGTTTTCAATTTTTTAGACTATATTAAGCGTGTGTCACTTAAGTCCATTATTTTAAAATTAAATTGTAAATGATTTTACAACGGTTAATAAACCAACCGTTATTATAGGACTTTTAAAAAAATAGAAAATAGAAAATTATTTAACCAAGATATTTAACCACAGTGTTACTAAACAACCGTTGTAAAATTTGAAAATTGCATGTCGGTTGTAATTTTTAACCGTGATGAAAAGTGATATTTTTTAGTATATAAGCAAACGTATCTATCGTTCACTACATAGCAACCGTTTCTCTCAAAAGAAAACCCTAACATATTTCACTCTTCCCTCTCATAACATAACTCTAAACATACTTCAACCTTCAGACACGTTTTCAGATTCGTCTTAACTAATCGCTAACTTCAGGTTCGTTCATTACACTTATGCTTCGATTTCATTTACTTGCCTTGTTAAAAATGGGTTCCAATTTTTTTCTTGAATGTTCTCATTTTTTCAGATCCATCATCACCACCTTAACAAATACAAGAAGTATACTTTCGTTATGGTACATATGGTTTGTGTAGCTATGAAGAGAAATACAAAAAGTATGAAGCTATTGTGTTAACTTCATTCACCTTGCACTTTTTTCTCATAGCTTCATGAACTAGATGAAATAGGAAAGTGTCTCAGCAAATCCTTCCATAAAGTTTCACCATATACTTTTTTTTTGCATTCTTTTCCATAAAGTTTCCATCAAATCTTTCCATTAAAATGTCTCAGCATTTCCTCTGTAGTCATGGAAGCAGGTCCTCAAATTGTTCAAGGTACGTATGCAAGTGTGGTATCAATGCTCCATTGATGACGACATGGACCAACTCAAACCCAGGCCACCGTTTCTATGGTTGTGGGATGTATAAGATTCAAGGATACAAATAATGCTCTCACTTTGCTTGTTTGGATGACGAGATGGATCCTAGAGTAAAACAAATAATTTCTTCACTAGTGAAGAACTTGAATGAGGAGAAGTGAATGGTTAACACCTACAAAGCCAAGGAGGTCGAATTGATGTTGAAGGTGAAGATCCTGAAGAAACAGTTGAAGATTACCTGGATTTTTTTTAGTGTTCATTGCATTTGTTGTAATGACGAACTAGGTTATAGTTGATTAGGTTTGTATGTTTACTGATGGTGTAATGGTTGATGTATTTGTTACATAAGATTCATGTGATAATGTTATGGTGTATCATGAATATAATTCAATTAATATTATTATAACTTTATCACAAATCTGTGTTGTATTTTCTGCTGTGATATGGTGAACAGTAATATAGGTTAAAAATTGGTATAAATTATAAAACCAGGATATAATTGTAAATTCTGCAAAAAATTTTACAACGGTTATTTATCATAACCGTTATAATAACTCGCGCACTGTCCAGTAAAAAACTGCACAGCTGGGAATCGAACCCAGGACCATCACTTTATCACAACGGTTTTTTGGATAAACCGTTGTGATAAGACGCGCGTTTTCCAGTTTATTACAACGGTTACAAGGATGTAATTATAAGTATCATATATACAACCACACTCTATATAACAATGCCTGGTCCTGCATGGTTATATATCTTTCCTAACCGTTGTTAAAGGTCTGTTCCGTAGTAGTGAATGCACCTGCACAAGCTGATTAGTCATGATAAACACGCACATAAGATCCAATGACATAAATCTCAGAAGATCATGGCCAAAGGCCAGATAATCTTACAGAGAGAAAACTGATAAAGGTATGACAAATTTGGGGTATGACAGATGCTAGTTGTAGCACAATCATTTAAATAACTCTTGCGCCGAAATAAGACGATCCGGGAAGGGTGACATTATCGGTCACAATAAGAAATGTTTACATTGGAAAAGCATTGATTGACTTGGGCTCTAGTATTAACTTATTTCCGTTATCTGTGGTGCAAAGATTAGGAAACATTGAGATGAAGGCAACAAAGATAACATTGCGATTGGCAGACAAGTCTACCACTCGTCCTCATGGAGTAGCCGAAGATGTCCTAGTGAAGATGGATAAATTATTGTTTCCGGTTGACTTTGTTGTAATTGACATGGAGGAAGACGATGATACACCATTGATTCTTGGACGACCTTTTATGAAGATCGTGCGAATGATGATTGACATTGATGATGGTCTAGTGAAGGTAAGAGTTCAAGATGAAGAGGTGTGCTTCAATCTCTTTGAAGCCATAAAGCATTATAAAGATATAAGTGATTGTTTTCGAATTGATGCAACCGATGAGGCTATAATGGAAGTAAGAAGGCAAGTTCATGTGTTCACTCCTCTTGAAAAAACTTTAACCGATGCAATTCAAGTTCTTAATGAAGACAAAGAAAAAGAAATTGAAGAATGTCTAAGAGATCTTGAAGCATTGGAAGAAATTCATCCTTTGGAAGAAAAAGTTGAGAATTTGCAAGAAGAACCAAAGCTAGAAAAATCCAAACTTGATTTAAAGATGTTGCCTTCACACTTGAAATATGTATTTCTTGAAGAAGGTCGCCACAAACCGGTGATTATAAGCAATGCACTATCCAAGAATGAAGAAAAAATTAATTGATGTCTTGAAGAAAAATCAAAGTGCAATGGGTTAGACACTTTCCAATTTAAAAGGAATAAGTTCATCATATTGTATGTTGAAGATTATGATGGAGGATGATTTCAAACCAATGGCAGAACCTCAACATCGCTTGAATCCTATAATGAAAGTAGTAAGGAAAGAAATGGTAAAGATGTTGGAGGTCGGTATAATTTATCCAATCTCGGATAGTGCGTGGGTTAGTCCTGTTCAGGTGGTGCCTAAAAGGGTGGAATGACGGTGATTTGAAATGAAAAGAACGAGTTGATTCTTACTAGAACCGTGACGGGTTGGAGGATGTATATTGATTATCGTAGGCTTAATCAAGCTATAAGGAAAGATCACTTCCCTTTATCTTTTGTCGTACCTTAAATTTTGTCCACGCTTCATATGGTTTCTAGTGCCACTATTTTTTCGAATGAATAAAATGGAACAATTGGCAAGAGAGGATGTGTAAGGATCTTGAGTGTGATAGGTTGTGAGTTCAAATCTCACCTTCCTCACTTTTAGTATTTTTTATATTTGTATTTGTTTTTCTTTTTATTCTAACTTTTCTATTTTCATAAAAAAATCACAAAAATAGTATTTTTATTATTATTTAATTATTAATTTTCGTATTTTATTTAATGCATATATTAAAATATTATTTTTTTAATAAAATCATGTTTTATGAATAAAATCTCAAAAAATAAAATAAAACAAAACAATTTTTTTATTTATCATTTTATTTTCTTTATTTTAGAATATATTTTTTAAATTCACCACGCCATGAATCCATCCAAATTCATTGGCTTGGGCTCTAAGAAATATAGGAAATCAGGTCAGATTAAATCTTTTCTAAATAATTCAATCAAATTTAGTTTTGACTTAATTTTTTTATCTATAAATAGAGCATGTTTTCCACACTTTTCATTAATCCACAATTCACATATTCAATCCCCAAAGTTGTTGTTCTTCACATTGAAGAACAACAACAACTAAACCCAAAAAACTCCTACCGTCATCTATTCTAGTAAGGACAAAGAGAAAATATCGCCAAAAGGGAGATATATGGATCAAAGGATAGGAATAAACCACGGAAAAAAGGAGAGCTCAAAAGATTAATAATTTTACATACTGGGATAGATCTCGATCCCATAGGTGAGTTTCCTCTTAACTCAATATTTGTTTGACATGTGATCTTCATGCTTAGGATTTTGGTTTGTTGTGGATTGATTGGGATTGAGTTTTTATTTTATTATTTGATTTTTTATTGCCCTTATTCAATTTATATTAAAAACTTTTATATAAAATTGTTTTTATTCTATGCTAGTAGTTATGGTATTAATTATCATATTATTAGAAAATTTATAAAGAAAAAAACTATTTTGATTAAGTAGAATTGATTATTTTTAATTATGTTCTAATTACATTAAAAAAAATTCACAAAGAACCTTTTTAAGTCAAACAAAGAACTCTAAATAAAAATTAAATTGAAGAAAACAAAGAATTTTGTAACTACAATATTAATGGTAGGAAAGTAACTATGCACTTAGAATATATTACTTTTAATTATAAATTAGAAGAGAATATGTTCTGGCCCCACAATTGCATATTCCGATTATAAAACTTGTTGGCTTTTCCAATATCACTTAAATCACAGATTTCTTCCGTTTCCTCAAATAACTTCTAATTCTTCAAAAATAACTTTTAACTTTTAAAACTAGATCTCTATATTGACAAATCTTACACACAAATACATGAAAGACTATCTTGTTATTTTTTCGCTAATAGTAACATATTATCTCTCAAAATTTAAATTTCTTAAAACGATATTATATTATATTATTATTATTATAAAATTTAATTGTTATTTAACACTAAATCAACAATAAAAAGTAAAATCACAAAAAATAAGTTTTATTAATATAGTCATTTAACCATTTTAGTGTTATTTGAGATATTAATTGAGTTCTATCAAGAATAAAAATATACAAAAAAAGATTAGTTAGAATTAATTAGGACTATATTCTAGTTAATTATTTAGTCTAAGGGGATAACTGGGTTTTTTAATTAACATATGTTTATAATAATAAGTAGGCTAAAATACAGTTTTAGTCCCCCTGTTTTTCAAAATTCACAATTTTGGTCCCCCTGTTTTTTTTTTCAACAGTTTTGGTCCCCCACCCCAATTTTGGCCCAAAAAAAGTGATGAACAGTAACTTGTCCGTACATGTCCGTACATGAACAGTACGCGTCCGTACATGAACAGTACACGTCCGTACATGAATAGTGAGGGGTGGGGGACCAAAACTGTTGGAAAAAAAAACAGGGGGACCAAAACTGTGAATTTTGAAAAACAGGGGGACCAAAACTGTATTTTAGCCTAATAAGTATTAATCAGGGTTATATTTTAGATTAATGGGAATAATTAACATGTTTAGGATTTAGTTGGATTAATAAAAATAATTAAATTATTCAGATAATTATAAACCACTACGCCAAAATTGGACAAAGACAGCGCAAAAAAGACAGCGCTTTTTGGACAAAGCGCTGCTATAAGTCTTTAAAAAATTTCGCTTAAAAAAAGCGCTGTAAAAGACAGCCTTTAGAAAGCGCTTTTTAAAAGCGCTGTTAGATGCCCAAAATGAAAGTCACCTTAGACAGCGCTTTTTGGACAAAGCGCTGCTATAAATCTTTAAAAAATTTCGCTTAAAAAAAGCGCTGTAAAAGACAGCCTTTAGAAAGCGCTTTTTAAAAGCGCTGTTAGATGCCCAAAATGAAAGTCACCTTAGACAGCGCTTTTTGGACAAAGCGCTGCTATAAATCTTTAAAAAATTTCGCTTAAAAAAAAGCGCTGTAAAAGACAGCCTTTAGAAAGCGCTGTTAAATGCCCAAAATGGAAGCCACTTTAGAAAGCGCTTTTTGAAAAGCGCTGCTATAGGTATTACCTTAGAAAGCGCTTTCAGAAAGCGCTGCTATAGGTTTTAAATTCTCCCCACCTTAGAAAGCGCTTTCTGAGGAAAACGCTCTTATAGGTAGCACTTAAGAAAGCGCTTTTTATAAGCGTTGTCTAAGGTCATTTATGAATTAAAATATAAAACAATTTCTAATCATTTTCAGACACCTCTTTTCATTTTCTTCTCTCGACCGTTCTTCTCTACTGAAACCCTTGTTATCGTTCTTCTCTGCTGAAAACCATTGCCATTGTCGTCGTTCATTCGCCATTGCCGTCGTTCATTCGTCATTGTCGTCGTTCACTTTTTTCCGTCATTTTGGTTGTTCATTCGCCATTGCTTTCGTGAAGAAGAAGACGAAACGAAGAAGAGGTACGATTTTCATTCTGTTTTCATTCTTGTTTTCATTCTTGTTAACGAGATTTTTTGTGAAAGGTTTGGAATTATTGTAAGGTTATTTTGTTTTTTTCCGATTCTTTTCTCACTGTTATGTGTGAATTCTATGCGATGTTTGTTCTGCTTTCTTTTCTCTCCGTGTATGAGTGTGTATGGTGTTTTCCTCTGTCCTTAAACTCTGATGACCCTTGTAATTTATAGGCTCAACACTTTTAATTTTTAATATCTATGTGAAGATATATCTCATTAGTATCACCTGAAGATATAGAACCTTCTACATTAAAAGCCATAACAAGAATAAAAGAGAACTCCAAACTTATCTTTATCCTCTGTTTTGTAAACTATTTAAAAAAAAAAGAATAAACGATTTTCATTCTTGTTTTCATTCTGTTTTCGTTATTGTTTTCATTCTTGTATGATAGTTATTGTAATATTGATAGTTATTGTATTGATGGAGTTATGATATATAGAGCCATGAAAATGGAGTTATGATAGTTATTGTATTGCATGGTCAAAGAAAGTATGATATTTGTCTTTGTAGGAGATGTTTATCTTGCTCAATAATTGCTTTGATGGTTATCTTTGTGATATGATGATTACTTGTTTAAGTATGATTTAAACTTGATTCTTGATAGATTTTGTTATTTCGTTGATTTTGTGGTTGGTATATATTTTGCTAAAACTATTCTAGAAGCAAGATGTTGAAACAAGATGTTCTAATATTCTGCATTAAACATGTCGGATAAAGATGTCCCATCCTGGATCATAGGACATCGCGTCTGATTTTGGTTTAAAAGGAAGATTCTGTTGTTGGTATTTGTTACTGAATATTCTGTGAATATTTAGTTATCCTATGTGGCATCCAAAGTATTTTGGGTTGAGTTTTTGTATGTTGGTTTTCAGATTTTCAGCATTTTTTAAATATGGAGACATATTAGGAAACTTTAGATTGAAGACCTATTTTCTTGGAGTTTATTTTGCAGAATTGTGTGCAGTCTCTTTGCTGCGTTTTGAAGCCCAATCCAGTCCAGATTTAATGCTATATATTGACTGGTGTAAACCTAGTTTAGTTGTGGAACTTACGTGTGTTTTGTTAGGGTTTTTGAGTGTTATTTGTGAGCCTAACTGGTATCATTCTGATAACAGTACAAGGACTGGTTTTATGTTGTAAGTTCTGTCAGTTACTCATAAGCTTTTAAGCATTGAGTTTCTTGTGTGTCAATTCTCATAAGCTTTGAAGTATTGAGAATTGTGTGTTTTGAAAGTGTGGATCGTGTTCTATTTGTCAAAGGGCTGACTGCAAATTTGATCAGTATAAGCCAACTGTGTGATCTAGGACTCAAAGTAAATTTCACAAAATCTGAATGCCTAGTAACCAATGAAGAAAATGAAGTTGTCATGAAGGGAACCAGGTCTAAGGATAACTGCTATCTGTTGAATCCTCAAGAATCAGAAAGTTTGTCTACCTGTTTGATGTCAAAGGAAGATGAAACTAAACTGTGGCATCAGAAATTGGGTCACTTACATTTGAAAGGGATGAAGAAAGTTATGTCAAGTGAGGCTGTTAGAGGTATTACCAAGCTGAAGATTGATGAGGATAGAATATGTGGTGAATGTCAAGTTGGGAAGCAAACAAGGATGTCACACAAAAAGCTTCAACATCTTACCACAACTTCTAGAGTTCTGGAGCTGCTTCACATGGACTTAATGGGACCTATGCAGGTTGAAAGTCTTGGTGGGAAGAAGTATGCCTATGTTGTCGTTGATGAATACTCCAGATTCACCTGGATAAGCTTTATCAGAGAGAAGTCTGAAATATTTGCAGATTTTAAAGAATTTTGTCAAAGGATTCAACGAGAAAAGGATTGTGGTGTTGTATGAATCAGAAGTGACCATGGAAAAGAATTTGAAAATAACAGGTTTGAAGAGTTTTGTTTATCTGAAGGAATCAATCATGAATTCTCATCACCAATCACTCCTCAGCAAAATGGTGTGGTGGAACGCAAGAATATGACTATTCAAGAGTGTGCAAGGGTCATGATTCATGCCAAAAAGCTTCCATATCATTTTTGGGCTGAAGCCATGAATACAACTTGCTATATACACAATAGGGTGACTATCAGATCAGGTACTTCTGTTACTCTTTATGACCTATGGAAAGGTAGAAAGCCAAATGTGAAATATTTCCATGTTTTTGGGAGTAAGTGCTATATCTTGGCGGATAGTGAGCATAGGCGAAAGATGGATCCTAAGAGTGAGGAAGGGATATTTTTGGGATACTCTACAAACAATAAAGCATATAGGGTATTTAATTCCAGAACTAAGGTGATGATGGAATCCATAAATGTGGTGGTTGATGACTCTGGCAAAGACGAAGATGTCCCAGATGATGTTGGAACATGCTTTCCCATGAACAATGAAATCTCACAAGACACTGAGTCCATAGAAGATAATGCTCAAGAAACCGACACTAGACCTGAGAATGAAGAGGTAGAGGATACTGACAGGGGACCCTCTATAAGGGTTCAGAAGGATCACCCTAAGGAGTTGATTATTGGAAATCTGAATGAAGGTGTAAGAACCAGATCGAGGGAGGCTGTGTCAAATGCCTGTTTTGTTTCAAAGCTTGAACCAAAGAATGTTAAAGAGGCATTGACAGATGAGTTCTGGATAAGTGCTATGCAGGATAAGCTTTGTCAATTCAAGAGGAATGGAGTCTGGGAACTGGTACCACAACCAGCAAGAACAAATGTGATTGGAACAAAGTGGGTTTATAAGAATAAGTCTGATGAACAAGGAGTTGTTACCAGAAACAAAGCTAGACTAGTTGCTCAAGGATACACACAGATTGAAGGAGTAGATTTTGATGAAAAATTTGCTCCTGTGGCTCGATTGGAATCCATCAGATTGTTGCTAGGAGTGGCATATTTTTTGAAATTGAAATTGAAATTGTTTCAAATGGATGTCAAGAGTGGCTTTCTGAATGGCTATCTTAATGAGGAAGTTTATGTTGAGCAGCCTAAAGGGTTTGTGGATCCAAATTTTCCTGATCATGTCTACAAGCTAAAGAAGGATTTGTATGGTTTGAAACAAGCTCCAAGAGCTTGGTATGAAAGGCTGACTGAGTTCTTAGTCAAACATGGATACAGGAAAGGTGGTATTGATAAAACACTCTTTGTCAAGGAGAAGGATGGGAAACTAATGATTGCTCAGATTTATGTAGATGATATTGTGTTTGGTGGGATGTCGGATGAAATGGTCCAACATTTTGTCAACCAAATGCAATCTGAATTTGAAATGAGCTTGGTAGGTGAATTGACATACTTCCTTGGATTGCAAGTCAAGCAGATGGAAGATTCCATTTTTATTTGTCAGAGCAAATATGCGAGGAATATTGTGAAGAAGTTTGGATTGGATAATGCCAAGCATAAGAGAACTCCTGCTCCTACTCACTTGAAGTTATCCAAAGATGAAAAGGAAGTGAATGTTGAACAAAGTTTATACAGAAGCATGATTGGCATTCTGCTGTATCTCACAGCAAGTAGGCCAGACATAACCTTTGCAGTTGGTGTATGTGCAAGATGCCAAGTAGAACCCAAGGTCAGTCACATCAATCAAGTTAAGAGAATTCTTAAGTATGTGAGTGGTACATGTGATTATGGGTTGTTGTACTCCCATGACTCAAGTTCCATTTTAGTAGGATACTGTGATGCTGATTGGGCTGGAAGTGCGGATGATAGGAAAAGTACCTCTAGAGGTTGTTTCTTTTTGGGAAATAATCTTATTTCATGGTTTAGTAAGAAGCAGAATTCTGTATCTCTTTCTACTGCTGAAGTTGAGTACATAGCAGCTGGAAGTAGTTGTGCTCAACTGGTGTGGATGAAGCAAATGCTATCTAAGTATAATGTCACACAAGATGTCATGACATTATTTTGTGAAAACCTGAGTGCTATTAATATTTCTAAAAATCCTATTCAATATAGCAGGAGTAAGCACATTGATATCAGGTATCACTTCATCAGAGAACTTGTGGAGGACAAAGTCATAACTCTTGAGCATGTTAGCACAGAAAATTAGCTTGCTGACATATTTACCAAGGCTCTGGATACAGTTCAGTTTGAAAACCTGAGGAGTAGACTTGGGGTTTGTATTCATGAAGAACTATAGCAATTAATGTTCTTTCTGGCTGCTAGACTAAAAAGAATAAAGGTAATTCTGGTTGTGCAGCTTGTGCAGGTGTTTATGAAGGGAAAGATGCTGAAGTATGTGCATGACATTTGGTCATGTGATGTTGTGTGCATCTATTGTCTGATGCTGTTTATTCTGGTTTATGACTTGACCATTTCTCAAAATTAATTCTGGTGATGCTGTTCTACTTGCCTTTGTCATATTTATGGCTAAAAAGGGGGAGTAGTATGCTTGTGGTGTGCTTGTGGTGTACTTGTGTTGCTGCTGCAGCTGAGGGGGAGAATGTTGAATGTTGTTGTGTTGCTGCAGTTGAGGGGGAGTTCTTTTGGGTGTGAATTTTTTTGCTGCTATGCTGTGTTGTGTGTTGGTGTTATTTTCGCTGATGTCTCTGATATTGTTGTTTTGCTTGTGTTATCTTTGCAAGATTGTTTGGTGTGTAGTTTTAGCCAAAATAAGCCAAAGGGGGAGATTGTTATTTCTTTGATTTTGTGGTTGGCATTTATTTTGCTAAAACTATTCTAGCAGCAATATGTTGAAACAAGTTGTTCTAATATTCTGCATTAAACATGTCGGATAAAGATGTCCCATCCTGGATCATAGGACATCGCGTCTGATTTTGGTTTAAAAGGAAGATTCTGTTGTTGGTATTTGTTACTGAATATTCTGTGAATATTTAGTTATCCTATGTGGCATCCAAAGTATTTTGGGTTGAGTTTTTGTGTGTTGGTTTTCGGATTTTCAGCATTTTCTAAATATGGAGACATATTAGGAAACTTTAGATTGAAGACCTATTTTCTTGGAGTTTAATTTGCAGAATTGTGTGCAGTCTCTTTGCTGCGTTTTGAAGCCCAATCCAGTCCAGATTTAATGCTATATATTGACTGGTGTAAACCTAGTTTAAGTGTGGAACTTACGTGTGTTTTGTTAGGGTTTTTGAGTGTTATTGGTGAGCCTAACTGGTATCATTCTGATAACAGTACAAGGACTGGTTTTGTGTTGTAAGTTCTGTTAGTTACTCATAAGCTTTTAAGCATTGAGTTTCTTGTGTGTCAATTCTCAAAAGCTTTGAAGTGTTGAGAATTGTGTGTTTTGAAAGTGTGGCTTTCGTTTTGTTACTTGTGTTGAAAGGAACCAGTCACGGGTTGTGATTGAAGAGGGATTTGAGGAGGGCCTCATACCTAGGTGAGTCTTAGGTAGAAGTCATAGGAAAGGTAGTGCTTAAGTGAGCGGATTGTAACCGAGTGTGGTTGCTGTATGATCTGTGAATAGATACTATCGCGTATTGATTTTGTCCCTGGCTTGGTAGCCCCCAGAGTAGGATTGTTGATCTGAACTGGGTAAACATATCACTGTGTTCTTTACTTTCTGCACTGTTATTATTGTTAACTTGTTCATTGTGTTGGATATCAATGTCTCAACATCTGTGTAGGACATATGATATCTATGCCAGAATTTCAGATTTAGGTTATCGTATGAATGTTACTTGTTTAAGTTGATGCATGTTTAATTGTTTAGGTATTGGATTTGAATCTTGTTAGGTTTAGGATGAATTGCTCTAATGCTTGGTTACTTGTTTAAGTATGCTTGGTTACTTGTTTAAGTATGATTGCTCTTAAGTATGTTGCTTGTTTGTGATTAGATGTTGCCACTTATCAAGTTATGACTCATAATTGGTCAATTAATGATATTTCATTTTATGATACGTGTACAGGGGGATCTTGGTAATTCTAACCTATCTGGACACTGTGTGGGTCTAGAAGTTGTTTACATCTCTAAAGGTAATTAGTTGTTCTCTCTCGCCACTGTAATTAGGGGTTACTTGTGATCAAAGTGTGAAAGTCGGATCGTTTCCCTACAGGTAAATATTTTTTATTTTTGTTTTTGTTCAGTTTAATTAGTATAACTATGGATAAGAAATGGATTTCTTTAAGTCGATTGTCGAAAGAGTACGAGAATGCGGTATCGGAATTCGTTAAGTTTGCTGTTGCGCACGCCAAAGACCCCAGTCGAATGAGATGTCCTTGCTTGGTTTGTTGTTTTGGGAGTCGGGTTGACGCGGTTTAGTTGGCATCGCATTTAATGAGGAGTGGAATTGTTAGAAGTTATATATGTTGGAATTTGTATGGTGAGAAAATTAACGGGAATGTTGAACCGGGGGATAATACGACCTATGCTTCAAACGACAATGACACAGATACATACGATTCTGATCGAGTCGAAGAGATTGCAGAAGCACTTGAAGAAGATCTTAAGGATTGTCCCAAAATGTTTGAGAGGTTGGTAAGCAATGCAGAGAAACCGTTATATAATGGTTGCACCAAATTCACGAGATTGTCTGCGGTATTAAAGTTGTACAACTTAAAGGCGGGCAATGGATGGTCGGATAAAATTTTCACAGAGTTATTGGCCCTTATGAAAGATATGCTTCCAGAGGATAATGTTCTTCCCAATCGAACATATGAGGCCAAAACGATGTTGTTCTCTATTGGCATGAGCTATGATAAGATACATGCCTGTCCAAACGATTGCGTTTTGTTTCGAAATGAGTATGCATCGTTATATAAGTGTCCTAAATGCGGTGTCTCTCGATATAAGGAAAAGTTGTCTCCAGCAAAAGTCTTATGGTATTTTCCTATAATTCCGAGATTTAGACCCATGTTTCGTAGTGAGACCGATTCAAGACACTTGACTTGGCATGCAGATGAAAAAATTATTGATGGAAAGTTTTGACATCCGGCAGATTCACCACAGTGGATGAAAATTGATGATGATTATCCTGAATTTGGAAAAGAAGCAAGAAACCTTCGCTTGGCATTATCTACTGATGGAATGAACCCACACGGTCTTCAAAGTATCTCACATAGCACATGGCCTGTGATCATAATGATTTATAACCTACCTCCATGGCTATGTATGAAGCGTAAGTACATGATGTTATCTATGTTAATTTCTGGGCCTAGACAACCAGGGAATGACATAGACGTATACTTGGCACCCTTAATCGTAGATTTAAAGTTTTTGTGGGAGAACGGTGTGGAGGTTTATGATGGGTATAGGAAAGAAAGTTTCAACTTGAGGGCGATGTTGTTTGGCACAATTAATGATTTTCCAGCATACGGAAATCTATCAGGGTACAACATAAAAGGTCAATGTGCGTGTCCTATTTGTGAAGATAAAACAGATTGGACGCGATTGGAGTTTGGTCAGAAGAATGTATTTCTCGGTCATCGTAGATTCTTAAATTCTAATCATCACTATCGTGGGTGGAGAAAAGCATTCAATGGAGAGGCAGAACATGGTAGAGCTCCAACTATATTGACAGGTGATAAAATTTTTGAAAAGGTGAAAGATGTGAGTACTCAGTTTGGAAAGCCTTTTGCACATACACTTGTCAAGAGTGGGTGGAATAAGAGGTCAATTTTTTTTGAACTGCCATATTGGAAGTCGTTGTATGTAAGACATTTTCTCGATGTTATGCATATTGAAAAAAAATGTATTTGACAGTGTTATTGGTACGTTACTCAATATACAAGGAAAGTATAAGGATGACCTTAAAGCAAGAAAGGTCCTGGTAGCGATGGGAATAAGAAATGAATTAGGACCCATGAAGAAAGGAACACGAACATATCTACCACCTGCTGCTTATACTCTATCTAGAAAAGAGAAAAAGGTATTGTGTATGTTTCTAAGTGAAGTTAAAGTTCCAGAAGGATACTCTTCAGATATTAGAAGACTTGTGTCTATGAAAGACCTCAAGTTAAAGAGTTTAAAGACGCATGACTGCCATGTTATAATGGAACATTTTCTACCAATAGGTATACGTTCTATTCTGCCAGAAAAAGTAAGAAGCGCAATAACTAAATTGTGTTTTTTCTTCAAGTCAATTTGCAGTAAGGTGATCGATCCTAAGATCTTACCAACATTGCAAAAAGAAATAGTTATTACTTTGTGTGATCTTGAAATGATTTTTCCTCCCTCGTTTTTTGACATAATGGTTCATCTAGTTGTTCATCTGGTGAAAGAGACACAATTGTGTAGACCGGCTTATATGAGATGGATGTACCCTGCTGAACGTTATATGAAAATATTAAAAGGGTATGTTAAAAACCGAAGTCGACCAGAGGGTTGTATTGCCGAACGATACATTGTTGAAGAAGCGATTAAGTTTTGTACTGAATATCTGTCCAATGTACAATCAATTGGACTCCCTAAATCTCATATTGTCGAAAAAAAAGGAAAAAAGTTAATTGGAAATGAAGTTGTGACAGTATCAAGGGTCGAACGGGATCAAGTGCATTTGTATGTTCTGCACAATGAGAATGAGGTTGAGCTGTATGTTGAAATGCACAAGGATGTTCTCCGAGGTTTAAATCCGAATAGAAATGAAAATTGGATAGTACGAGAGCACAATTGAAGTTTCATACCTTGGTTTAAGGATCATATTTATTCAAAGTATTATTCAGATCCCGCTTCAATAACAGAAAGGTTGAGATGTTTAGCATATGGTCCAAGTTTGGTTGTGTTTTCTTATAGCGCATACGCAATTAATGGATACACATTTTATACCAAAGAACAAGATGATAAAAGTACTATGCAAAATAGTAGTGTCACCGTGGTAGCTGAAGCAATGCACATTTCAAGTGTGAAAGATTTAAACCCCAAATTTGCAAATCTGTCATATTTTGGGGTTATCGAACGCACGTGGGTGTTTGATTATGAGAAGTTTCAGATTCCTATATTTCGTTGCAAGTGGGTTGAAAATAATAATGGCGTACGAATGGATAAGTCAGGATTTTTGCAAGTGGATCTTAATAGGGTGGGGTACAAAGATGAGCCTTTTATTCTAGCCTCTCAAGCTAAACAAATGTTCTATGTCACTGATCCGACAAGTACAAAATGGTCTATAGTGCTTTTATCTAACAAAGTAATTGATGAAAACATTGGAGATCAAGGTGATATTGATGTTGATATTGAATCATTTACTAGAAATGATCAAGATGAAAATATTATAGCGAATGAATCATATACAAGAAATGATCATAATGAGGGTATTTGGATCAATCCAACCATCTGTGTTGTTAAGAGATGGGTAGAACATATTCCAACCAAGAAAAGAAAGAGACGTTAGTGAAAAAGGTACTAGTTATAAAATTATAGCTTATATCATTCAATAATATTAATTAGTTGTCTTGTTATATATAGCTTATATCATTCAATGGATTGTGGATTATGGATTTTTATATTTGTCATTTAGTTTTTATTTTTTTCTTTCTTACAGGTGAAATGGATAGTGACCATGACGACACACACGAGACACATGATGAAAATGAAGCTCAGAAGGTATATTAATTTTCACAATGTTGCTTATTAGTGATGCTACTTGATAACACAAAACAACTATATATTAATTCTTATTTGTTTGTCTATGTGTAGTGCCCTCGTCAGCGTAATGACATAGACTGCGGGTATTTCGTTTTGAGGTTTATGAGAGAAATCCTTTAAATGGATCGATTAGAGATTCCTATTATGGTATGCATGGATTTATAACTTAGGATTTATTTTAATATTTATCGGATATGTCATATAATTTATTATTTTTAACTAAATCATGCATATTTTGTTTTGTTATGTAGTACTTTGATGAATACGCGTGTTCTCATTACACGAAGGATAAATTGCAAGAAATTAAGGAGGAATTGTACGAATACCTTATTGGAAAAAAAGTCATTTAAGGCATAGGATAATGGGATTATGTGAATGTATAGTTTTGTGAATGGTTTATTTTATGGGATTGTATAGTTTTGTGAATGGTTTATGTTATTTATGTGATTTTGGAATGTAATTGTATAGTTTTGTGAATGGTTAATGTAAATGACTTGAATTATAATGGAAATGGTTTATGTGGTTTATGTGATTTATGGGATTAGTGGAAATGGTTAATGAACCATACTAGAAATTGTTAATGGAAATGTGAAATATACAGGTTTATTGAAATGGCTTGAATTATATAGGTTTCTGCATAAAAAAATGGTTAAAATGGGATTTTTTAAAAAAATCATTAAAATTATACGTAGAGAAAAGACAGTGCTTTCTAGAAAAAGCGCTGTCTATAGTTCACAACAGAAGGCACTTTTCCTAAAAAGCGCCCTCTAAAGGTATAGAAAAATTCATAACTAAAATTATAGGCATACATTAGACAGCGCTTTTAAAAGCGCTGTCTAAAGGGGGCCTTTAGAAAGTGCTTTTCCTAAAGAGCGCCCTCTAAAGGTATAGAAAAAATTACATTAGACAGCGCTTGACAGCGTTTTTTCTTGAAAAAACACCCTCTAAAGGTATAGAAAAATTGATAATTAAAATTATAGGTATACTTTAGACAGCGCTTTAAAAAGCGCTGTCTAAAGAGGGCCTTTAGACAGTACTTTTTGTTGAAAAAATGCCCTCTAATGTATACTTTAGAGAGCGCTTTTTCGTAAATAAAAAGCGCTGTCTTTACCTACGCTGCCTTTAAGCGCTGTCTAAGGCCTAAAAAAGCGCTGTCTAATGTCTTGTTTGGCGTAGTGAACATAGAATAAAAATATCAAATATAATTAGGGATATAATTTAAATTGATTAGCACCTTTAGGGTTTAATTAATATGATAATGGGATTTATACAAAAAGATATAATAATAATAATAATAATAATAATAATAATAATAATAATAATAATAATAATAATAATAATAATAATAATTGTTACATACAAGTATATAGTGAATGGTGAGGTTTCTAAGATGATCAAAGCTAGAAGGGGTCTTAGACAAGGGGACCCTCTCTCCCCATTACTCTTTGTGATTGTTATGAACTATCTGCACAGAAAACTCCAAAGGCTCAACACAAATCCCAACTTCAACTATCATGCTAAGTGTGAGAAATTGGGGATTGTTAACATTAGCTTTGCAGATGATCTGCTCATGTTTGTCAGGGGAGATACCATGTTTGTTGAATTGCTGATGGAAATCTTCAAAGAGTTCTCTTCTGCCACTGGCTTGGCTGTGAACCTTATTCTTGCTGATAAAATTACTTATAGGATTAATCATTGGAGTTCCAAATTACTTATTTTTGCTGGCAGGCTCCAGCTGATTAACAGTGTGGCATTTGCCACTTCTAGCTATTGGCTTCCTTGTATCCCTGTGCCAAAGGTTGTCATCAGAAGGATTGAAGCTGTGTGCAGGTCATTTCTTTGGTCCAACAATGATGTAATCACTAGAAAATCTCCTGTCTCTTGGAAGAAAGTTTGTCAGACCAGAGCTAATGGAGGGTTGAATGTCATTTCTTAAACTGATTGGAATTAAGCCAGTCTTGCCAAGCTGTTATGGAACCTTTGTGGTAAGAGAGATAGCCTATGGATCAAATGGATCTATAACGAGCGATTTTGGACGTGGTTCTTAAGCACTGCCACTCTTTGGGGGGGACTACAGGTCGATTCATTTTTTATCCTATTGAAGCTGATGAAGGAAGGGAAATAGATGTCTCCAACTAACCCTGCTTTGCAAACTGAGGTTAAACAGTCAAAACTGTTGGTTTACAGATGCGATCAATGTGGAGGGGTCTCTCTTGGGTTATTTTGATCCAGTTTAGACCTTTGGTGGGGAATACAGACTTGGATGTTTTGATTGATATATGAGGGTTTGTGACCTGAGGTTTTCGATGTGGTGTGCTCGCTAAGATTTCTCTTTTAATCTTATGCCTACGTATTCCCATTTACCGAAACAGGGAAATCAGAGCGATCGTAGTTCCTCCTATTCTATGGGAGGAAATGGTGTTTTGGTGTCTTGTTTAAAGCCCAAGACGTGAAGCTAAACGTGGTTTGTATCTTATTCAAAGCCCAAGATGTGAAACTGAAGGGTCTATTTGTATCTTGTTTGAAGCCCAAGATGTGAAGCTAAAGGGTTTTGACTTTAGAGAGAATTTGTCATCTCTAAAGGGGTTCTATTTGTCACAACTGTTGGGTGACTGATTATAAATGAGAATTACTTTAACTGGGATATGTGAATCCAGCAATGCCATAATTTCCTTTATAGGGGATTTTTAACCTGAAGGAGAAGACTTTAACTCAGTTTAGAGCAATGCTATCTTTCCTTAGGAATTCCTCATGCTAAAAGAGGGACAGTGGCGTGGATGTGAATAATCCAGAGGCTTGCCGCTTACAACAATTAGATGAAGGGAGAGGAGTTGTTGATGTTTGTATACTATGAACGAGACACAACTTTTGATGCTAAAAGGTTGATTGGCTCAACCGGGGTTTTCTTATACAAAGCCTAAGAGGAGAATATTGGCCCAACAAGAGGGTGTTTTTATGTGTCTCGTACGAAGCCCGAGATAGAGGCTAAAAGGGTTGACTCAACAAGAGAGTGTTTTTGTATCTCGTACGAAGCCCGAGATAGAGGCAAAAGGTGATCGACTCAACAAGAGAGTCTTTTTATACTCAACAAGAGAGTCATTTTGTATCTTGTACGAAGCCCGAGATGGAGGCTAAAAGGGTAGTGACTCAACAAGAGAGTCTTTTTTATACTCAACAAGAGAGTGTTTTTGTATCTCGTACGAAGCTCGAGATGGAGGCTAAAAGGGAAGTGACTCAATGCGAGAGTCTTTTATACTCAATAAGAGAGTGTTTTTGTATCTCGTACGAAGCCCGAGATGAAGGCTAAAAGTTAGCTCCGCTGGGGAGAATCATTGTACAAAGCCCAAGAGGAGGCTATGGTAACTGTTTTAGTTGAGTGACAGGTCCAGTATGTTGGTTAAAAGAGAAAATCAGTTCTTATGAAGATTAAAGGTAAGGTTGTGCTTTGGCACTGATCGTAGGATCAGGGTTATTTCCTGTTCTTTAAGGAAATAGGAAATCCAAAGGGTATTGAGACTGTCCGAGTCTGCGGGTGTTCTTCCTATTCTTGAAAGGGGCTTGAGAATGTCTTTGAGACTCAAGGGTCTTAGACTATCTAAGTCTAGATTTTTATCTTTTGTACTATACTTAAGAGAAATTAAGGGACAATACAGTTGCGGTGGCAAGATCTAGACTCTTTGAAAGATTGTTCTATTAAGATGACTAATTTATGTTCCTATACCTCTAGGAGGTCGTCGGGACAATTTGTACGAAGCCCAAGAGGAGGCTGGAAACTTTTAAGAAGCCGAGGGACAATTTGTACGAAGCCCAAGAGGAGGCTATCTTCCCGGAGGAAGAATCATTATACGAAGCCTAAGAAGAGGTTGTGAAAACTTCTAAGAAGCCGACGGGTCCTTATACAACGTCCAAGAGGAGGAGGGGATGCTTTTAGGAAGCCTGTGAGTCCTTGCTCTAAGCCTAAGAGGAGGCTGATGAACAGTTCCAGAAGGGGTTTCACTTGGAACATTGGCCTTCTGTATATGAACTGTTCAAAAGGGGGGAAGATCTTAGATCTAGTTATCTAAAATTGTTGTAAGGAGACGAGGTTTTGTCTAGTTCTTGACGTAGTTGCCGGGGAAACTCTAAATACCTATACTATTATTACACAGTTGATATGAGTTTATGAAAGAAGACTTACAGTGAAACAGCCCCACAGTACAGTTATATACATATGAAAGCGGTAAATGGAAGCAGGTAAACACTTACTCGGTTGTAAAACTTCCATACTGTTTGGTTAGTTGTTCAACAAAGAGAAATTGAAAACAACAGTATATTTCAAAATCAAAGGAGCAAGTGCTTTGAAAAGGAAAATTGGGGCTTACAGCTCAAGGAGAGGCCCATGGTTTCATCAGTGATTGCACTGTCGTTTTGTATAGGGACTTATACACGTGACTGAGGCCCAAGAAAGGTTTTTTTGCACAAAGGTGTGGGTCTTACACTCTCTCAAGAGGCCCAAAAATGATTGAAAGTGAACAAAGATGGGTCTTATAGCTCAAGGAGAAGCCCAGTGGTAAATTTTGAAAAGGGCGACGATCGCGCCGAGGTTTTGAAAACACCGTGGGTCTTATACAACGACTGAGGCCCAAAAGTTTTTGGTTTCAAAAGGGGATTGAGTTTTACACTCTATTAGAGGCATATGAGTGTTTGAAAAAGATTTGTTGAGGGTTGAATTAATCAAAAACCCTAATTTGTTTTCAAAATGTATTTTAATTGAATAAAAAATTCAATTAAAATGACCAAAATTGTTTAACATATGGAAAACAAATTGTGATCTTAGATTAATGTTTCAAAAATCATGTTTTGACCTACAAAATGATTAGAAATCATTAAAATTTGCAAAATCAAGAAGGAAAAATATTTTAAATGTAAAAAACAATTAAAATATTAATTCTTGGTAAAAATATCAATTATATGAAATAAATAATATTTTTGGGATTTTTTGGTAAAATAAAATATTTTAACATTTTTGTGAATTATTAAAAAAGGAATCAACTCAAAATCATTAAAACTCAGAGAGAAATTAGTTTTTGAATCAATTAAATAAAATCACAAAATTCAAATATTCAAATATTTGAAAAAGGGCGCCAAGAACATGGCAAAAACACGCGCCCTTCCTCTGTTTCTGCAGATTTGCATTTTCTATCCAATCTCACTGAATACTTGATTATATCATGTAATCTACATATCAATCTACTCGTTTCAACCTCACGATCATGTCTATGGTCTTTAGTTTCATTTATTTTAAGCATGGAATAAGAAATCAAAGAGAAACCTCAAGAACCCTAAAATTTTCATGAAGGCTCAGAAATTTCATACACGATTCAAACAACGCAATTGATTGAGGGAAAACACTCTATGCATGATTATGAACATATGGCCAAATTATTGTGCAGCAAAAAATGCATGGATCATAGAGTTAGAAGAGCTCATTCTTACCTCTTGCAGCTGGTGATCGTGTTTTGGGTTAGAGGTGTTAGAGCTAGGTTCCAATGATCTGGATAGCTTCCCTAGGTGCCATGGAGTGTGTCTGGATGCTTGGAATGGATTGAAATGATCTGGAACTTGAGATGGTACCCCAACTGCAAATCTGTCAAAGGCTTGAGCAATTGGCTAGTGATTTTGTGATTTTGGTGTTCCAGATGTTATGTGAGTGTTTGGATCACTTCTATATGATGTTTATGAGGTGTGTGTGTGATTGGTTTGGTTGGAATTGCTCTCAAACTCAAAACCCGATAGTGACTTGCTTTGGAAGGCAAATTTGGAAGTGAGAAGGTGATTTTGAGGAAAGCATCTGTTTGATGGCTTTGGTGTACTCAAACTGAGCACAAATGAGCTCTATTTATAGTAGAGCAAGTTTGTTTTGGGATCAATAGTGAATGGCAACTACAGCAGAGGTTTGGCCAATGTTGATCAATAGGAATCCAAGTCTCCTCTAGCCATTGACTAGAGGTTAGAGCACAGAGCTGTGGTTCCCTAGTTGTTGGATCATTATTGACTGAATTCAGTTGCAAATGTGTCAGTCCATGCCACCTTGGTGCATCCATTAAATACTCCAATCCAAAATTGGAGTCTTGTCCCTCTTTTAGGGATTTTTAGGTTTGGCATGCTACTTGTTGTTGCAAAGACTTTGGAGGCTTGGATCAGTGTTTGTTCCCTTTAGATTTGATCCTCAGATGTGTCCAAAGTAATGACAAGGCTTGGAATTATCTGATTTTGCAAATCGAGCAAAAGTGAAAAATTCTGCGTAGCCTTGGCAGTTTTCAGCAAGGCATATTGCCATTGTCATATCTCATGGCCCAAGTGGAATTTGATGGAGTTCTTGGCCATTTTGGAAAGCCTTCATATGATACAACAATTGTTTGATCATAATTGGTTTTGATACTTTTTGGATCCAAGTTAAAAATTCCCCTACATTTGGAAAAAAGTGAAGGCAGACTCTGACTTAGTGAAAATTTCACTAAGTGTTGGAAAAAAGTGACATTTTCACTTTTTGTGATTTTGATCATTCCATAACTCAAAATCCATGATGAATTGGAATGAGGTGTAGTTGAAGCTTTTGTAAAGGGTAATGAGAGCTACAAATCTAGCTTTGGATGGGAAAAAATGGCTTTGTGGTCTAGGAGTTATGATCCTCTAAAGTTGGTACCCTAGCCACTTTGTTCCATAACTTAGAAAAATTTCTAAGTTTTTATGGTTACCCCTTTTACAAGTTATCCCCCTTTTCTTGATTTTTCTTGATGAATGATGATTCCAACCACACATTAACATCATTTTAGGGTTAAAAAACATTTTTGTGAAAAATCTCAAAAAGTCAAAGTTTGACTTTTGTGCACAGTTGACTTTTTATCAGATGAATTCCAAACAGTGCAATCCTTTAGGAAATCATGTCCTTGACCTAAATCAAACTTGATGGACATGTTCCATGGGTGTTATAGGGTATATTGATTCATGTCCTAGGTTTTGGGAGCATGTCCTGGTCAAAAGTCAAAGCTACAGATGATTTTTCTCGCGAAACCCTAATTGTGGTTCAGATGAAATTGAAACTTGTTCCTCAAGCTTCTTGGATTAATCCATTGTTGCAAATGGATCAATGTATTGTGTTAGAGACCATAAAATCCTCCCTTGAGGTCTTGGCTCATGTTTTGTCCCAAAAGTCAACTTAGGGGTGAATTAGGTCAAGAAACCCTAATTTCTGATTTTTGATGTATGCATCCCCTGAGGCTAAATTGACTTGGTGATTGGGTTTATGATGCCCCTTGGAGCATCATAGGTTATGCCTTGAAGCATTGGCTCATGCCCAGAGGAGAATTTCCATCTGGGGGCCCTGGTCGACCAAAACCCTAATTTGGTGACACTGGCGATCTTGGGGCTTGATCCACTTAGAAGGGAGCAACCTTGTGCTTAATCCTTAAAGTGGGAGTCCTCTTGATCCATTGTATATGTTGGAGAGGTTTAGACAAGTTGAAGATCATGTCATTCCTTGATTGATCCTTTGTATAAGAGCTCTGAGAGGGCTTGAACCCTAATTTTTTATTGTAGTGGATGCTCACCCATCTTTGGGGAGACTAATGGTTCATCCATATTATGATGATGATTTGCACAATGATGGGAATCTTAGTGGTCAAAATTTGGGGTATGACAGGATCCATATCTATTATTCAAAGAATTTGAACATTATGTTGATGCCTATTAAGAAGTCGAGCTCTTGGATTTTAAAAGGTATATTAAACTTGAGGGAGAGGCTGCAGCAGGCTGAGGATTGGAATAAAATGTTGGAGGCTAACAAGTGTAGCGAGCGATTTTGGACGCGGTTCTTAAGCGCTGGTCGCTCTCTGCGGTTTGAGCTTTAACTACAGGTCGATTCATTTTTTATCCTATTGTGAGCTGAATAAGGAAGGGAAATAGATGTCTCTAATTAACCCTGCTTGCATAATGAGTTTAAACAGCGGTCTGTTAGGTTACGAATGCTATCAATGTGGGGGGACTTTGTACTGGTTATTTGTATTTTCGCCAATACTGTTTTCTTTCTTTTTACCTGGGCAGAAGGTTTCTGGCGAGGAACAAGGATTAGGATGTTAGGACTGATGCTTTTGAATTACTGCTTTTGATTGATGGAGATATGGGATTTGGGTTTTTTGTTGATTGTGCTCGCTAAGATCTTTTTTTTCGATCTTATGCCTACGTATTCGCGTTTACCGAAACAGGGAAATCAGAGCGTTCGTAGTTCCTCCTATTCTATGGGAGGAAATGGGTGTTTTTTGGTGTCTTGTTCAAAGCCCAAGACGTGAAGCGAAAGGTGGTTTGTATCTTGTTCAAAGCCCAAGATATGAAGCTGAAAAAAAACCTTGACTTTAGAGAGAATTTGTCATCTCTAAAGAGGGGAGGAGGAGAATTACTTTAACTGGGATACGCGGATCCGAGCAATGCCATAATTTCCGAAGAAAGGGTTTTAACCTGAAGGAGAAGACTTTAACTCAGTGTAGAGCAACGCCATCTTTCCTTAGGAATTCCTCATGCTAAAAGAAGGACAGTGGCATGGATGTAAATAATCCAGAGGCTTGCCGCTTACAGCGATTAGATGAAGGGAAAGGAGTTGTTGATGTTTGTGTACTGTGAACGAGGCACAACTTTGATGCTAAAAGGTTGATTGGATCAACCAGTGGTTTTCATATACAAAGCCTAAGAGGAGGCTAATTTGTGTCCCGTATAAAGCCCGAGAGAGAGGCTAAAAGATTTTGACCTGACGGTGGAGTCTTTGTGTCTCGTACGAAGCCCGAGATGGAGGCTATTGTTTGTTTGACTCAATGAGGGAGTCTTTATGTGTCTCGTACGAAGCCCGAGAGAGAGGCTAAAACGTTGTTTGACTCCGCTGGGGAGAATCATTGTGCAAAGCCCAAGAGAAGGCTAAGGTTACTGTGTTAGTTAAGTGACAGGTCCAGTATACTGATTTTGAAAGAGAAAATCAGTTCTTATATGAGCATCAATGTACTCATGGGTTAGATCTGAGGATCAGGGTTGTTTCCTTTTCTTTGAGGAAACTAGAAATCCAAAGGGTATTGAGACTGTCCGAGTCTGCGGGTTTCCTTCCTATTTAACGAAGGGGTCACTTGAGAATGTCTTTGAGACTCAAGGAAGTTAGACTGTCCGTGTCTAGAGTTTTATCTTTTGTACTATGCTTTGAGAAACAGTAGTAGACTCTATGAAAGGACTGTTCTATAAGGATGACTAGGTTCTGTTCCTATACCTCTAGGAGGTCGTCGGGATAATTTGTACGAAGCCCAAGAGGAGGCTGGAAACTTTTAAGAAGCTGACGGGTCCTTGTACGAAGCCCAAGAGGAGGCTATCATTCCCGGAGGAAGAGATCAATATACGAAGCCTAAGAGGAGGCTGTGAATACTTCTAAGAAGCCGTAGGGTCCTTGTACGAAGCCCAAGAGGAGGCGGGGTTGCTTTTAGGAAGCCCGTGGGTCCTTGAACAATGCCCAAGAGGAGGCCGATGCTTTTAAGAAGCCCGTGGGTCTATCATCTCCTTTCCATTAGGAGAGATAACTCTTTTAAAGATAAAAACCACTGGTAAACGTGCGAGGTTTACTATCCAGCGACTTTTAGCTTTTAAAGAGGGTTCCTTAGTTAAGGTCCAAGATTATGACCGTAGTGGGTACCCAAACCCCGAGACATTCAAGGCAAGCTATCCACAAGGAATAGATCAAGTCAGGAAAGTTTGAGAATTTGGAAGAAACTCAAAGATGCCATTCACGGAGAATACATTCATCTTGGGGAGTAGAGCTTCTTGACGATTCCTAAGGAGGACAGCCGAAGAGAAGACTGTATCTGGTGCTCCTATTGGGGATCTAGGCGTCTATTTCTACGAATAAACGAAACGGCTTTACCTAGTGCTAGACGTAGTTGCCGGGGAAACTCGAAATATCTATACTATTATTACACAGTAGATATAAGTTTATGAAAGGAGACTTACAGTGAGCAGCCCCACAATACAGTTTATAATATGAAAGCAGTAAACGAAAGCGATAACCACTTACTCGGTTGTAGTGCTTCCATGCTGTTTGGTTAGTTTTTCAACAAAGAAAGATTGAAAACAATAGTATATTCAAAATCAAAGGAGAAAGTGCTTTGAAAAAGAAAGATTTGGGGCTTACAGCTCAAGGAGAGGCCCAGGGTTTTATTAGTGAGCGCACTGTTTGGCTTTGTACATCGGGACTTATACAAGTGACTGGGGCCCAAAATGGTTTTCTGTACAAAGGGATGGGTCTTACACTCTCTCAAGAGGCCCAAAAAGTTTAGAGAAAAAAGAGTGGGGCTTATAACACGGGGTAGGCCCAAATGATTTTTCGTTAAAAAATGGCGATCGCGTCGAGGTTTTCTTTTAACGCAGAGGGACTTATACAATAAGTGAGGCCCAAGATGTTTGGTTAAAAGGGGGATTGGGTCTTACACTCTAATAGAGGCCCAAAGTGTTTTGAATGGGTCTTATAGCTCAAGGAGAGGCCCAGATGATTTTTTATTTTTAAACGGGCGACGATCGCGCCGTTTACTTGTACAGAGGGACTTATACAATGAGTGAGGCCCAAAAAGTTTTTGTACAAGGGGGGATGGGTCTTACACTCTCTCAAGAGGCCCAAAAATGTTTTGAAAATGATTTATGAGGGTTGAATTAATCCAAAACCCTAATTTGTTTTCAAAATGTATTTAATTGAATAAAAATTCAATTAAAATGATCAAAAATTGTTTAACACATGGAAACCAAATTGTGATCTTGGATTAATGCTTCAAAAATTAAGTATTGACCTACAAAATAATTAGAAAGCATTAAAAGTTGCAAAATCAATGTAGAAAAAATATTTAAAATGCCAAAAACAATCAAAATATTAATTCTTTACAAAAATATCAATTATATGAAATAAATAATATTTTTGGGATTTTTTGGGAAAACAAAATATTTTAACATTTTTGTGAATTATTAAAAAAAGAATCAACTCAAAATCATTAAAACTCAGAGAGAAATTAATTTTTGAATCAATTAAACAAAATCACAAAATTCAAATATTTGAATTTCTAAAAATGGCGCCAAGAACAAGCTGAAGAACACGTGCGTGTTCTTGGTTTCTCAGATTTGTATTTTCTATCCAATCTCACTGAATACGTAATCATATCATGCAATCCACATATCATTATGCTCGTCTCAACCTCACGATCATGTCTATATCCATTAATTTCATTTAAATTAAACATACAACAAGAAATCACGAAGAGACCTCAAGAACCCTAATTTCTGCATGAAGGCTAGGATTTTTGATACACGATTCAAACAATGCAATTAATTGAGGGAAAACATTCCATGCATGATTATGAACATATGGCCAAATTATTGTGCGAGGAAATATGCATAGATTGAGAGATGCCCAAGTTTAGGCTTACCTTTAGGTCATGACAGCAAGTTCAAAGTGATTTTTGATCTGGAGGTGTTACAGATGAGTTGTGATGATCTGAACAGCTTCCCTACACCCTATGGATTGTGTTTGGATGGTTGGACTTGATTGAAATTGGCTGGATCATTTTGTGGTACCTCAGCTGCACTTTGGTTAAAACCTTGAGCAACCAGCTGGTGATTTTGTGAAATTGGTGTTTCAGAAGTAATCTAAGTGTTTGATCAACTCATATGTGATGTATGTGAGGTGTGTGAGTGATTGGTTTGATTGGAATTGCTCTCAAACTCAAAACCCGATAGTGACTTGCCTTAGAAGGCAAAATTGGAGTGAAAGAAGAGATTTTGAGGAAAGCATCTGTTAGATGGCTTTGGTGTACTCAAACTGATCACAATTGAGCTCTATTTATAGTAGAGCAAGTTTGTTTTGGGATCCACAGTGAATGGCAACTGCAGCAGGTGTTTCCTCAATGTTGGCCAATGGAAATGCAAGTCTCCTCTAGCCATTGACTAGAGGTTAGGGCACAGAGCTATGGTCCCCTTGGTCTTGGATAAGCCTTGACTGATTTTAGATGAGAATGGCTCAGTCCATGCCACCTTGATGGTTCCATTGAATGCCTCATTCCAAATTTGAAGTCTTGTCCCTATTTTGGCCATTCTAGGTTCAACATGCTATTTCTTGTTCCATGGACTTTGGAGGCTTGGCTCAGTGATTGTCCCCTCTAGATTCAATCCTCTGAGGTGTCCAAGTGGATAGGAGCAATTGAATTTGGCTGATTTTGGCAAATCGACCAAAGTTACAAATTCTGCCTTGCCTTGACAGATTTCAGCAAGGTAACTTGCCAATGTCATATCTCATGGTGTAAGTTGAATTTGGCAATGTTCTTGGCCATTTTGGAAAGCTCTTACATGATACAACAACTGTTTGAACAAGTTTGGTTTTGATCTCTTTTGATTCCAAGTGAAAAATCCCCCTACATTTGGCAAAAAGTGAGGCAAAATCTGACTTAGTGAAAATTTCACTAAGTGTTGGAAAAAGTGACTTTTTCACTTTTCAGCCACTTTGATCACTCCATAACTCAAAATCCTTAATGAATTGGAATGACTTGTAGTTGAAGTTTTTATAGATGATAATGAGGGCTACAAATCCAACTTTGGATGAGAAAAAATGGCCTTGTGGTTTAGGAGTTATGGTCCTCCAAAGTTGGTACCCTTGCCACTTTATTTTTAACTTGGAAAAATTTCTAAGTTTTTATGGTTACCCCTTTTACAAGTTATCTCACTTTTCTTGATTTTTCTTGATGAATGATGATTCAAATCATACATTAACATCATTTTAGGGTTAAAAATCCATTTTGGTGCAAAATCTCAAAAAGTCAAAGTTGACTTTTGTGCACAGTTGACTTTTTATCAGATGAATTCCAAACTGTGCAATTCTTCATGAAATCATGTCCTTGACCTAAATAAAACTTGATGGACATGTTCCAAGGGTGTCATAGGGTGTATTGAGGTATTTCCTAGGGTTTGGGAGCATGTCCTGGTCAAAAGTCAAAGTTACAGTTGACTTTTCCCTTAAAACCCTAATTGTGGTGCAGATGAAATTGAGACTTGTTGCTCAAGCTTCTTGGATCAATCCATTGTTCCAAATGGATCAATATGGTATATTAGATACCCTCAAACCATGTATTGAGGTCTTGGTTCATGATTTGCACCAAAAGTCAACTTAGGGGTGAATTAGGTCAAGAAACCCTAATTCCTGATTTTTGATGTATGCATCCCCTGAGGTCAAATTGACTTGATGTTTGGGTCCATGAGGTTCCATGGAGTATATTAGGTTATGTTTTGGATCATTGGCTTGAGCCCAGATGAAAATTTTCCATCTGGAGGCCCTGGTCGACCAAAACCCTAATTTGGTGACACTGTCGATCTTGAAGCTTGATCCACCTAGAAGGGAGCAACCTTGTGCTTGATCCTTGAAGTGGGAGTCCTCTTGATCCATTGTGAATGTTTGAGAGGTTAGATAAGTTGAAGATCATGTCATTCCTTGATTGAGCCTTTGTCTAAAGCTCAGAGAGGGCTTGAAACCCTAATTTTGATTGTAGTGGATGTCACCCATCTTTGGGGAGACTGATGAAGCATAAAGGTACATCCATATTGCGGTGATGATTTGCACAATGATGGGAAACTTTAGTGGTCAAAATTTGGGGTATTACAGATGCCCCTATTTAATCTTCTTGGACCCGAAGGTGTGAATGACGAAGGGATTCGGGCATTCGGGGTGCAAGAGGATTAAATATCGGAATACCCAAAATTTTGATGGTGGTTATGAATGGTAGCTTACGCATTCATCTTCTTTAGCTAAGCAATGATGCTTAGAAAAGGTAAACTTCCCCTCGATCCTGGTCTTCAGCCAAGGAACTGGTCTCAGTTTTCTTTTGTCAACTTCCCCTCGTTCTTGGTTTCCTACCAAGGAACTGGTCTTAGTTTCTGATTTAAACTTCCCCTCGATCCTAGTTTCCTACCAAGGATCTGGTCTCGGTTTCTGATTTAAACTTCCCCTCAATCCTGGTTTCCTACCAAGGATCTGGTCTCGGTTTCTGATTTAAACTTCCCCTCGATCCTGGTTTCCTACCAAGGAACTGGTCTTAGTTTCTTTTGTCAATAAACTTTATTGACATGGGACGCTGTTAGTAGCGGTTTTCCTTCAAACTTCTCGCCGAATTTTCCTGGGGAGATGCCATTTGAGTAGGAAATGTTTTGCTATCAGACTTGCTGGGGAACCCAGTCGTCCGAGTTGTAGAGTTGTACAAACTTCTCTGTTGGAGACGCCATTTGTTTCTACTGGGGAAAGCGAGTCTCTTGAGAGACTGTTTTCGTTTGTGGGCTTACATCATACTTTTCTCGGGATCTTTCCGGAGAAATGCCATATGATGGAATCCAATTTTGAGGTGCCAATGACCTTTTCATCAACGGTCTTTTCGGAGCAAAACTGGTGTGCTGCCGAATCTCTGATCACGAGGCTTTCTCTGTGGATTTTCCTTAATCCGGGAAAGCAAGGATATCATCTTTGATGGCGAAGAGTGACATCTGTTGAAGGTTCTCTAATCTTTCAGAGGTTCAAATTATCAAAGTGGCCAAGTGCCGACTCTGATCTAAAGATACACTGGTGGCGAGATTGTGCAGACGCAACACTTCCTGACGAGGAAAGAACTGACAAACTCGATTGAGAAAACTGTTTATCACTAGGGGACAAGACCGACTCAAGTGATAGTGATGCAATACGAAATGCGAACGCAAATAAAATGCATAAAGTACGTGTGTATATGCTGACAAAACAGACGCGACATACAGACTAATGGATGAACACAATTGGATACCGGCCATCGCGGGGCGAAGAAGTACCGTTGGTTCAAAATAGCAATTCCACCTTGCTTAGGAGAGATAGTCCCGTTGGGAGCTATGTTGATCGGGCTTAGGAGATGAGAACTCGGTCGAGGCGTGTCAGACGAAACAAGGTCTCTGGCACAGTTGATCCCTTCATTCAGGCATACTGGCTTAGAAGGAGTACTTTGATTCTGCACTTTGAAGTTCGCTTACTTCGGGAGAAGCGATCGATGTTCTTCTGATGTTCAACAGTCAAAAGAAATGCCATCTTTAATTTAAAAGCAGAAAAAGTTTAACAAGTAAATTTATTTTTGTTTTATTTCAAGAATCGCCGATTAAGTTTAAACAACGTCGTTCTGTAAAGCTAAAACAAGTAAAGAATTACAAACAAAAGCACAAGGGCTCAAATTTTATTGATAAGATGGAGATCAGCCAAACGCGTGATTCCAAAGAGTATATACAAAGTTAGAAAATGGTAATTTACAGGGAAAAGGGCTACGTTGAAACATAACGACCACTATCCTTCTACCAACTTTGAGTTCGGGACATCCTGAGCTTCTGTCGAAGATGACCTTGACTGGAGTTTTCCTGACGGATGATGTAACTGCTGTTGAGGGACTTGCCTCTGTTGAACATAGTTACTTGCCATTATCCCTAACTTTTGCCTGGATTGTACTATGAGATTTCCAATCCATCGGGATGATTTTTTTTTTCATGTCTCTAACTTTTGCCTGGACCGCCCTTTCGGGTTTTCAATCCACCGAGACGTTTTTTTTTAGTTTAGGCGAAGTATTTCTTGACTACATCAATATTCGTGGGGTAGGCAAATTCCTCTCCGTCCATGGTTGCAAGTCTCAAGGCGCCGCCTGAGAAAGCCTTTGTGACCACATAGGGGCCATCATAATTTGGGGTCCATTTGCCCCGAGAATCAGTGAGAAATGATTGTATCTTCTTGAGCACAAGGTCTCCTTTCCTGAAGACACGAGGTCGGACCTTTTTGTCAAACGCCCTCTTCATTCTTTGCTGATACAACTGACCGTGGCGTAGTGCTGTGATTCGTTTTTCCTCGATCAGATTCAATTCGTCGTGTCGACTTTGGCACCATTCAGCTTCGGTAAGCTTAGCTTCCATCAATACCCGGATTGATGGGATCTCTACTTCTATGGGGAGAACTGCCTCCATGCCATATACTAGAGAGAAAGGGGTTGCCCCTGTTGAAGTGCGGACAGATGTGCGATAACCGTGAAGAGCAAAGGGTAGCATTTCGTGCCAATCTTTATAGGTTACAACCATCTTTTGAACGATCTTCTTGATGTTCTTGTTAGCCGCTTCTACCGCTCCGTTCATCTTTGGTCGGTAGGGAGATGAGTTATGGTGTTCAATTTTGAACTCTGTACACAACTCCTTCATCATCTTGTTGTTCAAGTTAGATCCATTATCAGTAATGATCTCGCTTGGAACACCATAACGGCAGATGATATTGTTTTTGATAAATCGGACCACCACTTGTCGGGTTACATTGGCGAATGACGCTGCTTCGACCCACTTGGTGAAATAGTCAATGGCTACCAGGATGAACCGATGTCCATTTGAAGCCTTGGGCTCAATCATGCCAATCATGTCGATTTCCCATATGGAAAAAGGCCACGGGGAAGAAAGAACTTTGAGATGTGATGGCGGTACATGAATTTTGTCGGAGTATATCTGACACTTGTGACACCTCCTTATGTACTTGTAGCAGTCAGATTCCATTGTCAACCAATAGTACCCGGCCCTGAGAATTTTTCTCGCCATTGTGTGTCCGTTGGCATGAGTGCCAAAGGATCCTTCATGAATTTGTTTCATGAGCATGTCTGCTTCTGGTCTGTCGATGCATCGGAGCAAGACCATGTCAAAATTTCTCTTATAAAGAGTGTCACCGCTCAGGAAGAAGTTTCCAGCCAATCTTTTGAGGGTTTTCCTGTCTTTTCTGAGTGCCCCAGATGGGTACTCTTGTTTCTGAAGGAAGCATTTGATATCGTGATACCAAGGTCTGTCGTCTATGACTGCTTCAATCGCGAAGATGTAAGCGGGCCGTTCAAGGCGCATGATGTCGATCTTAGGTATGTCATTCCATCGACCTACACTAATCATCGAAGAGAGAGTGGCTAATGCATCAGCCATGTGATTCTCATCACGAGGGATGTGATGAAAGTCGACTCTGTTGAAGAAAGGTAACAACCTTCTTGCATAGTCTTTGTAAGGAATCAATCCTGATTGGTATGTGTTCCAATCTCCTTTTATCTGATTGATAACCAAGGCTGAGTCGCCATATACGTCCAAGTTTTTGATCCTTAAATCAATCGCTTCTTCGAGACCCATAATACAAGCTTCGTATTCGGCCTCGTTGTTCGTACATTTGAACGTAAGTCGAGCGGTGAAAGGAATGTGGGTACCCTGAGGGGTAATAATGATTGCCCGAATTCCGTTTCCATAATGATTGACTGCTCCGTCAAAGATAAGTCCCCACTGGGAACCTGGTTCTGGCCCTTCACCGGGTAGCGGTTCATCACAATCTTTCATTTTTAGATACATGACATCTTCGTCTGGGAAGTCAAACCCGATTGATTCTTGATTGTCAATCGGTTGTTGAGCCAAATGATCGGCTAAAATACTTCCTTTAACGGCTTTCTGAGCATGGTACTCTATGTCATATTCTGATAACAGCATCTGCCAACGGGCAATCCTTCCCGTGAGAGCAGGTTTTTCGAAAACGTACTTGATTGGATCCATTTCGGAGACCAACCAAGTAGTATGACGAATCATGTACTGGCGAAGACGTTTGGCTACCCAAGCCAAAGCGCAACAAGTTTTCTCAAGCATTGTGTACCGAGTCACGCAGTCGGTGAATTTCTTGCTTAGGTAGTAGATGGCAGACTCTTTCCTTTTAGTTTCGTCTTGTTGGCCAAGTACACATCCCATTGGTTCCTCTAGGACTGTGAGGTAAATGATCAGTGGTCTTCCTTCCACTGGAGGTGATAGAATCGGAGGATTCAACAGATATTCCTTGATACTGTCGAAGGCGGTTTGGCAATCTTCTGTCCAAACGCAATCCTGGTTCTTTTTTAGTAACTTAAAGATCGGCGCGCATGTCGCGGTCATGAGGAATATGAATCTGGAGATGTAGTTCAAACGTCCCAGGAATCCTCTGACTTGTTTTTCAGTTTTTGGAGAAGGCATTTCTTGAATGGCCTTGACCTTGTCAGGATCAACTTCAATTCCTTTCTGGATGACGATGAACCCTAATAATTTCCCCGAACGGACACCGAAGGTGCACTTGTTGGGATTCAAGCGGAGCTTGAATTTTCTTAGACGTTCGAACAATTTTGATAGATGTTCAACGTGCTCATCCTCTGTTCTTGATTTTGCAATCAAATCATCGACATATACCTCGATCTCTTTGTGTATCATGTCATGAAACAGAGTTGTCATGGCCCTTTGATAGGTTGCCCCGGCATTCTTCAAACCGAACGGCATTACCTTGTAACAAAAGGTACCCCATGGGGTAATGAACGAAGTTTTCTCCATGTCTTTCGGCGCCATTTTGATTTGGTTATAGCCCGAGAATCCATCCATGAAGGAGAAAACTTTGAACTTTGCTGTACTGTCTACCAGCATGTCAATGTGCGGTAAAGGAAAATCGTCCTTTGGACTTGCCTTGTTCAGATCTTTGTAATCAACACACATTCTGACCTTTCCGTCCTTTTTGGGAACGGGTACGATGTTGGCTAACCATTGAGGATATTCAGATGTAGCGAGGAAACCCGCGTCGATCTGTTTCTGTACCTCCTCCTTGATTTTGATGGCCATGTCCGGGTGAGTGCGTCTCAACCTTTGCTTTACTGGAGGATATTCCGATCTTAACGGTAAATGATGTTCCACGATGTTGGTATCCAACACTGGCATATCCTGATAGGACCAAGCGAATACATCGGGGAATTCTTTGAGAAGTTTTATCAGATCTTCTCTGGCAGTTGGACTGAGCAGTGCTCCGATCCTGATTTCTTTTCTCTCTTTTTCTGAACCCAAGTTTACCGTTTCGAACGGCTCTTTGTGAGGTTCAATGGACCTTTCCTCTTGTCTGAGTAATCGGGAGATCTCTTCTGGAATTTCTGCGTCCTCTTCTTCTTCAGCTTCAAATACCGGGAATTCAAAGTTGGGAGAAGGCATTGGATCGTATGTTTCAATGGGGTATAAAACAAGCAATCTGCATGACATGATGATTCGTGTTTAAAAGAGATAGAGAAAATGTAAGTGTGTGCAGTGTTTTGATTTTACTGCTTGTTTTTATTATTGAATGTTTTTTAGGATTACCATTTTCTGAGAAAAAGCAAAAAGAGAAAACAGCAATAATGCGGAAGTTACAGAACGACGTTATTTTATTAATGCACAAGTCGGTTCTTGAAACTACAGCCCTATAAAACAAAACTCACTCGCTTTGGGCAAAGCGAAGAGGGAAATTTACAGAAAGCGAGCCCTATCAAAACATCTGTTTCACCTGGGCAGGGTGAAAGGCTTAAAGATGGCAATTACTTTGACTGGCGAACGACCTTCGGAACATCGACAACAACCCATTGGCGGCGAACTCCTTGGTGAATCACAAAGTCTGGCACCTTCCTTGATTTGTCTTCAGAAATAACGCTGATTTCTGGTGGAGTAGGATCATTGGAATCTGTTTCCCAGGCAGAATTGTCGTAGGAGGATTCCTCTGTTGCATTTTGCATAGCATTGGTACTCTCAGCTGTATCTCCCCATCCAGTTGGCTGGATGTCTTCGAACCTGATACGAGAGCTTTCGGGAACAGTGTACTTGACCATAAAGTCGTATTTTCCACTTGGTTGTCCCAGGGTTTCCCAACCTTCTTTGGGACTGGAGGAGTCATCTTTGATGACGTTGACCTCGGGAAAAGCATAGTTGATGAATTCTAGTCCTGCAAACGTTGCGAATTCATCTTCATGTTGGGTAGTTTCTGAATGACCTAAGTGTTGATCCCATGACATGGTGGGGATACAGGTATTCTGTTCAATGACGCTCAGCTGAGTTTCATTGTTCGGCTGACTTTCTTGCCCCAAGTCTCCTGGGTAAGGCTGCCACATTGGCAGGCCATCCATCGGGCCATAGTAATTGTGATCAAAGTTGTCTTTCATCAGAGTGTCTTCCTCTAATGAATTTGGCGGAGCACGACATCCTTCCGGATCACAATCTCCGTAGATCATTTTGACATCTGATCTTGGTATAAATCTCGGACTTTCTTTAGGAAAGCAAAAAGGCATAGGCACCTCTTCCTGAGACATATAGCCGTCCTTGTTAAGGTCGGACTTCCATTCTTCATCTGTGTCAGAGGGATCTTCCTCATTGATAGCATGAACTGTATGAGACACTGGGTGAAGAAAACCTCCACTGTGGAAGAAGTTTTGAAGGGGATGAAGACTTTCATCGTTGGCAGCTGTCTGGGTACAGGTCACAGAAAAACCAAGACCCTTCTTTGTTTTATTGTCAATAGGAATGACAAGCCGTCCCCATCCTGTCGTATCGGTACTCTCGACCGCTTTGATAGCATCTTTGTATGAAGAAATTGAAGTTCCTTCTTTGAACTGATTGTACTTGCTCACCGATAGTGCTTAGAACTGAGTTCCAATAACCTCTTCGGGTTCCACACAAGTAGATGATGATAGGTTACTCACAAGCAAGGCTTGTTCCCCATAAACCGTGACAAGTTGATCGTTCTTGACGAACTTTAGCTTTTGGTGGAGGGTTGAAGTAACCGCTCCAGCCTGATGTATCCAAGGTCTTCCTAATAAACAACTGTATGTTGCCCGGATGTCCATGCCCTGGAAAGTGATTTGGAAAGTGTGAGGACCAATAGTTATAGGAAGATCAACTTCGCCGATAACCGTTTTTCTGGATCCGTCGAATGCTTTGACGACGACCTCGCTGACTCTCATCGGAGGGCCCTTGAATGATAATTGCGTCAAAGTGGACTTTGGCATAACATTCAGGGCTGACCCTGTGTCTACCAGCACGTTGGCTAAAGCATCGCCCTGGCAGTTAACTGTAATGTTGAGGCCATGTTATGACGACGACCCTCTTCGGGTAATTCCTCATCACTAAATCCCAAATTATTGCAGGAAGTGATGTTAGAGACAATACTATCGAACTGTCTGATTGTTACATCCTGTTCCATAAAGGCTTGCTCCAAGACTTTCTGTAGAGCCTCCCTGTGGGCTTCTGAACTGAGTAACAGTGATAATACCGAGATCTTCGAAGGAGTTTGTAACAGTTGATCAACAATGTTGTATTCACTCCTTTGGATGAGCTTTAGCATCTCATATTTGTCTTTTGAAAAGTCGGGATTACTAGATTGACCGACTGGTGGATCAGGAATTTCTGCCTGAAGTTCCTTTTCTTTGTTGGATTCTCCAACCCCTCGGTTGAAGATTCGACCGCTCCGTGTTACACGACTGATGTCTGCAATATTCACGACGGAGGGTAATGGAATTTCCTTTCCATTCTCGATTTTTGTTGCACCATATTTGTAAGGGATTGCCTTAGCTGATTCATACGGTAGTGGCCCTGGCAGATAGATGACTATGGGAACCTTCTGATTTTTCTGACCATCATAAGTAACCTTGATTCGTTCTCGGTTGGGAACTCTAGATTCGTCAAGTAGAGGGATAATGGCAAAAACATCCCTGGTCCTGTGATGACCAGAGATCGTGACAACATCCTCAACTTGCTCGGCAAGGTAGTTCGGCGACCAAATGATGGGTCCTGAACTTGGATATGGACGAATTTCTCCATGATCGACCTGACCCTGAAGAGCTGCTCTCACAAGGTAACACCCTTGGTTACTTTCTGAACAGACGCTACAACTGTCATAGTTGTGTGGTGGTACCTGGCCACGTCCACTTTGAATACAATGTAACCTCACTAGGTTACCTTCCATTGATCGGACATCCTGACTTTGACGACGAGTAGGATTCCTGTTATTGATACTAATCTGCTGAGTATCTTCGTCCATATAGATTAGCATCCACCAATGATTTAACAAGTGCTGAAGTGCCTCCTGGACAAGGGTACAACCCTGATCATTTTCGCAACCCGCTTTACAGCTTTGATAGTCATGTGATATTAAGAATCCGAGTCGGACCTGCTCAGCATGTAACTCTACCAGGTTGGTATTCATCACGCGAATATCAAAGATCTGAACCATGTTGATTTGATAGGGATTCCTATCATGGTAGTCTTTGATCCATCCAAGATCCATCTGACGCTGGAGGGCCTCTTGTATGAAAGAGCATCCCTGTTTGTTTACCGTGCAAGTCAGACAGGAACTGTAATCGTGCCGCGGCAGATTATGATACTGGCTTTGCCTTGAGTGCATCGCCACCAAGCTGACATTCATCGCACAGATGTCGTGGTTTTGAATGACGTTAGAATTCGTAGAGACCATGTTAACTCCACGAACTCGGTGCTCTTGGATCCATCCGAGATCCATCTGTTCCTGCAGAGCTGCTTGCACTACAGAACATCCCTGGTTGTCTTTAGAGCAGATATCACACTGGTGATAATTATGAGGTGGCACATGGCCATATCCACTCTGTCTACAATGCATCTTGACCAGATTGGTCCCCAATAAGAATACATCGTGAATTTGATAGACATTGTTAGTCTCTTTCTCAATCAGATTGACTACAATTTTCTCATGTTGAGGCAGCGGGTTCGTAAGAACATTAAGATTCATATCTTTGAAAGATAAGAGCCCGCTCCTAACAAGCTTTTGCACGTCGGATTTGAAATTAAGACAAGTCTCAATGTTATGCCCTGAACCTCCTTAATGATAAGGGCATGTTTGATCCGCTTTAAACCAAAAAGGCGGATTTTCCAAAACTGAAAGGGGAGACTTAGTCTGAATGTGCCCCTTAGCCAGCAGTAACAGAAACAGCTCTGCGTACGTTACGGGTATAGGATCAAATCTTGGTGGCCGTGTTGTACGGTTGTTGTTATATGGAGGACGAGCCTGTTGAAGAGGCTGTTGTGTCCTTTGTTGGTCAGGTTGGCTCTGCGCAACCTGAGGTTGATACATAGGAACAGGCGTGGGGCCGATAGCAGGAGTAACAGCTGCTACTAGCTGATAACGTCGCCTTTGCTTTCCGAGAGAGATATTCCCAATATCTCGCTCTTTTTTCTTAGGGAGAGCACTACCGTATTTTTTAGTACCGCTCATTGATCCAGTGTCTTTTACCAAACATCCTTCTCGGACGGCTTCCTCAAGACGTACACCCATGCCGACCATTTCGTTGAAATCACTGGCCCACTGACAACCATTCGGTCATAGTAAAATGAGCTTAAGGTCTTTAAGAAGATCTTTGTCATCTCTTTTTCCTCAAGAGGTGGACAAATTTGAGCGGTAATTTCACGCCATCTCTGAGCATACTCCTTAAAGGTTTCCTTGTTCTTTTGTGACATTGATCTGAGTTGATCTCTGTCGGGTGCCATGTCCAAATTGTACTTGTATTGTTGGACGAAGGCAGTGCCAAGATCTCTGAATGTGCTAATCGTAGCACGGTTTAAACCCATGTACCATTTTAATGCGGCACCGGTTAAACTATCCTGAAAGTAGTGAATCAGCAGGTCCTGATTCTCCGTCTGAGCTGACATCCGCCGAGCGTACATCACCAGATGGCTCTGAGGGCAAGAGTTACCCTTGTATTTTTCAAAGTCGGGCACTTGGAACTTGAGCGGGACTTTCACATTTGGGACCAAGCAGAGGTCTGCGGCGTCCTTTCCAAATAGATCCTGACCGCGAATGGCTTGCAGTTCCTTCTGCATTTCCAAGAACTGTTCCTGGAATTCCTCCATTCTGTCAAACATAGTTTCCTTCTTACCATAAGGTGTCTGTGGAATCTGTCCTTCCGGGACAGTGTGCACCACAGGGGGTGGTACCGTGACTACGGCAGTAAGTCTTGGCGTTTCCCAAAGTTTGTAACCTTCAGGAGTCTTGAGTATGCCCCTGGCATCTTCTCTTTCCCGAAGTTTGTAACCTTCAGGCCCAGCGGCTTCTGTTGCGATTCCCTGATCTTCAGTGATCGGCGGAACATATCCTTCCGAGATATAGTTAACAGGCATGCCCCAAGGACGATCTTTCGGTATCTGATACCTAGGATCATACTTCTCCACTATGGGCGTTGAGGTGATCTCTGAGATCACAGTTCTTTGTAGCTGAGCTTCTGCCATGGCTTGCATGTCGTTACGAAGCTTTCTCATATCCTCTCTCAGAGCGTCGAGCTCTTCTCTCAATTCTCTGTTCTCTTCCTCAAGATCATCCATCTTTTTCTGACGATTGGCCCGAGTATTATACGAATGAGACAGTTTGACTCTAGAATCGAGATACAAACGTGAGATTCGTAGGGAAGAAGAATACGGGATGTGAGAATGATGAATGCAATGATTATATTAATTGTTTTTTTTTGTTTAATCAAAATAAACTTCGACAATTAGATTGCAAATATCAAACACTGGGGAAACCCCTTTTTATTGAATTCCAAAGGATTACAGAAATAGAAATACAGTAGATTAAAAAGTGCAGAAACAGATACCTAAACTAATGGGTCCCGAGTCCTCTCTGAGGAGAAAGCGGGTGCTGATTCTGATATCTTCCTTTTCTTTGACCGGGGCTCCTGGGCCGTTGTCGGGTTGTCATTCCTTTGCCAAGCGAAAGGAGTGAGCAAATTCCTTTGGTCATCTTGATTCTCTACAGCATGTTGCTCCAAAATTTCAATCAGAGCATCTTTCTCTTTCAGTAATTGCTGTATTTTGATGCACTCTACGTCGAGGGTGCGGTACTTGTTCTTCCAAGACCTTCTTTCCTTTTGAACTTTGTTGAGAGTAACCTGAAGCTTTTCAGTTTCCGTCATGAAGTAAATGACAGATTCCCTCGGCGGAAGAATTCCGTAACGAGGGTAGGGCATTTTCAGCTTGAGAGCTCTAGTTTGTACCCAGTGGAGATAAGGCTCCACCGAGACACAGTCTGGTTTTCCCAGAGACTCTCGTCCTTTCTTATGAACATGTTTCCAAGCTTGCACTATTTCCATCTTTAGTGCTCTGTCACTTTCTCCTTCCTTGAAGAAAAGACCTTCCAGATGAACACCCAGTGGGATGTGTCTCATCGGGTATCCAAATTGACGAAGAACCAATATCGGATGGTAGTTGATTCCTCCTTTAGTTCCTATGAGGGGTACGTTGGGGAAGTTTCCACAACGGTCAATGATTCTGATTCCCTCATAAATCCTATTACACCAATCTATATCGGAATTGGTGAGAGACATGATCTTCTGCGACCAACGTAAGACACTCTTGCAATCCCAAAAAGCAGCAGACTTAGGCAAATGGGATATAAACCATTTGTAGAGCAAAGGTACACAACATGTGATCTCCCCTCCATTGTACAAATTTCCCAAGTGTACAGAATGATACGCATCTGCAAGCAAAGTCGGCACAGGGTTTCCAATGAGAAAAACCTTAATAGCGTTGATATCGACGAAGTTATTGATGTTGGGAAACAAAAATAACCCGTAGGTGAGCAAGACAAAGATGCTTTCAAAAGCAGTCCCGTTCCCTATACTAGCGAAGTATAGAGCCTTTTTTGTCAAGAACTGGGCTGGCAAACCTTGGATGCCACCCTTAGTGGTCATGTGAGTCCTGACCTCAGACTCGTCCAAATGAATTGCTATTGCAATAGTCTGATTCTTTGGAATTTCTTCCAGTCCAAAAAATGGAGCTCGATCAGTGATATGTAAATCAGTCAGATGAGAATACTCCTCCAGCGTTGGTGCAAGCTGGTAATCCGGGAATGTGAAACAGTGATAAACCGGATCGTAGAATTGAATGAACGCGTCCATGATCCCCTTAATCACATGGACTCTTAACAGTGGTAGCAAACCACCGTGCTTGGCTCTGAAAGCCTCTGGGTTAACGATCATCCTCGCTAACTTTCTCAAATCCTCTAGCTTTGGAACCTTAAAGGTATACTGGTGAGTTCTCCTTCTACCGAAATCCATTAATGCAATCTTTTTCTTCAGTATTTGCAATCACAGTCTTAGTTTAATTTGAAAAACAGAGAGACTAGAAGAGAAGTTTTTTGAATGTTTTAATGTTTTATTAAATGAATGCATGAATGCAGCACACAAAAACATAGAAAAAACATGGGGTCAAAGGGTCGTTGTCATGAAGTCAAGGCTCTACCCATCCCCAAAGGTTTATACTAGGGTGATTTTTGTACCTGTACTCATTATCATCAGCTCCTCCCAGGAAAGCAAAACAACAAGCGGATCGCCAGTGAGTTGTAGAGCAATCTAAGAGTAAGTGTCATTCACCGAGAATAGATCACCAGCCTCAAATGAGGGTAGTATCGCGTAACAACTATTTCCGATAGTTTCCGCACTACGAAAGGGTTTGGCTCCTCAGCTTCTCAAATTTAACAACCGGCCCATTGGCTAGAAGAGTGAATGGGTTGCGTTGGTCAGCCTCCACTGAGGTTGATGGTCGACCCCGTCGCCATCACTTAAGTGTATACTCATTCTCACCACATGCGGCATCACACGCATTCCCATTAGCAGAAAAATAAACATGTATAGCAATTAGGAAAAGCAGTATATATATTTGTCCTAAACATCCTAGACCTTTAAAGCTAAGAATCCTAAGTTCCTGACAGAAAATGGGTTCCCCGGCGGAAGCCCCAATCTGTGGTTTTCATACAAGTGAAGAGAAAAAAGGTTTGTCCAAGGTTTTCACCTTAAACGTTTAAGAAAGAATTTTAGGCCCCACGGTGGGCACCATTTTTCTGTAGCGAGCGATTTTGGACGCGGTTCTTAAGCGCTGGTCGCTCTCTGCGGTTTGAGCTTTGACTACAGGTCGATTCATTTTTTATCCTATTGTGAGCTGAATAAGGAAGGGAAATAGATGTCTCCAATTAACCCTGCTTGCATACTGAGTTTAAAGAGCGGTCTGTTAGGTTACGAATGCTATCAATGTGGGGGGCCTTTGTACTGGTTATTTGTATTTTCGCCAATACTGTTTTCTTTCTTTTTACCTGGGCAGAAGGTTTCTGGCGGGGAACAAGGATTAGGATGTTAGGACTGATGCTTTTGAATTACTGCTTTTGATTAATGGAGATATGGGATTTAGGTTTTTTGTTGATTGTGCTCGCTAAGATCTTTTCTTTCGACCTTATGCCTACGTATTCCCGTTTACCAAAACAGGGAAATCAGAGCGTTCATAGTTCCTCCTATTCTATGGGAGGAAATGGGTGTTTTTTGGTGTCTTGTTCAAAGCCCAAGACGTGAAGCGAAAGGTGGTTTGTATCTTGTTCAAAGCCCAAGATGTGAAGTTGAAAAAAAACCATGACTTTAGAGAGAATTTGTCATCTCTAAAGAGGGGAGGAGGAGAATTACTTTAACTGGGATACGCGGATCCGAGCAATCCCATAATTTCTGAAGAAAGGGTTTTAACCTGAAGGAGAAGACTTTAACTCAGTGTAGAGCAACGCCATCTTTCCTTAGGAATTCCTCATGCTAAAAGAAGGACAGTGGCATGGATTTAAATAATCCAGAGGCTTGCCGCTTATAGCGATTAGATGAAGGGAAAGGAGTTGTTGATGTTTGTGTACTGTGAACGAGGCACAACTTTGATGCTAAAAGGTTGATTGGATCAACCAGTGGTTTTCTTATACAAAGTCTAAGAGGAGGCTAATTTGTGTCCCGTACAAAGCCCGAGAGAGAGGCTAAAAGATTTTGACCCGACGATGGAGTCTTTGTGTCTCGTACGAAGCCCAAGATGGAGGCTATTGTTTGTTTGACTCAACAAGGGAGTCTTTATGTGTCTCGTACGAAGCCCGAGAGAGAGGCTAAAACGTTGTTTGACTCCGCTGGGGAGAATCATTGTGCAAAGCCCAAGAGAAGGCTAAGGTTACTGTGTCAGTTAAGTGACAGGTCCAGTATACTGATTTTGAAAGAGAAAATCAGTTCTTATATGAGCATCACTGTACTCATGGGTTAGATCTGAGGATCAGGGTTGTTTCCTTTTCTTTGAGGAAACTGGAAATCCAAAGGGTATTGAGACTGTCCGAGTCTGCGGGTTTCCTTCCTATTTAACGAAGGGGTCACTTGAGAATGTCTTTGAGACTCAAGGAAGTTAGACTGTCCGTGTCTAGAGTTTTATCTTTTGTACTATGCTTTGAGAAACAGTAGTAGACTCTATGAAAGGACTGTTCTATGAGGATGACTAGGTTCTGTTCCTATACCTCTAGGAGGTCGTCGGGATAATTTGTACGAAGCCCAAGAGGAGGCTGGAAACTTTTAAGAAGCCGACGGGTCCTTGTACGAAGCCCAAGAGGAGGCTATCTTTCCCGGAGGAAGAGATCATTATACGAAGCCTAAGAGGAGGCTGTGAATATTTCTAAGAAGCCGTAGGGTCCTTGTACGAAGCCCAAGAGGAGGCGGGGTTGCTTTTAGGAAGCCCGTGGGTCCTTGAACAATGCCCAAGAGGAGGTCGATGCTTTTAAGAAGCCCGTGGGTCTATCATCTCCTTTCCATTAGGAGAGATAACTCTTTTAAAGATAAAAACCACTGGTACACGTGCGAGGTTTACTATCCAGCGACTTTTAGCTTTTAAAGAGGGTTCCTTAGTTAAGGTCCAAGATTATGACCGTAGTGGGTACCCAAACCCCGAGACATTCAATGCAAGCTATCCACAAGGAATAGATCAAGTCAGGAAAGTTCGAGAATTTGGAAGAAACTCAAAGATGCCATTCACGGAGAATACATTCATCTTGGGGAGTAGAGCTTCTTGACGATTCCTAAGGAGGACAGCCGAAGAGAAGACTGTATCTGGTGCTCCTATTGGGGATCTAGGCGTCTATTTCTACGAATAAACGAAACGGCTTTACTTAGTGCTAGACGTAGTTGCCGGGGAAACTCGAAATATCTATACTATTATTACACAGTAGATATGAGTTTATGAAAGGAGACTTACAATGAGCAGCCCCACAATACAGTTTATAATATGAAAGCAGTAATTGAAAGCGATAACCACTTACTCGGTTGTAGTGCTTCCATGCTGTTTGGTTAGTTGTTCAACAAAGAAAGATTGAAAACAACAGTATATTCAAAATAAAAGGAGAAAGTTATTTGAAAAAGAAAGATTTGGGGCTTACAGCTCAAGGAGAGGCCCAGGGTTTTATCAGTGAGCGCACTGTTTGGCTTTGTACAGCGGGACTTATACAAGTGACTGGGGCCCAAAATGGTTTTCTGTACAAAGGGATGGGTCTTACACTCTCTCAAGAGGCCCAAAAAGTTTAGAGAAAAAAGAGTGGGGCTTATAACACGGGGTAGGCCCAAATGATTTTTCGTTTAAAAATGGCGATCGCGCCGAGGTTTTCTTTTAACGCAGAGGGACTTATACAATAAGTGAGGCCCAAGATGTTTGGTTAAAAGGGGGATTGGGTCTTACACTCTAATAGAGGCCCAAAGTGTTTTGAATGGGTCTTATAGCTCAAGGAGAGGCCCAGATGATTTTTTATTTTTAAACGGGCGACGATCGCGCCGTTTACTTGTACAGAGGGACTTATACAATGAGTGAGGCCCAAAAAGTTTTTGTACAAGGGGGGGTGGGTCTTACACTCTCTCAAGAGGCCCAAAAATCTTTTGAAAATGATTTATGAGGGTTGAATTAATCCAAAACCCTAATTTGTTTTCAAAATGTATTTAATTGAATAAAAATTCAATTGAAATGATCCAAAATTGTTTAACACATGGAAAACAAATTGTGATCTTGGATTAATGCTTCAAAAATTAAGTATTGACCTACAAAATAATTAGAAAGCATTAAAAGTTGCAAAATCAATGTAGAAAAAATATTTAAAATGCCAAAAACAATCAAAATATTAATTCTTTACAAAAATATCAATTATATGAAATAAATAATATTTTTGGGATTTTTTGGGAAAATAAAATATTTTAACATTTTTGTGAATTATTAAAAAAAGAATCAACTCAAAATCATTAAAACTCCGAGAGAAATTAATTTTTGAATCAATTAAACAAAATCACAAAATTCAAATATTTGAATTTCTAAAAATGGCGCCAAGAACAAGCTGAAGAACACGCGCGTGTTCTTGGTTTCTCAGATTTGCATTTTCTATCCAATCTCACTGAATACGTAATCATATCATGCAATCCACATATCATTATGCTCGTCTCAACCTCACGATCATGTCTATATCCATTAATTTCATTTAAATTAAACATACAACAAGAAATCACGAAGAGACCTCAAGAACCCTAATTTCTGCATGAAGGCTAGGATTTTTGATACACGATTCAAACAATGCAATTAATTGAGGGAAAACATTCCATGCATGATTATGAACTTATGTCCAAATTATTGTGCAAGGAAATATGCATAGATTGAGAGATGCCCAAGTTTAGGCTTACCTTTAGGTCGTGACAGCAAGTTCAAAGTGATTTTTGATCTGGAGATGTTACAAATGAGTTGTGATGATCTGAACAGCTTCCCTACACCCTATGGATTGTGTTTGGATGGTTGGACTTGATTGAAATTGGCTGGATCATTTTGTGGTACCTCAGCTGCACTTTGGTTAAAACCTTGAGCAACCAGCTGGTGATTTTGTGAAATTGGTGTTTCAGAAGTAATCTAAGTGTTTGATCAGCTCATATGTGATGTATGTGAGGTGTGTGAGTGATTGGTTTGATTGGAATTTCTCTCAAACTCAAAACCCGATTGTGACTTGCCTTAGAAGGCAAAATTGGAGTAAAAGAAGAGATTTTGAGGAAAGCATCTGTTAGATGGCTTTGGTGTACTCAAACTGATCACAATTGAGCTCTATTTATAGTAGAGCAAGTTTGTTTTGGGATCCACAGTGAATGGCAACTGCAGCAGGTGTTTCCTCAATGTTGGCCAATGGAAATGCAAGTCTCCTCTAGCCATTGACTAGAGGTTAGGGCACAGAGCTATGGTCCCCTTGGTCTTGGATAAGCCTTGACTGATTTCAGATGAGAATGGCTCATTCCATTCCACCTTGATGGTTCCATTGAATGCCTCATTCCAAATTTGAAGTCCTGTCCCTATTTTGGCCATTCTAGGTTCAACATGTTATTTCTTGTTCCATGGACTTTGGAGGCTTGGCTCAGTGATTGTCCCCTATAGATTCAATCCTCTGAGGTTTCCAAGTGGATAGGAGCAATTGAATTTGGCTGATTTTGGCAAATCGACCAAAGTTGAAAATTCTGCCTTGCCTTGACAGATTTCAGCAAGGTAACTTTCTAATGTCATATCTCATGGTGTAAGTTGAATTTGGCAATGTTCTTGACCATTTTGGAAAGCTCTTACATGATACAACAACTGTTTGAACAAGTTTGGTTTTGATCTCTTTTGATTCCAAGTGAAAAATCCCCCTACATTTGGCAAAAAGTGAGGCAAAATCTGACTTAGTGAAAATTTCACTAAGTGTTGGAAAAAGTGACTTTTTCACTTTTCAGCCACTTTGATCACTCCATAACTCAAAATCCTTAATGAATTGGAATGACTTGTAGTTGAAGTTTTTGTAGATGATAACGAGGGCTACAAATCCATCTTGGGATGAGAAAAAATGGCCTTGTGGTTTAGGAGTTATGATCCTCCAAAGTTGATACCCTTGCCACTTTATTTTTAACTTAGAAAAATTTCTATGTTTTTATGGTTACCCCTTTTACAAGTTATCTCACTTTTCTTGATTTTTCTTGATGAATGATGATTCAAATCATACATTAACATCATTTTAGGGTTAAAAATCCATTTTGGTGAAAAATCTCAAAAAGTCAAAGTTGACTTTTGTGCACAGTTGACTTTTTATCAGATGAATTCCAAACTGTGCAATTCTTCAGGAAATCATGTCCTTGACCTAAATCAAACTTGATGGACCTATTCCAAGGGTGTCATAGGGTGTATTGAGGTATGTCCTAGGGTTTGGGAGCATGTCCTGGTCAAAAGTCAAAGTTACAGTTGACTTTTCCCTTAAAACCCTAATTGTGGTGCAGATGAAATTGAGACTTGTTGCTCAAGCTTCTTGGATCAATCCATTGTTCCAAATGGATAAATATGGTATATTAGATACCCTCAAACCATGTCTTGAGGTCTTGGTTCATGATTTGCACCAAAAGTCAACTTAGGGGTAACTTAGGTCAAGAAACCCTAATTCCTGATTTTTGATGTATGCATCCCCTGAGGTCAAATTGACTTGATGTTTGGGTCCATGAGGTTCCATGGAGTATATTAGGTTATGTTTTGGATCATTGGATTGTTCCCAGATGAAAATTTTCCATCTGGAGGCCCTGGTCGACCAAAACCCTAATTTGGTGACACTGTCGATCTTGAAGCTTGATCCACCTAGAAGGGAGCAACCTTGTGCTTGGTCCTTGAAGTGGGAGTCCTCTTGATCCATTGTGAATGTTTGAGAGGTTAGACAAGTTGAAGATCATGTCATTCCTTGATTAAGCCTTTGTCTAAAGCTCAGAGAGGGCTTGAAACCCTAATTTTGATTGTAGTGGATGCTCACCCATCTTTGGGGAGACTGATGAAGCATAAAGGTACATCCATATTGTGGTGATGATTTGCACAATGATGGGAAACTTTAGTGGTCAAAATTTGGGGTATTACAACAAGTTCAGTACTAAGTGTATTTATCTGGCCATTAAGGAGCAGAGTGAGAAAGTTGAGTGGAGGGGATTAATGACATCAAACCTTGCCAGACCTAGGGTTGTCTCCACTCTGTGGCTTGCTCGCCACAGGAGACTTGCCACTAAGGATAGGCTTACCTCCTTTGGCATGATCACAGATGATACGTGTTGTTTTTGTAATGAAATAGAAATAGTTCAACATCTTCTTTTTGATTGTATTGAGACAAAGGTGATTTGGAATGCTATTCTTTCTTGGTTGCAAATCCAACATAGTGCTACCAATTGGAATTTGGAACTCCCTTGGCTGATTGTGATGTGTATGAAAAAAGGGTGGAGAGCTATGGCTCTGAAGTGTGCTGCTGCAGAAGGTGTTTATGCCATATGGAACCATAGGAATAATTGCTGCTTTGGGGAGCCTAGTCATAGGGAAAAAATTGTTGAGAACACTTTGAATGTGATCATTCAAAGATTATGGCTCTACCCTAAGATTAGGAAATTTGTTAGTTTGCTTATGATGTCTTAATTGGCTTTGTAGCTTTTGTTGTGTTTGCGGCTGGATCGTTTGATCGCCTTGTTTGTAATTGTTTTTTGGTGCAGTAATATATTTTGCTCTTTCCAAAAAAAAATATATAATAATAATAATAATAATAATAATAATTAGGTAATTATGGATAATTATAAACTAAAATACATGAAAACATAATTAGGGATTTCAATTAATATTAGGGATACATTTTAGAATAATTAAGTTAGGAACAAATTATTTTAAATAACATAAGGGATATAATTAGAGATAAATAAATAAGGATATGAGATAAATATTAGAGTTTTAAGGGATAAAAAATAGGGATAAGAGATAAAATATATTTTGGGTTATACAGGGATAATTAGGGAATAACATCATGGGATAATTCTAAGGGATATTAGGTATAATCAAAGGATAATTAAATAGGATAAATTTTGGGGGATAAAACTCTTATGGGTCCCAAGAGTATAAAATTTGGGATTTGAGATAAGGGATAAAACTGGGATTTTTTTATGCATATATTATGGCAATTAATTTATTTACTAAATAAACTAAAAGGGATATTTTTGCAATAAAATGGGATAAAATAAATGTCACGCACTTAAATTGCAAGTCCTCTGGCCATGTGCATTGAGGCATTTGTTTCAAATCAAACTTTTCTCCACCCCTGTTGTGTGAGAAATTTTAAGGGATAAAAACAACCAACAAACCAAATTTTTTTAAGAAGCTTATACTTCCCTAAAAAGAGAGTGTAGCGTGCGATTTTTATCAGGGACGCGACCACATTATCGCAGAATTGTGGGTTCCTCCTCACCGCAATGGTAGGAGGAAGAGGTGCTACTTTTTGATTTCTTATTTATCCCGTGAAGTTGGAAGGGAAAGGGAAGCTATCTAAAACTAACCTTGCACGCGAATGTTTAACTGAACAAACGCTTAAAGAGATTCGGGGAGTTCGGGGTCAGGTTATGCAATGGGGAGTTGTCAGTTACCCATCCTATACGTGGTTATCCACAGGTTGTTAGTTTTAGGTTCTGCTTTGTACTTGATGGTGTTTATCTGTTGATGGGTTGGGGAAGTTTCTTGGGAAATATGAGAGAGAGTGAGCTTTTGTTTATGTTTTGGTTTTTCGAGTTTTTGGTAACGTACTGGACCTAGAGTTTTTTTGAGTGGTATGCTCGCTAAGATTTCGCAATCTTATGCCTATGTATTCCCGTTTAAAGAAACATGGAAATCAGAGCAATCGTAGTTCCTCCTATTCTAAGGGAGGAAAATGATGTTTTGGTGTCTTGTTCAAAGCCCAATATTGAAGCTAAAAGGAGTATTTGTGTCTTGTTCAAAGCCCAAGATTGAAGCTAAAGGGTTTGACTGAGAGAGAACTTGTCATCTTTAAAGGGGAGACATCTTGTCTGTTTATCACAGTTGTTGGGTGACTGATTATAAAGGAGGATTACTTTAATTGGGATATGAGAATCCAGCAATGCCATAATTTCCTTTATAGGGGATTTGTCCTGAAGGAGAAAACTTTAACTCAGTGTTGAGCAATGCCATTTTCCTTAGGAATCTTTCATGCTAAGAGAGGGACAGTGGCATGGATGTAAATAATCCAGAGGCTTCCCGTTTACAGCAATTAGATGAAAGAGAGGATTTTCCAGGATAAAAGATGGACGACAGCTTGGATATTTGAATCAAAAGTGTGCCACTTACAGTGGTTATCTGGGATTAAGGTTTGTTTTGAGTTATCTATTTTGATATGTGATACCATAGAGAAATGTCTTCCTACAGAGAGATTTTACTTTTCTCTGAGGGGGCGTTGATTTTTGTATGCCTTGATCAAAGCCCAAGGTTGAAGCTAAGAGATTGATTGACTCCACTAGGGAAGTCCTTATACAAATCCTAAGAGAAGGCTGGAAAAGAGTGACTCAACGAGAAAGTGTTTATCTGTCTTGTACAAAGCCCAAGATTGAGGCTAAAAGAAATTGACTCTTTGGGGGATATCATTATACAAAGCCTAAGAGGAGGCTAAAAGTTTGACTTTTTTGGGAAAATATTTTGTTTGTCTTGTACAAAGCCCAAGATTGAGGCTAAAAGAGATTTTGACTCTGCTGGGGAGGATTTGTATATGTCTTGTACAAACCCCAAGATTGAGGCTGAAAAGAAGACTGACTCGGTAGGAAAGAAACCTTTATCTGTCTTGTACAAAGCCCAAGATTGAGGCTAAAAAGAAGACTGTACTGACTCGGCTAAGGATATTCTAGGTGTCTTGTACAAAGCCCAAGAATGAGGCTGAAAAGATTTTGACTCTACTGGAGAGTATTATCTGTCTTGTACAAAGCCCAAGATTGAGGCTGAAAAGAGAATTGACTCTGCTTAGGGAAATTTATATCTCAAAGCCTAAAAGAAGGTTGGGAGGAATTGACTCCGCTGGGGAAGATATTTATCCAGAGCTTAAGAGAAGGTTACGAAGATTTTGACTTTGTTGTAGAAAGATTATATATGTTTTGTACAAAGCCCAAGATTGAGGCTAAAAAGATGACTGACTCAACAAGAGAGTGCTTATATGGTGTCTTGTACGAAGCCCAAGATTGAGGCTGAACAAGCTGGAGAAATATTTATACACAGCCTGAGAGGAGGTTAACTTCTGCTAGGGGAAATCTTTATACCAAGCCTAAGAGGAGGCTGAAAAAGATTGACTCAGCAAGAGAGTGTTGAAAGGTGATTGACTCAACAAGAGAGTCTGAAAGGTGATTAACTCAACAAGAGAGTCTGAAAAGTGATTGACTCAACAAGAGAGTCCGAAAAGTGATTGACTCAACAAGAGAGTCTGAAAGGTGATTGACTCAATAAAAGAGTCTGAAAGGTGATTGACTCAACAAGAGAGTCTGAAAAGGTTAGCTCAGATGGGGAAAATATTGTACAAAGCCCAAGAGGAGGATGACTTTGCTGAGGGAAGGAAGGATCATTATACAAACCCCAAGAGGAGGCTATCTCTGCTGAGGATTATTGAGATCCAGAGGCAGGTCCAAATGAGGAATCAACTCTTGCTAAGGGTTTACAGAAGGGTTGAGATATCAGATGCCTTAAGATTCTGATTTGGGATAGTGTTATACCGATAGTAAGCTGACCCTGGCTGGGGATAATTTAGGATAAAAGACTGAGTTTTAGATCTGGAGAGAGTTTTAACTCTACTGGGGATTAGTTAAATGACCAGGGTTTCTCCTATGTTTGTAAGGAACTTGAGAATGTCTTTGAGATCCAAGAGGAGATTTAGACTGTCCAAGTCTATTGGTATGGAAGAGTTTATCTTTGTACGTTGCCCAAGAGGAGGCAGGTGTTTTAACGATTGAGAATCAACCCTAAATTGGTCTGAGGTTTTGACTCAAGAAAGACTGCTCTAGCAAGGGATGACTAAGTTTTTTCCTATACCTTTAAGAGGTCTTCAAGGTCCTTGTATTAAGCCCAAGAGAAGGTATGAGAACTTCTAAGAAGCCGGAGGGTCCTTGTACAAAGTCCAAGAGGAGGTGGGGATGCTTTTAGGAAGCCTGTGGGTCCAAACTTAAGAAGAGTTCAAGAAAAGTTTCACCGAGAATAATCTTTTCTTTAATGAACAGTTCTAGGGTTTGAAGAAATTCAAGAGGGGTTTCACCGAGAATTAATCCTCTCTGGGGAATGAATTTCTTTGACAATTTCTAATAATGACAGTCTGTGAAAAGTTTCACCAGGAGTAATGCCTTTCTCTTTGTTCCATATTATTTAAGCCCAATAGAAGGCAAGACTGTATCTGGAAATCCTATGGGGATCTAGTTTTGACTGTATTAAAGAGTGGCCAACTTGCTTTACCAAGTTTGTAGACCTAGTTGCCGGGGAAAACTCTAAGCAGATATACAAGTATATATATATATATATATATATATATATATATATATAGATATATGACAAGTATTTAAGAGGATATGAAAGAAGGACTTATAGGTGAGCAAGCTTCCTACAATACAGTTATATATATAAGCAGGTAAAAGAAAGCTGATAAAAACTTACAGGTGAGCAAGCTTCCATAGCTGTATTGTTAATTGTTCAAGAAATTAAAGAAAGTTTTGATAACAACTGTATATTTGAACCTAAATAAAAAAGGAAGTTGTTTTTGAAAAGATTGGGGCTTATACTCAAGGAGAGGCCTATAACAGGGATCGCACCGTTGTTCTGAAGATTTAACTGGGGCTTATACAATGATTGAGGCCCAAAGAGGTTTTCTGTACAAAGGGATGGGTCTTACAACTGAAGGAGAGGCCCAAAGGTTTGAAAAAGAAAAGAAATGGGACTTACAACACAAGGGTAGCCTAGATGAAAATGTTTTGAAATGGCGATCGCGCCGAGATTTTTGAAAACACAGTGGGACTTATACAATGACTCAGGCCCAAAAAGGTTTTGGTAAAAAAGGGATTGGGTCTTACACTCTAATAGAGTCCCAAAGTTTATTTTATATACAAGTGATGGGGCTTACAACTCAAGGAGAGGCCCAAATGATTTTGTTTAAAAGGCGACGACCGCGCCGAGATTTTAAAATCGCAGTGGGACTTATACAATGTCTGAGGCCAAATTTTATTAATGTACAAGGAATGGGTCTTACACTCTATTAGAGGCCTAAAGTTGTTTGAAAAAATATTTGTTAGAGTGATAGTGATCAAAACCCTAATTTTTGGTTTTAAAATGTATTTTAATTGAATAAAAATTCAATTAAAATAATCAAACATGTCAAAAAACGTTGTGATCTTGGATTTATATTTGGAAAATCATGTTTCATTGATGGGATGATTTAAAAATCATTTGAGTTTTGAAAAACCAAGAGAAAGAAATATTTTTAATGTTTAAAAACAAATAAAAATATAATTCTTTACAAAAATATTAAATATATGAAATAAATAATATTTTTTGTGAAATTTTCATGGAATAAAATATTTTAACATTTTTGGAAATTTTCAAAAAAATAAATAATAAAAAATAATTAAAATTGAGAGAGACATTAATTTTTGAATTAATTAATAAAAACCAGAAAATATTAAAAATAGAAAAAATATGAAAAATGGCAAAATGGTCTGGGTGGGGTTTGAACCCACGACCTTGGCAACAAACACACATGCGTGCTACCACTGGGGTGGTGATACATCAGTGTATTAAAACCACCCCATTAATTCATAAGGCATGCCTTGTTTCTAGGCCTGGGCAAGGCAAGGCAAGTTTTTGGGCACTTTACATGAAGCCTCTAACTTTCTCATTTCTCCATGGATTGGGACAAAATTTAGGTGCATCTGACCTAGAATTTCATGAGGAATCCAATTGTGCCTTTCGAATTTTCAGAAAATGTTTCCTCCTCAAAATCCGAAAGTGATTTCAAAATAGGCATATTTTTGCATGTTCTATGCTATCTCATGGTACATGCAAGAATTACATGGAAAATTGGTTCAAACACAACATATACAACATGTATGAGATGTTTATGATTAATGGACATCAAAGGAATGCATAATTCGAAGAGTTCAAGTTGGCATACACTTACCTCTTGGAGATTGTTGTGCTATCTACCAAGTTCCTTGTGCCAGAGGTAATTTGATGCTTTGGACACTCTCAATTGATCCCTTAGAAGCTTTTAGAATGATTAGAACCAGCTGTAATCCTCAGGAACAAGTTGTGGCACTTTCTTGCAAAAGGGGCAAAAGTGACCAATATGACAACTCTCTCAAATGGTGTTCCAGATGAGGGAAACCATTTGGGACAATTTGAGGATGATATTTGGAGTGTGTTTGAGGCTTTGTTTGGTTTTGGAAGTGACTGAATCAAGACATGACTTGAAAATGCAGAAAAGTCCAATTTTGAGGTTTTGGAAGTGGACATTGTGATTTTGGGGTTTCAGGTCACAAGTGAGTGTTTGAACAGCTTAGATACAACATATTAGAGGTGTTTGGATCATGGTTGTGGTGGAAATGCTCTCTAACTCAAAAACTCAGAGATACCTTGCAAAGGAAGGCATTTTGGCCTAAAGAAAGAGATTTTGAGGAAAGCAAGCGTTGTAGAGCTTTGGTGTACTCAAACTGAGCACAAATGAGCTATATTTATAGTAGAGCAAGTTTGTTTTGCAAGCAATAGTGAATGACAGCTGCAGCAGGCCTTTGGCCAATGTTGAGCAAAAGGAATCTCAAGTCTCCTCTAGCCATTGACTTGAGGTTAGGGCACAGGCATATGGTCATTTTATTCAGAGCTTATTCTTGACTCATTCAGTTAGGAATGTGTCTGTCCATGCCACCTTGGTGTATCCATTAAATGCATTGCAACAAAATTGGAGTCTTGGCACCTTTTTAGCCTTTTTAGGTTTGTTATGGCTAAGTGTAGATTCTTGGACTTTGGAGTCTTGGGGAGCAGATCATTCTCCTTTTGTTTTATCCTTAGATGTGTCCAAGTGGATTACAAGGCTTGGAGTTGCTCAATTTTGCCAAATCGAGCAAAACGCCAAAATCTACCAAAATCTGCCTTGTCCAAGACAGTTGGAAATGGTGATTTTGAGGGATTCATATCTCCCTGCTCAGGTTGAGTTATAGGAGGATCTTGTGCTTTTTAGAAAGCCCTCATATGATACAAAACAAGTGTGATCATAGTTTGTTTTGAAACTATTTGAATCCCATTGAAAAATCCTCATGAACATTGATGTTCAAGGCTGGTAACTTATGCAGATTTTTACTAAGTGTTGGAAAAAGTGTCATTTTCATGTTTTTGTCATTTTGATCACTCCATAACTTAAAGTCCATAAAGAATTGGAGTTGGAGGTAGTTGAAGCTTTTGAAGAGTGTAGCAAGACCTACAAATCCAGCTTTGGATCACCCAAAATGGTTTCCTGGATCTCAAGTTATGATCCTTGGAAGTTGGTACCAAAACAACTTTTGCCCCTTTTGCAAGAAACCTCACTTTTCTTGATTTTTCTTGATGGATGATGATCAATATCATACATTAACATTGTTTTTGACTTAGGGGAACCATATTTGTGAAAAATCCCAAAAAGTCAAACTTGATTTTGTGCACAGTTGACTTTTTATCAGATGAAATCCAAAACTGTGCGATCCTTTGTTAAATCAATTCCTTGACCTAAATTAAACCTAATGGATGGATTCCATAGGTGTTATAGGGTGTACTGAATCATTTCCCAAGGTTTGGGAGCATGTCCTGGTCAAAAGTCAAAGATATAGTTGACTTTTCCCTTGAAACCCTAATTGTGGTCCTGATGAAAATGAAACTTGTGAATCAAGCTTCTTGGGTCACTCCATTGTTGTAAATGGATAAATATGGTGTATTTGAGACCCTCAAATCATATCTTGAGGTCTTGGTTCAGGTTTTGTCCCTAAAGTCAACTTAGGGGTGAATTAGGTCAAGAAACCCTAATTCCTGATTTTTGGTAAATGCATCCCCTGAGGTTAAAGTGACTTGATGATTGGGTCCATGAGGTCCCTTGGATTATCTTGGGTTGTTATTTGAAGCATTGGCTCATGTCTAGATGAAAAGTTTCATCTGGAGGCACTACAAGAAAATTGGCAGATTGCGACAGTTATTTTGGCAGGCTACGACGGTTAAAACCGCCGTAATTTGCAAGTCACGACAGTTCCATAACTGCCGTAGAAATGTGTGTCGCGAGGCCATATCACGTCGGTTGTCAAAACCGTCACACCAACCATCGTTATCTCTCACGACGGGTAGGGAACTGACGTAATCTGCATATTGCGGCAGTTATCAACTGTCGTAACTTTCCATTTGATTTTTGTTTTTATTGTTGATTACGTCGGTTCCAACTGTCGCAACTTTCTGTTCCACAGGTGCAACCGCAGGTAAATCCGTAGTAATTTTCTTTTCCACAGGTAAATCCGCAGGTAATTTATTTTTAAAATTAAAAGAAAATTGTTTGTAGAAATATGAACAAAATGGGTATTCTTCATTCAACTAAACATATATATCATATTACATTTATACAAGCACCATGTCACTTTATATGTTAGAAGCTTATCATATTACAATTACATGCAGATAAAGAATCAAATACATTTGATAAGATCTGTTTCTCTGGTAGTTGAGATCTTGGGCTTGAACTATCATTATTTGAATCACAAGCTTGCAACTCTGTTTCTTTCTGAGCACCAGAATCACATGTACTACCATCCATAGGAACACAGTCATTTGAAGCACCTGCGCTGTGTTGGAGGCTTCTTCTCTGATTTCTTAATGGTCAGGTCTGCACGGATGGAAGCATGAACCTTCGTGTAAAGCTCCTCAAGTCTATCAGCCTCGATTCCTTTCTTAATATACTCACTGAAATGAGTCTGATATTTCTCTGGTTCATCTTCAATCAAAGTCTGTTGAAAATATTAAATGTTATACTAAAATATTAGAAAAGTGTGTGCATTGCACGCAAAAATAACATAAATGTAACTAGATTACTTGAAACAAACACACATGTTTGATAAAAATGTTAGTTTACAATAGCATTAGGACACAACTCCTGTAAGAAAAAAATCGAAAGAAATCTTCGATAATTTCAAGCTTCCTTCCTAATTATCCTGCAATCAAACAAAAGCCAAGACACTTATAATCAACACATTGCTCTCAATAACATAAATAATATAATGCTAGTAATATATACCTGAAGCAATATATTCCGAGTGCGTCTGTAATTTCGCAAATGACAGATGTTGCGAAATGCATGTATAGTGATCCTGTGTTTTCAGAAACAAAATTATCAACCAAGAAAAATTAAATTAAGCTTTTATTTGAAACTCGGTCATTCAGATACTGCTATATTTTTTAATTATATCAGATTTTTGCGATCGATTCGTCTTTGACTATAGTTCATTAACCACTTCAGTTCAATCACTTGGTTACATTACTGCTTTTTATAGAAAAGAAAAGTAGTTTTACCTGTAAAAGCACAGTAACCAAGAACAACTAGTATCTCGTTAACTAACGGAACCCTGCCAAAAATGTAAATATGTGATAGTCATAAATCCATATAAACCACATCTATCAACGTAATTTAGAATGTAAAATCAAAGTGCGTACTCGTCGTTTAGCCTTGATGCAAGTGCATTAGCAATGGAGAATGGGAGATACACGAGGGATTGTAAAAGATAAATAATACTTGCATAAATTATCTTTGAGTAATAAACTTCAACAACTGATCACTTGAATGAAATTGGCTAATAAGAATAATCGAAGTGTTTTCATTGAGCTTAACATGCTCATTGTCATTCCATCATCGATGGACTCATTATGAATGGTGCATCTCTAAATAATATTATAATAATATGACTATTATTGTACAATGCAAGATACATTTCTGCATTAAACTATGATATATGAAAACAATAACAAAGTTTTTTTCTCACTAGGTGGGATAAAAAACATGGATCAAATGAAAGACTATTTAAATTTAAAGCTACACTATATACCAATATGGAAAGAAAAAAAGGCATCTTAAAAAGATTTTTAGAAAGTAACATCCAAATAAAATAGCTTAATACCAGGCACATTTCAGTTTTTAAGCCCTTTGGTTCTTCACAGAAGTGAGCTAAAATCATTCTTCCCTGCAAAATTAAGCTTTCCTCAGACAAATTTATAACACAGGAATTTAGATTGTCTACATAAGGAAGCTAAATGTAAGATATATAATTTTAGAAGTATACATACAAAAAAATGCAAATTTCCACTTCTCCGGATCCAATTGATGTAGACTCTGACCTTCAGTAGGACAACTCCTAATAGATTTCGACTTCTCCGGATTCACTAACTCCTTACTTTTAACATATTCAAAAGTGAATCCTTGTTCTTTGCTTGAATGATGCTTAGAGGAAAGGTTGGAGATATCATCATTAATATTAAGCAAATTTTGGTCTTTTGGTGGTGACACGCTAAAGTGTTGTTCAGATATAGTGGTTTGCAGTTGAGTAAAGCCATTGTGGTTAGTAACATCGGTGACAATCTTAGCACAGTTAAAATCCATCATTACTGAACAAGGATCGGTCTTTGATTCACTCAAGCACTCATCTTTTGAAGAAATTGCGGCCTTCTCAGAATGTGCCTCAACACAGGATTCAGATAAGCACTCATGGACCATCTTTTTTGCATCCAACTTCATTGACAATTTAGAGAAGTCTCGGGAAGATGTCAATTCTGGAAGGATGCCATGAGTTAACATATTAGTAGGATTAACTAAGATGTTGTTTGCCAAAGCATTAGGGTCAACTTTTCATAATCACTTTACATATTAATAGTTTTTCAAAGGAATGAAACATTTCCCTCTCAATTTTATCACATCCTACACTAGTGAATTTAGATTTTTCATCGATAGAAATATATAATCTACAAGAGGATTCTATGAACTCAGATTTAGTTCAATTCTATTTTGAATTAAATGAATCCATGCTACAATATCCAATGAGCATCAAAACTGTTATAGATTATGTTTTGAGATTACAGGTTAGTTATAATTTGTTTTAGATAACAGAATGTTCGTCGAGCTGCCAACTTTAAACAAGACAGGAAATAGAGGAAGAGAAATTTACTATGGTTCAATATAAGCTGAAAAACATTATAAAAAATATAAGTAGTTTCAGTCATTAACAGTGGTTTCAGTAGTAGTGTGTAAAGAAAAGAGACAAAAACCAATGTTAAGCAAAAATATTAAATATAATGAATCAATAATAAATTGAAGAAACACCTCGATACTCCTCCTCAACTTGTCGTGTCCTTCAATATGAGGTGCACCAGAATCTGGTCCAACATAAAAGTACTGAATCTATGAGTAAAAGTAAGCATTAAAGACCTCAAAATAATAATGCTAGTTGTTTATATTTATCAAAATAGTAATTACTGACATGCAGAGATCACATTCCTGTAATGCTGCAATGCCGACATTAGACACAGGATAATGTAACGCCCCAGTTTTGGTTATTTTTATTTAATCGAGTCGTTTTGATTATTTTATTATTATATTATTTTATTTTTGACTTTTATTTGGAAATATGTTATTTTTCATCGTTGGAATATTTTATCGCGTTTTGGGAACGTTTGTGAGATATTTGAGTGTAGGGGTATTTTGGTCATTTTGCTTTATTTTCCTTAAGTTAGAAAATAGAAAGAAAAGAGAGAAAAATAGAAAGGAAAGAAAAAGAGAAGAAGAAAAAGAGGAAGAAAGAAAAGAAGAGAAGAAAAAGAGAGAAAACTTGGAAAATCTAGGAATCGATCAACCGACTTTTCAAACACGATTAAATCGGGTAAGGGTGTGAAACTCGATTATCTTATGCTTGTGTATGATTATGTATGTGTGTGTGTTGAGAGTTTTACTAGTTTTTCCATTATAGGTCGAAATGAGAAAAACGAATCGAAATCGATGTTTTCACGGTCGGAAATTGATATAAATGGCATTGTATGATCATACTATGTTTATGAACAATTGTTGATGTTTGTTTTGCTGTTGGAAATGAATTGGGTTGGAAAATGGGGATTTTGGGGTGTTGGTGTCGTGTAAAAACGCAGCAGAATTTTTCCATTTCTGGTGTATGTTGCCGGGCGACGCGGAATTGCGTCGGGCGATGCCCGAGAGGTGCAGCCTAGCACGTTCCTGACTCTTTTGAGTCATGGATAGGGAATTGTATCGCCGTTGCTTCGCTGGGCGAAGTAGAGGCGAAGGGCTAGCGCCGGGCGGCCTTTGGGTAGCGCCGGGCGGTCCTGGGGAATTTCAATAATTATATTTTCTTTTAAATCCCATAACCTGTGATCCGTTTATCGGTTTTGAGCGTTCTTGGTGCCAATGGAAAGCTAATGAAATGTTCTTTATTATTATAATGGGTTTGAGATTATTGACCGATTTAATTATGTCAGGAATTTGAAATAGTGTCGTGTTGTCGACTTTTGTCGTTGTAATTGTGTGCAATTGATGTGTATAATGCACTGTGTTGTTGATATGGATATTGTATGACTTGTGTGCTATTGTGTGATGAAAATGCTTGTGATTAAATGTTTTGATGATGGTTTTTGGCCTAAGGGCAAGTAAATGCAAGTGTTGTGGTTGATTATGTATGCATGGTTATGGTTGCATATATGTGTACATTTGAATGTCATGAGTCATTGTATGCCAAGCATCATGATATGCATTCTTGTGATGTCGTGTGCCCTAGTGGGTGTGAGCGACGAAACCGTTCCAGAGGGAATCCTCTATAACATCGTGCGCCTTATACAAAGAGGACCTAAAGCGATGATTATAGACGATTGTGCGCCTTATACAAAGAGGACCTAAAGCGATCGGATTATGCGCCTTATACAAAGAGGACCTAAAACAATCCATAAACGTCGTGCGCCTTATACCAAGAGGACCTAAAGCGACGGGGAACATCATTTGCTCGACGGGGAGTTACACTAAGTAACAAGTGATGGTTCTAATAGTTCCTGAGTAAACTAGTGATGAGATGATGGATGGATGGTACTGCATATGCATTGCATAGAGTCATTGTGTCGGTCTCTGTGCATTTGCATAAATAATGAATGGATTGATTTTGTGTGGAATTGTGATGGGAATTGATGAGTTGAGATATATATATTTGTGTTGGTGATAATTGTATTGTGCATGATTGATATGCATTGGTGATGGATATATGAAATATGCATTGTGTTGTTTTGTATTTGAATTCTGGTGTAAGTTGTGGTGAGAATATTTTACGTGAGTATTTTTGTGTTATTATATAATTATATGCAATTATATTATGATTGTGTTTCTCACCCTTCTGCTGTTTTTAAAGCTCTACGAGGCATTGCAGATTAGTTGCTGGAGGTCTTTTTGTGAAGCTTAGGTCTTTATTCTTTTGTCGGTCGGCTCTGATATGTGACACTGGGTAGTCGGGGAGACCGTTATTGATTAGGCGTATATGTATATGTATCTTTTGGATGTACATGGTTGACTTTGTATATAACAAACTTTTATGATATATATATATATATATATGATATTCAGTTGCAGATTTTCCGCTTTTATTCTGTATCTAAATTGTGGGTGTTAGGAGCTAAGCTCCTTTGTTATGTGCTACCTGAATTGTTGCATATCTTTATGATCAGGCTTATTGTCATTTGTCTCAATTGATGTGACTCCTTAGTATATGCCATGAATGTTTTAATTATACTCTGATGAAATTTTTATCGCTTTATTTTAATTGGGGGTATAGATTAGGGGTGTTACATTAAGTGGTATCAAAGCCAGTTCGTGTCAGTCCTTGTCGGTGTTTGTGGTTGGGCGAGCTGTTAGTTTAACCATAGTTGCTGTTATTGGAAATGAACAGAATATGGCTGGTAGGAATGACGCTGCTTTGGCTGCTGCTATGCAAGCTATGGCTCGGGCTATGCAGGGTGCACCTAATGCTGCTGGGAATGATGAGTTCAGGAAGAACAAACAACCTATCTTCAAAGGGAGGCATGATCCTGATGGTGCTCAGATTTGGCTTAAGCAGATTGAAAGGATCTTTTGAGTGATGGATTGTGCTGAGGATCAGAAGGTGAGACTAGGTACTCACATGTTGCAGGAAGAGGCTGATGATTGGTGGGTCAGTACTCGTCATGTGTTGGAAGCTGCGTAGGAAGAAGTCACTTGGGCTTTGCTTAGTGTTGAGTTTCTGAGGAAGTATTTTCCCGAAGATGTTAGAGGAAAGAAGGAGATAGAGTTCTTGGAATTGAAACAAGGTAATATGCCTGTTGTTGATTATACTGCTAAGTTTTTAGAGCTTGTACAGTTTTATCCACATTAAGCTGAAGCGACTGCGGAGTTTTCTAAGTGTGTGAAGTTTGAGAGCGGATTGCGTCCTGAGATTAAGCAGGAAATTGGTTATCAAAGAATTCAAAGGTTTTCTAATTTGGTGGATTGTTGTAGGATTTATGAAGAAGATAGCAAGACTCGTTCTACTCACTATAAGAGTGTGAACGACAGGAAAGGGAAGCAACCGTTTCGTAGTGGTCCTTATGTAACACCAGCTGATAAGGGTAAACAAAGGGGGAATTTTGAGAAAAGGCCCAGTGGAGGAGGCATGTCTAATTCTCTGAGATGTTTTAGGTGTGGTGAATTAGGACATCGTCAGTTTGAATGCAGAAAATATATGAGGAAGTGTTCCAATTGTGGGGGTTTAGGACATGTAGCGGCTGAGTGCAAGAGGAAGAATGTGGCGAAGTGTTTCAAATGTGGTGAACCTGGTCATATTAGTACAAAGTGTCTGAAACCGAAGCAAACTCCAGCTGGTGGGAAACTTTTTGCATTGGCAGGAACTCAGACTACGAGTGCAGACCCTCTGATCAGAGGTACTTGTTTTATTAATAGTACGCCTTTAGTTGCTATTATTGATACTAGAGCTACTCATTCGTTTATTTTGTCTGAGTGCGCGAAGCGTTTGAATCTTGTGTTGTATTCGATGGGTGGAGATATGGTTATTGATACTCCAGCAATGGGGTCAGTAACTACTTCTTTGGTTTGTTTATGTTGTCCTTTGACCATTCATGGTAAAGACTTTGAGATGGATTTGGTGTGTTTACCGTTGGAGGGTTTAGATGTGGTTCTGGGAATGAATTGGTTGCAGTTTAATCGGGTTCATATTGATTGTTATCATAAGCTGGTAAGGTTTCCTTCTCTTGAGGGAGACGAAGAGTCGAGTTTCTTATCTACCAAAGAGTTGAAGAAACTTTTGGCGGATGAAGCTCAGTTATTTGGGTTGTTTGCATCGTTGTCTGTGGATAGTCAAGTTTCACTTAATGTGTTTCCTGTTGTGTGTCATTTTCCGGAGGTGTTTCCAGAGGATATTTCAGATGTACCGCCAGAGAGAGAGGTGGAGTTTTCTATAGATCTAGTTCCTGGTACTAGACCTGTATCGATGGCACCATATCGAATGTCGACATCTGAGTTGGTTGAGTTAAAGAAGCAGTTGAATGAATTGTTGGAAAAGAGGTTTGTGAGACCGAGTGTGTCGCCTTGGGGTGCTCCAGTTTTATTGGTGAAAAAGAAAGATGGAAGTATGCGATTGTGTATTGATTTTCGCCAGTTGAATAAAGTGACGATTAAGAATAGGTATCCTCTTCCAAGAATTGATGATTTGATGGACCAGTTGGTAGGTGCGTGTGTGTTTAGTAAGATTGATTTGAGATTAGGTTATCATCAGATTAGGGTGAAAGAGGAAGATATTCAGAAGACGGCTTTTAGGATACGATACAGTTATTATGAATATTCTGTGATGCCGTTCGGGGTTTCTAATGCGCCAGGTGTGTTTATGGAGTATATGAATCGTATTTTCCACGAGCATTTTGATCGATTTGTCGTTGTGTTCATTGATGATATCTTGATTTATTTTAAGTCCCGGGAGGAGCATGCGGAGCATTTGCGTGTGGTGTTGTAAATTTTGAAGGAAAAGAGACTTTTTGCTAAATTGTCCAAGTGTGAGTTCTGGTTGTCAAAAGTGAGTTTTCTTGGGCACGTGATTTCAGGTAATGGTATTGCTGTGGATCCATCTAAAGTAGAAGAAGTTCTACAATGGGAGGCTCCTAGATCTGTTACTGAAATTAGAAGCTTTTTGGGTTTAGCCGGATATTATCGAAGGTTCATTGAAGGTTTTTCTAAATTAGCACTTCCATTGACCCAGTTGACTTGCAAAGGTCAAGCGTTCATTTGGGATATTCGGTGTGAGGAAAGTTTTAATGAGCTGAAGAGAAGATTGACGACAGCTCCGATTTTGATCTTGTCGAATCCTACTGAATCGTTTGTGGTGTATTGTGATGCGTCCTTGATTGGGTTAGGTGGAGTGTTGATGCAAGAAGGTAAGGTGGTAGCTTATGCTTCGAGGCAATTGAGGGTGCATGAGAAAAATTATCCTACTCATGATCTGGAATTAGCGGTTGTGGTTTTTCTGTTGAAGATTTGGAGGCATTATCTCTACGGTGCAAGATTCAAAGTCTTTAGTGATCATAAAAGTTTGAAATACTTGTTTGATTAGAAAGAGTTAAATATGAGGCAACGGAGATGGTTGGAATTTTTGAAGGACTACGATTTTGGCTTGAATTACCATCCTGGTAAAGCTAATGTGGTAGTCGATGCGCTAAGTCGGAAATCGTTGCATATGTCTGCTTTGATGGTTAAGGAGTGGGAACTTTTGGAAGCGTTTAGGGATTTGAGTTTGGTGTGCGAATTGACGTCTGATAGTGTAAGGCTTGGTATGTTGAAGGTTACTAATGATTTTCTGTTGACCGTTAGCGAGAAACAGAAATTGGATGGGAAATTTGTGGATTTGATGACGGTTGGAGTTAAAAGTGGAAATGAGGACTTTAAAGTGGATGATAAAGGTGTTTTGAGGTTCCGTGGTAGAATTTGTATTCCTGATGATGCGGAGTTGAAAAGGATGATTTTGGAGGAAGGACACCGGAGTAATTTGAGTATACATCCGGGAGCTGATAAGATGTACCAAGATTTGAAGAAGATCTTTTGGTGGTCTGGATTAAAGAGAGATGTGGCTTAGTTTGTTTATGCATGTTTGACGTGTTAGAAGTCTAAGGTAGAACATCTGAAGCCTAGTGGTTTGTTGCAACCGTTGGATATTCCTGAGTGGAAATGGGATAGCATTTCTATGGATTTTGTAACAGGGTTGCCGAATACACTGAGGGTGGTGCTTGGGATAGTTATCTTGCGTTGGTGGAATTCACGTATAATAACAGTTTCCATTCTAGTATTGGAATGGCACCTTTTGAAGCGTTGTATGGAAGAAGATGTTAAACACCGTTGTGTTGGCACGAATCTGGTGAGAGTTCGGTGGTTGGATCGGAATTGATTCGTGAGAAAATGAAGGCTTCTCAGAGTAGGCAAAAGAGTTATCATGATCGAAGGAGGAAAGATCTTGAGTTTTAAGAGGGCGATCAAGTATTTTTTAGGGTTACGCAGGTAACGGGTGTTGGTCGTGCATTAAAGTTGAAGAAGCTTACTTCTCGGTTTATTAGTCCTTACCAGATATCCGCGAGAGTGGGTGTTGTGGCTTATAGGGTGGCGTTGCCGTCGAGTCTGTCGAATTTGCATGATGTGTTCCATGTTTCACAGCTTCGGAAGTATGTTCCGGATCCGTCGTATGTGATTCCGATGGATGAGGTAGAGGTAAGGGAGAACCTTACGGTTGAGGCATTACCAGTGAGGATTTTGGATCGCGAATTGAAGCGGTTAAGGGCAGTGTCTTAAAAACCGGACTGGTCGGTCGAACCGGTTGGATCGGGAATCGGCCAGGTAACCAGCCGGGTTTGCTTGTTCGATCGTCCATGTCTTCGAACCGGAAGGAATCGATGTGAACCGGTGCGAATCGGGAAAACCGGAAAAACCGGCGGTTTTCGCAAACCGGTGGTTCAAGTGCTTATTTAAAAAAAAAAATTAATTTTTTACTCAAATACATATGAACTTTTCCCCAAGAATAATAGTGATCACTCATTTGATTCAAGTGATACACAAATTAAGTTTCGTAATATCCACAAAACTATTTTTACTATTTTGTATTTATATTGATTCAAAAACCATCATACAAATATTTGTATAGAAATTTAAGAACACAGATTAAGAAACTAAATATAATATAGTGTTCTAAACAACCTTGTAAAATAACAGCCATGGCAACATTATAATACTATTGCGTACCAGAATTTGAACAGACCGATAATGTTATACGAGACATGATTTAGAATAATGCATTGTCAAATAGAAGCTATAGTAGTGTAGCAACATTAGAACAAACTACTGTGTTATACAATTTCTCATTTTCTACTGTACAGTTATTACAAGTTAAAACCTTAGTTATATTAAAAGCTCAAACCAATAGTACCAATATCACAAATTGCACAATATTCTAAGCTAATCAGGATTATGAAGGCTTCCGTAAAAATAATAATAAAAAGGATTATAACAGAATAAAGATACTTGTATTTGGTGTAACCCAAGCACACCTTTTCTTGCCCTCCAAGCCAACACTCGAATCTACCTCAACAGGAACTTCCACAACATTAATTCTCACCTTCTCAACCTTTAAACCATCCTGCTTCTTCCTTCCTCGTCTTGCCATTTTCCCGCTCGACGACGAACCACTACTGTAAGTTGAAGAACCTGTCGATGAAGTAAATTAATGTTTTGATCCAGAAACTAATCATCTATATCTTCAAGTTTTTGGATCAAAACTTGAACCTAATTAGTGTTTTGATCCAGTATATCTTTGGCATCCTCCCAAGCTCATGGTTTATATTTGTCAACTATGTTCAGCCCTTCCATACATCTGTTACCCCAATGTTGTAGATTGCGAATCACAGTTCTAATAAAAATCTCAATCCATTGAGTTTTTTTTGACACAACTACTATCATTGGACACTTTTATTTCCTTAAAAATACATCATAAGAAGCTTCAGTTTCTATGAACAACTCACATTTCATCAACATTAGGATGGTTAATTTTGTTGAAAAAACCCCTTAGAATGAAACTTCTAAGGATAGCATATGGTAGCTCTACTCTTATATCTACCACACATCTTCAAGATAAGGATCTGTAATAACTCCCAATAAAGATGAATGGAAAAATTATAGTAGAAAATATATCTGGTACAGATAATTAACTATTAAAGCACTCGATTCAAGTTTCTCTCCATTACATTGGGGAAATTAGCCGATAAACCTATAAAAAGCTCAAATTTGGTTACAAAAACACAAACGAAGGTAAGCAACAACGCTAATAAGAAAATGAGATCGAACTGCAGTAAAAAAGAACACCCATATAAAATCCTTATCTACAAAACTATGAGATTTCAGGTCACACCATCAAGAAACCAATATCACTACTAAAAAGAACAACAATAGATTATAGAGGTGGCAAATATGAATGAAAGTATGCAGTAGAAAGTAGAATAGAGAGGGTCAGCAGACATACCTCTTCTTCATATTTGTGTATACATCAATTATTAATCCTGGAGAAAAAATAAGGGTTTAAATAAAGGAACTTAGGGTTTCCAAGAGAATTGATAAATGATGAAGAACTATCGTTTAAAGGAACTTACGGTTTACAACCTTCAAATGTGTTTCCTATGAATACCCTTCAATTTCATTTTCAAACTTGTGCTCTACGAAAAACACCCTTCAAATTTGTGCCATGTGAAGAACCTGTAATTCGTGATGAATGAACAACGCCCTTCAAAATTTTGCTCTATAAAGACCCTTCAGATTTGTTTTGGGAGAACTAGGGTTTCAAAATATTGGGATATGTTAGAGAAATTTGGTGGAAAGAAGAAGAAATTTCAAATTTAGTAGAAAACTACGATTTGTTTTACGATTAATATTTGAAGAAAGAGAAAAATTATAAGGTTTTCATTTTGGGGAAAAGAAGGAGCACCATATCTGAAATTAAGAAAGAGGGAAAGTCTAATAGACTACTATGTTATAACCACGATGAATAGGATTAGATAAGGCGACGGTTAAACAACTGTTGTGACCTTGGTTTTAGGACAGTTTAATGAACCAACCGTTGACATCTTTATTAATTTTTTTAAAAATAAAAGGACAGTTGGGTCAAACCGTCGCGGCAACTGTCGTTATAGGAAAGTTATGATGGTTATCAAGTAACTATCGCGACTTTTGTGTCTTAAAATCCTGATCTTCTTGTAGTGAGGCCTCAGTCGACCAAAACCCTAATTTGGTGACACTGTCGATCTTGAGGCTTGATCCACTTGGAATGTTGCAACCTTGTACTTGATTCTTGATGTGGGAGTCCTCTTGATCCTATATAGGTGTTTGAGAGGTTAGACAAGTTGAAGATCATGTCATTCCTTGATTGATCCTTTGTCTAAGTGCTCTTAGAGGGCTTAAAAACCTAATTCTTGATTGTGGTGAATGCTCAAACATCTTTGAGGAGATTGATGAGGCATGGAAGTATATCCATATTGTGATGATGTCTTACACAATGATGGGAAATCTTGTTGGTCAAAATTTAGGGTATGACAGATGCCCCTATTTAATTTTCTTGGACCCGAAGGTGTGATTGGCAAAGGTATTCGGGCATTCGGGGTGCAAGAGGATTAAATATCGGAATACCCGAAATTTTGATGGTGGTTATGAATGGCACTTTGCTCATCCATCTTCTTTTGCTAAGCAATAATGCTTAGAAAAGGGTAAAACTTCCCCTCGATCCCGGTCTTCAACCAAGGAACTGGTCTTAGTTTCTTTTGTCAATAAACTTCCCATCGATCCTGGTCTTCAGCCGAGGAACTGGTCTTAGTTTTTGAAATAAACTTCCCCTCGATCCTGGTTTTTACCTATGGAATTGGAATCAGTTTCTGATATAAACTTCCGCTCGATCCTGTTCTTCAGCCAAGGAACTAGTTTTAGTTTCTTTTGTCAATAAACTTTCCCTCGGTCCTGGTCTTCAGCCAAGGAACTTGTCTCAGTTTTTTTCTCTGTCTTTTTTTTTCCGTTAAGTTCCTTCCTTGACAAGGGACGCTATGTGTAGCGTTTTTCCTCAAACTTCTCACCGAATTTTCCTTGGGAGATGCCATTTGATGGGAAAAGTTTTGATGTCAGACTTGCTGGGGAACCCATTCGTCTGAGTTGTAGAGGTGTTCAAACTTCTTTGTTAGAGACACCATTTATTGACTCTACTGGGGAAAACGAGTCTCTTGAGAGGTTGTTTCCTGCTTGGGGATATTACATCATACTTTTCTTTGAGATCTTTTCGGAGAAATGCCATGTGACGTAATCCAATTTTGAGGTGCTATTGACTTCATTAACATTGACTTTCTGAAGAGAAGAACCAATGTGTTGCTGAGAGTCTTTAGTTGCAAGGCTTTCTCTTGGGATTTTCCTTAATCCGAGAAAGCAAGAACATCATCTTTAATAGTAAAGAGTGACGTTTGTCGAATGTCTTCTTATTTCTCAGAGGTTCAAGTTATCAAAGTGGTCGAGTACCGTCTCCAATCCAGAAATAAACTAGGGAGAAACTTTCTCAGACGATGTATTTCCTAACAAGTAAAGGACTGACAACTCGATTGAGAGGACTTTATCATTTGGGAACTAGACCGACTAGAGTGATATTAATGCAATATGAATATGCGTATGAATCAATAATGCATGAAGTATGTATGTTTATGCTGACAAAACTGATGCGACATACAGACTAATGGATGAACATGATTGGATACTCAGACACGATGGGGGATAAAAGTACCACTGGTTCAAAATAGTAATCCTGCCCTGCTTGGGAAAGACGGTCCCCGTGGGGAAGAAGAATTGTTAATCAGTCTTAAGAGATATGAAACCCTGCTGAGGATGTCTACTGACACAGTTGATCCTTCATTCATGTGTACTGGTTTAGAAGAAGTACTTTGATTCTGCACTTTGAGGCTCACCCATCTCTGGAGAAGCGATCGATGTTCTTTCGATGTTCAACAGTCAAAAGGAATTGCCATCTTTATTTTTAAAAGCAGAAAATGTTTTGACAATTAAATTCATTTTTGTTTTATTTCAAGAATCATTGATCATGTTAAAATGTCATTCTGTAAAGCTAAAACAAATGAGAAATGCAAACAAAAGCACTAGGGCTCAAATTTTATTGATATGATGGAAATCAGCCAAGCGCGTGACCCCATAGAGTATTTACAAAGTTTAGAAAATGGTAATTACGGGAAAAGGGCTACATTGAAACATAATAACCGTTGTCCTTCTACCGACTTTGAATTCTGGACATCCCGAGCTTCTGTCGAAGATGACCTTGACTTGAAGTTTTCTGATGGATGGCGCGACTGCTGAGGAGTTGAACTGATCAGACATAGTTACTTGCCATTAATCCCTAACTTTTGTCTGCATTGTACTTTGAGATTTCCTATCCATTGGGATGATTTTTTTTTGCTTATGTCTCTAATTTTTGCCTGGACCGCCCTTTTGGGTTTTTGATCTACCGAGACGTTTTTTTTTACTTAAACGAAGTATTTCTTGACTACGTCAACATTTGTGGGGTAGGCAAATTCTCCTTCATCCATGGTTGCGAGTCTCAAGGCGCCGCCTGAGAAGGCTTTCTTGACCACATAGGGGCCATCGTAATTCGGAGTCCATTTTCCCCGGGAATCAGTGAGAAATGATTGTATTTTCTTGAGCACAAGGTCTCCTTTTCTGAAGACATGGGGTCGGACCTTTTTGTTGAATTCCTTCTTCATTCTTTGCTGATACAACTAACTGTGGCATAGTGCCGTTATTCCCTTTTCTTCGATTAGGTTCAGTTCGTCGTGTCGACTTTGACACCATTCTGCTTCTGTTAGCTTAGCTTCCATCAATACACAGATTGATGGGATCTCTACTTCTTTGGGAAGCACTGCCTCCATGCCATATACTAGAGAGAAAGAGGTTACCCCTGTTGAAGTGCGAACAGATGTGCGATAACCGTGAAGAGCAAAAGGCAGCATCTCGTGCCAGTCTTTGTAGGTTACAACCATCTTTTGAACAATCTTATTTATGTTCTTGTTATCTGCTTCTACCGCTCCGTTCATCTTAGGTCGGTAGGGAGATGAGTTATGGTGTTCAATCTTGAACTCAACACACAATTCTTTCATTACCTTGTTGTTCAAGTTAGATCCATTATCATTAATGATCTGGCTTGGAACACCATAACGGCATATGAGATTGTTTTTGATAAAACGGACCACGACTTGTCAGGTTACATTGGTGTATGGCGCTACTTTGACCCACATGGTGAAGTAGTCAATGGCTACTAGAATGAACCGATGTCCGTTTAAAGCCTTGGGTTCGATCATTCCAATCATGTCAATTCCCCATATGGAAAAAGGCCATGGGGAAGAGAGAACTTTGAGATGCGTTGGTGGTACAAGGATCTTGTCGGAGTATATCTGACACTTATGACATCTCCTCATGTACTTGTAGCAATTAGATTCCATTGTCAACCAATAGTACCCTGCTCTCAAAAATTTTCTTGCCATTGTGTGTCCGTTAGAATGAGTGCCGAATGATCCTTCATGAGTTTCTTTTATCAGCATGTTTGCTTCTGGCCTGTCTACACATCAGAGCTGGACCATGTCAAAGTTTCTCTTAGAAAGAAGCTTCCTGTCAGTCTTCTGAGATTTTTCATGTCTTTTATTGATGCCCCAGATGGTCACTCTTGTTTCTGAAGAAAGCATTTGATATCATGATACCAAGGTTTGTCGTCTATGACTGCTTCAATTGTAAATATGTAAGCAGGCCGTTCAAGGCGCATTACGTCGATCTTAGGTACGTCATTCCATTGACCTACACTAATCATGGAGGAGAGAGTGGCTAATGCATCAGCCATGTGATTCTCTTCACGAGGGATGTGATGAAACTCGATTCTGTTGAAGAATGGTAACAACCTTCTCACGTAGTCTTTGCAAGGAACCAGTTTTGATTGGTATATGTTCCAATCTCCTTTGATCTGACTGATAACTAGGGCTGAGTCTCCATACACATCCAAGTTCTTAATTCTCAAGTCAATCGCTTCTTCGAGACCCATGATACAAGCTTCGTATTCGACCTCGTTGTTTGTACACTTGAAAGTCAGTCTGGCAGTGAAAGGAATGTGGGTACCCTGAGGTGTTATGATGATTGCCCCAATTCCGTTTCCATAATGATTGGCAGCTCCCTCAAAGATTAGTCCCCATTGGGAACCTAGTTCTGGCCGTTCACTGGGTAGCGATTCATCACAATCTTTCATTTTTAAATACATGACATCTTCGTCTAGGAAGTCAAATCCGAATGATTCCTGATTGTCAATCGGTTGATGAGCTAAATGATCGGCTAAACTACTTCCTTTGATGACTTTTTGAGCATGGTACTCAATGTCGTATTCTGATAACAACATCTGCCACCGGGCAATCCTTCCCGTGAGAGCAAGTTTTTCAAAGACGTACTTGATCGGATCCATTTTGGAGATTAACCAAGTAGTGTGACAAATCATGTACTGGCGAAGACGTTTGGCTGCCCAAGCCAGAGCACAACAAGTTTTCTCAAGCATAGTGTACAGAGTTTCACAGTCGGTAAATTTCTTGCTTAAGTAGTAGATGGCAGACTCTTTTCTTTTTGTTTCGTCTTGTTGACCAAGTACACAACCCATGGAGTCTTCCAAAACTGTTAAATAGATGATCAGCGGTCTTCCCTCTACTGGAGGTGATAGAATAGGTGGATTCAACAGATACTTTTTGATACTGTCAAAGGCGGTTGGCAGTCTTTTGTCCATACACAACTTTTATTCTTTTTGAGTAATTTGAATATTGACGCGCATGTCGCGGTCATGAGGAATATGAAGCTGGAAATGCAATTCAAACGTCCCAGGAATCCTCTGACTTATTTTTTAGTCTTTGGAGAAGGCATTTCTTGAATGGCCTTGACTCTGTCAGGATCAACCTCAATTCCTTTCTGGCTAACAATGAACCCTAGCAGTTTTCCTGAGCGGACACCGAACGTGCACGTGTTAGGATTTAAGCGGAGTTTGCACTTTCTCAGACGCTCGAATAGTTTTGACAGGTGGGTCACATGCTCTTTTTCTGTCTTAGATTTGGCAATCATGTCATCGACATACACTTCTATTTCTTTGTGTATCATATCATGAAACAGAGTAGCCACGAGTCTTTGATAGGTTGCTCCGGCATGCTTCAAACCGAATGACATTACCTTGTAACAAAAGGTGCCCCATGGGGTGATGAAGGAAGTTTTCTCCATGTCTTCCGGCGCCATTTTGATTTGATTATAGCCCAAGAATCCATCCATGAAGGAGAATACTTTGAACTTTGTTGTACTATCTACCAGCATGTCTATGTGTGGTAAGGGAAAGTCATCATTTGGGCTGGCTTTGTTTAGATCCCTGTAGTCTACACACATTCTGACTTTTCCGTCCTTTTTCGGAACTGGTACTATGTTGGCTAGCCATTGAGGATATTCTGAGGTGGCGAGGAAACCCGCGTCAATCTGTTTCTGTACTTCCTCTTTGATTTTGATGGCCATGTCTGGATGAGTTCTTCTCAACCTTTGTTTTACTGGCGGACATTCTGATCTTAACGATAGATGATGTTCCACGACGCTGGTATCCAACCCTGGCATGTCCTGATAGGACCAAGCGAATACATCGGGAAAATCTTTGAGAAGTTTTATCAAGTCTTCTTTGACAATTGGACTGAGCAGTGCCTCAATCTTGACTTCTTTTCTGTCTTCTCTTGAACCCAAGTTGACTGTTTCCAACGACTCCTTGTGAGGTTCAATGGACCTTTCCTTTTATCTGAGTAATCGGGAGATCTCTTCTGGAATTTCTTCGTCTTCTTCTTCTTCAGCCTCAAATACCGGGAAATTCAAAGTTGGGAGAAGGCATTGGACCGTATGTTTCAACGGGGTTTAAAACAAGCAATCTGCATGATGTGATGATTTATTTTTTAGAAGAGATAGAGAGAAATGCAAGAGTGTGTGCAGTGTATTTTATGAAAAATGCTTGTTTTTTAATTTTTGAGTTGTTTTCAGGATTACCATTTTCTGAAAAAGCGAAAAGTGAAAACAACAATAAATGCAGAAATTACAGAACGGCGTTATTTTATTTATGATTTGGTCGATTCTTGAAACTATAGCCCTATAAAACAAAACTCTGTCGCTTCGGGCAAAGCGAAGAGGGACATTTACAGAAAGTGAGCCCTATCAAAACATACGTTTCACCTGGGCAGGGCGAAAGGTTAAAACAAAGACGACAATTACTTAGACTTTTGGACGACTTTCGGGACATCGACAGCAACCCATTGGCGGCGCACTCCTCGGTGAATCACAAAGTCTGGTACCTTCTTTCTTGGGTTGTCCTCAGAAATGACGCTGATTTCTGGTGGAGCAGGATCGTTGGAGTCTTCCTCCCATGCAGAGTTGTCATAGACGAACTCTTATGTTGTATCTTGCACAGTGTTTTCATTCTCAAGTGGATCTCCCCATCCAGTCGGCTGGATGTCTTCGAGCCTGATACGAGAGCTTTCAGGAGCAGTGTACTTGACCAAGAAGTCGTACTTGCCACTCGGTTGTCCTAAGGTGTCCCATACTTCTGTGGAACTGGAGGATTCATCCCTCTTGATGACGTTGACCTCGGAAAAGGCATAGTAGATGAACTCTTGTCCTACAATCTTTGCTGATTCATCGTCGTGCTGGATATTTTCTGAATGTCCTAAGTAATGATCCCATGATTTGGTGGGGACGCAGGTATTCTTTTCAATGATGCTCAGTTAATATGCATCGTTTGGATGACTCTTTTGCCCCATGTCCTCTGGGTACGGCTGTCAGATAGGCAAGTCATCCATTGGGTCATAATACTCATAGTCGAAGTTGTCTTTCATCAAAGTGTCCTCCTCTAATGAGTTAGGTGGAGCACAACATCCTTCCGGATCACAATCTCCGTATATCATCTTGACGTTTGATCTCGGTATATATCTTGGAATTTTTATGGGATAGCAAAATTGCGTATGCGTTTCTCCCTGAGACATATAACCGTCCTCGTTGAGATAAGACTTCCACTCTTCATATGTATCGAAGGAATCCCCCTCACTGATGGTAAGTACTTCTTGAGACACTAGGTGAAGCAAGCCTCCACTGTGGAAGAAGTCCTGAATGGGATGAAAACTTTTGTCATTAGTAGCAGTCTGGGTACAGGTTGAGGAAAAACCAAGACCTTTCTTTGTCTTGTTATCTGTAGGAATGACAAGTTGTGCCCATCCTTTTGCGTTGTTACTCTCGATCACTTTGAGAGCGTCTTTGTATGAGGAAATCAATGTTCCTTTTTCTGATTGATTCTCATTGCTTACTGAGAGTGCTTGAAACTGAGTTCCAACGACATCTTCCAATTCTACACAGGATGATGATGATAAGTTGCTCACGATTAAAGCCTGCTCTCCACAGACTGTGACTACTTTGTTATTTTTGACGAACTTCAGCTTCTGGTGAAGCGTCGAAGTGACTGCCCCAGCCTCGCGTATCCAAGGTCTTCCTAATAAAGAGTCGTATGCTGCCAGGATGTCCATGACCTGGAAAGTGACTTGGAAAGTGTGAGGACCAATAGTTATGGGAAGGTCAACTTCGCCGATAACTGTTTTTCTGGATCCATCGAAGGATTTGATGATGACCTCACTGCCTCTCATCAGAGTTCCCTGAAATGATAGTTGCATCAGAGTAGATTTTGGCATAACATTCAGAGCTGATCCGGTATCTACCAGTACGCTGGCTAAAGCATCAGCCTGGAAGTTGACTTTAATGTTAAGCGCCATGTTGTGATTTTTGCCTTCTTCCGGCAGTTCTTCATCACTGAATCCCAAGTTGTTACAGGAAGTGATGTTGGAGATGATGTTGTCAAATTGTCTTATCGTCACATCTTGTTCCATAATGGCTTGCTCTAAGACTTTCTGTAGAGCTTCCATGTGAGCTTCGGAATTGAGCAAAAGAGATGGCACAGAGATTCTTGAAGGAGTTTGCAACAGTTGGTCCACAATGTTGTACTCGCTTTTCTGGATGAGCTTCAGCATCTCATCATTGTTCTTTGAAAGGTCGGGATTACCGAATTGACCGACTGGTTGATTTGGAACTTCTGTTTGAGGTTTCTTTTCTCTAGTGGGTTCTCCAACTCCTCTGTTGAAGATCCGGCTGCTCCGTGTGACTCGACTGATGTCGGTAATGTTTACGATGGAGGGTAATGGAGTTTCCTTTCCATTCTCAATTGTTGTTGCACCGTACTTGTAAGGGATAGCCTTATCAGATTTGTACGGTATCGGTCCTAGCAGATAGATAACTACATGAGCCTTTTGATTTTTCTGACCATCGTAGGCATCCTCAATTAGTTCGAGGTTGAGAATCCTTCTACTATCAAGAGGAACTCTTGATTCATAGAGTAGAGGGGTTATGGCGCATACGTCCTTGGCCACTTCCTGTTTAGGGATTAAGACAACGTCTTTGCTTTAATCATGAAGATAGTCTTGCATTACCTTGATCGAACCAGAGCTTGAACATGGTCGGATCTCCTTTCGGTCCAACTGATTTTGAAGAGCGGCTCGTACATGGTAGCATCCTTGGTTGTTCTCTGAGCAAACTCTACAGTGCTCGTAGTTGTGTGGTGGCACCCGACCACGTCCGCTTTGTATGCAGTGTAACTTCACTAGATCTGTTTCCATTGATCAAACATCCTGAATTTGATGCCTAGTAGGGTTCTCGTCAATCATACTGACCTGTTGTGTGTCTTCATCTAGATAGATAGGAAGCCACGAGTGGTTCAACAAGTGTTGAAATGTTTTTTGGACAAGTGCACATCCTTGGTCGTCCTTACGACATACTTTACAGTTCTGATAATCATGTGAAGCCATAAAACCGAGCATGACCTGCTTAGCATGTAATTCTACCAGGTTGGTATTTACCAGGCGAATATCAAAGATTTGAATCATATTAACATGATAATGAATTCTATCACGGTAGTCCTGAATCCATCCGAGTTCCACCTGTTCTTCTAGATCTAATTGCTCTACGGAACATCCTCGGTTATTCTTGGAGCAGATATCACACTGGTGATAATTGTGAGACGGTATATGACCATATCTGCTCTGTCTGCAATGGATCTTGAACAGATTGGTTCCTAATAAGAGTACATCATGAATTTGATAGCTGTGGTTGGACTCTTCCTCTATCAAATTTACGGCAGCTTTCTCGTGTTGAGGCAACGGGTTCGTCTGAACATTTGGATTCATATCTTTGAAAGATAGGACCCCGTTCCTGTCAAGCTTCTGTACATCAGATTTGAAGCTGAGACAGTTTTCTATGTTATGCCCCCGTCCTCCTTGATGGTAAAGGTAAGTTTGATCCGCTTTGAACCAAAAAGGCAGATTTTTCGGTATTGTAAGAGGAGACTTGGTTTAGACGTGCCCCTTGACCAGTAGTAGTGGAAACAGTTCTGCGTACAACATTGGTATAGGGTCAAACCCTGGTGGCCGCATTGTACGGTTGTTATTATTGTATTGAGGACGAGCCTACTGAAGAGGCTGTTATGTCCTTTGCTGAGACTGTTGTTGATTTGGTTGGCTCTGAGCAACTTGAGGTTGATACGTTAGAACAGGCACAGGGTTGATAGCAGGAGTTACTGCTACTACTGGTTGATACCTTCGCCTTTGCTTTTCGAGAGACATATTACCAATATCTTGCTCTTTTTTCTTAGGGAAAACACTACCGTATCTTTTGGTACTGCTTGATGGTCCTGTGTCTTTAACCAGACTTCCTTCTTGGACTTCTTCTTCAAGGCGAACTCCCATGTTCACCATCTCAGTGAAGTCACTGGGCGCACTGGCGAGCATTCGATCGTAATAGAATGAGCTCACGGTTTTCAAAAAGATCTTTGTCATCTCTTTTTCCTCAAGAGGGGGACAAATCTGGGCGGCAATTTCACGCCATCTCTGAGCATATTCCTTAAAGGTTTCCCTGTCCTTCTGCGATATTGCTCTGAGTTAATCTTTGTCTGGTGCCATGTCCAAGTTATACTTATACTGCTGAACGAAGGCTACCCCAAGATCTCTGAAAGTAACGATCTTGGTGTGGTTTAAACCCATGTACCATTTGAGTGCGACACCGGTTAAACTATCTTGAAAGTAATGGATCAGTAGCTGTTGATTCTCTGTCTGAGTTGACATCCTTCGAGCATACATCACCAAATGACTTTGAGGGCAAGAGTTGCCCTTGTATTTTTCAAAGTCAGGCACCTTAAATTTGTGCGGTATTTTCACATTAGGGACCAGAAAAAGGTCTGCGGCGTCCTTTCAGAATAAATCTAGGCCGCGAATGGCATGCAGTTCCTTCTGCATCTCCAGAAATTGCTCTTGGAACTCATTCATTCTTTCGTACGTGCTTTCGTTTCCACCAGAGATTACTTGTGGAATCTGTCCTTTCGGGAGAGTGTGTACCACAGGTTATGGTATAGCCATTACGGCGGTGACCTTTGGTGCTTCCCTATCGCGAAGATTGTAACCTTCAGGAGTTGCTGTCATGACTCTTGCATCCTCGCTTTCCCAAAGTTTGTAACCTTCAGGCCCTGCGGGTCCTGCTGCAGTTTTCGGGTCTTCCGTGACCGGAGGAATATATCCTTCAGGGATAAAGTTGATAGGCATGCCCCACGAACGATATTTAGTCATGTTATACCGAGGATCAAACGTCTCTACTATGGGCGTAGATGTGATTTCCGAGATCACAGTCCTTTGTTGTTGTCTCTGAGCTGTTGTCATGGATTGCATGTCACTGTGAAGTTTCCTCAGATCTTCTTTTAGAGCGTTGATTTCTTCTCTCAGCTCTTTGTTCTCTTCCTCGAGATCATCCATTTTCTTTTGTATATTGGTCCAAGTATTATACAAATGAGACAGTTTGACTCTAGAATCGTGACACAGACGTGAGATTCGAAGGTAAGAAGAATGCGTTATGTGAGAATGATGAATCCAATGATATATTTATATTTTTTTTGTTTTAATCAAATAGAAACTTCAACAAATAGATTGCAAATATCATACAGTGGGGAGTCTGTAATACCCCAAAATTTGCCCTCTCTTTTCTTCATATCTCTTAGCATGAGCTTGCATTGCATTGCATTCAAGCATAGAAAAATAAAACATCAAGCATTTAGCATGGTATCTTGCATAAGGGCATGTGATCAGGTGATTCTCTAAGGTGTTGATCATCCAAAGAAGAAGACCAAGTGTTTCTCACAAGCTTCAAGGATCTCTTACATCATGTATCATCTCCATTTGATCTCACAAGTCATTGAAAGAAGGGAGTTCACCAAGAAGATTGGACAGTGCATGATCTCCTTCACAAGGCAGTCAAAAGTTGGGATCTGACCCCCAAATGGGCAAGCTATTTGAATTTTTATCATCTCCAAAGGGCATATCTCATCATTGTTTGAGAGGATACACATCATATTCAGAGGAATTTGGATTTGGAGGACGTGATATTTCCTCCTAACCAGCGGGTGCCAAAATTAGGGTTTACCCTAAAATCAGTTTATTTCTGATTTTTTGGACAAGACTTGATCTCATGGTATTCCTTATGTTCTTAAGTGTTCATGGATGGAATCTTGGTCATTGGTTCTTTGGGGAAGATGTTCAATGGATCAGTTACTTGTGAAATAAGCAAAAGTCAACAGTTCAAAAGGAAAGTCAACCATGGGTTTGCAAAAGTTCAAATCATGATTCTCGAGTCCATATACCTTTATTTGATCAAGGAATGGCATGGATGGCATCATTCATCAAAAATCAAGAGTTTGTGCAAAAGTTACTAAATTTGGAAAATGACCTATAATGAGAACTTTCCATTTTTGGCAATTTTTCCACCACATTCAACTTGATGTTTCATCATCAAGGAAGCTCCAAATGAATTTCCTCCAACATGAAGGTTGAAGATCTTTCTCTCCCATTTCCAAAAAGTACTAGAACATCTCCATATCATTTGTGGAACTCTAGTTATGATCAGAAGATGGCAAGGTGCATTTTGAGGTTTTCATATGGTCCCATTTTTCCACCTTTGGCATTTTGGCACAAATGGACTTGTATTTGATTTTATTGGTTCTTGTTATATTACAACATCAAAATACAAGTCAATAGGATCATTTTTGGCCTTTGAATCAATTCATTCCATGGTTTATTTCTCATTATTTTCACAAAGTACAATTATGCAAATTGATTCAAAACTCACAAACCAAGCAAGTACAAGGCCCAATTTGAATTCAGAGGTGATCAATAAGTAAATTGGAGGTGAATCATGCTTATGGCAAGGGACTTCCACATGGGAATGAGTGGATGCAACCCAAAATGCAAATTTGCAAAACCACTCCAATCTCCTTAACCAAGGTTCTAATCACTTGCTAATCCTAATCAGTGGACTAATGGAGAGTATATAAGCTAACTCATACCCTCACAGCTAGGTCCGAGACTCTCATTTGCTCAGTTTTGATTTTTTGCTCTCACACTTTCTCTCTTCGAATCTCACTTTCCTTGGAGTTTCTTGGAGATTTCTCTTCACATTCTTGATCAGTGAAGAGAATAGAGCAAGAATCAACTGCTATTTTGAGCTCATACTGAGGATTTCACCAAGCTCCATTCAAGAGGATTCAAGTTCAAACCTCAAGATCTAGCACGATTTCAAGCTCCAGTTGCATTTATTTTGCAACTAGAGGTTCCAAGGAGTAGATTTGCAGTTTTTGGAGGGATTTCTTGGAGGATTTCAAGCTCTTCAAGGTTCAGGTTGGTGTTGATTTCATACTCATAGAACTTAAATTTTAGATGTGCATAATGATCTGTGATGTGTGCTGAGCATGATGATCTATTTTATTTTAAGTTTGGACGTGTGGATTGAGAGTATTTGATGATTTCAGTTTTGGACCCAAACTTGTTTTTGCTCGATTTGGTTTATATGTTGATTGTTTGACAAAATGAACATGATATTTGTGATCCTCTTGTTTTTCTGATCAAAATGGTATACCTATGAGAAATTTCTGGAGTTTTTTCACGTAGCAGCTCACCGGAGAGGGTGACCGGAGCCCTAGCTCCGGCGGCTGGTAAGTTTCAGTCCGGCGAGGGGTTTGGATGAAGAAGAAGCAATCTCAGCCGTCCATTGGCTTGATCTAACGTCCCAAATGCTGCCACGTATCTTTAATTTCTGTTTTTAATTTAATGGTTGCGTGTTTGTCACCCCATGGTTACTATCGTGTGCTGCTCAATCTGGACCTCTCATCTTAATTACTTTTTAAATGTTGGACTTAATCTGGTGCGTAGGATGGATCGTGTGGTAGATTTGATGCCAACACATTAAAATGGCATGTGAGGCTCACGTGTTTCTCTTTTAATTTCTGATTAATCTTGTGTGTGCGTGTGTACTCTTTTATTGTGTGCAAGTGAATCTGAACTGTTGATCATGATGACATGTTAATTTCATTGACTGATGGGGCGCGTTGGATTAATTGTGTGGATTGAATTTAATCTGAACGTTTGACTGAATTTCATGGAATCATTGACCTGCGCCTTTGGACTTTTTGTCTTGGGCTTATTAATTGCACCCCTAGTCTGAGCCCATTTATCATTTCTGAACGTGATTTCTTTGCTGATTGCACCCCTCCTTGTTATTTCTTTCATTTTATTTTTCTTAATTGTTGCATTTGCATTTTATTTTCTAAAATCATTTTAATGCATCTAAAAATCATAAAACAATTCATGAAGCTTCTTTTTTGTTTTATAAAATTTTTCCATATTTTATTTTCTTATTTTGTTTTATTTTTGGCATAGGGATTAATTAATTGTTTAATTTCTTTGTAGTTTGTTTCACATGTACATACTTTGCATTGTAGATTTTATTTCTCTTCATCTATAACACATTTTCAATCCATTCTTTTTGAATTGTTTCACCAACATTCTGAAGTGCATGAAAACATTTTTGTTTCATTTTTAAAACTTTTTCATTTTGCATTTTGGTCCCTTTCTTTTGCATATTGAATCATGGTGCTTACTTGACCTTTGCTTAATTGTTTGAATTGCTTAACTTGTGAATTTTTGTGAGATCTTTTAGCATGTGATTGTCTTCTGACCTATATCATTTGATTTTAAATTTCATAATTGTTGAATGTCATACGATGCATGTTTGCTTATTTGTACTTAAGTGACTTATGCATGATCATCTCTTGACCTTTCTTTACACAAGTTGATTTGCCTTGATTATTTGATTGGTTTCCTTTGTGATTCTTTGAATGAACTTTTAACATGATGCTTACCCCTGGTTGAGGTCCTTTGAGACTAATTTTTGCACTTTGTGGATCATGTTTGAATCATGTTTGAGTATGCCTAATTGTTGGAACTTTGTCCTCTCTTTGAAGTTTGCTTTGGTGCATGTTTTGAAAGTATTGATTGATGTTTGAACTTGTATGACTTGAGTTTGGTTTTGATACGATATTGATGCATATGCTACTTCCTCTTGAGTTCTATACTTGTTTTTCATGTTGCTTGAGCATAGTTGAATGCATATGGTTGAATTGTATGATGAATATCATTACCTTTCCTTTTGTGAACTTCTTTGAATCATAATGCTTCATGTTTTGAATCACTTTTGCCCACATGAGTTGTTGATGATAATATGATATTGGTTCTGAATTGTCTTCATTTTCATCTTGCCTTTCTCATTTCATTTTGATATGAAGTCCATGTATGCTTAATTGTGCATTTCATACAAGTATGCTTGCATTTGCATGTTTACTTGAATTGTTTTGCATTGATCTTTGAAACATGTTGTTTGATTTGAGTTGGACATTTATGATATGATGTGCTTGCTGCCACTTATTGTATCTCATCTCTCTTCTTCTTCTTCTTCTCATTTCTTCTCTTTCACTCTTTCTCATCCCATGAGTCTCAAGACTTGTTCAAGTCTTGGATTCTTTCCCTTTAGAGCAACCTAGTCCAACTTAATTTTTGATTAAGCTTAGAGTAGGATTAGCATTAGGTTTTAGGTAGTCTTTTCTCCTAAACCTCACTAACCATAGGACATCCATGCATGATAACATTAGGACCCTTAGTTTCCCTTTAGAGTTTCCTTCGGGTTTTCTCTCTTCTCATCTCAAAATAAAAGTAAAAAACACCTAATAAAGGTTAACGTGTATTGCGCTTGAGCCTTATATGTGGGAAGTGGAGGACGAGGGGATTCCTCTCATTCTTCTAGGATACCTAGTGTATGTCCTGTTGGGGACGATGCGCGAAGTATTCGTTCCTGTATTTAAGACTTTGGTTCAATGCAAGTTGCAAATGACTGTAAAAGTCACTTCTTGTAAAAAACTTCAAACCAATAATAACGTCTTTCCTTCGAGAATTCTTTTCTTATCTCACTCACTCTCGACATACGAACGTGCTCCTACTCGTTCTCTTGCAAGATGGTAACACACTCGGACCAGCGAGCCTGCAACACCTGAGCTAGAACGTTAGTCGTTCCCTAAAAACACAAACAAAGCGACCCTCGTTGAGGGGAACTACGTCGCTCTGATTCTCATGTTCCCGATGAGATACTTAGGCAGTGGGGTAGGGCCCATTCGAGCACTTCTTTTATTTTCCCTATATTTGTTTCTTCGTTCTTTTCCGTTCTCGTTCCTTTCCCTTTCCAGTAGCAGTGGAGCTCCAGACGACGACACCCTTTGATCGAGACTAGCAAGCATGGATCCCATCGGGTACGATGGACGCGTGGGGGTGCTAATACCTTCCTCACGCGTAACCGACTCCCGAACCCAGTCCTCTTGGTCGCAAGACCAGGCTCTTTCCTTTCCTTCAGGTTTATACGGTGTTTCCTTTGCCTCTCATGGGATAAATACACATTGCTGGCGACTCTGTTTCGGTACCACTTTCGCGTTTGTACTTGGATGAAAATCCCGGGAGCGACAGAGACCCTGTTTTATTGAATTTGAAAGATTGCGGAAATGGAAATACAGTATTTTACAAAGTGCTGTAAAAGGAAATGTCTAAGCTTATGGATCCTGAGTCCTCTCTGAGGAGAGCTCAGGTGCTGGTTCTGGTATTTTCCTTTTCTTTGACCGAGGCTCTTGAGCCGTTGTCGGGTTGTCAGTCCTTTACCCAGTGAAAGGATCGAACAAGTTCCTTCGGTCTTCTTGACTTTCCACAACATGTTGCTCTAATATCCTAATCAGAGTGTCTGTTTATTTTAACAGTTGCGGAATTTTGGTACACTCCACATTGAGAATATGGTACTTGTTCTTCCAAGATTTCTTTTCCCGTTGAACTTTGTTGAGAGTGACCTGGAGTTTTTCTGCATCAGACATAAAATAAAGGAAAGATTCTCTCAACGGGAGAACTTCTTGACGAGGGTAAGGCATCCTCAGCTTGAGGGCTCTAGTTTGTACCCAATGGAGATAAGGTTCCACAGAGGCACATTCTGGTTTTCCTAGAGACTCTCTTCCTTTCCTGTGAACATGTTTCCAGGCATGCACTATTTCTGTCTTTAGTGCCCTGTCACTTTCTCCTTCCTTGAAGAAAAGACCTTCCAGATGAACATTACGCGGGATATGTCTCATCAGATATCCGAGTTGATGACGAACTAGAACTGGATGATAGTTGATTCCTCCTTTAGTTCCTATGAGAGGTACATTAGGGAAGTTTCCACAACGGTCGATGATCGTTATCCCGTTATAGATTCGATTGTACCAATCTATGTCTGAGTTGGTAAAAGACATGATTCTCTATGACCAACGTAGAGTACTCTTATGATCCCAAAAAGCAGCAGACTTGGGTAAATGGGAAGTGAACCATTTGTATAGCAGGGGTACACAACATGTGATCATTCCTCCACTGTACAAATTCCTTAAGTGTACAGAATGATAAGCATTTCCGAGCAAGGTTGGTACGGGGTTTCCAATCAGAAATATATTAATGGCATTGGTATCAATGAAGTTATCAATGTTGGGAAAAAGGAACAACCCGTATGTAAGTAGAATAAATATATCTTCGAAAGCAGTAATGTTTCCTATACTCGCAAAGTACAGGGCCTTCTATACTAAAAACTTGGTCGATAAACCTTGGATTCCATCCTTAGCGGTCATGTGAGTCCTGACTTCTGACTCGTCCAAATAGATTGCTCTTGCAATGGTTTGATCCTTTGAAATTCTTCCAGTCCAGAAAATGGAGCTTGGTTAGTGATGGGTAAATCAGTCAGGTGAGAATACTCCTCTAGTGTTGATGCTAGTTGATAATCCAAGAATGTGAAATAGTGATAAACGGGATCATAAAAGTGGATTAGCGTAGACAGGATTCCTTCAACTACATGTACCCTTAACAGAGACAGCAGTCCTCCGTACTTAGCTTTGAAAGCATCAGGGTTGGTGATCATCCTTGCCAACTCTCTTAAATCCTCTAGTTTTGGAACCTTGAAGGTGTACTTGTGCGTCTTCCTTCTACCGAAATCCATAACGCAATCTTTTTCTCTGATATTTGCAATTATTGTTTTAGTTTAATTTGAAAAAGAGAGACTAGAAAAGAAGATATTTCTTTGTTTAAGAGTTATTTATATGAATGCATGAATGCAGTACACAAAAACATTGAAAAAACATGGGTTCAAAGGTTCAGCATCACGAGCATGGAGTCATGGCTCTACCCATCCCCAAAGGTTGTACTATGGTGAATTTTTGTACCTGTACTCAAAATATGGACCCCCATTGGGATAACAACAGCAAGCTGGTTCACCCGAGCGAGCTGTAGTATCTTAGGGTAATCTCAATTAAGTGTAGTATCGCGTGCCAACTATTTTCGGTAGCTACCGCACTACTAAATAGCCACATGGTTACTGTCTACTAAATCCTCAGTTTTATGGATACCACAATCGAACAATTTGATTTCACAACCGAAGTCGTTAGACATTGAATCCGCAAAGGGTATCTCCACTAATTTGATGGTCTATCGGGACAGCTTATTCGAGATTCACTCCCTGTAAGACCGCCCGTATCTTCCATCACATATCTTAGGTATCACTCATACTCATACATTCTGCATGCGTCATCACTCGCATTCCCATTAGCAGAAAAATAAACACGGATATCAAGTAGGAAAAGCGTTATATATATATATATATATATATATATATATATATATATATATATATATATATATATATATTCATTCTTAAAATTAACATCCTAGACCTCTTAAGAGCTATAGTCCTAGTCCTAGTCAGATCAAAGACGTCCCCAGCAAAGTCGCCATTTACTGTTGGAAAATGGTGACGATGATGACTACGGTAAAACAGATCCTAATGGGACTCCCCAGTAGAGTCGGCATTTTACTGTTGGAAAATGGTGACGATGATGACTAAGGTAAAACAGATCCTAATGGGACTCCCCAGCAGAGTCGCCATTTTAGTGTAGCGTGCGATTTTTGTCGGTGACGGGACCACCTTATCGCAGAATTGTGGGTTCCTCCTCACCGCAATGGTAGGAGGAAGAGGTGCTACTTTCTGATTTCTTATTTATCCCGTGAAGCTGGAAGGGAAAGGGAAGCTATCTAAAACTAACCTTGCACGCGAATGTTTAACTGAACAAATGCTTAAAGATATTCGGGGAGTTCGGGGTCAAGTTATACAATGGGGAGTTATCAGTTACCCATCCTATATGTGTTATCCACAGGTTGTTAGTTTTAGGTTCTGCTTTGTACTTGATGGTGTTTATCTGTTGATGGGTTGGGAGAGTTTCTTGGGAAATATGAGAGAGTGAGTTTTTGTTAATGTTTGGGTTTTCCGAGGTTTTGGTAAGGTACTGGACCTAGAGATTTTTTTAGTGGTATGCTCGCTAAGATTTTGCAATCTTATGCCTACGTATTCCCGTTTAAAGAAACAGGGAAATCAGAGCAATCGTAGTTCCTCCTATTCTAAGCGAGGAAAATGATGTTTTGGTGTCTTGTTCAAAGCCCAAGATTGAAGCTAAAAGGAGTATTTGTGTCTTGTTCAAAGCCCAAGATTGAAGCTAAAGGGTTTGACTGAGAGAGAACTTGTCATCTCTAAAGGGGAGACATCTTGTCTGTTTATCATAGTTGTTGGGTGACTGATTATAAAGGAGGATTACTTTAACTGGGATATGAGAATCCAACAATGCCATAATTTCCTTTATAGGGGATTTTTCCTTAAGGAGAAAACTTTAACTCAGTGTTGAGCAATGCCATTTTCCTTAGGAATCTTTCATGCTAAGAGAGGGACAGTGGCATGGATGTAAATAATCCATAGGCTTGCCGCTTACAGCAATTAGATGAAAGAGAGGATTTTCCAGGATAAAATATGGACGACAGCTTGGATATTTGAATCAACAAGTGTGCCACTTACAGCGGTTATCTGGGATTAAGGTTTGTTTTGAGTTATCTGTTTTGATATGTGATAACACAGAGAAATGTCTTCCTACAGAAATATTTTGATTTTCTTTTAGGGGACGTTGATTTTTGTGTGCCTTGATCAAAGCCAAGGTTGGAGCTAAGAGATTGATTGAATCCACTGGCGAAGTCCTTATAAAAAGCCTAAGAGGAGGCTGGAAAAGACTGACTCAACGAGAGAGTGTTTATCTGTCTTGTACAAAGCCCAAGATTGAGGCTAAAAGAAATTGACTCTTTGGGGGATATCATTATACAAAGCCTAAGAGGAGGCTAAAAGTTTGACTTTTCCGGGGAAATATTTTATCTGTCTTATACAAAGCCCAAGATTGAGGCTAAAAGAGATTTTGACTCTGCTGGGGAGGATTTGTATGTGTCTTGTACAAAGGCCAAGATTGAGGCTGAAAAGAAGACTGACTCGGTAGGAAAGAAACCTTTATCTGTCTTGTACAAATCCTAAGATTGAGGCTAAAAAGAAGACTGTACTGACTCGTCTGAGGATATTTTAGGTGTCTTGTACAAAGCCCAAGATTGAGGCTGAAAAGATTTTGACTATGCTGGAGAGTATTAAATGTCTTGTACAAAGCCCAAGATTGAGGCTTAAAAGAGAATTGACTCTGCTTAGGGAAATTTATATCTCAAAGCCTAAAAGAAGGCTGGGAGGAATTAACTCCGCTGGGGAAGATATTTATCCAGAGCTTAAGAGAAGGTTACGAAGATTTTGACTTTGTTGTAGAAAGCTTATATATGTCTTGTACAAAGCCCAAGATTGAGGCTAAAAAGATGACTATCTCAACAAGAGAGTGCTTATATGGTGTCTTGTACGAAGCCCAAGATTGAGGCTGAACAAGCTGGAGAAATCTTTATACACTGCCTGAGAGGAGGCTAACTTCTGCTAGGGGAAATCCTTATACCAAACCTAAGAGGAGGCTGAAAAAGATTGACTCAGCAAGAGAGTGTTAAAAGGTGATTGACTCAACAAGAGAGTCTGAAAGATGATTAACTCAACAAGAGAGTCTGAAAAGTGATTAACTCAACAAGAGAGTCTGAAAGGTGATTGACTCAATAAGAGAGTCTAAAAGGTGATTGACTCAACAAGAGAGCCAGAAAAGGTTAGCTCATATGGAGAAAATCATTGTAGAAAGCCCAAGAGGAGACTGACTTTGCTGAAGGAAGGAATGATCATTATACAAAGCCTAAAAGGAGGCTATCTTTTCTGAGGATTATTGAGATCCAGAGGCAGGTCCAAATGAGGAATCAACTCTTGCTAAGGGTTTACAGAAGGGTTGAGATATCAGATGCCTTGAGGTTCTGATTTGGGATAGTGTTATACCGATAGTAAGCTGACCCTGGCTGGGGATAATTTAGGATAAAAGACTGAGTATTAGATCTGGAGAGAGTTTTAACTCTACTGGTGGCTGGTTAAATGACCAGGGTTTCTCCGATGTTTGTAAGGAACTTGAGAATGTATTTGAGATCCAAGAGGAGATTTAGGTTGTCCAAGTCTACTGGTATGGAAGAGTTTATCTTTGTACGATGCCCAAGAGGAGGCTGGTGTTTTAAGGGATGAGAATCAACCCTAAATTGGTTTGAGGTTTTGACTCAAGAAAGATTGCTCTAGCAAAGGATGACTAAGTTCTGTCCTATACCTTTAAGAGGTCTTCAGGGTCCTTGTATTAAGCCCAAGAGAAGGCATGAGAACTTCTAAGAAGCCGGAGGGTCCTTGTACAAAGCCAAAGAGGAGGCGGGGATGCTTTTAAGAATCCTGTGGGTCCAAACTTAAGAAGAGTTCAAGAAAAGTTTCACCGAGAATAATCTTTTCTTTAATGAACAGTTCTAGGATTTGAAGAAATTCAAGAGAGGTTTCACCGAGAATTAACCCTCTCTGCGGAATGAATTTCTTTGACAATTTCTAATAGTGACAGTCTGAGAAAAGTTGCATCGGGAATAATTCCTTTCTCTTTGTTCCATATTGTTTAAGCCCAAGAGAAGGCAAAACTGTATCTGGAAATCCTATGGGGATCTAGTTTTGACTGTAATAAAGAGTGACCAACTGGCTTTACCTAGTTCTTAGACCTAGTTGCCGGGGAAAACTCTAAGCAGATATACAAGTATATATATAGTTGATATATGACAAGTGTTTAAAAGGATATGAATGAAGGACTTACAGGCGAGCAAGTTTCCCACAATACAATTATATATATATATATATATAAGCAGGTAAAAGAAAGCTGATAAAAACTTACAGGTGAGCAAACTTCCATAGCTGTATTGTTAGTTGTTCAAGAAATTAAAGAAAGTTTTGATAATAACTGTATATTTGACCCTAAATCAAAAAGGAAGTTGTTTTTGAAAAGATTGGGGCTTATACTCAAGGAGAGGCCCGATATAATAGGGATCGCACCATTGTTCTGAAAATTGTACTGGGGCTTATACAATGAATGAGGCCCAAAGAGGTTTTCTGTACAGAGGGATGGGTCTTACAACTCAAGGAGAGGCCCAAAGGTTTGAAAAAGAAAAGAAATGGGACTTACAACACAAGGGTAGGCCCAGATGAAAATGTTTTGAAATGGCGATCGTGCCGAGATTTTTGAAAACACAGTGGGACTTATACAATGACTGAGGCCCAAAAAGGTTTTGGTAAAAAAGGGATTGGGTCTTACACTCTAATAAAGGCCCAAAGTTTATTTTATATACAAGTGATGGGCCCAAGTGATTTTGTTTAAAAGGCGACGACCGCGCCGAGATTTTAAAATCGCAGTGGGACTTATACAATGACTGAGGCACAATTTTATTTATGTACAAGGAATAGGTCTTACACTCTATTAGAGGCCCAAAGTTGTTTGAAAAAATATTTGTTAGAGTGATAGTGATCAAAACCCTAATTTTTGGTTTTAAAATGTATTTTAATTGAATAAAAATTCAATTAAAATAATCAAACATGTGAAAAAAGGTTGTGATCTTGGATTTATATTAGGAAAATCATGTTTCATTCATGGGATGATTTAAAAAACATTTGAGTTTTGCAAAACCAAGAGAAATAAGTATTTTTAATGTTTGAAAACAAATAAAAATATAATTCTTTACAAAAAAACTAAATATATGAATTAAATAATATTTTTGTGAAATTTTCATGGAATAAAATATTCTAACATTTTTGGGAATTTTCAAAAAAAGAACCCATCAAAAATAATTAAAATTGAGAGAGAAATTAATTTTTGAATTAATTAATAAAAACCACAAAATATTAAAAATAAAAAATATATGAAAAATGGCAAAATGGTCTAGGTGGGGTTTGAACCCATGACCTTGGCAACAAACACACATTCGTGCTACCACTAGCGTGGTGATACATCCGTGTATTAAATCCACCCCATTAATTCATAAGGCATGCCTTGTTTTTAGGCCTAGGCAAGGCAAGGCAAGGCAAAGCAAGCTTTTGGGCAATTTACGTGAAGCCTCTAACTTTCTCATTTCTCCATGGATTGGGACAAAATTTAGGTGCATCTGACCTAGAATTTCATGAGGAATCCAATGGTGCCCTTGGAATTTTCAGAAAATGTTTCCTCCTCAAAATCCGATAGTGATTTCAAAATAGGCCTATTTTTGCATGTTCTATGCTATCTAATGGTACAGGCAAGAATTACATGGCAAATTGGTTCAAACACAACATATACATCATGTATGAGATGTTTATGATTAATGGACATCAAAGGAATGCATAATTCAAAGAGTTCAAGTTGTCAGGCACTTACCTCTTGGAGCTTTTTGTGTTATCTGCCAAGTTCCTTGTGCCAGAAGTAATTTGATGCTTTGGACACTCTCAATTGATCCCTTAGAAACTTTTAGAATGATTAGAACCAGCTGGAATCCTCAGGAACAAGTTGTGGCACTTTCTTGCAAAAGGGGCAAAAATGACCAATATGGCAACTCTCTCAAATGGTGTTCCAGATGAGGGGAACCATTTGGGACAATTTGAGGATGATATTTGGAGTGTGTTTGAGGCTTTGTTTGGTTTTGGAAGTGACTGAATCAAGACATGGCTTGAAATATGCAGAAAAGTTCAATTTTGAGGTTTTGGAAGTGGACTTTGTGATTTTGGTGTTTCAGGTCACAAGTGAGTGTTTGAACAACTTAGATACAACATATTAGAGGTTTTTGGATCATGAGTTGTGGTGGAATTGTTCTCTAACTCAAATACCCAGAGATACCTTGCAAAGGAAGGCATTTTGGCCTAAAGAAAGAGATTTTGAGGAAAGCAAGTGTTGTATTGCTTCGGTGTACTCAAACTGAGTACAAGTGAGCTCTATTTATAGTAGAGCAAGTTTGTTTTGCAAGCAATTGTGAAAGGCAACTGCAGCAGGCCTTTGACTAATGTTGGGCAAAAGGAATCTCAAGTCTCCTCTATCCATTGACTTGAGGTTAGGGCACAGGCCTGTGGTTCTTTAATTCAGAGGTTATTCTTGACTTATTTAGTTAGGAATGTGCCAGTCCATGCCACCTTGGTGTATCCATTAAATGCATTGCAACAAAATTAGAGTCTTGGCACCTTTTTAGCCTTTTTAGGTTTGTTATGGCTAAGTGTAGATTCTTGGACTTTGGAGTCTTGGGGATCATATCATTCTCCTTTTGTTTTATCCTCATATGTGTCCAAATGGATGACAAGGCTTGGAGTTGCTCAATTTTTCCAAATCGAGCAAAATACCAAAATCTGCCAAAATCTGCCTTGTCCAAGACAGTGGGAAATGGTGATTTTGAGGGATTCATATCTCCCTGCTCAGGTTGAGTTATGGGAGGCTCTTATGCTTTTTAGAAAGCCCTCATATGAAACAAAACATGTTTGATCATAGTTTGTTTTGAAACTATTTGGATCCCATTGAAAAATCCTCATGAACATTGATGTTTAAGGCTGGTAACTTAGGCAGATTTTCACTAAGTGTTGGAAAAAGTGTTATTTTCATGTTTTTGTCATTTTGATCACTCCATAACTTAAAATCCATAAAGAATTGGAGTTGGAGGTAGTTGAAGGTTTTGTAGAGTGTATCAAGACCTACAAATCCAGCTTTGGATCACCCAAAATGGTTGCCTGGATCTCAATTTATGATCCTTGGAAGTTGGTACCAAAACCACATTTCTTCCATAACTTGGAAAATTTTTGGTTTCTCAAGGTTACCCCTTTTGCAAGAAACCTCACTTTTATTGATTTTTCTTGATGGATGATGATCAATATCATACATTAAGATTGTTTTTGACTTAGGGGAAGCATATTTATGAAAAATCTCAAAAAGTCAAACTTGATTTTGAGCACAGTTAACTTTTTATCAGATGAAATCCAAATTGTGCGATCCTTTGTGAAATCAAGTCCTTGACCTAAATCAAACCTAATGGATGGATTCCATAGGTGTTATAGGCTGTACTGAATCATGTCCCAAGGTTTGGGAGCATGTCCTGGTCAAAATTCAAAGATACAGTTGACTTTTCCCTCGAAACCCAAATTATGGTCCTGATGAAAATGAAACTTATGAATCAAGCTTCTTGGGTCAATCCATTATTGTAAATGGATCAATATGGTGTATTTGAGACCCTCAAATCATGTCTTGAGGTCTTGGCTCAGGTTTTGTCCCAAAAGTCAACTTAGGGGTGAATTAGGTCAAGAAACCCTAATTCCTGATTTTTGGTAAACGCATCCCCTAAGGTTAAATTGACTTGGTGATTGGGTCCATGAGGTCCCTTGGAGTATCTTGGGTTGTGCTTTGAAGCATTGGATCATGTCTAGATGAAAATTTTCATCTGGAGGCCTAAGTCGACCAAAACCCTAATTTGGTGACACTTTTGATCTTGAGGCTTGATCCACTTGGAATGTTGCAACCTTGTGCTTGATTATTGATGTGGGAGTCCTCTTGATCCTTTATAGGTGTTTGAGAGGTTAGACAAGTTGAAGATCATGACATTCCTTGATTGTTCCTTTGTCTAAGTGCTCTGAGAGGGCTTAAAACCCTAATTCTTGATTGTGGTGAATGATCAAACATCTTTGAGGAGATTGATGAGGCATGGATGTATATCCATATTGTGATGATTTCTTACACAATGATGGGAAATCTTGGTGGTCAAAATTTAGGGTATGACAGAGAGTTCATTCTAAACTTAAGTTTTTGGGTTCTTGTTTGTTTTCCTTGTTTGTTTACTGCTTTTCAATATATATTTTTCATGTTATTATATATGTTTCATGTTATTATATATATATTTTTTATGTTTTTATTATATATATATATATATATATATATATATATATATATATATATATATATCATATATTTTAACTGTCATCATATTTGGTTGGGATATATTTATGAGTGAATCTAAAACCCGAGCTTAAAGTACAACCCTAAGTTAGAAAGTAGAATTGAAATGTTTTTGGGGAGATGTGACATCTCACTGATGCATGGAAGCCACACTCGGAAGAGACCCTCTAAAAATGTCTTAATGGTAAGGTATACCCTTAACATAGTTGATGATTTGGATGTGGTCCATAACTCTGGGAACCTTTGGAACCACCTTTTCAACTCATGGTGACCTTATGTATTCAACCCGCGAGGGTCGTTACTAGGGTCCTGCCTAGATGAGACTTATCCCGAAGAATTTCCGTAGAAAGGATTGCTCTTTCTCATGGTAAAACAAAGGTATAATCGATATATCTAGGGTTGCCATACTACCAAAATTGTATATCCTACATGTGAGGGGATTGGGTAGACTAAACTTAGATCTAGCCTATCATAAGGAGCCTACCTAAGCTAGGTCATGCTTGCATACTATCCTAACCTACAAGATTTAAGTAAAACACTAAAAAAAAACATTAATTCATCATCCTCATCAAAATCTTTTTTGAATTTGTCACATAGGAACCTTAATTTTTTGAAAAAAAGAAAAACTAAAAAAATGGAATTTCATACAAGAAAAAGAAATTATATTCAAGAACAAAAGAGGGAAAGGGAAGAACTAGAAACACGTGTCCTACAATTAGAAGCCCAGAATCAAAGCCTAATTCATACTCTCCGTGAAGCCAAAGGTCAAGCCATGGATTCAATAGTGAGAAAAAGAGTTGCTGAAGAACTTCTTACTAGACGTCCATACAAATGGAGGTAAGCTTATGACGAAGTTGTGAATCTCATAAGGAAATTGGAGTTCCTTGAAGGAGCCTATAAGGAAATTACGGAGTGTGGAATCTATGTTGAAGGGCATAATCAAAATATGGCTAAAAGAAAGGCATGGAGCCATTAGAACAACATCAAGCTGCTCTCAGAGGAGATGTCGAAGGTGTCAAGGGAAATGTGGTAGAGATGAAGGACAAGATTGATCAGCTGACTCGCACCATCCAAAACTTGATAGCAAAGGAAACAGAGTCGAGTCACAGAAGGAATGTTCCTACCCCTACCCCCCATTCTTGGGACAACAATCCTCTATTAGGATTTGCCACCGATCTTGAATGTGAAGAGGCCGAAGCTGTAGACTTAAGGCGAGTACCTAAACTCCCGAGGGACCTATTCCTCCACCTATCCTTAGTGGGGCACCCCATCCTACGCAAATACCGGTTCCCCATAATGACTATGTAGACTAGAACCTCCAGTATGAAAATGAGGATCAAAGACAAGTGGTCTCCGAAAACAAAGTGGTTACTGCTGTGGAGGGACGAATGGCTAATGACAAGTATAAGATACTTGAAGAAAGATTAATGGTTGTTGAAGGGTTCAATGTCTTTGAAGTCAATGTTATGGAAATGTATTTAGTATCCGATGTGGTTATACCTCCTAAGTTTAAAGCACTTGACTTTGAGAAATACAAGGTCGTATGCCCTAAAAATCACCTCCGGATGTTTGTCCGAAAGATGGTTGCTTACGCTGTAAATGAGAAGCTAATGTGCACACCTTTCAAGACAGTTTAAGTGGGGCATCCTTGGACTGTTATATTTAGTTGAAGAGAATTCCTGTCAAGACATTGCTAATAACTTCCTAAAGCAATACAAGTACAACGTGGACATTGAGCCTAATCGTATGCAACTATAGAACATGTCTTAAAAGGGCAACAAATCTTTCAAGGAGTATGCTAAAAGATGGAGGGAACTAGCTTCTCACACGCAACCTCTATTATTAGAAAGACAGCTAGTTGAAATGTTCATCGATACTTTGCAAGGCCCATATTATAAGAAGATGATTGGTTCGGTGTCCACTGGATTCGCTGATTTAGTCATAATCGGGGAAAGAATTGAGAATGGTTTGAAAAGAGGAAAGATTGGGAAATCATCTTCCAATCAACATAACAACAAGAAGTACTTCAGCAGTAATCCAAAGAAGGCTAAGACCAATGCCATCACCACTGATAGGCATGTCCAGATACCTTACAGTTCTTATATAGAAATAGTTGCTCCTAATCAGTACACACCACACGCCCATTATCTGAGTTCAAGTAGAGACACCGACCATTATCTGAGTTCAAAATACTAAAGGGATCACATTCTTCCATCATCACATTCTGAGCAAGACACGGGGTCCATAAATTAACATTCACAATCTAACCAGCATGGGAGTTTCTTCCTTTTCAAAAGCACATTGCGCATTCCCAGATATCACGAGCATCATGTCCTATTACATGAACATATCAAAAGCTCAAAGGTCGAAAAGTCGGAGCGTTACGAAAACATTGATTCTTACAACAGACATACATTGCATACACATATCATAAAAGAGGCGTCAGCCCAAATAATGATTCATGAATAAAAACATACATAAATTCAAACATGCATACACATGAACATGCATACATGACATAGGATTTAGGATCACTCTTAGGGTCCGTTTGGCTGGAGGTAGATGGAGGGGAGGGGAGGGGAGGGGAGCAAATTCCCTCCTAGACTCACTTTTTGCTCCCCTCCAAATTGGAGGGATTTGGAGGGGAGGGGAGATTCATTGTTTAAGATTTTATTATATTCCCTAATTTTTTTTCAATTATTTATTCTAATTTCAATATTGTCCTTATTGAATTATGAAAAGCTATAACTATATATTATCAAATAAATTTCTTATTCCATGAACATTGAATATGACATGGATGCTTTGAGAGTGATTATCAAATAAATTTCATATTCAATTTTCTTGTTTTGGTTATGGCTATATATTATTGAATAAAATTCTTATTCCATGTATCAAAATTTTCAAAAACAAAAATTAAATATCACACAAATGCTTTGAGAGTAACTATTCTGTACCAATTTTTTTTCTTTATATTAATATGAATAGTTATTTAGATTCAAAGTAGTAATTTGATCATATTTGTAAGGATAAAAAAGTAATTTTGTTTTAAAATTCCTCCCCTCTCCTTGTGAAACAAACATATGTGTAGTTAAAAATCCTTCCCCTCCCTTCTTTGAACCAACATACATTTAGTCAAAATACCTCCCCTCCACTATCCTCCCTTCCCTTCCCCTCCCCTCTATTAAATTCCCTCCCCCCTCCTTCCGTTAAACCAAACGGACCCTTTGAGATCCAATCCCTAACTATACTAGTACGTCACACTTCCATTAAACACCTTTTCAACAAAAGATTTCCCTAACTCATCCATCAAGGAGTCTTCAAGAAGGAATTTATCCAGTACTCAGTCATCCTGAATTTTCATTATCAACTAGTGAATAGGCCTTTACCTCTCACATGTCCAGCTTGAAAACCTATCCCACACACGAGGTATGTTCCATCAAATACATCTGGGGTTTTACCAAGGGATTTATCAAAAGGGGTTTTATAAAGGGATTTTATCCAAAAGGGGTTCTATTAGGGGTTTTATCCAAATAAAGGGTTCCATCAATGGGTTTCACTAGGGTTTTTTTAGAAAAGGGGTTTCATCCAGAGTGATCAGGGTATCACTAAAGTCCTAGATGATTCCAGTAGCATGATCAGATGATCATAGGAATCGTAGGAAAATTGCACCCGAAAGGGTTGAAACTAGTCATCAGGGGATAATAAACGGGTTCCATCAGGGGTTTGTCCGACAAATTTGTCGAGGTTTTACCATCATGGGTTCCACCAAAAGTCGTCAAATGGTTTCATTAAAATCCAATAAGGAATTTTCAAGGGTTCTACTAGTGTTTATCAAAACGGAATTAGCAGATCGCCGGGATCCTGCCCGACTTCTGTAACCAAGGATATTATACACGAGATATTGGGATATTAAAGGAGCACCAAGGGTTGGTTCACGCTGACTCTAAACCTATCAACTTCGCGGTCAAAATTAGGGTTCCTATTTATATTTAATTATCTCCTCCCCGAGAAGATGAATACTCAGAATCATCATCATCTCAGTTTGAAGCTGGTTAAATAGGGGAAGCTACAATACCCCAAATTTTTCCCACGCTTCATATGGTTTCTAGTGCCACTATATTTCGAATGAATAAAATGGCACAATTAGCAAGAAAGCATGTGTAAGGAGCTTGAGCGTGAAAGGTTGTGAGTTCGAATCCCGCCTTACTCACTTTTAGTGTTTTTTACATTTGTATTTGTTTTTCTTTTTATTCTAACTTTTCTATTTTCATCAAAAAATCACAAAAAAGGTTTTTTTTTATTATTTAATTATTAGTTTTTGTATTTTATTTAATGCATATATTAAAATATTATTTTTTCATTAAACTCATGTTTTATGAATAAAATCTCAAAAAATAAAAGAAAAATCAAATTTTTTATTTATCATTTTATTTTCATTATTTTAAAATATATTTTTTAAATTTACCAAGCCATTAATCCATCCAGATTCATTGGATTGAGCTCAAAGAAATAGAGGAAATTAGATCATATTAAATCTTTCCTAAATAATTCAATCACATTCAATTTCTGACCTAATTTTTGTATATAAATAGAGCATATTTTTCACACTTTTCATTCATCCACAATTCACATATTCTATCCCAAAAGTTGTTCTTCACACCGAAGAACAAGAACAGCTAAGCCCTAAAAACTCCTACCGACATCTATTATAGTAAGGACAAAGAGAAAATATTGACAAAAGGGAGAGATAAGGATTGAAGGATAGGAATCAACCGCGGGAAAAAAGGAGAGAGCTCAAAAGATTAATAATTTTGTTTACCGGGATAGATCTCGATCCCGTAGGTCGGTTTCCTCTTAACTCAATATTTGTTTGATATGTGATCTTTATGCTTAGGAATGAGTTTTTCTTTTATTATTTGATTTTTATTGTCCTTATTCTACTTATATAAAAAACTTTTATATACAATTGTTTTTATTTTATGCTAGTAGTTATTATTTTAATTATCATATTATTAGGAAATTCATAAATAAATAAAAACCTTTTTTCCTTAATAGAATTGATTATTTTTAATTCTATTCTAATTACATTAAAAAAAAATCACAAAGAACATTTTTAAGTCAAACAAAGAACTCCGAATAAAAAGTTAATTGCAGAAAACAAACAATTTTATAACTACAATATTAATGGCAGAAAGTAACAATGCACTCAGAATATATTATTTTTAATTATAATTTAGAAGAGAATTTGTTCTGGCCCCACCATTGCATATTCCAATTATAAAACTTGGTGCCTTTTCCAAGATCAGATAAATTTGAGTCTCCTAAAATAACTTCTAATTCTTCAAAAATAACTTCTAACTTTTAAAACTAGATCTCTATATTGACAAATCTCACACACAAATATATGAATGATTATCTTGTTATTTTTTACTAATAGTAATATATTATCTTTCAAAATTTCTATATCTTAAAATGATATTATAATATATTATTACTATTATTAAATTTAGTTATTAATTAACACTAAATCAACAATAAAAAGTTAAAACACAAAAAAAATAAGTTTTATTAATATAGCCATTTAACCAATTTAGTCTTATTTGAGATATTAATTGGGTTCTATCAAGAATAAAAATATACAAAAAATATTAGTTAGTATTAATTAGGATTATATTCTAGTTATTTATTTAATTTAAAGGAATAACTTGGTTTTTTAATTAACATATTTTTATAATAATAATAATAATAAGTATTAATTAGGATTATATGTTAGATTAATAGGAATAATTAACATGATTAGGATTTAGTTGGATTAATAAAAATAATTAAATTATTCAGATAATTATAAACATTGAATAAAAATACCTAATATAATTAGGGATGTAATTTAAATTGATTAGCACATTTAGCTTTTAATTAATATGATAATGGGATTTATAACAAAAGGTATAATAAAAATAATAATAATAATAATAATAATAATAATAAGATAATTAGAGATAATTATAAATTAAAATACATGAAAACATAATTTGAGATAAATTTTAGAATAATTATGTTAGGGACAAATTATTTTAAATAACATAAGGGATATAATTTGGGATAAATAAATAGGGATATGAGATAAAATATTAGGGTTTTAAGCGATAAAAAATAGGGATAAAATAAGGGATGAGGGATCAAATATATTTTGGGATATAAAGGGATAATAAGGGAATAACCTCATGGGATAATTCTAAGGGATATTAGGGATAATAAAATGGGATAAATATTTGGGGATAAAACTCTTAAAAGTCCAAAGAGTATAAAAATTGGGATTTGCGATAAGGAATAAAACTTGGGATTTTCTTATGCATATATTATGGAAATTAATTTATTTTCTAAATAAATTAAAAAGGATAGTTTTACAATAAAATGGGATAAAATAAATGTCACGCACTTAAATTGTAAGTCCTCTGTCCTTGTGCATTGAGGCATTTTTTTCAAATCAAACTTTTCCCCACCCTCGTTGTGCGAGAAATTTAAGGTGATAAAAACAACGAACAAACCAATTTTTTTAAGATGAACTACAGTACTCCGATCCTTCATTTAATATGAGGGTACGTAGGCATAGAGTTGTAAACTCTAGCGAGTACAATTATAAAAAAAAGTTTCTTAGGTTTCTTTGTCTTTTTTTGTATATTATAAAATAATTTTGTAAATAAATGAATAATTGAACAATTAATAAATAATAAGCAAACATACCTTAAGGCAAACAACTATCCCTAGAATTTAATAAGGATCCTATTGAGTACAATAGAGGTTATGGGTGCCTAACACCTTCCTCCTGTAACGCCCCATTTTGTCCTATTTATTTAATCGAGTCGATTTAATTATTTTTATTTTTATATTATTTTATTCTTGAATTTTATTTGCCAATATATTATTTTTCATCTTGATTATGTTTTATCGCATTTTGAGAGCGTTTGCTAGATATTTGAGTGTAGGGGTATTTTGGTCTTTTGGCTTGGTTAGATATTATGTTTTTCATAAAAATAGAAATAGAGAGAAAAATAGAGAGAAAGAAAAAGAGAAGAAGGAAAGGAGAAAGAAAAGAAGAAAAGAGGGAAAAACTTGGAGAGGAGGAAATCAATTCAACCGACTTTTGAAACACGATTAATCGGGTAAGGGTGTGAAACTCGATTATCTTATACTTGTGTATGATTATGTATGTATGTATTTGTGTGATATTTGGTTGAAATTGAGTATAGAACTAAAACCATAATATGTTGATATTTGTTGGGATTTGATACAATTTGTGTCGGAAATCATGTTTTATGGTTCCTTATTGCTGATACATGATAGATAGATGTTGTTGTGCATTCAATAAGTAATTTTCTGGTGTTTAGGTGAGATTTGGGAGAGAAATTGGTGGAATTTCGTAACATAAATTATGCAGGAAAATTCTGGGTTTTCGCTGCCCATACGCGTATTAGGCAAGGCAATACGCGTATTGGGTTGAGCAATACGCGTATGACAAGGAAGGATTGTAGGCTTTACGCGTATGGGAGTGGGCAATACGCATATGGAGTGAGGTAATACGCGTATTGGATTTTTAGTGGATTTTTTGGGGAAAAATCAGTCTCTGCCCATACGCGTACCACTTTGGGCAATACGCGTATGGATGGGCGAGTGAGCAAGGCAATACGCGTATGGCCAGCACGATTGCAGAATTTTGTCATTTCGCGATTTCTTTTCTTTTTAATCCCATAACTTGTGTTCCGATTATTCGTTTTAAACGTTCTTTATACCGTTGGAAAGCTAATGAAATGTTCTTTCTTATTAAAATAGTTTTGAGATTATTGGCCGATTTAATTATATCGGGAATTTGGAAAAGTGTCGTTTTGTCGACTTTTACCGTTTTAATGGTGTGTATTTGATGTGTTAACATGCAATATGCTTCATATAGATATCGTATGACTTGTGTGCTGTTATGTGATATGAATGCATGTGATGAAATGTTGTGATGATGGTTTGTGGCCTAAGGTCAAGAAAATGCATTGTGTTGTGTGTGATTGTATATGCATGATGATGGATGTGTATATGTGTGCATTTGAATGTCATAAGTCATTGTATGCCAAGCATCATGATATGCATTCTTGTGATGTCGTGTGCCCTAGTGGGTGTGAGCGACGAAACGGTTCCAGAGGGAATCCGCTATAACATCGTGAGCCTTATACCGAGAGGACCTAAAGCGATGATTATAGACGATCATGAGCCTTATACAAAGAGGACCTAAAGCGATCAGATCGTGAGCCTTATACCGAGAGGACCTAAAGCGATCCATAAACGTCATGAGCCTTGTACCAAGAGGACCTAAAGCGACGGGGAACATCGTTTGCCCGACGGGGAGTTACACTAAGTAACAAGCGATGATTCCAATAGTTCCTGAGTGAACTGATGATGAGATTGATGGATGGAGGGTACCGCATTGCATTTGCATAGAGTCGTTGTGTCGGTCTCTTTGCATTTGCATAAATCATGAATGGATTGATTATGTGTGGAAAATCATGATTGGATTGATTGTGTGTGGAAAATCATGATTGGATTGATTATGTGTGGGAAATTGTGAATTGATTGAGTATGTGTTGAGATTTATGTTTGAATTGGTGAATTGGTGTGCATATGTGATAAATGCATTGGTTGTGGATAATATGTTTTATGCATAGACATATGCTATGTGATGTGGTGGTGTGTTTCCATATGCTATAACCTTGGTATGTCTTATGTGTGAATATGTGATTGAGTGGGTATAATTGATATATGTTATGTGTATTAGTATGTGATGCTTGTGGTGAGAATGTTGTATATGTGTATTTTTGCGTTATTATATAATTGTATGCAATTATATTATGATTGTGTTTCTCACCTTTCTGCTGTGGTTTGTTTCTCTATGAGGCAATTGCAGATTAGTAGTCTTGGGGGCTTTTGTGAAGCTTAGTTCTCCATCCTTTTATCGGTCTGTCTGCTCTGATACATAACACGGGAGTCGGGGAACGCTGTAGACATATATGTATACATTTGTTAGATATATTTCGTATTTACTTTGTATGAATATTTTTATGTTATAAAATGATTTATTTTGTAAAACAAGGCAGTTATGGATCTTTCCGCTTTATTCCATAATTGATCTTTCCTTTTATATGGAAAGAGGTTTCCCTTTGAGGTTATTCCATTTTGCGTTATGTATCAAAAATTTATGAGCAAGGAATGTGATTTCTTTCCTTAATTGTGGTATCCTTGTTTCTGTCGGAAAAATAAATTTTTATTTACTCTGATTTAATTATGTATTATTTATTCGCGATGGGAATTGGGTTGTTACACCTCCTACTTAACCGACTCTCGAACCATAGTGTCTCACCCTTCGTTTGTAGGTTTTATCATTGTTTCCCCGTCTCTTAGGACGAATAAAGGATGATGGTGAATCTGTCATTTTGCCAGACGAGACACCTTGCATGGATCAAATGCTCGAGAGATTGTCAGGTCAAGAATTTTATTGCTTTTTGGATGGGTATTCAGGTTATACTCAAAAGATAATCATTCTAGAAGACAACAAGAAAACGGATTTTGCATGCCCTTTTGGTAACTTTGCTAATTGAAGAATGTCTTTTGGGTTATGTAATGCACCGACAACTTTTCAACGGTGTATTCAAGCTATTTTCTTCGACTTGATCGAGAAATGCATTGAAGTGTTTATTGATGATTTCTCTGTATTCGGTCCATCATTTAATCTATGTTTGAAGAACTTGGATACCGTGTTAGGAAAATTTGTGGAAACCAAGTTGGTTATCATTCGAGAAAAAATGCAATTTCCTGATTACAGAAGGTATTGTGCTCGGCCACAAAGTCTCCTCTAAAGGCCTTGAAGTTGACCAAGCCAAAGTTGAAGCTATTGAAAAGTTACCACCACCAATGAATGTGAAGGGGATTCAAAGTTTCTTGGGTCATGCGGGTTTCTATTGAAGATTCATCAAAGACTTTTCAAAGATAGCAAATCTTTTAAGTAACTTACTTAATAAAGATAAGTCTTTTATTTTCGATAATGCTTGTTTGATTTCTTTTATTAATTTGAAACAAAAATTGGTAACTGCTCCAATAATCATAGCACCTGATTGGAAATTTGAGTTTGAATTAATGTGCGATGCTAGTGATTATGTTGTTGGAGCAGTTCTCGGTCAAAGAAAAGAGAAATTTCTTCATACGATACATTATGCTAGCAAGGTCTTGAATGAGGCCCAAATCAATCATGCAAAAACAGAAAAAGAAATTCTAGCAATAATGTATGCGTTAGAAAAATTTAGGTCTTATTTAAATGGTTCAAAAATTATGGTGTACACTGACCATGCAACTATAAAGCATCTGCTCACCAAGTCAGATTAAAATACAAAGGCTCATTAGGTGGATTTTGTTGTTTCAATAATTCGACCTAGAGATTCGTGATAAGAAAGGGTTGGAAAACTTGGTATAGGACCATTTGCCAAGGTTAGTGAATGATGAGATCACAAAGAAATAAAGTGAATTTGCGGAGGTATTTCTAAATGATAAGTTGTTTATGGTTCAAGAAAGGTCGTGGTTTTCAGATCTTGCAAATTACAAGGCAACTGGTTTGATTCCCGATTTTTTACTTGGCAATAAAAGAAAAAGTTTCTTCGAGATGCTACTCATTTGGTTTAGGATGAACCATATTTATTCAAAATTGAGGTTGATAACTTGTTGAGAAGATGTGTGACTAAAGATGGGGCAAAGAATATATTGTGGCATTGCCATAATTATCCTTGTGGAGCTCATTACAATAGAGACAGATTAGCTTCAAAGGTCTCACAATCATGGTTCTTTTGGCCAACATTATTCAAAGACTCCTATAAGCATGCAATGAATTGTGAAAATTGCCAAATCGCCGAAGTAATATGCAAACATAATGAAATGCCGCTACAAAGTCTGTTAGAAGTAGAGGTGTTTGATTGTTGGGGTATAGACTTTGTTGGACCGTTCCCATCATCTTTCTCAAATGAGTATATCTTTTTCGCAATTGATTATGTGTCAAAGTGGGTTGAAGCGATAGCGTCACCAAAAGTGGATGGTAAGAGTGTTAACAAATTTCTGAAGAAGAACATTTTTACAAGGTTTGGGGCACCAATGGTGCTAATTAGCGATGGTGGATCACACTTTTGTAATGCTCAGCTTGCAAAAGATCTGGAACATTATAGTGTCAAACACAAAATTGCAACACCATATCACCCTCAAACCAACGGACAAGCTGAAGTTTCAAATCGGGAAGTGAAGTAGATTTTGGAGAAAACAATGTCATCATCTTGGAAGGATTGGTCTTTGAAACTGGATGACGTATTTGGGATTACCGTACAACATTTAAATCACAATAGGCCTTAATCCTTTTTAAACGGTGTACAGAAAGGCATGTCATTTACTGGTTGAATTTGAGTACAAGGTTTTGTGGGCGTTGAAATTTCAAAATTTTGATGAAAACCAAGCCGGGTTGAAAAGAAAAGTCCAATTGAATGAGCTTGATGAATTGAGATTGCAAGGTTGTGAATCCGCAAAGCTTTGTAAAGAAAAAATCTGGAAGTATCATGATAGGAAGATTGTTCCAAAGGAACTCCAAGTTGGACAAATTGTGTTACTACTTAATTCTCGATTACGGCTGTTTTTGGGAAAACTGAATTCGAAGTGGTCTGGACCGTTCAAAATCAAAGAAGTCAAACCATCCTCTGCACTTGAATTGGAGAATCTTGATTCTCAAACAACTTGTACAGTTAACGGTCAAAGTGTGAAAATTTATCGAGGTGGTGATGTTGACTGATTAGCAGTTGCTGTCTATTTTCAAGATCTGTGAGGTTCTTGAAATATCGAGCTAATTGACGTTAAACAAGCTCTTATTGGGAGGCACCCCAATGTTTTAAGTATTATTGCTTTAATCTACTCCATTTTAGTGTTATTAGGAAATGTGAAAATTGTTGGAATGAGAAAAACTATAAAAAATGGGAATCTTTCTGGCTCGTCTCTGTGTCACCAGGCGAGCTCTCCTTGAGTTGGTCCTGTCTCATCGGGCGAGCGCGCGAAAGCCAAACTAAATTCGTTTTTTTACCACCACTTCATAAGTAAAATATTTTTTTACTTGTTAGGCATGCGTGTGTGTGGCCCACTACAATATTTCAGAATTTAAAGTGTGGTTATGTTTGTTTGTCTCATCTGCATTCTAATTTTCCCTCTTACTTTCACTTTCATTCTCACTCTCACTCTTGAACCCTAACGAAGAGAAGAAAAAAATTCCTCTCCATCTCTTGTGCAAGCTCTCACTGACCCAATATGTTCTCACGTGTTTCATACTTGCTCAAGCATCCATGTTTGTTATCTTTATTTCTTTTCTGAACTGTATTATAGAAAATGAGGTTAGGATGTTTTGACCATGTGTAGAAATTGGAAACCCTTTAGGTTATGGGCTGTTATTGGAAACTTGAAATGGACATGTTGTGATTCCTTGATTTAGAAATATGTTATGTTACTTATGAGATCTTTACTTTATTTGTTGAATTTTTATATAGGATTTCTCTTGTAGCAGATTTGATTTACATGTAATGAAATGTGGTGTTGTTGTGTTGTACTTGGAATTTACACAATAGCAAAATGCAAGTTGAATTAGGGATGTTTTTGTGCTTGTTATGTTGAACTGGTTCTCACCTGGAGAACAAAAATGTTCGTACCCTTGCCTCTGGCTTGTCAGGCGAGCTCATCTTTGCTTCGTCGGGCGAGGCTGGCAGAACTTGTGAATTTTTTTATTTTGTTTGTTGTCATCCTGAGTTGTAATTGATATAAGCCTTCCCTCTTACTAACAAGTATGTGTGCTGGTGCTGGTTGTTTTGTGATGCTTGTTTTGCAGATGGCGCCTCCTAAGACTTCCAAAATATCTAAGAAGCAGAAGATGAGTAGGACCTCCTCTCGTCAGCCTAGGACATTCAATCCTACTCTTTTTAAGGGGCCCGAGCAAGCTGAGAGGTACAGACAGCTAAACAAAAGGAACATATTTGCTAAAAAAAGGTTTTAATATAAATAGGCAAGGAACTTTTAGGGAAGTGGCATTAATTTTTGAGAAGAAAAAGTGAGACGGGTTAATAAGCCCTGCTAAGCACTTCAACTATGACATTGTGAGGGAGTTCTATGTGAACCCTCTCCCTAATGATGGTGAACCCTTTACCCGGAACACTATGGTGAGAGGAAGAACATTGAGATTTGATAGGGATGCCATAATTGAAGTATTGTAGCACCATCTCACATTGGAGCCAGGAGAGATTGACGAGTACCACCTCCAGTTGAATAGGAAAAGGAACTTTGAGGAGATGTCTAGATTTTTCTTGGTGGAAGGTCGTAGTTGTCATACCCCAAATTTTGACCACTAAGATTCCCATTATTGTGCAAATCATCATCACAATATGGATGAACCATCATACCTCATTAGTATCCCCCAAAGATGGGTAAGCATCCACTACAATCAAACTTAGGGTTTCAAGCCCTCTCAGAGCTCTTAGACAAAGGATCAATCAAGAAATGACATGATCTTCAACTTGTCTAAACCTCTCAAACATCCACAATGGATCAAGAGGACTCCCACATCCAGGATCAAGCACAAGGCTGCAACATTCCAAGTGGATTAAGCCTCAAGATCGCCAGTGTCACCAAATTAGGGTTTTGGTCGACCAAGGCCTCCAGTTGGAATTTTTCCTCTGAGCATGAGCCAATGCTTCAAAGCATAACCCAAAATACTTTAAGGTAACTTATAAACCCAATCATTAAGTCAATTTAGCCTCAGGGGATGCATTCATAAAAAATCTGGAATTAGGGTTTCTTGACCTAATTCACCCCTAAGTTAACTTCTGGGACAAAACGCGAGCCAAGGCCTCAAGACATGATTTGAGGGTCTCTAATAAACCACATTGATACATTTGCAATAATGGATTGATCCAAGAAGCTTGGTTCACAAGTTTCAAGTTCATCAGGACCACAATTAGGATTCTGAGGAAGAAGTCAACTGTTCCTTTGACTTTTGACCAAGACATGCTCCCAAACCTTGGGACATGATTCAATACACCCTATAACACATATGAAATCAATCCATCAAGTTTGATTTAGGTCAAGGACTTGATTTCATAGAGGATCGTACAGTTTAGAATTCATCTGATAAAAAGTCAACTGTGCCCAAAAGTCAAAGTTGGACTTTTTGATTTTTGATCAATTATGGTCCCCTAACACTAAAATGATGTTAATGTGTGATTGGAATCATCATTCATCAAGAAAAACCAAGAAAAGTGAGATAACTTGTAAAAGGGGTAACCATAAAAAACTTAGAAAATTTCTAAGTTATGGAACAAAGTGGCTAGGGTACCAACTTCCAAGGATCATAACTTGAGATCCAAGCAACCATTTGGGCTGATCCAAAGATGGATTTGTAGCTCTCATGGCATACTTTAAAAGTGACAACTACACCTCATTCCAATTCATCATGGATTTTGAGTTATGGTTGGATCAAAATGGCTGAAAACATGAAATGTCACTTTTTCCAACACTTAGTGAAATTTTCACTAAGTCAGAATCTGTTTCACTTTTTGCCAAATGTAAGGGCATTTTTCACTTGGATCTAAAAAGTGTCAAGACAAACTATGATCACACACATGTAGTATCATATGAGGGCCTTCCAAAATGGCCAAGAACCCCATGAAACTCACTTAAGCCATGAGATATGACAATGGCAATGTGCCTTGCTGCAAACTATCATGGCAAGGCAGATTTGTGCATTTTGCTCGATTTGAGCAAATTTTGCAAATGACAAACAAGTTTATCCATCTGAACACCTCAGGGAGAGACCAAGGAGGGACAAACATTGATCCATAAGCCTCCCAAGTCTTTGGAACTAAAAATAGCATTCCAAACCTAAAAAACCCTAAAGAGGGGACAAGACTCCAATTTTGTTTTGGAGCATTCAATGGATGCACCAAGGTGGCATGAACTGAGCTATTTCCAACTGAATGAGTCAAGGATGATCTCTGAACTAGGGAACCAGTAGCCTGTGCTCTAGCCTCTAGTCAATGGCTAGAGGAGACTTGGATTCCTATTGATCAACATTTGCCAAACCTCTGCTGCAGTTGCCATTCCCTATTCCTTGCAAAACAAAATTGCTCAACTATAAATAGAGCTCATTTGTGCTCAGTTTAAGTACACCAAAGCCATCAAACAGATGCTTTCCTCAAAATCACCTTCTAACTTCCAAATTTTCCTTCCAAAGCAAGTCACTATCGGGTTTTGAGTTTGAGAGCTATTCCAACAAAACTAATCACACACACACACACCTCATAAACATCATATAGAAGTGATCCAAACACTTAAAGAACAACTGTAACACTGATTTCTTAGAATCACCAGCCAGTTGCTCAAGGTTTTAACCAAGTTGCAGTTGAGATGCCATGAAGTGATCCAGCCATTTCCAATCAAGTCCAAGCATTCAAACACATTCCATATGGTGTATGGAAGCTGTTCAAATCATCACAACTCATCTGTAACACCTCCAACTCAAAAATCACTTTGATCTTGCTGTCACGACCTTCAAGTAAGCCTAAACTTGGTCACCTCTTAATCTATGCATATTTCCTCGCACAATACTTTTGCCTAATGTTCATAATCATGCATAGAATGTTTCCCCTCAATTAATTGCTTTGTTTGAATCGGGTATCAAAATTCTCAGCCTTCATGCAAATTTTAGGGTTCTTGAGGTTTTGTCTTGATTTCTTATTCCATGGTTAAAATAAATGAAATTAAAGACCATAGACATGATCGTGAGGTGAAAACAAGCAGATTGATATGTGGATTGTGTGATTTCATCAAGTATTCAGTGAGAATGGATAGAAAATGCAAATCAGGCCAAACTCAGAACATGCGCGTGTTTTTGCCATGTTCTTGGCGCCTTTTTCACAAATTCAAATATTTGAGTTTTGTGATTTTATTTAATTGATTCAAAAATTAATTTCTCTCTGAGTTTTAAAGATTTTGAGTTGATTCTTTTTTTAATAATTCACAAAAATGTTAAAATATTTTATTTTTCCAAAAATTCCCAAAAATATTATTTATTTCATATACTTGATATTTTTGCAAAGAATTAATCTTTTATTTGTTTTTAACATTTAAAATATTTTTTCCTCCTTGATTCTCTAAATTTAATTGGTTTCCAATCATTTTGTGGCTATAAACAAAATTTTTCAAACATTAATCCAAGATCACAACTTGTTTTTCACACATGTTTGATAATTTTGATAATTTTAATTAATTTTTTATATAATTAAAATCCATTTTGAAATTAATTTAGGGTTTTGATTTTGATCACCATAAACAAATCATTTTAAAACACTCATGGGCCTCTAATAGAGTGTAAGACCCAACCCCTCTTAAAACCAAAATATTTTGGGCCTCAGTGTATTGTATAAGTCCTGATACCATCAAAAAGTTCGGCACGATCGTCGCCTTTTTAACAAAAATCTTTGGGATTCTCCTTGAGCTATAAGACCCATCTTTAATCATTTTTAAACTTTATGGGCCTCTAATAGAGTGTAAGACCCAATCCCCTTTTAACCAAAACAATTTTGGGCCTCAGATATTGTATAAGTCCCTCTGCGTTAAAAGAAAAATCTCGGCGCAATCGCCAGTTCAAAAATCAAATCATCTGGGCCTACCCTCGTGTTATAAGCCCCATTTCTTTTCTTTAAATTTCTTGGGCCTTTAATAGAGTGTAAGACCCAACCCCTTTGTAAATAATACCTTTGGACCTCACAATTTGTATAAGTCCCTCTGTATATTTTCAAACGTTCGGCGCGATCGTCGCCTTTTTAAACAAAGTCAACTGGGCCTCTCCTTGAGTTGTAAGCCCCATCTCTTGTACAAAAACAAATCACCCTGGGCCTCTAATAGATTGTAAGACCCATCCCCTTGTACATAAAAACTTTTTGGGCCTCACATATTGTATAAGTCTCTCTGTACAGTTTTCAAAACAACGGTGCGATCATCGTTAAAACTTGGGCCTCTCCTTGAGCTGTAAGCCCCAACAATCTTTTCAAAGCACTTTCTCCTTTGCTTTTGAATTAAAATATATGTTGTCATCAAAACTTTCTTTAATTTCTTTGTTGAATACCTAACCAAACAGCATGGAAGCTCTACAACGGGTAAGTGTTTATCCGTTTTCATTTACCGCTTTCATATGTATATAACTGTATTGTGGGGCTGCTTCACTGTAAGTCTTCTTTCGCATCCTTTTATATACTTGTCACATATCCACTGTGTAATACTAGTATAGTTATTTAGAGTTTTCCCCGACAACTACGTCTAGAACTAGGTAAAGCCTGTTGGTCACTCTTAAATACAAACAAAACTAGATCCCCCGTAGGATTCCAGATATAGTCTTCCCTCCTCTTGGGGTTAAACAATATGGAACAAAGAGAAAGGCAGTATTCTCGGTGAACCTTTTCTCAGACTGTCACCCTTAGAATTTGTCAAAGAAACTCTAATTCCACAGAGATGATCTTTTCTCCGTGAATGACATCTCTTGAGTTTCTTCCAAATCCTCGAACTTTCCTGGAATGATCTCTTCTCTGTGAATTGCATTTCTTGAATTTCTCTTGGTTTGGGGACCCACAGGATTCCTAAAAGCATCCCCGCCTAATCTTGCGCATTGTACAAGGACCCTTCGGCTTCTTAGAAGTTCTCATGCCTTCTCTTGGGCTTAATACAAGGACCCTGACGACCTCTTAAAGGTATAAGACAAAACTTAGTCATCCTTTGCTAGAGCAGTCTTTCCAGCGTCAAAACTCCAGCCATTTTAGGGTTGATACTCATCCCTTAATGCCCGCGCCTCCTCTTGGGCATTGTACAAAAGATAAAACTCTAGACTTGGACAGTCTAAACCTCTTGAGTCTCAAAGACATTCTCAAGTTCCATTCAAACATAGGAAAAAACACCGATCACTTTGGATCAATCTGCAGCAGAAACCCGGCCTCTCTCATGATAATTCCCCACACTTGGACCCGCTTCAGGATCTCAATAATCCTCAGCAATAAGCCATCCTCCTCTTGGGCTTTGTACAAATGATTCTCCCCAGTGGAGCTAACCTTTTCAGACTCTCTTGTTGAGTCAACCACCTTTAGCCTCCGTCTTAGGCTTTGTACAAGACATATAAAAACCCACTCTCTTATTGAGTATAAAAGACTCTCTTGTTGAGTCAATCCCTTTTATCCTCCGTCTTGGGCTTTGTACAAGACATATAAAACACTCCATTGTTGAGTATAAAAGACTCTCTTGTTGAGTCAATCTCCTTTTAGCCTCAATCTCGGGCTTCGTATGAGACAGTAAATCACTCTCTTATTGAGTATAAAAGACTCTCTTGTTGAGTTAATCAACCTTCAGACTCTCTTGTTGAGTCAATCACCTGTTCAAGACTCTCTTGTTGAGTCAATCACCTGTTCAAGACTCTCTTGTCTAGTCAACCTTTTTTAGCCTCCATCTTGGGCTTTATACAGGACAGATAAAAGTACCGTCTTATTGAGTCAAACCATTTCAGCCTCCATCTTGGGCTTTATACAAGATACATTCTCCCCAACGGAGTCAAAATCCCTTTTAGCCTCAATCTTGGGCGTTGTACAAGACAGAAAGAACATTTTCCCTGAAAAAGTCAAACTTCTAGCCTCCTCTTAGGCTTTGTATAAAGAAAATCCCGGTTGAGTCAATCAACCTTTTAGCATCAAATTTGTGCCTTGCTCACAGCATACAAACATCAACAACTCCTCTTTAGAGATGACAAATTCTATCTCAGTCAAAACCCTTTAGCTTCACATCTTGGGCTTTAAACAAGATACAAACCACCTTTAGCTTCATGTCTTGGGCTTTGAACAAGACACCAAAAGAACATTTTTCCTCCCATAGAATAGGAGGAACTACGAACGCTCTGATTTCCCTGTTTCGTTAAACGGGAATACATAGGCATAAGATTGCAAAATCTTAGCGAGCATACTAATCAAAAACTTGAAATCCAGTACCTCCACACATCAACCAAAGGAAATCAGGTCTAGTTTCCTAACCAAAAGCCTCACAGATAACCCAGATACTTGTATTCTTAAGAAAATAACCCTGAGAAGGACCCCCCTATTTTGATAGCATCTGTAAACCAAAAATTTTGACTGTTCCACCTCAGTTTGCAAGCAGGGTTAATTGGAGACATCATTTTCCCTTCCTTAATCAGATTCACAAGATAAAAAATGAATCGAATTGTAGTACCAAAGCGATAGTGATTCGAAACCACAAAAATCCCGCTACCGAAAAATGACGACCACAGTGCGAGACATTCTTTCTTGCATTCCCAAGGGATGAAACCTTAAGTTCTCGAGGTGTCACAGAAATGGCGACTCTGCTGGGGAGTCATTGTCTGTATAGGATCATAAGACTAGAGGTATAGGATATTAAGACAAATATATATACTGCTTTTCCTAATTGATATCTGTGTTTATTTTTCTGCTAATGGGAATGCATGTGATGCCGCATGTGGAAAGATTGAGTATACACCTAAGATAAGGGATGCCATTATACGAATAATCTTACGGGGAGTGAATCCCAGTTAAGAGTTCCCGGTCGACCATCAAACTCATTGGAGACTCCCTTTACAGATACATTACCTATACGACTTCGGTTGTTGAAAGTAGTGTGGTCGATTGGGTTATCTGAGAAGTTGAGGTTTTTAGTAGACTAAAACCATTTTGTAGTGCGGAAGCTATCGGGAATAGTTGTCACGCAATACTACCCTTATCTGAGATCACTCTAAGATACATCAGCTCGCTGGTGATCCGCTTGCTGTTGTTATCCCAAGAGGGGTCAATGATTTTGCAGACAGGTACAAAAATCACCAGTATAAACCTTTGGGGATGGGTAGAGCCTTGACTTCATGACACCGACCCTTTGTCCCCGTGTTTTTTCTATGTTTTTGTGTGATGCATTCATACATTCATTTAAAAAACATTAAAAAACAAAGAAAAATCTTCTCTTCTAGTCTCTCTTTTTCAAAGTAAACTACGATAATGATTGCAAATGTCACATAAAGAGATCGCTAATGGATTTAGGTAGAAGGAAAACTCACAAGTACACCTTCAAGGTTCCAAAACTAGAGGATTTGAGAGGGTTGACAGGGATGATAACCAACCCTAAGGCTTTCAGAGCCATGTATGAAGGACTGCTGTCTCTATTAAGGGTCCATGTAATCAAAGGAATCATGTCCACACTAATCCAGTTCTACGATCCGGTCTATCACTGTTTCACATTCCGAGATTATCAACTAGCACCAACACTGGAGGAGTACTCTCACCTGACTGATTTATATATTACTGATCAAGCTCCCTTTTCTGGACTAGAAGAGATTCCAAAGGATCAAACCATTGCAAGGCCAATTTATTTGGACGAGTCAGAAGTCAGGACTCACATGACCACTAAGGGTGGAATCCAGGGTTTGCCATCCCAGTTCTTAATAAAGAAAGCTCTATACTTTGCTAGTATAGAGAACGTGGCCGCTTTCGAAAGCATCTTTGTTTTGCTTACCTACGGGTTGTTTTTGTTTCCCAACATCGATAACTTCGTTGATATCAACGCCATTAAGATTTTCTGATTGGAAACCCTGTACCGACCTTGCTCGCAGATGCTTATCATTTTGTACACTTAAGGAATTTGTACAGCAGAGGAATGATCACATGTTGTGTACCCCTACTGTACAAATGGTTCATTTCCCACTTACCCAAGTCTGCTGCATTTTGGGATCAAAAAAGTACTTTACGTTGATCACAGAGAATCATGTCTCTTACCAACTCTGACATCAATTGGTACAATCGAATCTATGACGGGATCAGAATCATTGACCGTTGTGGAAACTTCCCAAATGTACCCCTCATAGGAACTAAAGGAGGAATTAACTATCATCCAATTTTAGTTCGTCGTCAATTCGGATACCCGATGAGGCATGTCCCACGTAATGCTCATCTGGAAGGTCTTTTCTTCAAGGAAGGAGAAAATGACAGAGCACTAAAGACGGAAATAGTGCATGACTGGAAACACGTTCATAGAAAAGGACGAGAGTCTCTAGGAAAACCAGACTGTGTCTCAGTGGAACCTTATCTCCACTGGGTATGAACTAGAGCTCTCAAGCTGAGGATGCCTTACCCTCGTCAAAAAGTTCTTCCATTAAGGGACTCTGTCCTTTACTTTATGTCTGATACGGAAAAACTTCAGGTTACTCTCAACAAAGTTCAACAGGAGAGAAGGTCTTGGAGGAACAAGTACCGTATTCTCAATGTGGAATGTAAGAAAATACAGCAGCTGTTAAAAGTAAAAGACGCTCTGATTGAGATTTTAGAGCAACATGCTGTAGAAAATCAGGATGACCAAAGGAATTTGCTCGCTCCTTTCACTTGGCAGAGGAATGACAACCCGACAACGGCTCAAGAGCCCCGATCAAAGAAAAGGAAAGTACCAGAACCAGCACCTGAGCTCGGTTTAGAGAGGACTCGGGATCCATAAGTTTAGATTTCCTTTGAATAAACAAAAAAATATATACAATTAATATAATCATTGCATATCATTCGTAATGCATTCTTCTTACCTACGAATGTCACGTTTGCGTCTCGATTCTAGAGTCAAACTATCTCATTCATACAATACTCGGGCCAATCGACAGAAAAAGATGGATGATCTTGAGGAAGAGAACAGAGAGTTGATGGAAGAGATTGACACTCTGAAAGAGGATCTGAGAAAGCTTCACAACGATATGCAAGCTCTGGAAGAAGCTCAGATGCAACAATAAAGGACTGTGATCTCAGAGATCACATCAACGCCCATAGTGGAAAAGTATGATCCTAGGTACAAAATGCCAAAAGATCGTCCCTGGGGCATGCCTATTAACTATATCCCGGAAGGATATGTTCCGCCAATCACTAAAGATCAGGGAACCGCAGTAGGAGCCGCTGGGCCTGAAGGTTACAAACTTCGAGAAAGCGAAGATCCCCGGGGCATGACAGCAACTCTTGAAGGTTACAAACTTCGGGAGAGGGAAGGACCTAGAGTCACTGCCATGATGACTATACCACCACCCGTGGTGCATACTGTCCCGGAAGGAGAAATTCCACATATACCTTCTGGTGGAAACTAAAGTATGTTCGACAGAATGAATGAGTTCCAGGAACAGTTCCTGGAGATGCAGAAGGAACTAGAAGCCATTCGCGGTCAGGATTTATTTAGAAAAGACGCCGCGGACCTTTGTTTGGTCCCCAATGTGAAAGTTCCACACAAATTCCAGGTACCCGATTTTGAAAAGTACAAGGGTAACTCTTGCCCTCAAAGCCATTTGGTGATGTACGCTCGGCGAATGTCAACTCAGACAGAGAACAACTAGCTACTGATCCACTATTGCCAAGATAGTTTAATTGGTGCCGCACTCAAATGGTACATGGGTTTAAACCGCACTAAGATCGAAACTTTCAGAGATCTTGGCGCTGCCTACGTTCAACAATATAAGTATAACCTGGACATGGCACCAGATAGAGATCAACTCAGATCGATGTCACAAAAGGACAAGGAAACCTTTAAGGAGTATGCTCAGAGATGGCGTGAAATTTCTGCCCAGATTTGTCCACCTCTTGAGGAAAAAGAGATGACAAAGATCTTCTTGAAAACCTTAAGCTCATTTTACTATGATAGAATGGTTGCCAGTGCGCCCAGTGACTTCACCGAGATGGTGGGCATGGGAGTTCGTCTTGAGGAAGCAGTCCGAGAGGGGCGTTTAGTTAAAGACGCTAGATCATCAAGTAATACAAAACGATACGGTAGTGCTCTCCCTAAGAAAAAAGAGCAGGATATTAGGAATATCTCTCTCAGAAAGCAAAGGCGACGGTATCAACCAGTAGCAGGTGTAACTCCTGCTATCAACTCTGCGCCTCTTCCTACGTATCAACCTCAGGTTGCTCAGAGCCGACCGAATCAACAACAATTTCAGCAAAGGACACAACAACCTCTTCAGCAGGCTGGTCCTCCATATAACAACAATCATACGACACGACCTCCCCGGTTCGACCCTATACCAATGTTGTACGCAGAACTGTTTCCACTACTACTGGTCAAGGGGCATGACCAAACCAGGTCTCCTCTTACAATATCGGAAAATCTGCCTTTTTGGTTCAAAGCGGATCAGACTTGCCCTTACCATCAAGGAAGACTGGGGCATAACATAGAAAACTGTCTCAGTTTCAAATTTGATGTGAAAAAGCTTGTTAGGAGCGGGGTTTATCTTTCACAGATACGAATCTGAATGTTCTCACGAACCCGCTGCCTCAACACGAGAAAGCTACGGTAAATTTGATAGAAGGAGAGTCTAACAACGACTATCAAATTCATGATGTATTCTTATTAAGGGCCAACTTGGTCAAAATGCATCATAGACAGAGTGGATACAGCCATGTGCCACCTCATAATTATCACCAGTGTGATATATGCGCTAAAAATAATCAAGGATGTTCTGTGGTGCAATCAGCTCTAGAGGAACAATTGGATCTCGGATGGATCCAAGAGCATCGAGTTCGTGGAGTTAACATGACTTATACAAGTTCCAACAATATTCAGAACCACGACATCCGTGCAATGAATGTCAACTTGGTGGCAATGCACTCAAGGCAGAGCCAACATCATAATCTGCCACGACACGACTACGATTCCTGTCCTATCTGCTCAATAAATGACCAGGGATGCTCTTTTGTACAAGAGGCCCTCCAGCGTCAGACGGATCTTGGATGGATTCAGGATTACCATGATAGAAATCAGTATTAAGTGAATATGATTCAAATCTTCGATATTCGTTTGATGAATACCAGCTTGGTGGAGTTACATGATACACAAGTCTAGCTCGGTTTTCTGACTTCGCATAATTATCAGAATTGTACAGTATGCAGTGAGAGTAACCAAGGGTGCGCTCTCGTGCAAAGAACTTTACAACACTTGTTAAACCACTGTTGGCTTCCGATCTATAGGGATGAAGACACGCAACAAATCAGTGTGGTTAATGGGAACCCTACTAGGCATCAAAGTCAGGATGTTCGATCAATGGAAACATATCTAGTGAGGTTGCACTGCATTCAAAGCAGACGTGGCCAGGTGCCACCACATAACTATGAACGCTGTAGAGTCTTCTAGGAAAATAATCAAGGATGTTACCTCGTGCGAGCAGCCCTTCAAAGTCAGTTAGACCGCAAAGAGATTCAACCGTGTCCAAGTTCTGGATCAATCAACTGGACGCCAGACTATTTCGCTGATCAGATTAAGGATGTTGTCGTAATCTCTGATCATGAAAGCACCAAAGATGTTTGTACCATCATCACTCTACTTGACGAATTAAAGGTTCTTAACCAGGAATTGATTGAAGTTACTTACGATGGTCATAAAAATCAGAAGGCCCCTATAGTTATCTATCTACCGGGACCGTTACCATATGAATCAACTAAGGTGATCCCTTACAAATACAGTGCAACAACAATTGAGAATGGAAAGGAAACTCCATTACCCTCCGTCGTGAATATTGCAGACATCAGTCGAGTAACACATAGTGGTCGAATCTTCAACTGAGGAGTTGGAGAGCCTAACAGAGAAAAGGAACCTCAAACAGAAGTTCCGAATTCACCAGTCGGTCAATCCAGTGATCCCGACCTTTCAAAAAACGATGATGAGATGCTGAAGCTCATCCAAAGGAGTGAATACAACATTGTTGATCAGCTGTTACAAACTCCTTCAAAGATCTCAGTGTTATCACTTTTGCTCAGTTCCAAAGCCCACAGAGAGGCTCTACCGAAAGTCTTAGAACAAGCCTTTGTGGACAGGATGTGTCAATACGACAATTCGATAGCATCATCACTAACATCACTTCCTGCAACAACTTGGGGTTTAGTGATGAGGAATTGCCAGAAGAGGGCCCAAGTCACAACATGGCGCTCAATATCATAGTCAACTGCCAGGACGATGCTTTAGCCAGCGTAACGGTAGACACCGGATTGACTCTCAATGTCATACCGAAGTCCACTCTAATGCGACTATCATTCAAAGGATCTCCGATGAGAGGCAGTGAGGTCGTCGTCAAAGCATTTGATGGGTCCAGAAAAATAGTTATCGGTGAAGTCGACCTTCCCATAACTATCGATCCTCACACTTTCCTAGTCACTTCCCAGGTCATGGAGATCCGGGCAACATACAGTTGCTTATTAGGAAGACCTTGGATACACCAGGCTGGGGCAGTCACTTCGATATTTCACTAGAAGCTGAAGTTCGTCAAGAACGACCAACTCGTCACGGTCTGCGGATAACAAGCCTTGATCGTGAGTAACCTTTCATTGTCCACTTGTGTAGAACCCGAGGAGGTTGTTGGAACTCAGTTCCAGGCACTTTCGGTGAGCAATGAGAATCAACTAGAGAAGGGAACATCAATATCATCGTACAAAGATGCTCTCGAGGTGATCAAAAGTAATAATGCAAAGGGATGGGGACAGCTTGTCATCCCTGCTAATAACAAAACAAAGAAAGGTCTTGGTTTTTCTTCAACCTTTACCCAGACTGCTACTAACGATGAAAGTTTTCATCCCATTCAGAATTTCTTCCATAGTGGAGGTTTCCTTCACCCAGTGTCTCAAGAAGTACATACCATCAACGAGGGAGATTCTTCCGACACCGATGAAGAATGGAAGTCCTATCTTAACGAGGACGGTTATATGTCTCAGGACAAGGTGCCTACGCCCTTTTGCTATCCCGCAAAGAGTCCGAGATTTATACCGAGGTCAGATGTCGAAATGATATACAGAGATTGTGATCCGGAAGGATGTTGTGCTCCACCAAACTCGTTAGAGGAAGACACTCTGATGAAAGACTACTTTGACCACGACTATTATGGCCCGATGGATGGTCTGCCTATCTGGCAGCCGTACCCAGGAGACTTGGGGTTAAGAAAATCAGTCGAACAATGAAGATCAGCTGAGCGTCATTGGAAAAAATACATGCGTCCCCACCATGTCATGGGATCAACACTTAGGTCATCTAGAAAATGTCCAGCACGACGATGAATTTGAAAAGTTTGCAGGACTAGAATTCATTAACTATGCTTTTCCTGAGGTCAACGTCATCGAAAGGGATGACTCCTCCAATTACAAAGAAGTGTGGGACACCCTGGGACAACCAAGTGGTAAATACGACTTCATGTTTAAGTATACCGCTCCCGAAAGCTCTCGTATCAGGCTCGAAGACATCCAGCCAACTGGATGGGGAGATATACCTGAGAGCACAAATACTATACAAAATACAACTGAGGAATCCTCCTACGACAACTCTTCCTGGGAGACAGATTCCAATTAACCTACTTCACCAGAAATCAGCATCATTTCTGAAGACAAATCAAGAAGGAAGGTACCAGACTTTGTGATTCACCGAGGAGTTCGCCGCCAATGGGTTGCAGTCGATGTTCCGAAGATCGTTCATAAGTCTAAGTAATTGTCGTCTTTATCTTAACCTTTCACCCTGCCCAGGTGAAACAGATGTTTTGATAGGGCTCACTTTTCTGTAAATACCTCTTTGCTTTGCCCAAAGCGACAGAGTTTTGTTTTATAGGGCTGAAGTTTCAAGAATCGACAAGATCATAAATAAAATAACGTCGTTCTATAATTTCCGCATTAATTGTTGTTTTCTCTTTTTGCTTTTTAAGAAAATGGTAATCCTAAAAAATAACAAATAATAAAAACAAGCAGTAAAAAAAAATACACTGCACACACTATTGCATTTCTCTCTATCTCTTCTAAACACAAGTCATCACGTCATGCAAATTGCTTGTTTTAAACCCCGTTGAAACATACGATCCAATGCCTTCTCCCAACTTTGAATTCCTGGTATTTGAGGCTGAAGAAGAAGATGACAAAGAAATTCTGGAGGAGATCTCTCGATTACTCAGACAAGAGGAAAGGTCCATTAAACCTCACAAAGATCCGTTGGAAACAGTCAACTTGGGCTCAGAGGAAGAAAGAAAAGAGGTCAAGATTGGGGCACTACTCAGTCCAACTGTCAAAGAAAGTTTGACAAAGCTTCTCAAAGAGTTTCCCGATGTATTCGCTTGGTCCTATTAGGACATGCTAGGGTTGGATACCAGCATTGTGGAACATCATCTACCGTTAAGGCCAGAATGTCTGCCAGTAAAACAAAGGTTGAGTCTGACTCATCCAGACATGGCCATCAAAACCAAAGAGGAGGTACAGAAACAGATTGTCGCGGGCTTCCTCGCCACATCAGAATATCCTCAATGGTTAGCCAACATAGTACTAGTTTCGAAAAAGGACGGAAAGGTCAGAATGTGTGTAGACTACAGGGATCTAAACAAAGCCAGTCCAAAGGACGACTTTCCCTTACCACACATTGACATGCTGGTAGACAGTGCAACAAAGTTCAAAGTATTCTCCTTCATGGATGGATTCTCAGGCTATAATCAAATCAAAATGGCACCGAAAGACATGGAGAAAACTTCGTTCATTACCCCATGTGGCACCTTTTGTTACAAGGTAATGTCGTTCGGTTTGAAGAATGTCGCGGCAACCTATCAAAGGGCCATAACTACTCTTTTTTCATGAAATGATACACAAAGAAATCGAGGTATATGTCGATGATATGATTTCCAAATCTAAAATAGAGGAGGAGCATGTGACCCACCTGTCAAAACTATTCGAGTGGTTGCGAAAGTACACACTCCGCTTGAATCCCAATAAGGGCACATTCGGTGTCCGTTCAGGGAAACTCTTAGCGTTCATCGTCAGCCAAAAAGGAATTGAGGTTGATCCTGACAAGGTCAAGGCCATTCAATAAATTCCTTCTCCAAAGACTGAAAAACAAGTCAGGGGATTCCTGGGACGTCTGAATTACATTTCCAGATTCATATTCCTCATGACCGCGACATGCGCGCTAATTTTCAAATTACTCAAAAAGAATCAGGACCGTGTTTGGACAGAGGACTGCCAGACCGCCTTCGATAGTATCAAGGAATACCTGTTGAACCCACCGATTCTATCACCACCAGTGGAGGGAAGACCACTGATTATCTACCTAACAGTCTTGGAAAACTCGATGGGTTGTGTACTTGGCCAACAAGGCGAAATAAAAAGGAAAGAGTCTGCCATTTACTATTTGAGAAAGAAGTTTATGGACTGTGAAACTCGGTATACTATGCTCGAGAAAACTTACTGTACTCTAGCTTGGGCAGCCAAACATCTTTGCCAGTATATGATTCATCACACTACTTGGTTAATCTCAGAAATGGATCCGATCAAGTACGTCTTTGAAAAACCTGCTCTCACGGGAAGGATTGCCTGTTGGCTGATGTTGTTGTCAGAATACGACATCGAGTACCACGCTCAGAAAGCCGTTAAGGGAAGTGTTTTAGCCAATCATTTGGCTCATCAACCGATTGACGATTAGGAATCAGTCGAATTTGTCTTCCCAGACGAAGATGTCATGTATCTAAAAATGAAAGATCGCGATGAACCGCTACCCAGTGAAGGGCCAGAACCAGGTTCCCAATGGGGACTAATCTTTGACAGAGCTGTCAATCATTGTGGAAATGGAATTGGGGCAATCATCATAACACCTCAAGGTACCCACATTCCTTTCACCTCTAGACTTACGTTCAAATGCACAAACAACGAGGCTGAATATCAAGCTTGTATCATGGATCTCGAAGAAGCGATCGACTTAAGGATCAAGAACGTGGACGTATATGGCGACTCAGCCCTGGTTATCAATCAGATCAAAGGAGTTTGGAACACATACCAATTAGGGTTGATTCCTTACAAAGATTACGCGAGAAGGTTGTTACCATTCTTCAATAGAATCGAGTTTCATCATATCCCTCGTGAAGAGAATCACATGGTTGATGCATTAGCCACTCTCTCTTCCATGATTAGTGTAGGTCAATGGAACGACGTACCTAAGATTGACATAATGCGCCTTAAAAGGCCAGCTTACATCTTCACAATCGAAGCAGTCACAGACGACAAACCTTGGTACCACGATATCAAATGCTTTCTTCATAAACAAGAGTACCTACCTGGGACATCCAGAAAAGATAGAAAGACTCTCAGAAGATTGGCAGGCAACTTCTTCCTGAGCGGTGAAACACTCTATAAGATAAATTTTGACATGGTCTTGCTCCGATGTGTAGACAGACCAGAAGCAGACATTCTGATGAAGGAAATTCACAAAGGATCCCTTGGCACTCATGCCAACGGACACACAATGGCGAGAAAAATTCTAAGAGCAGGGTACTATTAGTTGACAATGGAATCTGATTGCTACAAGTACAAGAGGAAGTGTCACAAGTGTCAGATATACTCAGACAAAATCCATGTACTGCCAATGCATCTCAAAATTCTTTCTTCCCCATGGCCTTTTTCCATATGGGGAATCGACATGATTGGCATGATTGAAACTAAAGCTTCAAACAGACATCAGTTCATCCTGGTAGCCATTGATTACTTCACCAAGTTTGTCGAAGCAGCCTCGTACGCCAATGTAACCCGACAAGTCGTGGTCCGATTTATCAAAAACAATATCATTTGCCGTTATGGTGTTCCAAGCCAGATCATTACTAATAATGGATCTAACTTGAACAACAAGATGATGAATGAGTGTCATACCCCAAATTTTGACCACTAAGAGTTCCCATTATTGTGTAAATCATCACCACAATATGGATGAATCATTATGCCCCATCAGTCTCCCCAAGGATGGGTGAGCATCCACTACAATCAAATTTAGGGTTTCAAGCCCTCTCAGAGTTCTTAGACAAAGGATCAATCAATAATTGACATGATCTTTAACTTGTCTAACCTCTCAAACATCCAAAATAGATCAAGAGGACCCCCACAACAAGAATCAAGCACAAGGTTGCAACATTCTAAGTGGATCAAGCCTCAAGATCGCCAGTGTCACCAAATTAGGGTTTGGTCGACCAGGTCCTCCAGATGGAAATTTTCCTCTGGGAATGAGCAAAGGCTTCAAAGCACAACCTAAGATGCTCCAAGGGACATCATGAACCCAATCATCAAGTCAATTTTGCCTCAGGGATGCATTCATAAAAAATCAGGAATTAGGGTTTGTTGACCTAATTCACCCCGAAGTTGACTTTTGGGATAGAACATGAGCCAAGACCTCAAGAGAGGATTTGAGGGCCTCTAACCCACTACATTGATCCATTTTAACAATGGATTGGTCCAAGAAGTTTGATCAATAAGTTTCAAGTTCATCAGAACCACAGTTAGGGGTTCACGGGAAATGTCAACCGTGCCTTTGACTTTTGACCCAGACATGCTCCCAAACCTTGGGACATGATTCAATACACCCTATAACACCTATGAAATGAATCCATTAAGTTTGATTTAGGTCAAGGACTTTATTTCATAGAGGATCGCACAGTTTGGAATTCATCTGACAAAAAGTCAACTGTGCACAAAAGTCAACTTTGACTTTTTGAGATTTTTCACAATTATGGTTCTTTGACCCTAAAATGATGTTAATGTGTGATTGGAATCATCATTCATCAATAAAAATCAAGAAGAGTGGGATAACTTGTAAAAGGGGTAACCATAAAAAACTTGTAAAAGGGGTAACCATAAAGTGGCTAGGGTACCAACTTCCAAGGATCATAACTTGTAGCTCTCATGGAATACTTTAAAAGTGTCAACTACACCTCATCCCAATTCTCCATGGATTTCAAGTTATGTAATGACCAAAATCACAAAAAGTGAAAATGTCACTTTTTTCCAACACTTAGTGAAATTTTCACTAAGTCAGAATCTGCCTTGTCTTTTTTCCAAATGTAGGGGCATTTTTCACTTGGATTCAAAAAGTGTCAAAACAAACTATGATCACACATGTGTTTTATCATATGAGAGCTTTCCAAAATGGCCAAGAACTCCATGAAACTCCACTTAAACCATGAGATATGACAATGGAAATATGCTTTGCTGCAAATTGTCATGGCAAGGCAGATTTGTGCATTTTGCTCGATTTGCCCAAATTTTACAAATGACAAACATGTCTATCCATCTGAACACCTCAGTGAGCGACCAAGGAGGGACAAACACTGATCCATAAGCCTCCCAAGTCTTTGGAACTAAAAATAGCATGCCAAACCTAGAAATCCCTACAGAGGGGACAAGACTCCAATTTTGGTTTGGAGCATTTAATGGATGCACCAAGGTGGCATGGACTGAACCATTTCCAACTAAATTCAGTCAAGACATATCCAAGAACTAGGGAACCAGCAGCCTGTGCTCTAACCTCTAGTCAATGGCTAGAGGAGACTTGAGATTCCAAAATGCAACCATTGGCCAAACCTCTGCTGCAGTTGCCATTCACTATTGCTTGCAAAAAAAACTTGCTCTACTATAAATAGAGCTCATTTGTGCTCAGTTTGAGTACACCAAAGCCATCAAACAGATGCTTTCCTCAAAATCACCTTCTCACTTCCAAATTTGCCTTCCAAAACAAGTCACTATCGGGTTTTGAGTTTGAGAGCAATTCCAACCAAACCAATCACACACACACACACCTCATGAACATAATATATAAGTGATCCAAACACTCACAAGTGACCTGTAACACCAAAATAAAAAAGTCCCCTCTCAAAACCTCAAAACAGGGCCTTTTTGCATTTTTCAAGCCATGTCTTGATTCAGTCACTTTCAAAACCAGATAAAGCCTCAAACACACTCCAAATATCATCCTTGAACTGTCCCAAATGGTTCCACACATCTGGAACATCATTTGAGAGAGTTACTATTTTGGCCACTTTTGCCCCTTTTGCAAGAAAGGGACAATTTCCATTCCTGAGGTTTCCAACTAATTCCAATCATCCTAAAAGCTTCTAAGATGGATATAACCCCTTTGGTATGAATAGTTTATCAGTCTGGGCGTGGATTTTCTTATTTGGACATCTTGTTTGGGCTACTGGATTTATGTTCTTAATCTCATGGCGCGGATATTGGCAGGAATTGATTGAAACTTTAGCATGGGCTCATGAACGCGCACCTTTGAGAGTGTTCAAAGCATCAAAACATTTCAGGAACAAAGCACTTGGCAAATAGCCCAAAAAGCTCTAAAGGAGGTAAGCATCACAACTTGAACTCTTTAAAATATGCCTTGCTTTGAGGTCCACTAATCATGCATCTCTTATACATGTTATATGTGTTGTGTTTGAACCAATTCATCATGTAATTCATGGCTGTACCAAGAGGTAGTACAAAAAATGCACATTATGGCCTATTTCAAAAACATTATCGGGTTTTGTCGAGGATTGATTTTCTGGAAAAAGCACCACCACCATTGGATTCCTTAGGAAATTCTAGGCCAGATGCATATAAATTTTGTCTCCATCCATGGAGAAACGAGGAAGTTATGGCCTTCACGTTTCTGACCAAAAACCTTGCCATGCCTTGCCTTGGCCAGGCCAAGAACAAGGCAAGCCTTGTATATTTATGGCTGGCGTTTGATACACGGATGTATCACCACCCCAGTGGTAAGGCGCACATGCTGCACACAAGAGGTCTGGGGTTCGAATCCCCCTCGCTCCAGACCCCTTTTTAATGGTTTTTTCCACTTTTTTATTATTTTTCAAATTATTTTTAATGATTTGAAAAATTAATAACTCCCTCAATTTTAATTATTTTTGATTGGTTCTTTTTGCAAAAAATCACAAAAATGTTGAAATATTTTATTCCACAAAAAAATAAAATTTATATTATTTATTTAATATAATTAGTATTTTTGTGAATAAATTCATTTTAAATTGTTTTTTAACATTTAAAAGTGAATATTCATTTTGAAAATCAAAACCAAATGAGTTCTAAATCATCTTGTGATCAAAACCTCATTTTTCAAACCTTAAACAAAAATCACAAGTGGTTTATTCAAACTTATTTGGTATTTTTATCATTTTTATTGATTTTCTTTAAATATTTACTTTTTAAGGAAAACAAAATTAGGGTTTCTTTGGTTTTCACCCTCACAAATCTTTTTCAAACTTTTGGGCCTCTAATAGAGTGTAAGACCCAACCCCTTTGAAAACCAAAAATTTTTTGTGCCTCATTCATTGTATAAGTCCCACTGCGTTTTCAAAAATCTCGGCGCGATCGCCATTTCAAAGCGAAAATCATCTGGGCTTCTCCTTGAGTAGAAGCCCCATATCTTGTACAAAAAACTCTTTGGGCCTCTAATAGAGTGTAAGACCCAACCCCTTTGATAACCAAAACATTTTTGGGCCTCAGCCATTATATAAGACCCACTACATTTTCAAAAATCTCGGTGCGATCGTCATTTCAAAATCATCTGGGCCTCTCCTTGAGTTGTAAGCCCCATCTCTTATATAAAAAACTCTTTGAGCTTCTAATAGAGTGTAAGACCCAATCCCCTTTTAACCAAAACCTTTTTGGGCCTCAGATATTGTATAAGTCCCTCTGTGTTAAAAGAACAAAACCTCGGCACGATCACCAGTTCAAAATAAAACATTTGGGCCTCTCCTTGAGCTGTAAGCCCCATCACTGACACAAAAACACTTGAGCCTCTAATATAGTGTAAGACCCAATCCCCTTGTACATAAAACTTTGTGGGCCTCACATATTGTATAAGTCTCTCTATACAGTTTTCAAAACAGTGGTGCAATCATCGTTAAAACCTTGGGCCTCTCCTTGAGCTGTAAGCCCCAAAAAACTTTTCAAAGCACTTTCTCCTTTGATTGTGAATATATATTGTTATCAAAGATTTCTTTGTTGAACAACTAACAAAACAACATGGAAGCTCTACAACGAGTAAGTGTTTATCTGCTTTCATTTACCACTTTCATATGTATATAACTGTATTGTGGGGCTGTTTCACTGTAAGTCTCCTTTCACATCCTTTTATATACTTGTCATATATCAACTATGTAATACTAGTATAGTTATTTAGAGTTTTCCCCAACAATTACGTCTAGAACTAGGTAAAGCCTTGTGTGTCACTCTTAAATACAAACAAAACTAGATCCCCATAGGATTACCAGACACAGTCTTCCCTCCTCTTGGGGTTAAACAGTATGGAAACGTGAAAGACAGCATTCTCGGTGAACCCTTTCTCAGACTGTCACTCTTAGAAATTGTCAAAGAAACTCAACTCCCCAGAGTTGATCTATTCTCCGTGAATAGCATCTCTTGAGTTTCTTTCAAATCCTTGAACTTTCCTGGCTTGATCTATTCTCTGTGAATAGCATGTCTTGAACTTCTCTTGGTTTGGCGACCCGCAGGCTTCCTAAAAACATCCCCGCCTCCTCTTGCGCGTTGTACAAGGACCCTTCGGCTTCTTAGAAGTTCTCATGCCTTATCTTGGGCTTAATACAAGGACCCTAACGACCTCTTAAAGGTATAAGACAGAACTTAGTCATCCTTTGCTAGAGAAGTTTTTCCAGCGTCAAAACTCCGGCCATTTTAGGGTTGATACTCATCCCTTTGATGCCCGTGCCTCCTCTTGGGCATTGTACAATAGATAAAACACTAGACTTGGACAGTCTAAGACCCCTGAGCCTCAAAGAGATTCTCAAGTTCCTTTCAAACATAGGAAAAAACACCGATCACCCTGGATCATTCTCCAGCCTAAACCCGGTCTCTCCCATGAGAGTTCCCCATACTTGGACCCGCTTCAGGATCTCCAGAATCCACAACGGTAAGGTAGCCTCCTCTCGGGCTTTGTACAATGACACTCCCCAGCGGAGTTAACCTTTTCAGACTCTCTTGTTGAGTCAGTCTCCCCTTTTAGCCTCCATCTTGGGCTTCATACAAGACACATATACAACACTCTCTTGTTGAGTATAAAAGACTCTCTTGTTGAGTCAAACCTTTTAGCCTCCATCTCGGGCCTCGTACGAGATACTACAACTCTCTCTTATTGAGTATAAAAGACTCTCTTGTTGAGTCACTTCCCTTTTAGCCCCCATCTCGGGCTTCGTACGAGATAGTAAACACTCTCTTGTTGAGTATAAAAGACTCTCTTGTTGAGTAAAACCTTTTAGCCTCCATCTCGGGCTTCGTACGAGATACTACAACACTCTCTTGTTGAGTATAAAAGAATCTCTTGTTAAGTCACTTCCCTTTTAGCCTCCATCTCGGGCTTCGTACGAGATACTAAAACACTCTCTTGTTGAGTATAAAATACTTTCTTGTTGAGTCAAACCTTTTAGCCTCCATCTCGGGCTTCGTACGAGATACTACAACACTCTCTTGTTGAGTATAAAAGATTCTCTTGTTGAGTCACTTTCCTTTTAGCCTCCATCTCGGGCTTCGTACGAGATACTAAAACACTCTCTTGTTGAGTATAAAAGACTCTCTTGTTGAGTCAAACCTTTTAGCCTCTGTCTTGGGCTTCGTAAAAGACACATAAAAGCACTCTCTTATTGAGTCAGTCACTTGTTAGTACTCTCTTGTTGAGTCAACCCCTTTTAGCCTCTATCTCGGGCTTCGTACGAGACAACAAATAAAAAAGCATCCTCTTGTTGGGTCAATCGCCTCCTCTTAGGCTTTGTATAAGGGAACCTCGGTTGAGTCAATCAACCTTTTAGCATCAAACCTGTGTCTTGCTCACAATATACAAACATCGACAACTCCTCCTTAGAGATGAAAAATTCTCTCTCATCCAATCCTTTTAGCTTCACATCTTGGGCTTTGAACATGATATAAACCACCTTTAGCTTCATGTCTTGGGCTTTGAACAAGACACCAAAACAACCTTTTTCCTCCCATAGAATAGAAGGAACTACGATCGCTCTGATTTCCCTGTTTTGTTAAACGGGAATACGTAGGCATAAGATTGCAAAAATCTTAGCGAGCATACTAATCAAAAACATAAAATCCTGTATCTCCCTCAAATCAACCCAAAAGTACTAAATTTAAACACATTACCAAAAAACCTCACAAATATTCCAGACACTGTGTTCTTAACAAAATAAACCGAAGTGGGGCCCACATCTTAATAGCATCTGTAAACCAACAGTTTTGACTGTTTAACCTCAGTTTGCGAGCAGTGTTAATTGGAGACATCTATTTCCCTTCCTTAATCAACTTAACAGGATAAAAAAATGAATCGAACTGTAGCACCCGAGCGATAGTGCTTCAAGACCACAAAAATCGCGCAACATAAAAAATGGCGCCCACCGTGGGGCCCTCTTCTCTTTCTTACAATCTTTGGTGGAAACCTTAAGTTCACAATCTTAGGTAGAAAACCCTGAGTTCACAAAGTATCACAAAAATGACGACTCTGCTGGGGAGTCATTGTCTGTATAGGATCATAAGACTAGAGGTCTAGGATGATTATTACAAATATATATACTGCTTTTCCTAATTGATATCTGTGTTTATTTTTCTGCTAATGGGAATGCGTGTGATGCCACATGTGGAAAGATTGAGTATACACCTAAGATAGGTGATGGAAATACGGGTAATCTTACGGGGAGTGTGTCATACCCCAAATTTTGACCACTAAGATTTCCCATCATTGTGCAAATCATCATCACAATATGGATGAACCATTAGTCTCCCCAAAGATGGGTGAGCATCCACTACAATTAGACTTAGGGTTTCAAGCCCTCTCAGAGCTCTTAGACAAAGGATCAATCAAGAAATGACATGATCTTCAACTTGCCTAGCCTCTCAAACATCCACAAAGGATCAAGAGGACTCCCACTTCAAGGATTAAGCCCAAGGCTTCTCCCTCCTAGGTGGATCAAGCCTTAAGATCGCCAGTGTCACCAAATTAGGTTTTGGTCGACCAGGGCCTCCAAATGGAAATTCTCCTCTGGGCATGAGTCAATGCTTCAAAGCATAACCTATGATGTTCCAAGGGATCTCATGAACCCAATCATCAAGTCAATTTAGCCTCAGGGGATGCATTTAACAAAAAATTAGGAATTAGGGTTTCTTGACCTAATTCACCCCTAAGTTGACTTTTGGGACAAAACATGAGCCAAGACCTCAAGAGGGGATTTGAGGGTCTTAAATACATCACATTGATCCATTTGTAATAATGGATTGATCCAAAAAGCTTGAGCAACAAGTTTCAATTTCATCAGAACCACAGTTAGGGTTTCGCGGAAAAAGTCAAGTGTATCTTTAACTTTTGACCAGGACATGCTCCCCAAACCCTAAGACATGATTCAATACACCCTATAACACCTATGAAATCAATCCATCAAGTTTGATTTTGTAGCGAGCGATTTTGGACGCGGTTCTTAAGCGCTGGTCGCTCTCTGCGGTTGAACATAAACTACAGGTCGATTCAGTTTTTATCCTATTAAAGCTGATGAAGGAAGGGAAATAGATGTCTCCAATTAACCCTGCTTTGCATACTGAGTTTAAACAGCAGTCTGTTAGGTTACGGATGCTATCAATGTGGGGGGGCCTTTGTACTGGTTATTTGTATTTTCGCTAATACGGTTTTCTTTCTTTTTTTTTTGGATTTAGACAGAAGGTTTCTGTCGGGGAACAAGGATTAGGATATTAGGACTGGTGCTTTTGAGAGATACATGAGAGTATGGGGTTTTGGGTTTTTGTTTAGTGTGCTCGCTAAGATTTTTCTTTCAATCTTATGCCTACGTATTCCCGTTTACCGAAAAAGGGAAATCAGAGCGTTCGTAGTTCCTCCTATTCTATGGGAGGAAATGGGTGTTTTGGTGTCTTGTTCAAAGCCCAAGACGTGAAGCGAAAGGTAGTTTGTATCTTGTTCAAAGCCCAAGATGTGAAGCTGAAAAGTCTATTTGTATCTTGTTCAAAGCCCAAGATGTGAAGCTGAAAAGTCTATTTGTATCTTGTTCAAAGCCCAAGATGTGAATCTGAAAGGTCTCAACTTTAGAGAGAATTTGTCATCTCTAAAGAGGGGGTTGTATGTCACAACTGTTTTATAAAGGAGAATTACTTTAACCGGGATATGTGAATCCGGCAATGCCATAATTTCCTTTATAGGGGATTTCAACATGAAGGAGAAGACTTTAACTCAGTGTAGAGTAATGCCATCTTTCCTTAGGAATTTCTCATGCTGAAAGGGGGACATTGGCATGGGTGTAGATGATCCAGAGGCTTGCCGCTTTCAGCGATTAGATGAAAGTGGAAGGAGTTGTTGATGTTTGTGTACTGTGAACGAGGCACATCTTTGATGCTAAAAGGTTAATTGGATTAACCAGTGGTTTTATTATACAAAGCCTAAGAGGAGGCTATTATGTGTCTTGTACAAAGCCCGAGAGAGAGGCTAAAAGGTTTTGGCCCGACGATGGAGTCTTTTGGTATCTCGTATAAAGCCCGAGATGGAGGCGATTTGACTCAACAAGAGAGTTTTTTGTACCTCGTACAAAGCCCGAGATGGAGGCTGTTGTTTATTTGGCCCAATAAGAACCTTTTTGTATCTCGTATAAAGCCCGAGATGGAGGCCAAAGGGGGATTGACTCAACGAGGGAGTCTCTTTATGTGTCTCGTACAAAGCCCGAGAGAGAGGATAAACGTTGTTTGACTCCACTGGGGAGGATCATTGTACAAACCCCAAGAGGAGGTTATGGTGACTGTTTAGTTATGTGACAGGTCCAGTATGATGATTTTAAAGAGAAAATCAGTTCTTATATGAGCAATACTGTACTCAAGGATTTGATTCAAGGGTCCGGGTTATTTCTGTTCTTTAAGGAAGCGGGAAATCCGAGGGTATTGAGACTGTCCAAGTCCACAGGTTTCCTTCCTATTTAACGAAGGGGTCACTTGAGAATGTCTTTGAGACTCAAGGAAATTAGACTGTCCAAGTCTAGGGTTTTATCTTTTGTACTGTGCTTTGAGAAATAGTAGTAGACTCTATGAAGGGACTGTTCTATGTAAATGACTAAGTTCTGTTCCTATACCTCTAGGAGGTCGTCGAGACAATTTGTACGAAGCCCAAGAGGAGGCTGGAAACTTTTAAGAAGCTGACGGGTCCTTGTACGAAGCCCAAGAGAAGGCTATCATTCCCGGAGGAAGAGATTATTATACGAAGCCTAAGAGGAGGCTGTGAATACTTCTAAGAAGCCGTAGGGTCCTTGTACTAAGCCCAAGAGGAGGCGGGGTTGCTTTTAGGAAGCCTGTGGGTCCTTGTACGATGCCCAAGAGGAGGCCGATGCTTTTAAGAAGCCCGTGGGTCCCCAAACCCCGAGAAATTCAAGGCAAGCTTTTCACGAGGAATAGATCAAGTCAGGAAAGTTCGAGAGTTTGGAAGAAACTCAGAGATGCCATTCACGGAGAATACATTCATCTCTGGGAATAAAGTTTCTTGATAATTCCTAATGAGGACACCCGAAGAGAAGACTGTATCTGGTGATCCTATTGGGGGATCTAGTTGTCTATTTCTATGAATAAACGAAACTGCGTCACTTAGTTCTAGACGTAGTTGCCGGGGAAACTCGAAATATATATACTATTATTACACAGTTGATATGAGTTTATGAAAGAATACTTACAGTGAAACTGCCCCACAATACATTTATATGTATATGAAAGCAGTAAATGAAAGCAATAACCACTTACTCGGTTGTAGAGCTTCCATGCTATTTGGTTAGTTGTTCAACAAAGAAAATTGAAAACAACAGTATATTCAAAATCAAAGGAGAAAGTGCTTTGAAAAAGAAAGATTTGGGGCTTACAGCTCAAGGAAAGGCCCAGGGTTTTATCAGTGAGCGCACTGTTTGAACTTATACAGAGGGACTTATACAAGTGACTGAGGCCCAAAAATGTTTTCTGTACAAAGGGATGGGTCTTAGACTCTCTCAAGAGGCCCAAAAGGTTTTAAAGAAAAGGAGTGGGGCTTATAACACGAGGGTAGGCCCAATTGATTTTTACGTTAAAAATGGCGATCGCGCCGAGGTTTTCTTTTAACGCAGAGGGGCTTATACAATATCTGAGGCCCAAAGTGATTTTGGTTAAAAGGGAATTGGGTCTTACACTCTAATAGAGGCCCAAAGAGTTTTGAATGGGTCTTATAGCTCAAGGAGAGGCCTAAAAGGTCATTTTTCAAAAGGAGACGATCGCGCTATTTGTTTTTTACGGTATCGAGACTTATACAATACACTGAGGCCCAAAAATGATTTCTTCAAAAAAAAGATTGGGTCTTACCCTCTATTAGAGGCCCATGAGTGTTTGACAATGATTTGTTTGAGTGAAAATCAAAGAAACCCTAATTTTATTCTTTAAAAGTAAATATTTAAAGAAAATCAATGAAAAATACAAAATAGGTTTGAATAAACCACTTGTGATTTTTGTTTAAGGTTTAAAAAATGAGGTAGAAATCACAAGAGATATTAAAACTCATTTGGTCTCGATTTTTCAAGATGAATATTCATTTTAAAATGCTTAAAAACAAATAAAAATGAATTTATTCACAAAAATACTAATTATATTAAATAAATAATACAAATTCATTTTTTTTTGGAATAAAATATTTCAACATTTTTGTGATTTTTTGCAAAAAGAACCAATAAAAAATAATTAAAATTGAAAGAGTTATTAATTTTCCAAATAATTAACAAAACATGAAAATAATTGGAAAAATAGCAAAATGTGAAAAAATCACAAAATGGCATGGGTGGGGTTTGAACCCATGACCTCAACCATACAAGGCGCGTGCCTTACCACTGGGGTGGTGATACATCCATTATTTGAAACAAACCAACAAATACACAAGTCATGCCTTGGTTTTCGCTTGCCCAAGGCAAGTTTTGGCTCAAAAACATGAAGGTCATAACTTTCTCAATTCTTAATGGTTTGAGACAAAATTTATATGCATTTGGGCCAGAATTTCATAAGGAATCCAATGGTGGTGGTAGTTTTTTCAAATCACACTCCCTCCTCAAAACCCGATTGTGGTTTTGAAAATGACCTATAAATGCATTTTCTATGCTACAACTTGGTACAAGCATGGATTACACGGTGAATTAGCTCAAACACAACATATATGACATGTATGAGATGTTTATGATCAATGGACTTCAAATGTACACATGTTTTGGTGAGTGCAAGTTGAGAGGCTTACCCTTCTTTGAGATTTTGGAGGTTTCTCTGCAATCTGCCAACCCTCTTGCTCCAGATATGATTTTATGCTTTGAACCACCTCAAATGATCCCTTGGATGCTTTTAGGATGATTGGAATCAGCTGGTACCTGCAAAAACACAAACTGTCCCTTTCTTGCAAAAGGGGTTAAAAGTGACCAAAATAGCAACTCCCTCAAATGGTGTTCCAGATGGTGGGAACCATTTGGGACAGTTCAAGGATGATATTTGGAGTGTGTTTGAGGTTTTATTTGGTTTGGAAAGTGACTGAATCAAGACATGGCTTGAAAAATGCAAAAAAGTGCTATTTTGAGGTTTTGAGAGGTGACTTTGTGATGTTGTGATTACAGGTCACTTTTGATGGTTTTCCCAACTTACATATGATATATATGAGGTGTGTGTGTGTGATTAGTTTGGGTGTAATTGCTCTCTAGCTCAAAAACTCAGAATTACTTGCTTTGGAAGGCAAGTTTGAGGTGAAAGAAGAGATTTTGAGGAAAGCATCTGTATGATGGCTTTGGTGTACTCAAACTGAACACAATTGAGTTCTATTTATAGTAGAGCAAGTTTGTTTTGGGATCCACAGTGAATGGCAACTGCAGCAGGTGTTTGTTCAATGTTGGCTAATGGAAATGCAAGTCTCCTCTAGCCATTGACTAGAGGTTAGGGCACAGGGTTGTGGTTCCCTTGGTCTTAGATAAGTCTTGACTGATTTTAGATGAGAATGGCTCAGTCCATGCCACCTTGATGCTTCCATTGAATGCTTCAATCCAAATTTGGAGTCTTGTCCCTATTTTGGCCATTCTAGGTTCAACATGTTATTTCTTGTTCCATGGACTTTGGAGGATTGGCTCAGTGATTGTCCCCTTTAGATTCAATCCTCAGATGTATCCAGTGGATAGGAGAATTTGAATTTGGCTGATTTTGGCAAATCGAACAAAATTGCAAATTCTGCCTTGCCTTGACAGATTTCAGTAAGGCAACTTGCCAATGTCATATCTCATGGTGTAAGTTGAATTTGGTAATGCTCTTGACCATTTTGGAAAGCCCTTACATGATACAACAATTGTTTGAACATGTTTGGTTTTGATCTCTTTTGAATCCAAGTGAAAAATCCCCCTACATTTGGCAAAAAGTGAAGACAGATTTGGACTTAGTGAAAATTTCACTAAGTGTTGGAAAAACTGATATTTTCACTTTTCAGCCATTTTGATCACTCCATAACTCAAAATCCTTAATGAATTGGACTTAGGTCTAGTTGAAGTTTTTGTAGAGGGTAACGAGGGCTACAAATCCATCTTTGGATGATGAAAAATGGCTTTGTGGTTTAGGAGTTATGATCCTCCAAAGTTGGTACCCTTGTCACTTTATTTTTAACTTAGAAAATTTTCTAGGTTTTTATGGTTACCCCTTTTACAAGTTATCCAACTTTTCTTGATTTTTCTGGATGAATGATGATTCAAATCATACATTAACATCATTTTAGGGTTAAAAATCCATTTTGGTGAAAAATCTCAAAAAGTCAAAGTTGACTTTTGTGCACAGTTGACTTTTTATCAGATGAATTCCAAACTGTGCAATTCTTCATGAAATCATATCCTTGACCTAAATCAAACTTGATGGACATATTTCATGGGTGTCATAGGGTATATTGAGGAATTTCCTAGGGCTTAGGAACATGTCCTGGTCAAAAGTCAAAGTTACAGTTGACTTTTCCCTTAAAACCCTAATTGTGGTGCAGATGAAATTGAGACTTGTTGCTCAAGCTTCTTGGATTAATCCATTGTTCCAAATGGATCAATATAATTCATTAGAGACCCTCAAACCCTCTCTTGAGGTCTTGGCTCATGGTTTGTCCCAAAAGTCAACTTAGGGGTGAATTAGGTCAAGAAACCCTAATTCCTGATTTTTGATAAATGCATCCCCTAAGGCAAAATTGACTTGATGATTGGGTCCATGAGGTTCCATGGAGTATATTAGGTTATGTTTTGGATCATTGGCTTGTGCCCAGATGAAATTTTCCATCTGGAGGCCCTGGTCGACCAAAACCCTAATTTGGTGACACTGGCGATCTTGAGGCTTGATCTACCAAGAAGGGAGTAGCCTTGTGCTTAATCCTTGAACTGGGAGTCCTTTTTGATCCTTTGTGTATGTTTGAGAGGTTAGACAAGTTGAAGATCAAGTCCTTCCTTGACTGATCCTTTGTCTAAGGCTCTGAGAGGGCTTAAAACCCTAATTTTGATTGTAGTGTATGCTCAACAACCCTTGAGGCATTTGATGAGGCATGATGGTTCATCCATATTGTGATGATGATTGACACAATGATGGGACATCTTAGTGGTCAAAATTTGGGGTATGACAGATGCCCCTATTTAATCTTCTTGGACCCGAAGGTGTGAATGACGAAGGTATTCGGGCATTCGAGGTGCAAGAGGATTAAATATCGGAATACCCGAAATTTTGATGGTGGTTAAGAATGGAGGATCACATCCATCTTCTTTTGCTGAGCAATGATGCTTAGAAAAGGTAAACTTCCCCTCGATCCTGGTCTTCAGCCAAGGAACTGGTCTCAGTTTCTTTTGTCAACCTCCCCCCTGTTCCTGGTTTCCTACCAAGGAACTGGTCTCAGTTGCTGATTTAAACTTCCCCTAGATCCTGGTTTCCTACAGAGGAACTGGTCTAAGTTTTTGATTTAAACTTCCCCTCAATCTTGGTTTCCCACCAAGGAACTGGTCTTAGTTTCTGATTTAAACTTCCCCTCGATCCTGGTTTCCCACCAAGGAACTGGTCTCAGTTTCTTTTGTCAATAAACTTTATTGACAAGGAACACTATTTGTAGCGGATTTCCTTCAAACTTCTGGCCGAATTTTCCTGGGGAGATGCCATTTGATGGAAAAAGCTTTGATGTCAGACTTGCTGGAGAACCCAGTCGTCTGAGTTGTAGAGTTGCACAAACTTCTCTGTTGGAGACGCCATTTGTCGATTCTACTGGGGAAAGCGAGTCTCTTGAGAGACTGTTTTTGTTTGGGGGCTTACATCATACTTTTCTCGGGATCTTTTCGGAGAAATGCCATATGATGGGATCCAATTTTGAGGTGTCGATGACCTTTTCATCAGTGGGTTTTTTCGGAGAAAAACTGTCGTACTACCGAATCTCCGATTACGAGGCTTTCTCTCGGGATTTTCTTTAATCCGGGAAAACAAGGATATCATCTTCAATGGCGAAGAGTGATGTTAACTGAGGGCTCTCTGGTCTTTCAGAGGTTCAAGTTATCAAAGTGGTCGAGGACCCAACTTCAATCCAGAAGTAAAACTGGAGGAGAGAGAATGTCCAGACCTAACACTTCCTGACGAGGAAAGGGCTGACAACTCAATTGAGAAGACTTTTATCACTAGGGGACAAGACCGACTAGAGTGATAGTGATGCAATATGACTGTGAATGCAAATCAATAATGCATGATGTATGTATGTATATGCTGACAAAACTGACGCGACATACAAACTAACAAGTGAACATGACTGGATACTCGGCCATCGCGGGGCGAAGAAGTACCGTTGGTCCAAAAGTAACAATTCTACCTTGCTTAGGAGAAGTAGTCCTCGCGGGGAATACCGGTGATCGGGCTTAGGAGATGAGAACTCGGCCTAAGTGTGTCAGACGAAACAAGGTCTCTGACACAGTTGATCCCTTCATTCAGGCGTACTGGGTTAGAAGGAGTACTTTGATTCTGCACTTTGAAGTTCGCTTACTTCTGGAGAAGCGGTTGATGCTCTTTTGATGTTCAACAGTCAAAAGAAATTGCCATCTTTATTTTAAAAGCAGAAAAAGTTTTAACAAGTAAATTCATTTTTGTTTCATTTCAAGAATCGTTGATCATGTTAAAATGCCGTTCTGTAAAGCTAAAACAAATAAGAATTACAAACAAAAGCACAAGGGCTCAAATTTTATTGATAAGATGGAGATCAGCCAAACGCGTGATTCCAAAGAGTATATACAAAGTTAGAAAAATGGTAATTTACAGGGAAAAAGGGTTACGTTAAAACATAACGATCACTATCCTTCTACCAACTTTGAATTCGGGACATCCTGAACTTCTGTCGAAGATGACCTTGACTGGAGTTTTTTGACAGATGATGTAACTGCTGCTGAGGGACTTGCCTCTGTTGAACATAGTTACTTGCCATTATCCCTAATTTTTGCCTGGATTGTACTATGATGTTTCCAATCCATCGGGATGATTTTTTTTCATGTCTCTAACTTTTTCCTGGATCGCCCTTTCGGGTTTTCAATCCACCGAGACATTTTTTTTTCCTTTTTTTTTAGGCGAAGTATTTCTTGACTACATCAACATTCGTGGGGTAGGCAAATTCCTCTCCGTCCATGGTTGCAAGTCTCAAGGTGCCGCCTGAGAAGGCTTTCGTGACCACATAGGGGCCATCATAATTTGGAGTCCACTTGCCCCGAGAGTCAATGAGAAATGATTGCATCTTTTTGAGCACGAGGTCTCCTTTTCTGAAGACACGAGGTCGGACCTTTTTGTCGAACGCCTTCTTCATTCTCTGTTGATACAACTGACCGTGGCATAGTGCCGTTATTCTCTTTTCTTCGATCAGATTCAGTTCGTCATGTCGACTTTGACACCATTCAGCTTCTGTAAGCTTAGCTTCCATCAATACCCGGATTGATGGGATCTCTACTTCTATGGGGAGCACTGCTTCCATGCCATATACTAGAGAGAAAGGGGTAGCCCCTGTTGAAGTTCGGACAGATGTAAGATAACTGTGAAGAGCAAAGGGTAGCATTTCGTGCCAGTCTTTGTAGGTTACGACCATCTTTTGAACGATCTTCTTGATGTTCTTGTTAGCCGCTTCTACCGCTCCGTTCATCTTTGGTCGGTAGGGAGATGAGTTATGATGTTCGATCTTGAACTCTGCACATAACTCTTTCATCATCTTGTTGTTCAAGTTAGATCCATTATCAGTAATGATCTCGCTTGGAACACCATAACGGCAGATGATATTGTTTTTGATAAATCGGACCACCACTTGCCGGGTTACATTGGCGAATGACGCTGCTTCGACCCACTTGGTGAAATAGTCAATGGCAACCAGGATTAACCGATGTCCGTTTGAAGCCTTAGGTTCAATCATGCCGATCATGTCGATTCCCCATATGGAAAATGGCCATGGGGAAGAAAGAACTTTGAGATGTGATGACGGTACATGAATTTTGTCGGAGTATATCTAACACTTGTGACATTTCCTCATGTACTTGTAGCATTCGGATTCCATTATCAACCAATAGTACCCTGCTCTTAGAATTTTTCTCGCCATTGTGTGTCCATTGGCATGAGTGCCAAAGGATCCTTCATGAATTTCTTTCATAAACATGTCTGCTTCTGGTCTGTCGACGCATCGGAGCAAGACCATGTCAAAATTTCTCTTATAGAGAGTGTCACCGCTCAAGAAGAAGTTTCCAGCCAATCTTCTGAGGGTTTTTCTGTCTTTTCTGGATGCCCCAGGTGGGTACTCTTGTCTCTGAAGGAAGCATTTGATATCGTGATACCAAGGTTTGTCGTCTATGACTGCTTCAATCGTAAAGATGTAAGCGGGCCTTTCAAGGCGCATTATGTCGATCTTAGGTATGTCATTCCATTGACCTACACTAATCATGGAAGAGATAGTGGCTAATGCATCAGCCATGTGATTCTCATCACGAGGAATGTGATGAAACTCAACTCTGTTGAAGAAAGGTAATAACCTTCTTGCATAGTCTTTGTAAGGAATCAATCCTGATTGGTATGTGTTCCAATCTCCTTTTATCTGGTTAATAACCAAGGCTGAGTCGCCATATACGTCCAAGTTTTTGATCCTTAAATCAATCGCTTCTTCGAGACCCATAATACAAGCTTCGTATTCGGCCTCGTTGTTCATACATTTGAACGTAAGTCTGGCAGTGAAAGGAATGTGGGTACCCTGAGGGGTAATAATTATTGCTACAATTCTGTTTCCATAATGATTAACTGCTCCGTCAAAGATAAGTCCCCACTGGGAACCTGGTTCTGGCCCTTCACTGGGTAACGGTTCATTGCAATCTTTCATTTTTAGATACATGACATCTTCGTCTGGGAAGTCAAACCCGATTGATTCTTGATCGTCAATCGGTTGATGAGCCAAATGATTAGCTAAAATACTTCCCTTAACGGATTTTTTAGCGTGGTACTCTATGTCATATTCTGATAACAGCATTTGCCAACGGGCAATCCTTCCCGTGAGAGCAGGTTTTTCGAAGACGCACTTGATTGGATCCATTTCGGAGACCAACCAAGTAGTATGACGAATCATGTATTGGCGAAGACGTTTGGCTACCCAAGCCAAAGCACAGCAAGTTTTCTCAAGCATTGTGTACCGAGTTTCACAGTCGGTGAATTTCTTGCTTAGATAGTAAATGGCAGACTCTTTCTGTTTAGTTTCTTCTTGTTGGCCAAGTACACATCCCATTGAGTCCTCTAGAACTGTGAGGTAAATGATCAGTGGTCTTCCTTCCACTGAAGGTGATAGAATAGGAGGATTCACCAGATATTCCTTGATACTGTCGAATGCAGTTTGGCAATCTTCTGTCCAAACGCAGTCCTGGTTCTTTTTCAGTAATTTGAAAACCGGCGCACACGTGGCGATCATAAGGAATATGAATCTGGAGATGTAGTTCAAACGTCCCAAGAATCCTCTGACTTGCTTTTCAGTTTTTGGAGAAGGCATTTCTTAAATGGCCTTGACCTTGTCAGGATCAACCTCAGCCAGCCGAAGGTGTACTTGTTGGGATTTAAACGGAGTTTGAATTTTCTTAGACGTTCGAACAATTTTGACAGATGTTCAACGTGCTCACTCTCTGTTTTTGATTTTGCAATCATATCATCGACATACACTTCGATTTCTTTGTGTATCATGTCATGAAAAAGAGTAGTCATGGCCCTTTGATAGGTTGCCCCGACGTTCTTCAAACCGAACGACATTACCTTGTAAGAAAAGGTGCCCCATGGGGTAATGAACGAAGTTTTCTCCATGTCTTTCGGCGCCATTTTGATCTGGTTATAGCCCGAGAATCCATCCATGAAGGAGAAAACTTTAAACTTTGCTGTACTGTCTACCAGCATGTCAATGTGTGGTAAAGGAAAGTCGTCCTTTGGACTTGCCTTGTTCAGATCTCGGTAGTCGACACACATTCTGACCTTTCCGTCCTTTTTCGGAACGGGTACGATGTTGGCTAACCATTGAGGATATTCGGATGTGGTGAGGAAACTCGCGTCAATCTGTTTCTACACCTCCTCTTTGATTTTGATGGCCATGTCCGGGTGAGTGCGTCTCAACCTTTGCTTTACTGGCGGACATTCCGATCTCAACAGTAAGTGATGTTCCACGATGCTAGTATCCAACCCTGGCATATCCTGATAGGACCAAGTGAATGCATCGGGGAATTCTTTGAGAAGCTTTATCAAACTCTCTCTGGCAGTTGGACTGAGCAGTGCCCCAATCCTGATTTCTTTTCTCTCTTTTTCTGAACCCAAGTTTACCGTTTCCAACGGCTCTTTGTGATGTTCAATGGACCTTTCCTCTTGTCTGAGTAGTCGGGAGATCTCTTCTAGAATTTCGTTGTCATTTTCTTCTTCAGCCTCGAATACCGGGAACTCAAAGTTGGGAGAAGGCATCGGATCGTATGTTTCGACTGGGTTTAAAACAAGCAATCTGCATGACGTGATGATTCGTGTTTAGAAGAGATAGAGAAAATGCAAGTGTGTGCAGTGTTTTTATTTTACTGCTTGTTTTTATTTGAATTGTTTTTCTTTTTTTTTTTAGGATTACCATTTTCTGAAAAAGCAAAAAGAGAAAACAACAATAAATGCGGAAATTACAGAACGACGTTATTTTATTAATGAACAAGTCGATTCTTGAAACTACAGCCCTATAAAACAAAACTCTGTCACTTTGGGCGAAGCGAAGAGGGATATTTACAAGAAGCGAGCCCTATCAAAACATCCGTTTCACCTGGGCAGGGTGAAAGGTTAAAGATGGCAATTACTTTGACTGATGAACGATCTTCGAAACCTCGACAGCAACCCATTGGCGGCGAACTCCTCGGTGAATCACAAAGTCTGGCACCTTCCTTGATTTGTCTTTAGAAATGACGCTGATCTCTGGTGGAACGGGATCATTGGAATCTGTCTCCCAGGCAGAATTGTTGTAGGAGGATTCCTCTGTTGTATTTTGCATAGCATTTGCGCTCTCAGTTGTATCTCCCCATCCAATTGGCTGGATGTCTTCGAGCCTGATACGAGAGCTTTCGGGAGCGGTGTACTTGACCATGAAGTCGTATTTTCCACTTGGTTCTCCCAAGGTGTCCCAAACTTCTTTGGAACTGGAGGAGTCATCTCTCTCGATGACGTTGACCTCGGGAAAAGCATAGTTGATGAATTCAAGTCCGGCAAATGTTGCAAATTCATCTTCATGTTGAGTAGTTTCTGAATGACCTGAGTGTTGATCCCATGACATGGTGGGGACACAGGTATTCTGTTCAATGATGCTCAGCTGATTTTCATTGCTCGGGTGACTTTCTTGCCCCAAGTTTCCTGGGTAAGGCTATCCATATTTGCAGACCATCCATTGGGCCATAGTAATCGTGGTCAAAGTTGTCTTTCATTAGAGTGTCCTTCTCTAATGAATTTGGCGGAGCACGGCATCTTTCCGGATCACAATCTCCGTATATCATTTCAACGTCTGACCTTGGTATAAATCTCAGACTTTCTGTAGGAAAGCAAAAAGGCATAGGCACCTCTTCCTGAGACATATAACCGTCCTTATTAAGATAGGATTTCCATTCTTCATCTGGGTCAGAGGGATCTTCCTCATTGATAGCATGTACTGCTTGAGACACTGGGTGAAGGAAACCTCCACTGTGGAAGAAATTTTGAAGGGGATGAAGACTTTCATCGCTGGCAGCTGTCTGGGTACAGGTTGCAGAAAAACCAAGACCCTTCTTTATTTTATTGTCAGTGGGAATGACAAGCTGTCCCTATCCTGTCGTATCGGTACTCTCGACCGCTTTGATAGCATCGTTGTATGAGGAAATCGAGGTTCCTCCTTTGAAATGATTGTCCTTGATCACCGACAGTGCTTGGAACTGAGTTCCAATAACCTCCTCGGGTTCTATACCAGTGGATGATGATAAGTTACTTATAACCAAGGCTTGTTCTCCACAGACCGTGACAAGTCGATCGTTCTTGACGAACTTTAGCTTTTGGTGGAGGGTTGAAGTAACCGCTCCAGCCTGGTGTATCCAAGGTCTTCCTAATAAATAATTGTACGTTGCCCGGATGTCCATGACCTGGAAAGTGACTTGGAAAGTGTGAGGACCGTTAGTTATGGGAAGATCAACTTCACCGATAACCATTTTTCTGGATCTGTCAAACGCTTTGACGACGACCTCGTTGATTCTCATCGGAGGGCCCTGGAATGATAATTGCATCAAAGTGGACTTCGGCATAACATTCAGGGCTGACCCTGTGTCTACCAGTACGCTGGCTAAAGCATCGTCCTGGCAGTTAACTGTGATATTGAGTGCCATGTTATGACGGCGACCCTCTTCGGGTAATTCCTCATCACTAAATCCCAAATTATTGCAGGAAGTGATGTTAGAGACAATGCTATCGAACTGTCTGATTGTTACATATTGTTCCATAAAGGCTTGCTCCAAGACTTTCTGTAGAGCCTCCCTGTGGGTTTCTGAACTGAGTAACAGCGATAATACCGAGATCTTTGAAGGAGTCTGTAACAGTTGATCGACAATGTTGTATTCACTCCTTTGGATGAGCTTCAGCATCTCATCATCATTTTTTGAAAGGTCGGGATTACTTGATTGACCGACTGGTGGATCAGGAGCTTCTGTCTGAAGTTCCTTTTCTTTATTAAGTTCTCCAACTCCTCGGTTGAAGATTCGACCGCTCCGTGTTACACGACTGATGTCTGCAATATTTACAACGGAGGGTAATGGAATTTCCTTTCCATTTTCAACTGTCGTTGCACCGTATTTGTAAGGAATAGCCTTAGCTGATTCATACGGTAGTGGTCCCGGTAGATAGATAACTATGGGAACCTTCTGATCTTTCTGACCATCATAAGTGATCTCGATTCATTCCTGGTTGGGAACTTTAGATTTGTCAAGTAGAGGAATAATGGCAAAAACATCCCTGGTCCTGTGATGACCAGAGATCGTGACAACATCCTCAACTTGCTCGGCAAGGTAGTTCGGTGTCCAGTCGATGGGTCCAGAACCCGGATATGGACGAATTTCTCCACGATCGACCTGACCCTGAAGAGCTGCTCTCACAAGGTAACACCCTTGGTTACTTTCCGAACAGACGCTACAACTGTCATAGTTGTGTGGTGGCACCTGGCCACGCCCACTTTGAATACAATGTAACCTTACTAGGTTAGCTTCCACTGATCGGACATCCTGACTTTGACGCCGAGTGGGGTTTCTATTACTGATACTAATCTGCTGAGTATCTTCATCCATATAGATTGGCATCCACCAGTGATTTAACAAGTGCTGAAGTGCCTCCTAGACAAGGCTATAACCCCGATCGTTTTCGCAGCCTGCTTTACAGCTTTGATAGTCATGTGATATTAAGAATCCGAGTCGGACCTGCTCAGCATGTAACTCTACTAGGTTGGTATTCATCACACGAATATCGAAGATCTGAACCATGTTTATCTGATAAGGGTTCCTATCATGGTAGTCTTGGATCCATCCAAGATCCATCTGACACTGGAGGGTCTCCTATATGAAAGAGCATCCCTGTTTGTTTACCGAGCAAGTCAGACAGGAACTGTAATTGTGTCGTGGCAGATTATGATACTGGCTTTGCCTTGAGTGCATTGCCACCAAGTTGACATTCATTGCACGAATGTCGTGGTTCTGAATGATGTTAGAGTTTGTGTAGACCATGTTAACTCCACGAACTCGGTGCTCTTGGATCCATCCGAGATCCATTTGTTCCTGTAGAGCTGCTTGCACTACAGAACATCCCTGATTGATTTTAGAGCAGATATCACACTGGTGATAGTTATGAGGTGGCACATGGCCATATCCACTCTATCTACAATGCATCTTGACCAAATTAGTTTTCAACAAGAGTACATCGTGAATTTGATAGACATCGTCAGTCTCTTTTTCTATCAAATTGACTGCAGCTTTCTCATGTTGAGGTAGCGGGTTTGTGAGAACATTAGGATTCGTATCCTTAAAGGATAAGACCCCGCTCCTAACAAGTTTTTGCACGTCAGACTTGAAATTGAGACAAGTCTCTATGTTATGCCCTGGTCCTCCTTGATGATAAGGGCATGTCTGATCCACCTTAAACCAAAAAGGCGGATTTTCCGATACTGTAAGAGGAGATTTAGTCTGGATGTGTCCCTTAGCCAGTAGTAATGGAAACATTTTTGCATACGTCACGGGTATAGGATCAAATCCTGGTGGCCGTGTTGTACGATTGTTGTTATATGGAGGACGAGCCTACTGAAGAGGCTGTTGTGTCCTTTGCTGGTCAGGTTGGCTCTGCGCAACCTAAGGTTGATACGTAGGAATAGGCGCAGGGCTGATAGTAGGAGTCACAACTGCTACCGGTTGATAACGTCGCCTTTGCTTTCCAAGAGAGAGATATTCCCAATATCTTGCCCTTTTTTCTTAGGGAGAACACTACCATATTTTTTAGTACCGCTCGTCGATCCAGGGTCTTTTACCAAACATCCTTCTCGGACGGCTTCCTCAAGACGTACACCTATGCCGACCATTTCGGTGAAATCACTGGGCGCACTGGCAACCATTCGGTCATAGTAAAATGAGCTTAAGGTCTTTAAGAAGATCTTTGTCATCTCTTTTTCCTCAAGAGGTGGACAAATTTGAGCGGCAATTTCACGCCACCTTTGAGCATACTCCTTAAAGGTTTCCTTGTCCTTTTGCGACATCGATCTGAGTTGATCTCTGTCGGGTGCCATGTCCAAATTGTATTTGTATTGTTGGACGAAGGCAGTGCCAAGATCTCTAAAAGTGCTGATCGTGGCACGGTTTAAACCCATGTACCATTTGAGTGCGGCACCGGTTAAACTATCCGGGAAGTAGTGAATCAGTAGGTCCTGATTCTCAGTCTGGGCTGACATTCGCCGAGCGTACATCACCAGATGGCTTTGAGGGCAAGAGTTACCCTTGTATTTTTCAAAGTCGGGCACTTGAAATTTGTGCGGAACTTTCACATTTGGGACCAAGCAGAGGTCTGCGGTGTCCTTTCCAAATAGATCCTGACCGCGAATGGCTTGCAGCTCCTTCTGCATTTCCAGGAACTGCTCCTAGAATTCATCCATTCTGCCAAACAAAGTTTCCTTCTTACCAGAAGGTATCTGTGGAATCTGTCCTTCCGGGACAGTGTGCACCACAGGGGGTGGTACAGTGACTACGGTAGTGAGTCTTGGGGTCTCCCGAAGTTTGTAACCTTCAGGAGTCTTCAGTATGCCTCTGGCATCTTCGCTTTCCTGAAGTTTGTAACCTTTAGGCCCAGCGGCTTCTGTTGTGATCCCCTGATCTTCAGTGATCGGCGGAACATATCCTTCCGGGATATAGTTAACAGGCATGCCCCAAGGACGATCTTTCGGCATCTGATACCTAGGATCATACTTCTCCACTATGGGTGTTGAGGTGATCTCTGAGATCATAGTTCTTTGTAGCTGAGCTTCTGCCATGGCTTGCATGTCGTTACGAAGCTTTCTCATATCCTCTCTCAGAGCGTCGATCTCTTCTTTCAACTCTCTGTTTTCTTCCTCATGATCATCCATCTTTTTCTGATGATTGGCCCGAGTATTATACGAATGAGACAGTTTGACTCTAGAATCGGACACAAACGTGAGATTCGTAGGGAAGAAGAATACGTAATGTGAGAATGATGAATGCAATGATTATATTAATTGTTTAAGGTTTAATCAAAATAAACTTCGACAATTAGATTGCAAATATCAAACAATGGGGAAACCCCTTTTATTGAAATTCAAAGGATTGCAGAAATGGAAATACAGTAGATTACAAAGTGCAGAAACAGAAACCTAAGCTAATGGGCCCCGAGTCTTCTCTGAAGAGAAATCGGGTGCTGATTCTGGTATCTTCCTTTTCTTTGATCAGGGCTCTTGGGCCGTTGTCGGGTTGTCATTCCTTTGCCAGGTGAAAGGAGCGAGCAAATTCCTTTGGTCATCTTGATTATCCACAGCATGTTGCTCTAAAATCTCAATCAGAGCATCCTTTTCTTTTAGTAATTGATGTATTTTGATGCACTCTATGTCGAGGGTGCGGTACTTGTTCTTCCAAGACCTTCTCTCCTTTTGAACTTTGTTGAGAGTAACCTGAATCTTTTCAGTTTCTGTCATGAAGTACATGACAGATTCCTTTGGCAGAAGAATTCCGTAACGAGGATAAGGCATCTTTAGCTTGAGAGCTCTAGTTTGTACCCAATGGAGATAAGGCTCCACCGAGACACAATCCAGTTTTCCTAAAGACTCTCGTCCTTTCTTATGAACATGCTTCCAAGCGTGCATTATTTCCATCTTTAGTGCTCTGTCATTTTCCCCTTCCTGAAAGAAAAGACCTTCCAGATAAACACCCAGTGGGATGTGTCTCATCGGGTATCCAAATTGACGGCATACCAATACCGGATGGTAGTTGATTCCTCCTTTAGTTCCTATGAGGGGTACGTTGGGGAAGTTTCCGCAATGGTCAATGATCCTAATTCCCTCATAAATCCTATTACACCAATCTATATCAGAGTTGGTAAGAGACATGATCTTCTGCGACCAACGTAAGGCACTCTTGCAATCCTAAAAAGCAGCAGACTTGGGCAAGTGAGAGATAAACCATTTGTAAAGCAAAGGTACATAGCATGTGATCTCCCCTCCGCTATACAAATTTCCCAAGTGTACAGAATGATACGCATCTGCGAGCAAAGTCGGCACAGGCTTTCCAATGAGAAAAATCTTAATGGAGTTAAGATCGACGAAGTTATTGATGTTAGGAAACAAAAATAACCCGTAGGTGAGCAAGACAAAGATGCTTTCAAAAGCAGTCACGTTTCCTATAGTGGCAAAATACAGGGCTTTCTTTGTCAAGAACTGGGCTGGCAAACCTTTGATGCCACCCTTAGTAGTTAGGTGAGTCCTGACCTCAGACTCGTCCAAATGAATTGCTCTTGCAATAGTCTGATTCTTTGGAATTTCTTCCAGTCTAGAAAATGGAGCTCGATCTGTAATGTGTAGATCGATCAGGTCAGAATACTCCTCCAGCGTTGGTGCGAGCTGGTAATCCAGGAATCCGGGAATGTGAAACAGTGATAAACTGGATCATAAAACTGAATGAGCGCATCCATGAGTCCCTCAATCACATGGACTCTTAACAGTGGTAGCAAACCTCCGTGCTTGGCTCTGAAAGCCTCAGGGTTAGTGATCATCCTTGCTAACCTTCCCAAATCCTCTAGTTTTGGAACCTTGAAGGTATACTGGTGAGTTCTCCTTCTACCGAAATCCATTAGTGCAATCCTTTTCTCTGATATTTGCAATCACAGTCTTAGTTTATTTTGAAAAAACAGAGAGACTAGAAGAGAAATATTTTGAATGTTTTAATGTTTTTTAGATGAATGCATGAATGCAGCACACAAAAACATAGAAAAAACATGGGGTCAAAGGGTCGTTGTCATGAAGTCAAGGCTCTACCCATCCCCAAAGGTTTATACTAGGGTGATTTTTGTACCTATACTCATTATCATCAGCTCCTCCCAGGAAAGCAAAACAACAAGCGGATTGCCAGCGAGTTGTAGAGCAATCTTAGAGTAAGTGCCATTCACCGAGAATAGATCGCCAGCCTCAAATGAGGGTAGTATCGCGTAACAAATATTTCTGATAGTTTCCGCACTACGAAAGGGTTTGGCTCCTCAGCTTCTCAGACTTAACAATCGGATCATTGTCTAGGTGAGAGAATGGGTTGTATTGGTCAGCCTCCACTGAGGTTGATGGTCGACCTCGTCGCCATCACTTATCTTAAGTGTATACTCAATCTTTCCACATACGGCATCACCCGCATTCCCATTAGCAGAAAAATAAACACGTATAGCAATTAGGAAAAGCGGTATATATATTTGTCCTAATCATCCTAGACCTTTAAAGCTATGAATCTTAAGTTCCTGACAGAAAATGGGTTCTCCGGCGGAAGCCCTAATCTGTGGTTTTCACACAAAAGGTAAAAAGGAAGAAAAAAACAGAGACAGGCCCCACGGTGGGTGCCATTTTTTCTATAGAGAGCAATTTTTGACGCGGTTCTTAAGCGCTGGTCGCTCTCTGCGGTTGAACTTAAACTACAGGTCGATTCATTTTTTATCCTATTAAAGCTGATGAAGGAAGGGAAATAGATGTCTCCAATTAACCCTGCTTTGCATACTGAGTTTAAACAGCGGTCTGTTAGGTTACGGATGCTATCAATGTGGGGGGCCTTTGTACTGGTTATTTGTATTTTTGCCAATACGGTTTTCTTTCTTTTTTTTTGGATTTAGACAGAAGGTTTCTGGCGGGGAACAAGGATTAGGATATTAGGACTGGTGCTTTTGAGAGATACATGAGAGTATGGGGTTTTGGGTTTTTGTTTAGTGTGCTCGCTAAGATTTTTCTTTCAATCTTATGCCTACGTATTCCCTTTTACCGAAACAGGGAAATCAGAGCGTTCGTAGTTCCTCCTATTCTATGGGAGGAAATGGGTGTTTTGGTGTCTTGTTCAAAGCCCAAGACGTGAAGCGAAAGGTAGTTTGTATCTTGTTCAAAGCCCAAGATGTGAAGCTGAAAAGTCTATTTGTATCTTGTTCAAAGCCCAAGATGTGAAGCTGAAAGGTCTCAACTTTAGAGAGAATTTGTCATCTCTAAAGGGGGGGTTATATGTTACAACTGTTTTATAAAGGAGAATTACTTTAACCTGGATATGTGAATCCGACAATGCCATAATTTCCTTTACAGGGGATTTCAACCTGAAGGAAAAGACTTTTACTCAGTGTAGAGTAATGCCATCTTTCCTTAGGAATTTCTCATGCTAAAAGGGGGACATTGGCATGGGTGTAGATGATCCAGAGGCTTGCCGCTTACAGCGATTAGATGAAAGGGGAAGGAGTTGTTGATGTTTGTGTACTGTGAACGAGGCACAACTTTGATGCTAAAAGGTTAATTGGATTAACCAGTGGTTTTCTTATACAAAGCCTAAGAGGAGGCTATTATGTGTCTCGTACAAAGCTCGAGAGAGAGGCTAAAAGGTTTTGGCCCGACGATGGAGTCTTTTGGTATCTCGTATAAAGCCCGAGATGGAGGCGGTTTGACTCAATAAGAGAGTTTTTTGTACCTCGTACAAAGCCCGAGATGGAGGCTGTTGTTTATTTGGCTCAATAAGAACCTTTTTGTATCTCTTATAAAGCCCGAGATGGAGGCCAAAGGGGGATTGATTCAACGAGGGAGTCTCTTTGTGTGTCTCGTACAAAGCCCGAGAGAGAGGCTAAATGTTGTTTGACTCCGCTGGGGAGGATCATTGTACAAAGCCCAAGAGGAGGCTATGGTGACTGTTCAGTTAAGTGACAGGTCCAATATGCTGATTTTAAAGAGAAAATCAGTTCTTATATGAGCAATACTGTACTCAAGGATTTGATTCAAGGGTCCGGGTTATTCCTGTTCTTTAAGGAAGCGGGAAATCCGAAGGGTATTGAGACTGTCCAAGTCTACGGGTTTCCTTCCTATTTAACAAAGGGGTCACTTGAGAATGTCTTTGAGACTCAAGGAAATTAGACTGTCCAAGTCTAGGGTTTTATCTTTTGTACTGTGCTTTGAGAAACAGTAGTAGACTCTATGAAGGGACTATTCTATGTAAATGACTAAGTTCTATTCCTATACCTCTAGGATGTCGTCAGGACAATTTGTACGAAGCCCAAGAGGAGGCTGGAAACTTTTAAGAAGCCGACGAGTCCTTGTACGAAGCCCAAGAGAAGGCTATCATTCTCGGAGGAAGAGATCATTATACAAAGCCTAAGAGGAGGCTGTGAATACTTCTAAGAAGCCGTAGGGTCCTTGTACTAAGCCCAAGAGGAGGCGGGGTTTCTTTTAGGAAGCCTGTGGGTCCTTGTACGATGCCCAAGAGGAGGCTGATGCTTTTAAGAAGCCCGTGGGTCCCCAAACCCCGAGAAATTCAAGGCAAGCTATTCACGAGGAATAGATCAAGCCAGGAAATTTTGAGAATTTGGAAGAAACTCAGAGATGCCATTCACGGAGAATACATTCATCTCTGGGAATAGAGTTTCTGGATAATTCCTAATGAGGACAGCCGAAGAGAAGACTGTATCTGGTGATCCTATTGGGGGATCTAGTTGTCTATTTCTATGAATAAACGAAACGGCGTCACTTAGTTCTAGACGTAGTTGCCGGGGAAACTCGAAATATCTATACTATTATTACACAGTTGATATGAGTTTATGAAAGAAGACTTAAAGTGAAACAACCTCACAATACAGTTATATGTATATGAAAGCAGTAAATGAAAGCAATAACTACTTACTCGGTTGTAGAGCTTCCATGATGTTTGGTTAGTTGTTCAACAAAGAAAAATTGAAAACAACAGTATATTCAAAATCAAAGGAGAAAGTGCTTTGAAAAAGAAAGATTTGGGGCTTACAGCTCAAGGAGAGGCCCAGGGTTTTATCAGTGAGTGCACTGTTTGAATTTGTACAGAGGGACCTATACAAGTGACTGAGGCCCAAAAATGTTTTTTGTACAAAGGGATGGGTCTTACACTCTCTCAAGAGCCCCAAAAGGTTTTAAAGAAAAGGAGTGGGGCTTATAACACGAGGGTAGGCCCAATTGATTTTTCCGTTAAAAATGGCGATCACGCCGAGGTTTTCTTTTAACGCAGAGGGGCTTATACAATATCTGAGGCCCAAAGTGATTTTGGTTAAAAGGGAATTGGGTCTTACACTCTAATAGAGGCCCAAAGAGTTTTGAATGGGTATTATAGCTCAAGGAGAGGCCCAAAAGGTCATTTTTCAAAAGGTGACGATCGCGCCGTTTGTTTTTTACGGTATCGGGACTCGTACAATACACTGAGGCCCAAAAATGATTTGGTCAAAAAAAAGATTGGGTCTTACACTCTACTAGAGGCCCATGAGTGTTTGACAATGATTTGTTTGAGTGAAAATCAAAGAAACCCTAATTTTATTCTTTAAAAGTAAATATTTAAAGAAAATCAATGAAAAATACCAAATAGGTTTGAATAAACCACTTGTGATTTTTGTTTAAGGTTTAAAAAATGAGGTATAAATCACAAGAGATACTAAAACTCATTTGGTCTTGATATTTCAAGATGAATATTCATTTTAAAATGCTTAAAAACAAATAAAAATGAATTTATTCACAAAAATACTAATTATATTAAATAAATAATACAAATTCAATTTTTTTGTGGAATAAAATATTTCAATATTTTTGTGATTTTTTGCAAAAAGAACCAATCAAAAATAATTAAAATTGAAAGAGTTATTAATTTTCCAAATAATTAACAAAACATGAAAATAGTTGGAAAAATAGCAAAATGTGAAAAAATCACAAAATGGCATGGGTGGGGTTTGAACCCACGACCTCAAGCATACAAGGCGCGCGCCTTACCACTGGGGTGGTGATACATCCATTGTTTGAAACAAACCAACAAATACACAAGTCATGCCTTGGTTTTGGCTTGCCCAAGGCAAGTTTTGACTCAAAAACCTGAAGGTCATAACTTTCTCAATTCTTAATGGTTTGATACAAAATTTATATGCGTCTGGGCCAGAATTTCATAAGGAATCCAATGGTGGTGGTAGTTTTTTCAGATCACACTCCCTCCTCAAAACCCGATAGTGGTTTTGAAAATGACCTATAAATGCATTTTCTATGCTACAACTTGGTACAAGCATGGATTACATGGTGAATTAGCTCAAACACAACATATATGACATGTATGAGATGTTTATGATCAATGGACTTCAAATGCACACATGTTTTGTTGAGTGCAAGTTGAGAGGCTTACCCTTCTTTGAGATTTTGGAGGTTTCTCTGCAATCTGCCAACCCTCTTGCTCCAGATATGATTTTATGCTTTGAACCACCTCAAATGATCCCTTGGATGCTTTTAGGATGATTGGAATCAGCTGGTACCTGCAAAAACACAAACTGTCCCTTTCTTGCAAAAGGGATTAAAAGTGACCAAAATAGCAACTCCCTCAAATGGTGTTCCAGATGGTGGGAACCATTTGGGACAGTTCAAGGATGATATTTGGAGTGTGTTTGAGGTTTTATTTGGTTTGGAAAGTGACTGAATCAAGACATGGCTTGAAAAATGCAAAAAAGTGCTATTTTGAGGTTTTGAGAGGTGACTTTGTGATGTTGTGATTACAGGTCACTTTTGATGGTTTGCACAGCTTACATATGATATATATGAGGTGTGTGTGTGATTAGTTTGGGTGGAATTTCTCTCTAGCTCAAAAACTCAGAATTACTTGCTTTGAAAGGCAAGTTTGAGCTGAAAGAAGAGATTTTGAGGAAAGCATCTGTTTGATGGCTTTTGTGTACTCAAACTGAACACAATTGAGCTCTATTTATAGTAGAGCAAGTTTGTTTTGGGATCCACAGTGAATGGAAACTGCAGCAGGTGTTTGTTCAATGTTGGCCAATGGAAATGCAAGTCTCCTCTAGCCATTGACTAGAGGTTAGGGCACAGGGCTGTGGTTCCCTTGGTCTTGGATAAGTCTTGACTGATTTCAGCTGAGAATGGCTCAGTCCATGCCACCTTGATGCTTCCATTGAATGCTTCAATCCAAATTTGGAGTCTTGTCCCTATTTTGGCCATTCTAGGTTCAACATGTTATTTCTTGTTCCATGGACTTTGGAGGCTTGGCTCAGTGATTGTCCGCTTTAGATTCAATCCTCAGATGTGTCCAAGTGGATAGGAGCATTTGAATTTGGCTGATTTTGGCAAATCGAGCAAAATTGCAAATTCTGCCTTGCCTTGACAGATTTCAGCAAGGCAACTTGCCAATGTCATATCTCATGGTGTAAGTTGAATTTGGTAATGCTCTTGACCATTTTGGAAAGCCCTTACATGATACAACAACTGTTTGAACATGTTTGGTTTTGATCTCTTTTGAATCCAAGTGAAAAATCCCCCTACATTTGGCAAAAAGTGAAGACAGATTTGGACTTAGTGAAAATTTCACTAAGTGTTAGAAAAAGTGATATTTTCACTTTTCAGCCATTTTGATCACTCCATAACTCAAAACCCTTAATGAATTGGACTTAGGTCTAGTTGAAGTTTATGTAGAGAGTAATGAGGGCTACAAATCCATCTTTGGATGATGAAAAATGGCTTTGTGGTTTAGGAGTTATGATCTTCCAAAGTTGGTACCCTTGTCACTTTATTTTTAACTTAGAAAATTTTCTAAGTTTTTATGGTTACCCCTTTTACAAGTTATCCAACTTTTCTTGATTTTTCTTGATGAATGATGATTCAAATCATACATTAACATTATTTTAGGGTTAAAAATCCATTTTGGTGAAAAATCCCAAAAAGTCAAAGTTGACTTTTGTGCACAGTTGACTTTTTATCAGATGAATTCCAAACTGTGCAATTCTTCATGAAATCATGTCCTTGACCTAAATTAAACTTGATGGACATGTTACATGGGTGTCATAGGGTATCTTGAGGCATGTCCTAGGGCTTGGGAACATGTCCTGGTCAAAAGTCAAAGTTACAGTTGACTTTTCCCTTAAAACCCTAATTGTGGTGCAGATGAAATTGAGACTTGTTGCTCAAGCTTCTTGGATTAATCCATTGTTCCAAATGGATCAATATAATTCATTAGAGACCCTCAAACCCTCTCTTGAGGTCTTGGCTCATGGTTTGTCCCAAAAGTCAACTTAGGGGTGAATTAGGTCAAGAAACCCTAATTCTTGATTTTTGATAAATGCATCCCCTAAGTCAACTTAGAGGTTCCATGGAGTATATTAGGTTATGTTTTGGATCATTGGCTTGTGCCCAGATGAAATTTTCCATCTGGAGGCCCTGGTCGACCAAAACCCTAATTTGGTGACACTGGCGATCTTGAGGCTTGATCCACCTAGAAGGGAGCAGCCTTGTGCTTAATCCTTGAAGTGGGAGTCCTTTTTTATCCTTTATGTATGTTAGAGAGGTTAGACAAGTTGAATATCAAGTCATTCCTTGATTGATCCTTTGTCTAAGGCTCTGAGAGGGCTTAAAACCCTAATTTTGATTGTAGTGAATGCTCAACAACCCTTGAGGCATTTGATGAGGCATGATGGTTCATCCATATTGTGATGATGATTGACACAATGATGGGACATCGTAGTGGTCAAAATTTGGGGTATGACAGATTTAGGTCAAGCACTTGATTTCATAGAGGATCGCACAGTTTGGAATTCATCTGACAAAAAGTCAACTGTGCACAAAAGTCAAACTTTGACTTTTTGAGATTTTTCACAATTATGGTTCTTTGACCCCAAAATGATGTTAATGTATGATTGGAATCATCATTCATCAAGAAAAATCAAGAAAAGTGGGATTTGTAGCTCTCATGGCCCTTTGGAGGATCATAACTCCTAAACCACAAGGCCATTCTTTCCCATCCAAAGCTGGATTTGTTGCTCTCATGGCCCTTTACAAAAGGTTCAACTACAACTCATTCCAATTCCCCATGGATTTCAAGTTATGGAATGATTAAAATCAAGAAAAGTGAAAATGTCACTTTTTTCCAATATTTAGTGAAATTTTCACTAAGTCAGAATCTGCCTTCACTTTTTTCCAAATGTAGGGGCATTTTTCACTTGGATCCACAAAGTATCAAAACCAATTATGATCAAACAATTATTGTATCATATGAGGGCTTTCCAAAATGGCCAAGAACTCCACCAAATTCCACTTGAGCCATGAGATATGACAATGGCAATATGCCTTGCTGAAAACTGCCAAGGCTAGGCAGAATTTTGCACTTTTGCTCGATTTGGCAAAATCAGATAATTCCAAACCTTGTCATCACTTTGGACACATCTGAGGATCAAATCTAAAGGGAACAAACATTGATCCAAGCCTCCAAAGTCTTTGGAACAAGAAGTAGCAAGCCAAACCTAGAAATCCCTAAAAGGGGGACAAGACTCCAATTTTGGATTGGAGCATTTAATGGATGCACCAAGGTGGCATGGACTGAAAATTTGCAACTGAATTCAGTCAAGATTCATCCAACAACTAGGGAACCACAACTCTGTGTTTTAACCTCTAGTCAATGGCTAGAGGAGACTTGGATTCCTATTTATCAACATTGGCCAAACCTCTGCTACAGTTGCCATTCACTATTGATCCCAAAACAAACTTGCTATACTATAAATGGAGTTTATTTGTGCTCAGTTTGAGTACACCAAAGCCATCAAACAGATGATTTCCTCAAAATCACTTTCTTTAGGCAAAAATACCTTCTTTAGCAAGGCAACTCTGAGTTTTTGAGTTAGAGAGCATTTCCATCACAGCTCATGATCCAAACACATCCAATATGTCATATCTAAGTTGTCTAAACTCACACAAGTGACCTGTAATCCTTAAATCTCAAAGTCACCTCTCAAAACCTCAAAATAGGCTTTTTTTTTGCATTTTTCAAGCCATGTCTTGATTCAGTCACTTTCCAAACCAGATAAAACCTCAAACACACTCCATATATCATCCTTGAACTGTCCCAAATGGCTCCCAACATCTGGAACACCATTTGAGAGAGTTGTTATTTTGACCATTTTAACCCCTTTTGCAAGAAAGATCCAGTTTTTGTTTTTGCAGGTTCCATCTGATTCCAATCATCCTAAAAGCTTCTAAAGGATCATTTGAGAGTGTCCAAAGCATCAAACAATTTCTGGAACAAGAAACTTAAAAGATTGCACAAAAAACTCCAAAAGCTCAAAAAGAGGTAAGCATCATGACTTGAACTTTCCAAAATATGCATTGCTTTGAAGTCCACTGATCAATCATCTCTTCTACATGTCATATGTGTTGTGTTTGCATCAATTTATCATGTAATTCATACCTGTACCAAGATGTAGCACATAAAATGCAAAATATGGTCTATTTCAAAACCACTATCGGATTTTAAGGAGGGATCGTGATCGAAAAAAATACCACCACCATTGGATTCCTTGTGAAATTTTAGGCCACATGCATATAAATTTTGTTCCCAACCATGGAGAAATGAGAAAATTATGGACCTTCTCGTTTCTTGTCAAAACTTGCCTTGCCTTGCCTTGGGCCAGGCCAAAAACAAGGCAAGCCTTGTATATTTTTGGTTGTGTTTCAATCAACGGATGTATCACCACCCCAGTGGTAAGGCGCGCGCCCTATATACAAGAGCTCTAGGGTTCGAATCCCCCTCGCCCCAGATCCTCTTTTTGCTATTTTCTCCACTTTTTTATTGTTTTTCTTATTATTTTTTAATGATTTGAAAAATTAATAACTCCCTCAATTTTAATTATTTTTGATTGGTTCTTTTTGCAAAAAAACACAAAAATGTTGAAATATTTTATTCCCCAAAGAATTAGATTTATATTATTTATTTAATATAATTAGTATTTTTGTGAATAAATGTCTTTTATTTGTTTTTAAACCTTTTAAAAATAAATATCCATTTTGGAAAATCAAAACCAAGCAGGTTTTAATTCATCTTGTGATGAAAGCCTCATTTTTCAAACCTAAAACCAAAATCACAAGTTGTTTATTCAAACCTATTTGGAATTTTTATCATTTGTATTAATTTTCTTTGAATAATTATATTAAAAAATGATGAAATTAGGGTTTTATTGATTTTCAGCCTTACAATCTTTTCCGAACACTCATGGGCCTCTAATAGAGTGTAAGACCCAATCCTTTGTAAATACAAACCTATTTTGGGCCTCAAATGTTGTATAAGTCCCATTGTATTTCGAAAGTTCGGCGCGATCATCACCCGTTTAAAACAAACCATCTGGGCCTCTCCTCGAGCTATAAGACCCATTCAAAATCATTTTGGGCCTCTAATAGAGTGTAAGACCCAATCCCCTTTTGAAACCAAAAACTTTTGGGCCTCAGTCATTGTATAATACCCACGATGTTTTCAAAACCTCGGCGCGATCGTCGCCCTTTTTCAAAATTAACAACTGGGCTTCTCCTTGAGCTATAAGACCCATCTTTGTTCACTTTCAATCATTTTGGGCCTCTTGAGAGAGTGTAAGACCCATCCCCTTGTAGAGAAAACCTTTCTTGGGCCTCAGTCACTTATATAAGTCCCTATACAAAACGACAATGCGATCACTGATAAAACCCTGGGCCTCTCCTTGAGCTATAAGTCCCAATTTTCCTTTCAAAAAGCACTTTCTCCTTTGATTTTGTAACATACTGTTATTTTCAATTTCTTTGTTGAGCAACTAACAATACATTATGGAAGCTCTATAAACGAGTAAGTGTTTACCCACTTTCATTTACCGCTTTCATATGTATATAACTGTACTGTGGGGCTGTTTCACTGTAAATCTTCTTTCATAAACTCATATCGACTGTGTAATACTAGTATAGATATTTAGAGTTTCCCCGGCAACTACGTCTAGAACTTGACAAAACCTCGTCTCCTTACCTCCGACGTTCTCCCGGATATTTCAACATAACCTAAACCATGAGCATTTTCTTTTACAACAATTTTAGATAACTAGATCTAAGAAATCTCCCCCTTGAACAGTTCATATACAGAAGGCCAATGTTCCAAGTGAAACCCCTTCTGGATCTGTTCATCAGCCTCCTCTTGGGCTTAGTGCAAGGACCCACAGGCTTCCTAAAAGCATCCCCGCCTCCTCTTAGGCGTTGTACAAGGACCCGTCGGTTTCTTAGAAGTTTTCACAGCCTCCTCTTAGGCTTCCGATAATGATTCTTCCTCTAGGAAGATAGCCTCCTCTTGGGTTTCGTACAAATTGTCCCTTCGACTTCTTAAAAGTTTTTCTCGCCTCCTCTTGGGCTTCGTACAAATTGTCCCGACGACCTCTTAAAGGTATAGGAACATAAATTAGTCATCTTAATAGAACAGTCTTTCAAAGAGTCTAGATCTTTCTACCGCGAACATACTGTCTCTTGATCTCTCTTAAGCATAGTACAAAAGATAAAACTCTAGACTTGGACAGTCTAATCTCCCTGAGTCTCGAAGACATTCTCAAGTTCCTTTCAAAAATAAGAAAAAACACCCGTAGACTTGGGCAGTCTCAACACCCTTCGGATTCCCCGTTTCCTTAAAGAACAGGAAATAATCCCGGTCCTCAGATCAAATCCATGAGTACAACATTACCCATATAAGAACTGATTTTCTCTTTTAACCAACATACTGGACCTGTCACTCAACTGAAACAGTAACCCTAGCCTCCTCTTGGGCTTTGTACAATGATTCTCCCCAGCAGAGTTAACCTTTGCAGTATTCATCTCGGGCTTTGTACGAGATACAAAACACTCTCTTGTTGAGTATAAAAGACTCTCTTGTTGAGTCAAACCTTTGCAGCCTCCATCTCGGGCTTCGTACGAGATACAAAATCACTCTCTTGTTGAGTATAAAAGACTCTCTTGTTGAGTCAAACATTTTTAGCCTTCATCTCGGGCTTTGTACGAGATACAAACACTCTCTTGTTGAGTATAAAAAGACTCTCTTGTTGAGTCGATCACCTTTAGCCTCCATCTCGGGCTTCGTACGAGATACAAATCACTCTCTTGGTGAGTATAAAAGACTCTCTTGTTGAGTCAAACCCTTTTAGCCTCCGTCTTGGGCTTCGTACAAGACACATATAAAAACACTCTCTGGTTGAGTCAACCCTTTTAGCCTCTATCTCAGGCTTCATACGAGACACATAAAAACACCCTCTTGTTGGGTCAATAGCCTCCTCTTAGGCTTTGTATAAGGAAACCCCAGTTGAGCCAATCAACCTTTTAGCATCAAAAGTTGTGCCTCGTTCACAGTATACAAACCTCAACAACTGCTTTTCCCCATCTAATTGCTGTAAGCGGCAAGCCTCTGGATTATTTACATCCACGCCACTGTCCCTCTTTTAGCATGAGAAATACCTAAGGAAAGATGGCATTGCTCTACACTGAGTTTAACTCTTCCCCTTCAGGTTAAAAGTCCCCTATAAAGGAAATTATGGCATTGCTGGATTCACATATCCCAGTTAAAGTAATTCTCCTTTATAATCAGTCACCCAACAGTTGTGACAAACAGACCGAATATCCCCTTTAGAGATGACAAATTCTCTCTAAAGTCAAAACCCTTTAGCTTCACATCTTGGGCTTCGAACAAGATACAAATAGACCCTTCAACTTCACATCTTGGGCTTTTAACAAGATATAAACCACCTTTAGCTTCATGTCTTGGGCTTTGAACAAGACACCAAAACACCATTTCCTCCCATAGAATAGGAGGAACTACGATCGCTCTGATTTCCCTATCCCGGGAATACGTTGGCATAAGATTGAAAAAGAATCTTAGCGAGCACACTAATAAAAAAACCCCAAAGTCCCCTACCTCCATCCAATCTGATGCAGGATCCCAACAAATTCCCCATGAACAGTCCCGGTATTTCGTTATGAACAAAATAAGCAGAGAGAGGCCCACGAACTAAAACCCCATCTGTAAACCAACAATTTTGACTGTTTAAACTCAGTTTGCGACCAGGGTTAGTTGGAGACATCTATTTCCCTTCCTTCATCAGCTTCAATATGATAAAAAATGAATCGACATGTAGTACCCCAGAGCGACAGTGCTTAAGAACCACGTCCAAAATCGCTCACTACAGAGTGAATCCCAGTTAAGAGTCCCCAATCGACCATCAAACTCAGTGGAGACTCCCTTTGCAGATACATTGCCTATACGACTTCGGTTGTTGAAAGTAGTGTGGTCGACTGAGTTATCTGAGAAGCTGAGGTTTTTAGTAGACTGAAACCATTTTGTAGTGCGGAAGCTATCGAAAATAGTTGTCACGCAATACTACCCTCATTTGAGATCACTCTAGGATACATCAGCTCACTGGTGATCCGCTTGCTGTTGTTATCCCAAGAGGGATCAATGATTTTGCGGACAGGTACATAAAATCTCCAGTATAAACCTTTGGGGGGGGGGGGGGGGGGTAGAGCCTTGACTTCATGACACAGACCTTTGTCCCCATGTTTTTTCTATGTTTTTGTGTGCTGCATTCATACATTCATTTAAAAAATATTCCAAAAAAAAATCTTCTCTTCTAGTCTCTCTTTTTCAAATTAAACTAAGACAATGATTCCAAATGTCAGATAAAGAGATTGCGTTATGGATTTCGGTAGAAGAAAGACTCACAAGTACAACTTCAAGGTTCCAAAGTTAGAGGATTTAAGAGGTTTGGCGAAGATGATCACCAACCCTAAGGCTTTCAGAGCCAAGTATGGAGGACTGTTATCTCTGTTAAGGGTCCATGTAATTGAGGGAATCCTGTCCACACTAATTCAGTTCTACGATCCGGTCTATCACTATTTCACATTCCCAGATTATCAGCTAGGACCAACACTGGAGGAGTATTCTCACTTGACTGATCTGCATATCACTGATCAAGCTCCCTTTTCTGGACTGGAAGAAATTCCAAAAGATCAAACCATTCCAAGAGCAATTTATTTGGACGAATCAGAAGTCGGACTCATATGACCACTAAGGGTGGCAGCCAAGGTTTTTTAGCTCAATTCTTGATAAAGAAAGCCCTGTACTTTGCCAGTATAGGGAACGTGGCTGCTTTCGAGAGCATCTTTGTTTTGCTCACCTACGGGTTATTTTTGTTTCCCAAAATCGATAACTTTGTAGATATCAATGCCATTAAGATATGTCTGATTGGAAATCCTGTACCGACCTTACTCGCAGATGCATATCATTCGATACGCTTAAGGAATTTACACAGCAGAGGAATGATCATGTGTTGTGTACCCTTGCTTTACAAATGGTTCATTTCCCATTTGCCCAAGTCTGCTGTATTTTGGGATCAAAAGAATACTTTACGTTGGATACAGAGAATCATGTCTCTTACCAACTCTGACATCGATTGGTACAATCGAATCTATGACGGGATCAGAATCATTGACCATTGTGGAAATTTCCCAAATGTACCCCTTATAGGAACTAAGGGAGGAATAAACTATTATCCGGTGTTAGTCCGTCATCAATTTGGATACCCAATGAGGCATGTCCCGCGGGGTGCTCATCTGGAAGGTCTTTTCTTCAAGGAAGGAGAAAATGACAGGGCACTAAAGACAGAAATAGTGCATGCTTGGAAACACGTTCATAGGAAAGGAAGGGAGTCTCTAGGAAAACCGGACTGTGTCTTGGTGGAGCCTTATCTCCACTGGGTACAAACTAGAGCTCTCAAGCTGAGGATACCTTACCCTCACCAGGAAGTTCTTCCATTAAGGGACTCTGTCCTTTATTTCATGTCCAACACGGAAAAACTTCATGTTACTCTCAACAAAGTTCAACAGGAGAGGAGGTCTTGGAGGAACAAGTATCGTATTCTCAATGTAAAGTGTAAGAAACAACAACAACTATTGAAAGAAAAGGATGCCCTGATTGAGATTTTAGAGCAACATGCTGTTGAGAATCAAGAAGACCAAAGGAATTTGCTCGCTCCTTTCACTTGGCAAAGGAATGACACCCCGACAACGGCTGAAGAGCCCCGGTCAAAGAAAAGGAAAGTACCAGAACCAACACCTGAGCTCTCTTCGGAGAGGACTCAAGATCCATTAGTTTAGACATTTCCTTTTACAACACTTTGTAATTACTGTATTTCCATTTCCGCAATCTTTGAAATCAATAAAATGGGGTTTCCCCACTATTTGATATTTGCAATCTAATTGTCGAAGTTTTCTTTGAATAAACAAAAAATAATTAATAAAATCATTGCATATCATTCATCATTCTCGCATAAACGAATTCTTCTTCCCTGGGAATCTCAAGTTTGTGTCTCGGTTCTAGAGTCAAACAGTCTCATTCGTACAATACTCGGGCCAATCGACAAAAGAGGATGGATGATCTCGAGGAAGAGAATAGAGAGTTGAGAGAAGAGATCGACACTTTGAAAGAAGATCTGAGAAAGCTTCATAACGACATGCAAGCTCTAGTAGAAGCTCAGATGCAACAACAACAGATTGTGATCTCAGAGACCACATCAACGCCCATAGTGGAGAAGTCTGATCCCAGGTACAAAATGCCGAAAGATCGTCCCTGGGGCATGCCACTCAACTATATCCCGGAAGGATATATCCCGCCGATCTTGGAAGATCTGGAAAATGCAGCAGGAACCGGTGGTGCACAATATGACAATAACTCCTGAAGGTTACAAACTTTGGGAGACACCAAGGGTCTCTGCCATGATGACTATACCACCCCCGGTGGTGCACACTGTCCCGAAAGGATAGATTCTATAAATACTGTTTGGTGGAAATGAAAGTATGTTCGACAGAATGAATGAGTTCCAGGTACAATTCCCGGAGATGCTGAAAGAACGACAAGCCATTCGCGGTCAGGATCTAATTGTAAAAGACTCCGCAGACCTTTGCTTGGTCCCCAATGTGAAAGTTCTGCACAAGTTCCAGGTACCCGATTTTGAAAAATACAAGGGTAACTCTTGCCCTCAAAGTCATTTGGTGATGTACGCTCGGCGAATGTCAGCTCAGACAAAGAACCAGGAGCTACTGATCCATTACTTTCAGGATAGTTTAATCGGTGTCGCACTCAAATGGTACATGGGTTTAAACCGCACTAAGATCAGTACTTTCAGAGATCTTGGCGTTGCCTTCGTTCAGTAGTATAAGTATAACCTGGACATGGCACCAGACAAAGATCAACTCAGATCAATGTCACAAAAGGACAAGGAAACCTTTAAGGAGTACACTCAAAGATAGCGTGAAATGCCGCCTAGATTTGTGCACCTCTTGAGGAAAAAGAGATGACAAAGATCTTCTTGAAAACCTTGAGCTCATTCTATTACGACCAAATGGTCGCCAGTGTGCCTAGTGACTTCACCGAGATGGTGGGCATGGGAGTTCATCTTGAGGAAGTCGTCCGAGAAGGACGTCTGGTTAAAGACGTTGGACCATCAAGTAATACAAAACAATCTGGCAGTGATCTCCCTAAGAAAAAAGAGCAGGATATTGGGAATATCTCTCTCGGAAAGCAAACGCGATGTTACCAACCAATAGCAGCTGTAACTCCTGCTAACCTGACGCCTGTTCCTACGTATCAACCTTAGGTTGCTTAAAGCCAACCTAATCAACAGCAATATCAGCAAAGGACACAACAACCTCTTCAGCAGGCTCGTCCTCAGTACAACAACAACCGTACAATGCGACCACCAAGGTTCGACCCTATACCAATGTTGTATGCAGAATTATTTCCATTATTATTGGGCAAGGGGCATGTCCAAACCAAGTCTCCTTTCACAGTACCAGAAAATCTGCCTTTTTGGTTCAAGGCGGATCAGACTTGTCATTACCATCAAGGAGGACCAGGGCATAACATAGAAAACTATCTTAGTTTCAAATCCGACGTACAAAAGCTTGTTAGGAGCGGGGTCTTATCTTTCAAAGATACGAATCTGAATGTTCTCACGAACCCGTTGTCTCAACACGAGAAAGCTGCAGTCAATTTGATAGAGGAAGAGTCTAACAATAGCTATCAAATTCATGATGTACTCTTATTAAGGACCAATCTGGTCAAGATGCATCGCAGACAGAGCGGGTACGGTCATGTGCCACCGCACAATTATCACCCGTGTGATATCTGCTCTAAGAACAATCAAGGATGTTCTGTGGTGCAATCAGCTCTACAGGAACAATTGGATCTCGGATGGATCCAAGAGCACCGAATTTGTGGGGTTAACATGACTTATAAGAATTACAACATCGTTCAGAGCCATGACATCCGTACGATGAATGTCAACCTGGTGGCAATGCACTGAAGGCAAAGCCAGTATCATAATCTGTCGCGGCACGATTATAATTCCTGTCAGACTTGCTCGATAAATAAACAGGGATGCTCTTTTGTACAAGAGGCAAGTCCAACTTGGTTTTCTGACTTCTATAATTATCAGAACTGTAAAGGATGTCGCGAGAGTGACCAGGGATATGATCTCGTTCAAAGAACTTTACAACACTTGTTTAACCATTGGTGGCTTTCGATCTATATGGACGAAGACACGCAACAAGTCAGTGTGGTTAATGGGAACCCTACTAGGCATCAAAGTCAGGATGCTCGATCAATGGAAACAAATCTAGTAAGATTACACTGTATTCAAAGCGGACGTGGCCAGGTGCCACCACATAACTATGAACGCTGTAGAGTTTGCTCGGAAAATAACCAAGGATGTTACCTCGTGCGAGCAGGCCTTCAAGGTCAGTTGGACCGCAAAGAGATTCAACAATATCCAGTTTCGGGGTACATTAACTGGATGCCAGACTACTTCGCTGATCAAATCAAAGATGTGGTTGTAATCTCTGATCGCGAGAGGACCAGGGATGTCTGTTCCATCATCCCTCTAGTGAACGAATCAAAGGTTCTTAACCAGGAATTGATTGAAGTTACTTACGATGGTCAAAAAAATCAGAAGGCTCCTGTAGTTATTTATCTGCCGAGACCGCTACCGTAGGAATCAGCTAAGGGGATCTCTTACAAATACAGTGCAACAACAATCGAGAATGGAAAGGAAATTCCATTACCCCCCATCGTGAATATTGCAGTCAGTCAATCCCAATCCACCAGTCGGTCAATCCAATGATCCCGACCTTTCAAAAAACAATGATGAGATGCTGAAGCACATCCAAAGGAGTGAATACAACATTGTTGATCAACTGTTACAAACTCCTTCAAAGATCTCTGTGCTATCACTTTTACTCAGTTCTGAAGCCCACTGAGGGGCTCTACAGAAAGTCTTAGAGCATGCCTTTGTGGAACAGGATGTGTCAATACGATAGTTCGATAGCATCATCTCTAACATCACTTCCTGCAACAACTTAGGATTCAGTGATGAGAAATTACCAGAAGAGGGCAAAAGTCATAACATGGTGCTTAACATCACAATCAACTGCCAGGATGATGCTTTAGCCAACGTACTGGTAGACACAGGATCTGCCATCAACGTTATGCCAAAGTCCACTTTAATGCGACTATCATTTAAAAGATCCCCGATGAGGGGCAGTGAGGTCATCGTCAAAGCCTTTGACGGATCTCGGAAAGCAGTTATCGGCGAAGTCGACCTTCCCATAACTATCGGTCCTCACACTTTCCTAATCACTTTCCAGGTCATGGACGTCCGGCCAAAGTACATCTGTTTATTAGGAAGAACTTGGATACACCAGGCTGGGGCAGTCACTTCGACGCTGCACCAGAAACTGAAGTTCGTCAAGAACGATCAACTCGTCACGGTTTGTGGAGAACAAGCCTTGATCGTGAGTAACCTGTCATTATCTACTTGTATAGAACCCGAGGAGGTTATTGGAACTCAGTTCCTTGCACTTTCGGTGAGCAATGAGAATCAATTAAAGAAAGGAACCTCGATTTCCTCGTACAGAGATGCTCTCGAAGTGATCAAAAGTAACAATGAAAAAGGATGGGGACAGCTTGTCATTCCTACAGACAATAAAACAAAGAAGGGTCTTGGTTTTTCCACAACCTGCACCCAGACAGCTGCTAACAATGAAAGTCTTCATCCCATTCAGGACTTCTTCCACAGCGGAGGTTTCCTTCACCCAGTGCCTCTAGCAGTCCATACCATCAACGAGGGAGATCCCTTCGATACAGAGGAAGAGTGGAAGTCCTATCTTAACGAGGATGGCTATATGTCTCAGGAAGAGGTGCCTATGCCATTTTTCTATCTCGCACAGAGTCCGAGATTTATATCCAGGTCAGATATCAGAACGATATACGGAGATTGTGATCCTGAAGGATGCTGTACTCCACCCAATTCATTAGAGAAAGACACTCCAATGAAATACAACTTTGACCATGACTATTATAGCCCAATGGATGACCTGCCTATCTGGCAGCCGTATCCAGGAGACTTGGGGCAAGAAAATCAGCCGAACAATGAAAATCAACTGAGCATCATTGAAAAGGATACATGTGTCCCCACCATGTCATAGGAACAACACTCAGGTAATCATAAAATATCCTGTACGACAATGAATTGGCAAAGCTTGCCAGACTAGAATTCATCAACTACGCTTTTCCCGAGGTCAACGTCATTGAAAGGGATGACTCATCCAGTTCCACAGAAGTGTGGGACACCTTAGGATAACCAAGTGGATAATACGACTATATGGTCAAGTACACTGCTCCTGAAATCTCTCGTGTCAGGCTCGAAGACATCCAGCTAACTGGATGGGGAGATTTACCTGAGAACACAAATACTATGCAAAATACAACAAAGGATCCTCCTACGACAACTCTGCCTGGGAGACAGATTCCAATGATCCTTCTCCACCAGAAATAAACGCTATTTCTGAAGACAAATCAAGGAAGGTACCAGACTTTGTGATTCACCGAGGAGTTCGCCGCCAATGGGTTGTTGTCGATGTTCTGAAGATTATTCATCAGTCAAAGTAATTACCGTCTTTAACCTTTCACCTTGCCCAGGTGAAATGAGTGTTTTGATAGGGCTCACTTTCTCTAAATCCCTCTTCGCTTTGCCCAAAGCGACAGAGTTTTGTTTTATAGGGTTGTAATTCCATAATCGACTTGTCCATAAATAAAATAACGTCGTTCTGTAATTTCCGCATTAATTTCTGTTTTCATTTTTTGTTTTTTCAGAAAATGGTAATCCTAAAAAACAATTCAAATAATAAAAACAAGCAGTTTTAAAAAAAAACACTGCACACACTCTTGCATTCTCTCTATCTCTTCTAAAGCAATCATCACGTCATGCAGATTGCTTGTTTTAAACCCCATTGAAACATACGATCCAATGCCTTCTCCCAACTTTGAATTCCCGGTATTTGGGGTTGAAGAAGAAGTTGACGACAAAATTCCAGAGGAGATCTCCCGACTACTCAAACAAGAGGAAAGGTCCATTGAACCTCACAAAGAGCTATTGGAAACAGTAAACTTGGGCTTAGAGGAAGAAAGAAAAGAGGTGAGGATTAGGGCACTGCTCAGTCCAACTATCAAAGAAAGTTTAATAAAGCTTCTCAAAGAGTTTCCCGATGTATTCGCTTGGTCCTATCAGGATATGCCAGGATTGGATACCAGCATCATGGAACATCATCTACCGTTAAGGTTAGAATGTCTGCCAGTAAAACAAAGGTTGAGACGGACTCACCTGGACATGGCCATTAAAATCAAGGAGGAATACAGAAACAGATTGACGCGGGTTTCCTCGCCACGTCAGAATATCCTCAATGGTTAGCCAACATCGTACCAGTTCCAAAAAAGGACGGAAAGGTCAGAATGTGTGTCCACTACAGAGATCTAAACAAGGCTAGTCCAAAGGACGACTTTCCTTTACCACACATCGACATGCTGGTAGACAGTACAGCGAAGTTCAAAGTATTCTCCTTCATGGATGGATTCTCGGGCTATAATCAGATTAAAGTGGCACCGAAAGACATGGAGAAAACTTCATTCATTACCTTATGGGGTACCTTTTGTTACAAGGTAATACCGTTCGGTTTGAAGGACGTCGGGGCAACCTATCAAGGGGCCATGACTACTCTGTTTCATGACATGATACACAAAGAAATAGAAGTGTATGTCAATGATATGATTGCAAAATCTAAGACAGAAGAGGAGCATGTGACCCACCTGTCAAAACTATTCGAGCGGTTGAGAAAGTACAAACTCCGCTTGAATCCCAATAAGTGCACATTCGGTGTCCGTTCAGGGAAACTCTTAGGGTTCGTCATCAGCCAGAAAGGAATTGAGGTTTATCCTGACATGGTCAAGGCCATTCAAGAAATGCCTTCTCCGAAAACTGAAAAACAAGTCAGAGGATTCCTGGGACGTTTGAACTACATTTCCCGATTCATATTCCTCATGACTGCGACATGCGTGCCGATTTTCAAATTACTTAAAAAGAACCAGGACTGCATTTGGACAGATGACTGCCAAACCGCCTTCGAAAGTATCAAGGAATATCTGTTAAACCCATCGATTCTATCACCTCCAGTGGAAGGAAGACCACTGATCATTTACTTAACAGTCTTGGAAGACTCAATGGGTTGTGTACTTGGCCAACAGGACGAAACAAAAAGGAAAGAGTCTGCCATCTACTATCTGAGCAAGAAATTCACCGACTACGAGACTCGGTACACTATGCTTGAGAAAACTTGATGTGCTCTGGCTTGGGCAGCCAAATGTGTTCGCCCATACATGATTCGTCACACTACTTGGTTAGTCCGAAATGGATCCTATCAAGTATGTCTTTGAAAAACTTGCTCTCGCGGGAAGGATTTCCCGTTGGCAGATGTTGTTATCAGAATATGACATCGAATACCACGCTCAAAAAGTCGTTAAAGGGAGTATTTTAGTCGATCATTTGACTCATCAAACGATTGACGATCAAGAATCAATCAGGTTTGACTTCACAGACAAAGATGTCACGTACTTGAAAATGAAAGATTGCGATGAACCACTACCCAGTGATGGGCCAGAACCAGGTTCCCGATGGGGAATAATCTTTGATGGATCTGTCAATCATTACGGAAATGGAATTGGGGCAATCATCATAACACCTCAGGGTACCTATATTCCTTTCACTGACCGACTAACATTCAAGTGCACAAACAACGAGGCCAAATACGAAGCTTGCATCATGGGTCTCGAAGAAGCGATCGACTTAAGGATAAAAAACTTGGATGTATATGGGGACTCAGCCCTGGTTATCAATCAGATCAAAGGAGATTGGAACACATACCAATCAGGACTGATTCCTTACAATGATTACGCGAGAAGGTTGTTACCCTTCTTCAACAGAATCGAGTTTCATCGTATCCCTTGTGAAGAGAATCACATGGCTGATGCATTAGCCACTCTTTCTTCCATGATTAGTGTAGGTCAATGGAACGACCTACCTATGATCGACATAATGCGCCTTGAAAGGCCCGCTTACATCTTCACAATTGAAGCAGTCATAGACGATAAACCTTGGTATCACGATATCAAATGCTTCCTTCAGAAACAAGAGTACCCACCTGGGGCAATAAGGAAAGACAGAAAAACTCTCAGAAGACTGGCTGGCAGCTTCTTCCTAAGTGGTGACACACTCTATAAGAGAAACTTTGACATGGTCTTGCTTCGTTGCGTAGATAGACCAGAAGCAAACATACTGATAAAAGAAATTCATGAAGGATCCTTTGGCACTCATGCCAGCGGACACACAATGGCGAGAAAAATTTTAAGAGCAGGGTACTACTGGTTGACCATTGAATTCGACTGCTACAAGTACATAAGTAGATGTCACAAGTGTCAGATATACTCAGACAAAATCCATGTACCGCCAACGCATCTCAAAGTTCTCTCTTCCCCATGGCCTTTTTCTATATGGGGAATCGACATGATTGGAATGATTGAACCCAAGGCTTCGAACAGACATTGGTTCATCTGGGTAGTCATTGATTACTTCACCAAATGGGTCGAAGCAGCATCGTACGCCAATGTAACCCAACAAGTCCTGGTCCGCTTTATCAAAAACAATATCATCTGCTGTTATGGTGTTCAAAGCCAGATCATTACGGATAATGGATCAAACTTGAACAACAAGATGGTGAAGGAGTTATGCACTGAGTTCAAAATCGAACACCATAACTCATTTCCCTACCGACCCAAGATGAACGGAGCAGTAGAAGCGGTTAACAAGAACATCAAGAAGATCGCTCAAAAGATGGTTGTAACCTACAAAGATTGGCACGAGATGCTACCCTTTGCTCTTCACGGTTATCACACATCTGTCCGCACCTCAACAGGGGCAACCCCGTTCTCTCTAGTGTATGGCATGGAAGCAGTGCTCCCCATAGAAGTAGAGATCCCATCAATCCGAGTATTGATGGAAGCTAAGCTTACAGAAGCTAAATGGTGTCAAAGTCGACATGACAAACTGAATCTGATGGAAGAAAAGAGAATAATGACACTATGCCACGGTCAGTTGTATCAACAAAGATTGAAGAAGGCGTTCGACAAAAAGATACGACCTCGCGTCTTCAGAAAAGGAGACCTTGTGCTCAAGAAGATACAATCATTTCTCACTAATTCTCAGGGAAAATGGACTCCAAATTATGACGGCCCCTAAGTGGTCAAGAAAGCTTTCTCAGGCGGCGCCTTGAGACTTACAACCATGGATGGAGATGAATTTGCTTACCCCACAAATGTTGATGTAGTCAAGAAATACTTCCCCAGCAGCAGTCATGCCATCCATCAGAAAACTCCAATCAAGGTCATCTCCGACAGAAGCTCAGGATGCCCAAAATTCAAAGTTGGTAGAAGGATAGCGGTCGTTATGTTTCAATGAAGCCCTTTTCCCTTAAATTACCATTTTCTAAACTTTGTAAATGCTCCATGGAATCACGCGTTTGGCTGATTTCCATCCTATCCAATGAAATTCGAGCCCTTATTCTTTTGTTTGCAATTCTTATTTGTTTTAGCTTTACAGAACGAAGTTTTTGATATGATTAACGATTCTAAAAACGAAACAAAAATGAATTTACTTGTTAAAACTTTTCTGCTTTTAAAATACAGATGGCAATTCTTTTGACTGTTGAACATCAAAAGAACATCAATCGCTTCTCTAAAGATGGTTGAGCTTCAATTTGCAGAATCAAAGTAATCCTTCTAAACCAGTACACCTGAACGAAGGATCAATTGTGTCAGAGAACATGTTTCATCTAACACCCCCAGGCAGAGTTCTTACCTCCTAAGCCCGACCAACGGTTGTTCCCCGCAGGGGCTATTTCTCCTAAGCAAGGCAAAATTGCTATCGTGAACCAGTGAGACTTTTTATTTCCCCCTGTGGCCGAGTATCCAGTCGTGTTCATCTACTGGTCTGTATGTCACGTCAGTTTTGTCAGCATAAACATACATACAGCATGCATTATTGATTTATATTCATGATCATATGGCATCACTATCACTCTGGTTAGTCTTATCCCCAAGTGATAAAAGTCCTCTCAATCGAGTTGTCAGCTTTTTCCTTGTCAGGAAACGTCGCATCTAAACAATCTCTTCTCGAGTTCATTTCTGGATTAAAGTTGATCCCTTGACCACTTTGCCATTAAAGATGATAGTTTCACTTTCCCGGATTAAGGAAAATCCCCAGAGAAAGCCTCTTAATCAGAGATTTGACAATACAGCAGTTTTCTCACAAAAATCCACTGACAAAAAGGTCATCGGCACCTCAAAATTGGATGCACATCATATGACATTTCTCCAAGAAGATCTCCGAGAAAAGTATGATATAATATCCCTAAGCTAGAAGCAGTCTCTCAAGAGACTCGTTTTCCCTAGTAGGGTCGACAAATGGCATCTCCAACAGAGAAGTTTGTACACCTCTACAACTCAGACGACTGGGTTCCCCAGCAAGTCTGACATCAAAAGTTTTCCCATCACATGGAATCTCCCCAGGAAAATTCGGTGAGAAGTTTGAGGAAAACCGCTACGCATAGCGTGCCTTGTCAAGAAAGCTTATTGACAAAAGTAACTAAGACCAGTTCCTTGGTAGGAAACTGTCATACCTTAAATTTATACCACTGAGATTCCCATCATTGTGCAAATCATCATCACAATATGGATGAACTTTCATACTCATTAGTCTCCCCAAAGATGGGTGAGCATTCTCTACACTCAAAGAATTAGGGTTCCAAGCCCTCTCAGAGCATTTAGACAAAGGATCAATCAAGGAATGACATGATCTTCAACTTGTCTAACCTCTTAAACACCCACAAAGGATCAAGAGGACTCCCACATCAAGAATTAAGCACAAGAGTGCAACATTTCAAGTGGATCAAGCCTCAAGTTCATCTAATACAAAGTCAACTGACGCAGAAAGTCAAAGTTTGACTTTTGGTCAACTTTGAGCATCACAAGCCATTACTCAAGAAAATATGATGGATGATTTAATTTGATCAAATTTAAATCAAGAAATGATGGAAAATTGCAAAATTTATCAAATTGAAGGAAACTTAGAAATGTTTTCTAAGTTAAAATCATGTTCAAGTGCACAACTTTTCAAGGTTGTAACTATTGGTACAAGCATCCATTGATTTTGCTTAAGGGCTACTTTTAAAGAGGGTATTTGATACTTCAACATTGTAGAAGGAATCAACTCAAAATATCATAAGGATTGAAAGATATAAGTGATCAAAGTTGGGAATTCTTAATGTCAAATGTTCCGACATTTCATAAGACATCATTAATAATTTTCCAGCAAGAATGTCCCAACTTCAAGGATGTTTTTCTCCATGATCCAAGTTGATTCAAGCCAAACCTTAAACATCAAAGTTGAAGTACGTAATCTCACCTTTCCATAAAGTCCTAGAAAGCTCATTTATCATTCTCGAGCAGAAAGTTATGGTCTCTGTAAAAGGCACTAATAAAACAGAATTTTCATGACAGCTTTTAGGAGAGATTTGATCACACAAGTTCAAGGTCATTTTTGACAACTTTACATGTCTTATCTTCACAAACCTTGAACATCAAAGTTGAAGTACGTTATCTCCGCTTTCCAGAAAGTTGTAGAATGTCCATTTATCATACTCGAGCAGGAAGTTATGAACTTTATAGTAAGGCTTGCTGCAGCTGTTTTTTATGACAGATTTTGTGCACTTTTTCTTGTGCCACACAATTTTCAAGCTTTGTCACCATGCAAGACAAACATCAAAGATGCAATTTACTTCAACTCAAAATATCATAGTGGATTAAAAGATATAAGTGATTAGAGTTTGGAATTGCTAATGTTCAAAGTTGTCAAATGTTTCAACATTTCATAGGACATCATTAATATTTTTCCAGCAAGAATATCCCAACTTCAAGGATGTTTTTCTCCATGATCCAAGTTGAACCAAGTCTAGGGTCAAGCATCAAAGTTGAAGTATGTCATCTCAGCTTTCCATAAGTCCTGGAATAACCATTTATCATTCTTGAGCAAGAAGTTATGGATTTTACAACAAGGCTTGCTGCAGCTGATTTTTAAGACAGGTTTCAGGACAGATTTGCACATTTCTTGTGCCACATGAATTTTTAAGCCTTGTCATCATTTTGGACACATCCGAGGATCAAATCCAAGGGGGATGATCTGATCTCCAAGCCTCCAAAGTCCTTGGAACCAAAAGTAGCATGCCAAACCTAAAAAACCCTAAAAGAGGGACAAGACTCCAATTTTGGTTTGGAGCATTTAATGGATGCTTAGAGGTGGCATGAACTGAGCTTCCTCTAATTGAATTCAGTCAAGATTCATCCAACAACTAGGGAACCAGCTGCCTGTGCCTTAACCTCTAGTCAATGGCTAGAGGAGACTTGGATTCTCATTGGTCAACATTTGCCAAACCTCTGCTGCAACTACCATTCACTATTGCTTGCAAAACAAACTTTCTCTACTATAAATAGAGCTCGTTTGTGCTCAGTTTGAGTACACCAAAGCCATCAAACAGATGCTTTCCTTAAAATCACTTCTTTGACTCCAAAATGCCTTCTTTAGCAAGGTAATTCTGAGTTTTTGAGTTAGAGAGCATTTCCATCATAACTCATGATCCAAACACATCCAATATGTCATATCTAAGCTGTCCAAACTCTCACAAGTGACCTATAAAACCAAAATCACAAAGTCACTTCTCAAAACCTCAAAATTGGACTTTTTTGCATTTTTCAAGCCATGTCTTGATTCAGTCACTTTCCAAACCAGATAAAGCCTCAAACACACTCCAAATATCATCCTTGAACTATCCCAAATGGTCCCCCCCATCTGGAACACCATTTGAGAGAGTTGGCATTTTGGCCACTTTTGCCCATTTTTCAAGAAAGAGCTCAAACTTGCTCCAGAGGTTTCCAGCTGATTCCAACCATCCTAAAAGCTTCTAAGAGGTCATTTGAGGGTGTCCAAAGCATCAAATCATTTCTGGAATAAAGCACTTGGTAAGTTGCACAAAATCTCCAAAAAAGAAGTAAGCTTCACAACTTGATTTCTTTGAATCATGCTTTGCTTTGATGTCCACATACATGCATCATATTGAACAATTCTTGAAGCAAAAATGTAGTCCTTAATGTGTATGTTGTGATCCTCTTACGGTTTTCACTTTATGTTGTTTTAAAATCAACATGCAGTTCTGGTTTTTTGCTTCGTGCATTCTATACATTAAGTTTCAGTATGTATGAGTGATACCATTGGATTCCTTGCAAAAAATCAGTCAAGATAGGTTCTTACGGATTTTAATTTCATTAAAAATTGAGATAGTTATGCGTGTTGGAAGTTTGACGAGAAAAGATGTCGAAAACTACATGTGCAGTTCTGGTTTTTTGCATCGTGTGTTCTGTACAATAAGTTTCAGTATGTATGAGTGATACCATTGGATTCCTTGCTAAAAATTGGTCAAGATGGGTTCTTACGGATTTTAATTTCGTTAAAAATTGAGAGAGTTATGAGTGTTGGAAGTTTGATAAAAAAGATGTTGAAAACTAAAAGAGATGTCGAATGTGATGTTGTGACATCTTTCCTCTTTTTCTTATTTTATCTTCAAAACTCAACCAATTCTTTTACATAGCAAAAATCATCATTTTCCAATTTTGTTTTACACACTTCTTATTCATACTCCATAATATTTTAATCCACAAAAAATCACAAAAAATATTATTATTTGATATATTTTTAATATATTCAAAAATATTGTTTTAAATTGTTTTAAATGCTTTTAAAATGATTTCTTTTTCTTGATTTTTAAAACCAAAATGATTTTAAATATTCATGTGGATAAAATACATTTTCATAAACCTTAATCATTGTTTATAACATGATTAATGATTTTATTTGATATTTTTATCATTTTTTACTTGATTTTTCTTTGAAAAACGCCTTTAAAAAATGAAATTGGGGTTTCTTTGATTTTTACCCAAACAAATCTTTTTAAAACATTTTGGGCCTCTAATAGAGTGTAAGACCCAACCCCTCTTTGAGACTAACATTTTTTGGGTCTCAGTCATTGTATAAGACCCACGGTGTTTTCAAAGATCTTGGCGCAATCGCCTTTTCAAAAATAATCAATTGGGCCTCTCCTTGAGCTGTAAGCCCCATCACTTGTACAAAAACCTTATGGGCCTCTAATAGAGTGTAAGACCCAATCCCCTTTTAACCAAAACAATTTTGGGCCTCAGATATTGTATAAGTTCCTCTGTGTTAAAAGAAAAAAACCTCGGCATGATCGTCAGTTCAAAATAAAACCCTGGGCCTCTCCTTGAGCAGTAAGCCTACCACTTGTATAAAAATAAACCTTTGGGCCTCTTGAGAGAGTATAAGACCCATCCCTTTGTACAGAAAATCTTTTTGGGCCTCAGTCACTCGTATAAGTCCCTATAAAAATTCAAAACCACAATGCAATCTCTAATAAAACCTTGGGCCTCTCCTTGAGCTGTAAGCCCAAACAATCTTTTCAAAGCACTTTCTCCTTTGATTTTGAATATAATATTATTATCAAAGTTTTCTTTGTTGAATAACTAACCCAAACAACATGGAAGCTCTACGACCGAGTAAGTCTTCTTTCACAAATGTTTATATACTCGTCATATATCCACTGTGTAATACTAGTATAGTTATTTAGAGTTTTCCCCGGCAACTACGTCTAGCACTAGGTAAAGCCCTGTTGGTCACTCTTAAATACAAACAAAACTAGATCCCCATAGGATTACCAGACACAATCTTCCCTCCTCTTGGGGTTAAATAATATGGAGACGTGAAAGGCAGCATTCTCAGTGAACCCTTTCTCAGACTGTCACTCTTAGAAATCGTTAAAGAAACTCTACTTCCTAGAGATGATCTTTTCTCCATGAATGGCATCTCTTGAGTTTCTTCCAAATTCTCGGAATTTCTTGGCTTGATTTATTCTTTGTGAATGGCATGTCTTGAACTTCATGGGGTTTGGGGACCCACAGGCTTCTTAAAAGCATCCCCGCCTCCTCTTAGGCGTTGTACACGGACCGTTTCGACTTCTTAAAAGCTCTCATACCTTCTCTTGGGCTTAGTACAAGGACCCAGATACCTCTACAGGTATAAGAACAGAACCTAGTCATCAATTTGCTAGAGTTGTCTTTCTGAGTCAAGTGTCAGACCAGTTAATGGGTTGACCTTCATCCCTTAACAAATCAGCCTTCTCTTGGGCATCGTACAAAGATCATTCACTACCTGAGAATCAATTTCTCAAACCACCAGTAGACTTGGACAGTCTCAATACCCTTTGGATTCCCATTTCCTTAAAGAACAGGAAATAACCCCGATCCTCTGATCAGTTCCAAAGCACAACCTTACCTTTAATCAGTCCCTTTATAAGAACTGATTTTCTCTTTTATACTAAACCTGTCACAAACTAAAACAGTCACCAGCATAATTAGCCTCCATCTCGGGCATTGTACGAGATACTAAAAGACCCTCTTGTTGAGTCAATTTTCTTTCAGCCTCCTCTTGGGCTTTATACAATGATTCTCCCCACACTCTCTTGTTGAGTATAAAGAACTCTCTTGTTGAGTCAATCTCCTTTTAGCCTCCATTTCGGGCTTCGTATGAGATACAAAAGCACTCTCTTGTTAAGTCAGTCACTTGTTAGCACTCTCTTGTTGAGTCAAACTTTTAGCCTCCATCTCGGGCTCCGTACAAGATACAAAACACTCTCTTGTTGAGTATAAAAGACTCCCTTGTTGAGTCAAACACTTTTAGCCTCCATCTTGGGCTTCGTACGAGATACAAATCACTCTCTTGTTGAGTATAAAAGACTCTCTTGTTGAGTCAACATTCTTTTAGCCTCCATCTCGGGCTTCGTACAGGATACAAATCACTCTCTTGTTGAGTATAAAAGACTCTCATGTTGAGTCAAAACCTTTTAGCCTCCGTCTTAGGCTTCGTACAAGACACATAAAAGCACTCTCTTGTTGAGTCAACCCTTTTAGCCTCTCTCTCAGGCTTAGTACGAGACACATAAAAGCACCCTCTTGTCGGGCCAATAGCCTCCTCTTAGGCTTTGTATAAGGAAATCTCGGTCGAGTCAATCAACCTTTTAGCATCAAAATATGTGCCTTGCTCACAGGATACAAACATCAACAACTCCTTTTCCTTCATCTAATTTCTGTAAGCGGCAAGCCTCTGGATTATTTACATCCACGCCACTGTCCCTCTTTTAGCATGAGAAATTCCTAAGGAAAGATGGCATTGCTCTAAACTGAGTTAAATTTTTCTCCTTCAGGTTGAAAATCCCCTATAAAGGAAATTATGGCATTGCTGGATTCACATATCCCAGTTAAAGTAATTCTCCTTTATAACCAGTCATGCAACAGTTGTGACAAACAGACCAAATACCCCTCTTTAGAGATGACAAATTCTCTCTAAAGTCAAAACCCTTTAGATTCACATCTTGGGCTTCGAACAAGATACAAATAGACCCTTCAGCTTCACATCTTAGGCTCTGAACAAGATACAAACCACATTTAGCTTCATGTCTTGGGCTTTGAACAAGACACCAAAACAACCTTTTTCCTCCCATAGAATAGGAGGAACTACGATCGCTCTGATTTCCCTATTTCGTTAAACGGGAATACGTAGGCATAAGATTGCAAAAGAATCTTAACGAGCACACTAATTAAAAACATCAAATTCAGTACCTATCCAAAATCCCCATGAATAGTCCCGTGATTTCATTCTTAACAAAATAAGCAGAGAGAGGCCCATAATCTAAATCGCATCTGTAAACCAACAGCCATCTATTTAAACTCAGTATGCAAGCAGGGTTAATTGGAGACATCTATTTCCCTTCCTTAGTTAGCTTAATAGGATAAAAAATGAATCGACCTGTAGTACCCCAAAGCGACAATGCTTAAGAAACACATCCAAAATCGCTCGCTATAGAAAAATGGGGCCCACTGTGGGGTGACGCAGGGCATTTGTCCCTCTTATCTCTTTGGTTGAAACCTTAAGTCTGAAAACTGCAGAAAAAATGGCGACTTCACTGGGGACAGTCCTGTAGAGATATTGTTCTCTTCCCCTCTCTTAGGTAGAATCCTTGAGTTCACATTCACGTCACAGAAATGGCGACTCTGCTGGGGAGTCATTTTCTGTATAGGATCATAAGACTAGAGGTCTAGGATGATTAAGACAAATATATATACTGCTTTTCCAAAATGATATCTGTGTTTATTTTTCTTCTAATGGGAATGTGTGTGATGCCGCATAGGGAAAGATTAAGTATACACCTAAGATATGTGATGGCTAAATGAGTAATCTTACAGGGAGTGACTCCCAAATAAGAGACCTCGACCATCAGATCAGTGGAGGCACCCTTTTGCGGATTCAATGCCTGTACGACTTCGGTTATTGAAAGCAGTGTTGTTCAATTGTGGTCGTCGGTGAAACTAATTTAGTAGACTAAAACCATTTTGTAGTGCGGAAGCTATCAGAAATAGTTGTCACGCGATACTACCCTCATTTGAGGCTGATGATCTATTCTCGGTGAATAGCATTTACTCTAAGATACTGCAGCACGCTGGCGATCAGCTTGCTGTTGTTATCCTAGGAGGAGCTGATGATTTTGAGGACAGGTACAAAAATACCAGTATAAACCTTTGGGGATGGGTAGAGCCTTGACTTCATGACACCGACCCTTTGACCCATGTTTTTTCTATGTTTTTGTGTGCTGCATTCATACATTCATTTAAAAAACATTTAAATACAGAAAATCTTCTCTTCTAGTCTCTCTTTTTCAAATTAAACTAAGATAATGATTGCAAATGTCAGAGAGAAAGGAGACTGCGTTAATGGATTTCGGTAGAAGGAAAACTCATAAGTACACCTTCAAGGTTCCAAAGTTAGAGGATTTAAGAGGTTTGGCGAGAATTATCACCAACCACGAGGCTTTCAGAGCTAAGTATGGGGGACTACTGTCTCTATTAAGGGTCCATGTAATCGAGGGAATCCTGTCCACACTAATCCAGTTCTACGATCAGGTCTATCACTGTTTCTCATTCCCGGATTATCAGCTAGCACCAACACTGGAGGAGTATTCTCACTTGACTGATCTACACATTACTGATCAAGCTCCCTTTTCTGGACTAGAAGAAATTCCAAAGGATCAAACCATTGCACGAGCAATTTATTTGGACGAGTCAGAAGTTAGGACTCGCACGACCACTAAGGGTGGCATCCAAGGTTTGCCAGTCCAGTTCTTAACAAATAAGGCTCTATAGTTTGCTAGTATAGGGAATGTGGCCGCTTTCGAGAACATCTTTGTTTTGCTCACCTACGGGTTATTTTTGTTTCCCAACATTGATAACTTCGTAGACATCAATGCCATTAAGATTTTTCTGATTGGAAACCCTGTACCGACCTTACTCGCAGAAGCGTATCATTCGGTATACTTAAGGAATTTATATAGTGGAGGAATGATCACGTGCTGTGTACCCTTGCTTTACAAATGGTTCACTTCCCATTTGCCCAAGTCTGCTGCATTTTGGGATCAAAAAAATACTTTACGTTGGTCGTAGAGAGTCATGTCTCTTACCAACTCTGACATCAATTGTTAATCTCGAATCTATGACGGGATCAGAATCATTGACCGTTGTGGAAATTTCCCAAATGTACCCCTTATAGGAACTAAGGGAGGAATCACCTATAATCCAATTCTCGTTCGTCGTCAATTTGGATACCCGATGAGACATGTCCCGTGTAATGCTCATATGGAAGGTCTTTTCTTCAAGGAAGGAGAAAATGACAGGGCACTAAAGACAGAAATAGTGCCCGCTTGGAAACACATTCATAGGAAAGGACGAGAGTCTCTAGGAAAACCAAACTGTGTCTCGGTGGAGCCCTATCTCCACTGGGTACAAACTAGAGCTCTCAAGCTGAGGATGCCTTACCCTCGTCAGGAAGCTTATCCATTAAGGGACTCTACTCTTTATTTTATGTCTGAGACAGAAAAGCTTCAGGTTACTCTCAGCAAAGTTCGGCAGGAAAAGAGGTCTTGGAAGTACAAGTATCGTATTCTCAATGTGGAGTGTAAGAAAATACAGCAACTATTAAAAGAAAAGGATGCTCTGATTGAGATTTTAGAGCAACATGCTGTAGAAAATCAAGATGACCAAAGGAATTTGCTCGCTCCTTTCACTTGGCAAAGGAATGACAACCCGACAACGGCTGAAGAGCCCCGGTCAAAGAAGAGGAAAGTACCAGAACCAGCAATTGAGCTCTCCTCAGAGAGGACTTAGGATCCATTAGTTTGGGTTTCCTTTTTCAGCACTTTGTAATCTACTGTATTTCCATTTCCTCAATCCTTTGAATTCAATAAAATGGGGTTTCCCCATTATTTGATATTTGCAATCTAATTGTCGAAGTTTACTTTGAATAAAGAAAAATAATTAATAATCATTGCATTCATCATTCTCATAAACACATTCTTCTTACCTACGAATCTCATGTTTGTGTCTCGGTTCTAGAGTCAAACTGTCTCATTCGTACAATACTCGGTCCAATCGTCAAAAAAAGATGGTTGATCATGAGGAAGAGAACAGAGAGTTGATAGAAGATATCGACACTCTGAAAGAGGATCTGAGAAAGCTTCATAACGACATGCAAGCTCTAGCAGAAGCTCAAATGCAACAACAACGGACTGTGATCTTAGAGATCACATCTACGCCCATAGTGGAGAAGTATGATCCTAGGTACAAAATGCCGAAAGATCGCCCATGGGGAATGCCTATTAACTATATCCCGGAAGGATATGTTCTGCCGATCACTGAGGATCAGGGAACCGCAGCAGGAACCGCTGGGCCTAAAGGTTACAAACTTCGGGAAAGCGAAGATGCTAGGGGCATGACAGCAACTCCTGAAGGTTACAAACTTTGGGAGACACCGAGAGTCTCGGCCATAATGACTATACCACCGCCCGTGGTATAAACTGTCCCGGAAGGACAGATTCCCCAGATACCTTCTGGTGGAAATGACAGCATGTTAGATAGAATGAATGAATTCCAGGAACAATTCCTGGAGATGCAGAAAGAATTGCAAGCCATTCGCGGTCAGGATCTATTTGGAAAGGACGCCGCAGACTTCTGCTTAGTCCTCAATGTGAAAGTTCCACATAAATTCCAGGTACCCGACTTTGAAAAGTACAAGGGTAACTCTTGCCCTCAGAGCCACTTAGTGATGTACGATCGATGAATGTCAGCTCAAACAAAGAACCAGGAGCTACTAATTCACTACTTTCAGGATAGTTTAACCGGTGCCGTATTAAAATGGTACACGGGGTTAAACCGCGCCACGATCGGCACATTCAGAGATCTGGGCGCTGCCTTCGTTCAGCAGTACAAATATAATATGGACATGGCACCGGACAGAGATCAGCTCAGATCGATGTCACAAAAGGACAAGGAAACCTTTAAAGAATACGCTCAGAGATGGCGTGAAATCGCCGCTCAGATTTCTCCACCTCTTGAGCTCATTTTACTATGACAGAATGCTTCCTAGTGCGCCCAGTGACTTCATCGAGATGGTGGGCATGGGAGTTCGTCTTGAGGAAGTTGTCCGAGAAGGACGCCTAGTTAAAGACGTTGGATCATCAAGTTGTACAAAATGATACGGTAGTGCTCTCCCTAAGATAAAAGAGCAAGATATTGGGAATATCTCTCTCGGAAAGCAAAGGCGACGTTACCAGCCAGTAGCACCTGTAACTCCTGCTATTAACCCTGCGCCTGTTTCTACGTATCAACCTCAGGTTGCGCAGAGCCAACCTAATCAACAGCAATATCAGCAAAGGACACAGCAGCCTCTTCAGCAGGCTCATCCTCCATGCAAAAATAATCGTGCAACACGACCATCAAGGTTTGATCCTATACCCATGTTGTACGCAGAATTGTTTCCATTATTACTGGTTAAGGGGCATGTCCAAACCAAGTCTCCTCTTATAGTACCTAAAAATCCACCTTTCTAGTTCAAAGCAGATCAGACTTGTCCTTACCATCAAGGAGGACCAAGGCATAACATAGAAAACTACCTCAGTTTCAAATCCGATGTGCAAAAGCTTGTTAGGAGAGGGGTCTTATCCTTCAAAGATACGAATCCGAATGTTCTCACAAACCCGTTGCCTCAACATGAGAAAGCTGCAGTCAATTTGATAGAGGGAGAGTCTAACGACAGCTATCAAATTCATGATGTACTCTTATTAAGGGCCAACTTGGTCAAGATGCATTGTAGATAGAGTGGATATGGCCATGTGCCACCTCATAATTATCACCAATTTGATATCTGCTCTAAAAATAATCAAGGACGTTCTGTGGTGCAAGCAGCTCTACAGGAACAATTAGATCTCGGGTGGATCCAAGAGCATCGATTTCGTGGAGTAAACATTGTAACGCCCCGATTTGTTTAATTGTATTTATTTATTTCATTAATGTGAATTTTGTGAAATATGTGAATTTATTGTATTTTACCTGCTAATTGAGTTAATTGACTAATTTCCCTGATAGGTAGAATATTTGCAATAATTTATAATTTCTTTTCAACTTTTATTTCCCGAAATATATTTCATCGCTGTTTATGTTTTATCGCGTTTTGAGAGCGTTTGCGAGATATTTGAGCGGAGGGGTATTTTTGTCTTTTGCTTGGTTATTTTTCATAAAAAGAACATAGAGATTAGAAAGAGAGAAAAATAGAAAGAAAGAAAAAGAGAAGAAGGAAAAGAGAAAGAAAAGAAGAAAAGAGGGAAAAACATGGAGAGGAGGAAATCGATTCAACCGACTTTTGAAAACACGATTAATCGGGTAAGGGTGTGAAACTCGATTATCTTATACTTGTGTATGATTATGTATGTATGTATTTGTGTAATATTTGGTTGAAATTGAGTAGAGAACTAAAACCATAATATGTTGAGATTGTTAGAAATTGATTCAAATTGTGTCGGAAATCATGTTTTAATGTTCCTAATTGCTGAGACATGTTAGGTAGATGTTGTTGTGCAATATATTGGTAATTTTCTGGTGTTTAGATGAGATTTAGAGAGGATTTGGGGTAGAATTCGTAACAGAAATTATGCAGGAAAATTATGGGTTTTCGCTGCCCATACGCGTACAGGGCAAGGCAATACGCGTATGGCAAGGAAGGATTATAGGCAATACGCGTATGGGAGCGGGCAATACGCGTATGGAGTGAGGCAATACGCGTATTGGATTTTTAGTGGAATTTTTGGGGAAAATCAGTCTCTGCCTATACGCGTATCACTTTGGGTAATACGCGTATGGATGGGCGAGTGAGCAAGGCAATACGCGTATAGCTCAGGGCAATACGCGTATGGCCAGTGAGAGTGCAGAATTGTGTCTTTTTGCGATTCCATTTCTTGTTGATTCCATAACTTGTGTTCCGATTATCCGTTTTAAACATTCTTGGTATCGTTGGAAAGCTATTAGAATGTTATTTCTTATTATAATAGTTTTGAGATTGTTGACCGATTTAATTATGTCGGGAATTTGGAAATGTGTCATTTTGTCGACTTTTACTATTATAATTGGGTGTAATTGATGTGTTATTATGCAACATGCCTTTGATATATAACGTGTAGCTTGTGTGATGTTATGTGATGTGAATGCATGTGATGAAATGTTATGATGATGGTTTGTGGCCTTATGGCAAATAAATACATTGTTTTGGGCTTGATTGCACAACATGATTATTGTTGATTGAGATGATTCATATTGTTGGTTTGTGAAGATGCATCTGATTGTCATGAGTCTTTGTATGCCAAGCATCATGATATGCATCTTGTGATGTCGTGTGACCTAGTGGGTGTGAGCGATGAAACAATTCCAGAGGGAATCCGCTATAACATCGTGTGCCTTATACAAAGAGGTGTGAGCGATGATTATAGATGACCGTGTGCCATATACAAAGAGGTGTGAGCGATCGGGTCGTGTGCCTTATAGAAAGAGGTGTGAGCGATCCATAAACATCGTGTGCCTTATAAAAAGAGGTGTGAGCGACGGGGAACATCGTTTGCTCGACGGGGAGTTACACTAAGTAACAAGCGATGGTTCCAATAGTTCCTGAGTGAACTGATGATGAGAATGATGGATAGATGGTACCGCATTTGCATAGAGTCGTTGTGTCAGTCTCTTTGCATTTGCATAAATCATGAATGGATTGATTATGTGTGGCAAATCATGAATGGATTGATTATGTGTGGAAAATCATGAATGGATTGATTATGTGTGGAAAATCATGAATGGATTGATTATGTGTGGAAAATCATGAATTGATTGAGTATGTGTTGAGATTTATGTTTGAATTGGTGAATTGATGTGCATATGTGATAAATACATTAGTTGTGGATAATATGTTTTATGCATAGACATATGCTATGTGATGTGGTGGTGTGTTTCCATATGCTATAACCTTGGTATGACTTTTGTGTGAATATGTGATTGAGTGGGTATAATTGATATATGTTATGTGTATTAGTATGTGATGATTGTGGTGAGAATGTTTTACATGTGTATTTTTTTGTTATTATATAATTGTATGCAATTATATTATAATTGTGTTTCTCACCCTTCTGCTGTGGTTTATTGCTCTATGAGGCAATTGCAGATTAGTAGTCTTGGAGGCTTTTGTGAAGATTAGTTCTCCATCCGTTTCTCAGTCTATCTGCTCTGATACGTAACACGGGAGTCGGGGAACGCTGTAGATATATATGTATACATTTGTGGAATATATTTTGTATTACTTTTGTATGTATATTTTGACGTCATAAAACAATTTATTTTGTAAAACAAGTCCGTTATGGATCTTTCGCTTTATTCCATATTTGACATTTCCTTTTATATGGAAAAAGTTTCCCTTTTACCTTTATTCCATTTTGTGTTATGTATCAAAATTTATGAGCAGGGATTGTGTTTTCTTTCCTTAATTGTGGCATCCTTGTGTCTTCGAAAAAATAAATTTTTATTTACTCTGATTTAATTATGTATTATTTATTCGCGATGGGATTTGGGGTGTTACAATAGTGGTATCATAGCAGGTCGGTCCGTCCGGCCAAGTTGTTGAGTCAGTTGGTGTGACAGTTGAATGCTGTCGATGTTGTTTGTCCCTTAGTACGTGATATGTGTGTGAAACACTGTCAGTGCTTTCTGGTTTTTCTAATCCTTTGTCTTCAGGTGTGAGAATGAGATAAGTGGGGGAGAAGCTGGTGCTTCTCCAAGTTTCTTCAGGTGTGGAGCATTGGCTCAGTGTGCCGTTGCTTACAAGAGTGTAAGTGTTGTTTGGACAATGTTATCCACGGTTCCAGAGGGAATGCGGAGGTAAGGTTTATATCAACTAAGGATTTGTGCCTTAAGTAGTTTGTTCACCAGATGTAAGGAATACTATTATAGTTGCCAAAGGTGGTTTATGCCCCATCATGATTGTCGGTTGTCTATTGACAAATTGAGGAACTGATCACCCTTAATCTCTTGTTGATAGTAGACGAAATTATGTTGGATGGAATAGACGTGTCTTTCCGGCTTTGATAGTGTGTTCAATGAATTATTTGGAATTAAGAAAAGGATTACGGATTGTTGTGTTGAGTCGATGAAGATTCTTATACCTGAAGGTGAGGCGGATTCGAGGTTTTTGTATGTTGGTCAAGTTGGAATGTCTCTGAGATAGAACGATTGAGTTTTATTTAAGGGTTGTTCTCAGAGAGTAGAGTGTGAACTCAAATTGACGAAGGGGAAGATTTGAGGTTTGGATCTGCTAAGTAAGTAGAAGAACTTTTTGGAAGTGAAATTCAGATTGAAAGCGCGGTTGGAAGATTAACTAGAAAAAGGATTTGTGAGACCAAGTGTGTCGTCTTAGAGAGCTCCAGCTGTGTTAGTAACAAAAGGGATGGATGATTGAACGGAATAACAAGCATGATGTGTATGATGGTATTGAGACTATGGAAAGCAAAACTTAGAGTTTTGGTATGTTTTGGAGTTTTTAAAGTTTTAGGGCATTGATGGAAATCTTGAGAAAATCCTAGTTGTGGATGTAATATTTGAGGGTTCTTTTTGGTTGGTGGTTGCTTCATGTTGGGATTTATGGAATTTGGACTGTTAAGCGAAGAAATTGTGTATGGATTACTGACAGTTGAATAAGGTAGCAATGGAGAATAAGTGTCCACTTTCATGAACAGATGACTGGATGGTTTGGTTGAGTTTGAGTGAAATTGCAATTGTTTGGAATGTTTGATAAGAGTGGTGAATTATGTGAGTTGAGGCTTTAATCGACGTAATGTGACTGGTTATGTTGTTATCGTCAGGGAAAGGCTGGTATTCACTCGGTTAAGCTTGTATGTGAGTAATCAGTTACCCAGTGAAATTGTTTGCAGAACCTTTAAGAATTTATATATTTTGGAATTTGGTTGGGCATTACAACGTACAGTGGTGTTATTTGGTGTTAGTAATGCGTCTGTAATGGTTGTGGGGTAGATGAATCGTATCTTCCATATTTATTTGGATAAGTTCGTAATGGCTTTGATTGAGGATATTCGGATCTGTTATAAACTCAGAGGGAGAACAGGTAGAGTGTTTGAGATTTGAATTACAAGTGTTGAAAAGAGACGAAGTTTTATGCTAGGTTATTCAAGTGAGAATTTGGGTTGAAAAAGGTTATTTTTCTTGGATATGTTATTTCAGATGAGGGTATGGTTAATGGATCCATCAGAAGTAGATGCAGTTCTACAATGAGAGGCTCCGAAGTTGGTTAAGGAGATTAGAAATTTTTGGGCTTAGTTGATTGTTACTGCAGGCTAGGGAAGACTTTGCTATGTTCGTACTTCTGTAATCTCAGTTGACTTGCAAAGGGTGAGTCATTTGTTTGGGATGTTCGTTGTAAGGAAAGTTTCAGTGATATAAGTAGAAGTTGTCTATGGTTCCAGTTTTGATTCTACCTGATCCTAATAAACAATTTTTTGAATATTGGGATGTGTCTTTGAGGAGTTTGGTCAGTGTGTTAATGCAAGAGGGTAAAGTCGTGGCTTATGCTTTACGACAACTGAGGATTCATAAAAGAATCTATACTATTCCGGATTTGGAATTGGTTGCAGTTGTAATGCGTTGGAATATTTAGAGATATTATCTTCATGGTTCTAGGTTCGAAGTGTTTGGTAATCGCAAGAGTTTGGAGTACTTGTTTGGTATGAAGGAATGGAGTATGAGACAACGAGGAGGGTTGGAATTCGTGACGAGTTATGAATTTGGCTTGGATTATCCTTCGGGAAAACTTAACGTCGTGCGTAATGAGTTAAGTTGAAAGTTTTTATACATGGTCGTTTTGATGGTCAGAGAATTAGAATTATTTGAGCAGTTCCGAGACTTGTGTCTGGTGTGTGAGATAACACAGTAAAGTGTGAGGTTGGGTATATTAAAAGTGAACAGTGATTTTTGGCAAATATGAGAAAGAGTTAGACTTTGGACGTGAGATTGGTAGACTTGATAGTTTCGAGTAATCAGAGTGCGCAACGGAAGCGTGATCTGGCACATTTTGTATATGCGTCTGTGACTTGTAAGAGTTCATAGGTTGGGCATTGGAAGCATGTGGGCATGATGAGACTATTGGACGTTTCAGAAGGGACGTGTTAGGTGGAAGGTTTCAATATTAATCATGTGTAGCACCCCAAAATTTGCCCTCCTTACTTTAGTACTAACTGGCTTATGTTTCATTTCATTTTTTGAATTATCATGTATGCATATCATTAGCATGGGGTCAAGGTGCTTGAGGCAGTTCAAGAAGGTCCTATCTGGTCTATCACATCATTAAGAGTTCACAAGTGGCAAGGGATCTCAAGTGGATCACTCTCTCTTAACCAGTGCATGAATTAGGGTTTTGAAATTCTTGGGTTTATGGCTCAAATGGGCAAGCTCCTTGGGTTTTCATCATCACCAAATGGCATATCTTATCTTTGTTGGAGAGGATACACATCATATTCAGAGGAATTTGGATTTGGAGACTGTGTTATTTCCTCCTAGACTGAGGGTACCAAAATTAGGGTTTGCCATAAAGTCAGTTTATTTCTGATTTTTTGGGCAAGACTTGATTCCATGGTATTCCTTGGGTCTCTAAGTATCTAGGGATGGGGGTTGTCCATCAGTTTGGTCCAAGAGGATTTTAATTGATCAGAAGATTGAGAATCAGGTGAATTGGGTAAAAGTCAACAATGAGAGGAGAAGTCAACTGTGGAATTTTGAGGTTCTCTCCAAGGTTTTCAAGGTCTCACATCCTCACATGGTCTCCAAAATTCAAGTTTCATGCCATTCATCAAAAATCAGGAGTTGGTACAAAAGTTACTAAAAAAGGAAATGACCTATAATTTGAAAGTTTCCTTTTTGGGCAAGTTCCTGCACTGCATTCAACTGGACTTTTCGTCATCAAAGAAGCTTCAAATGAATTTTTCTCCAACATGAAAGTTGAATATATTTTTCTCCTATTTCCAACAAGTACTAGTGGGTCTCCATATCATTTGTGAAACACAACTTATGATCAAAAGAAGGCAAAGTAGTTTTTAGGGTTTCTCATGATTCCATTTTCACAACTTTGGGCATAATGACCTATAATCAATTCCATTGCTTCATGCCACATTCTAATATCAAAAGACATTCCTTGAGGATTATTTTGGGCCCAAGAATTAAGAAATTCCATGGTGTGTTCTTCACTTATTCTCCATTATTCAAAATTGACAAATTATTTAAAACTCATGAATCAAATGGTTTCAAGGCCCAATGTCAATATGGGTGTAATTAGCAATTCAAACACAAGTGATCCATCATAGAATATTGGGATATCCATGCATGGGAGGAGGTGTATCTAACATTATGTGATTTTCCAAATTTGTCCAAAACTCACTAAACAAGGAATTGCCCAAGCCCAATTCATTATCAGTGGAAAACCCTAGTCTATTTAACCCTATCCATGCACTGGTTAGGATAAATTCACGTGCATTTGGAGGAGAACAAGAACTTGAACCCTAAAGCTTTTCTTCAACAAATCTCACGATCCACAAGGTTTTTTCAAGAACTTCTTCCACAAACATCTTCCTGGTGATCCATAGAGTAAAGACCAACCATCATTCGCCGCTAAAAGCAAGGATTCAGACAGTGCCATCTCAGGTTAGTCACTTTTTGCATGATCACGAAACTCTCCTTTTAAGTATGCATATTGATGTGTGATGTCTGCTGATCATCCTGATATAATTTGTTTGGTGTTTGAACGTGTATGTTGCTTGCTATGTGTGTTTCAAGTTTTGGACCCAAAGCTTTTCCCATGCGTTTTTTATTATACACTAACAATTTGTGATTTTGGATGATATATTTGGAATCCTCGTTGAATTCTGGATGGAACGGTATATGGTTTTGCATTTTCTAGGCAGGTTTTTAATTGCAGGTGGTGGAGGAGTCGACCGGAACCCTAGTTCCGGCGACTGGTGCGGTTGCTGGCCGGTGAAGGGTTTTGAGGAGGAAGATACAATCCTCACCCTTCATGCGTTTCATCCAACGGTCCAGGCGATGCCATGTGTTTTTTCTTTTATTTTTTTTCTGATTTTTAATTATTGATTGCGTGTATATGCCCCCACCGTTGTTACCGTATTCCACCAATCAGTTTTGTCTATTTCGTTTACTTTTTATTGGTTTGACTTAAAGTGACACGTTGATGTGATCAGACGGACGAAATTGGGACAACACATTAAAAATGGCATGTGTCGTGCGCGTGGCTGGTACATGTGTGCTGCTTTTTTTTTATTTTTTTATTTTCTGACGGATTTGATGGATTGGACTGCTATTCGCGCCCCCTCCCCCCCTTTAGCCCAATTACCTTTTTTCATCGTGATCATCTACTCCTTGCACCCCCCATGCATTTTCAATTTATTTTATTTTTATTAACTGATTACATTTTCATTTTTAATTTTTAAAAATAGTTAATTACATTTAAAAATTACTAAAAAATTCATGCATACTTTTTATCATTTTATAAAATTTTCACAAATTTCATTTTTTTATTTTTATTTTATTTTTATCATCTAAATTAATTATTTAGTTATTTTCTTTTTGCATTACTCCTATCATGCATACGTAAATTTGTTTATTTTATTTCTCTGCATCCATAAAGTATTTTCAATCCGTTCTTTTTACATCTGTTAGATAACATTATGTAGTGCATTAAAATATTTTTATATCATTTTAAAATTATTTCATATTGCATTTTGTCCCTCCTTTTTTGCATATTAAGTCATGTTCCTCATCTGAACTTTGTATGATTGTTTAGGTGACTAACATCTTGTTTTTTTGCAGGAGTTTTTGGTTTTTGGTTTGTCTCTGGTTGACCAGCTTTTATATTTAATTTGGTGATTTTAGAAATTGCTTTACTATTTGTTTAATGGCTCTTTGTGTGAGATTTTCTTGTATGCGTATCCTTGACCTTGTCTGGTTATCTGTTTGAAAAGGCACTTGTGCCATTGCTTTGGGGTTGTTTATTTGACTTCTTAATTCATGTTTGGATTGTTATTACTATTATATGATTGGTTTGGGTTTCATTTTGCCTTAATGTTACTTGTGTCTACTAACTTCATATGCAGTAGCTGAGGTAAATCATTTAAGGGTGTGGATACTCATCCACACTCACCCTTACTCTTTCCTTCTCTCATCTTTTTCCTTTAGGTTTAGGTTGTTGTCAAACCTCACTAACCGTAGGTCACCCATGCATGATAACTTTAGGACTCTTGGTTCCCTTTAGAGTTACCCTTGTGTCTTCTCTTCTCATCTCAGACTTCTTGAAAACACTTAATAAGTATAAAGTGTATTGCGCACGAGCCTTAAGCGTGGGGAATGAGAAATGAGGGGCTTCCTCTCATCTTTCTAGAGTGCTTAGCGAGCGTCCTGTCTTGGGACAATGCGTTAAGTATTCGCCCCTGTGCCCTAGACTTTGGTTCAATGCAACTTATAAACTAACTTAAGTCACTTCTGTCCTAAAAAACACAAACCAACTTCAAACTTTTTTGTCCTTCGGGATTGTCAAACTAAAGGATATTTTCAAAAAGGGCACGTTACTTTCCGTATGAGTCACAAACAGGCATCAACCCCAACTGTCGGACACGAACTTAACGTCGCTCATAAAAAACACAAAAAAAACTTGGTCCGAACTACGTTGACTCTGAATTTCCCACTGCACAAAGGGAGTACGTAGGCCTAGGACATCAACGTCCTACCGAGTCTGTCTTAGTCTTTCCCTCCCCGTTTTAGTACAACCCTAGATGATAGGATAACTCACCCTTAGAATAGACAACAAGCGTGGATCCCATCGAGTACGATGGACGCGTGGGGTGCTAGCACCTTCCCCTCGCGTAACCGACTCCCGAACCCAGGTTATGGTTTCGATGACCATTCCTTTCCCTCTTCCTCAGGTTTATGCAGTGTTCCCTTTCCCTCTCTTGGGATAAATTTACATGGCTGCCGAATCTGTTTTTCTGCGCCACTCTCGCATTTGTACCTGGATGAAAATCCTGGGAGCGACATCTGGCGACTCTGCTGGGGACTCTGGTTGACCTATGCTGGTCCATCCCTAAGCGAGTCAGTCCTAGCGCTTGCTTGTCTTTGTTCTCTTTGGGTGTTTTGTGTTTTATTTGTTGTATTTTATTTTTACAGCTTTTCTGGATTGCATTCCATTTTTATTACTGTCATACTGTTGTGTTGTGCTGGCTATTCTTGTTTTACAGGTTGGGTGGGTCTGAGAGATAAGCCCAATACCCAGGCTTGAGTATACCCTAGGACTAGAGTGGAAAGTAGTGTGACCTACGTGCCCGCTTGGTACGTTTGTGTGTTCACGAAATTCACAACCAGACGAGGCATTCTAATGTGTGTGTCTTGCGCATGTTGGGGTGTTGATCTAGAGAACTGTCGACTCTGGTGACCGATCATCGAGGACCTTAGTGGAAACACCCCTCTTTAGTGGTGACAGTGGCAGACCACGTCCTGTGGTAAACCCATTCGCACCCGAGGGCCCGCTTTGGAACTCGCATAGGATGGCCCCTACTTTTTGAAGAGAATCAGTGGAGGCACTCCTCGATTGGCGATAGTACTGTACCCCGAGGGATAAATGTACTATTGTTTCTCGACCTCAGTGCCAAAGCTGAGGACCTTCGGCTTTGGAGAATCAGTTGAGGCCTCCTCGATTGATGATGATGCCAAACCAGAAATGGTGAACGTATCATCATTTCTCGACCTGAGAGCCTGGGATACTGAACATCCTAGTACCCACACGTGAGAGGGGATGGGTGTTTGCAGGTTTGCAGGTAACCGAAACCTTTGACCTACCCTGTTTTTTCTGGATTTCTCATTAATATCCGATTATTTGGGTTCTTGGTTATCTCAGTGGTTCAGAATTCTGGTTTTCTGGGTTGTGGTTCTCGTTCAGTTAACAACACAGCACATCCAGCAGTGTTGCCTTGACCCCATGTTTGCATGAGAATATCATTTTTCTTGCATTCTAACATGTTTGACATTTTTCAGGGCTTGCATCTTACTCTTGATTCCGTTTTTCTGAGGCTACTTCAGCATGGATGTCCAGAGAAAGAAGACTGTTGCCTATTCGTTCCCAGATCCGACTTTGACATTGATTCACAAGCTAATTAATATGGCTGGTCCTGGAGTTCGTACAGAGTTCAGTGGAGTGTATGGGAGACTTTTGAAGTTTGTTTATAATATTTCCAAGTATGAGAAGGATGCCATTCATACGCTTCTTCAATTCTACGATCCGTCGTTGCGTTGCTTCACTTTCCCGGACTACATCTTGGCCCCAACGTTGGAGGAGTTCTAATTTATTTTGGGAATCCCCATCAGGCATGATATAGTTTTCTTTTCTAAAGAACACCCCGGGGTAAAAGAAATGGCTGTTGCTCTTCATATTAGTGAATCCGTTCTGAACAGTAATATTGAAGAAAAATAAGGAGTTAAGGGTTTCCTATTGAAGTTCATGTTTGATCAAGCATGCATACATGTCAAAGAGAAGAATTGGACTGCTTTCCAAGCTATCCTAGCTATGTGCATCTATGGGAATGTCCTGTTTCCGAATATTCCTGATCTGGTGGATATGCATGCCGTCAGAATCTTTATTTCGAAGAATCCTATACCTACCTTGCTAGGTGATGTATACCATTCAGTTCATTACAAGAATGAGAATAGGCGTGGAAAAACTGTGCGTTGTTGTGCACCACTCTTATCTACTTGGTTTCTGAGTCGTCTCCCCGAATCTGGCGCTTTCGTTGATACGAAAGATTCTCTGAAATGGTCAAAGAGGGTTATGGGCTTGACCACTGACAACATTGTTTGGATCAATCATGATTTGCTAGGAATGGAGATTATTTACAAGTGCGGAGAATTCCCTAATGTACCCTTGACAGGGAGAAAAGGTGGAATTAACTATAATCCTTCCCTTGTTATCAGATAGTTTGGTTATCCTTTGAGAGGTCCACCTGACCAGAGAGATATCAGAGAGTCCTTATTCTTCAATGGTATTGAGGATCAAGAGATGATGAGGAAGATTGTGAATGCTTGGAAACAGGTGACCAAGAAGGGTAAAACTTCGTTCGGAAAATGTAATAACCGGGCTTTTCCTCCCTATAAAGAGTGGATTAAGAAGAGAGCAGAAGATGAGCTTCTTCCCTTCCTGGTGGAACAACCTTTGTATCCTTTGGTGATCGAGCCTCCTACCACAGTTGAGTTGGAGAAGTATAACAAATTATGGGCTGAAAAGGAAAGGCTGCGGGAAGAAAATAGTGAGCTAAAAAGAGAGATTTATCAGTGGAAGCATGAGCGGGGTGAAGCTGTTCATACCACCATGTTGAAGACAGAGCTCCTTGCTAAAGCAGAAAAAGAGCTAGCGGACATGGTCACATCCAGACAAAAGATGAAGGAAGCTTTAGATGGTATTAGTAAGGTTCTCGAATCTAAGAAAGAGGAATTAGACAAGGCTTTACTGAAAATCCACAGGTTCAATGATCACCAAGAAAATGCCATGGCCGAGAATAAAAGAAAGGAAGACGACAACCTAGCTAAGATTGATCAGTTGAAGTCGATGCTCAAGAAGAAAGACGCTGAGATCTTGTCAGGGGTATTCAAGAGACAAGCAGTCGAGGGTCGACTTAATGAAGCCATAGCCTCCATAGAGGAACTGAAGGTCCAACTGAAGTGAAGAGATCTAGACATGAGGGACCTAGCATGGATGGTGTTTCTGGAGAAGACGCTTGGGAGTTACATTGCCGATACTTGGATGGGATCATACACAGGAGGGACCTTCTCATTCAAGGGTTGTTTCAGAGGACGAAGCATCTCGACACCAGAAAGCTGTTCGAGCAAATTCAAGATTGGTGCAGAAAGCATAATGGATGGGGGGGGGGGGTTGACACTAGTAGACTTTGATGACATGCCTTAGTTTTCTTTTCTCTTTTATTGTATTTGGATCACCGCCAGGCTTGTTGGTTGGGACCTCTTTGATTTATGCATTCAGATTTGTTATCTTGGATTCGTGATTGTTGACATTTGGTTTTCCTCTGGTTTTCTTAATATATGAGCAGAAGTTCCGTTCTATCTTGTTATTAAACTGGAATCAAGGGGTGGATCGCCCTGCTAATATTCAAACATGTTCATTTACATGTTCATATTCATAATCATTGTGCATAATCATTTTGCATGACAGGTGTTTATCTCCGGTATTCTTATCTTGTTCTCATCTCAGAATTGCAGATCAGCATATTCACCGGTATCCTACTAGACAGAATCAGAAGAGACTCATGGATCAGCTACAGAACGAGATCATTGAGATGCGGACTCGCATGAACCAATTCATGGAATTAATGCAAGGGGTTGCTCAGGGACAAGAGCAGTTGAGGACTCTCGTTCAGCCACTGATTGCGAGGCTTGATGATGACGGTGTCCTTCATGGAGGACTTCAGACTGGTGTTACTGGTAATAATGGTCAGAATGGTCCTACTGGCGGAGGTGTTCCTGTTTCTGGTGTTGTGATTCCTCCGAGCGGAGCTGAAAATGCTGGGGGAGGTGGTACTGGTGCTGGCACAATTCATGGCCGTCAGTATGAAGATGTTCAAGAGGATGCATTTTCTCTGCCAGGTGGGGATGCTGGTCCCCAGATTGACAATGATCAGAGAATCAGGTTGATTGAGGAACAACTAAGGGGTGTTGTGAATCAGGATTCTGTGGGAATGGATCTAGAGGATTTGGGGCTGGTTCCAGGCGTTGTTATTCCGCACAAGTTTCAGACTCCCACTTTCGAGAAGTATAATGGTATGACTTGTCCGAGGGCCCATGTGAGGGCATACGCAAGCAAAATGGCTGCGCATGCGAAAAATGAGAAGCTGATGATGCATTGCTTCCAGGATAGCCTATCTGGGGCATCCCAGGAATGGTACATGCAACTAGAGAGGAAGGATGTGCGTAGTTGGAGAGATTTGGCAGAGGCATTCATTAGACACTACCAATATAACACTGACATGGCTCTGAACAGAACACAGCTACAGAATCTGTCACAGAAGAACAATAAGAGTTTCAAGGAGTACGCTCAGAGGTGGCGTGAACTGGCAGCTAGGGTTCAGCCTCCCATGTTGGAACGGGAAATGATAACTATGTTTATGGCCACCTTGCAGGGTCATTACTATGAAAAGCTAGTACCATGTATGACTGGAAAGTTTGCAGACTTGATCTTAGTGGGAGAGATGGTGGAAAGCAGAATTAAGGCGGGTAAGATATCAGGCGGTGATGGGTCCTCATCTGGAGGAAGTAAGAAGCCTTATGCTAGTGGTTATAAGAAGAAGGAGGGAGATACAAACTCTGTGTCATCATATCGTGGTAGAGATGGACCTCGTCAGAACCACAATCAGCAGGAGGCTTCTGTAACCATCCCAGCAGCACCTCAGCAACCAGCGGTGTCTCAACAACAAAATCAGGCTCCTCGTCGGTCGCAGCTTCTGACTAGGCGGGATAGGCATTTTGACACTCCACCTCTTCCCTACGCTCAGTTATTTCAATACTTGTTAAAGCTACAGTTAATTCAGAAGAGAACATTGGCTCCGCCTACTGGTAATCCACCTCCCGGCTATGACGCTAACGCCCACTGTGAGTTTCATTCTGGGGAACCCGGACATTATATTGAGAACTGTAAAGCTTTTAAGCATCAGGTTCAAGATTTGCTGGATTCCAAGGCCATCAATTTCTCCAATGATGTTCCAAATGTGAATCAGAACCCGATGCCGAATCACGGTGAGCCGAGGGTCAATGCTATTATTAAAGACTGTGAAGACTTGAGTTTGATTTTAGATGTGAACGAAGTCTAAACTCCTTTGGGTGTGGTGAAGGAAAGGCTATTGAAGGGAGGGGTATTCCCCGGTTGTGTAGAATGTGTGTCGCAGCCAGGCGGTTATGACTTTTTGAAAGCAGGTATTCAGAAAATGATCAGCGAAGGGGTATTACAGTTTGACAGGGGTTGTAGGCAGAGTAATGTTACTGACTTAGAGATTGTTGTTGCCACGATAACGATTCCGTTCAAGACAGTAACTATATCAGCGCCAGCGAGACCAGCGCCGATCACTATCACTGTTCCTAGACCAGTCCCGTATGAGAGTACCAAGGCCATCCCATGGAACTATGGGGCCGAGGTGTTTGTTAATGGTAAGAAGCTGGAATTGGAAGAGACATCAGCTGTGAATACAGGGGTTGAAAATCTTATTGAAGTAGGGGCTATCACTAGGAGTGGTAGAGTCTTTATTCCGTCCGAGAATCAAGCCGGCAGTTTAAGACAAGACAAGGGTAAATAGATGATGGATGAGTCCGTACAGAGGCAGGAAGCAAATAATTCTACGACAAAGCAAGGTGGGGATACTTTCTCAGAAGATGTAGAAGAGTTTATGAGGTTGATCAGAAAAAGTGATTACAAGATTGTCGATCAACTTCACTAAACTCCATTGAAGATTTCCATTCTATCCTTACTGTTGTGCTCTGAGGCACACCAAAATGCATTGTTGAAGGTTCTGAATATGGCTTATGTACCACAGGAAATATTCGTCAATCAGTTAGAAGGGGTTGTGGCTCATGTGAATGCTGGTAATGGTTTGAGTTTCACCGATTTAGATCTGACTCTGGCTGGGAGGAATCACAACAACGCTCTATATATTTCAGTGGAATGCCGTTGTTCTTTGATGTCGCATGTGTTAGTTGATACCGGGTCGTCTTTGAATGTGTTACCAAAGAAGGCTTTGATGAAGTTGGATACTCGTGGGTTGATTTGTACACCAAGTGACTTAGTGGTACGTGCTTTTGATGGCTCCAAGAGGTCAGTTTTTGGAGAGTTAGTTCTGCCGATCAAGGTGGGTCCTGAAATTTTCAACACCACCTTTTACATAATGGATATTCAGCCTGCCTATAGTTGTTTGTTGGGTCGCCCTTGGATCCATGGTGCTGGGGCAGTAACTTCTACGCTACACCAGAAGTTGAAGTATATGGTGGATGGCCACGTTGTGACTGTTTGTGGTGAAGAAGATATCATGGTGAGTCACTTATCGACCTTCAAGTATGTAGAGGTGGATGGTGCGATACAAGAAACTTTGTGCCAGGCCTTTGAAGCTGTGAAGATTCCTGAGGAGCCCCCAAAGGCAGCCAGTCAGCCTGAGGTGGTTGCCCAACCTGAAGTTGTCAGATAACCAGAGGTTCCAATGTCCTCTTTCAAAGAGGCGCGTTCTATAGTTGAAGCTGGTGGTTCTCAGAAGTGGGGCAGTGTTATTGATGTTCAAAGGAAGCAAGATACTCATGGACTGGGTTACAAGCCACCTAGGCAGTCTATAGAGCCTCCCAAGTTCTATGGACCAGTCCGCTTCACCAGTGCCGGTGTTTTCTTCGACAGAGTCAATGCTATTGAGGATGAAGGAGATAGTGATTATGACATGGATGAATGGATCCGTCCCTGTATTCCTGGTCAGAGTCTAGGCAACTGGTCCTCCGAGAAAGTTATCCAAGTGACGCGCCCGGAGTTATTTACTTTTGTTTTCTGTTATGTTGAGTCCTACGTTCTGCCCAAGACGTAGTGATATTTATTTGTAGGGCTTGGATGTTTTATTTTCTATTTTTATCATTAATAAAGGACGTTTTTTTCATTCAAATATTTTGATCCCTGTCTTTTTATTTTTACTTTTTGCATTAACCCACATCAAAATGGCAATGTGTTTTCTTGTTTGTTGCACTCATAATAAACACAAAACATCCATCATGCAGGTTCCTTTGTTCAGATTCCACCCATGACTTAGCTATGGCTCGATATGACTTCGACAATCCCATCTATCAGGCTGAAGAAGAGACTGACGAAGACTGTGGCTTACCCGAAGAATTAGCCAGGTTATTGAAACAAGAGGAAAGGGTTATTCTACCTCATCAGGAGGAAGTTGAGACTGTTAATCTAGGAATCGAGGATGTTAAACGAGAAGTAAAGGTTGGGGCTGCCTTGGAAGACACCGTTAAGGGGAGATTGATTGAGTTACTTCGAGAGTATGTGGATATCTTTGCCTGGTCTTACCAAGACATGCCTGGGCTTGACACTGACATTGTCTCACACAGACTGCCGCTTAAAGAGGGTTGTACTCCAGTCAAGCAGAAATTGATAAGGACGAAACCAGATATGGCTGTCAAAATCAAGGAAGAGGTTCAGAAATAGTTGGACGTCAGATTTCTTGCTGTGACAAATTATCCTCCGTGGGTTGCTAATATCGTACCTGTACCTAAGAAGGATGGGAAGGTCAGGATGTGAGTGGATTAGCGAGATTTGAATAGGGCGAGCCCGAAGGATGATTTCCCGCTCCCCCACATTGACGTGTTAGTGGACAATACTGCTTAATATTCTGTGTTTTCCTTCATGGATGGCTTCTCTGGATATAACCAAATCAAAATGGCCCTAGAGGACATGGAGAAAACTACATTCATAACACCGTGGGGAACGTTTTGCTACAAGGTAATTCCCTTTGGATTGAAGAATGCTGGGGCGACCTATCAGCGGGCGATGGTGACTCTCTTTCATGATATGATTCACAAGGAGATTGAAGTCTATGTTGATGACATGATTGCGAAGTCACAAACAGAGGAAGAACACTTGGTAAACCTCCAGAAATTGTTTGAAAGGTTGAGGAAGTTCAAATTGAGATTGAATCCGAACAAGTGCACTTTCGGTGTGAGGTCTGGTAAACTGCTGGGATTCATTGTTAACGAAAGAGGTATCGAGGTTGATCCTACAAAGATAAGAGCCATACAGGAGATGCCTGAGCCAAGGACAGAGAAAGAGGTTCGTGGTTTCTTGGGGAGGTTGAATTACATTGCTAGGTTTATCTCTCATCTGACAGCCACATGTGAACCAATTTTCAAGTTGTTAAGAAAAGATCAAGAGGTCAGGTGGAATGAAAATTGTCGAGAGGCGTTCGAAAGGATAAAGGCGTATTTGCAGGAACCTCCAGTCCTTATGCCACCGGTGTCCGGGAGACCGTTGATTATGTACCTTACGGTTCTTGAGAATTCGATGGGTTGTGTGCTCGGTCAACACGACGAGACAGGTAGGAAAGAGCACGCCATTTACTACCTAAGTAAGAAGTTCACCGATTGCGAATCAAGATACTCTATGTTGGAAAAGACATGTTGTTCACTCGCTTGGGCAGCCAAGCACTTAAGGCAGTATATGTTAAATCACACAACCTTGTTGATTTCGAAGATGGATCCGATTATGTATGTGTTCGAGAAGCAAGCACTTTCTGGAAGGATAGCCCGTTGGCAGATGGTTTTGACAGAGTACGATATTCAGTATGTTTCTCATAAGGCCATTAAGGGAAGTGTTTTGTCAGAATATCTTGCTGAACAGCCAGTCGAGGATTATCAGCCTATGAAGTTTGAGTTTCCGGACGAGCATGTTATGTTTCTAAAAATGAAGGATTGTGAAGAGCCTCTGCCTGACGAAGGACCAGAGATTGGGTTTCAGTGGGAGATGATCTTTGATGGGGCTGTCAACTCATATGGTAATGGAATTGGGGCAATCATTACGACCCCGAAGGGTTCTCATATACCTTTCACTGCCCGGTTAGCATTCGTGTGTACCAACAATGAGGCGGAGTATGAAGCATGCATCATGGGGTTAGAGGAGGCAATTGATCTGAGAATTAAGAACCTCGATGTCTATGGTGATTCCGCGTTGGTGGTTAATCAGATTACAGGAGAATGGGAGACTCGTCAGGCGAATCTGGTGCCTTACAACAACTATGCCAGAAGGTTGTTACCTTTCTTTGATAGGGTGGATTTCCATCATGTGCCCCGAGATGAGAATTAGATGGCTGATGCGTTGGCGACATTGGCATCCATGTATAAGGTGAACCGTTGGAATGAAACTCCGTCGATTAGAATCATGCGTCTGGACAGACCAGCTTTTGTGTTTGCAATTGATGATGTGTCAAATGGCAAGCCGTGGTATCATGATATTAAGGTTTTTCTGAAGAGACAAGAGTATCCAGAGGGTGCCTCCACCAAAGATAAGAAGACTCTGAGAAGGTTGGCAGGGAACTTCTTTCTGAACAAGGATGATGTGTTATATAAGAGGAACTTCGATATGGTCTTGCTACGCTGTGTTGATAAACACGAGGCAGACTCATTGATGGAGGAAGTTCACGAGGGTTCTTTTGGTACTCATTCCAGTGGACACACCATGGCTAGAAAGTTGTTGAGGGCGGGATATTATTGGATGACTATGGAGTCTGATTGTTTCAAGTACGCTCGGAAGTGCCATAAATGCCAGATTTATGCAGATAAGATGCATGTACCGTCTACGCCTCTAAATGTGTTGTCATCTCCTTGGCCTTTTGCAATGTGGGGCATAGATATGATTGGAAAGATTGAGCCCACCGCTTCCAATGGGCATCGTTTCATTTTGGTTGCCATTGACTATTTCACAAAATGGGTGGAGGCAGCCTCGTACGCCAACGTCACCAAGCAAGTGGTAGCCCAGTTTATAAAGAAGGACATCATCTGTCGTTATGGGGTCCCAGAGAGAATCATTACTGATAATGGCTCGAATTTGAATAATAAGATGATGAAGGAACTATGTCAGAGTTTCAAGATCGAGCATCACAATTCTTCTCCGTATCGTCCGAAGATGAATGGTGCTGTTGAGGCGGCGAATAAGAATATCAAGAAGATTGTGCAGAAGATGGTGGTAACATATAAGGACTGGCATGATATGTTACCTTACGCCCTACATGGTTACCGTACTTCGGTGCGTACGTAAATTGGGGCAAGCCCTTTCTCATTGGTATATGGTATGGAAGCAGTTTTACCCTTAGAGGTCGAGATTCCGTCTCTGAGAGTTCTGGAAGATGTGAAGCTTGATGAGGCTGAATGGGTACGTTCCAGGTTGGATCAGTTGAACCTTATTAAAGAAAAGAGATTGGCAGCCATCGCACATGGTCGGTTGTATCAGAGTAAGATGAAGAATGCCTTTGACCAGAAAGTGCGTCCTCGGAGTTTTCAGATGGGTGAATTGGTTTTGAAAAGGATCCTTCCTCCTCAGATAGATCACAGGGGCAAATGGACTCCAAATTACGAAGGGCCATATGTGGTTAGAAAGGTTTTCTCTGGTGGAGCCTTACTACTTTCAACTATGGATGGCGAAGATTTTACCTCCCCTGTGAACGCAGACGTAGTCAAAAAATACTTCGCATAAAAGAGACCCGCTGGACATAAAAAGAAAGTCCAGGAAAAAAGGGGCATCCCGGCGAACCATAAAAAGGGAAAGGTTCTGGCAAAAGTTAGGGATAAAATGTAAAAAGAAACGTGTAAACCCGCAAAGTTGAAAACCTGAAAAGGCGACTTTGGCAAAATTGGGTATCCCGGTGGATTGAAAACCCGAAAAGGGCGATCCAGGCAAAAGTTAGGGATTTATAAGCGAAAGGCTATGGTCTGCATTCGATCTATGAACACTCTCGATACATTGAAGTTCTGAAGGAAAGGAATCAGTACAGTTAGTCTCTTCGGAGGTCAAGACATTTGTGGATAAGCAAGTCATATGGGTCATAGCCGAGTCGAATCATGGTGGATATCTGTTCCCACATTGCCGACATGTGTATTTTCTTTTTGCTTTTGCGCAATTACCTCTTTTTAGGAATTGCTTCCTATTGTAAATGCCTATTTATAGGCCACTCTTCAATAAAATATTCATTTCACTCAAAGAGCTTTCCATTGTTTGTTTTACTTATACTTTTACTGTTTTGTTTACAAAAAACGTCCGATATTTTTTATAAACATTGCATATAAATCTTCGAGCTTTGCGGAGCATAACGAAAAACAGTAGAAATTACTTAGGCGTTAACGGTGATGGTCATGTTGTGGCATATTCTATTTGTTGTTATTTGACCTGCAGGGCAATAGCATTGTATTCCCCCAGCAGGTTGCTCTCCCCAGCATTAAGATTGCACCTTTCCTCAGCAGAGCAGACCTTCCCCAGCAGGAGACTTGGGAAGTATTTTCTCCGGATCAAGACGTTATTTCCCCACAGAATCAGGGTGTTCACCTTCCCCATCCAGTCAGGAAGCGTGCTTTAACCGATGGTGTCATATTCTAGTCCCCAGCAAGATCGGAGTAAAGACATTCTCCCCATCAGCAGTCTAAGTTTAGCAGTATCCCCGAGCAGGATGGTATTATGGACTGTTTTCCCCAAACTGGATGGTGTTATGGGCTGGCATCCCCAGCAGGTTCTAAGCCCATTGATTATTAGTAATCCTTAATAACAGACTTCCGGTTCCGTTATTGGCGTTCATTCTCAACTCCCCCAGCAGAGGAGAAATCTTAGGTTCTATGTCACTTTCAGTAGAGGACATGTATAATCCCCAGTAGTATGGATGTTCTTTTGGGATTTCATCCCCAGTAGAAGTTGTTGATTCGAAGTTTCGATCAATATGATCATTCTCAGCAGAGTTCCTGGATTCAGAGGAAAATTTATTTTTGTCATCCCCGGCTGAATTGATCTTTTCTCTCCGGCATTTATTTTGCTGGAGGGACCCTTTTTGCATATCATAAGCATTTGCATTGCATCCTCAAAACGCGTAGCATTTCCACTTCGTGTGGAGCATTACATCAAAATTCAAACATTTGCATTCAAAGCATAAGCCAGGTTTGACGCTTTCCTTGCCAGTTCTCTTTCCCAGCAGAGATGGCATAACTCAGGAGATTTTGGAGGGATGCGTTCCTCATGTTTGTGCTCCTCGGCAGAGTCTTTTATTTAGACTTCTCCTTTCCCCAGCGGAGTCATCTTATCTGTGGATCTTGAGTCCGTTAGAAGTTTGTTTTTGTTTGGCCTTTCTCTTTTGTGAGATCCAGTTTACCAGTAGCCTTTTCTCAGTAGGGGTGGTATGAACCAGAAGTTTGGTTTCACGTTATCCCCAGTGAAGTCGCCACTTTATGTTGGTTATCCTTTTGCGGGTACAATTGAGGTTGTATTCGTTTTGTGGGTGCGATTGAGGTCGTATTCGTATTTTCTTTGTGGTTAGAGTGATTGAGGTCAGTCTTCCTTTGTGGGTACAATTGAGGTTGTATTCGTTTTGTGGATGCGATCGAGGTCGTATTCGTATTTTCTTTGTGGGTAGAGTGATTGAGGCCAGTCTTCCTTTGTGGGTACAATTGAGGTTGTATTCGTTTTTTGGATGCGATCGAGGTCGTATTCGTATTTTCTTTGTGGGTAGAGTGATTGAGGTCAGTCTTCCTTTGTGGGTACAATTGAGGTTGTATTCGTTTTGTGGGTGCGATTAAGGACGTATTCGTATTATCTTTGTGGGTAGAATGATTGAGGTCAGTCTTCCTTTGTGGGTACAATTAAGGTTGTATTCGTTTTGTGGATGCGATCGAGGTCGTATTCGTATTTTCTTTGTGGGTAGAGTGATTGAGGTCAGTCTTCCTTTGTGGGTACAATTGAGGTTGTATTCGTTTTGTGGGTGCGATTGAGGTCGTATTCGTGTTTTTTGTGGGTAGAGTGGTTGAGGTCAGTCTTCCTTTGTGGGTACAATTGAGGTTGTATTCGTTTTGTGGATGCGATCGAGGTCGTATTCGTCTTTTCTTTGTGGGCAGAGTGGTTGAGGTCAGTTTTCCCTTTCTGGGTACAATTGAGGTTGTATTCGTCTTTTGGGTGCGATCGAGGTCGTATTCGTATTTTTCTTGTGGATATGGTTGAGGTCATATTCCTTATTTTTCAGCACGCTCCATATCGTTATTCTCATCCTGAGCAAATTTCCGGAGCTCTTTCAATATTCAATCTCCGTGTATCCTGGAATGTCTGAGAGCCATTGCTATCATACCCTCAGGACCAAGTTGATTGAATAGGGGCAGCTGTAGCACCCCAAAATTTGCCCTCCTTACTTTAGTACTAACTGGCTTACGTTTCATTTCATTTTTTGCATTATCATGTATGCATATCATTAGCATGGGGTCAAGGTGCTTGAGGCAGTTCAAGAAGGTCCTATCTGGTATATCACATCTTTAAGAGTTCACAAGTGGCAAGGGATCTCAAGTGGATCACTCTCTCATCACTAAATGGCATATCTTATCTTTGTTGGAGAGGATACACATCATATTCAGAGGAATTTGGATTTGGAGACTGTGATATTTCCTCCTAGACTGAGGGTACCAAAATTAGGGTTTGCCATAAAGTCAGTTTATTTCTGATTTTTTGGGAAAGACTTGATTCCATGGTATTCCTTGGGTCTCTAAGTATCTAGGGATGGGAGGTTGTCCATTAGTTTGGTCCAAGAGGATTTTAGTTGATCTGAAGATTGAGAATTAGGTGAATTGGGTAAAAGTCAACAGTGAGAGGAGAAGTCAACTGTCGAATTTTGAGGTTCTCTCCAAGGTTTTCAAGGTCTCACATCCTCACATGGTCTCCAAAATTCAAGTTTCATGCCATTCATCAAAAATCAGGAGTTGGTACAAAAGTTATTAAAAAAAGGAAATGACCTATAATTTGAAAGTTTCCTTTTTGGGCAAGTTCCTAGACTGCATTCAACTGGACTTTTCATCATCAAAGAAGCTTCAAATGAATTTTTCTCCAACATGAAAGTTGAATATCTTTTTCTCCTATTTCCAACAAGTACTAGTGGGTCTCCATATCATTTGTGAAACACAACTTATGATCGAAACAAGGCAAAGTGGTTTTTAGGGTTTCTCATGATTCCATTTTCACAACTTTGGGCATAATGACCTATAATCAATTCCATTGCTTCATGCCACATTCTAATATCAAAATACATTCCTTGAGGATTATTTTGGGCCCAAGAATTCAGAAATTCCATGGTTTGTTCTTCACTTATTCTCCATTATTCAAAATTGACAAATTATTTAAAACTCATGAATCAAATGGTTTCAAGGCCCAATGTCAATATGGGTGTAATTAGCAATTCAAACACAAGTGATCCATCATAGAATATTGGGATATCCATGCATGGGAGGAGGTGTATCTAACATTATGTGATTTTCCAAATTTGTCCAAAACTCACTAAACAAGGAATTGCCCAAGCCCAATTCATTATCAGTGGAAAACCCTAGTCTATTTAACCCTATACATGCACTGGTTAGGATAAATTCACGTGCATTTGGAGGAGAATAAGAACTTGAACCCTAAAGCTTTTCTTCAACAAATCTCACGATCCACAAGGTTTTTTCAAGAACTTCTTCCACAAACCTCTTCCTGGTGATCCATAGAGTAAAGACCAACCATCATTCGCAGCTAAAAGCAAGGATTAAGACAGTGCCATCTCAGGTTAGTCACTTTTTGCATGATCACGAAACTCTCCTTTTAAGTATGCATATTGATGTGTGATGTCTGCTGATCATCCTGATATATTTTGTTTGGTGTTTGAACGTGTATGTTGCTTGCTACGTGTGTTTCAAGTTTTGGACCCAAAGCTTTTCCCATGCATTTTTTATTATACACTAACAATTTGTGATTTTGGATGATATATTTGGAATCCTCGTTGAATTCTGGACGGAACGGTATATGATTTTGCATTTTCTGGGCAGGTTTTTAATTGCAGGTGGTGGAGGAGTCGACCGGAACCCTAGTTCCGGCGACTGGTGCGGTGGCTGGCCGGTGAAGGGTTTTGAGGAGGAAGATACAATCCTCACCCTTCATGCGTTTCATCCAACGGTCCAGGCGATGCCATGTGTTTTTTCTTTTATTTTTTTTCTGATTTTTAATTATTGATTGCATGTATATGCCCCCACCGTTGTTACCGTATTTCACCAATCAGTTTTTTCTATTTCGTTTACTTTTTATTGGTTTGACTTAATGTGACACGTTGATGTGATCAGACGGACGAAATTGGGACAACACATTAAAAATGGCATGTGCCGTGCGCGTGGCTGGTACATGTGTGCTGCTTTTTTTTTTATTTTTTGATTTTCTGACGGATTTGATGGATTGGGCTGCTATTCGCGCCCCCCCCCCCCCTTTAGCCCAATTACCTTTTTTATTTTTATCATCTAAATTAATTATTTAGTTATTTTCTTTTTGCATTACTCATATCATGCATACGTAAATTTGTTTATTTTATTTCTCTGCATCCATAAAGTATTTTCAATCCGTTCTTTTTGCATCTATTAGATAACATTATGTAGTGCATTAAAATATTTTTATATCATTTTAAAATTATTTCATATTGCATTTTGGCCCTCCTTTTTTGCATATTAAGTCATGTTCCTCATCTGAACTTTGTATGATTGTTTAGGTGACTAACATCTTGTTTTTTTGCAGGAGTTTTTGGTTTTTGGTTTTTCTCTGGTTGAGCAACTTTTATATTTAATTTGGTGATTTTAGAAATTGCTTTACTATTTGTTGAATGGCTCTTTGTGTGAGATTTTCTTGTATGCGTATCCTTGACCTTGTCTGGTTATCTGTTTGAAAAGGCACTTGTGCCATTGCTTTGGGGTTGTTTATTTGACTTCTTAATTCGTGTTTGGATTGTTATTACTATTATATGATTGGTTTGGGTTTCATTTTTCCTTAATGTTACTTGTGTCTACTAACTTCTTATGCAGGGGCTGAGGTAAATCATTTAAGGGTGTGGATAGTCATCCACACTCACCCTTACTCTTTCCTTCTCTCATCTTTTTCCTTTAGGTTTAGGTTGTTGTCAAACCTCACTAACCGTAGGTCACCCATGCATGATAACTTTAGGACTCTTGGTTCCCTTTAGAGTTACCCTTGTGTCTTCTCTTCTCATCTCAGACTTCTTGAAAACACTTAATAAGTATAAAGTGTATTGCGCACGAGCCTTAAGCGTGGGGAATGAGAAATGAGGGGCTTCCTCTCATCTTTCTAGAGTGCTTAGCGAGCGTCCTATCTTGGGACGATGCGTTAAGTATTCGCCCCTGTGCCCTAGACTTTGGTTCAATGCAACTTATAAACTAACTTAAGTCACTTCTTTCCTAAAAAACACAAAACAACTTCAAACTTTTTTGTCCTTCGGTATTGTCAAACTAAAGGATATTTTCAAAAAGGGCACGTTACTTTCCGTCTGAGTCGCAAACAGGCATCGACCCTAACTGGCGGACGCGAACTTAACGTCGCTCATACAAAACACAAAAAGAACTTGGTCCGAACTACGTTGACTCTGAATTTCCCACTGCACAAAGGGAGTACGTAGGCCTAGGACGTCGACGTCCTACCGAGTCTGTCTTAGTCTTTCCCTCCCTGTTTTAGTACAACCCTAGATGATAGGATTACTCACCCTTAGAATAGACAACAAGCGTGGATCCCATCGAGTACGATGGACGCGTGGGGTGCTAGCAACTTCCCCTCACGTAACCGACTCCCGAACCCAGGTTATGGTTGCGATGACCATTCCATTCCCTCTTCCTCAAGTTTATGCGGTGTTCCCTTTCCCTCTCTTGGGATAAATTTACATGGCTGGCGACTCTGTTTTTCCGCGCCACTTTCGCGTTTGTACCTGGATGAAAATCCTGGGAGCGATATCATGTACTAATATGTAGATGGATGTTTTGGTTACATGTGTGGCGGGTAAATCACAACATTGTTGTATTGATGTTATGTTTGGTATCCTAGTTTTGTTGATGTTGTTGAGACGATGTTGGGTCGTGGAACTTGTGTTCTTGTTTGTTTTGTTGCCTTGTTTCCAATCGTGATGGTTCGAGTGCGAGTAGCTAATTCCTGTGTGTTCGTAACTTGGGTATTCTTGAGTCGTGAGTTGGTCGTCAAGTGCATTGTTTGGGCTTTGCATCTTGTCGTTGTAGTTGTCGTCGTTGTCGTGTCGTGTTGTAGCTGCTGTTAGCAGGGTGAGTTGTCAGTTTGTGTTATTCATGGCGTGCCTTTGGTAGGCCTGATAGTTTATTGGTCGGCTGTGAGAGTCGTATCCCGAGTTGTCCGTATCAGTGTATTTTCGAGGACGAAAATTACAGAGTGGGGGAGAGTTGTAACGCCCCGATTTGTTTAATTGTATTTATTTATTTCATTTATCTGAATTTTGTGAAATGTGTGAATTTATTGTATTTTACCTGCTAATTGAGTTAATTGACTAATTTCCCTGATAGGTAAAATATTTGCAATAATTTATAATTTCTTTTCAACTTTTATTACCCGAAATATATTTCATCGCTGTTTATGTTTTATCACGTTTTGAGAGCGTTTGCGAGATATTTGAGCGGAGGGGTATTTTGGCCTTTTGCTTGGTTATTTTTCATAAAAAGAACATAGAGATTAGAAAGAGAGAAAAATATAAAGAAAGAAAAAGAGAAGAAGGAAAAGAGAAAGAAAAGAAGCAAAGAGGGAAAAATTGGAGAGGAGGAAATCGATTCAACCGACTTTTGAAAACACGATTAATCGGGTAAGGGTGTGAAACTCAATTATCTTATACTTGTGTATGATTATGTATGTATGTATTTGTGTAATATTTGGTTGAAATTGAGTAGAGAACTAAAACCATAATATGTTGAGATTGTTAGAAATTGATTCAAATTGTGTCGGAAATCATGTTTTAATGTTCCTAATTGCTGAGACATGTTAGGTAGATGTTGTTGTGCAATCTACTGGTAATTTTCTGGTGTTTAGATGAGATTTGGAGAGGATTTGGGGTAGAATTCGTAACAGAAATTATGCAGGAAAATTCTGGGTTTTCGCTGCCCATACGCGTACAGGGCAAGGCAATACGCGTATTGGGTTGGCCAATACCCGTATGGCAAGGAAGGATTGTAGGAAATATGCGTATGGAGTGAGGCAATACGCGTATTGGATTTTTAGTGGAATTTTTGGGGAAAATCAGTCTCTGCCCATACGCGTATCACTTTGGGCAATACACGTATGGATGGGCGAGTGAGCAAAGCAATACGCGTATGGCTCAGGGCAATACGTGTATGGCCAGTGAGAGTGCAGAATTTTGTCTTTTCGTGATTCCATTTCTTGTTGATTCCATAACTTGTGTTCCGATTATCCGTTTTGAACATTCTTGGTATCGTTGGAAAGCTATTGGAATGTTCTTTCTTATTATAATAGTTTTGAGATTGTTTACCGATTTAATTATGTCGGGAATTTGGAAATGTGTCATTTTGTCAACTTTTACTATTATAATTGGGTGTAATTGATGTGTTATTATGCAACATTCCTTTGATATATAACGTGTAGCTTGTGTGCTGTTATATGATGGGAATGCATGTGATGAAATATTGTGATGATGGTTTGTGGCCTTATGGCAAATAAATGCATTGTTTTGGGCTTGATTGCACAACATGATTATTGTTGATTGAGATGATTCATAGTTGGTTTGTGAAGATGCATCTGATTGTCACGAGTCTTTGTATGCCAAGCATCATGATATGCATCTTGTGATGTCGTGTGCCCTAGTGGGTGTGAGCGACGAAACGATTCCAGAGGGAATCCGCTATAACATCGTGTGCCTTATACAAAGAGGTGTGAGCAATGATTATAGACGATTGTGTGCCTTATACAAAGAGGTGTGAGCGATCAGGTCGTGTGTCTTATACAAAGAGGTGTGAGCGATCCATAAACGTCGTGTGCCTTATACAAAGAGGTGTTAGCGACGGGTAACATCATTTGCCCGACGGGGAGTTACACTAAGTAACAAGCGATTGTTCCAATAGTTCCTGAGTGAACTGATGATGAGAATGATGGGTGGATGGTACCGCATTTGCATAGAGTCATTGTGTCGGTCTTTTTACATTTGCATAAATCATGAATGGATTGATTATGTGTGGAAAATCATGAATGGATTGATTATGTGTGGAAAATCATGAATGGATTGATTATGTGTGGAAAATCATGAATGGAATGATTATGTGTGAAAAATCATGAATTGATTAGGTATGTGTTGAGATTTATGTTTGAATTGGTGAATTGGTGTGCATATGTGATAAATGCATTGGTTGTGGATAATATGTTTTATGCATAGACATATGTTATGTGATGTGGTGGTGTGTTTCCATATGTTATAACCTTGGTATGTCTTATGTGTGAATATGTGATTGAGTGGGTATAATTGATATATGCTGTGTGTATTAGTATGTGATGCTTGTGGTGAGAATGTTTTACATGTGTATTTTTGTGTTATTATATAATTGTATGCAATTATATTATGATTGTGTTTCTCACCCTTCTGCTGTGGTTTGTTGCTCTATAAGGCAATTGCAGATTAGTAGTTTTGGAGGCTTTTGTGAAGATTAGTTCTCCATCAGTTTGTCAGACTGTCTTCTCTGATACGTAACACGGAGTGGTCGAATCTTCAACCGAGGATTGGAGAACCTAACAAAGAAAAGGAACTTCCGACAGAAGCTCCTGATCCACCAGTCGGTCAATCCAGCAATCCTGACCTTTCAAAGAACAATGATGAGATGCTGAAGCTCATCCAAAGGAGTGAATACAACATTGTTGATCAGCTGTTACAAACTCCTTCAAAGATCTCAGTGCTATCACTTTTACTCAGTTCCAAAGCCCACAGAGAGGCTCTACAGAAAGTCTTAGAGTAGGCCTTTCTGAAACAGGATGTGTCAATACGACAGTTCGATAGCATCATCTCTAACATTACTTCCTGCAATAACTTAGGATTCAGTGATGAGGATTTGCCAGAGGGGGGAAAAAGTCACAACATGGCGCTCAATATCACAGTTAACTGCTAAGATGATGCTTTAGCCAGCGTACTGGTAGACACAGGATCGTCCATCAACATTATGTTGAAGTCCACATTAATGCGACTACCATTCAAAGGATCCCCGATGAGGGGCGGTGAGGTCATCGTCAAAGCCTTTGACAGATCTCGGAAAGCAATTATTAGCGAAGTAGACCTTCCCATAACTATCAGTCCTCACACTTTCCAAATCACTTTCCAGGTCATGGACGTCCGGGCAGCGTACAACTATTTATTAGGAAGACCTTGGATACACCAGGCCAGGGCAGTCACTTCGACGCTGCACCAAAAACTGAAGTTTATCAAGAATGATCAACTCGTTACGGTCTGTGGAGAACAAGCCTTGCTCGTGAGTAACCTGTCATTATCTACTTGTGTAGAACCCGAGGAGGTTGTTAGGACTCAGTTCCAAGCACTTTCGGTGAGCAATGAGATTCAGTCAGAGAAGGGAACCTCGATTTCTTCATACAGAGATGCTCTTGAGGCAATTGAAAGTAATAATACGAAAGGATGGGGACAACTCGTCATTCATACTGATAATAAAACAAAGAAGGGTCTTGGTTTTTCTGCAACCTGCACCCACAGTGGAGGTTTCCTTCACCCAGTGCCTCAAACAGTCCATACTATCAACGAGGGAGATCCCTCTGATACGGATGAGGAATGGAATTCCTATCTCAACGAGGACGGTTATATGTCTCAGGAAGAGGTGCCTACGCCATTTTGTTATCCCGCACAGAGTCTGAGATTTATACCTAGGTCAGACGTCGAAATGATATATAGAGATTGTGATCCGGAAGGATGCCGTGCTCCACCAAACTCATTAGAGGAGGACACTCTGATGAAAGACAACTTTGACCACAACTATTATGGCCCAATGGATGGCCTGCCTATCTGGCAGCCGTATCCTGGAGACTTAGGGCAAGAAAATCAGCCTCATTAAAAAGAATACCTATGTCCCCCCCATGTAATGGGATCAACATTCAGGTCATTCAGAACCTATATAGTACGACAATGAATTGGAAAGGCTTGCCAGACTAGAATTCATCAACTATGCTATTCCTGAGGTCAACGTTATCGAGAGAGATGACCCCTCCAGTTCCAAAGAACTGTGGGATACCTTAGGACAACCAAGTGGAAAATTTGACTTCATGGTCAAGTACACCGCTCCCAAAAGCTCTTGTATCCGGTTTTAAGATATCTAGCCAACTGGATGGGGAAATATACGTGAGAGCACAAATACTATGCAAAATACAACTGAGGAATCCTCCTACGACAACTCTGCCTGGGAGACAAATTCCAATGATTCTGCTTCGCCAGAAATCAGCGTCATTTCTGAAGACAAATCCAGGAAAGTACCAGACTTTGTGATTCACCGAGGAGTTCGCTGCTAATGGGTTGCTGTCGATGTTCCGAAGATTGTTCATAAGTCAAAGTAATTGTCGTCTTTAACATTTCACCCTGCCCAGGTGAAACGGATGTTTGATAGGGCTCACTTTCTGTAAATTTCCCTCTTCGCTTCGCCCCAAGCGACAAAGTTTTATTTTATAGGGCTGTAGTTTCAAGAATCGACTTGTACATAAATAAAATAACGTCGTTCTGTAATTTCCGCATTAATTGTTGTTTTCTCTTTTTGCTTTTCTCAGAAAATGGTAATCCTAAAAAACAAATAATAATAAACAAGCAGTTTTTCAAAAAAAAAAAATACACTGCACACTGTAACACCCCAATTCCCATCGCAGATAAATAATACATAAATAAATCAGAGTAAATAAAAATTTATTATTCTTAGACAGAAACCAGGATGCCACATTTAAATGAAGAAAACACAATCCCTGCTCAATTATTTGATACATAACACAAAATGGAATAAATGTAAAAGGGAAACTTTTTCCATATAAAAGGAAACTTCAATTATGGAATAAAGCGGAAAGATCCATAACTGACCTATTTTATAAAATAAATTGTTTTATAACATTAAAATATTCGTACAAAGGTAATACAACATAGATACAACAAATGTATACATATAAATAACACAAGCGTTCCCCGACTCCCGTGTAACGTATCAGAGCAGACAGACCGAAAAAAGGATGGAGAACTAATCTTCCCAAAAGCCTCCAAGACACTAATCTGCAATTGCCTCATAGAGCAACAAACCACAGCAGAAGGGTGAGAAATAACAACTAAATCAAGATTGTATAATAATATGCAAACACATAAAAATTCACATGCATAGTTATTCTCACCACAAGCATCACATACTAATACACATAGCATATATCAATTACACCAACGTAATCACATATTCACACATACGGCACACCAAAGTCATAACATATGTAAACACACCACCACATCACATAGCACATGTCTATACATAACACATATCATCCATAACCAATGCATTTATCACATATGCACATCAATTCACCAATCCAATCATAAATTTCAACACATACTCAATCAATTCACAATTTCCACACATAATCAATCCATTCATGATTTTCCACACATAATTAATCCATTCATGATTCTCACACATAATCAATCCATTCATGATTTATGCAAATGCACAGAGACCGACACAACGACTCTATGCAATGCATATGCGGTACCATCCATCCATCAATCTCATCACTAGTTCACTCAGGAACTATTGGAATCATCGCTTGTTACTTAGGACCACTCATGTAACACCCCGTCGGGCAAACGATGTTCCCCGTCGCTTTAGGTCCTCTTTGTATAAGGCACACGATCCGATCGCTTTAGGTCCGCTTTGTATAAGGCACACGATCCGATCGCTTTAGGTCCTGTTTGTATAAGGCACACGATCGTCTATAATCATTGCTTTAGGTCCTCTTTATATAAGGCACACGATGTTATAGAGGATTCCCTCTGGAACCGTTTCGTCGCTCACACCCACTAGAGCACACGACATCACAAGAATGCATATCATGATGCTTGGCATACAATGACTCATGACATTCAAATGCACACATATACACATCCATAATCATGCATATATAATCAAACACAACACATTGAATTTACTTGCCCTTAGGCCACAAACCATCATCACAATAGGTCATCACATGCATTCACATCATATAACATCACACAAGTCATACAACATATATATCAATAGCACATTGCATGATACACATCAATTACACACAGTTAAGACGGTAAAAGTCGGCAAAACAACACTATTCCAATTCCCGACATAATTAAATCGGCCCACAGTCTCAAAACCATTCTAATAAGAAAGAACATTTCATTAGCTTTTCAACGCATCAAACTGCGCCTTAAACCGACTTACGACCCAACAGTTATAAAGTAAACAATTTAGAAAAGCTGTCATGTACGCAATGCGAAGCTCCTAGCGAGTCCTTCGCTTTCCTCATTCGCAGTGCGAATGCCCCAGCGAATCATGGCAGAAAGAAAATAGCCAACAGCTTGGCACTGCGAACTCCCAGCGAACCTTCGGTGTCACCTTCGTAGTGCAAATCCCCCAGTGAACCGTGGCAGAAAGAAAAACAACACAACGTTCGCATTGCGAACCTCACGCGAACGTTCGCTTTCCCCTTCGCTTGCCATTTGCAGTGCGAACCTACAAAACTAGAAAAACCCAGCAGCGCTATAGATCACTCCCAACCAACATTTCAACCCCCAAAACACTTCCAAACCAAAACATAACAATCAGAACATAACCCAATCATGGTAACAAGTATTCTACAACATTTATATCCTATTTCATCCGTGAAAACATCGATTTCTATCAATCGCTCCTAATTCCAATCGATAAGAAAAGTCGTGAAACAACCAAAACAATTACAACAAACAACACATATACATACACAAGCAAGATATAATTGAAACTTCTCACCCATACCCGATTATTCGCGGTCGAAACGGAGTTCCCGTGATTTTTCCTCTTTCTCCTCTTTTCTTTCCTCTTCCTTTCTATCTTCTCTTTTCTTTCTCTTCCTTTTCTTTTCTCTATATTTCTCTCTAATCTCTATTTATATAAAAATATCTAAACCCCTAAAAAGACTATTTTACCCCTTAACTCAAATATCTCGCAAACGCTCTCAAAACGCGATAAAACATACAGCAATGAAAAATAATATATTGTCAAATAAAAGTCAATAATAAAATAATATAAAACAAAAATAATTAAATCGACTCGATTAAATAAATAAGACAAAACCGGGGCGTTACAATTCTCCCCCACTTAGACATTTTCGTCCTCGAAAATATACTGAGACGAACAACTCCGGACACGACTCTCGCATCCGACCAACAAACTAACATGCCAACAAATGCAAACCACGAATAACACAAACTGACAAACCACCTCGCTAACAACAACTACTACAACGACACGACGACAACTACAACTACAACGACAAGATGCAAAGCCCAAACAATGCACTTGACGACCAACACACGACTCGAAGAATACCCAAGTTACGAACACACAGGTAACACTCCCCTAATTCCCCACACAGGAATTAGCTACCCGCACTCGAACCATCACGATGGAAACGAGGAAACAACACAAACAAGAACACAAGGTTTCACAACCCAACATTGCTTCAACAACCTCTACGTAACCACCTTACCAACATCCTTGTCACCTAACAATATTACAACAATGCTACGATTCCCCAATCGAACATATAACCAAAACATCCATCTACATAGTAGCCCATGAATAATATTTAAACCTTTCACCTAACACTTCCATTCTAAAACGTCCCATGGTCTCATCACTCCTACATGTTCCCAATGTTCAACCTATGAACTCTTACAAGTCAAACATGCAAATACGAATTGTGCCACAACACACTTCCGCTACGCACTCTGATTACTCGTAACCATCAAAACTACCAGTCTCATGTCCAAAGTCTAACTCTTCCTCATATTCACCAAAAATCACTGTTCACTTTTAATATACCCAACCTCACACTCTACTGTGTTATCTCACACACCAGACACAAGTCTCTGTATTGCTCAATTAATTCTAACTCCCTGGCCATCAAAACAGACATGCATAAAAACTTTCAACTTAACTCTTCAGGCACAACCTCAGCTTTTCCCGAAGGATAATCCAAGCCAAATTCATAACTCATCACGAATTCTAACCATCCTCGTTGTCTCATACTCTATTCCTTCAGACCAAACTAGTACTCTAAACTCTTGTGATTACCAAACACTTCGAACCTAGAACCATAAAGATAATACCTCCAAATATTCCAACACAATACAACCGCAACCAATCCCAAATCTGGAATAGTATAGATCCTTTTATGAATCCTCAATTCTCGTTAAGCATAAGCCACGACTTTACCCTTTTGCAAGTCAACTGAGATAACCGAAGTACAAACTTAGCAAAGTCTTCCCTAACCTCCGGTAATAACCAACTCAAGTCCAAAAAGATTCTAATCTCCTCAACCAACTTCGGAGCCTCTCATTGTAGAACTGCATCTACTTCCGATGGATCCATTAACCATACTCTCATCTGAAATAATATATCCAAGAAAACTAACCTTTTTCAACCAAAATTCTCACTTGAATAACTTAGCATAAAACTTCGTCTCTTTTCAACGCTTGTAATTCAAATCTCAAACACTCTACCCGTTCTTCCTCTGAGTTTACAACAGATCCGAATATCCTCAATTAAAACCACTACGAACTTATCCAAGTAAATATGGAAGATACGATTCATCTACTCCTCAAACATTGCAGACGCATTACTAACACCAAATAACATCACTGTACGTTGTAATGCCTAACCAAATTCCAAAAGATATAAATTCTTTAAAGCTTTTGCAAAATCTTCCACTGGGTAACTGGTTGCTCACATACAAGTTTAACCGAGTAAATAACAGCCTAATCCGATGATAACAACCATAACCAGTCATCTATTCATGAAAGTAGACACTTGTTCTCAATGGTTACCTTATTCAACTGTCAGTAATCCATACACAATTTCTTCTCATGATAGTCCAGATTCCATAAATCCCAACATATAGCAACAACCAACCCAAAAGAACTCTCAAATATTACATCCACACCTAAGGGTTTTCTCAAGATTTCCATTAATGCTCTAACACTCCAAGGACTCCAAACCTCACCAGAACTTTAAGTTTTACCTTCCATAGTCTCAATACCATTATACACATCATGCTTGTTATTTCGTTCAATCATCCTTCGTTTTGTTACTAACAATACTGGAGCTCTCAAAGACGACACACTTGGTCTCACAAATCCCTTTTCCAGTAAATCTTCCAACCGTTCTTTCAATCTAAGTTTCACTTCCTAAAAGTTCTTCTACTTACTTAGCAGATCCAAACCTCAAATCTTCCCCTTCGTCAAATTTGAGTTCACACTCTACTTTCTGAGAACAACCATTAATGATACCTAGTCGTTCTCTCTCAACGACTTCCCAACTGAACCATCATACCAAAACCTCTAATCCGTCTCATCTTCCGGTATTAGAATCTTCATCGATTTAACCAAATGATCCGTAAGCACTTTCTTAATTCCAAACAATTCATTGCACGCACTATCAAGCCGGAATGACACGTCTATTCCATCCAACATAATTCCATCTACTATCAACAAGAGATTAAGGGTGATCAGTTCCTCAATTTGTCAATAGACAGCCGACAATCATGATGGGGCATAAACCGTCTTTACCAAACTATAATAGCATTTCATGCATCTCATGCACACCACTACCTAAGGCATAATTGCTTAGTCAACATAAACCTTACCTTCGCATTCCCTCTGGAACCGGAACCAACACTGTCTAAACAACACTTACAATCTTCCGACCAACGACCCACTAAGCCAACACTCCACAACTGAAGCAACATGGAGAAGCACCAGCTTCTCCCCCACTTATCTCATTCCCACACCTGAAGATAAAGGATTAGAAACCAAAAAGTACTGACAGTGTTTCACACACATATCACATACTAAGGGACAAACAACAACAACAGTATTCAACTGTCGCACCAACTGACTCAACAACTTGGCCGGACGGACGGACCTGCTCTAATACCACTTATGTAACACCCCAATTCCCATCGCAGATAAATAATACATAAATAAATCAGAGTAAATAAAAATATATTATTCTTAAACAGAAACTAGGATGCCACATTTAAATGAAGAAAACACAATCCCTGCTCAATTATTTGATACATAACACAAAATGGAATAAACGTAAAAGGGAAACTTTTTCCATATAAAAGGAAAGTTCAATTATGGAATAAAGAGGAAAGATCCATAACTAACTTATTTAATAAAATAAATTGTTTTATAACATTAAAATATTCGTACTAAGGTAATACAACATAGATACAACAAATGTATACATATAAATAACACAAGCATTCCCCGACTCCCGTGTTACGTATTAGAGCAGACAGACCGACAAAAGGATGGAGAACTAATCTTCCCAAAAGCCTCCAAGACACTAACCTGCAATTGCCTCATAGAGCAACAAACCACAGCAGAAGGGTGAGAAATAACAACTAAATCAAGATTGCATAATAATATGCAAACACATAAAAATTCACATGCATAGTTATTCTCACCACAAGCATCACATACTAATACACATAGCATATATCAATTACACCAACATAATCACATATTCACACATAAGGCACACCAAAGTCATAACATATGTAAACACACCACCACATCACATAGCACATGTCTATACATAACACATATCATCCATAACCAATGCATTTATCACATATGCACATTAATTCACCAATCCAATCATAAATCTCAACACATACTCAATCAATTCACAATTTCCACACATAATCAATCCATTCATGATTTTCCACACATAATCAATCCATTCATGATTCTCACACATAATCAATCCATTCATGATTTATGCAAATGCACAGAGACCGACACAACGACTCTATGCAATGCATATGCGGTACCATCCATCCATCAATCTCATCACTAGTTCACTCAGGAACTATTGGAATCATCGCTTGTTACTTATGACCACTCATATAACACCCCGTCGGGCAAACGATGTTCCCCGTCGCTTTAGGTCCTCTTTGTATAAGGCACACGACATTTATGGATCACTTTAGGTCCTCTTTGTATAAGGCACACGACATTTATGGATCGCTTTAGGTCCTCTTTGTATAAGGCACATGATCCGATCGCTTTAGGTCCTCTTTGTATAAGGCACACGATCGTCTATAATCATCGCTTTAGGTCCTCTTTGTATATGGCACACGATGTTATAGCGGATTCCCTCTGGAACCGTTTCGTCGCTCACACCCACTAGGGCACAGGACATCACAAGAATGCATATCATGATGCTTGGCATACAATAACTAATGACATTCAAATGCACACATATACACATCCATAATCATGCATATATAATGAAACACAACACATTGCATTTACTTGCCCTTAGGCCACAAACCATCATCACAACAGGTCATCACATGCATTCACATCATATAACATCACAAAAGTCATACAACATATATATCAATAGCACATTGCATGATACACATCAATTACACACAGTTAGGACGGTAAAAGTTGGCAAAATGACACTATTCCAATTCCTGACATAATTAAATTGGCCCACAATCTCAAAATCATTCTAATAAGAAATAATATTTCATTAGCTCTCCAACGCATCAAACCGCGCCTCAAACCGACTTACGACCCAACAGTTATAAAGAAAACAATTTAGAAAAGCTGTCATGTTCGCAATGCGAAGCTCCTAGCGAGTCCTTCGCTTTCCTCATTCGCAGTGCGAATGCCCCAACGAACCATTGCAAAAAGAAAATAGCCTACAGTTTCGCAGTGCAAACTCCCAGCGAACCTTCGATGTCCCCTTCACAGTGCGAATCCCCCAGCGAACCGTGGCAGAAAGAAAAACAACACAACGTTCGCAGTACGAACCTCACACGAACGTTCGCTTTTCCCTTCGCTGGCCATTCGCAGTGCGAACCTTCGAAAGTAGAAAAACCCAGCAGCGCTATAGATCACTCCCAACCAACATTTCAACCCCCAAAACACATCCAAACCAAAACATAACAATCAGAACATAACCCAATCATGGTAACAAGTATTCTACAACATTTATATCACATTTCATCCGTGAAAACATCGATTTCTATCAATCGCTCCTAATTCCAATCGATAAGAAAAGTCGCGAAACAACCAAAACAATTACAACAAACAACACATATACATACACAAGCAAGATATAATTGAAACTTCTCACCCATACCCGATTATTCGCGCTCGAAACGGAGTTCCCGCGATTTTTCCTCTTTCTCCTCTTTTCTTTCCTCTTCCTTTCTATCTTCTCTTTTCTTTCTCTTCCTTTTCTTTTCTCTCTATTTCTCTCTAATCTCTATTTATATAAAAATATCTAAACCTCTAAAAAGACTATTTTACCCCTCAACTCAAATATCTCGCAAACGCTCTCAAAATGCGTTAAAACCTAAACAGCGATGAAAAATAATATATTGTCAAATAAAAGTCAATAATAAAATAATATAAAACAAAAATAATTAAATCGACTCGATTAAATAAATAAGATAAAACCGGGGCATTACACACACACTCTTGCATTCTCTCTTTCTCTTCTAAACACAAATCATCACGTCATGCAGATTGCTTATTTTAAACCCCATTGAAACATATGATCTGATGCCTTCTCCCAACTTTGAGTTCCCGGTATTTGGGGTTGAAGAAGAAGTAGACGACGAAATTCCAGAAGGGATCTCCCGATTACTCCGACAAGAGGAAAGGTCCATTGAACCTTACAAGGAGCCGTTGGAAACGATCAACGTGGGTTCAGAAAAAGAGAGAAAAGAAACCAAGATTGGTCCTACCAGGACATGCCAGGGTTGGATACCAGCATCGTGGAGCATCATTTACCATTGAAATCGGAATGTCTGCCAGTAAAACGGAGGTTGAGACGGACTCACCCGGACATGGCCATCAAAATCAAAGAAGAGGTACAAAAATAGATTGACGCGGGTTTCCTCGCCACGTCTGAATATCCTCAATGGTTAGCCAACATCGTACTCGTTCCAAAAAAGGACGAAAAGGTCGAAATGTGTGTAGACTACAGAGATCTAAACAAGGCTAGTCCGAAGGACGACTTTCCTTTACCACACATTGACATGATGGTAGACAGTACAACAAAGTTCAAGGTTTTCTCCTTCATTGATGGATTCTCGGGCTATAACCAGATCAAAATGGCGCCGAAAGACATGGAGAAAACTTCGTTCATTACCCCATGGGGTACCTTTTGTTACAAGGTAATGCCGTTCGGTTTGAAGAACGCTGAGGCAACCTATCAAAGGGCCATGACTACTCTGTTTCATGACATGATACACAAGGAAATCAAGGTATATGTCGATGATATGATTGCCAAATCTAGAACAACAGAGGAGCATGTGACCCACCTGTCAAAACTATTCGAGCGGTTGAGAAAGTACAAACTCCGCTTAAATCACAACAAATACACCTTCGGTGTCCATTCAGGGAAACTTTTAGGGTTCATCGTCAGCCAGAAAGGAATTGAGGTTGATCCTGAAAAGGTGAAGACCAATCAAGAAATGCCTTCTCCAAAAACTAAAAAATAAGTCAGGGGATTCCTGGGACGTTTGAACTATATTTCCAGATTTATATTCCTCATAACCGCCACATGCACGCCAATCTTCAAACTGCTCAAGAAGATACAATATTTTCTCACTGATTCCAGGGGCAAATGGACTCCGAATTATGACGGAACCTATGTGGTCAAGAAAGCTTTCTCAGGCGGTGCCTTGAGACTTGCAACCATGGATGGAGAAGATTTTTCCTACCCCACGAATGTTGATATAGTCAAGAAATACTTCGCCTAAACTAAAAAAAGAGAGAAAAAAGGTCTCGGTGGATTGAAAACCCGAAAGGGCGGTCCAAGCAAAATTTAGAGACATAATTAAAAATCATCCCGGTGGATTGGAAATCTCAAAGTACAATCCAGGCAAAAGTTAGGGATAATGGCAAGTAACTATGTTCAACAGGGGCAAGTCCCTCAGCAGCAGTCACGCCATCCGTCAGGAAAACTCCAGTCAGGGTCATCTTCGACAAAAGCTCAGGATGCCCAGAATTCAAAGTTAGTAGAAGGATAGTGGTCGTTATGTTTCAATATAGCCCTTTTCCCTTAAATTACCATTTTCTAACTTTGTAAATACTCTATGGAATCATGCCCTTGGCTGATTTCCATCCTATCAATAAAATTTGAGCCCTTGTGCCTTTGTTTGCAGTTCTTATTTGTTTTAGCTTTACATAACGACGTTTTTAACATGATTAACGATTCTTGAAATAAAACAAAAATGAATTTTCTTGTTAAACTTTTTCTGCTTTTAAAATAAAGATGGCAATTCTTTTGAATGTTGAACATCGAAAGAACATCAATCGCTTCTCCAGAAGTAAGCGAGCTTCAAAGTTCAGAATCAAAGTACTCCTTCTAAACCAGTGCGTCTGAATGAAGGATCAGTTATGTTAGATGCGGATACTCCGTCTGACATTCCCGACAGAGTCCTTATCTCCTAAGCCAGACCAACGGTTGTCCCCGCAAGGACTATCTCTCCTAAGCAAGGCAGAATTGCTATCTTGAACCGAAGATACTTTTTGTCCACCGCAGTGACCGAGTATCCAGTCATGTTCATCTTCTAATCTATATGTCGTGTCAGTTTTATCAGCATAAACATACATACATCATGCATTATTAATTTACATTCGCATTCATATTGCATCACTATCACTCTAGTCGGTCTTGTCCCGTCGTGATAAAAGTCCTCTCAATCGAGTTGTCAGATCTTTCCTCATCAGGAAGTGAATCATATAAGCGATCTCTCCTCCAGTTTATTTCTGGATTAATGGTGGTTCTTTGACCACTATGATAACTTGAACCTCTGAAAAGCCAGAGAGCTTCCAACAAACATCACTCTTCGCTAGTGAAGATGATATCTCTGCTTTCTCGGATTAAGGAAAATCCCCAGAGAAAGCCTTGTAATCAGAAATTCGGTAATACGGCAGTTTTTCTCCGAAAAATCCGCTGACGAAAAGGTCATCACCACCTCAAAATTGGGATACATTTATGGAATTTCTTCGAGAAGATCTCGAAGAAAAGTATGATGTAACACCCCCAAACGGAGACAGTCTCTCAAGAGACTCGCTTTCCCCAGTAGAGTCGACAAATTGCGTCTCCAACAGGCATCAAATGACCGACCAGACGACTGGGTTCCCCAGCAAGTCTGAAATCAAAAGTTTTTCACATCAAATGGAATCTCCCCAGGAAAATTTGGCGAGAAGTTTGAGGAAAACCGCTACGAATAGCGTCCCTTGTCAAGAAAGTTTATTGACAAAAGAAACTGAGACTAGTTCCTCGGTAGGAAACCATGATCGAGGGGAAGTTTACATCAGAAACTTAGACCAGTTCCTTGGTAGGAAACCGGGATCGAGGGGAAGTTCATATTAGAAACTGAGACCAGTTCCTTGGTAGGAAACCAGGATCGAGGGGAAGTTTACATCAGAAACTGAGACCAGTTCCTTGGTAGGAAACCAGGATTGAGGGGAAGTTTGTATCCGAAACTGAGACTAGTTCCTTGGTAGGAAACTAGGATCGAGGGGAAGTTTTTACCTTTTCTAATCATCATAGCTTAGCAAAAGAAGATGGATTAGCGAACTACCATTCATAACCACCATCAAAATTTCGGGTATTCCGATATTTAATCCGCTGGCACCCCGAATGCCCGAATACCTTCGCCATTCACACCTTCGGGTCCAAGAAGATTAAATAGGGGCATCTGTCATACCCCAAATTTTGACCACTAAGATTCCCATCATTGTGAAAATCATCATCACAATATGGATAAACTTTCATACTCATTAGTCTCCCCAAAGATGGGTGAGTATTCTCTACACTCAAAGAATTAGGGTTCCAAGCCCTCTCAGAGCATTTAGACAAAGGATCAATCAAGGAATGACATGATCTTTAACTTGTATAACCTCTTAAACACCCACAAAAGATCAAGAGGACTCCCACATCAAGAATTAAGCACAAGAGTGCAACATTTCAAGTGGATCAAGCCTCAAGTTCATCTAATACAAAGTCAACTGACGCAGAAAGTCAAAGTTTAACTTTTGGTCAACTTTGAGCTTCACAAGCCATTACTCAAGAAAATATGATGGATGATTTAATTTGATCAAATTTAAATCAAGAAATCATGGAAAATTGTAAAATTGATCAAATTGAAGGAAACTTAGAAATTTTTTCTAAGTTAAAATCATGTTCAAGTGCACAACTTTTCAAGGTTGTAACTATTGGTCCAAGCATCCATTGATTTTGCTTAAGGGCTACTTTTAAAGAGGGTATTTGATACTTCAACATTGTAGAACGAATCAACTCAAAATATCATAAGGATTGAAAGATATAAGTGATCAAAGTTGAGAATTCTTAATGTCAAATGTTCCGACATTTCATAGGACATCATTAATAATTTTCCAGCAAGAATGTCCCAACTTCAAGGATGTTTTTCTCCATGATCCAAGTTGATTCAAGCCAAACCTTGAACATCAAAGTTGAATTACGTAATCTCACCTTTTCAGAAAGTCCTAGAAAGTTCATTTATCATTCTCGAGCAGAAAGTTATGGTCTCTGCAAAAGGCATTGATAAAACAGAATTTTCATGACAGCTTTTAGGACAGATTTGATCACACAAGTTCAAGGTCATTTTTGACAACTTTACAAGTCTTATCTTCACAAACCTTGAACATAAAAGTTGAAGTACGTTATCTCAGATTTCCAGAAAGTTGTAGAACGTCCATTTATCATACTCGAGCAGGAAGTTATGGACTTTACAGTAAGGTTTGCTGCAGCTGTTTTTTAGGACAGATTTTGTGCACTTTTTCTTGTGCCACACAATTTTCAAGCTTTGTCACCATGCAAGAAAAGCATCAAAGATGCAATTCACTTCAACTCAAAATATCATAGTGGATTAAAAGATATAAGTGATTAGAGTTTGGAATTGTTAATGTTCAAGGTTGTCAAATGTTTCAACATTTCATAGGACATCATTAATATTTTTCCAATAAGAATGTCCCAAATTCAAGGATGTTTTTCTCCATGATCCAAGTTGAACCAAGTCTAGGGTCAAACATCAAAGTTGAAGTATGTCATCTCAGCTTTCCATAAAGTCCTGGAACAACCATTTATCATTCTTGAGCAAGAAGTTATGGATTTTCCAACAAGTCCTGCTGCAGCTGAGTTTTAAGACAGGTTTCAGGACAGATTTGCACATTTCTTGTGCCACATGAATTTTTAAGCCTTGTCATCATTTTGGACACATCTGAGGATCAAATCCAAGGGGGATGATCTGATCTCCAAGCCTCCAAAGTCCTTGGAACCAAAAGTAGCATTCCAAACCTAAAAAACCCTAAAAGAGGGACAAGACTCCAATTTTGGTTTGGAGCATTTAATGGATGCTTAGAGGTGTCATGAACTGAGCTTCCTCTAACTGAATTCAGTCAAGATTCATCCAACAACTAGGGAACCAACAACCTGTGCCCTAACCTCTTGTCAATGGCTAGAGGAGACTTGGATTCTCATTGGTCAACATTTGCCAAACCTCTGCTGCAGTTACCATTCACTATTGCTTGTAAAACAAACTTGCTCTACTATAAATAGAACTCATTTGTGCTCAGTTTGAGTACACCAAAGCCATCAAACAGATGCTTTCCTCAAAATCACTTCTTTCACTCCAAAATGCCTTCTTTAGCAAGGTAATTCTGAGTTTTTGAGTTAGAGAGCATTTCCATCACAACTCAAGATCCAAACACATCCAATATGTCATATCTAAGCTGTCCAAACTCTCACAAGTGACCTATAACACCAAAATCACAATGTCACCTCTCAAAACCTCAAAATTGGAGTTTTTTTTGCATTTTTCAAGCCATGTCTTGATTCAGTCACTTTCCAAACCAGATAAAGCCTCAAACACACTCCAAATATCATCCTTGAACTGTCCCAAATGGCCCCCCCCCATCTGGAACACCATTTGAGAGAGTTGACATTTTGGCCACTTTTGCCCATCTTGCAAGAAAGAGCTTAAACTTGCTCCAGAGGTTTCCAGCTGATTCCAACCATCCTAAAAGCTTCTAAGAGGTCATTTGAGGGTGTCCAAAGCATCAAATCATTTCTGGAACAAAGCATTTGGTAGGTTGCCCAAAATCTCCAAAAAAGAGGTAAACTTCACAACTTGATTTCTTTGAATCATGCTTTCCTTTGATGTCCACATACATGCGTCATATTAAACAATTCTTGAAGCAAAAATGTAGTCCTTAATGTGTATGTTGTGATTCTCTTACTGTTTGCACTTTAACATGTTTATATGTGGAGTTTATGTTGTTTTAAAATCAACATGCAGTTCTGGTTTTTTGCTTTGTGCATTCTGTACATTAATTTTTAGTATGTATGAGTGATACCATTAGATTCCTTGCGAAAAATCGGTCAATATAGGTTCTTACGGATTTTAATTTCGTTAAAAATTGAGAGTTATGCGTGTTGGAAGTTTGACGAGAAAAGATGTCGAAAACTACATGTGCAGTTCTGGTTTTTTGGATCGTGTGTTCTGTACATTAAGTTTCGATATGTATGAGTTATACCATTAGATTTGTTGCAAAAAATTGGTCAAAATAGATTCTTACGGATTTTAATTTCGTTAAAAATTGAGAGAGTTATGAGTGTTGGAAGTTTGATAAAAAAATGTTGAAAACTAAAAGAGATGTCGAATGTGATGTTGTGACATCTTTCCTCTTTTTCTTATTTTATCTTCAAAACTCAACCAATTCTTTTACATAGCAAAAATCATTATTTTCCAATTTTCTTTTACACACTTCTTATTCATACTCCATAATATTTTAATCCACAAAAAATCACAAAAAATATTATTATTTGATATATTTTTAATATATTCAAAAATATTGTTTTAAATTGTTTTAAATGCTTTTAAAATGATTTCTTTTTCTTGATTTTTAAAACCAAAATGATTTTAAATATTCATGTGGATAAAATATTTTTTCATAAACCTTAATCATTGTTTATAACATGATTAATGATTTTATTTCATATTTTTATCAGTTTTTACTTGATTTTTCTTTGAAAAATGCCTTTAAAAAATGAAATTGGGGTTTCTTTGATTTTCACCCTAACAAATCTTTTTAAAACATTTTGGGCCTCTAATAGAGTGTAAGACCCAACTCCTCTTTGAGACTAACATTTTTTGGACCTCAGTCATTGTATAAGACCCACGGTGTTTTCAAAGATCTTGGAGCAATCGCCTTTTCAAAAATAATCAATTGGGCCTCTCCTTGAGCTGTAAGCCCCATCACTTGTACAAAAACCTTATGGGCCTCTAATAGAGTGTAAGACCCAATCCCTTTTTAACCAAAACAATTTTGGGCCTTAGATATTGTATAAGTCCCTCTGTGTTAAAAGAAAAAAACCCCCGGCATGATTGCCAGTTTAAAATAAAACATTGGGCCTGTCCTTGAGCAGTAAGCCCCACCACTTGTATAAAAATAAACCTTTGTGCCTCTTGAGAGAATATAAGACCCATCCCTTTGTACAGAAAACCTTTTTGGGCCTCAGTCACTTGTATAAGTCCCTGTACAAATTCAAAACCGCAGTGCAATCACTAATAAAACCATGGGCCTTTCCTTGAGTTGTAAGCCCCAACAATCTTTTCAAAGCCCTTTCTCCTTTGATTTTGAATATAATATTGTTATCAAAGTTTTCTTTGTTGAACAACAAACCCAAACAACATGGAAGCTCTACAACCGAGTAAGTCTTCTTTCACAAACATTTATATACTCGTCATATATCCACTGTGTAATACTAGTATAGTTATTTAGAGTTTTCCCCAGCAACTACGTCTAGCACTAGGTAAAGCCCTGTTGGTCACTCTTAAATACAAACAAAACTAGATCCCCATAGGATTACCAGACACAGTCTTCCCTCCTCTTGGGGTTAAAAAATATGGAGACGTGAAAGGCAGCATTCTTAGTGAACCTTTTCTCAGACTGTCACTCTTAGAAATCTTCAAAGAAACTATACTCCCCAGAGATGATCTTTTCTCCGTGAATGGCATCTCTTGAGTTTCTTCCAAATTCTCGGACTTTCCTGGCTTGATCTATTCTCGGTGAATGGCATGTCTTGAACTTCTCAGGGTTTGGGGACCCACAGGCTTCTTAAAAGCATCCCCGCCTCCTCTTGGGCGTTGTACAAGGACCCTTTCGGCTTATTAAAAGCTCACATGCCTTCTCTTGGGCTAAGTACAAGGACCTAGATACCTCTACAGGTATAGGAACAGAACCTAGTCATTAATTTGCTAGAGCTGTCTTTCTGAGTCAAGTGTCAGACCAGTTAATGGGTTGACCTTCATCCCTTAACAAATCAACCTTCTCTTGGGCATCGTACAAAGATTATTCACTACCTAAGAATCAATTTCTCAAACCACCAGTAGACTTGGACAGTCTCAATACCCTTTGGATTTCCCATTTCCTTAAAGAACAAGAAATAACCCCGATCCTCTGATCAGTACCAAATCACAACCTTACCTTTAATCAGTCCCTATATAAGAACTAATTTTCTCTTTTATGCTGGACCTGTCACTAAACTGAAACAGTCACCAGCATAATTAGCCTCCGTCTCGGGCTTTGTATGAGATACTAAAAGACTCTCTTGTTGAGTCAATTTTATTTCAGCCTCCTCTTAGGCTTTGTACAATGATTCTCCACACACTCTCTTGTTGAGTTTAAAGGACTATCTTATTGAGTCAATCTCCTTTTAGCCTCCATCTCGAGCTTTGTACGAGATACAAAAGCACTCTCTTGTTAAGTCAGTCACTTGTTAGCACTCTCTTGTTGAGTCAAACTTTTAACCTCCATCTCGGGCTTCGTACGAGATACAAAACACTCTCTTGTTGAGTATAAAAGACTCTCTTGTTTAGTCAAACACTTTTAGCCTCAATCTCGGGCTTCGTACGAGATATAAATCACTCTCTTGTTGAGTATAAAAGACTCTCTTATTGAGTCAACCTCCTTTTAGCCTCCATCTCGGGCTTCGTACGGGATACCAATCACTCTCTTGTTGAGTATAAAAGACTCTCATGTTGAGTCAAAACCTTTTAGCATCCGTCTTGGGCTTCGTACAAGACACATAAAAGCACTCTCTTGTTGATTCAACCCTTTTAGCCTCTCTCTCGGGATTCGTACGAGACACATAAAAGCACCCTCTTGTTGGGCCAATAGCCTTCTCTTAGGCTTTGTATAAGGAAATATCGGTTGAGTCAATCAACCTTTTAGCATCAAAATTTGTGCCTTGCTCATAGGATACAAACATCAACAACTCCTTTTCCTTCATCTAATTGTTGTAAGCTGCAAGCCTCTGGATTATTTACATCCACGCCACTGTCCCTCTTTTAGCATGAGAAATTCCTATGGAAAGATGGCATTGCTCTAAACTGAGTTAAAGTCTTATCCTTCAGGTTGAAAATCCCCTATAAAGGAAATTATGGCATTGCTAGATTCACATATCCCAGTTAAAGAAATTCTCGTTTATAACCAGTCACGCAACAGTTATGACAAACAAACCAAATACCCCTCTTTAGAGATGACAAATTCTCTCTAAAGTCAAAACCCTTTAGCTTCATATTTTGGGCTTCGAACAAGATACAAATAGACCCTTCAGCTTCACATCTTGGGCTTTGAACAAGATACAAACCACATTTAGCTTCACGTCTTGGGCTTTGAACAAGACACCAAAACAACCATTTTCCTCCAATAGAATAAGAGGAACTACGATCGCTCTGATTTCCCTGTTTCGTTAAACGGGAATACATAGGCATAAGATTGCAAAAGAATCTTAGCGAGCACACTAATTAAAAACATCAAATCCAATACCTATCCAAAATCCAATGAATAGTCCCGTCATTTCATTCTTAACAAAATAAGCAGAGAGAGGCCCACAATCTAAACCGCATCTGTAAACCAACAGTCATCTGTTTAAACTCAATATGCAAGCAGGGTTAATTAGAGACATCTATTTCCCTTCCTTAGTCAGCTTAATAGGATAAAAAATGAATCGACCTGTAGTACCCCAGAGCGATAGTGCTTAAGACCCACGTCCAAAATCGTTCGCTACAGAAACCAAGATCGAGGGGAAGTTTATTTCAGAAACTAAGACCAGTTCCTTGGTAGGAAACCAGGATCGAGGGGAAGTTTATTTCAGAAACTTAGACCAGTTCCTTGGTAGGAAACCAAGATCGAGGGGAAGTTTATTTCAGAAACTTAGACCAGTTCCTTGGTAGGAAACCAAGATCAAGGGGAAGTTTATTTCAGAAACTTAGACCAGTTCCTTGGTAGGAAACCAAGATCGAGGGGAAGTTTATTTCAGAAACTTAGACCAGTTCCTTGGTAGGAAACCAAGATCGAGGGGAAGTTTATTTCAGAAACTTAGACTAGTTCCTTGGTAGGAAACAAGATCGAGGGGAAGTTTATTTCAAACGAAAACTGAGACCAATTCCTTGGCTAAAGACCAGGATCGAGGGGTAGTTTGCCTTTTCTAAGCATCATTGCTTAGCGAAAGAAGATGGACAGACAAACAGCCATTCATAACCACCATAAAAATTATGGGTATTTCGATATTTAATCATCTTGCACCCTGAATGCCCGAATAGCTTCGCCATTTATGCCTTCGGGTCCAAGAAGATTAAATAGGGGCATCTGTCATACCCCAAATTTTGACCACTAAGATTTCCCATCTTGTGTAAATCATCACCACAATATGGATGAATCATTATGCCTAATCAGTCTCCCCAAGGATGGATGAGCATCCACTACAATCAAATTTAGGGTTTCAAGCCCTCTCAGAGTTCTTAGACAAAGGATCAATCAAGCATTGACATGATCTTCAACTTGTCTAACCTCTCAAACATCCATAATGGATCAAGAGGATTCCCACAACAAGAATCAAGCACAAGGTTGCAGCATTCTAAGTGGATCAAGCCTCAAGATCGCCAGTGTCACCAAATTAGGGTTTGGTCGACCAGGGCCTCCAGATGGAAATTTTCCTCTGGGCATGAGCAAAGGCTTCAATGCACAACCTAAGATGCTCCAAGGGACATCATGAACCCAATCATCAAGTCAATTTTGCCTCAGGGGATGCATTCATAAAAAATCAGGAATTAGGGTTTCTTGACCTAATTCACCCCTAAGTTGACTTTTGGGACAAAACAAGAGCCAAGACCTCAAGAGAAGATTTGAGGGTCCCTAACCCACTACATTGATCCATTTGCAACAATGGATTGGTCCAAGAAGCTTGAGCAACAAGTTTCAAGTTCATCAGAACCACAGTTAGGGTTTCGCGGGAAAAGTCAACTGTGCCTTTGACTTTTGACCTAAACATGCACCCAAACCTTGGGACATGATTCAATACACCCTATAATGTGACGCCCCCAATCTACACCCCTAATTAACAGGCAATTAAAGCACTAAAAGAAAATTCGAAAATTGATCAGAGTATATTTGAATTTGCGGCATAGAAAGGGAGGAATCACATCAATTTGAAACAAACATACACATAACATGCAACACCTGCCCATAAAGATATGCAACTGTGGGGTAGCAATCACACAGAGGAATCTTTGTTCCTTACACCCTCTTTTCAGAAATTAGAATTAAAGCGGAAAATCTAAAATCTGAATAACACATATACATACATATATACATATAAAAAGTTTGTCATACATCAGGTATCATATGTACAACCAAAATATATCATCAGATATACAAAATAATAGCACGCGGCCACCCTAACTACCCGGAGTCACATATCAGAGCCGACCGACCAAAATAATGAAGACGCAACGCTTCACCAAAAAGGAATACCTCCAGTAGCTCTAATCTGCAACGCCTCATAGAGCGTTATCAAACAGCAGAAGGGTGAGAAAAACAACCATAATATAATTGCATAAAATTATATATTAACGCAAAAATGCACAAATAACATATTCTCACCACCAAAGCACCCAGATAAATTATAACAACACACCGTACAATTCACACGTATCAATTACCACTGCACATCAATTATTCACAATACAATCACACATATTCCATTTCATTAATCACATTCACAAATTCACACATAATTAATTCATGATTTATGCAATGCACATAGACCGACACAACGACTCTATGCACATGCCATGCGGGTACCGACTTCCAATGTCTTATGTCTCATCATCAGTTCACTCAGGAACTATTGGAACCATCGCTCGTTACTGAGAATCTCAAGTAACTCCCCGTCGGGCCTACGATGTTCACCCGTCGCTTTAGGTCCTCAGGCATCGCCTCATATTTTCGAGGCACACGACGTTAAGGATTGCTTTAAGTCTCCAAAGGAGCCCACAATCGTCTATACCCATCGCTTTAAGTCCTCAGGCATCGCCTCATATTTTCGAGGCACACGATGTTATAGCATATTCCCTCAGGAATCAAACCGTCTCTCAGGACGTTTCCACAATGCACATTATGATGCTTAGCATACAATGACTCATGACACTCACATTGCATCCATGCACACATTCATAATCATGCATAAATCATCAAATACCACACTTAGCATTTTCTTGCCTTAAGGCCACAAATCATCCTCACAACAGCATATAAGGCATACATATCCAAAGCACACACATATAGCATAATACATGACAATTATGCACCATTAAAACGACAAAGTCGACCATTGACACTATTCATATTTACCGACAAAATAAAATCGGCTAACAAATTCTAAACCATCATAATAAGAAATTACAGCTCAATGGCTTTCCAACGCATCAAACCACGCCTCAAACCGAATCACAGATCAAAAGTTATGCAGAAAACAAAATTACACGAACAGCACTGTTCGCTGGGCGAACCTCCCTCGCTAGCTGCTTCGCTAGGCGAACGTCCCTCGCGAGCATTCGCTAGCTCCTTCGCTAGGCGAATGTTCCAGCGAACCAAGTCAGAACCAAATAGAGCCAAAAACACCCAAAGTTCGCTAGGCGAACACTCTAGCGAACCTTCGCTCATGCCTTCGCTAGGCGAATACCCGTAGCGAACCTTCGCTACCCTTCGCTGAATGGTTCGCTAGGCGAATCCGCGAAAACCTCACTCGCTGCCACCTTCGCCCCAAGTTCGCTAGGCGAACCAAGGAAAACCCAGAATTTTTCTGCGCTGTTTGAAACCCCCAAAGTGATATTTTCCAACCCAAACCATTTCCCAATCAACATATATCAATCAGAACCTATCCTAATCATGCCAACAAGCAAACTACCACCTTTACATCGATTTCCAACCGTTAACCCATCGATTCTACTCATTTTATCATTTTCGACCTAAAAGTGAAAAACATAGAAAGCAAGAGAATCATCCAAACACATACATACATAATCATATACAAGCATAGTATAATCGAGTTTCGCACTCGTACCCGATTTAATTCGATTCTAGGAATTGATCTTGATGATTTTCACACTTTTTCTCCAATTTTTCTCTCTTCTCCTCTTTTTTTCTCTTTTCCCTTCTTTCTTCTTTCTTTCTCTCTACTTTCTCTCTTTCCAATTCTATCTTACTAACTTAATGAAAAATATCTATGAAATGTCCAAAATACCCCCACACTCAAATATCTCGCAAACGTTCCCAAAACGCGATAAAATATATTCACGACTAAAAATAACACATTTTCACACAAAAGTCGAAATTACAATAAAATAATAATAAAATAATCCAAAAAGACTCAATAAAACAAAGTTGGCAAAACGGGGCGTTACAATTCTCCCCCACTTAGAAATTTTCGTCCTCGAAAATCTTACCTGATACAAACAACTCCGGATACGACTCCCGCATCCTACTTTCCAATTCCCACGTCAAATTACCCTCAGCAGCGCCTCCCCACGCCACTTTCACAAATGCAATCTCTTTGCCCCCCAACCGCTTCACCTCGCGATCCAAAATACCAACCGGTAATGCCTCGACCGTAAGGTTATCCCTTACCTCAACCTCGTCCATCGGAATCACATGTGAAGGGTCCGAAACATACTTTCGAAGCTGTGAAACATGAAAAACATCATGCAAATTCTACAGATTCGGCGGTAACGCCACACGATACGCTACAGCACCAACTCTCGCAGATATCTGGTAAGGACCAATAAATCGAGAAGTAAGCTTCTTAGATTTCAAAGCACGACCAACAACAAATCCTCCAAAGACTGAATCGTTCTTTCGGTCTGACCATCCGTCTGCGGATGATAGGCCGAACTCAACCTCAATCTAGAACCCAAAGCCTTCTGTAAACTTTCCCAAAATCTAGATGTAAACCTAGGATCTCGATCCGAAACAATACTTAAAGGAACTCCATGTAATTTCACCACCACACTGATATAAATCTCAACTAACCGTTCCAACGAAAAACTGATGTCAATCGGAATAAAATGCGCCGATTTAGTCAGCCTGTCCACAATTACCCAAATAGCATTATGCCCACGCTGAGTGTTCAGTAATCCCGTCACAAAATCCATCGAAATGCTATCCCATTTCCACTCAGGAATATCCAACGGTTGCAACAAACCACTAGGTCTCAAATGTTCCACTTTCGATTTCTGACAAGTCAAACATGCATACACAAACTGAGCCACATCTCTTTTCAAACCAGACCACCAGAAAATCTTCTTCAAATCTTGGTACATCTTATTCGCACCCGGATGAATACTTAAATTACTCCGGTGTCCTTCCTCCAAAATCATTCTTTTCAACTCCGCATCATCAGGTATACAAATACGACCACGGAATCTCAAAACACCAAAATTATCAATCTTGAAATCCACATTCTCATTCCTCATCAAATCAACGAATTTCAAATCCAGCTTTTGTTTCTCACTAACCGACAACAAAAATTCATTCGTAACTTTCAACATTCCAAGCCTTACATTAACCGAAGTCACTTCACATACCAAACTCAAGTCTCTAAACGACTCCAAAAGTTCCAACTCTTTCACCATCAATGCGGACATATGCAACGATTTTCGACTCAATGCATCGGCTACCACATTAGCTTTACCAGGATGGTAATTCAAGCCAAAGTCATAATCTTTCAAGAATTCCAACCATCTCCGCTGCCTCATGTTCAACTCTTTCTGATCAAATAAATATTTCAAGCTTTTATGATCACTAAAGACTTCGAACCTTACACCATAGAGATAGTGCCTCCAAATCTTCAACACAAAAACTACAGCCGCTAACTCAAGATCATGAGTAGGATAGTTTTTCTCATGAACTCTTAACTGCCTTGTAGCATAAGCTACAACTTTACCTTCCTGCATCAGAACACCACCCAAACCAATTAAAGAAGCATCGCAGTACACAACAAATGGTTCATTAGGATTAGGTAAAATAAGAATCGGAGCTGTCGTCAATCTTCTCTTCAGCTCACAAAAACTCTCTTCACATTGAATATCCCAAATGAATGCTTTGCCCTTACAAGTCAACTGCGTCAAAGGAAGAGCTAGCTTAGAAAAACCTTCAATGAACCTCCGGTAATAACCAGCCAAACCCAAAAAGCTTCGAATTTCAGTAACGGATCTAGGAGCCTCCCATTGTAGAACTGCTTCTACTTTAGATGGATCCATTGCAATACCATTACCTGAAATTACGTGCCCAAGAAAACTCACCTCAGACAACCAGAATTCACACTTGGACAATTTGGCAAAAAGCTTCCTTTCCTTCAAAACCTGCAAAACAATACGCAAATGTTCTGCATGTTCTTCCCGAGACTTAGAATAGATTAAAATATCATCAATAAACACCACCACAAAACGATCCAAATGCTCGTGGAAAATACGATTCATGTATTCCATAAACACACCAGGCGCATTAGAAACCCCGAACGGCATCACCGAATATTCATAATGACCGTAACGTGTTCTAAAGGCCGTCTTCTGAATATCCTCTTCTTTCACTCTTATCTGATGGTACCCCGATCTCAAATCAATCTTAGTAAACACACAAGCACCAACCAACTGATCCATCAGATCATCAATCCTTGGAAGCGAATATTTGTTCTTAATCGTCACCTTATTCAACTGGCGATAATCAATATATAATCGCATACTCCCATCTTTCTTTTTCACCAACAAAACTGGAGCACCCCAAGGAGAAACACTTGGCCTCACGAACCTCTTTTCCAACAACTCATTCAACTGCTTTTTCAACTCCACCAATTCAGATGCCGACATTCTATAAGGTGCCATAGAAACAGGTCTAGTACCAGGAACTAGATCAATAGAAAATTCAACTTCTCTCTCTGGCAGCACATCTGAAATATCCTCAGGAAACACTTCAGGAAAATCACACACAACAGGAAACACCTCCAATGAAACTTGACTATCCACAGTCAAAGATGCAAACAAACCAAACAATTGAGCTTCGTCCGCTAAAAGTTTCTTCAACTCTTTAGTAGACAAGAAACTCGAGTCTTCGTCTTCCTCAAGAGAAGGAAACCTTACAAGCTTATGATAACAATCAATATGCACCCGATTGAATTGCAACCAATTCATTCCCAACACCACATCTAATCCTTCCAATGGTAAACACACCAAATCCATCACAAAGTCTTTACCATAAATGGTCAAAGGACAACTCAAACACACTAAAGAAGTAGTTACTGACCCCATCGCTGGAGTATCAATAACCATCTCACCATCCATCAAAGACAACCCAAGATTCAAACGTTCCGCGCACTCAGACGAAATAAACGAATGAGTCGCTCCAGTATCAATAATAGCAATTAAAGGCATATTATTAATAAAACAAGTACCTCTTATCAGACGATCTGCACTTGAAGTCTGAGTTCCCGCCAATGAAAACACTTTCCCACTAGTCTGAGCCTTCTTCTGATTAGGACACTTCGAACTAATGTGACCAGGTTCCCCACAATTGTAACACTTCACCACATTCTTCCTTTTACAATCAGCTAAAACATGTCCGATACCACCACAATTAGAACACTTATTCACATTCCTCCTACATTCATGCTGGCGATGACCCAATTCACCACACTTAAAACACCTAGGAGCATTAGACATACCTCCTCCACTTGACCTTCGATCAAAATTACTCCTTTGGTTACCTTTATCAGCCGGTGACACATACGGACCACCACGGAACTGTTGTTTCCCTTTCCTGTCACTTACACTTTTATAGTGAGCAGAACGAGCCTTACTATCTTCATCATAAATCCTACAGCATTCCACCAAATCAGTAAACCTTCAAATCCTCTGATAACCAATAGCCTGCTTTATCTCAGGACGCAAACCACTTTCATACTTCACACACTTTGAAAATTCTGCAGTCACTTCCACATAATGAGGATAAAACTGCACAAGTTCCACAAACTTAGCAGTATAGTCAATAACCGACATATTACCTTGTTTTAGCTCTAAAAACTCAATCTCCTTCTTTCCTCGGACATCCTCGGGAAAATACTTCCTTAGAAACTCTCGGCTAAACACCTCCCAAGTGATCTCTTCTTCCTCCTCATCAGCTTCCAACACCTGACGAGTACTGACCCACCAGTCGTCAGCCTCTTCATGTAGCATATGAGTGCCCAGCCTCACCTTAACATCATCGTCATCACAATCCATTACCCTAAAAATCCTCTCAATCTCTTTCAACCACAACTGCGCACCATCCGGATCATGCTTCCCTTTAAAGACCGGCGGCTTATTCTTTCTAAACTCATCATTTCCTGCAGCATTCGGTGCACCCTACACAGCTCGTGCCATCGCTTCCATCGCAACAGCCAAAGCAGCATCATTACGACCAGCCATATTCTGTTCGTCCAAAACAGAAACTATGGTTAAACAACAACTCGCTCAACACAACTCGCCCAATATGCCAGACACAACAGACACAAACTACACAACTGACACGGACTGGCTCTGATACCACTTAATGTGACGCCCCCAATCTACACCCCCAATTAACAGGCAATTAAAGCACTAAAAGAAAATTCGAAAATTGATCAGAGTATATTTGAATTCGCGGCATAGAAAGGGAGGAATCACATCAATTTGAAACAAACATACACATAACATGCAACACCTGCCCATAAAGATATGCAACTGTGGGGTAGCAATCACACAGAGGAAACTTTGTTCCTTACACCCACTTTTAAGAAATTAGAATTAAAGCAGAAAATCTAAAATCTGAATAACACATATACATACATATATACATATAAAAAGTTTGTCATACATCAGGTATCATATGTACAACCAAAATATATCATCAGATATACAAAATAATAACACGCGGCCACCCTAACTACCCGGAGTCACATATCAGAGCCGACCGACCAAAATAATGAAGACGCAACGCTTCACCAAAAAGGAATACCTCCAGCAACTCTAATCTGCAACGCCTCATAGAGCGTTATCAAACAGCAGAAGGGTGAGAAAAACAACCATAATATAATTGCATAAAATTATATATTAACGCAAAAATGCACAAATAACATATTCTCACCACCAAAGCACTCAGATAAATTATAACAACACACCGTACAATTCACACGTATCAATTACCACTGCACATCAATTATTCACAATACAATCACACATATTCCATTTCATTAATCACATTCACAAATTCACACATAATTAATTCATGATTTATGCAATGCACATAGACCGACACAACGACTCTATGCACATGCCATGCGGTACCGACTTCCAATGTCTCATGTCTCATCATCAGTTCACTCAGGAACTATTGGAACCATCGCTCGTTACTGAGAATCTCAAGTAACTCCCCGTCGGGCCTACGATGTTCACCCGTCGCTTTAGGTCCTCAGGCATCGCCTCATATTTTCGAGGCACACGACGTTAAGGATTGCTTTAAGTCTCCAAATGAGCCCACAATCGTCTATACCCATCGCTTTAAGTCCTCAGGCATCGCCTCATATTTTCGAGGCACACGATGTTATAGCATATTCCCTCAGGAATCAAACCGTCTCTCAGGACGTTTCCACAATGCACATTATGATGCTTGGCATACAATGACTCATGACACTCACATTGCATCCATGCACACATTCATAATCATGCATAAATCATCAAATACCACACTTAGCATTTTCTTGCCTTACGGCCACAAATCATCCTCACAACAGCATATAAGGCATACATATCCAAAGCACACACATATAGCATAATACATGACAATTATGCACCATTAAAACGACAAAGTCGACCATTGACACTATTCACATTTACCGACAAAATAAAATCGGCTAACAAATTCGAAACCATCATAATAATAAATTACAGCTCAATGGCTTTCCAACGCATCAAACCACGCCTCAAACCGAATCACAGATCAAAAGTTATGCAGAAAACAAAATTACACGAACAGCACTGTTCGCTGGGTGAACCTCCCTCGCGAGCATTCGCTAGCTACTTCGCTAGGCGAACGTCCCTCGCGAGCATTCGCTAGCTCCTTCGCTAGGCGAATGTTCCAGCGAACCAAGTCAGAACCAAATAGAGCCAAAAACACCCAAAGTTCGCTAGGCGAACACTCTAGCGAACCTTCGCTCATGCCTTCGCTAGGCGAATACCCGTAGCGAACCTTCGCTACCCTTCGCTGAATGGTTCGCTAGGCGAACCCGCCAAAACCTCACTCGCGCCACCTTCGCCCCAGGTTCGCTAGGCGAACCAAGGAAAACCCATAATTTTTCTGCGCTGTTTGAAACCCCAAAAGTGATATTTTCCAACCCAAACCATTTCCCAATCAACATATATCAATCAGAACCTATCCTAATCATGCCAACAAGCAAACTACCACCTTTACATCGATTTCCAACCGTTAACCCATCGATTCTACTCATTTTATCGTTTTCGACCTAAAAGTGAAAAACATAGAAAGCAAGAGAATCATCCAAACACATACATACATAATCATATACACGCATAGTATAATCGAGTTTCGCACCCTTACCCGATTTAATTCGATTCTAGGAATTGATCTTGATGATTTTCACACTTTTTCTCCAATTTTTCTCTCTTCTCCTCTTTTCTTCTCTTTTCCCTTCTTTCTTCTTTCTTTCTCTCTATTTTCTCTCTTTCCAATTCTATCTTACTAACTTAATGAAAAATATCTATGAAATGTCCAAAATACCCCCACACTCAAATATCTCGCAAACGTTCCCAAAACGCGATAAAATATATTCACGACTAAAAATAACACATTTTCACACAAAAGTCGAAATTACAATAAAATAATAATAAAATAATCCAAAAAGACTCAATAAAACAAAGTTGGCAAAACGGGGCGTTACATATAACACCTATGAAATCAATCCATCAAGTTTGATTTAGGTCAAGGACTTGATTTCATAGAGGATCGCACAGTTTGGAATTCATCTGACAAAAAGTCAACTGTACACAAAAGTCAACTTTGACTTTTTGAGATTTTTCACAATTATGGTTCTTTGACCCTATAATGATGTTAATGTGTGATTGAAATCATCATTCATCAAGAAAAATCAAGAAAATTAGGATAACTTGTAAAAGGGGTAACCATAAAAAATTAGAATTTTTCTAAGTTATGGAACAAAGTGGCTAGGGTACCAACTTCCAAGGATCATAACTTGAGATCCAAGCAACCATTTGGGCTGATCCAAAGATGGATTTGTAGCTCTCATGGCATACTTTAAAAGTGTCAACTACACCTCATCCCAATTCTCCATGGATTTCAAGTTATGGAATGGCCAAAATCACAAAAAGTGAAAATGTCACTTTTTTCCAACACTTAGTTAAATTTTTACTAAGTCAGAATCTGCCTTGTCTTTTTTCCAAATGTAGGGGCATTTTTCATTTGGATCCAAAAAGTGTCAAAACAAACTTTGATCACACATGTGTTGTATCATATGAGTGCTTTCCAAAATGGGCAAGAACTCCATGAAACTCCACTTAAACCATGAGATATGACAATGGCAATATGCCTTGCTGTAAACTGTCATGGCAAGGCAGATTTGTGCATTTTGCAAGATTTGCCCAAATTTTACAAATGACAAACAAGTTTATCCATCTGAATACCTCAGGGGGAGACCAAGGAGGGACAAACACTGATCCATCAGCCTCCCAAGTCCTTGGAACCAAAAGTAGCATGCCAAACCTAGAAATGCCTAAAAGAGGGACAAGACTCCAATTTTGGATTGGAGCATTTAATGGATGCACCAAGGTGGCATGGACTGAGCCCTTTCCAACTGAATTCAGTCAAGACTTATCCAAGAACTAGGGAACCAGTAGCCTGTGCTCTAACCTCTAGTCAATGGCTAGAGGAGACTTGAGATTCCAAAATGCAACCATTGGACAAACCTCTGCTGCAGTTGCCATTCACTATTGCTTGCAAAACAAAGTTGCTCTACTATAAATAGAGCTCATTTGTGCTCAGTTTGAGTACACCAAAGCCATCAAACAAATGCTTTCCTCAAAATCACCTTCTCACTTCTAAATTTGCCTTCCAAAGCAAGTCACTATTGGGTTTTGAGTTTGAGAGCAATTCCAACCAAACCAATCATACACACACCTCATGAATATCATATAGAAGTTATCCAAACACTCACAAGTGACCTATAACACCAAAATCACAAAGTCCCCTCTCAAAACCTCAAAATTGGGCCTTTTTGCATTTTTCATGTCATGTCTTGATTCAGTCATTTTCAAAACCAGATAAAGCCTCAAACACACTCCAAATATCATCCTTGAACTTTCCCAAATGGTTCCACACATCTGGAACATCATTTGAGAAAGTTGCTATTTTGGCCACTTTTGCCCCTTTTGCAAGAAAGGGCCAATTTCCATTCCTGAGGTTTCCAACTGATTCCAATCATCCTAAAAGCTTCTAAGGGATCATTTGAGAGTGTTCAAAGCATCAAAATTTCTAGAATAAAGCACTTGGCAGATAGCCCAAAAAGCTCCAAATGAGGTAAGCATCACAACTTGAACTCTTTAAAATATGCCTAGCTTTGAGGTCCACTGATCATGCATCTCTTATACATTTTATATGTGTTGTGTTTAAACCAGCTCGTCATGTAATTCATGGCTGTACCAAGAGGTAGCACAGAAAATGCACATTATGGCCTATTTCAAAACCACTATCGGGTTTTGAAGAGGATTGATTTTCTGGAAAAACTACCACCACCATTGGATTCCTTAGGAAATTCTAGGCCAGATGCATATAAATTTTGTCTCCATCCATGGAGAAATGAGGAAGTTATGGCCTTCACGTTTCTGACCAAAAACCTTGCCATGCCTTGCCTTGGCCAGGCCAAGAACAAGGCAAGCCTTGTATATTTATGGTTGGGGTTTGATACACAGATATATCACCACCCCGGTGGTAAGGCGCACATGCTGCACACAAGAGGTCTGGGGTTCGAATCCCCCTCACCCCAGACCCCTTTTTAATGGTTTTTTCCACTTTTTTATTATTTTTCATATTATTTTTAATTATTAGAAAAATTAATAACTCCCTCAATTTTAATTATTTTTTATTGGTTCTTTTTGCAAAAAATCACAAAAATGTTGAAATATTTTATTCCACTAAAAAATCAAATTTATATTATTTATTTAATATAATTAGTATTTTTGTGAATAAATTCATTTTAATTGTTTTTAAACATTTAAAAGTGAATATTCATTTTGAAAATCAAAACCAAATGAGTTCTAAATCATCTTATGATCAAAACCTCATTTTTAAAACCTTAAACAAAAATCACAAGTGGTTTATTCAAACTTATTTGGTATTTTTATTATTTTTATTGATTTTCTTTAAATATTTACTTTTTAAGGAAAACAAAATTAGGGTTTCTTTGATTTTCACCCTCACAAATATTTTTCAAACTTTTGTGCCTCTAATAGAGTGTAAGACCCAACCCCTTTGAAAACCAAAACATTTTTGGGGCTCAGTCATTGTATAAGACCCACTGCGTTTTCAAAAATCTCGGCGCGATCGCCATTTCAAAACGAAAATCATCTGGGCCTCTCCTTGAGTTGTAAGCCTCATCTCTTGTATAAAAAAGTCTTTGGGCCTCTAATAGAGTGTAAGACCCAACCCCTTCAAAAACCAAAACATTTTTGGGGCTCAGTATTTGTATAAGACCCACTGCATTTTCAAAATTCTCGGCGCGATCGCCATTTCAAAATCATCTGGGGCTCTCCTTGAGTTGTAAGCCCCGTCTCTTGTATAAAAAACTCTTTGAGCTTCTAATAGAGTGTAAGACCCAATCCCCTTTTAACCAAAACCTTTTTAGGCCTCAGATATTGTATAAGTCCCTCTGTGTTAAAAGAAAAATACCTCGGCACGATCGCCAGTTCAAAATAAAACATTTGGGCCTCTCCTTGAGCTGTAAGCCCCATCACTGCCACAAAAATACTTGGGCCTCTAATAGAGTGTAAGACCCAATCCCCTTGTACATAAAACTTTGTGGGCCTTGTAGCGAGCGAAACTGGACGTGTTTCTTAAGCACTGTCGCTCTTTGGGGTTTACTACAGGCTGATTTATTTTTTATCCTATTGTGAGCTTACTAAGGAAGGGAAATAGATGTCTCCAATTAACCCTGCTTGCATACTGAGTTTAAACAACGGTCTGTTAGGTTACAGATGCTAACAATGTGGGGGGGGCCTCTCTTAGGTTTTTTTTAGGTATTTTAAACTTTTAGCGGGGAATACAGACTAGGAAGTTTTGACTGATATACGGGATTTTGGGTTTTTGTTTAGTGTGCTCGCTAAGATTTTTCTTTCAATCTTACGCCTACGTATTCCCGTTTTTCCAAAACAAGGAAATCAGAGCGATCGTAGCTCCTCCTATTCTATGGGAGGAAATGGTGTTTTGGTGTCTTGTTCAAAGCCCAAGACGTGAAGCTGAAGGTAGTTTGTATCTTGTTTAAAGCCCAAGATGTAAAGCTAAAAGGGTTTGACTTTACAGAGAATTTATCAACTCTAAAGAGGGGTTTGTCTGTCACAACTGTTTATAAAGGAGAATTACTTTAACCGGGATGGGTGAATCCGACAATGCCATAATTTCCTTTATAGGGGATTTCCATCCTGAAGGAAAAGACTTTAACTCAGTTTAGAGCAATGCCATCTTTCCTTAGGAATTTCTCATGCTAAAAAAGGGACAGTGGCATGGATGTAGATGATCCAGAGGCTTGCCGCTTACAGCGATTAGATGAAGGGGAAGGAGTTGTTGATGTTTGTGTACTGTGAACGAGGCACAGATTTGATGCTAAAAGATTGATTGGATCAACCAGTGGTTTTCTTATACAAAGCCTAAGAGGAGGCTATTGGCCCAACAAGAGGGTGTTTTTTATGTGTCTCGTACGAAGCCCGAGAGAGAGGCTAAATGGGTTGTTTTATACTCAACAAGGGAGTGATTTGTGTCTTGCACAAAGCCCAAGACAAAGGCTAAAGGTTTTTGACTCAACAAGAGAGTCTTTTGTATCTCCTACGAAGCCCGAGATGGAGGCTAAAGTGGGTACTATTTCAGTTGAGTGACCAGTATATGGGTTCAAAGAGAAAATCAGTTCTTATATGAGTAATGTTGTACTCAGGGATTTTGATCTGAGGATCAGGGATATTTCCTTTTCTTTGAGGAAATGGGAAATCCAAAGGGTATTGAGACTGTCCGAGTCTACGGGGTTCCTTCCTATTCTTGGAGGGTGCTTGAGAATGTCTTTGAGACTCAAGGAAATTAGACTGTCCAAGTCTAGAGTTTCATCTTTTGTACCATGCTTTGAGAAACAGCAGTAGACTCTTGGAAAGACTGTTCTATTAAGATGATTAATTTATGTTCCTATACCTCTAGGAGGTCGTCGGGACAATTTGTACTAAGCCCGAGAGGAGGCTATCATTCCCGGAGGAAGAAACCATTTATACGAAGCCTAAGAGGAGGCTATGAATACTTCTAAGAAGCCGACGGGTCCTTGTACAACGCCCAAGAGGAGGCGGGGATGCTTTTAGGAAGCTTGTGGGTCCCCAAACCCCGAGAAGTTCAAGACAGGCTATTCACAAAGAATAGATCAAGCCAGGAAAGTCCGAGAATTTAGAAGAAACTCAATGATGCAATTCACGGAGAAGAGATCATCTCTGGGGAGTAGAGTTTCTTGACAATTCCTAAGGGTGCTTTTAAGAAACATGTGGGTCCCCAAACCCCAAGAAGTTCAAGACAGACTATTCACAAAGAATAGATCAAGCCAGGAAAGTCCGAGAATTTGGAAGAAACTCAAGGGATGCAATTCACGGAGAAGGGATCATCTCTGGGGAGTAGAGTTTCTTTGACAACTTCTACGAGTGACAGTCTAAGAAAGGGTTCAAAAAGAATCTGCCTTTCACATCTCCATATTGTTTAACCCCAAGAGGAGTGAAGACTGTGTCTGGTAATCCTATGGGGATCTAGTTTTGACTATTTAAGAGTGATCAACGGGCTTAATGCTAGACGTAGTCGCCGGGGAAACTCTAAATATCTATACTATTATTACACAGTTAATATGAGTTTTTGAAAGAAGACTTACAGCAAAACAGCCCCACAATACAGTTATATGTATATGAAAGCAGTAAATGAAAGCGGATAAACACTTACTCGGTTGTAGAGCTTCCATGTTGTTTGGTTAGTTGTTCAACAAAGAAAGATTGAAAACAGCAGTATATTTCAAAATCAAAGGAGAAAGTGCTTTGAAAAAGAAATATTTGGGGCTTATAGCTCAAGGAGAGGCCCAGGTTTTTATCAGTGATAACACTGTTGAATTTGTACAGAGGGACTTATACGAGTGACTGAGGCCCAAAAATTATTTGTTGTACAAAGGGATGGGTCTTACACTCTCTTAAGAGGCCCAAAAGGTTCAAAGAAAAAGAGTGGGGCTTATAACACGAGGGTAGGACCAGATGATTTTTCGTTTGAAATGGCGATCGCGCCGAGATTTTCTTTTAACGCAAAGGGGCTTATACAATATCTGAGGCCCAAAGTTGTTTTGGTTAAAAGGGGATTGGGTCTTACACTCTATTAGAGGCCCAAAAGTTTTGAATGGGTCTTATAGCTCGAGGAGAGGCCCAGTTGATTTTTAAAAGGCGAAGATCGCGCCGTTTACTTGTACAGAGGGACTTATACAATAAGTGAGGCCCAAAATTGTTTGTACAAGGGGGTTTGGGTCTTACACTCTCTCAAGAGGCCCAAAGAGTTTTGAAAATGATTTATGAGGGTTGAATTAATCAAAAACCCTAATTTGTTTTCAAAATGTGTTTTAATTGAATAAAATATTCAATTAAAATGATCAAAATTGTTTAACATGGGGAAAACAAATTGTGATCTTAGATTAATGCTTCATAAATCAAGTTTTGCCCGACAAAATGATTAGAAATCATTAAAATTTGCAAAAATCAATAAGGAAAAAATATTTTAAATGTTAAAAACAATTAAAACATTAATTATTTGCAAAAATATCAATTATATGAAATAAATAATATTTTTGGGATTTTTTGGGAAAATAAAATATTTTAACATTTTTGTGAATTATTAAAAAAAGAATCAACTCAAAACCATTAAAACTTAGAGAGAAATTAATTTTTGAATCAATTAAATAAAACCACAAAATTCAAATATTTGAATTTGAGAGAAATGGCGCCAAGAACAGCTGAAGAACACGCGCGTTTTTCAGTTTTGCCCAGATTTGCATTTTCTATCCAGTCTCACCGAATAATTGACTATATCATGCAATCCACATATCAAATTGCTCGCTTTCACCTCACGATCATGTTTATGACAATTAATTGCATTTAAATTAAGCATAAAACAAGAAATCACGACAAATCCTCAAGAACCCTAAATTCTGCATGAAGGCTGGGATTTTTGATACACGATTCAAACAAAGCAATTAGTTGACGGAAACATTCCATGCATGATTATGAACATTTGGCAAAAGTATTATGAGTTGGAGGTGTTACAGAAGAGTTGTGATGATCTGAACAGCTTCCCTACATCCTATGGAGTGTGTTTGAATGCTTGGACTTGATGGAAATTGGCTGGATCACTTCATGGCATCTCAACTGCAACTTGGTTAAAACCTTGAGCAATTGACTAGTGATTCTGAGAAATCAGTGTTCCAGGTGTTGTTTAAGTGTTTGATCAGCTCCCATATGATGTATATGAGGTGTGTGTGCGATTGGTTTGAGTGGAATTGCCCTCTATTGAAAAACCCGATAGTGACTTGCTAAGAAATTCATTTTTGAGAGTGAGAAGTGGATTTTGAGAAAGGCAAGTGTTGTAGGCCTTTGATGTACTTAAACTGATCACAATTGAGCTCTATTTATAGTAGAGCAAGTTTGTTTTGCAAGGAATAATGAATGGCAACTGCTGAGTAGGGTTGGCCAATGTTGGCAAATGAAAATCCAAGTCTCCTCTAGCCATTGACTAGAGGTTAGGGGACAGGCTGCTGGTCCCCCTGGTCTTGGATAAGTCTTGACTGAATTCAGTTGCTAATAGCTTAGTCCATGCCACCTTGGTGCTTCCATTGAATGCTCCAATCCAAAATTGGAGTCTTGTCCCTATTTTAGGCAATTCTAGGTTTGGCATGCTATTTCTTGTTCCAAGGACTTTGGAGGCTTGGCTCAGTGATTGTCCCCTTTAGATTTAATCCTCAGATGTGTCCAAAGTGACGACAAGGTTTGGAATTGGCTGATTTTGGCAAATCGACCAAAAGTGCAAAAATCTGCCTTGCCTTGGCAGATTTCAGCAAGGCATCTTGCCACTACCATATCTCAAAGCTCAAATTGAATTTGGTGATGTTCTTGGCCATTTTGGAAAGCCCTTATATGATACAAAAACTGTCTGATCATATTTGGTTTTGATACCTTTTGGATCCAAGTGAAAAATCCCCCTACATTTGGAAAAAAGTAAGGCAAATTCTGACTTAGTGAAATTTTCAGTAAGTGTTGGAACAAAGTGACTTTTCTTGATTTTGATCACTCCATAACTCAAAATCCATGAGGAATTTGGACATAGGTCAGTATGAAGCTTTTGTAGAGGGCAATTAGATCTACAAATCAAGCTTTGGATGGGGAAAAATGGTTTTGTGGTTTAGGAGTTATGATCCTCGAAAGTTGGTACCTTTGTCACTTTATTTCATAACTTAGAAATTTTTTTAAGTTTTTATGATTACCCCTTTTACAAGTTATCCCACTTTCTTTGATTTTTCTTGATGAATGATGATTCAAATCATACATTAACATCATTTTAGGGTTAAAAATCCATTTTTGTGAAAAATCTTAAAAAGTCAAAGTTGACTTTTGTGCATAGTTGTCTTTTTATCAGATGAATTCCAAACTGTGCGATCCTCTATGAAATCATGTCCTTGACCTAAATCAAACTTGATTGACATGTTCCATGGGTGTTATAGGGTGTATTGAATCATGTCCTAGGGTTTGGTAGCATGTCCTGGTCAAAAGTCAAAGCTACAGTTAACTTTTCTCGCAAAACCCTAATTGTGGTTCAGATGAAATTGAAACTTGTTGCTCAAGCTTATTGGATAAATCCATTGTTCCAAATGGATCAATATGGTGTATTAGAGACCCTCAAATCATGTCTTGAGGTCTTGGTTCATGATTTGTCCCAAAGTCAACTTAGGGGTGAATTAGGTCAAGAAACCCTAATTCCTGATTTTTGATGTATGCATCCCCTGAGGCTAAATTGACTTGATGATTGGATCCATGAGGTTCCATGGATTATATTAGGATATTCTTTGAAGCATTGGCTCATGCCCAGAGGATAATTTCCATCTGGAGGCCCAGGTCGACCAAACCCTAATTTGGTGACACTGGCGATCTTGATGCTTGATCCACCTAGAAGGGAGCAACCTTGTGCTTAATCCTTGAAGTGGGAGTCCTCTTGATCCATTGTGGATGTTTGAGAGATTAGACAAGTTGAAGATCATGTCATTCCTTGATTGATCCTTTGTTTAAGCACTCAGAGAGGGCTTGAAACCCTAATTTTGATTGTGGTGAATGCTCAACAATTCCTTGAGGAGATTGATGAGGCATAAAGGTACATCCATATTGTGATGATGATTTATACAATGATGGGAAATTTTAGTGGTCAAAATTTGGGGTATGATAGATGCCCCTATTTAATCTTCTTGGACACGAAGGTGTGAATGGCAAAGGTATTCGGGCATTCGAGGTGCAAGAGGATTAAATATCAGAATATCCAAAATTTTGACGACGTCTATGAATGGTAATTCACGCATTCACCTTCTTTCACTAAGCAATGATACTTAGAATAGGTAAACTTCCCCTCGATCCTGGTCTTCAGCCAAGGAACTGGTCTCAGGTTCTGATTTATACTTCCCCTCGATCCTGGTTTCCTACCAAGGAACTGGTCTTAGTTTCTGATTTAAACTTCCCCTCGATCCTGGTTTCCTACCAAGGAACTGGTCTTAGTTTCTGATTTAAACTTCCCCTCGATCCTGGTTTCCTACCAAGGAACTGGTCTTAGTTTCTGATTTAAACTTCCCCTCGATCCTGGTTTCCTACCAAGGAACTGGTCTTAGTTTCTTTTGTCAATAAACTTTATTGACAAGGGACGTTATTCGTAGCGGTTTTCCTCAAACTTCTCGCAGAATTTTCCTGGGGAGATGCCATTTGACGGAAAAAGTTAACGTCAGACTTGCTGGGGAGCCCAATCGTCTGAGTTGTAGAGGTGCACAAACTTCTCTGTTGGAGATGCCATTTGTTTCTACTGGGGAAGACGAGTCTCCTGAAAGACTGCTTTCGTTTGGGGTCTTACATCATACTTTTCTCGGAGTCTTCCCGGTGAAATGCCATATGATGGGATCCAATTTGAGGTGCCAATGACCTTTTCATCAGTGGTTTTTTCAGAGAAAAACTGTTGTACCACCGAATCTATGATTAGGAGGCTTTCTCTCGGGATTTTCCTTAATCCGGGAGAAGAGTGATGTTGACTGAGGGCTCTCTGGTTTTTCAGAGGTTCAAGTTATCAAAGTGGTCGAGGAGCCAACTTCATTCCAGAAATAAACTGGAGGAGAGAGATTGTTCCGACGCGACATTTCCTGATGAGGAAAGAACTGACAACTCGATTGAGAGGACTGTTATCACTAGGGGATAAGACCAACTAGAGTGATAGTGATGCAATATGAATGCGAATGCAAATCAATAATGCATGATGTATGTATGTATATGCTGACAAAACTGACGCGACATACAAACTAATGGATGAACACGACTCAATACTCGGCCGTCGCGGGGCGAAGAAGTACTGTTGGTCCAAAAGTACCAATTCTACCTTGCTTAGGTGAAGTAGTCCTCGCGGGGAACTATGTTGGTCGGGCTTAGGAGGCAAGAGCTCTGCCGAGGGCATCAGATGGGAAAGCTGCATCTGATATAGCTGATCCTTCGTTCAGGCGTACTGGTTTAGAAGGAGTACTTTAATTCTGCACTTTGAAGTTCGCTTACTTCTGGAGAAGCGATTGATGTTCTTTTGATGTTTAACAGTCAAAAGAAATTGCCATCTTTATTTTAAAGCAGAAAATGTTTTACAAGTAAATTCATTTTTGTTTTATTTTAAGAATCGTTAATCATATTAAAATGTCATTCTGTAAAGCTAAAACAAATGAGAATTACAAACAAAAGCACAAGGGCTCAAATTTTATTGATAAGATGGAGATCAACCAAACGCGCGATTCCAAAGATTATTTACAAAGTTAGAAAATGGTAATTTACATGGAAAAGGGCCATGTTGAAACATAACGACCACTATCCTTCTACCAACTTTGAATTCGGGACATCCTGAGCTTTTGTCGAAGATGACCTTGATTGGAGTTTTCCTCCGATGGATGGTGTAACTGCTGCTGAGGGACTTGCCTCTGTTGAACATAGTTACTTGCCATTATCTCTAACTTTTGCCTGGATTGTACTGTGATGTTTCCAATCCACCGGGATGATTTTTTTTCTTTTTATTTTGTCTCTAATTTTTGCCTGGACCGCCTTTTAAGGTTTTCAATCCACCGAGACGTTTTTTTAGGCGAAGTATTTCTTGACTACATCAACGTTTGTGGGGTAGGCAAATTCTTCTCCGTCCATAGTTGTAAGTCTCAAGGCGCCGCCTGAGAAGGCTTTCTTGACCACATAGGGGTCGTCATAGTTCGGAGTCCATTTGCCCCGAGAATTAGTGAGAAATGATTGTATCTTCTTGAGCACAAGGTATCCTTTCCTGAAGATGCGAGGTCGAACCTTTTTGTCAAAGGCTTTCTTCATTCTCTGTTGATACAATTGACCATGGCATAGTGCCATTATTCGTTTTTCTTCGATCAGATTCAGTTTGTCGTGTCGACTTTGACACTACTCAGCTTTGGTGAGCTTGGCTTCCATCAATTCTCGGATTGACGGGATCTCTACTTCTATGGGGAGCACTGCCTCCATGCCATATACTAGAGAGAAAGGGGTAGCCCCTGTTGAAGTGCGGACAAATGTGCGATAACCGTGAAGAGCAAAGGGTAACATCTCGTGCCAGTCTTTGTTGGTTACAACCATCTTTTGAACAATCCTCTTGATGTTCTTATTAGCCGCTTCTACCGCTCCGTTCATCTTGGGTCGGTAGGGAGATGAGTTATGGTGTTCGATCTTGAACTCTACGCACAACTCTTTCATCATCTTATTGTTCAAGTTAGATACATTATCAGTGATGATCTGACTCGGAACACCATAACGGCAAATGATATTGTTTTTGATAAATCGGACCACCACTTGTCGGGTTACATTAGCGTACGACGCTGCTTCAACCCACTTAGTGAAGTAATCAATGGCTACCAGAATGAACCGATGTCCATTTGAAGCCTTGGGCTCAATCATACCAATCATGTCGATTCCCCATATGGAAAAAGGTCACGGGGAAGAAAGAACTTTGAGATACGTTGGCGGTACATGAATTTTGTCGGAGTATATCTGACACTTGTGACACCTCCTCATGTACTTGTAGCAGTCGGGTTCCATTGTCAACCAATAGTACCCTGCTCTTATAATTTTTCTCGCCATTGTGTGTCCGTTGGTATAAGTGCCAAAGAATCCTTCGTGAATTTCTTTCATCAACATGTCTGCCTCTGGTCTGTCTACGCATCAAAGCAAAACCATGTCAAAATTTCTCTTATAGAGAGTATCACCGCTCAAGAAGAAACTACCTGCTAGTCTTCTGAGGGTCTTTCTATCCTTTTTGAATGCCCCAGGAGAGTACTCTTGTTTTTGAAGGAAGCATTTGATATCGTGATACCAAGGTTTGTCGTCTATGACTGCTTCAATCATGAAGATGTAAGCGGGCCTTTCAAGGCGCATTATGTCGATCTTAGGTAGGTCGTTCCATTGACCTACACTAATCATGGAAGAGAGAGTGGCTAATGCATCAGCCATGTGATTCTCATCACGAGGGATGTGATGAAACTCGATTCTGTTGAAGAAAGGTGACAACCTTCTTGCATAATCTTTGTAAGGAATCAGTCCTGATTCGTATGTGTTCCTATCTCCTTTTATCTGATTGATAACCAGGGCTGAGTCACCATATACGTCCAAAATTTTGATCCTTAAATAAATCGCTTCTTCGAGACCCATAATACAAGCTTCGTATTCGGCCTCGTTGTTTGTACATTTGAACGTAAGTCGAGCGGTGAAAGGAATGTGGGTACCCTGAGGGGTAACAATTATTGCCCCAATTCCATTTCCATAATGATTAACTGCTCCGTCAAAGATTAGTCCCCACTAGGAACCTGGTTCTGGACCTTCACTGGGTAGCGGTTCATCGCAATCTTTCATTTTTAGATACATGACATCTTCGTCTGGGAAGTCAAATCCGACTGATTCCTGATAGTCGATCAGTTGATGAGCCAAATGATTGGCTAAAATACTTCCTTTAACGGCTTTTTAAGCGTGGTACTCTATGTCATATTCTGATAACAACATCTGCCAACGGGCGATTCTTCCCGTGAGAGCAGGTTTTTCAAATACATACTTGATTGGGTCCATCTCGGAGACCAACCAAGTAGTGTGATGAATCATGTACTGGCGCAGACGTTTGGCTGCCCAACCCAAAGCACAGGAAGTTTTCTCGAGCATCGTGTACCGAGTTTCGCAGTCGGTGAATTTCTTGCTTAGATAGTAAATGACAGACTCCTTTCATTTAGTTTCATCCTGTTGGACAAGTACACATCCCATTGAGTCCTCTAGGACTGTGAGGTAGATGATCAGTGGTCTTCCTTCCACTGGAGGTGATAGAATCGGAGGATTCAACAAATATTCCTTAATACTGTCGAAGGCGGTTTGGCAATCTTCTGTCCAAACGCAGTCCTGGTTCTTTTTGAGTAACTTGAAAATCGGCGCACATGTGGCGGTCATGAGGAATATGAATCTGGAGATGTAGTTCAAACGTCCCAGGAATCCTCTGACTTGTTTTTCATTTTTCGGAGAAGGCATTTCTTGAATGGCCTTGACCTTGTCAGGATCAACCTCAATTCCTTTCTGGCTGACGATGAACCCTAAGAGTTTCCCTGAACGGACACCAAAGGTGCACTTGTTGGGATTCAAGCAGAGTTTGTACTTTCTCAAACGCTCGAATAGTTTTGACAGGTGGGTCACATGCTCCTCTTCTGTGTTAGATTTTGCAATCATATCATCGACATATACCTCGATTTCCTTGTGTATCATGTCATGAAACAGAGTAGTCATGGCCCTTTGATAGGTTGCCCCGGCGTTCTTCAGACCGAACGACATTACCTTATAACAAAAGGTACCCCATGGGGTGATGAATGAAGTTTTCTCCATGTCTTTCGGCGCCATTTTGATCTGGTTATAGCCCGAGAATCCATCCATGAAGGAGAAAACTTTGAACTTTGCTGTACTGTCAACCAGCATGTCAATGTGCGGTAAAGGAAAGTCGTGCTTTGGACTTGCCTTGTTCAGATCCCTGTAATCGACACACAGTCTGACCTTTCCGTCCTTTTTTCGGAACGGGTACGATATTGGCTAACCATTGAGGATATTCTGATGTGGCAAGAAAACCCGCGTCAATCTGTTTCTGTACCTCCTCTTTGATTTTGATGGCCATGTCCGGGTGAGTGCGTCTCAATCTCTACTTTACTGGCGGACACTCCGATCTTAACAGTAAGTGATGTTCCACGATGCTGGTATCCAACCCTGATATGTCCTGATATGACCAAGCGAATACATCGGGGAATTCTTTGAGAAGCTTTATCAAACTCTCTTTGGCAGTTGGACTGAGCAGTGCCCCAATCCTGATTTCTTTGCTCTCTTCTTCTGAACCCACGTTGATCGTTTCCAATGGCTCTTTGTGAGGTTCAATGCACATTTCCTCTTGTCTGAGTAATCGGGAGATCTCCTCTGGAATTTCGTCGTCATTTTCTTCTTCAGCCTTAAATACCGGGAACTCAAAGTTGGGAGAAGGCATCGGATCGTATGTTTCAACGGGGTTTAAAACAAGCAATCTGCATGACGTGATGATTCGTGTTTAGAAGAGATAGAGAAAATGCAAGTGTGTGCAGTGTATTTTTTTTATTACTGCTTGTTTTTATTATTGAATTATTTTTTAGGATTACCATTTTTTGAGAAAAAGCAAAAAGAGAAAACAACAATTAATGCGGAAATTACAGAACGACGTTATTTTATTAATGAACAAGTCGATTCTTGAAACTACAACCCTATAAAACAAAACTCTGTCACTTTGGGCAAAGCGAAGAGGGAAATTTACAGAAAGCGAGCCCTATAAAAACATTCGTTTCACCTGGGCAGGGTGAAAGGTTAAAGATGGCAATTACTTTGACTTATGAACAATCCTTGGAACATCGACAACAACCCACTAGCAGCGAACTCCTCTGTGAATCACAAAGTCCGGCACCTTCCTTGATTTGTCTTCAGAAATAACGCTGATTTCTGGTGGAGAAGGATCATTGGAATCTGTCTCCCAGGTAGAATTGTCGTGGGAGGATTCCTCTGTTGCATTTTGCATAGCATTTGTGCTCTCAGGTAGATCTCCCCATCCAGTTGGCTGGATGTCTTCGAGACTGATACAAGAGCTTTCAGGAGTGGTGTATTTGACCATGAAGTCGTATTTTCCACTCGGTTGTCCCAAGGTGTCCCACACTTCTTTGGAACTGGAGGAGTCATCCCTCTCGATGACGTTGACCTCGGGAAAGGCATAATTAATGAATTCTAGTCCTGTAAACGTTACAAATTCATCGTCATGTTGAGTAGTTTCTGAATGACCTGAGTGTTGATCCCATGACATGGTGGGGACACAGGTATTTTGTTCAATGATGCTTAGCTGAGTTTCATTACTTGGCTGACTTTCTGGCCCCAAGTCTCCTGGGTAAGGCTGCCATATTGGCAGGCCGTCCATTGGGCCATAGTAATTGTGGTCAAAGTTGTATTTCATCAGAGTGTCTTCCTCTAATGAATTTGGCGGAGCACGACATCCTTCCGGATCACAACCTCCGTTTATCATTTCGACATTTGACCGTGGTATAAATCTCGGACTCTGTGCGGGATAGCAAAATGGCGTAGGCACCTCTTCGTGAGACATATAACCGTCCTCGTTAAGATAGGATTTCCATTCTTCATCTATGTCAGAGGGATCCTCCTCATTGATAGCGTGGATTGCCGGAGGCACTGGGTGAAGGAACCCTCTACTGTGGAAGAAGTTTTGGATGGGATGAAAACTTTCATCGTTAGCAGCTGTCCGGGTACAGGTTGCAGAAAAACCAAGACCCTTCTTTGTTGTATTGCTAGTAGGAATGACAAGTTATCCCCATCCTGTTGTATCGGTACTCTCGACCACTTTAATAGTATCTTTGTATGAGGAAATCAAAGTTCCTCCTCCGGGTTGATCTTCCTTGTGTAGCGAAACCACTTGGAACTGGGTTCCGATTATCCCTTCTGGTTCCACACAAGTGGATGACGATAAATTGCTGACGAGCAAGGCCTGTTCCCCACAGACTGTGATGAGTTGGCAGTTGAAGTGACCACTCCAGCCTGATGTATCCAAGGTCTTCCTAATAAACAACTGTACGTTGCTTGGATGTCCATGACCTGGAAGGTGACTTGGAAAGTGTGAGGACCAATAGTTATGGGAAGGTCAACTTTGCCGATAACCATTTTTCTGGATCCGTCAAACGCTTTGACGAAAACCTCACTGGTTCTCATCAGAGGGCCTTTGAATGATAATCACATCAAAGTGGACTTCGACATAACATTCAGGGCTGACCCTGTGTCTACCAGTACGCTGGCTAAAGCATCGTCCTGGCAGTTGACTGTGATATTGAGTGCCATGTTATGACAGCGACCCTCTTCCGGTAATTCCTCATCACTAAATCCCAAATTATTGCAAGAAGTGATGTTAGAGACAATACTATCGAATTGTCTGATTGTTACATCCTGTTCCACAAAGGCTTGCTCCAAGACTTTCTGTAGAGCCTCCTTGTGCGCTTCTGAACTGAGTAACAGTGATAATATCGAGATCTTTGAAGGAGTTTGTAATAGCTGATCAACAATGTTGTATTCACTCCTTTGGATGAGCTTTAGTATCTCATCATTGTTTTTCGAAAGGTCAGGATTACTGGATTGACCGACTGGTGGATCAGAAACTTCTGTCTGAGGTTCCTTTTCTTTGCTGGACTCTCCAACTCCTCTGTTGAAGATTCTACCGCTCCGTGTTACACGACTGATGTCTGCAATATTCACAACGGAGGGTAATGGAGTTTCCTTTCCATTCTCAATTATTGTTGCACCGTATTTGTAAGGGATTGCCTTAGCTGATTCATATGGTAGTGGTCCCGACAGATAGATGACTATGGGAACCTTCTGGTTTTTCTGACCATCATAAGTAACCTCGATCCGTTCCCGGTTGGGAATTCTTGATTTGTCAAGCAGGGGGGTAATGGTAAAAACATTCCTGGTCCTCTGATGATCAGAGATGATGACAACGTCCTCAATTTGATTGGCAAGGTAGTTCGGCAACCAATTGATGGGTCCGGAACCTGGATATGGGCGAATCTCTCCACGATCCACCTGCCCCTGGAGAGCTGCTCGCACAAGGTAACACCCTTGGTTACTTTTCGAACAGACTCCACAACGTTCATAATTGTGTGGTGGCACCTGGCTACTTTGAATACAATGTAACCTCACTAGGTTAGCTTCTACAGATAGGACATCTTGACTTTGACACCGAGTGGGGTTTCTGTTATTGATACTAATTTGCAGAGTATCTTCATCCATGTAGATTGGCATCCACCAATGATTTAACAAGTGTTGAAGTGCCTCCTGGACAAGGGCACATCCCTGATCGTTTTCGCAACCAACTTTACAGCTGTGATAATTATGTGATATTAGGAATCTAAGTCGGACCTGCTCAACATGCAACTCTACCAAGCTGGTATTCATCAAGCGAATGTCGAAGATCTGAACCATATTGATCTGATAGGGATTCCTATCATGGTATTCTTGGATCCATCCAAGATCCATCTGACGCTGGAGGGCCTCCTGTATGAAAGAGCATCCCTGTTTGTTTACCGAGCAAGTCAGACAAGAATTGTAGTCGTACTGCGGCAGATTATGATACTGGCTTTACCTTAAATGCATTGCCACCAGGTTGACATTCATCGCACGGATGTCGTTGTTCTGAATGACGTTGTAATTCGTATAGACCATATTGACTCCACGAACTCGGTGCTCTTGGATCCATCCGAGATCCATCTGTTTCTGTAGAGCTGATTGCACCACAGAACATCCTTGATTGCTTTTAGAGCAGATATTACACTGATGATAATTATGAGGTGGCACATGGCCATACCCACTCTGTCTACAATGCATCTTGACCAGATTGGTCCTTAACAAGACTACATCATGAATTTGATAGACTTTGTTAAATTCTTTCTCAATCAGGTTGACTGCAGCTTTCTCATGTTGAGGCAGCGGGTTTGTGAGAACATTGGGATTCGCATCTTTGAAAGATAAGAGCCCGCTCCTAACAAGCTTTTGCACGTCAGATTTGAAATTGAGACAATTCTCTATGTTATGCCCTGGACCTCCTTGATGATAAGGGCAAGTCTGATTCACCTTAAACCAAAAAGGCAGATTTTCTGGTACTGTAAGAGGAGACTTAGTCTGGATGTGCCCCTTAGCCAGTAGTAACGGAAATAGTCATGCGTACAACATGGGTATAGGATCAAACCCTGGTGGCCGCGTTATACAGTTGTTATTGTATGGAGGACGAGCCTGCTGAAGAGGCTGTTGTGCCCTTTGCTGATTAGGTTGGCTCTGCGCAACCTGAGGTTGATACGTAGGAATAGGCGCAGGGCTAATAGCAGGAGTTACAGCTGCTACCGGTTGGTACCGTCGCCTTTGCTTTCCGAGAGAGATATTCCCAATATCTTGCTCTTTTTTCTTAGGGAGAGCACTACCGTATCTTTTTGTACTACTCGATGATCCAGCGTCTTTTACCAAACGTCCTTCTCGGACGGCTTCCTCAAGACAAACTCCCATACTCACCATCTCGGTGAAGTCACTGGGCGCACTGGCAACCATTTTGTCATAGTAAAATGAGCTTAAGGTCTTTAAGAAGATCTTTGTCATCTCTTTTTCCTCAAGAGGTGGACAAATCTGAGCGGCAATTTCAAGCCATCTCTGAGCGTACTCCTTAAAGGTTTCCATGTCCTTTTGTGACATTGATCTGAGTTGATCTCTGTCTGGTGCCATGTCCAAATTGTATTTGTATTATTGGACGAAGGCAGTACCAAGATCTCTGAAAGTGTTGATCGTAGTATGGTTAAAACCCATGTACCATTTGAGTGCGACACCGGTTAAACTATCCTGAAAGTAGTGAATCAGTAGGTCTTGATTCTCCGTCTGAGCTGACATTTGCCGAGCGTACATCACCAGATGGCTCTGAGGGCAAGAGTTACCCTTGTATTTTTCAAAGTCGGGCACTTGGAACTTGTGCGGAACTTTCACATTAGGGACCAAGTAGAGGTCTACGGCGTCCTTTCCAAATAAATCCTGAACGGGGATGGCTTGCAGTTCCTTCTGCATTTCCAGGAACTGTTCCTGGAATTCATCCATTCTATCGAACATAGTTTCCTTCTTACTAGAAGGTATTGGTGGAACCTGTCCTTCCGGGACAGTGTGCACCACAGGGGGTGGTACCGTGACTACGGCAGTGAATCTTGGCGTTTCCCGAAGTTTGTAACCTTCAGGAATCTTCAGTATGCCCCTGGCATCTTCGTTTTCCCGAAGTTTGTAACCTTCAGGCCCAACGGCTTCTGTTATGATTCCCTGATCTTCAGTGATCGGCGGAACATATCCTTTTGGGATATAGTTAACAGGCATGCCCCAAGGACGATCTTTCAGCATTTGATACCTAGGATCATACTTCTCCACTATGGGCGTTGAGGTGATCTCTGTGATCACAGTCCTTTGTAGCTGAGCTTCTGCCATGGCTTGCATGTCGTTACGAAGCTTTCTCATATCCTCTCTCAGAGCGTCAATCTCTTCTTTCAACTCTCTGTTCTCCTCCTCAAGATCATCCATCTTTTTCTGACGACTGGCCCGAGTATTGTACGAATGAGATAGTTTGACTCTAAAATCGAGACACAAACGTGGGATTCGTAGGTAAGAAGAATACGCGATGTGAGAATGATGAATGCAATGATTATATTATTGTTTTTTGCTTTAATCAAAATAAACTTCGACAATTAGATTGCAAATATCAAACAGTGGGGAAACCCCTTTTTTATTGAATTCAAAGGATTACAGAAATGGAAATACAGTAAATTACAAGGTACAGAAACAGAAACCTAAGCTAATGGGTCCCGAGTCCTCTCTGAAGAGAAATCGGGTGCTGACTTTGGTGCTTTCCTTTTCTTTGACCGGGGCTCTTGGGCCGTTGTCGGGTTTTCATTACTTTTCCAGGTGAAAGGAGGGAGCAAATTCCTTTGGTCATTTTGATTCTCTACAGCATGTTTCTCCAAAATTTCAATCAGAGCATCCTTATCTTTCAGTAGTTGCTGTATTTTGATGCACTCCACGTTGAGGGTACGGTACTTGTTCTTCCAAGACCTCTTCTCCCGTTGAACTTTGTTGAGAGGAACCTGAAGCTTTTCAGTCTCAGTCATGAAGTACATGACAGACTCCCTCGGTGGAAGAACTCTGTGACGAGGATAATGCATCTTTAGCTTGAGAGCTCTAGTTTGTACCTAGTGGAGATAAGGCTCCACCGAGACACAGTCCGGTTTTCCTAGAGACTCCCGTCCTTTCTTATGAACATGTTTCCAAGCGTGCACTATTTCTGTCTTTAATGCTCTGTCATTTTCTCTTTCCTTGAAGAAAAGACCTTCCAGATGAACACTCCGTGGGACGTGCCTCATCGGGTATCCAAATTGACGACGAACGAGAACTGGATGGTAATTTATATCTCCCTTAGTTCCTATAAGGGGTACGTTGGGGAAGTTTCCACAACGGTTAATGATCCAGATTCCATCATAAATCCTATTACACCAATCAACGGTAGAGTTGGTAAGAGACATGATTTTCTGCGACCAACGTAAGGCACTCTTGTGATCCCAAAAAGCAGCAAACTTAGGCAAATGGGAAATAAACCATTTATAAAGCATAGGTACACAGCATGTGATCTCCCCTCCACTGTACAAATTCCCTAAGTGTACAGAATGATACGCATCGGCAAGCAAAGTTGGCACAGGGTTTCCAATGATAAAAACCTTAATGGAGTTGATATCGACGAAGTTATTAATGTTGGGCAACAAAAATAACCCGTAGGTGAGTAAAACAAAGATGCTTTCAAAAGCAGTCACGTTCCCTATACTGGCGAAGTACAGGGCTTTCTTTGTCAAGAACTGGGCTGGAAAACCTTGTATGCCACCCTTAGGTGTCATGTGAGTCTTGACCTCAGACTCGTCCAAATAAATTGCTCTTGCAATGGTCTGATTCTTTGGAATTTCTTCCAGTCCAAAAAATGGAGCTTGATCGGTAATGTGTAGATCAATCAGATGAGAATATTCCTCTAGCGTTGGTGCTAGCTGGTAATCTGGGAATGTGAAACAATGATAGATTGGATCGTAGAACTGAACGAGCGCATCCATGATTCCCTCAATCACACGGACTCTTAGCAGAGATAGCAAACCTCCGTACTTGGCTCTGAAAGCCTCTTGGTTTGTGATCATCCTCGCCAAACCTCTTAAATCCTCTAGTTTTGGAATCCTGAAGGTGTACTTATGAGTTCTCCTTCTACCGAAATCCATTAACGCAATCCTTTTCTCTAATATTTGCAATCACAGTCTTAGTTTATTTTGAAAAGACAGAGAGACTAGAAGAGAAATTTTTTTTTGAATGTTTTAATGTTTTTTAAATGAATGCGTGAATGCAGCACACAAAAACATAGAAAAAACATGGGATCAAAGGGTCGTTGTCATGGAGTCAAGGCTCTACCCATCCCCAAAGGTTTATACTAGGGTGATTTTTGTACCTGTACTCAAAAATCATCAGCTCCTCCCAGTATAACAAATAGCAAGCGGACCGCCAGCGAGCTGTATGAAATCTTAGAGTAAATGCTATTCACTGAGAATAGATCATCAGCCTCAAATGAGGGTAGTATCGCGTGACAACTATTTTCGATAGTTTTCGCACTACAAAAGGGTTGGCTCCTGAGCTTCTCAGACGTCACAATCGACCCATTGCCTGTGAGAGGGAATGGGTTGCATTGGGAAGTCTCCACTGAGGTTGATGGTCGACCTCGTCGCCATCACTTATCTTAAGTGTATACTCAATCTTTCCACATGCGGCATCACACGCATTCCCATTAGTAGAAAAATAAACATAGATATCAATTAGGAAAAGCAGTATATATATTTGTCCTAATGTCCTAGACTTTTTTAAGAGTTATGAATCTTATGTTCCTGACAGAAAATGGCTCCCCGGCGGAGTCGCCATTCTGTGGTTCCTTCCCCACTTAAAGGGTTTTGACCTAAGATCCTAGTGAATTCAACAAAAAGTCTTATCCCAGCGAAATCTCTTTTCTTCTACCTAAGATATGAAAACAAGCAGGCCCCACGGTGGGCGCCATTTTTCTGTATCGAGCCAAACTGGACGTGTTTCTTAAGCATTGTCGCTCTTTGAGGTTTACTATAGGTCGATTCCTTTTTTATCCTATTGTGAGCTGACTAAGGAAGGGAAATAGATGTCTCCAATTAACCCTGCTTGCATACTGAGTTTAAATAGCGGTCTGTTAGGTTACGGATGCTATCAATGTGGGGGGCCCTCTCTTAGGTTATTTTCAGGGATTTTAAACTTTTATCGGGGAATACGGACTAGGATGTTTTGACTGATATACGGGATTTTGGGTTTTTGTTTAGTGTGCTCGCTAAGATTTTACTTTCAATCTAATGCCTACGTATTCTCGTTTTTCCAAAACAGGGAAATCAGAGCGATCGTAGTTCCTCCTATTCTATGGGAGGAAATGGTGTTTTGGTGTCTTGTTCAAGGCCCAAGACGTGAAGCTGAAGGTAGTTTGTATCTTGTTTAAAGCCCAAGATGTGAAGCTAAAAGGGTTTGACTTTAGGGAGAATTTGTCATCTCTAAAGAGGGGTTTGTCTGTCAAAACTGTTTATAAAGGAGAATTACTTTAACCGGGATGGGTGAATTCGACAATGCCATAATTTCCTTTATAGGGTATTTCAAACCTAAAGGAGAAGACTTTAACTCAGTTTAGAGCAATGCCATCTTTCCTTAGGAATTTCTCATGCTAAAAGAGGGACAGTGGCATGGATGTAGATGATCCAGAGGCTTGCCGCTTACAGCGATTAGATGAAGGGGAAGGAGTTGTTGATGTTTGTATACTGTGAATGAGGCACATCTTTGATGCTAAAAGGTTGATTGGATCAACCAGTGGTTCTCTTATACAAAGCCTAAGAGGAGGCTATTGGCCCAAGAAGAGGGTGTTTTTTATGTGTCTCGTATGAAGCCCGAGAGAGAGGCTAAAAGGGTTGTTTTATACTCAACAAGGGAGTGATTTGTGTCTTGTACAAAGCCCAAGATGGAGGCTAAAGGTTTTTGATTCAACAAGAGAGTCTTTTGTATCTCGTACAAAGCCCGAGATAGAGGCTAAAGAGGGTACTATTTCAGTTGAGTGACCAGTATATGGGTTCAAAGAGAAAATCCGTTCTTATATGAGTAATGCTGTACTCAGGGATTTTGATCCGAGGATCAGGGATATTTCCTTTTCTTTGAGGAAATGGGAAATCCAAAGGGTATTGAGACTGTCCGAGTCTACGGGGTTTATTCCTATTCTTGGAGGGTGCTTGAGAATGTCTTTGAGACTCAAGGAAATTAGACTGTCCAAGTCTAGAGTTTCATCTTTTGTACTATGCTTTGAGAAAAAGTAGTAGACTCTTGGAAAGACTGTTCTATTAAGATGATTAATTTCTGTTCCTATACCTCTAGGAGGTCGCCGGGACAATTTGTATGAAGACCAAGAGGAGGCTGGAAACTTTTAAAAAGTCGAGGGACAATTTGTACTAAGCCCAAGAGGAGGCTATCATTCCCGGAGGAAGAAATCATTTATACGAAGCCTAAGAGGAGGCTATGAATACTTCTAAGAAGCCGACGGGTCCTTGTACAACGCCCAAGAGGAGGCGGGGATGCTTTTAGGAAGCCTGTGGGTCCCCAAACCCCGAGAAGTTCAAGACAGGCTATTCACAAAGAATAGATTAAGCCAGGAAAGTCCGAGAATTTGGAAGAAACTCAAGGGATGCAATTCACGGAGAAGACAGTCTAAGAAAGGGTTCAAAAAGAATCTGCCTTTCACATCTCCATATTGTTTAACCCCAAGAGGAGGGAAAACTGTGTCTGGTAATCCTATGGGGATCTAGTTTTGACTATTTAAGAGTGATCAACGGGCTTAATGCTAGACATAGTTGTCGGGGAAACTCTAAATATCTATACTATTATTACACAGTTGATATGAGTTTATGAAAGAAGACTTACAGCGAACAGCCGCACAATACAGTTATATGTATATGAAAGCTGTAAACAGTCTTCCCTCCTCTTAAATACAAGTATAGTTATTTAGAGTTTTCCCCGGCAACTACGTCTAGAACTAGGTAAAGCCTTGTGTGTCACTCTTAAATACAAACAAAACTAGATCCCCATAGGATTACCAGACACAGTCTTCCCTCCTCTTGGGGTTAAACAATATGGAAACGTGAAAGGCAGCATTCTCGGTGAACCCTTTCTCAGATTGTCACTCTTAGAAATTGTCAAAGAAACTCTACTCCCCAGATTTGATCTATTATCCGTGAATAGCATCTCTTGAGTTTTGTCCAAATCCTTAAACTTTCCTGGCTTGATCTAGTCTCTGTGAATAGCATGTCTTGAGCTTCTCTTGGTTTGGGGACCCACAGGCTTCCTAAAAGCATCCCGGCCTCCTCTTGGGCGTTGTACAAGGACCCTTCGGCTTCTTAGAAGTTCTCATGCCTTCTCTTGGGCTTAATACAAGGACCCTAAAAACCTCTTAAAGGTATAAGACAAAACTTAGTCATCCTTATCTTGAGCAGTCTTTCCAGCGTCATAACTCCGGCCATTTTAGGGTTGATACACATCCCTTAATGCCCGTTCCTCCTCTTGGGCATTGTACAATAGATAAAACTCTAGACTTGGACAGTCTAAGACCCTTGAGTCTCAAAGACATTCTCAAGTTCCTTTCAAACATAGGAAAAAACACTGATCACCCTGGATCAATCTCCAGCCTAAACCCGATCTCTCCCATGAGAGTTCCCCACACATGGACCCACTTTAGGATCTCCAAAATCCACAGCGGTAAGGTTGCCTCCTCTTGGGCTTTGTACAAAGACTCTCCCCAGTGGAGTTAACCTTTTCAGACTCTCTTGTTGAGTCAGTCTCCCCTTTTAGCCTCCGTCTTGGGCTTCATACAAGACACATATACAACACTCTCTTGTTGAGTATAAAAGACTCTCTTGTTGAGTCAAACCTTTTAGCCTCCATCTCGGGCTTCGTACGAGATACTACAACACTCTCTTGTTGAGTATAAAAGACTGTCTTATTGAGTAACTTCCCTTTTATCCTCCATCTCGGGCTTCGTACGAGATACTAAAACACTCTCTTGTTGAGTATAAAAGACTCTCTTGTTGAGTCAAACCTTTTAGCATCCATCTCGGGCTTCGTACGAGATACTACAACACTCTCTTATTGAGTATAAAAGACTCTCTTGTTGAGTCACTTCCCTTTTAGCCTCCATCTCAGGCTTCGTACGAGATACTAAAACACTCTTCTGTTGAGTATAAAAGACTCTCTTGTTAAGTCAAACCTTTTAGCCTCCATCTCGGGCTTCGTACGAGATACTACAACACTCTCTTGTTGAGTATAAAAGACTCTCTTGTTGAGTCACTTGCCTTTTAGCCTACGTCTCGGGCATCGTACGAGATACTAAAACACTCTCTTGTTGAGTATAAAAGACTCTCTTGTTGTGTCAAACCTTTTAGCCTCTGTCTTGGGCTTCGTACAAGACACATAAAAGCACTCTCTTGTTGAGTCAGTCACTTGTTAGTACTCTCTTGATGAGTCAGCCCCTTTTAGCCTCTATCTCGAGCTTCGTACGAGACAACAAATAAAAAAAGCATCCTCTTGTTATGTAAATCGCCTACTCTTAGGCTTTGTATAAGGGAACCTCGGTTGAGTCAATCAACCTTTTAGCATCAAACTTGTGTCTTTCTCACAGCATACAAACATCGATAACTCCTCCTTAGAGATGACAAATTCTCTCTCATCTAATCCTTTTAGCTTCACATCTTGGGCTTTGAACAAGATACAGACAACCTTTAGCTTTATGTCTTAGGGTTTGAACAAGACACCAAAACAACCTTTTTCCTCCCATAGAATAGGAGGAACTATGATCGCTCTGATTTCCCTGTTTTGTTGAACGAGAATACATAGGCATAAGATTGCAAAAATCTTAGCGAGCATACTAATCAAAAACCCAAAATCTCATATCTCCATCAAATCAACCCAAAAGCACCAAATTTAAACACATTACCAAAAACTCACAAATAGTCCAGACACTGTGTTCTTAACAAAATAAATCGAAGAGGGTACACATCTTAATAGCATCTGTAAACCAATAGTTTTGACTGTTTAACCTCAGTTTGCGAGCAGGGTTAATTGGAGACATCTATTTCCCTTCCTTAATCAGCTTAACAGGATAAAAAATGAATTGAACTGTAGTACCCGAGCGATAGTGCTTCAAGACCACAAAAATCTCGCTACAAAGAGTTATGCGCAGAGTTCAAGATCGAACACCATAACTCATCTCCCTACCGACCTAAGATGAATGGAGCGGTAGAGGCGGCTAATAAGAACATCAAGAAGATCGTTCAAAAGATGGTTGTAACCTACAAAGACTAGCACGAGATGTTACCCTTTGCTCTTCACGGTTATCACACATCTGTCCGCACATCAACAGGGGCAACCCATTTCTCTCTAGTATATGGCATGGAAGCAGTTCTCCCCATAGAAGTAGAGATCCCATCAATTCGGGTATTGATGGAAGATAAGCTAACATAAGTTGAATGGTGTCAAAGTCGACACGACGAACTGAACCTGATCGAAGAAAATCGAATAACGACACTATGCCATGGTCAGTTGTATCAACAGAGAATGAAGAATGCGTTTGACAAAAAGGTCCGACCTCATGTCTTCAGAAAAGGAGACCTTGTGCTCAAAAAGATACAATCATTTCTCACTGATCCTCGGGGCAAATGGACTCCGAATTATGACGGCCCCTATGTGGTCAAGAAAGCTTTCTCAGGCGGCGCCTTGAGACTCGCACCCATGGATGGAGAAGAATTTGCCTACCCCACAAATGTTGACGTAGTCAAGAAATACTTCGCCTAAATAAAAAAAAAGAAAAAAAAACGCCTCGGTGGATTGAAAACCCGAAAGGGCGGTCCAGGAAAAAATTAGAGACATAATAAAAAATCATCCCGATAGATTGGAAATCATCACAGTACAATCTAGGAAAAAGTTAGGGATAATGACAAGTAACTACATCTGACAAGGTTGAATCCCTCAGCAGTCATGCCATCCATCAGGAAAACTCCAGTCAAGGTCATCTTCGCCCGAAGCTCAGGATGCCCCGAATTCAAAGTTGGTAGAAGGATAGTGGTCGTTATGTTTCAATGTAGCCCTTTTCCCTTAAATTACCATTTTCTAACTTTGTAAATACTCTATGGAATCACGCGCTTGGCTGATTTCCATCCTATCAATAAAATTTGAGCCGTAGTGCTTTTGTTTATAATTCTTATTTGTTTTAGCTTTACAGAATGACGTTTTAACATGATTAACGATTCTTGAAATAAAACAAAAATGAATTTACTTGTTAAAATTTTTCTGCTTTTCGAAATAAAGATGGCAATTTCTTTTGACTGTTGAACATCGAAAGAACATCGATCGCTTCTCCAGAAGTAATCGAGCTTCAAAGTACAGAATCGAAGTACTCCTTCTAAACCAGCGCACCTGAATGAAGGATCAACTGTGTTAGAGACCGTGTTTCATCTGTCACACCCCCGGCAGACTTCTATCTCCTAAGCCCGACCAACGGTTGTCCCCCACAGGGACTATCTCTCCTAAGCAAGGCAGAATTACTACTTTTGGACGCGTGATACTTTTCATCCCCCGCGGTGGCCGAGTATCCAGTTGTGTTCATCTATCAGTCTGTATGTCGTGTCAATTTTGTCGGCATATACATACATACATCATGCATTATTGATTCATTCATAGTCATATTGCATCACTATCACTCTAGTCGGTATTGTTCCCAGATGATAAAAGTCCTCTCAATCGAGTTGTCAGTTCTTTCCTCGTTAGGAAATGTTGTGTCTGAACACTCTTGTCCAGGTTATTTCTGGATTGAAGTTGGTCCCTTGACCACTTTGATAACTTGAACCTCTGAAAGACAAAAAGACCTTCGACAAACATCACTCTTCTCCATTGCAGATGATATATTCGCTTTCCCGAATTAAGGAAAATCCCCATAGAAATCCTCTTAATCAAAGATTCGGCAATACAACAGTTTTTCTTTGAAAAGTCCGCTGACGAAAAGGTCATCAGCACCTCAAAATTAGATCACATCATATGGAATTTCTCCGAGAAGATCCCGAGAAAAGTATGATGTAGTAACCCCAAGCGAAAGCAGTCTCTCAAGAGACTCGTTTTCCCCCAGTAGAGTCAATGAATGGCATCTCCAACCGAGAAGTTTGTGCACCTCTACAATCAGAATTTTTTCCATCAAATGGCATCTCCTCAAGAAAATTCGGCGAGAAGTTTGAGGAAAACCGCTACGAACAGCGTCCCTTGTCAAGAAATTTTATTGACAAAAGAAACTTAGACTAGTTCCTTGGCTAAATGCCAGGATCGAGGGGAAGTTTATATCAGAAACTAAGACCAATTCCTTGGTAGGAAACCAGGATCGAGTGGAAGTTTATTCTAGAAATTGAAACCAGTTCCTTGGTAGGAAACCAGGATCGAGGGGAAGTTTATTTCAGAAACTGAGACCAGCTCCTTGGTAGGAAACCAGGATCGAGGGGAAGTTTATTACAGCAACTAAGACCAGTTCCTTGGTAGGAAACCAGGATCGAGGGGAAGTTTTACCTTTTCCAAGCATCATTGCTTAGCAAAAGAAGATGAATGCGTAAGCTACCATTCATAACAACCATCAAAATTTCGGGTATTCCGATATTTAATCCTCTTGCACCCCGAATGCCCGAATACCTTCGCTATTCACACCTTCGTGTCCAAGAAGATTGCATAGGGGCATCTGTCATACCCCAAATTTTGACCATTAAGATTCCCATCATTGTGCAAATCATCATCACAATATGGATGAACCATCATACCTCATTAGTATCCCCTAAAGATGGGTGAGCATCCACTACAATCAAACTTAGGGTTTCAAGCCCTCTCAGAGCTCTTAGACAAAGGATCAATCAATAAATGACATGATCTTCAACTTTTTTAAACCTCTCAAACATCCACAATGGATCAAGAGGACTCCCACATCAAGGATCAAGCACAAGGCTGCAACATTCCAAGTGGATTAAGCCTCAAGATCGCCAGTGTCACCAAAATAGGGTTTTGGTCTACCATGGCCTCCAGTTGGAATTTTTCCTCTGGGTATGAGCCAATTCTTCAAAGCATAACCCAAAATACTTTAAGTGAACTTATAAACCCAATCATCAAGTCAATCTAGCCTCAGGGGATGCATTCATAAAAAATCAGGAATTAGGGTTTCTTGACCTAATTCACCCCTAAGTTGACTTTTGGGACAAAACACGAGACAAGGCCTCAAGACATGATTTGAGGGTCTCTAATAAACCACATCGATCCATTTTCAACAAGGGATTCATCCAAGAAGCTTGGTTCACAAGTTTCAAGTTCATCAGGGCCACAATTAGGATTCTGAGGAAAAAGTCAACTGTACCATTGACTTTTGACCAAGACATGCTCCAAAACCTTGGGACATGATTCAATACACCCTATAACACCTATGAAATCAATCCATCAAGTTTGATTTAGGTCAAGGACTTGATTTCATATAGGATCACACAGTTTGGAATTCATCTGATAAAAATTCAACTGTGCCCAAAAGTCAAAGTTACACTTTTTGATTTTTGATCAATTATGGTCCCCTAACCCTAAAATGATGTTAATGTGTGATTGGAATCATCATTCATCAAGAAAAACCAAGAAAAGTGAGATAAATTGTAAAAGGGGTAACCATAAAAAACTTAGAAATTTCCTAAGTTATGGAACAAAGTGGCTAGGGTACCAACTTCCAAGGATCATAACTTGAGATCCAAGCAACCATTTGGGCTGATCCAAAGATGGATTTGTAGCTCTCATGTCATACTTTAAAAGTGACAACTACTCCTCATTCCAATTCATCATGGATTTTGAGTTATGGTTGGATAAAAATGGCTGAAAACATGAAATGTCACTTTTTCCAACACTTGGTGAAATTTTCACTATGTCAGAATCTGTTTCACTTTTTGCAAAATGTAAGGGCATTTTTCACTTGGAACCAAAAAGTGTCAAGACAAACTATGATCACACACATGTTGTATCATATAAGGGCTTTCCAAAATGGCCAAGAACCACATGAAACTCCACTTAAGCCATGAGATATGACAATGGCAATGTGCCTTGCTGCAAACTGTCATGGCAAGGAAGATTTGTGCATTTTCCTCGATTTGAGAAAATTTTGCAAATGACAAACAAGTTTATCCATCTGAACACCTCAGGGAGAGACCAAGGAGGGACAAACACTGATCCAAAATCCTTCCAAGTCTTTGGAACTCAAAATAGCATGCCAAACCTAAAACACCCTAAAGAGGGAACAAGACTCCAATTTTGTTTTGGAGCATTCAATGGATGCACGAAGGTGGCATGAACTGAGCCATTTCCAACTGAATGAGTCAAGGATGATCTCTGAACTAGGGAACCAGTAGCCTGTGCTCTAACCTCTAGTCAATGGCTAGAGGAGACTTGAATTCCTATCGATCAACATTTGCCAAACCTCTACTGCAGTTGGCATTCCCTATTCCTTGCAAAACAAACTTTCTCTACTATAAATAGAGCTCATTTGTGCTCAGTTTAAGTACACCAAAGCCATCAAACAGATGCTTTCCTCAAAATCACCTTCTCACTTCCAAATTTGCCTTCCAAAGCAAGTCACTATCGGGTTTTGAGTTTGAGAGCTATTCCAACCAAACCAATCACACACACCCCTCATAAACATCATATAGAAGTGATCCAAACACTTAAACAACAATTATAACACTGATTTCTCAAAATCACCAGCCAGTTGCTCAAGGTTTTTACCAAGTTGCAGCTAAGATGCCATGAAGTGATCCAACCATTTCCAATCAAGTCCAAGCATTCAAACACATTCCATATGGTGTAGGGAAGCTGTTCAGATCATCACAACTCATCTGTAACACCTCCAACTCAAAAATCACTTTGCTCTTGCTGTCACGACCTTCAAGTAGGCCTAAACTTGGTCATCTCTTAATCTATTCATATTTCCTCGCACAATACTTTTTCCAAATGTTCATAATCATGCATATAATGTTTCCCCTCAATTAATTGCTTTGTTTGAATCGTGTATCAAAATTCTCAGCCTTCATGCAAATTTTAGGGTTCTTGAGGTTTTATCTTGATTTCTTATTCCATGCTTAAAATAAATGAAATTAAAGACCATAGACATGATCGTGAGGTGAAAACGAGCAGATTGATATGTGGATTGTGTGATTTCATCAAGTATTCAGTGAGATTGGATAGAAAATGCAAATCAGGCCAAACTCAGAACACGCGCGTGTTCTTGCCATGTTCTTGGCGCCTTTTTCACAAATTCAAATATTTAAATTTTGTGATTTTATTTAATTGATTCAAAAATTAATTTCTCTCTGAGTTTTATTGATTTTGAGTTGATTCTTTTTTTAATAATTCACAAAAATGTTAAAATATTTTATTTTGCCAAAAATTCCCAAAAATATTATTTATTTCATATACTTGATATTTTTGCAAAGAATTGATCTTTTATTTGTTTTTAACATTTAAAATATTTTTTCCTCCTTGATTTTCCAAATTTAATTGGTTTCCAATAATTTTGTGGATATAAACAAGATTTATCAAACATTAATCCAAGATCACAACTTGTTTTTCACACATGTTTCATAATTTTGATCATTTTAATTAAATTTTTATTTAATTAAAATCCGTTTTGAAATTAATTTAGGGTTTTGATTTTGATCACCCTAAACAAATCATTTTCAAACACTCATGGGCCTCTAATAGAGTGTAAGACTCAACCCCTCTTTAAAACCAAAATATTTTGGGCCTCAGTGTATTGTATAAGTCCCGATACCGTCAAAAAGTTCGGCACGATCGTTGCCTTTTTAACAAAAATCTTTGGGCTTCTCCTTGAGCTATAAGACCTATCTTTATTCATTTTTAAACTTTATATGCCTCTAATAGAGTGTAAGGCCCAATCCCCTTTTAACCAAAATAATTTTGGGCCTCAGATATTGTATAAGTCCCTCTGCGTTAAAAGAAAAATCTTGGCGCAATCGCCAGTTCAAAAATCAAATCATCTGGGCCTACCCTCACGTTATAAGCCCCATTTCTTTACTTTAAATTTCTTTGGGCCTCTAATAGAGTGTAAGAGCCAACCCCTTTGTAAATAATACCTTTGGGCCTCACACATTGTATAAGTCCCTCTGTATATTTTCAAACGTTCGGCGCGATCGTCGCCTTTTTAAACAAAGTCAACTGGGCCTCTCCTTGAGTTGTAAGCCCCATCTCTTGTACAAAAACAAATCACCCTGGGCCTCTAATAGAGTATAAGACACATCCCCTTGTACATAAAAACTTTTTGGGCCTCACATATTGTATAAGTCCCTCTGTACAGTTTTCAAAACAACGGTGCGATCATCGTTAAAACTTGGGCCTCTCCTTGAGCTGTAAGCCCCTACCATCTTTTCAAAGCACTTTCTCCTTTGATTTTGAATTAAAATATATGTTGTCATCAAAACTTTCTTTAATTTCTTTGTTGAACAACTAACCAAACAACATGGAAGCTCTACAATGGTAAGTGTTTATCTGCTTTCATTTACTGCTTTCATATGTATATAATTGTATTGTGGGGTTGCTTCACTGTAAGTCTTCCTTCATATCCTTTAATATACTTGTCACATATCCACTGTGTAATACTAGTATAGTTATTTAGAGTTTTCCCTCCTCTTGGGGTTAAACAATATGGAACAAAGAGAAAGGCAGTATTCTCGGTGAACCTTTTCTTAGACTATCACCCTTAAAAATTGTCAAAGAAACTCTAACTCCCCAGAGATGATCTTTTCTCCGTGAATGGCATCTCTTGAGCGTTGTACAAGGACCCTTCGGCTTCTTAGAAGTTCTCATGCCTTCTCTTGGGCTTAATACAAGGGCCCTGACAACCTCTTAAAGGTATAAGACAGAACTTAGTCATCCTTTGCTAGAGCAGTATTTCCAGCATCAAAACTCCGGCCATTTTAGGGTTGATACTCATCCCTTAATTCATGCGCCTCTTCTTGGGCATTGTACAAAAGATAAAACTCTAGACTTGGACAGTCTAAACCTCTTGAGTCTCAAAGACATTCTCAAGTTCCTTTCAAACATAGGAAAAAACATCGATCACTCTGGATCAATCTCCAGCAGAAATCCGGTCTCTCTCATGAGAATTCCCCACACTTGGACCCGCTTCAGGATCTCAATAATCCTCAGCAGTAAGTCAGCATCCTCTTGGGCTTTGTACAAATGATTCTCCCTAATGGAGGTAACCTTTTCAGACTCTCTTGTTGAGTCAACCACCTTTAGGCTCCCTCTTAGGCTTTGTACAAGACATATAAAAACCCATTCTCTTGTTGAGTATAAAAGACTCTCTTGTTGAGTCAATCCCTTTTAGCCTCCGTCTTGGGCTTTGTACAAGACATATAAAACACTCCCTTGTTGAGTATAAAAGACTCTCTTGTTGAGTCAATCTCCTTTTAGCCTCAATCTTGGGCTTCGTATGAGACAACAAATCACTCTCTTGTTGAGTATAAAAGACTCTCTTGTTGAGTCAATCAACCTTCAGACTCTCTTGTTGAGTCAATCACCTGTTCAAGACTCTCTTGTTGAGTCAACCTTTTTTAGCCTCCGTCTTGGGCTTTATACAGGACAGATAAAAGTACTCTCTTGTTGAGTCAAACAATTTCAGCCTCCATCTTGGGCTTTATATAAGATACATTCTCCCCAACGGAGTTAAAATCCCTTTTATCCTCAATCTTGGGCGTTGCACAAGACAGAAAGAACATTTTCCCCAGAAAAGTCAAACTTCTAGCCTCCTCTTAGGCTTTGTATAAATAAAACCCCGGTTGAGTCAATCAACCTTTTAGCATCAAATTTGTGCCTTGCTCACAGCATACAAACATCAACAACTCCTCTTTAGAAATGACAAATTCTCTCTCAGTCAAAACCCTTTAGCTTCACATCTTGGGCTTTGAACAAGATACAAACCACTTTTAGCTTCATGTCGTGGGCTTTGAACAAGACACCAAAACAACCTTTTTCCTCCCATAGAATAGGAGGAACTACGATCGCTCTGATTTCCCTGTTTCGTTAAACGGGAATACGTAGGCATAAGATTGCAAAATCTTAGCGAGCATACTAATCAAAAACTCAAAATCCGGTACCTCCACACATCAACCGAAGGAAATCAGGTCTAGTATCCTAACCAAAAGCCTCGCAGATAACCCAGACGCTTGTATTCTTAAGAAAATATCCCTGAGAAGGACCCCCCCTATTTTGATAGCATCTATAAACCAACAGTTTTGACTGTTCCACCTCAGTTTGCAAGCAGGGTTAATTGGAGACATCTATTTCCCTTCCTTAATGAGCTTCACAGGATAAAAAATGAATCGAACTGTAGTACCAAAGCGATAGTGATTCGAAACCACGAAAATCACGCTACAGTAGTGTGCAATACAACTCATCTGAAGTTGTTGTGAGATATCTGAGGGAGGATATGAGGCCTCAGGCCTAGATTGTCTTACTTCTCGTCCTGCATAACATTAGGCCTCAGACACATATGTCTTCTATTCCTTTAGGCACAACGCATTGGGTTCACAATATTCTCACAAATAGGCAGATTGATGTAGCCAACATTATTGCTAATGAGTTCAGACACGTGGTGGAGAGTGATATTAAACCAGGGGCTAAGGCTAATTGCCCTTTAGTTTTTCTATGCTTGATTATGTCCATTTGTTTATGAGGTCGAGCTTATAACACCCTTCTACCCAACAGACATTCACGAATAAAATAACAATAATTATCAGAGTAAATTCACCACAAGGGTGCCATATTTCGTCATAACATTATAATAACATTATCCTGCTTCGTAACTGAAAGCTTCTGAGGTTTGACAAAATTTTGGTTAAAACTTAATGAAGAATGCTGCAAATAAAAATGTTGAATACAATGTGTCATACCCCAAATTTTGACCACCAAGATTTCTCATCATTGTGCAAATCATTACCACAATATGGATGTACCATCATACCTCATCAACCTTCTCAAGGATTATTGAGCATTCACTACAATCTAGAATTAGGGTTTTGAGCCCTCTCAGAGCACTAAGACAAAGGATCAATCCAGGAATGACATGATCTTCAACTTTTCTAACCTCTCAAACACCCGTAAAGGATCCAGAGGTCTTCCACATCAAGGATCAAGCACAAGTTTGCAACATTCCAAGTGGATCAAGCCTTAAGAACGCCAGTGTCACCAAATTAGGGTTTTGGACGACCAAGGCCTCCAGATGGAAATTTTCCTCTAGACATGAGCCAATACTTAAAAAAAATGATCCAAGGGACTTCATGGATCCAATCATCAAGTCAAAACAACCTCAGGGGGAGCATTCATAAAAAATCAGGAATTAGGGTTTCTTGACCTAATTCACCCCTAAGTTGACTTTTGAGACAAGACATGAACCAAGACCTCTAGACATGATTTAAGGGCCTAAAATACACCACATTGATCCATTTACAACAATGGATTGATCCCAGAAGCTTGATTCACAAGTGTTAATTTCATCTGGACCACAATTAGGGTTTTGAAGAAAAAGGCAACTGTATCTTTGACATTGGACCAAGACATGCTCCCAAACCTTGGGACATGATTCAAGACACCCTAAAACACCTATTGAATCCATCTATTAGGTTTGAATTAGGTCAAGAACTTGATTGCATAGAGGATCACACAGTTTAAAATTCATCTGACAAAAAGTCAATTGTGCCAAAAATCAAGTTTAACTTTTTAGATTTTTTCACAAATATGGCTACCCTAAGTCAAAAACAATGTTAATGTATGGTTTTTATCATCATTCATCAAGAAAAATCAAGAAAAATAGGGTTACTTACAAAAGGGGCAACCTTAAGAAACTTAAATTTTTCTAAGTTTTTGAACAAAATGGATTTGGTACCAACTTTGCAAGGTGATAACTCCCAAACCCCAAGGCCTTTTTCTTCCATTCTAAACTCAAATGAAAGTTCATATGACATACTTCAAAAGTTTCAACTACATCAAATTCCAAATCCTCATGGATTTTGAGTTATGGATTGATCAAAATCACAAAAAATGAAAATGACCACTTTTTCCAACACTTAGTGAAATTTTCAAGTCAGAATATGTTTCATTATTACCAACTTTGAGGTCATTTTTCACCTTGATCCAAGCTGAACCAGGTCCATTGGTGGACATCAAAGTTAAATTATGTCATGAGAGCTTTCCAACAAGTACTAGATCATCTCCAAATTCAATTTGAGTAGGGAGTTACAACCCTTGGAACTTGGCATCAAAGACTGGTTTCTTCCCAAGGCAGATTATAGGTAATTTGCTCGAATTGGCTAATTTGTGCAATTTCAAGTCTTGTAATCCTTCTAGAAACATTAAAGATCAGATCAAAGCAAAAGATCTCTGAGTCACAAGCCTCCCAAGACAAAAGACCATCATGTAAGCATGTGAAGAGTGCATAGAGCTGGCATGTATCATTCCACAACATTGGAAATGAGTTAATGTGAACTTAAGCATCAGAGGACCATAGAAATGCTGCACTGACCCAAGTCAATGGCTAGAGAAGACTTGGATTCCTTTATTTAACCATTGGAAAATGAGTTGTACCAGTTTCCATTCACTATACCTTGCAAAACAAATCGCTCTACTATAAATAGAGCTCATTTGTGATCAGTTTGAGTACACCAAAGCACCACAACTGATGCTTTCCCTAAAATCACATTCCAAAAACCAAATTTTGCTTCTTCTTGAAGTCACTGTCGAGTTTTCAAATTGAGAGCAATTTTATCTCAACCAATTATCCTAACACTTCATATACATCATATGTGAGCTGATCAAACACTCTCCACTCACCTGTAACACCAAAATCTCAAAGCTCCAAATCCACTTGAAGCTCATATGCAGCTGAGATGCCATGAAGTGATCTAAACATCTCCAATCATGTGCAAGCTTCCCAACACACTCCATAAGGTATAGTGAAGTTGTTCAAATCACCACAACACATCTGGAACACCTCCAACTCCAAATTCGAAAGTCTCTTGCACAAGCAAGTTCAAGTAAGATTGAACCTATCAAACTCTCTATTGCATGCATCATAAATTCATTTGCAAGTTACCGACATGTTTCAGGTAGTCTATAGAGTGATAACCCTCAAACAATTGCTATGTATAAATCGTGTTTAAGATTTCATGAGCTTCTTGTAAAAATTAGGGTTCTTGAGTTCATCTTCTGATTTCTCACTCCACACTTAATATAAATGCAATTACTTTATATGGTTATGATCCTTGATAAAAAACGAACAAGTTTCATGTTTTCAAAAGTTGTTTTTATTGAGTAATCAGAGAGATATGATGGATTTTGCAAATCTGGGGAGGAAGAACACGCGCGACCAAGAACATGTGTTCTTGGAGCCATTTTTTGAAAATTTGAATATTTGAATATTTGATATTTTTATTAATTGATTCAAAAATTAATTTCTCTCTAAGTTTTAATGTTTTTGAATTTATTCTTTTTTTTTTCAAAACTCAGAAAAATGTTAAAATATTTTATTCTACAAAAATTTCACAAAAATATTATTTATTTTGTATATTTGATATTTTTGTACAGAATTTATTTTTATTTGTTTTTTAACATTTAAAAATATTTATTTCTCTTGATTTTTTAAATTCCAACGATTTTCAAATCATTCTATGGATATAACATGATTTTTCAAACATTTATCCATGATCACAACTTGTTTTTCACACATGTTTGATAATTTGATCATTTTTAAATGATTTTATTCAAATTAAAATGCTCTTTTTAATCAAGTTAGGGTTTTGATTATTTTCACCCTCACAAACATTTTTCAAAACACTTTTGGGCCTCTAATAGAGTGTAAGACCCATCCCTTGTCACACACAAACTTTTTGGGCCTCAATCATTTTTAAGACCCGATACGATTTTCAAAAGACGGTGTGATCAATGTTTTTCATATGGGCCTCTCCCTGAGTTATAAGTCCCATTATCTTTTCTTTTTAAACATTTATGGGCCTCTTGATAGAGTGTAAGTCCCAGCTCTTTGTAAATAAACCATTTTGGGCCTCAGTTATTATATAAGTCCTGATACGTTTTAAAAAATCTCGGCGCGATCGTCATTTTCAAAACAATTTTCATCTGGGCCTTCCCTTGTGTTGTAAGACCCATATTTCTTCTTCTCAATCACTTTTGGGCCTCTAATAAAGTGTAAGACCCATCCTTTTTGTAAACACAATAATTTGGGCCTCAGTCATTGTATAAGTCCCTTTGTGGTTTTTAAAACTACGACGAAATCGTCGCCTTTTCAAAAGAATTCATCTGGGCCTCTCCTTTAGTATAAGCCCCAAACTTACTTTTAAAACAACTTTCTTTTTGATCAAAAATTCAAATTCAAAGTATCCTAAAAACTTTCTTCAATTTCTTGAATAACTAACCATACAGCTATAGTTGCTATGCTTGGGCTTGCTCAACTTTAAGTTCCACTATCTTTTCAATATATGCTTGTTTATATATTTCATTTGTATATGCTTGTATATAGTTGCTTAGAGTTTTCCCAAACAATTAGGTCTAGGTCTAGATCAAACCAGTGGTTACTCTTTTAATACAGTCAAAACTAGTTCCCCATAGGAAATTCCAGATACAGTCTTGCCTCCTCTTGGGCTTATACAATATGGAACAGAGAAAGACATTATTCCCGGTAAAACTTTTCTCAAGACTGTCACAACTTAGAAATATTTGTATAAGAAATTCATTTCCCCAAAGAGGAATAATTCCTGGTGAAACCTCTTTTGAATTTCTTTAAACCCTAGAACTGTTCACTAAGGAAAGGATTATTCTCGGTGAAACCTTTCTTGAACTTTTCTTAGGTTTGGACCCACAGGCTTCCTAAAAGCATCCCTAGCCTCCTCAAGAGAGTCAGAATTCCAAAACATCATACTAGTTTAGGGTTGATTCTCATCCCTTAAAACATCAGCCTCCTCTTGGGCATCATACAAAGATCACTCTCCAACTAAGATCAACCTCTTCATACTATTAGACTTGGAAAGTCTCATCTCCTCTTGGATCTCAAAGAAACCCTCAAGTTTCCTAAAAGCATAGGAAAACCCCTGATCATTTCATCAATCACTAGCAGAGTCTGAAACCTCCATAGGTTAAAACTCAATCTTTAAACTTTCATTCTAAATTACCCAGCTAGGGTCAAATTACCACCAATAAACCCTCAGAAAAATTAGAACCTCAAGGTATCTGATATTTCAACTATTCTACACTCAGCAAGAGTTGATTCCCCAATATAGACCTGTCTCTGGATCTCAATAATCCTCAGCAGAAGCTAGCCTCCTCTTAGGCTTCATATAAGAAATTCCCCAATAAGCCTCGTCTAAGGCTTTGTATAATGATTTTTCCTCAGCAAAGTTAGCCTCAATCTTAGGCTTTAAAGATCATATTCTCCAGCTGAGTCAATAACTTTTTAGCCTCAATCTTGGGCTTTGTACAAGACATATAAAACCTCTCCCTAGTGGAGTCATTTCTTTTAGCCTCAATCTTGGGCTTTGTACAAGACAGACAAAACTTTCCCCAAAAGAGTCAATCTCCTTTGTGCCTCAATCTTGAGCTTTATACAAGAGACATATAAAACTCCCTAGTAGATTCAACCTTTTTGCTTCAACCTTGGGCTTTGATCAAGGCACACAAAAATCAATACCCCTCAGAGGAAATCAATTGACATTTTTTTGTACATCACACATCAAAATAGACAATATAAAAATACCATAATTCCAGATAACTGTTGTTAGTGGCACACTTGTTGATTCAAAATCCAAGCTATGGTCCCTGTTTTATCCTGGTAAACTTCCTCTTTCATCTAATTGTTGTAAGTGGCAAGCCTTTGGATTATTTACATCCAAGCCAATGTCCTTCTCTTAGCATGAAAGACTCCTAAGGAAAAATGACATTGCTCTATACTGAGTTAAAGTTTCTTCCTTCAGGACATCACCCTTATAAAGGAAATTATGGCATTTCTTGGTTCCATTTACTCTAGTTAAAGTAATTCCCCTTTATAACCAATCCTTCAACCACTGTGATGAACAGGGGGATATCTCCCTTTAGAGATGACCAATTCTCTCTCAGTCTAACCTTTAGCTTCAATCTTAGGCTTTGAACAAGACACAAATACTCATATAGCTTCAATATTGGGCTTTGAACAAGACATCAAACATCTTTCCACCCATAGAATATGAGGAACTACGATTGCTCTGATTTCCCTGTTATCTTTACAGGAATACGTAGGCATAAGATTACGAAATCTTAGCGAGCACATATATCAAAAACTATAGGTCCAGTGCCTTACCAAAAACAATGGAAAAACCAAAAACAACAAAAACACTCTCTCAACATTCCCAACCTATAACAGTAAACACCAGAAAGTATTTGAATATGCCAAACAAGATATATGGATAACCATATATACACTGGGTAATTTACAACTTCCCTTTGTATAACCTGACCCCGAACCCACCAATCTCTTAGCATTTGTTAAAGAAAACATTTGCGTGCAAGATTAGTTTTAGATACCTTCCCTTTCCTTTCCAGCTTCATAGGATAAATAAGAAATCAAAAAGTAGCACCCAATTCCAACCATTGCAGTAAGGTGGTCTCGTCATCAACAAAAATCACATGCTACGAAAAATGGGGACTTTACTGGGGAGTGTCATACCCAAAATTTTGACCACCAAGATTTCCCATCATTGTGTAAATCATTACCACAATATGGATGAACCATCATGCCTCATCAATATCCTCAGAGATGCTTGAGCACACACTATAATCAAGAATTAGGGTTTTGAGCCCTCTCAGAGCACTTAGACAAAGGATCAATCAAGAAATGACATGATCTTCAACTTGTCTAACCTCTCAAACACACATAAAGGATCAAGAGGACTCCCACATCAAGAATCTAGCACAAAGTTGCAACATTCCAAGTGGATCAAGCCTCATGATCGATATTGTCACCAAATTAGGGTTTTGATCGACTGAGGCCTCCAGATGGAAATTTTCCTCTGGGCATCAGCCAATGCTTCTGGGCACAACCTAAGATACTCCAAGGGACCTCATGGGCCCAATCATCAAGTTAATTTAACCTCAAGGGATGCATTTACCCAAAAATCGGGAATTAGGGTTCCTTGACCTAATTCACCCCTAAGTTAACTTTCGGGACAAAACATGAGCCAAGACCTCAAGACATGATTTGAGGGTCTCCAGTACACTACATTGATCCATTTTCAACAATGGATTGATCCAAGAAGATTGATCCACAAGTTTCAATTTCATCAGGACCACAATTAGGGTTTCGAGGGAAAAGTCAATTGTACCTTTGATTTTTGAACAAGACATGCTCCCAAACCTTGGGACATGATTCAATACACCCTATAACACCTATGGAATATATCCATTAGGTTTGATTTAGATCAAGGACTTGATTTCACAAAGGATCGCACAGTTTGGATTTCATCCAATAAAAAGTCAACTGTGCACAAAATCAAGTTTGACTTTTTAGATTCAAAACAATGTTAATATGTGATTTAAATCATCATTCATCAAGAAAAATCAAAGAAAGTGAGTTAACTTGTAAAAGGGGTAACCATAAAAAACTTAGAATTTTTCTAAGTTATGGAACAATGTGGCTAGGGTACCAACTTCCAAGGACCATAACTTGAGATTCAAGCAACCATTTTGGATGGTCCAAAGCTGGATTTGTAGGTCTTGCTACACTATACAAAAGCTTCAACTACAACTCATTCCAATTCCTCATGGATTTTTAGTTATGGAGTGATCAAAATGGCTAAAAACATGAAAATGACATTTTTCCAACACTTAGCGAAATTTTCACTAAGTCAAAATCTGCCTTACTTTTTCCAAAATGTAGGGACATTTTTCACCTTGATCCAAGTCAAACCAGGTTTAGGGGTGGACATCAAAGTTAAAGTATACCATGAGGGCTTTCCAAAAAGTACAAGACCATCTCCAAATTCCATTTGAGCAAGGAGATACAACCCTTGGAACATGGCATCCTGAATTGGTTTTTACAAGGAAAAATTTGTGCATTTTGCTCGATTTGTCCAAATCTGATAAATCCAAGCCTTGTCATCCATTTGGACACATTTGAGGATAAAACAAGAAGGGAATGATCTGATCCCCAAGCCTCCAAAGTCCAAGAATCTACAATAGCCATGCCAAGGTGGCATGAACTAAGCCTATTCAAACTGAATTCAGTCAAGACTTATCTCTGAACCAAAGCTACAAAGGTTGTGCCCTAACCTCAAGTCAATGGCTAGAGGAGGCTTGAGATTCCTTTTGCATAACATTGGCCAAAGGCCTGCTGCAGTTGTCATTTACTATTGCTTGCAAAACAAACTTGCTCTACTATAAATATAACTTATTTGTGCTCAGTTTGAGTAGACCAAAGCACTACAACACTTACTTTCCTCAAAATCCCTTTTTCTATGCCAAAATGCCTTCTTTTGCAAAGTATCTCTGAGTTTTTGAGTTAGAGAGCAATTCCATCACACCTTATGATCCAAACACGTCTAATATGTTGTATCTAAGCTTTCCAAACACTAACATGTGACATGTAACACCAAAATCTCAAAGTCCACATCCAAAACCTCAAAATTGGACTTTTTTTTGCATTTTTCAAGCCATGTCTTGATTTAGTCACTTTCAAAACCAGATAAAACCTCAAACACACTTCAAATATCATCCTTGAACTGTCCCAAATGGTTCCCCTCATCTGGAACACCATTTGAGAGAGTTGCCATATTGGTCACTTTTTCTCCTTTTGCAAGAAAGAGCTCAAACTTGTTCCTGAGGATTCCAGCAGGTGGTGATCATTCTAAAAGCTTCTTAGGGATCAATTGAGAGTGTCTAAAGCATCAAATTACTTTTGGCACAAAAACTATGCAGATAGCACAAAAAGCTCCCAAAGAGGTAAGCATCACAACTTGAACTCTTTGAATTATGCATTGATTTGAAGTCCATTGATCATACACATCTCATACATGTTGTATATGTTGTGTTTGAACAAATTCATCATGTAATTCTTGCCTGTAACAAGAGGTAGCATACAAAATGCAAATCAAGGCCTATTTCAAAACCACCATCGGGTTTTAAAATGGAGACCTCATTTTAAAAAACCAAGGGCACCATTGGATTCCTTGTGAAATTCTAGGCAGCCTTTACGTTTTGGCTCAAGAACTTGCCTTGCCCATGCCTAAATTAAGGCACTCCTTATATATTTATGGGGTGGTTTTGATACACAGATGTATCACCATCCCAGTGGTTGCACGCTCATGTGTTTGGATATGAGGTCTGGGGTTCGAATCCCCCTCGCCCCAAACCCTTTTGTTTTACCATTTTTTAGTAATTTTCATATTATTTTAAATGATTTGGAAAATTAATTGCTCTCTCAATTTTAATTATTTTTTATTGGTTCTTTTTGCAAAAAATCACAAAAAATGTTAAAATATTTTATTCCACAAAAAAATTAAATTTATATTATTTAGTTAATATAGTTGATATTTTTGTAAATAAATTCATTTTTATTGTTTTTAAACATTTCAAAAAATGAATATCCATCTGGAAAATCAAAATCAAATGAGTCCTAAATCATCTTGTGATTAAAACCTCATTTTTCAAACCTTAATAAAAAATCACAAGTAGTTTATTTAGACTTATTTGGTATTTTTGTCATTTTTATTCATTTTATTCAAAGAATTACTTTTAAAAGAAAATGAAATTAGGGTTTCTTTGGTTCTTGATCTTTATCAAACCTTTCAAAACACTTTGGGCCTCTAATAGAGTGTAAGACCCAACCCTTGTTGTACATAAACCATGTTTGGCCTCAGATATTGCATAAGTCCCGACACGATAAAAAAATCTCGGCGCGATCGCCATTTTTAAAACAAAAATCATCTGGGCCTCCCCTCGTATTGTAAGACCGATCTTTCTTTTTAAAACCATCTTTGAGCCTCTTGAGAGAGTGTAAGCCCTAACCCTTTTGTAAATAAACGTCTTTCGGCCTCAGTTATTGTATAAGTCCCGATGCGATCCTCAAAACAACGGTGCGATCACTGTTAAACCTTGGGCCTCTCCTTGAGTATAAGCCCCAACAGATCTTTTCAAAAACAACTTCCCTTTTGATTTAGGTTCAAATATACAGTTGTTATCAAAACTTTCTTTAATTTCTTTGAACAACTAACAATACAACATGGAAGCTTGCTCACCTGTAAGTTTTAACAGCTTTCATTTATTCGCTTTCATATATATATATATATATATATATATATATATATATGTATATATATATATAATTGTATTGTGGGAAGCTGCTCCTCTGTAAGTCTTCTTTAATATCCTTTTAAATACTTGTCATATATCAATTGTATATATACTAGTATAGCTATTTAGAGTTTTCCCCGGCAACTAGGTCCAGAACTAGGTAAATCCATGTTGGTCACTCTTTAAATATAGACAAAACTAGATCCCCATAGGATTTCCAGATACAGTCTTGCCTTCTCTTGGGCTTAAACAATATGGAACAAAGAGAAAGGCAGTATTCTTCATGAACCTTTTCTCAGGCTGTCACTATTAGAAATTGTCAATGAAATTATACTCCCCAGAGTTGATCTATTCTCAATGAATAACATATCTTGAGTTTCTTCAAACCCCAGAACTTTCACTAAATGATCTATTCTCGGTGAATAGCATATCTTGAACTTTTCTTGGCTTGACACCCACAAGCTTCTTAAAAGCATCCCCGTCTCCTCTTGGCCTTTGTACAAGGACCTCAGGCTTCTTGGAAGTTCTCATGCCTTCTCTTGGGCTTAATACAAGGACCGTGACGACCTCTTAACGGTGTAAGACAGAACTTAGTCATCCTTAGCTAGAGCAGTCTTCCCAGTGTCAAATCTCAAAAAAAAATTTAGGGTTGATTCTCATCCCTTAATACCCTTGCCTCCTCTTGGGCATCATACAAAAGATAAAACTCTTCCACATCAGTAGACTTGGACAGTCTAAATCCCCTTGAGTCTCAAAGACATTCTCAAGTTCCCTACAAGCATAGGAAAAATCCCGGTCATTCTGGATTAATCTCCAGCTGAGTTAAAACCTGTGGGTTCTAAAACCCAATCTCTCTCCCAAAAATCCCCAAGATAGGGTCAGTTTATCATCAGTATAACACTATCCCAAATCAGAACCTCAAGGTCTCTGATATCTCAACTCTTTTGTAAACCTTAGCAAAAGTTGAAAAATACATCTCAGACAGTTCCGCACAAATTCAAGGTGCCTGAATTTGAAAAATACAAGGGTAACTCTTGCCCTCAATGTCATTTGGTGATGTACGCTCAAAGCATGCCAACTCAGACAGAAAACCAACAGCTACTGATCCACTATTTCCAAGATAGTTTAACCAGTGCCGCACTCAAATGGTACATGGGTTTAAACCGCACTAAGATCGTCACTTTCAGAGATCTTGGCGCTACCTTCGTTCAGTAGTATAAGTATAACCTGGACATGGCGCCGGACATAGATCAACTCAGAGCCATGTCGCAGAAGGACAAAGAGACATTTAAGGAGTATGCTCAGAGATGGCGTGAAATCGCCGCCCAGATTTGTCCACCTCTTGAGGAAAAAGAGATGACAAAAATATTTTTGAAAACCTTGAGCTCATTTTGCTACGACCAAATGGTCGCCAGTGCGCCCAACGACTTTACTGAAATGGTGGGCATGGGAGTTCGTCTTGAGGAAGCAGTCCGAGAAGGACGTCTGGTCAAAGATGCTGGAGCATCAAGCAGTACCAAAAGATACGGTAGTGCTCTCCCTAAGATAAAAGAGCAAGATATTGGCAATATCTCTCTCGGAAAGCAAAGGCGATGCCAGTAGCAGGTGTAACTCCTGCTATCAACCCTGCGCCTGTTCCAACGTATTAGCCTCGGGTTGCTCAGAGCCAACCAAATTAACAACAATATAAGCAAAGGACACAACAACCTCTTCATCAGGCTCGTCCTTAGTACAACAACAACCGTACAACGCGACCGCCAGGGTTCGACCCTATACCAATGTTGTACGCAGAACTGTTCCCACTATTACTGGTCAAGGGGCACCTCCAAACCAGGTCTCCTCTTACAATACCGGAGAATCCATCTTTTTGGTTCAAAGCGAATCAGACTTGCCCTTATCATCAAGGAGGGCTAGGGCATAACATAGAAAACTGTCTCAGCTTCAAATCCGACGTACAGAAGCTTGTCAGGAATGGGGTCCTATCCTTCAAGGATACAAATCCAAACGTTCAGACAAACCTGTTAGCTCAACACGAGAAAGCTGTGGTAAATTTGATAGAGGAAGAGTCTAAACACAGCTATCAAATTCATGATGTACTCTTATTCGGAACCAACCTGGTCAAGATGCATTGCAGACGGAGTGGATACAGTCATGTACCGTCTCATAATTATCACCAGTGTGATATCAGCTCTAAAGACAATCAAGGATGTTCTGTGGTGCAATCAGCTCTACAGGAACGAATGGATCCAAGATCACTGAATTCTTAAGGTCAACATGACTTATACAAATTCCAACATCATCCAAAACCACGACATCCGTGCAATGAATGTCAACTTAGTGGCAATGCACTCAAGACAAAGCCAACATCATAATCTACCACGGCACGATTACGATTCCTGTCTGACATGCTCGGTAAACAATCGGGGATGCTCTTTTATACAAGAGGCCCTCCAGCGTCTGATGGATCTTGGATGGATTCAAGATTATCATGATAGAAGTCATTATTAAGTGAATATGATTCAAATCTTTAATATTCGCTTGATGAATACCAGCTTGGTGGAATTACACGCTACACAAGTCCAGCTTAGTTTTCTGACTTCGCATGATTATCAAAACTGCAAAGTTTGTCATGAGAGTGACCAAGGATGTGCACTCGTTCAAAGGACACCGCAACACTTGTTAAACCACTGGTGGCTTCCGATCTATCTAGATGAAGACACACAACAAGTCAATATGATTAACGGGAACCCTACTAGGCATCAGAATCAGGATGTTAGATCAATGAAGATAGATCTAGTAAGGTTACACTGCATACAAAGCGGACGTGGCCGGGTGCCACCACACAACTATGAGTGCTGGAGAGTTTGCTCAGAGAATAATCAAGGATGCTACCTCGTACGAGCAGCCCTTCTAAGTAAGTTGGACCACAAGGAGATTCAACCATGGTCAAGCTCTGGTTCAATGTCAAGCTATCATCAAGGCAAAGATGTTGTTTTAATACCTAAACGAGAAGTGGCCAAATATGTGTGTGCCATAATCCCTCTACTCCATGAATCGAGAGTTTCCCTCGATAGTGGAAGGATTCTCAACCTCGAACCAATTGAGGCAAGCTACGATGGTCAGAAAAATCAGAAGGCTCCTGTAGTTATCTATCTACCAGGACCAGTACCGTACAAATCCGTTAAAGATATCCCTTACAAGTACGGTGCAACAACAATTGAAAATGGAAAGGAAACTCCTTTACCCTCCTTCGTGAATATTGCAGACATCATTCGGGTAACACGGAGTGGTCGAATCTTCAACCGAGGAGTTGGAGAACCTACCAAAGAAAAGGAACCTCAAACGAAAGTTCCCAGTCAACCAGTCAGTCAATCCAGTAATCCCGACTTTTCAAAGAACAATGATGAGATGCTGAAACTCATCCAAAAGCGTAAGTACATCATTGTTGATCAATTGTTGCAAATTCCTTCAAAAATCTCTGTGCTGTCTCTTTTACTCAGTTCCGAAGCTCACAGGGAGGCTCTACAGGAATTCGACAGCATCATCTCCAACATCACTTCCTGCAATAACTTGGGGTTTAGTGATGAAGAACTGTCGGAAGAAGGCAAAAGTCATAACATGGCACTTAATATCACAGTCAACTGCCGGGACGATGCTTTAGCCAGCGTACTGGTAGACACCGGATTAGCTCTAAATGTTATGCCAAAGTCTACTCTAATGCGACTATCATTTCAAAGATCTCCGATGAGAGGCAGTGAGGTCATCGTCAAATCATTTGGCGGATCCCAGAAAACAGTTATCGGCGAAGTCGACCTTCCCATAACTATCGGTCCTCACACTTTCCAAGTCTCTTTCCAGGTCATGGACATCCGTGCAGCATACAGCTGTTTGTTAGGAAGACCTTGGATACACGAAGCTGGGGCAGTCACTTCGACACTTCACCAGAAGCTAAAGTTCGTCAAGAATGGCCAACTAGTCACAATATGCGGAGAGCAAGCCTTGATCGTGAGCAACTTATCATCGTCCACTTATGTAGAACCAGAGGAGGTTGTAGGAACCCAATTCCAAGCACTTTCGGTGAGCAACGACAACCGGTCAGAAAAAGGAACATCGATTTCCTCGTACAAAGATGCTCTCGAAGTAATCAAAAGTAACAATGCAAAAGGATGGGGACAACTTGTCATTCCTACTGACAACAAGACAAAGAAAGGTATTGGTTTTTCCTCAACCAGTACCCAGACTGCACACAACGATGAAAGTCTTCATCCCATTCAGGACTTCTTCCACAGTGGAGGTTTCCTTCACCCAGTGTCTCAAGAAGTACATACCATCAACGAGGGAGATTCTTCCGATACCGATGAAGAGTGGAAGTCCTATCTTAATGAGGACGGTTATATGTCTCAGGAAGAGGTGCCTATTCCATTTTACTATCCCTCACAGAGTCTAAGATATATACCAAGGTCAGATGTCAAAATGATATACGGAGATTGTGATCCAGAAGGATGCCGTGCTCCACCAAACTCATTAGAGGAGGACACTCTGATGAAAGACAACTTTGACCTTGACTATTATGGCCCAATGGATGGCCTGCCTATCTGGCAGCCGTACCCAGGAGATTCGGGGCAAAAGAGTCAGCTGAACGATGCATATCAACTAAGCATCATTGAAAAGAATACCTGTGTCCCAACCAAATCATGGGATCCTTACTCAGGGTATTCAGAAGATATTCAGTACAACGATGAATTTGCAAATATTACAGGACAGGAGTTCCTTAACTACGCTTTTCCTGAGGTCAACGTCATCGAAAGGGATGACTCTTCCAGTTCCAAGGAAGTGTGGGAAACCTTAGGACAACCGAGTGGCAAATACGACTTCATGGTCAAGTACACTGCTCCTGAAAGGTCTCGTATCAGGCTCAAAGACATCCAGCCAACTGGATGGGGAGATCCTCCTGAGAGCGCAAACACTGTGCAAGATACAGCTGAAGAATCCTCCTATGACAACTCTGCCTGGGAGACAGATTCCAATGATCCTGCTCCACCAGAAATTAGCGTCATTTCTGAAGACAAACCAAGAAGGAAGGTACCAGACTTTGTGATTCACCGAGGACTTCCCCGCCAATGGGTTACTATCAACGTTCCAAAATTCGTTCATAAGTCTATGTAATTGTCGTCTTTATTTTAACCTTTCACCTTGCCCAGGTGAAACAGATATTTTGATAGGGCTCACTTTCTATAAATGTCTCTCTTCGCTTCGTCCAAAACGACAGAGTATTGTTTTATAGGGCTGTAGTTTCAAGAATCGACAAAATCATAAATAAAATAACGTCGTTATGTAATTTTCGCATTTATTGATGTTTTCTCTTTTCGCTATTTCAGAAAATGGTAATCCAAAAAACAACTCAAATAATAAAAACAGGCAGTTTTCGGAAAATACACTGCATACACTCTTGCATTCTCTCTATCTCTTCTAAAAATAAATCATCACGTCATGCAAATTGCTTGTTTTAAACCCCATTGAAACATACGATCCAATGCCTTCTCCCAACTTTGAATTCCTGGTATTTAAGGCTGAAGAAGAAAATGACGAAGAAATTCCAGAAGAGATCTCCCGATTACTCAGGCAGGAGGAAAGGTTCATTGAACCTCACAAAGAGCCGTTGGAAACGGTCAAATTGCGTTCAGAAGAAGAGAGAAAAGAAGTGAAGATTGGGCCACTTCTCAGTCAGATTGTCAAAGAAAGTTTGATAAAGCATCTCAAAGAGTTTCCCGATGTATTCACTTGGTCCTATCAGGACATGCCAGGGTTAGATACCAGCATCGTGGAGCACACCTATTATTGAGATCAGAATGTCCGCCGGAAAAACAAAGACTAAGACGGACTCATCTAGACATGGCCATCAAAATCAAAGAGGAAGTACAGAAATAGAATGACACGGGTTTTCTCGCCATATCAGAATATCCTCAATGGCTAGCCAACATAGTACCAGTTTCGAAAAAGGAAGGAAAGGTCAGAATGTGTGTAGACTACAGGGATATGAACAAAGCAAGTCCAAAGGATGATTTTCCCTTACCACACATAGACATGCTGGTAGACAGTAGAGCAAAGTTCAAAGTCTTCTCCTTCATGAATGGATTCTCGGGCTATAACCAAATAAAAATGGCACCGGAAGACATGGAGAAAACTTCATTCATCACCTCATGGGGCACCTTTTGTTACAAGGTAATGCCGTTGGGTTTGAAGAACGTCGGGGCAACCTATCAAAGGGCCATGGCTACTTTGTTCCACGACATGATTCACCAAGAAATAGAAGTGTATGTCGATGATATGATTGCCAAATCTAAGATAGAAGAGGAGCATGTGACCCACCTGTCAAAACTATTCAAGCGTCTGAGAAAATACAAACTCCGCTAGAATCCCAGTAAGTGCACATTCGGTGTCCATTCAGGGAAACTGCTAGGGTTCATCGTCAGCCAGAAAGGAATTGAGGTTGATCCTGACAAGGTCAAGGCCATTCAAGAAATGCCTTCTCCAAAGACTAAAAACAAAGTCAGGGGAATCCTAGGACGTCTGAACTACATTTCCAAATTTATATTCCTCATGACCGTGACATGTGCGCCAATCTTAAAATTACTCAAAAAGAATCCAGACTGCATTTGGATAGAAGACTGCCAGACCGCCTTCGACAGTATCAAAGGATACCTGTTGAATCCACCAATTTTATCACCTTCAGTAGAGGGAAGACCGTTGATCATCTACCTAACAGTCTTGGAAGACTCAATGGGTTGTGTACTCGGCCAGCAGGATGAAACCAAAAGGAAAGAATCTGCCATCTACTATTTGAGCAAGAAATTCACCGACTGCGAGATTCGGTATACTATGCTTGAGAAAACTTGATGCACTCTGGCTTGGGCAACCAAATGTCTTCGCCAATATATGATTGTCACACTACTTGGTTAATCTCTAAAATGGATCCAATCAAGTACGTCTTTGAAAAGCCTGCTCTCACGGGAAGGATAGCCCGTTGGCAGATGTTGTTATCAGAATACGACATCGAGTACCATACTCTGAAAGTAGTCAAAGGAAGTGTTTTAGCCAATCATTTGGCTCATCAACCGATTGACGATCAGTAATCAGTCAGATTTGACTTCACAGACGAAGATGTTATGTACTTGAAAATGAAATACTGCGATGAACCGCTACCCAGTGAAGGGCCAGAACCAGGTTTCCAATGGGGACTAATCTTTGACGGAGCTATCAATCATTTTGGAAATAGAATTGGGGCAATCATCATAACACCTCAGGGTACCCACATTCCTTTCACCGCCCGACTGACATTCAAGTGCACAAATAACGAGGCCGAATACGAAGCTTGCATCATGGCTCTCGAGGAAGCGGTCGACTTAAGGATCAAGAACTTGGATGTATATGGCGACTCAACCCTGGTTATTAATCAGATAAAAGGAGATTGGAACATATACCAATCAGGATTGATTCCTTACAAAGACTACATGAGAAGGTTATTACCATTCTTCAACAGGATCGGGTTTCATCACATCCCTCGTGAGGAGAATCACATGGCTGATGCACTAGCCACTCTCTCTTCCATGATTAGTATAGGTCAAAGGAACGACATACCTAAGATCGACATAATGCGCCTTGAAAGGCCAGCTTACATCTTCACGATCGAAGCAGTCATAGACGACAAACCTTGGTATCACGATATCAAATGCTTCCTTCAGGAACAAGAATACCCACCTGGGACATCCAAAAAAGACAGAAAAACCCTCAGAAGGCTAGCAAGCAGCTTCTTCCTGAGTGATGATACACTCTATAAGAGAAACTTCGACATGGTCCTGCTCCGATGCGTAGATAGACCAGAAGCAAACATGCTGATAAAAGAAATTCACGAAGGAACCTTTGGCACTCATGCCAATGGACACAAAATGGCGAGAAAAATTCTGAGAGCAGGGTACTATTGGTTGAAAATGGAATCCGATTGCTACAAGTACATGAGGAGATGTCACAAGTGTCAGATATACTCAAACAAAATCCATGAACTGCCAACGCATCTCAAAGTTCTTTCTTCCCCATGGCCTTTTTCCATATGGGGAATCGACATGATTGGCATGATCGAACCCAAGGCTTCGAACGGACATCGATTCATCCTGGTAGTCATTGACTATTTCACCATGTGGGTCGAAGCAGCGTCATACGCCAATGTAACCCGACAAGTGGTGGTCCGATTTATCAAAAACAATCTCATATGCCGTTATGGTGTTCCAAGCCAGATCATTACTGATAATGGATCCAACTTGAACAATAAGATGATGAAAGAGTAGTGTGCTGAGTTCAAGATCGAACACCATAACTCATTTCCCTGTCGACCCAAGATGAACGAAGCGGTAGAAGCGGCTAACAAGAACATCAAGAAGATTGTTCAGAAGATGGTTGTAACCTTTAAAGACTGGCACGAGATGTTACCCTTTGCTCTTCATGGTTATCGCACATCTGTCCGCACTTCAATAGGGGCAACCCCTTTCTCCCTAGTATATGGCATGGAGGCAGTGCTTCCCATAGAAGTAGAAATCCCATCGATCTGGGTATTGATGGAATCCAAGTTAATAGAAGCTGAATGGTGTCAAAGTCGACACGATGAATTGAATCTGATTGAAGAAAAGCGAATAACGGCACTATGCCATGGTCAGTTGTATCAACAAAGAATGAAGAAGGCGTTTGACAAAAAGGTCCGACCTCGCGTCTTCAGGAAAGGAGACCTTATGCTCAAGAAGATACAATCATTTCTCAATAATTCCCGGGGCAAATGGACTCCGAATTATGACGGCCCCTATGTGGTCAAGAAAGCTTTCTCAGGCAGCGCCTTGAGACTCGCGACCGTGGATGGAGAGGAATTTTCCTACCCCAAAAATATTGACGTAGTCATGAAATACTTCCCCTAAATAAAAAAAAAAGTCTTGGTGGATTGAAAACCCGAAAGGGCGGTCCAGGAAAAAAGTAGAGACATAATCAAAAATCATCCTGATGGATTGAAAACCTCAAAGTACAATCCAGGCAAAAGTTAGGGATTCATGGCCAGTAACTACGTCCAGCAAAGGGGCAAATCCCCCCAGGAGCAGTCATGCCATCCATCAGGAAAACTCCAGTCAAGGTCATCTTCGACGGAAGGTCAGGATGCCCAGAATTCAATGTTGGTAGAAGGATAACGGTTGTTATGTTTCAATGTAGCCCTTTTCCCTTAAATTACCATTTTCTAACTTTGTAAATACTCTATGGAATCACGCGTTTGGCTGATTTCCATCCTATCAATAAAATTTGAGCCCTAGTGCTTTTGTTTGTAACTCTTATTTGCTTTAGCTTTACAGAATGACATTTTTAACATAATCAACGATTCTTGAAATAAAACAAAAAATGAATTTAATTGCCAAAATTTTTTCTGCTTTTAAAATAAAGATGGCAATTCCTTTTGACTGTTGAACATCAAAAGAACACCGATCACTTATCTAAAGGTGATTAAGCTTCAAAGTTCATAATCAAAGTACTCCTTCTAAACCACTACGCCTGAATGAAAGATCAACTATGTCAGAGACCATGTTCCATCTGACATCCCCAACAGAGTTCTTATCTTCTAAGCCCGACCAACGTTTTCCCCACAACGACTATCTCTCCTAAGCAAGGCAGAATTTCTATTTTGGACCAAATAATACTTCTTCGTCCCCTACAGTGGTCGAGTATCCAGCCGTGTTCATCCACTAGTCTGTATGTCGCGTCAGTTTTGTCAGCATATACGTACATGCATCATGCATTATTGATTCATACTCGTATTCATATTGCATCATTATCGCTCTAGTCAGTCTTGTTCCCAAGTGATAAAAGTCCTCTCACTCGAGTTGTCAGTTCTTTCCTCAAGAGGAAATGTTGCGTCTGAACAATCTCTCCCCATGTTTATTTCTGAATTGGAGACGGGCCTCGACCACTTTGATAACTTGAACCTCTGAAAAGCAAGAAAACTTTCGACGAATGTCACTCTTCACCATTGAAGATGATATTTTCGCTTTCCCAGATTAAAGAAAATCCCCAGAGAAAGCCTCTTAATCTAAGATTCGGCAATACAACAGTATTTCTCCAGAAAATTCACATGGCATTTCTCCGAGAAGATCTCAAGGGAAAATATGATGTAATATCCCCAAGCAGAAAGCAGTCTCTCAAGAGACTCGTTTTCCCCAGTAGAGTCAGCAAATGGCGTCTCCAACAGAGAAGTTTGTACACCTCTACAGGTCAGACAAATGGGTTCCCCCAGCAAGTCTGATATCAAATCTTGTTCACATTAAATGGCATCTCCCATGAAAAATTCGGCGAGAAGTTTGATGAAAACCGCTACAAATAGCATCCCTTGTCAAGAAAGTTTATTGACAAAAGAAACTGAGACCAGTTCCTTGGCTGAAGACCAGGATCGAGGGAAAGTTTACATCATAAAACTGAGACCAGTTCCTTGGCTGAAGACCAGGATCGAGGGGAAGTTTATTTCAGAAACTGAGACCAATTCCTTGGCGGAAGACCAGGATGGGGGGAAGTTTATATCAGAAACTGAGACCAGTTCCGTGTCTAAATACCCGGATCGAGGGGAAGTTTTTACCTTTTCTAAGCATCATTGCTAAGCAAAAGAAGATGGATGGGCAAGCAGCCTTTCATAACCACCATCAAAATTTCGGGTATTCTGATATTTAATCCTCTTGCACCCCGAATGCCCGAATACCTTCACCATTCACACCTTCGGGTCCAAAAAGATTAAATAGGGGCATCAGTCATACCCCAAATTTTGTCCACCAAGATTTCCCATCATTGTGGAAATCATTACCACAATATGGATGAACCATCATGCCTCATCAATATCCTCAGAGATGCTTGAGCACACACTATAATCAAGAATTAGGGTTTTGAGCCCTCTCAGAGCACTTAGACAAAGGATCAAGAGATGACATGATCTTCAACTTGTTTAACCTCTCAAACACACATAAAGGATCAAGAGGAATCCCACATGAAGAATCAAGCACAAAGTTGCAACATTCCAAGTGGATCAAGCTTCAAGATCGACAGTGTCTCCAAATTAGGAATTTGATCGACTGAGGCCTCTAGATGGAAATTTTCCTCTGGGCATGAGACAATGCTTCAAGGAACAACCCAAGATACTCCAAGGGACCTCATGGGCCCAATCATCAAGTCAATTTAACCTCAGGGGATGCATTTACCCAAAAATTGGGAATTAGGGTTTCTTGACCTAATTCACCCCTAAGTTGACTTTTGGGACAAAACATGAGACAAGACCTCAAGACATGATTTGAGGGTCTCCAATACACTACATTGATCCATTTTCAACAATGGATTGATCCAAGAAGCTTGATCCACAAGTTTCAATTTCATCAGGACCACAATTAGGGTTTCGAGGGAAAAATCAATTGTACCTTTGAGTTTTGAACAAGACATGCTCCCAAACCATGGGACATGATTCAATACACCCTATAACACCTATGGAATATATCCATTAAGTTTAATTTAGGTCAAGGACTTGATTTCACAAAGGATCGCACAGTTTGGATTTCATCCGATAAAAAGTCAACTGTGCACAAAATCAAGTTTGACTTTTTGGAATTTTTCATAATTATGGTTCCTTGACCCTAAAACAATGTTAATATGTGATTTGAATCATAATTCATCAATAAAAATCAAAGAAAGTGAGTTAACTTGTAAAAGGAGTAACAATAAAAAACTTAGAATTTTTCTAAGTTATGGAACAAAGTGGCTAGGGTACCAACTTCCAAAGACCATAACTTGAGATTCAAGCAACCATTTTGGATGGCCCAAAGCTAGATTTGTAGGTCTTGCTACACTCTACAAAAGCTTCAACTATAGCTCATTCCAATTCGTCATGGATTTTTAGTTATGGAGTGATCAAAAATAACTAAAAACATGAAAATGACATTTTTCCAACACTTAGTGAAATTTTCACTATGTCAAAATCTGCCTTACTTTTTCCAAAATGTAGGGACATTTTTCACCTTGATCCAAGTCAAACCAGGTTTAAGGGTGGAAATTAAAGTTAAAGTATGCCATGAGGGATTTCGAACAAGTACCAGATCATCTCCAAATTCCATTTGAGCAAGGAGATACAACCCTTGGAACATGGCATCCTGAATTGGTTTTTACAAGGCAGAATTTATGCATTTTTCTCTGTTTGTCCAAATCTGATAAATCCAAGCTTTGTCATCCATTTGGACATATCAGAGGATAAAACAAGAAGAGAATAATCTGATCCCCAAGCATCCAAAGTCCAATAATCTACAATAGCCATGCCAAACCTAAAAAGAGCTAAAAATGCCAAAACTCCAATTTTGTTTCCAAGCATTCAATGGATGCACCAAGGTGGCATGAACTGAGCCTATTCCAGTTGAATTCAATCAAACCTTATCTCTGAACCAAAGCTGCAAAGCCTGTGCCCTAATCTCAAGTCAATGGCTAGAGGAGACTTGAGATTCCTTTTGCATAACATTGGCCAAAGGCCTGCTGCAGTTCCAATTCACTATTTCTTGCAAAACAAACTTGATCTACTATAAATAGATCTCATTTGTGTTCAGTTTGAGTACACTAAAGCACTACAACACTTTCTTTCCTCAAAATCCCTTTTTCTAGGCCAAAATTCCTTCTTTTGCAAGGTATCTTTGAGTTTTTGAGTTAGAGAGCAATTCCATCATAGCTCATGATCCAAACACCTCTAATATGTTGTATCTAAGCTATCCAAACACTAACATGTGACCTGTAACACCAAAATCTCAAAGTCCACTTCCAAAACCTCAAAATTGAACTTTTTTTGCATTTTTCAAGCCATGTCCTGATTCAGTCACTTTCAAAACTAGATAAAACCTCAAACAAACTTCAAATATCATCCTTGAACTGTCCCAAATGGTTCCCCTCATCTGAAACACCATTTGAGCGAGTTGCCCTATTGGTCACTTTTGCCCCTTTTGCAAGAAAGAGCTCAAACTTGTTCCTGAGGATTCCAGCTGGTGGTGATCATTCTAAAAGCTTCTTAGGGAACAATTGAGAGTGTCTAAAGCATCAAATTACTTCTGGCACAAGAAACTTGGCAGATAGCACAAAAAGCTCCCAAAGAGGTAAGCATCACAACTTGAACTCTTTGAATTATGCATTGTTTTGAAGTCCACTGATCATACACATCTCATACATGTTGTATATCTTGTGTTTGAACCAATTCATCATGTAATTCTTGCCAGTAACAAGAGGTAGCATAAAAGATGCAAATCATGGCCTATTTCAAAACCACCATCGGGTTTTAAAATGGAGACCTCATTTGAAAAAACCAAGGGCACCATTGGATTCCTTGTGAAATTCTAGGCAAGTTAGACCTAAATTTTGTCCCAATCCATGGAGAAATGAGAAAGTTACAGCCTTTACGTTTTGGCTCAAGAACTTGCCTTGCCTTGCCTTGCCCAGGCCTAAAACAAGGCACCCCTTATATATTTATGGGGTGGTTTTGATACACGGATGTATCACCACCCCAGTGGTTGCGCGCTCATGTGTTTGGCTAGGAGGTATGGGGTTCGAATCCCCCTCGCCACAGACCCCGTTTTTTACCATTTTTTTTCCATATTTTAGTATTTTTCATATTATTTTAAATTATTTGGAAAATTAATTGCTCTCTCAATTTTAATTATTTTTTATTGGTTCTTTTTGCAAAGAATCACAAGAATATTAAAATATTTTATTCCACAAAACAATCAAATTTATATTATTTATTTAATATAGTTGATATTATTGTAAATAAATTCATTTTTATTGTTTTTAAACATTTCAAAAAATGAATATCCATCTTGAAAATCAAAATCAAATGAGTCCTCAATCATCTTGTCATTAAAACCTCATTTTTCAAACCTTAATAAAAAATCACAAGTAGTTTATTTAGACTTATTTGGTATTTTTGTCATTTTTATTCATTTTATTAAAAGAATTACTTTTAAAAGAAAATGAAATTAGGGTTTCTTTGGTTCTTGATCTTTATCAAACCTTTCAAAACACTTTGGGCCTCTAATAGAGTGTAAGACCCAACCCTTGTTGAACATAAACCATTTTGGGCCTCAGATATTGTATAAGTCCCGACACGATAAAAAAATCTCGGCGCGATCGCCATTTTTAAAACAAAAATCATCTGGGCCTCCCCTCGTATTGTAAGATCCATCTTTATTTTTCAAACCATCTTTGGGCCTCTTGAGAGAGTGTAAGCCCCAACCCTTTTGTAAATAAACCTCTTTAGGCCTTAGTTATTGTATAAGTCCCGATGCGATCCTCAAAACAACGATGCGATCCTCAAAACAACGATGCGATCACTGTTAAACCTTGGGCCTCTCCTTGAATATAAGCCCCAACAGATCTTTTCAAAAACAAATTACCTTTTGATTTAGATTCAAATATACAGTTGTTATAAAAACTTTCTTTAATTTCTTTGAACAACTAACAATACAGCACAGAAGCTTGCTCACCAGTAAGTTTTAACAGCTTTCATTTATTCGCTTTCATATATATATATATATATATAACTGTATCGTGGGAAGCTGCTCCTCTGTAAGTCTTCTTTCATATCCTTTTAAATACTTGTCATATATCAACTATATATATATATATATATATATATATATATATATATATATATATATATATATATATATATACTAGTATAGCTATTTAGAGTTTTCCCTGGAAACTAGGTCTAGAACTAGGTAAAGTCATGTTGGTCACTCTTTAAATACAATCAAAACTAGATCCCCATAGGATTTCCAGATACAGTCTTGCCTTCTCTTGGGCTTAAACAATATGGAACAAAGAGAAAGGCAGTATTCTTCGTGAAACTTTTCTCAGGTTGTCACTATTAGAAATCATCAAAGAAATTATACTCCCCAGAGTTGATCTATTCTCGGTTAATAGCATCTCTTGAGTTTCTTCAAACCTCAGAACTTTCACTAAATGATCTATTCTCGGTGAATAGCATTTCTTGAACTTTTCTTGGTTTGGGACCCAGAGGCTTCCTAAAAGCATCCCCGCCTCCTCTTGGGATTTGTACAAGGACCCTCTGGCTTCTTAGAAGTTCTCATGCCTTCTCTTGGGCTTAATACAAGGACCCTAACGACCTCTTAAAGGTGTAAGACAGAACTTAGTCATCCTTTGCTAGAGCAGTCTTTCCAGTGTCAAATCTCAAACCAATTTAGGGTTGATTCTCATCCCTTAATACCCTTGCCTCCTCTTGGGAATCATATAAAAGATAAAACTCTTCCACATCAGACTTGGACAATCTAAATCCCGTTGAGTCTCAAAGACATTCTCAAGTTCCCTACAAGCATAGGAAAAATCCCGGTCATTCTAGTTTAATCTCCAGCTGAGTTAAAACCCGTGGGTTCTAAAACCCAGTCTCTCTCCCAAAAATCCCCAAGCTAGGGTCAGTTTATCATCAGTATAACACTATCCCAAATCAGAACCTCAAGGTCTCTGATATCTCAACTCTTCTATAAACCTTAGCAAAAGTTGATTCCCCACTTGTACCTGCCTTGGGATCTCAATAATCCCAGCAGAAAGATAGCGTCCTCTTAGGCTTTGTATAATGATTTTTCCTCAGCATATCTAACCTCCTCTTGGCCTTTGTACAATGATTCTCCCCAGCGGAGCTAACCTTTTCAGACTCTCTTGTTGAGTCAATCAATTTTTGGACTCTTTTGTTGAGTCATTCACCTTTTCAGACTCTCTCGTTGAGTCAATCACCTTTTAGCACTCTCTTGTTGAGTCAACCTTTTAGCCTTAATCTTGGGCTTTGTACAAGACAAATAAAATCACTCTCTTGTTGAGTCAATCTTTTCCAGTCTCCTCTTAGGCTTGGTATAATGATTTCCCCTAGCAAGAAGTTAGCCTCCTCTTAGGCTTTGTATAATGATTTCTCTAGTTTGTTCAGCCACAATCCTGGGCTTTGTACAGGACAGATAAAATCACTCTCTTGTTGAGTCAAAACCTTTTAGCCTCAATCTTGGGCTTTGTACAAGACATAAATCTTCATAACCTTTTCTTAAGCTTGGGACAAATATCGTCCTTAGCGGAATCAATTCCTCCTAGCCTTCTTTAGGCTTCGAGAAATGAATTCCCTAAGTCGAGTCAAACTCTTTTCAGCCTCAATCTTGGGCTTTGTACAAGACAGATAATACTCTCCCGCAGAGTCAAACTTAGTTCAACCTCAATCTTGGGCTTTGTACAAGACACCTGAAATATCATCAATCGAATCAGTTAAATTTTCCATTTCAGCCTCAATCTTGGGCTTTGTATAAGACGCATACAAATCTCCCCGGTGGAGCCAAAATCCCTTTTAGCATCAATCTTGGGCTTTGTACAAGACATATAAACACTCTCTTGTTGAGTCGGTCATTTCCAGCCTCCTCTTAGGCTTTGTATAAGGAATTCCCCAGTGGAGTCAATCAACCTCTTAGCTTCGACCTTGGGCTTTTATCAAGGCACACAAAAATCAACAATCCCCTAAGAGGAAGTCCAATCCCTCTTTAGAGATAACAAATTCTCTCTAAGTCAAAACCTTTTAGCTTCAATCTTGGGCTTTGAACAAGACACAAATACTCATTTAGCTTCAATCTTGGGCTTTGAACAAGACACCAAAACATCTTTTTCCTCCCTTAGAATAGGAGGAACTAGGATTGCTCTGACTTTCCTGTTTCATTTAAGCGGGAATACGTAGGCATAAGATTGTGAAATCTTAGCGAGCATACTAAACAAAAACTCTAGGTCCAGTACCTTCACACATCAATCAAAACTTAGGTATAGTACCTTACCAAAAATATCGGGAAAACCCGAACATCAACATCAACTCACTCATATTTCCCAAGAAACTTTCCCAACCCATTAACGGATAAACACCATCAAGTACAAAGCGAAACCTAAAGCTAATATCCTGTGGATAACCACATATATAATGGGTAACTGACAACTCCCCATTGTATAACCTGACCCTGGACTCCCCGAGTCTCTTTAAGCATTTGTTCAGTCAAACATTCGCGTGCAAAGTTAGTTTTAGATAGCGTCCCTTTCCCTTCCAGTTTCATGGGATAAATAAGAAATCAGAAAGTAGCATCCCCTCCTCATTGTGGGGAGAAACCCAAAAACCAGCGATAAGGTGGTCTAGTCACCGACAAAAATCGCTCGCTACAGGGAGTCTTTAGGATTAAAGTTCCTAAGAGGTCTAGACTTTGTTTAGCATTTTCGATACTTTTTACTATATATAATATATATATATATATATATATATATATATATATATATATATATTGTTATACTACTTGATACCCGTGTTTAATTTTCTATCAACTGCGAATGTGATTAATACGCATGTGGAAAGTTTGACAGAACATTAAGATAAGTGGTGGCATATCCAGGAAACGCTTATAGGGAGTGAATCCCAACCAATCTAACTTGGCAGTCCACCAAATCAGTCGTGGCACTCGTGCGGAAGTATCGATGTTGAACGACCGATTATCGTGAAAGCATTGTCTTTCCCAGTGCGGTACCCATGACCCTGAGGATTTAGTAGACATTAACCATATGGCCATTTGGTAGTGCGGTGACTATCGGGAATAGGTGATATGCGATACTACACTCAAATGAGATTCATCCTAGGATATTACAGCTTGCTCGAGTGAATTAGCTTGCTATTGATATCCCTAGGAGGGGTCAATGACTTTGGGAACCTTAGAACCTATTCTACAGGTATAAAAAAATTGACCAAAATAGTATAACCTTTGGGGATGTGTAGAGCCATGACTCCATGCTTGTGATGTTGAACCTTTGAACCTATGTTTTCAAATGTTTTTGTGTGCTGCATTCCTGCATTCATTAAAAAACTCTTTTCAAATAAGAAAAAACCTTTTTAAAAAAAAAAACTTAAACAATAATTACAAATATCAGAGGTTGTGTTATGGATTTCGATAGAAGAAAGACGCACAAGTACACTTTCAAGGCTCTGTAACTAGAAGACTTAAGGAAATTAGGAAGGATGATTACCAATCTCGAGGCTTTCGGAGCCAAACACGGAGGGTTGTTGTCTCTGTTAAGGGTTAACATAGTTGAAGGAATCCTATCTACGCTGATTCAGTTCTACGATCCGATTTACCACTGCTTCACTTTCTCAGATTACCAACTTACACCAACCCTGGAAGAGTACTCCCACCTGATTGATTTACTTATCACTGATCAAGCTCTATTTTCTGGACTGGAAGAAATTCCAAAGAATACGGCCATTGCAAGAGAAATCTCTTTGGATAAGTCAGAAGTTAGGACTCACATAACCACTAGAGGAGAAATCCAGGGTTTACGGGCTAAATTCCTGATGGAGAAAGATCTATACTTTGCTAGTATAGGAAACATAACTGCTTCCGAATACGTCTTTGTTCTGCTCATATATGGGTTATTCCTCTTTCCCAACATTGACAACTTCATCGATACAAATGATGTTAAGATATCCCTAATTGGAAACCTCGTACCAACCTTGCTCGCAGATGCTTATCATTATGTACACTTAAGGAATTTGTACTGCAGAGGAGTGATCACATGTTGTGCGCCCTTACTCTACAAATGGTTCATTTCCCATTTGCCCAAGTCTGCTACTTTTTGGGATCACAAGAGTACTCTACGTTAGTCACAAAGGATTATGTCTCTTACCAACTCTGACATAGATTGGTACAATAGGACTTATGAGGGGATAGCGATCATAGACAGATGTAGAAATTTCCCTAACTTACCCCTCATTGGAACAAAAGGAGGAATCAACTATCATCCAATTCTAACTCGCCGTCAACTCGGATACCCGATAAAGAATATCCCACATAACGTTCATTTGGAAGGTCTTTCTTCAAGGAAGGAGAAAATGACAGGGCAATAAGAAAGAAATAGTGCATGCATGGCAACATATTCACAGGAAAGGCAGAGAGTCTTTGGGAAGACCTAATTGTACCTCCATGGAACCTTATCTCCACTGGGTGCAAACTAGAGCCCTCAAGCTGAGGATGCCTTACCCTCGTCAAGAAGTTTTTCCATTAAAGGAGTCTGTCCTTTATTTCATGTCTGTTGCGGAAAAACTCCAGGTCGCTCTTAACAAAGTTCACTGCGAGAAGAACTCTTAGAAGAACAAATACCGAATCCTCAATTTGGAATGTACCATTATTCAGGAACTGTTAAAGGAGAAGGATGCTCTGATTGAGATATTAGAACAACATGCTATAGAGGGTCAGGAAGACCGAAGAAATTTGCTCGCTCCTTTCACTTGGCAAAGGACTGACGACCCAACAACAGCTGAAGAGCGCCGATCAAAGAAAAGGAAAATACAGGAACCGACATCTAAGCACTCTTCAAAGAGAACTCAGGATCCATGAGCTTAGTGATAACATTATTCTAGTGTGTTACTTTTACTCATTTTATGTGACATTTCTAGTTCATAATTTTACTGATGTGGCATGAGTTTAATGTATTTCAGCATGTTTTAAACTTTAAGCTCTTTAGGTGCTTCTTTTATGTTTTCATTGTGTTTGTGCTCTAAAAGGAAGCTAGATGATGATGAAAGGAGGCATGACCCCAGTTGACAGATTCTGGAGCAGAACGAGGAGCTTTTTAAAAGAAAGTAGTTGATAGTTTAATCAACTATTTCACCAAGAGAGTTGGAGATTGGTGATGAAAAGCCAAGGATGACTAGGGCTCACGTGGCATCATTCTGAAGAGCATTGGAGCAAAAGGAATGGATAAGATCAAGAAAGCTAGAGGACAAAAGGTAGTATGGTGGGGACCACGCAGTAAAAAGAGCACCCAACATCAACACCACCAGCCGTCTGCTCTGCTCTACCATCCTGCCACAGCCGCCTGCAAAAAGCAGATTTGTCTCCCACCAATATCTGTACCAGATTGCTTGCAACGGAAGGGTTGAGGGACAGCTGGTCCACATGAGGATTTGATTTGGGCCTAACCTTAATTTTGTAAAGAGACCCATGATCTAAGAAAGGAGCAATGACCACTTCCACTAATCACTATATAAAGAGAGTTTGCGCATTGAAGAAAGAGACGGGAGATTTTCAAACACAACAAATAGTTTATTTCAGTTTTAAGTTCTTTTTTATTTTAAAGAGTTGAAGCATTGTAAGAGAGTATTCTATTCTCCTCCAGACATGTATGTTATGCTTAGAGCTGTCGTGACTGAAGAGAGCTGTTGCTGTTTACCCAACGCAAGAGTTCTCCAAGTTATTATTAGGTTGCATTTCTTTACTACACTTTGTAAGATAATGTTTCATATTATTTTCACTCCAGTAGGTTGTACTCAGCTCAATATGAGCTAAACCTTTGTTTGATGAGACTAATGAAGTTAGTATAAAAGTTGTTTTTATGTTGATATGATGTGTTGGTTAGTGTCTTATTTTATTATGTGTTTTTACGCTATAAACTTGGTTCTTAGAGTGATCAACTAGGAAAAAAGTAAAAGCTTGTTGCTGAGAGAGATCCAATAAACAAGCGGATTTCATTACAAAAGTGGTTAATAAAGTAGGATAGAGATATTCACTTAATTCAACTTGCTTAGAGATAAGAAGTTGAGACCATAAATACTTTCAGAATTAAAACCAGACGTATTTTAAGGTTACAAGTGAGACTTAGAGATTTGTTCCCTTGCCCTAGTTATGCATGTTTTTGATGTTGTAGAGATACACCACTAGATCATGTTCTGACCTTTTGAGGCACGACACTTCACATCATAAACGCATTTTAACAACAACTATACTAATGGATTTAGCTCATCAACTACTCTCTCTGATATTTTAAATCCTTTTCAGTATTAAGTTATTTTAGTTAATTGTGTGTTGCTCCTGTTCTTTACTCTCATATTTCTGTTACCTTGCTCAAACTTCTCTTAAACAAAGAAAATTAATCATAGTAGTTCAAATACTTTACACTTCCTTGTGGGTTCGACCTTTACTTTATCACTTGCCACATTACCAAGCATGTATACTTGCATGTGACACCATTGCTCTATCCTTCAAAAGAAAAGCATTATATAAAGTAGAGAACAAGTTTTTGGCGCCTTTCCCGGGGAAGTGATAAAGTTAGAAAAACTGTATTTAATATTTTTTTTTGTTTAAGATTGTACTTGAGCTTTTAACGTTTGCTGTGATTTGGAGTCTCGACAGGCTTAATCTATTGTATTTGCAGGTCGTTACAACCAGTTTACAGTGGTTATCCAGAACCTGAAAGAATTCTTTCAGCACGAAGGAGATTTTTACGTGCTCAGCAAATATCTGGAGATTCCTCAACTTCAGTTATGGCTGAACCTGAAGGTGTTGTGTACGAGGAGGATACGGACGAAGAAAGTTTATCGTCTTCTTCAGACGAGTCATTACAAAATGCAACCATGGCAGTGCCAGACATCATTGGTATTGCCAATGACCGAGCACGCAACATCAGTGACTATGATGTATTTGATCCTAATGCTATGAATATTGGCATTGCTAGGCCAGCCACCACAGAACCACAGTTTGAGTTTAAGCCTATGATGTTCCAAATGTTACAAGTTGCTGGTCAATATTCAGGCTCTCCAAATGAAGATCCTCATTTGCACTTAAAACAATTTCTAGATGTGGCTGACAATTTCAAAATCCTAGACGTACCAGTGGATACCTTTAGGTTGAGGCTGTTTCCATATTCTCTAAGGGATAGAGCCAAGAGGTGGCTTAATTCCTTGGAACCAAATTCCATTACTACATGGAACGCCTTGGCAGAAAAGTTTCTAGCCAAGTATTTTCCTCCCTCCAAGAATGCAAAAATGAGAAATGAAATCACATCATTTAGGCAAGGAGATGATGAAACGTTGTTTGACGCATGGGAAAGATTTAAGGAGCTGCTGAGACAACGTCAACATCATGGGATTCCCATCTGCATACAACTTGAGACTTTCTATAGTGGATTAATTCCATCCTCAAGGAATATGTTAGATGCATCCAGTGGTGGACCCCTATTGTCTAAATCTTATGACGATGGTTACAAGTTGATTGAGAGCATTACCGCCAACACTTATCAATGGCCAGTCACAAGGGCCACTTCAATTTTAACTCAAAAGAAGCCTGCTGGAGTTCATGAACTCACTGAGACTATAGCTTTTGCTGCTCAAGTGGCTCAGATCCACCAAATGATGAAGAATCTGATGAGTCCTGAAGTGACAAAGCCTGACCCTGTTAAGGTGGTTACTAACGCTTCTGAGGTTGCCTGTGTTTACTGTGGAGGACCACATCTATTTGAAGAATGTTCTGCAAACCCTGTTTAAGTTAACTATGTTGGCAATCCCAACAACAACAACAGATACAACAACCCTTACAGCAACACTTACAACCCAGGATGGCACAACCATCCAAATTTTTCTTGGAGTAACAATCAAAGTCAACCTAAACCGCAAACAACTACACCACAAGTTCCACCTGGTTTTTCTAACCCTAACTATGCTGGGGTTAATCAGGGAAATAACCATTAGGAAAATGTTCTTAAGTCCTTTATCCAAGAAGCAGAGAATCAATTTTAAGCACAAGATGTGAGCATCAAAAACTTGGAGAACCAAGTGGGCCAAATTGCCACAGCTCTAAGTTCAAGAAACTTGGGAAATCTTCCCAGCTCTACTGAGACTCCCAATACACAAGCTGGAGTGAAGAATGTTGAAACTTGTCAAGCTCTTAAACTCAGAAGTGGCAAAGAAATTGAAGAAACCGCTGCAAAAAGCAAAGAGTCAAGTACTGATGTGTCTAAACCTAACAATCTAGAAGCAAAAGACAATGATGGAGAATCGTCTTCATCCAAACAGCAAAAGCATAAAGATGATGTACTCACTGAAGATTACATTCCTCGAGAAAATCAAGAAGTCATCACTGAAGCCAAAAAGAAGCAAAAGTTTGTGCAAGAAAGAACACCACCCCCTTTTCCACAAAGAATCAAAAAGGCGAAAGAAGAGCAACAATTTTCAAAGTTCATGGAGATCTTGAAGCAGCTTCACATCAACATACCATTGATTGAAGCCATTCAGAAAATGCCAAATTACTCAAAGTTCATGAAGGATTTGCTTACTAAGCGAAAAAGGGTGGGAGAATTGTCTACGGTTGCACTCACACAAGAGTGTAGTCAATTGGTTCAAGGCAAACACCCTCCCAAGTTGAAGGATCCTGGAATTTTTACTATTCCATGCACCATTGAAGACACCTTGTGTGGAAAGGCGTTATGTGATTTAGGGGCCAACATTAATCTCATGCCCCTATCCATTTTCAAGAAGCTGGGGATAGGTGCTGCCAGGCCTACAACCATCACCTTGCAGCTGGCAGATAGAAGTATTTGCTATCCACAAGGGAAGATAGAAGATGTGCTGGTAAGGGTTGACAAATTTGTCTTCCCTGCTGATTTTATCATTATGGATTTTGAAGCTGAGAGGAGACACCCATTTTGTTGGGAAGGCAATTCCTAGCAACGGGTAGAACCTTAATTGAATTAGAAAGAAGAGAACTCACAATGAGGGTGAACGGGCAGCAAGTAGTGTTCAACACACTTAATGTCTTGCAATACCTAGAAGAAGAGGTGGCTGAGTGTTCTATGATATCTAGCTGGGAAGGTTTGATTCATAAAATCTTCTCAAGGCTAATGATGTGTTGAAAATTGAGTTAGGAAAAGTTGAGGATGAAGGACTAAAAGATGGAATCATCTATGGTCCTATGCAAAAGAAAGAGGAAGAATTTGTGGAAGTAATAGAATCCACAACTGTTGCTCACAAGCAGCAGCTACCTTCCACAGAAGAACCCCCTGAATTGGAGCTCAAGAAACTGCCGGAGCATTTACAGTATGCATATCTGGAGGCAGGACAGAAGCTGCCAGTTATCATTGCCACAAACCTACATGAGGAGCAGAAGGATCAATTGATTTCACTACTGAAGAGACACAAGAAGGCAATTGTATGGCAGATTTTTGACATTAAGGGAATCAGCCCAACAATTTGCATGCACAACATTTCTGTTGGAAGAAAATGCTAAGAATAGTATTGAGAGTCAAAGAAGGCTAAACCCTATCATGAAGGAGGTTATAAAAAAGGAGATTATCAAGTGGTTGAACACAGGGATTATTTACCCTATCTCTGATAGTGTGTGGGTAAGTCCAATTCAGTGCGTACCGAAGAAGGGAGGCATGACATCAATTATCAATGAAAAGAATGAGTTCATTCCTACTAGAACAGTTTCTAGTTGGAGAATCTGCATGGACTATAGGAAGCTGAACAAGGCAACTAGGAAGGATCATTTTCCTTTTCCTTTCATTGATCAGATATTGGATAGATTGGCTGGAAAGGAGTATTATTGCTTCTTAGATGGATATTCGGGCTACAACCAAATCGCAATAGCTCTGGAAGATCAAGAAAAAACCACATTCACGGGCCCCTATGGCACCTTTGCCTTCAGAAGGATGTCGTTTGGACCGTGCAATGTACCACCCACTTTCCAACGTTGCATGATGGCTATTTTTTCTGACATCATAGAAAATTCCATGGAAGTCTTAATGGTCGAGTTTTTAGTTTTTGGAGAGTCATTCAAAGATTTCCTAGAGAATCTGGAGTTGGTGTTGACCAGGTGTGAAGAGAACAACTTAGTCCTCAATTGGGAAAAATGCCATTTTATGATAAAAGAAGGAATTGTCCTTGGCCATAGAATTTCAAAAGAAGGATTAGAGGTAGATCAAGCTAAAGTGGAGGTAATTGAAAAGTTACCACCACCAGTCAACATCAAGGGCATTAGGAGTTTCTTGGGGGCATGTTGGATTTTATAGGAGGTTTATAAAAGATTTCTCAAAAATAACAAAAACCCTATGCCAGCTGCTGCAGCATGACACACCTTTTGACTTCAGTAAAGAGTTCCTTAAATCTTTCAACCTTTTGAAGAAAGCTCTCATTTCTGCACCTATAGTCAAAGTTCCAGATTGGTCCAAACATTTTGAGTTAATGTGTGATGCCAGTGACTTTGCCATTGGTGTTGTGTTAGGCCAAAGGCATAGCAAAGTGTTTCACACAATTTACTATGCGAGCAAGACTTTGATAGAAGCACAAATCAACTACACAACCATGGAAAAGGAGCTGTTGGCAGTAGTGTTTGCTTTTGATAAGTTTAGACCTTATTTGGTAGGAACCAAAGTTATTGTGTACACGGATCATGCAGCAATCAAGTATTTGATTTCCAAAAAATATGCAAAGCCACGACTCATACGTTGGGTGCTTCTCCTACAAAAGTTTGACCTGGAGATAAGAGACAAGAAAGGGGTAGAAAACTCAGTTGTTGATTATCTCTCAAGACTACCAGAAGAAGTGCAATCTTAAAACAATGGAGACATTAAAGAGAGTTTTTCGGATGAGAAGCTGTTGGTGATTACTGATGGCATGACTCCCTGGTACGCTGACATTATTAATTACTTAGTCAGCTGAGTCGTGCCACCAGAATTTAACTTCTAACAAAGAAAGAGGTTCTTTCACACTGTCAAGAAGTATTTCTGGGATGAGCCTTACCTGTACAAGAAGTGTGCAGATCAGTTACTAAGGAGATGTGTTGACTATGAGGAGGTGCGATAGATCTTATCAGCCTGCCACAAAGCCCCATTTGGAGGACATTTTGGAGGGGTCAGAACTGCAGCAAAAGTTCTGCAATCAGGTTATTTCTGGTCTTCCATTTTTAAGGATGCTCATGAATTTAAAAAAAGGTGTGATAGATGCCAAAGGGTTGGAAATGTGTCCATGAGACAAGAGATGTCGCTCACTAGTATTTTTGAAGTGGAAATTTTTTATGTATGGGGCATTGACATCATGGGACCTTTCCCTCCCTCCTTTGGCAATCTTTACATCCTTGTAGCAGTAAACTACGTGTCCAAGTGGATTGAGGCAGTAGCAACACCATCCAATGATGCTAAGGTTGTGACCAAGTTCTTGCTTAAGAACATCTTGACAAGGCATGGCACGCCTAGAGCTATCATCAGTGATGGGGGATCCCATTTTTACAACAAACTTTTTGAAAACTTAATGGCAAAATATTAGATTAAACACAAGGTTGCTACAGCTTACCATCCATAAACTAGTGGACAAGTGGAGCTTTCCAATAGAGAAGTCAAGAGAATTTTGGAAAAAGTGGTTAACCCCACAAGAAAGGATTGGTCCAAGCACTTGGACGACGCACTATGGGCGTATAGGACTGCCTATAAAACTCCATTAGACATGTCTCCATATAGACCTATCTATAGGAAGGCTTGTCACCTACCCATTAAATTGGAACATAAGGCATTTTGGGTTGTGAAGCAACTAAATTTTAATATTCAAAATGTTGGCCAAGCTAGAATGCTCCAATTAAATGAGTTAGATGAGCATAGGTTGTTCTCATACGAGAATGCTGAATTGTACAAAGAAAAGACCAAGAGGTGGCATGCCATGAAATGCGAGAAGAGGGAATTATTGAAAGGCCAAAAAGTTTTACTTTTTAACTCAAGGCTGAAACTATTCCTTGGAAAATTAAAATCAAGATGGTCTGGACCTTTTATTTTGTAAGAGATTTACCCCCATGGTGCTGTGGAACTGTTGAATGAGAAAAATGGCGAAAGATTTAAGGTTAATGGCCAAAGGGTCATAACTTATCTTGGAGAACCCTCGAGTAATACAAGGGATTATATCTATTTCATTTATTGATGAACACTTGTTTTGGTTAGGCGATAAGACCCTAAAATAGCGCTACTGGGAGGCAGCCCAGCTTTATGCATTTTTTTCTTTTGTTTTATTTTGTACAGGATCATGATAGTTTTTAGTCGCATCAGCTCATGACAAGATGTGACATGCCAGCAAGAGACACGAGAAAAGTGGAATTGGAATATTGGAAAAGTTGAAGGAACTAATTTTTGCTAAGTCCAAAGAGAATAATGTTGATGCTGAGTTAGCGTTAAATATTTTTCTTTTAGAAAATCAGAAAGGAAATGAAATGTTGTGTTTAAAGAGGAAGAGAGAGATGTAAAACGCAGCATGGGGATTGAGCGTCTTGGGCCGTGTGTGATAGTAGAGTCATGATGGCCATGTCTTCCATGTCAGACACTTCAGCCGCCTAAACACATAAACCCACTAAAAGAGTCTTTTTAGCTGTCAGACCTAAGCCTTTTCACCCCTTTCCCTACTAATCACAAAAATGAAAAATTTCTCTCTCCATCTTTCAAAGACGTTTTATTTTATTATTTTCCCAAAACTTTTTCCAAACACCTTTCCAACATCCCTCCACATCTCTCTATTCTCAAACATTCAAACAAAACCTCTTCACTTTTCATTTTCATCATCCTCTCCGTAACCCTAAAAATATCTCAAACCATATTTCCTCCATCACCCAAGAAAAAAATGACAAGGGACCCACACACCGGCCACCGTTACAAAACCACAGGAAAGAAGAATGTCGCTCCTACAATTGACATATCCAGTCAGGATGAAGATGAGATTTTTTCAACGTGGAAGCACACAGACGTTTCATGGAGCACTTCAGTAAGATGAGTGTATTTGCTAAACGTGGATTCATAATGGATGGTACAGATGTGAACCTAGGACTACCAGGCGACATTGGCACAACGATCTCAAGCTTGAAATGGGAAAATTTTTGCAAGCGACCTGGTGTGTACAATGCTAACCTAGTCAAGGAGTTTTATGCCAATCTGACTAATTCTGGACACAAGAGGTTGGAGGTCATCATCAGAGGAACAAAAGTCATCTACACTGAGTCAAACATCAACTTCTACTTCAAACTGGAAGGTGTGAAAGATGAGTACCAGAACTTGGTGCTCAGTTCTCAAGAAGATGAATATGACGCTTATATGGAGTCTTTATGTGTCACTGGTACAAAGTGGGTTGATAAGGCTGTTAAAAGGATGGATCTAAGGCCAGAAGTCAAGGTTTGGTATCAGTTCCTAAAGCACTCAATCAAGCCAACCGCTCATAATGAGATGGTCTCTAGGGCGAGTCTGGTACTTTTACACTGCATCACTGGTATGAGGCCTGTCAATGTTGGGAAGATCATCGTGCAAGAGATTCATGCTTGCTCAAAAAAGAAAGAAGGGATGCACTATTTTCCTTGTTTGATTACAACACTGTGTAGGAGACATGGCGTGCCTGAGTACAACTCAGACAACTTTGGCTCTCCACAACAGCCATTGGACAAAACCCTAATCATTACCCTAATGAAACTAAAGGGATCTAGGAAGAGAACAGCAGCAGCGAGTCAAACTTCCTCTGGGACAGCTGAGCAGCAAGATTCAGCCATGGAGATTTTAATGCAAATGCAGAAAGACCAACAAGAATACTTTGCTTACCAAAAGGCCAGGACGGAATGGCTAGAGAAAATGTGGGCCATGTAAGCCCCGTCCAACTCGCTGAAGGCTCCAAAGTTCCCGGATCACATTCTAGGGAATGTTGAACCAACTTTTACTTGGGATGAAGGGAAGGAAAAGAAGCCCACCAAAAAGGAGAAGGCTAAAAAGAAGAAGAAGGATAAGGAGTTGAAGAAGAAGGAGGTTGAAGAGACCAGTAAAGGTATGTCAGTGGAGACAGCCAAAGCCAGGTTAAAAAGAAGAAGAAGCTGAGGAAGACATATTCTTCTCCACCTCCAGAAATAGAGGAAAGCCCAAAGCAAAAGAAGTTGAAGGCTTAATGGAGAAAGAAAGAGACAACTGCCGTCACGACACCGCCTTCCAGTCCTGTAACCAATGCAAACAAATTTGACTTGAACAAATCTGATCAAGAGGAGGAAGGTTTAGGCAAAGATGAGGTCTTGGAAACACTATTGACAAAGGTAGACAAAGATGTTGATGATTTGGAAATGGAAAAGGAGGACGTGGCTGAAGAGGAAGAAGAGAGTGATAAGAAGAAAAATCTGGTTGAAGAGATGGTGCAATCAGAAGGAACTGAAGAAGACAAAGCAGCAGAACAACTGAAGAAATATTATTCCTCTACAAAGACAGAGAAAAAAGAAGTTGCCAAAGGAGATGAGGAGACTGATAGCGAGGAGATAGAAAAGATCATAGCTGAACCAAAACCCCAGCCTATCAAGGAACCTACCGTGAATGAAGAAAATATTGTTGCGGAGGAGCAGCGGGAGAATGTTGAAGAACAGCCTCAAAAGAAGGCCAAAAGTCCAAGTAAAGCTGCTAGGAAGGAGGTTACTGGTGGCACAGCTGGAGAGGGCACTGAAAAGAAAGACCTGGGAGTGCAGGAGGCCAAGAAAAAGAAGAAGAAACAAATCGTGCAAGCACCAAGAAAGAGCTCTAGGCTTAGGGCCTAAGTGGTAAGGTGAAAGAGGCGAGCACGGACTTGCCACCTCTCATCACTAAATAGTGAAGACACTATCCTTACTTTAAGTTTGGGGGAGGGTATCAGTGCTTATCCTATATTCACCAATTCTAACCCTCTGCAATCAAATGTTTCGGTCTGTTGCTGCTGTCTTACTTATTTTTGCATTTGGATTATATTTTGGATATTGTGTTTGAGATGACCGTGTTTGAGCCATATGTTTTAATCTTTTTGTGGGGAAGTTGTAATGCCCCTGAAACATGATGACCTAGTTATTTTATGTTTATTTTAATGATATGTGTTTGATGTTTGTTTTTAAACATGTGTGTGACAACTGTTTGATTATTCTTTTGCTGAATTTGTCCATATCATACCTTAGAGTAAGGAAGACTAGGAAATGTTTGGATTCAACTAGGACAGGAGCATGAATTTTTAAATGCTGGCCTCAAGAATGAAAAAGGTGTAGGAATTTCGCCAAAAGAGTTTGACACAGGAGGCTGATGCTCTCTGTCACGACAGTACAATTCTATTAAACCAGCCAGAAATTTTTTTCCAAAAGATAACTGAATGGTGAAAATCAAGAGAAAGGTTGAAATCCTAGGAATAACAAAGGGAAGGACAAGAAGATTTGAATAATGGTTGAGATAATCACAGAAGGTACACACTCCACACAATAACACACAAAAGTGTGCGAAAAGTGGCAAAGACCACCAATAAAGTTCCGGTGCCTGAAACTGGAGGAACAACAAGCATTTCATCATAATATCCAGTTGAACTCACATGAGATGATTCTGAGATGAAACGTTTTGAAATATATATATATATATATATATATATATATATATATATATATAATAAGTGGAGAAGTGTGGTCCCATGTGTGCTAGTCAAAAATATCATTTGAGAATCAGGACAGAATTCCCTAGTGAAACCAAAAGAGAAGAGACCCCACTCACGAAAGTACACAAGGAGGGGATCAAAAAGAGAAAATTGTGGCTTGTTTCCTAGAAGAGTAGGGTTGTGACAGTAGACCCAGTCCTCCTTTGAGCTAACAAAACTTTGGCCAATTGTAAAGCTGATTTACTTGCACCAGTTATTGCTGTCTGACCCTTCTAATTCTTGAGCCTCATTACCTTGCTAAACCTGATTGAAGCTGTTGAGAGCCAATTTCACTTTCCTATGTCTTTCACTGTCACATCACCTGAGGACAGGTGATCATTCAAGTTTGGGGGAGTGATAACACTATTCTAGTGTGTTACTTTTACCCATTTTATGTGACATTTGTAACACCCCAATTCCCATCGCGGATAAATAATACATAATTTAATCAGAGTGAATAAAAATTTATTCTTAGACAGAATATACGAATTGTGCCACATCACGCTTCCGTTGCGTACCATGATTACTCGTAACCATCAAAACTATCAATCTCACGTCCAAAGTCTAACTCTTTCTCATATTCGCCAAAAATCACTGTTCACTTTTAATATACCCAACCTCACACTATCAGATGTTAATTCACACACCAACTCAAATGTCTAAATTCTTCCAAAAGTTCCCACTCTTTAACCATCAAAGCAGACATATGTAAAAACTTTCGACTTAACTCATCAGGGACGACATTAACTTTACCAATAGGATAATTCGAGCCCAAGGTCATAACTAATCAGGAATTCCAAACAAAAGTAACCGCAACCATCTTGAAATCATGAATCCTCAATTGTCGTAAAGCATAAGAAATGACTTTACCCTCTCACATTAACACACTAACTACGCTCATCAAGGACGCATCCCAATATTCCATAAACAGTTTATTAGGATCAGGCAGAATCAAAATTGGAGCTGTAGTCAATCTTCTCTTCAGCTCACTAAAACTTACTCACAACGATCATCCAAAACAAACGACTCACCCTTTGCATGTCAACTGAGATAACAGAAGCACTAACTTAGCAAAGTCTTCCATAACCTGCAGTAACAACCAACTAAGCCCAAAAGTTTCTAATCTCCTTAACCGACTTCAGAGTCTCTCATTGTAGAACTGCATCTACTCTGGATAGATCCACAACAATACCATCATCGGAAATAACATAACCAAGAAAACTAACCTCTTTCAATCAAAATTCTCACTCGATAATTTAGCAGAAAGCTCCCTATCTTTCAACCCTTGCGACTCAATCCTCAAATACACTACATACTTATCCTTTGATTTAAAATAAATCAGAATATCATCCAATAAACATAACTATGAACTTATCCAAACAAGTATGGAAGATACGATTCATATACTCCACAACCATAACATATACAACCTTCAAAATTCATTCTGAGCTCGAAACAATTTATCCAAAATAGCTTAACAATCTCTGGTTACCACATTCCATATCAATTCTTCTTACGGGTTTCCAACTCACTCCAGATTTCTGCTGACACGAGATCTCAACCCATAACAAAAGTAATACCATCAAGGAACTTCAAATCATTCTCAATTTGTCACAATTCAAAACTCAAGCTATCAAGAACACACCCGCAAGTTTCCATACTACTCACTGATTAACACGCAATCTCATGCTATCATCCTTTTCCTTACCAACCATGCTGGATCTCTTTAAGTCGACACACTAATGTTTCATCCAAAAAACATCTGAAAACCATGCACAAATGACGGCCCATCACTGTGGTTTCCTGCCAATCTCCAGAACACTATCATCACAAACATGACAAACATCTGAGTTTCACTTCCTAAAAGTTCTTCTACTTACTTAGCAGATCCAAACCTTAAATCTTCACCTTCTTCAAATTTGAGTTCACACTCTACTCTCTGAGAACAACCATTAACGATACCCAATCGTTCTCTCTCAATGACTTCCCAACTGGACCAACATACCAAAACCTCTAATCTGTGTCATCTTTCGATATAAGAATCTTCATCAACTCCACAAAGCAATCTGTACTCACTGGCTTAGCTCCAAATGATTCACAAAACATACTATGTAAGCTGGAAAGACACGTCTATTCCATCCAACATAATTCCGTCTACTATCAACAAGAGATTAAGGGTGATTAGTTCCTCAATTTGTCAATAGACAGACGACAATCATGATGGGGCATAAACCGTCTTTACCAAACTATAATAGCATTTCTTGCATCTTGTGCACAAACCTACCTAAGGCACAAATCCTTAGTTGACATAACCTTGACTCCGCATTCCCCCCGAAACCGGGAACAACACTTATATCATTCTCACTCCCGAAGAAAAAAAATTAGAAAAACAGAAAGCACTGACAGTGTTTCACACATATATCACGGACTAAGGGACAACCAATCATCAACAATAGTCAAATGTCACACCAACTGACTCAACAACTTGGCCGGACGGACCGACCTGCTCATATATGTGAGCAAGCCTTTAAGTTTTTGTATGATTGCAAATTGTGTGATATGATTAGTTTGTACATACATATGATTTCATACCTACTATGATTTAAAAGACAATGCAAATTGATTCATATCATCATTGTAATCATAAAAACGTTTTTCCCTATGTATGTATCGATTCATACGACACTTGTATCGATACATGATCCTTTGTAACTAGGGTATGTATCGACGCATACGCATCATGTATCGATGCATGATTTACTTCACATTCTGAAATAATTTTGCTTCAGTATGTATCGATTCATACGATACTTGTATCGACACATGTTCCTTTGTAATTGAGCTATGTATCGACGCATGTGCATCATGTATCGATGCATGATTTATTTTACATACTGAAAATTAACAGGTACAGTATGCATCGATGCATACAACCATGTGTCGACTCATGCATGTGTTATACTCACTATGTATCGACGCATACGACTCTTGTATCGATACATAGAGCTGTTTGTTGCTTTTAACCGTTTCTGTTTTCATATATAAGTGTCATGACAGTTCAGTTTGGAGGTAGAATTCTGGTTAGAGTGAAAAAGTGCAATCAAAGCAAAAGACAAGTTTGGTGTGCATGATTTTTCAAGAGCAGTGTTAGAAACCTGAAAGAGACTTTGTCTTCATCATCTTCTCAATCTCGTTAATTCAAGAACATCAACACATAATCATTTTTGTTCTTCGGATTAAGGGATCTTTGAGATAACGTTCAGTGGTACGATCATTGATCTAGCTGAGTTGAAGATACAAAGGGGGTTTTGAGGAAAAACCATTTGGTTTGTCCTTCAAGAACGGGTGTGTTCTTGAGGGTTTGTTAGTCACGATTGCAGAACAGATTCAGCCGCAGCGTAGGGTTTGGAAATCTGGAGATTTCGCAAACAGGTCGTGGAACCGGTGAATTGTCTGTATTTCTTGCAGGAAAATTCTTGATCAAGCTCAGATCAAGTGAAGGTTCATACAATAGGAAGATCTTGGGGTTTAGATTTCTGGATTTGTATTGTAACCTTGTAAAGAACGAATTCAGCATTATTGATATAACAGGTCTCAATTTCATTTTGAAATTGAGAGGGAGACGTACCCACACGCGAGGACGGAAGTGGGGAACTTCCTTACCAAATCTCTGCGTATCGTATTCTGTCTTTATCTCTTTACGCTTTCAACAATTTTGTGATTCGTTTGATGTGTTGCGTATTAAAGTTTCAAGATACAATAGTGGTACGAAAATCTTTGTCAAAATCACCATTATTGTTAATCGTTGAATGCATACACGCCAAGTGTTTGACAAAATTGTTTGCTGTGTTTTTGTTCATTGGAAATAGTCTTTGTATGATAAGTGCATTTGAGTCGATTCATATCTGGTGTTAATATATCTTTGTCATCCTAATAAATCCAGCATAAACTCGTGTGTCCGGTTTTCTAGTAGCTGGTTCAGAATAGACGGAAGTCGATTCGGGATCATAATTTTTCCGCTAACTTGAAAGACTCTGATAAACTTTTTTAAATCCTTGAGTTTCAAGGAGGTGATCTATTCACCCCCCCTCTCGATCACTAGCCACACCGTCTAACAAGTGGTATCAGAGCGCCGGTTCGCTGGTGCTTTGTGGCTGCTTGTAACGATATGGATTCTGAACCAAAGGGGGCGTATAATAGAGCGCCTGTTTTCAACGGTGAAAATTATGGCTACTGGAAAGACTGCATGCGAGTTCATATAAATTCTGTGGATAGGAATGTGTGGGCTGCCATTCAAAATGGTCCTTTTCAAATTACTATGAGAAATGAGGCTGGCGCCATAGTTCCTAAACCAGAAGATGATTACGATGAGAAAGATGAGAAAAAGTGGTCGAGTGATTGGAGAGCTCGAAATATGCTAATTTCAGCACTTAGTGCTGATGAGTATTATCGGGTATCCCATTGCTCGACAGCTAAAGAAATGTGGGATGCTTTAGAAATTGCCCATGAGGGTACTACTGAAGTAAAACAGTCCCGTATTAACACACTTAATCAAGAGTTCGAGCTCTTTCGCATGAAACAAGGAGAATCTATCTCTGACATGCAAAAGAGATTCGTTCATCTCATAAATCGGTTGAATGCACTTGGAAAACCTGTTTCCAATGAAATAGCCACTAATAAAATTCTGAGGTGTCTTAGCAGGGAATGGCAACCTAAAGTAACAGCTATTAAGGAAGCCAACGACCTCACGACGCTTACTATTACAACTTTATTCGGCAAGCTGGAAGAACATCAGCAAGAACTGGAAAGTCTCAAAATATTTGAGAAAAAGAGTAAAAAGGAAAAGAATAAAGACAAAGAGAGTGAGAAGAAGCCAATAGCTCTTGTGGCCTCTAACTCAAAGTCCTCACAAAAAGAGCAAAGCGACAATGATTCAAGTAGTGACGAAGATTCGGGTGATGAAGAAATGGGACTTTTTGTTAAGAGATATAATAGATTCATTCGAAAGAATGGAATCCAGCATTCCGACAAAAATCTCATTAAGTTTCGAAGACAATCTGTAGAGTCAAAACAGGAAGAGAATAAGAAGCATAGAGTAAAAGGATCGTGTTTTAATTGTGGTAAATCTGGACATTATAAAACAGAATCCCCTATAAAGAAAAAGGACAAAGGAAAAGCTCAACCAAGAAGGTCAAATAAACAAAGAAGAGCTTACATAGCATGGGAAAGCGATAGTGACTCATCAAGCTCACAAAGTTCAAATGATAGTGATGAGACAGCAAATCTGTGTCTTATGGCTCACACCAAAAATCAGTCCTACCACAAGAAGAAAATCAACGATAAGAAAGTAAGACAAGCCTACTATAGTAATGTCTCCTCTATGTCTTTTTCTGAACTGAAAATCGCTTTTGAAAAACTGCATAACGAAGCTGTAGATGCTTTCAAAAGATTATCTTCCGATAAACAAATTTTTTCATTCTTGGAAGGTAAAGTATACAAAGCTGAAAAAGATTTAGAAAGCTTGAAAGCTAGTATTGCAGAAAATTCAAAAGATATTAATGTTAACGGATGTAGTAAAGTTAGGTATTGTGAAGCTTGTCATATTTGGCAACAAGAGGTTAAAACTCTTAAAGTCAAATTGGAAAAAGCTTTACAACCCAAGGTGACTTACGCCGTTGATTCTAGGTTGTTTAAGAAGTCTTTAAATCCACCATATGCAAAATACTCCTTTATTCCAAAGGGTTTAATGATCAAAAATAAACAAATACATCATCGTGGCTTATGTCACTATTGTTGTCATACTGGTCATACCATTGAAAAATGCAAGTTTAGGAGATTTCTTGTTCCTAAAGGCATTTATCAATGGAGACCTAAAGGCAACCATGTTACAACTTACCCACATGGACCCAATGAAAATTGGGTACCTGTTTCTCTCTTTTGATATTGTAGGATGAGTGTCTTGCATCCGTAGATAGAAGATGGTTTCTAGACAGCGGGTGCTCAAGGCACATGACGGGTGACATATCGCTTTTTATAGACTTCAAAGCAAAGAAGAAGGGATATGTTACTTATGGAGACAATAACAAAGGAGCTATACTTGGCAAAGGTAGTGTAGGTAATCCCTCTACCACTACTATTTCTGATGTCCATCTAGTTGAGGGGCTTAAACACAATTTGTTAAGTATTAGTCAATTGTGCGACAAGGGTTACAAGGTTTCTTTCACAAAAACTTGCTGCACAATTGAACATACTGAACAGAATATTGTGTTTAAGGGTGTAAGAGTAAACAATATCTATATGCTTGATCTTTTTGATGTACCTTTAACAAGCTCTAAGTGTCTAGTTGCCTTGAATGATGATTCTTGGCTTTGGCACAGACGCTTAGCGCATGTTAATTTCGATTTGCTTAATAAGGTTGTATCTAAGGATCTAGTAGTCGGTCTTCCAAAGATAAAATTTTCAAAAGACCATCTATGTGACGCGTGCCAAATGGGAAAGCAAACAAGGGTATCTTTTAAATCCAAAAATGTAATTTCAACTTCACGACCCCTTGAGCTTCTCCATATGGATCTCTTTGGACCTTCTAGGACAAAGAGTCTAGGCGGAAACTATTATGGTTTAGTAATCGTTGATGACTATTCTAGATTTACTTGGACTATATTCCTTCATAGCAAAGATGAAACGTTTTCCGCTTTTAAGAGTTTTGCAAAACTGTCCCAAAACAAAATGAATTCTAAAATAGTTACAATTCGAAGCGATCATGGAGGAGAATTTCAAAACTATCTCTTTGATAAGTACTGTGATAAGTATGGTATTGAGCATAACTTTTCAGCTCCTCGAACTCCACAACAGAATGGCGTTGTGGAGCGCAAAAATCGCGTTTTAGAAGAGCTGGCAAGAACAATGCTAAATGAGGGTGGATTGCCAAAATATTTTTGGGCTGATGCAGTTAGCACAGCCTGTTATGTTCTAAACAGGATTCTAATTCGCCCTATTTTAAATAAAACCCCTTATGAGCTTTTAAAAGGAAGAAAGCCAAACTTATCACATCTTCACGTATTCGGTTGTAAGTGTTTTGTTTTGAATAATGGTAAGGAAAAACTTGGGAAGTTTGATGCAAAAGCGGATGAAGGTATTTTTCTTGGTTATTCACAATCAAGTAAAGCATATAGAGTGTATAATAAGCGTTTACTTTCCGTTGAAGAATCTGTTCATGTCTCTTTTGATGAGTCTTATCCGAAAAATGTCGGAAAAGGTATTTCTTTTAATGACACGGGTATATCTACAGAAGACATACTCAAAGAAGTTGTTTCGGAAACTGATCAGTCCAAAACAGAAGACAATGAGGAGGAGGAAGATACCAGTCATGTCAAAGATATGGAAGAAGGACAAACTGAAGTGAATGTCCTTCCACCAACTTGGAGATCTTTAAAAGATCATCCTATTGACAACATCTTGGGAGACATTTCAAAGGGAGTCATGACTCGTTCTAGGATAAGTAATTTCTGCTCTCACTTCACTTTTGTTTCACAAGTAGAACCTAAAAATGCCAAAGAGGCCTTGATTGATGAATTTTGGCTAATGGCCATGCAAGAAGAGCTTAATCAATTTAAAAGAAATGACGTTTGGGAACTTGTTCCTCGTCCGCGAGATCATCATATCATAGGTACTAAATGGGTTTTTAGAAATAAGCTTGATGAAAACGGAGTGATAACTAGGAATAAGGCACGTTTAGTGGCACAAGGGTATAACCAAGAGGAGGGCATAGACTATGAGGAAACTTATGCTCCAGTTGCTCGCCTCGAAGCTATACGTCTCTTGCTTGCTTATGCGTGTTCTAGAGATTTTAAGCTTTACCAAATGGACGTAAAGAGTGCGTTTCTAAATGGTGTCCTAAATGAAGAGGTATACGTCTCACAACCTCCTGGTTTTGAGAATGCTGAATATCCAGATTATGTTTACAAATTAAAACGAGCTTTGTACGGTCTTAAGCAAGCCCCTCGGGTTTGGTATGAAAGACTTAGCAAATTTCTACTTGATCATGGATATTCAAGAGGTAAAGTGGATACCACCCTCTTCATTAAACACAAGGGAAAACACATTCTTTTAGTTCAAGTTTATGTAGACGATATAATTTTTGGTTCAACTAACATACACTTGGTCGAAGAGTTTTCAAAAGTTATGCAGGGTGAATTTGAAATGAGTCTTATGGGGGAGCTTAATTTCTTCCTCGGTCTCCAAATAAAGCAGCTTGATGAGGGCACAGCTGTGAGTCAAACAAAATACTGCAGAGAGCTGCTCAAGCGCTTTGGAATGAACGACTCAAAATCAATAGACACACCTATGCCTACCAACGGAAATCTAGATAAAGATGAACACGGTAAGAGTGTAGATGTCAAACAGTATAGAGGTATGATTGGGTCTCTCTTGTATCTTACTGCGTCTAGACCTGACATCATGTTTAGTGTCTGCATGTGTGCACGATATCAATCGAATCCTAAAGAGTCACACTTGAAAGCTGTCAAGCGCATATTTAGATATCTTCATGGAACATCTAAGTATGGGCTCTGGTATTCAAAAGGAAGCGATTGTAGCTTAGTAGGTTACTCCGATTCTGATTTTGCTGGCTGCAAATCAGATAGGAAAAGTACTAGTGGTACATGTCACTTATTTTCAAACTCTTTGGTCAGTTGGCATAGCAAGAAACAGGTGTCTGTCGCATTGTCAACTGCTGAGGCTGAGTACGTTGCAGCCGGTAGCTGTTGTGCTCAGATCTTGTGGCTGAAGCAACAACTACAAGATTTCGATATTCAACTCAAACGCATTCCAATAAAGTGTGACAACACCAGTGCTATAAATCTTACTAAGAATCCTGTTTTACACTCACGCACTAAACACATAGAGATTAGGCATCACTTTCTTCGCGATCATGTTAAAAAAGAGGACGTTGTATTTGAGCATGTTGATACTAAAAACCAACTTGCTGACATTTTTACTAAACCATTAGCAACGGAACCGTTCTTCAACATTCGTCGTGAATTAGGGATTTTAGATCTCTCCTCATCGATGTCTTAAGCATGTTGGTCCTTATTTATATATATCTCACTTTGGCTGTTAAGCTTTGTTTTTAGACATCACTCAGACTCCATAAGGTTTCATCAACAGAGGTAATATCATTCCTTTCTAAAATCTCTTTGGAACTTTGTGATTAGGGTATGGTAGAACAAATTCGTTAAGATCGTTTATATGTATTTCATTGCATATGTTGTTTGAACATTAACGTTTGATTCATGAATTGTACTTGAGCATCATTATCATGACATCATCTATACTGCATTGACTCAAGAGCTGTTCACAGGTTTCTAACTCAACAGGTAGTCACAAATCAGTTAAAACATGTTTTAGCATCAAGTATGTATCGATACAACAAGAACATGTGTCGACACATTAGAGTTTCCGATCGATACATTCGTGATATGTGTCGATTCATGTCTTTTCATTTTCAATTTTTTTAAAACTTGTTTCAGTATGTGTCGATGCATCCGTGCTTTGTGTCGACACATAGGACACTTTCAAAAACAAAAATTTCGCGATATGAATCGATCCATACCCTTTGTATCGATACATACTGTTTCTTTTACAATAAATGCATGTTCAAATCAGTTGTGGATCGACACATCAGCTAATTTTAAAGGGATAATTCACTCTAACCTCTCTTCTCCTCTCATACCCACACGGCTAACCCTAACCTTCTCAAACATCTTCATCTCCAAAACCCTAATTCACATCTTAACCCCTCTACAATTCATCACCATGCCTCCCAGAATTATACCGGCTAGACAAAGAGGAAAAGGAAAGGAACCCATTGGGACGTCTGGTCAGTCTCCACAACCTCCAGAAATCCCTCCCAGTGCTCTCACTCTTCTTCATCCTGCCATCGCTGAGGAGTTTGAGACCTCTTTCAAGACAAGGTTAGTTATGAAACCTCATGTCTTTGATAAAACTGATGCATCTGCCCTCCATCTCAACGATGTCGTTGATTTATTGAAGGCACAAACCCTTGGTACATTTTTGGCCATAAATGATGCCTATCATGAGGATTTTATTCGTATATTTTATGCTGGTCTGCAAACTGGTAGAGGCTATATGTTCAGATGCTCAATTGGCACCAAAACTTACACTTTTGAAGCCACTGATTGGGAGAAAGTGTTTCAAATTCCGCTTGGGGTGCCTGGACTGAAAAAATGGCATGACCAAAGTTATGATACGGAGTTTAAAATAAGGGACTATGTTGCATCTATTTCCAAATTGGATAGACCTCTCGGAGAGGATGAACCCATCACTTCTGGTATGATTACAAGCATACCTAGAATACTTCACTGGATTGTCTCGCACATCTTGCGTCCAAAGTCTGGTGGTCATTCTAGGTTGGATCGATCCGACATTCATCTTGTGTACCTTCTTCACAAAAAGGTTCCACTTAATTGGCCAAACTACTTTGTGAAACGCATGTTTCTTATGCGTAACAGTATGAAGAATATCACACTTGGATATGCTGCCCAAATTATGCGAATCATCAAATACTGGAATGTAACCATCCCTTTAGTACCCCTTACATCTTCCTCTTCCGCCCAAGAGTTCAACACTGCTACTTTATCTCATATGGGATACCGGTGGGACAAGGAGCGTCAATGTTTTTATTTTCTGGACAGAGGATCCAAAACAAGGGTGTACAATTTTGATGTGCCATCTGAACAAGTGTTTGTGCCTGAAGACCAACTGGATGAAGAAATGCATGAGGCCAATGACGAGAATCAGCCTGAAGCAGATGCTAATGCTGGCTGGGGTGATTGGGTGCCACAAAGGTGGTCTCCAACAAATTATGAACCAGGTCCACGTGTTCCTCCGTTCTCTGGCGCTGCCTCCTCTTCAACTGCCCCTGAGTACTTGACTCAAATGTTTCAGCAAATGGAGCTTGCAAATCAAGCCCGTCATGAACAGGCGCTTGCTTGGCATATGCAGCAAAATGAGTGGCATAAGAAGCATCGTGAGTGGCATGATGAACACACAAGGATGTATCATAATCAGCATGCTTGGCACACGGAATTGGTTAAATGGCATCAAGTCTTTTACAATGAAATGTCTGGTTTTATGGACGATTGTCGTGCACATCCGGGTATCATGGACAGATTCAGAAGTGTTGAAGTTCAGAACCGGTTCCGGCGATACAATTTCATGGGCCATAATCCTGATGAGATGCCTCCTCCGCCGCCTCCACCAAGCTTCAGAGATCCTGATAGAGAGGATGAGGAGTCCTGTGGAGGCCATAACCCTTTTTAGGCTAGCATCATGTCATTTCATTACATTTCATTTCATCATCATGTTGTTTCAGTTTCCTTGCTACATTGTTCAAACTTCATTTGTTTTGGTTCTGCTTATGTAAACTCCAAGTACTTTCTTAAAATTTTAATGCTTATTTCTTTTAGTTCTGTTTACTTGTGTTAGTCTTTCCCTGTCTTATCATTCTCTGTGAATGATTCTGTTATGTTAAGCTTCATTCTTGGTGATTGTGAGCTTCTATATCAATATTGCTGTCTATTGTTACATCAATTTTGCTGTCTAAGCTTTGGGACTATTTCACCAGACTGTCTATCTCTTCTTTTTGATGTTGACAAAGGGGGAGAAGAAAGACAACAAGATGTTGACAGCCATGCACAAACTCAGGGGGAGTGCTCTATCACATCTTGCAAATTTGCCATCATCAAAAAGGGGGAGTTTGTGAGCAAGCCTTTAAGTTTTTGTATGATTGCAAATTGTGTGATATGATTAGTTTGTACATACATATGATTTCATACCTACTATGATTTAAAAGACAATGCAAATTGATTCATATCATCATTGTAATCATAAAAACGTTTTTCCCTATGTATGTATCGATTCATACGACACTTGTATCGATACATGATCCTTTGTAACTAGGGTATGTATCGACGCATACGCATCATGTATCGATGCATGATTTACTTCACATTCTGAAATAATTTTGCTTCAGTATGTATCGATTCATACGATACTTGTATCGACACATGTTCCTTTGTAATTGAGCTATGTATCGACGCATGTGCATCATGTATCGATGCATGATTTATTTTACATACTGAAAATTAACAGGTACAGTATGCATCGATGCATACAACCATGTGTCGACTCATGCATGTGTTATACTCACTATGTATCGACGCATACGACTCTTGTATCGATACATAGAGCTGTTTGTTGCTTTTAACCGTTTCTGCTTTCATATATAAGTGTCATGACAGTTCAGTTTGGAGGTAGAATTCTGGTTAGAGTGAAAAAGTGCAATCAAAGCAAAAGACAAGTTTGGTGTGCATGATTTTTCAAGAGCAGTGTTAGAAACCTGAAAGAGACTTTGTCTTCATCATCTTCTCAATCTCGTTAATTCAAGAACATCAACACATAATCATTTTTGTTCTTCGGATTAAGGGATCTTTGAGATAACGTTCAGTGGTACGATCATTGATCTAGCTGAGTTGAAGATACAAAGGGGGTTTCGAGGAAAAACCATTTGGTTTGTCCTTCAAGAACGGGTGTGTTCTTGAGGGTTTGTTAGTCACGATTGCAGAACAGATTCAGCCGCAGCGTAGGGTTTGGAAATTTGGAGATTTCGCAAACAGGTCGTGGAACCGGTGAATTGTCTGTATTTCTTGCAGGAAAATTCATGATCAAGCTCAGATCAAGTGAAGGTTCATACAATAGGAAGATCTTGGGGTTTAGATTTCTGGATTTGTATTGTAACCTTGTAAAGAACGAATTCAGCATTATTGATATAACAGGTCTCAATTTCATTTTGAAATTGAGAGGGAGACGTACCCACACGCGAGGACGGAAGTGGGGAACTTCCTTACCAAATCTCTGCGTATCGTATTCTATCTTTATCTCTTTACGCTTTCAACAATTTTGTGATTCGTTTGGTGTGTTGCGTATTAAAGTTTCAAGATACATTAGTGGTACGAAAATCTTTGTCAAAATCACCATTATTGTTAATCGTTGAATGCATACACGCCAAGTGTTTGACAAAATTGTTTGCTGTGTTTTTGTTCATTGGAAACAGTCTTTGTATGATAAGTGCATTTGAGTCGATTCATATCTGGTGTTAATATATCTTTGTCATCCTAATAAATCCAGCATAAACTCGTGTGTCCGGTTTTCTAGTAGCTGGTTCAGAATAGACGGAAGTCGATTCGTGATCATAATTTTTCCGCTAACTTGAAAGACTCTGATAAACTTTTTTAAATCCTTGAGTTTCAAGGAGGTGATCTATTCACCCCCCCCCCCCTCTCGATCACTAGCCACACCGTCTAACAATATACCACTAATGTAATACCCCAATTCCCATCGCGGATAAATAATACATAATTAAATCAGATTGAATAAAAATTTATTCTTAGACAGAAACAAGGATGCCACATTTAAAGAAAGAAAGCACAATCCCTGCTCATAAATTTGATACATAACACAAAATGGAATAAACATAAAAGGGAAACTTTTTCCAACAAAAGGAAAGTTCAATTATGGAATAAAGCGGAAAGATCCATAACTGACTTGTTTTATAAAATAAATTGTTTCATAACATCAAAATATTCATACAAAGGTAATACAAAATAGATCCAACAAATGTATACATATATAACAAAAGCGTTCTCCAACTCCCGTGTTACGTATCAGAGCAGACAGACCGACAAAAGGATGGAGAACTAATCTTTACAAAAGCCTCCAAGATACTAATCTTCAATTGCCTCAAAGGGCAACAAACCACAGCAGAAGGGTGAGAAATAACAACTAAATCAAGATTGCATAATAATATGCAAACACATATAAATTCACATGCATAATTATTCTCACCACAAGCATCACATACTAATACATATGGCATGCCACAGATACATAACATATTTCTAATAATCCAACCACATAGCATATGTCAATTATACCAACACAATCCCGTATTCACACATAACGCATACCAAAGGTATGACATATGGAAACACACCACCACATCACATATATTCATATATAGCATATCATAGATAATTAATACAATCATTGTAATGTACAACATCGCCACAAAATGTAGCACATGTCTATACATAAAACATATCATCCATAACCAATGCATTTATCACGAATGCATATCAAATTACCAATGCTATCATGAGCTCAACACATAATCAATCAATTCACAATTTCCCACACATAATCAATCCATTCACAATTTCCCACACATAATTAATCCATTCATGATTTATGCAAATGCACAGAGACCGACACAACGACTCTATGCATGCGGTACCATTCCATCCATCATTTTCATCATCATTAATTCACTCAGGAATTATTGGAAACATCGCTTGTTACTTAGTGTAACTCCCCGTCGGGCAAACGATGTTCCCCGTCGCTTTAGGTCCTCTTGGTATAAGGCTCACGACGTTTATGGATCATTTTAGGTCCTCTTTGTATAAGGCTCATGATCCGATCTATTTAGGTCTTCTTTGTATAAGGATCACGATCGTCTATAACGTCGCTTTAGGTCTTCTTTGTATAAGGCTCACGACCGTTACAGCAGATTCCCTCTGGAATCGTTTCGTCGCTCACACCCCATAAGGGCACACAACATCACAAGGTGCATATCATGATGCATGTCATATCAATGACTCATGACAATCATATGCACATTCACAAATCAACAATATGAATTATCTCATAATCATTATTCATGGATTGGAAATCAACTCAAACAATGCCTTAACTTGCCATAAGGCCACAAAATAACACACATTGAATGTCAAATAAAAAATGTATTTCATCATAATCAACAAATCACAATAATTAGCATTTTAGCATATACACTCATATCAATTCACATCAAGAATTACTCACCATTAACCACAACAATCTTGCCATCATACAATGATACTCACAACACTAGGATTCACGCCACGAAGGCTACCCACAACAACATACATTAATACCATACATTTGTATTCAATTGAACAAAGTATTTTGCCATAAGGCCACAACAATTACAACAACTTATCACATGCTTCAACATCATATAACAACACATAAGCTATACGTTATATATCAAAAAAATATCGCATGATAACACATCAATCACACACAATTACGATGGTAAAAGTCGACAAAACGACACGTTTCCAAATTCCCGACACAATTAAATCGGCCACTAAGCTCAAAACCATTTTTTAATAGAAATAATATTTCATTAGCTTTCCAACGGTACTAAGAACGTCTCGATCCGAGTTACGGATCAAAAGTTATGGATTTTCAAAGAAAATAATTTATTGAGAAACAGCAAGATTTGCCTGGCAACTTAGGATTTTGCCTGGCGAATCCCCCTTCGCCAGCACTTCGCCTGGCGAACTAGTGGCGAACCACAATTTTAGAAAAAACCCAAGAGTTCCCGTTTTCGCCTGGCAACTTATGATTTCGCCTGGCGAATCCCTCTTCGCCAGCACTTCGCCTGGCGAACTAGTGGCGAGACCTAATTCGCCTGGCGAATCCCAATTCGCCTGGAAAATCGCATCAGAACCATAATTTTTTTGCTGCGGGTTACACGGTTCCAAACCCCAAAATCCAACTTTCTCCAACTAAAACGTTTTCAATCAATCAAAACAAGTATCAACAATGTTCATACATAAAATACGATCATACTACGTGATTCATATCGATTTCCAACTGTGAAAACATCAATTCTACCGAAATGATCACAATTCCAATCAAGTGGAAAACATATATTTTTCAACCAAACATTCAAACAAATACATACATATACATATACAAGCAAGATATAATCGAAACTTCTCACCCTTACCCGATTAATCGCGCTTGAAACGGAGTATTGAAGATTTCCTCTTCTCCTCTCTTTCTCTACTCTTCCTTTCTTTCCTTTCTCTTTCTTTCTCTTTCCTTTCTCTCTTTTTCTCTCAAATATCTATTTATAAAAATATCTAATTTTTTCTAAAATATCTAACCCCTCAAAATGACCATTTTACCCCTCAGCACAAATATCTCGCAAACGCTCTCAAAACGCGATAAAACATAATAACGATGAAAAATAATATATTATCAAACAAAAGTAAAGAATAAAATAAAATAAAAACGAAAATAATTAAATCGACTTAATTAAATAAATCGGACACAACGGGGCGTTACAACATTTCTAGTTTATAATTTTACTGATGTGGCACGAGTTTAATGTATTTCAGCATGTTTTAAGCTTTAAGCACTTTAGGTGCTTCTTTTATGTTTTCATTGTGTTTGTGCTCTAAAAGGAAGCTAGATAATGATGAGAGGAGGCATGACCCCAGTTGACAGATTCTGGAGCAGAACGAGGAGCTTTTTGAAAGAAAGTAGTTGATAATTTAATCAACTATTTCACCAAGAGAGTTGGAGATTGGTGATGAAAAGCCAAGGATGAGTAGGGCTCACGTGGTAGCATTTTGAAGAGCATTGGAGCAAAAGGAATGGATAAGATCAAGAAAGCTAGAGGACAAAAGGTAGTACAGTGGGGATCACGCAGCATAAAGAGCGCCCAACACCAACACCACCAACCGTCACCTCTGCTCCACCATCCTGCCACAGCCGCCTGCAAAAAGCAGATTTATCTCCGGGTAACATCTGTACCAGATTTCTTGCAACAGAAGGGTTGAGGGACAGCTGGTCCACATGAAGATTTGATTTGGGCCTAACCTTAATTTTGTCAAGAGACCCATGATCCAAGAAAGGAGCAACGACCACTTCCAATCATCACTATAAAAAGAGAGCTTGGGCATTGAAGAAAGAGATGGGAGATTTTCACACACAACAAATAGTTTATTTCAGTTTTAAGTTCTTTTTTATTTTAAAGAGTTGAAGCATTGGTTGAGAGTATTCTATTCTCCTCCAGACCTGTATGTTCTGCTGAGAGCTGTCCTGACTGAAGAGAGTTGTTGTTGTTTACCCAACACAAGAGATCTCCAAGTTATTATTAGGTTACATTTCTTTACTACACTTTTTAAGATAATGTTTCCTATTATTTTCACTCCAGTAGGTTGCACTCAGCTCACTATGAGCTAAACCTTTGTTTGATGACACTAATGAAGTTAGTATAAAAGTTAATTTTATGTTGATATGCTGTGTTGGCTAGTGTCTTATTTTGTTATGTGTTTTCATGCTATAAACTTGGTTCTTAGAGTGATCAACTAGGAAAAAAGTAAAATCTTGTTGTTAAGAGAGATCCAATAAACAAGCGGATTTCATAACAAAAGTGGTTAATAAAGTAGGATAGAGATATTCACTTAATTCAACTTGCTTAGAGATAAGAGGTTGAGACCATAAAGACTTTCAGAATTAAAACCAGACGCATTTTAGGGTTACAAGTGAGACTTAGAGATTTGTTCCCTTGCCCTAGTTATGCATGTTTTTGATGTGGTAAAATACACCACTAGATCACGTTCTGACCTTTTGAGGCACGGCACTTCACATCATAAAAGCATTTTAACAACAACTATACTAATGGATTTAGCTCATCAACTACTCTCTCTGATATTTTAAATCCTTTTCAGTATTAAGTTATTTTAGTTAATTGTGTGTTGCTCCTGTTCTTTACTCTCATATTTTTGTTACCTTGCTCATACTTCTCTTAAACAAAGAAAATTAATCATAGTAGTTCAAATACTTTACACTTCCTTGTGAGTTTGACCTTTACTTTATCACTTGCTACATTACCAAGCATGTATACTTGCATGCGACACCATTGCTCTACCCTTCAAAAGAAAAGCATTATATAAAGTAGAGAACACTTAGACATTTTCCTTACAGCACTTCGTAAAATAATGTACTTTTCCTTGTAAAATACTGCCATCTTTCGAATTCAATAAAAGGGGTCTCCCCCCCCCCCCCACTGTGTAATATTTGGAATCTATTTGTTGAAGTTTCTTTTTGATTTAAACAAAAAACTAAAAAATTTTGTCATTGGATATCATTCATCATTCTCACATAACGCATTTTTTTCTTATCTTTGAGTCTCACGTATGTGTCATAATTCTAGAGTCAAACTGTCTCACTCATACAATACTCGGGCCAATCGACAAAAGAAAATGGACGATTTCGAGGAAGAGAACAGAGAGCTGAGAGAAGAAATTGACGCTCTAAGGGAAAGTTTGGAAAAACTTCACAGCAACATGTAATCCCTGGCAGCAGCTTAGGAGCAACAACGTCAAAGGAATGTGATCTCAAAGATTACATCTACACCTGTAATGGAAACACATGAGAGTGATCCTCGCTATAACATGCCTAAGGGTCACCCCTAGGGCATGCCTTTCAACTTTATACCTGAGGGATATATCCCACCGGTCATTGAAGACCCACAAGCCGTAGCAGGAACCGCTGGACCTGAAGGTTACAAACTTCGGGAAAGTGAAGATACAAGCATTACAACAGCAACTCATGAAGGTTACAAACATCAGGGCACTGAAGCGCCAAGGGTCACCGCTATAATGTTTATACCACAACTAGTGGTACACACTATTCTGAAAGGACAGGTTCTGCAAACAATTTCTGGTGGAAATGAAGACTTGTACGAAAGGATGAATGAGTTCCAAGAACAATTCTTGTAAATGCAAAAGGAACTGCATGCCATTCGCGGTCAATACTTATTCGGCAAGGACGCTGCAGACCTCTGTTTGGTCCCTAATGTAAAGATACTGCACAAATTCAAGGTGCCTGACTTTGAAAAATACAAAGGAAACTCCTGCCCTCAAAGTCATTTGTGGATGTATGCTCGAAAAATGTCTACCTAGACCAACAATCAACAGCTACTGATCCATTACTTCCAAGACAGTTTAACCGGTGCCGCACTCAAATGGTACATGGGTTTAAATCGCACCAAGATCAGTACTTTCAGAGATCTCGGCACTGCCTTTGTTCAGCAGTATAAATATAACCTGGACATGGCACTGGATAGGGATCAGCTCAAGGCAATGTCACTGAAGGACAAAGAAACTTTTAAACAATATGCCTAGACATGGCGTGAAATTTCCGCTCAGATCTGTCCCCCTCTTGAGGAAAAGGAGATGACCAAGATCTTTTTGAAAACCTTAAGCTCATTCTATTATGACCGAATGGTAGCCAGTGCGCCCAGTGACTTCAGTGAGATAGTGAACATGGGAGTACGCCTTGAAGAAGCAGTCCAAGAAGGACGATTGATCAAAGATACAGAGCCATCTAGCATTACTAAAAGATATGGTAGTACTTTCCAAAAGAAGAAAGAGCAGGATATCAGTAATATCTCTTTGGGAAAGCAAAGGCGACAATATCAACCCGTAGCAGCAGTAACTCCCACTATCAACCCCGCGCCTGCTCTGACATATCAACCTCAGGTTGCTCAAAGCCTACCAAGTCAACAACAGTGTCAGCAAAGGCCGCAACAGCCTTTTCAGCAGGCTCGTCCACAGTATAACAACAACAATCGTACAACACGACCATCAGGGTTCGACCCTATACTGATGATGTACGCAGAACTATTTCTACTTCTACTGGGCTAGGGGCAAATCCAAAACAGGACTCCTCTCGCAATACCAAAAAATCCACCTTTTTGGTTCAAAGCAAATCAAACTTTCCCTTACCATCAAGGAGGAACGGGACATAACATTGAGAATTGTCTCGACTTCAAGTCTGATGTACAAAAGCTTGTCAGGAACTCGATCTTATCTTTCAAAGATACAAATCCAAATGTTCAGGGAAACCCGTTACCGCAACATGAGAAGACTACATTGAATTTAATAAAGGAGGAATCTAGCCGCAATTATCAAATTCACAATGTACTCTTATTAGGAACCAATCTGGTGAAAATACATTGCACACAGAGCAGGCACGGTCATGTGTTATCTCACAACTATCATCAATCTGATATTTGCTCCAAGGACAATCAAGGGTGTGCCATAGTACAAGCAGCTTTGCAAGAACAAATGGATCTGGGCTGGATTCAGGATCACAGGATTCATGAAGTAAACATGGCTCATGTACATCCCAACATTATTCAGAACCACGACATCCGTACAATGAATGTCAACTTAGTGGCGATGGATTCGAGACAAAGTCATTATTATAATCTGCCACGACATGATTACAAGGCTTGTCCAATCTCCTCAATAAACAATCAGTGATGCTCTTTTATATAAGAGGCCCTCCAACGTCAGATGGATCTCGGATGGATCCAAGACTACCGTGAAAGAAATGACCATCAAGTCAATATGGTTCAGATCTTTGACATACGCTTGAAGAATACCAGTCTAGTGGAATTACATGCTAAGCAGGTCAGCTTGGTTATCAAGACTGTGAAGAATGCTGTAAAGACGACCAAGGGTGTGCGCTTGTACAAAGAACATCTTTTGGACCACTGGTGTCTTCCAATCTACTTGGATGAAGCTGCACAATGGATTAGCATGAATGATGGGAATCCTGATAGACATCAAAGTCATGATATCCGCTCAATGGAAATAGATCTAGTAAAGATGCACTGCATACAAAGCGGGTGTGGTCGGGTTGTAGCGTGCGATTTTTGTCGGTTACGTGACCACCTTACCGAATTAGTTGGAATTGGGTGCTACTTTCTGATTTCTTATTTATCCTATGAAGCTGGAAAGGAAAGGGGAGCTATCTAAAACTAACCTTGCACGCAAATGTTTTCTTTAACAAATGCTAAGAGATTGGGGGGTCCGGGGTCAGGTTATACAATGAGGAGTTGTCAATTACCCAATGTATATATGGTTATCCATAGATCGTTTAGCATTTTCTTTTGTTATCTACTTACTGGTGTTTATCTGTCGTGGGTTGGGAAATTTTCTCCTTTGGGAATGTTTGAGAGAGTATTTTTTGTTGTTTTTTGGGTTTTCTGATGTTTTTGGTAAGGTACAGGACCTAATGTTTTTGTTATGTGTGCTCGCTAAGATTTCGTAATCTTATGCCTACGTTATCCCGTTAAAGAAAACAGGGAAATCAGAGCAATCGTAGTTCCTCCTATTCTATGGGAGGAAAAGATGTTTGGTGTCTTGTTCAAAGCCCAAGATTGAAGCTAAAGGTTATTTGTATCTTGTTCAAAGCCCAAGATTGAAGCTAAAAGGTTATTTGTGTCTTGTTCAAAGCCCAATATTGAAGCTAAAGGTTATTTGTGTATTGTTCAAAGCCCAAAATTGAAGCTAAAGGTTATTGACTGAGAGAGAATTTATAATCTTTAAAGGGAGAAATCTCATATGTTTATCACGGTTGTCGGGTGACTGATTATAAAGGAGAATTACTTTAACTGGAATATATGGAATCCAGCAATGCCATAATTTCATTTATAAGGTATTTGTCCTGAAGGAGAAAACTTTAACTCAGTTTTGAGCAATGCCATTTTTCCTTAGGAATCTTTCATGCTAAGAGAGGGACATTGGCTTGGATGTAAATTGTAACGCCCCATTTTGTCTGATTTATTTAATCGAGTCGATTTAATTATTTACATTTTTATATTATTTTATTTTTGACTTTTATTTGACAATATATTATTTTTCATTGTTATTATGTTTTATCGCATCTTGAGAGCGTTTGCAAGATATTTGAGCTGAGGGGTAAAATGGCCATTTTAGAGGTTAGATATTTTGTTATAAATAGATATTTTTATATAAGTAGAAATAGAGGGGAAAGAAAAAGAGAAAAGAAGAGAAAGAGAAAGGAAAACGTGGGAAAAGAGAAGAGAAGAAGAAAATATGGATTTAACATCTTCTTCAAACTCCTCTTCGATTAATCGGGTAAGGGTGAGAAGTTTCGATTATATCTTGCTTGTATATGTATATGTATGTATTTGTTTGAATGTTTGGTTGAAAAATATATGTTTTCCACTTGATTGGAATTGTGATCATTTCGATAGAATCGATGTTTTAACGGTTAGAATTTGGAATAGATTGTGTAGAATAGTCGAGTAATGTTTGGGTTTAATCAGGAATACTCGTTGGTATGATTTAGGGAGTTTTGGATTGAGTTATATAGTTTGTGAGAGTTAGGGCAATAATGATGAAATAGTGATAAATCGATGTTTTCATGGTTGGAATGTGGAATAAGTTTTGTAGTATAGTCGGGTGAGGATAGGAATTAATCGGGAATGGTTGTTTGTGTGTTTTCGAGTGGTTTTGATCGAGTTTGGAGTTGGGATAAATTGATAAAATTATGTTTCAAAATATTTCAAAAATGTAAAATGTGTTGGATGGCTTTTTAATAATGAAAATATCATAGTATTTCAAATTCTGAGAGCGGGGCTTTTTACAGAATCGAAATCGGAGGTCCGGAAGGCATTTAACGGTCGAAAACTGAGTTTTTAGCAGAATCTGCGCATTCATGCACCGACCCCAGGTTTATGCGTTGACTCATGATCTCGTGCACTGACCCAGGCGAAAATTCCAGGTTTATGCGTCGACTCATGATTCTATGCGTCGGCTCATGATCGCAGAATTTTCCAAAATGTCATATTTTGTTTTCTGCATAACTTTCAAACCGTAAGTCCGTTTTGACCCCCGTTCGAAGAGTTGGAAAGCTAATGAAATATTATTTCTATTAAAAATGGTTTGGAGGGTAAAATATGATTTAATTAATTCGTGATTTTGAGAATTAGTCGTGCTGTCGGATGTTCTTATCGCATTAAATGCGTGCGGTCGGTGTTTTACAGTGTGTTGTGCTGTTGTTATATGACGTAGAGCTTTTATGTGGTTTATATGACGTTGAAGCATGTGATAAGTTGTTGTAATTGTTGTGGCCTTATGGAAAAATATTTTTTGAATTGAATACAAATGTAAGTTATTAATGTATGTTGTTGTGGGTAGCCTTTGTGGCGTGAATCCTAGTGTTGTGAATATCATTGTATGATTGCAGGATTGTTATGGTTGATGGTGAGTAATTCTTGATGTGAATTGATATGAGTGTATATGCTAAAATGCTAATTGTTGTGGTTTGTGGATTATGTTGAAATGCATTGTTTTGGGTTTGATTGCAATGCATGATTATTGATGTTGAGATGATTCACATGGTTGTATATGCATTTGATTGTCATGAGCCATTGTATGCCAAGCATCATGATATGCATTCTTGTGATGTCGTGTGCCCTAGTGGGTGTGAGCAACGAAACGATTCCAGAGGGAATCTGCTGTAACGGTCGTGAGCCTTATACAAAGAAGACCAAAAGCGACGTTATAGACGATCGTGAGCCTTATACAAAGAGGACCTAAAGCGATCAGATTGTGAGCCTTATACAAAGAGTGCCTAAAGCGATCCATAAACTTCGTGAGCCTTATACCAAGAGGACCTAAAGCGACGGGGAACATCGTTTGCCCGACGGGGAGTTACACTAAGTAACAAGCGATGATTCCAATCATTCCTGAGTGAATTAATGATGAGAATGATGGATGGATTGCTACCGCATCGCATTGTATAGAGTCGTTGTGTCGGTCTCTGTGCATTTGCATAAATCATGAATGGATTGATTATGTGTGGGGAATTGTGAATTGATTGATTATGTGTTGAGCTTGTGATAGCATTGGTGATTTGATGTGCATTTGTGATAAATGCATTGGTTATGGATGATATGTTTTATGTATAGACATATGCTATGTTTTGTGGGGATGTTGTACATTACAATGATTGTATTAATTCTCTATGGTATGCTATATATGAATATATGTGATGTGGTGGTGTGTTTCCATAGGTCCTAACCTTGGTATGCCTTATGTGTGAATATGTGATTATGTTGGTATAATTGATATATGCTATGTGGTTGGATTATTAGAAATATGTTATGTATCTTTGGCATGCTATATGTGTTAGTATGTGATGCTTGTGGTGAGAATACTTATGCATGTGAATTTATATGTGTTGCATATTATTATGCAATCTTGATTTAGTTGTTATTTATCACCCTTCTGTTGTGGTTTGTTGCTCTATGAGGCAATTGCAGATTAGTATCTTGGAGACTTTTGTGAAGATTAGTTCTCCATCCTTTTGTCGGTCTGTCTGCTCTGATACGTAACACGGGAGTCGGGGAACGCTTTTGCTATATATGTATACATTTGTTGGATCTATTTTGTATTACCTTTGTACGAATATTTTGATGTTATAAAATAAGTTATTTTGTAAAACAAGTCAGTTATGGATCTTTCCGCTTTATTCCATAATTGAACTTTCCCTTTGTTGGAAAAAGTTTCCCTTTTATGTTTATCCCAGTTTGTGTTATGTATCAAATTTATGAGCAGGGATTGTGTTGTTTTTCTTTAAATGTGACATCCTTGTTTTCGTCTAAGAATAAAATTTTATTCACTTTGATTTATTTATGTATTATTTATTCGCGATGGGAATTGGGGTGTTACATTAGTGGTATCAGAGCAGGTCGGTCCGTCCGGCCAAGTTATTGAGTCAGTTGGTGAGACAGTTGAAAACTGTCGATGTTGTTTGTCCCTTAGTACGTGATATGTGTGTGAAACACTGTCAGTGCTTTCTGGTTTCCTAACCCTTTGTCTTCAGGAATGAGAATGAGATAAGTGGGGGAGAAGCTTGTTCTTCTCCAAGTTGCTTCAGGTGTGGAGCGTTGGCTCAGTGTGTTGTAGATTGCAAGATTGTAAGTGTTGTTTGGACAGTGTTGTTCCCGGTTCCGGAGGGATTGCGGAGGTAAGGTTTATGTCAACTAAGGATTTGTGCCTTAGGTAGTTTTATACACAAGATGCAAGAAATGCTATTATAGTTTGGTAAAGACGGTTTATGCCCCATCATGATTGTCGGCTGTCTATTGACAAATTGAGGAACTGATCACCCTTAATCTCTTGTTGATAGTAGACGAAATTATGTTGGATGGAATAGACGTGTCTTTCCGGCTTTGATAGTGTGTACAATGAATTGTTTGGAATTAAGAAAATGATTATGGATTGTTTTGATGAGTCGATGAAGATTCTAATATCGGAAGATGAGACAGATTAGAGGTTTTGGTATGTTGGTTCAGTTGGGAAGTTGTTGAGAGAGAACGATTGGGTATCGTTAATGGTTGTTCTCAGAGAGTAGAGTGTGAACTCAAATTTGATGAAGGTGAGAATTTGAGGTTTGGATCAGCTAAGTAAGTAGAAGAACTTTTAGGTTGTGAAACTTAAATGTTGGTCATGTTTGTGATGATAGGGTTCTGGAAATTGGCAGGAAGCCACAGTGAAGGGCCGTCAGTTGTGCATGGTTTTCAGATGTGTTTTTGGATGAAACATTAGCGTGTTGACTTGAAGAGGTCCAGCATGGCTGGTTAGGAAAAGGATGATAGCATGAGGTTGCGTGTTAATTAGTGAGTAGTATGGAAACTTGCGGTTGTGTTCTGGATAGCTTGAGTTTTGAATTGTGACGAATCGCGAATGATTTGAAGTTCCTTGATAGTATTACTTTTGGTTATGGGTTGAGATCTCGTGTCAGCAGAAACCTAGAGTGAGTTGGAACCCCGTAAGAAGAATTGGTATGGAATGTGGTAACCAGATTGAAGGTGGTATATGTTATGGTTGTGGAGTATATGGATCGTAACTTCCAAACTTGTTTGGATAAGTTTATAGTGATGTTTATTGGATGATATTCTGATTTATTTTAAGTCAAAGGATGAGTATGTAGAGTATTTGAAGATTGAGTTACAAGGGTTGAAAGAGAGGGAGCTTTCTGCTAAATTATCGGAGTGAGAATTTTGATTGAAAGAGGTTAGTTTTCTTGGATATGTTATTTCTGATGATGGTATTGTTATGGATCCATCGGCAGTAGATGTAGTTCGAAAATTAGAGGCTCTGAAGTCGGTTAAGATGATTAGAAATTTTTGGGCTTAGTTGGTTGTTACTGCAGGTTATGGAAGACTTTGCTAAGTTCGTGCTTCTGTTAGCTCAGTTGACTTGCAAAGGGTGAGTCGTTTGTTTTGGATGTTCATTGTGAGTAAGTTTTGGTGAGCTGAAGTAGAGATTGACTACGGCTCCAATTTTGATTCTGCTTGATCCTAATAAACTGTTTATGGAATATTGGGATGCGTCCTTGATGAGTGTAGTTAGTGTGTTAATGCGAGAGGGTAGAGTCATTTCTTATGTTTTATGACAATTGACGATTCATGATTTCAAGATGTCTGCGGTTACTTTTGTGTTGAGAATCTAGAGGCATTATTTTGAGGGCTTTAGGTTCAAGGTGTTTGGTAATCACAAGGGTTTAGAGTACTTGTTTGGTCAGAAAGAATAAAGTAGGAGACAACGAGGATGGTTGGAATTCCTGATTAGTTATGACCTTGGCTCGAATTATCCTATTGGTAAAGTTAATGCTGTGCCTGATGAGTTAAGTTGAAAGTTTTTACATATGTCTGTTTTGATGATTAAAGAGTGGGAACGTTTGGAAGAATTTAGGGATTTGGGTTTGGTGTGTGAATTGACATTTGATAGTGTGAGGTTGGGTATATTAAAAGTGAATAGTGATTTTTGGCGAATATGATAAAGTGTTAGACTTTGGACGTGAAATTGGTGGATTTGATGGTTGCGAGTCATCAGAGTGCGCAGCGGAAGTGTGATGTGGCACATTTCGTATATGCATGTGTGACTTGTAAGAGTTCATAGGTGGAACATTGAAAACATGTAGGAATGATGAGACCATTGGACGTTTCAGAATGGAAGTGTTAGGTGAAAGGTTTAAATATTATTCATGGGCTACTATGTAGATGGATGTTTTGGTTGTATGTTCGATTGGTGAATCGTAGCATTGTTGCAATAATGTTGTGTGACAAGGATGTTGGTATTGTGGTTATGTAGAGGTTGTTGAAACGATGTTGGGTCATGGAACTTTATGTTCTAGTTTGTGTTGTTGCCTCGTTTCTATCATGGTGGTTCGAGTGCGAGTAGCTGATTCCTTGTGGGGAATAAGGGGAGTGTTACCTGGGTGTTGGTAACATGGTTTTCCTTGAGTCATGAGTTAGTCGTCAAGTGCATTGTATAGGCTTTGCATCTTGTCTTTGTAGTTGTCGTCGTTGTCGTGTCGTTGTTGTAGCTGCTGTTAGCAAGGTGGTTTGTCAGTTTGTGTTATTTGTCGTGTGCCTTTTGTTGGCATGATAGTTTGTTAGTCGGATGCGAGAGTCGTATCCGGAGTTGTTCGTATCAGTAATATTTTCGAGGACGAAAATGTCTAAGTGGGGGAGAATTGTAACGCCCTGTTTTGTCCGATTAATTTAATCGAGTCGATTTAATTATTTTCATTTTTATATTATTTTATTCTTGACTTTTATTTGACAATATATTATTTTTCATTGTTATTATGTTTTATCGCATTTTGAGAGCATTTGCAAGATATTTGAGCTGAGGGGTAAAATGGTCATTTTGGAGGTTAGATATTTTGTTAGAAATAGATATTTTTATATATGTAGAAATAGAGGGGAAAGAAAAAGATAAAAGAAGAGAAAGAGAAAGGAAAACGTGGGAAAAGAGAAAAGAAGAAGAAAATATGGATTCATCATCTTCTTCAAACTCCTCTTCGATTAATCGGGTAAGGGTGAGAAGTTTCAATTATATCTTGTTGTATATGTATATGTATGTATTTGTTTGAATGTTTGGTAGAAAAATATATGTTTTCCACTTGATTGGAATTGTGATCATTTCGATAGAATCGATGTTTTAACGGTTAGAATTTGGAATAGATTGTGTAGAATAGTCGAGTAATGTTTGGGTTTAATCAGGAATACTAGTTGGTATGATTTAGGGAGTTTTGGATTGAGTTATATAGTTTGCGAGAGTTAGGGCAATAATGATGAAATAGTGAGAAATCGATGTTTTCACGGTTGGAATACAGAATAAGTTGTGTAGTATAGTCGGGTGAGGATAGGAATTAACCGGGAATGGTTGTTTGTGTGTTTTCGAGTGGTTTTGATCGAGTTTGGAGTTGGGATAAATTGATAAAATTATGTTTCAAAATATTTCAAAAATAGAAAATGTGTTGGATGGCATTTTAATAGTGAAAATATCATAGTATTTTGAATTCTGAGACTGGGGCTTTTTACGAAATCGATATCGGAGGTCCGAAAGGTATTTAACGGTCGAAAACTGAGTTTTTAGAAGAATCTGCGCATTCATACACCGACCTCCAGGTTTATGCGTTGACTCATGATCTCGTGCGCTGACCCGGGTGAAATTTCCAAGTTTATACGTCGACTCATGATTCTATGCGTCGGCTCATGATCACAGAATTTTCCAAAATGTCAGATTTTGTTTTCTTCATAACTTTAAAACCGTAAGTTCGTTTTAACCCCCGTTCGAAGCGTTGAAAAGGTAATGAAATATTATTTCTATTAAAAATAGCGTTGAGGGTAAAATATGATTTAATTAGTTCGTGATTTTGAGAATTAGTCGTGTTGTCGGATGTTCTTATCGTGTTAAATGCGTACGGTCGGTGTTTTACAGTGTGTTGTGCTGTTGTTATATGACGTGGAGCTTTTATGTGGTTTATATGATGTTGAAGCATGTGATAAGTTGTTGTAATTGTTGTGGCCTTATGGAAAAATACTTTGTTGAATTGAATACAAATGTATGGTATTAATGTATGTTGTTGTGGGTAGCCTTTGTGGCGTGAATCCTAGTGTTGTGAATATCATTGTATGATTGCGGGATTGTTGTGGTTGATGGTGAGTAATTCTTGATGTGAATTGATATGAGTGTATATGCTAAAATGCAAATTGTTGTGGTTTGTGGATTATGATGAAATACATTGTTTTGGGTTTGATTGCAATGCATGATTATTGATGTTGAGATGGTTCACATGGTTGTATATGCATTTGATTGTCATGAGTCATTGTATGCCAAGCATCATGATATGCATTCTTGTGATGTCGTGTGCCCTAGTGGGTGTGAGCGACGAAACGATTCCAGAGGGAATCTGTTGTAACGGTCGTGAGCCTTATATAAAGAGGACCTAAAGCGACGTTATAGACGATCGTGAGCCTTATACAAAGAGGACCTAAAGCGATCGGATCGTGAGCCTTATACAATGAGGACCTAAAGCGATCCATAAACGTCGCGAGCCTTATACCAAGAGGACCTAAAGCGACGGGGAACATCGTTTTCCCGACGGGGAGTTACACTAAGTAACAAGCGATGATTCCAATAATTCATGAGTGAATTAATGATTAGAATGATGGATGGATTGGTACCGCATATGCATTGCATAGAGTCATTGTGTCGATCTCTGTGCATTTTCATAAATCATGAATGGATTGATTATATGTGGGGAATTATGAATTGATTGATTATGTGTTCAGCTTGTGATAGCATTGTTGATTTGATGTGCATTTGTGATAAATGCATTGGTTATGGACGATATGTTTTATGTATAGAGATATGCTATGTTTTGTGGGGATGTTGTACATTACAATGATTGTATTAATTCTATATGGTATGCTATATATGAATATATGTGATGTGGTGGTGTGTTTCCATAGGTCCTAACCTTGGTATGCCTTATGTGTGAATATCTGATTATGTTGGTATAATTGATATATGCTATGTGGTTGGATTATTAGAAATATGTTATGTATCTGTGGCATGCTATATGTATTAGTATGTGATGCTTGTGGTGAGAATACTTATGCATGTGAATTTATATGTGTTGCATATTATTATGCAATCTTGATTTAGTTGTTATTTCTCACCCTTCTGCTGTGGTTTGTTGCTCTATGAGGCAATTGCAGATTAGTATCTTGGAGACTTTTGTGAAGATTAGTTCTCCATCCTTTTGTCGGTCTGTCTGCTCTGATACGTAACACGGGAGTCGGGGAACGCTTTTGCTATATATGTATACATTTGTTGGATCTATTTTTTATTACCTTTGTATGAATATTTTGATGTTATAAAATAAGTTATTTTGTAAAACAAGTCAGTTATGGATCTTTCCGCTTTATTCCATAATTGAACTTTCCCTTTGTTGGAAAAATTTTCCCTTTTATGTTTATCCCAGTTTGTGTTATGTATCAAATTTTTGAGCAGGGATTGTGTTGTTTTTCTTTAAATGTGGCATCCTTGTTTCCGTCTAAGAATAAAATTTTATTCACTTTGATTTATTTATGTATTATTTATTCGCGATGGGAATTGGGGTGTTACATAAATAATCCAGAGGCTTGCCACTTACAGTAATTAGATAAATGAAGGGGATTTACCAGGATAAGAGATGGACTACAACTTGGATTTTTGAATCAACAAGAGTGCCACTTACAGCAGTTATCTAGGATTAAGGTTTGTTTTGATTGTCTATTTTGATGTGTGATGTACAGAGAAATGTCCTCCTATAGAGAGAATTTGATTTCCTCTGAGGGGATGTTGGTTTTTTTATGTGCCTTGATCAAAGCCCAAGGTTGAAGGTAAAAGGTTGACTCTGTTTAGGGAGTTTTATATCTGTCTTATACAATGCCCAAGATTGAGGATGAATAATACTGACTCAACAAGAGAGTGTTTTATTTGTCTTGTACAAAGCCTAAGATTGAGGCTAAAAAATACTAACTCAACAAGAGAATGTTTTATTTGTCTTGTACAAAGCCCAAGATTGAGGCTAAAAAATACTGACTCAACAAGAGAGTGTTTTATTTGTCCTGTACAAAGCCCAAGATTGAGGCTAAAAAGAAAAGAATTGACTCTTTTTGGGGAGATCATTTTACAAATCCTAAGAGGGGGCTAGAAGGAATTGACTCTTCTGGGGAATATTTTGTCTGTCTTGTACAAAGCCCAAGATTGAGGCTAAAGGTTAATGACTCAACTGGAAAATATTTTATCTGTCTTGTATAAAGCCCAAAATTAAGGCTAAAAAGAATTGACTCTACTGGGGACAGGTTCTATCTGTCTTGTACAAAGCCCAAGATTGAGGCTAAAAGTGCTGAGGGATGATCATTATACAAAGCCTAAGAGGAGGCTGTTTGGGGGAATTTCTTATATAAGCCTAAGAGGAGGCTAACTTCTGCTGAGGATTATTGAGATCCAGAGACAGGTCCATATTGGGGAATCAACTCTTGTTGAGGATTATAAAAGAGTTGAGATATCAGAGGCCGTGAGGTTCTGATTCTGTTGGTGTTATATTGATAGTAAGTGGACCTTAATGGGGAACTTAGGATGAAAAGTTTGAAGATTGAGTTTTAAAACCTATGGAGGTTTCAACTCTGTTGGTGATTAATGAAATAATCAGGGTTTATCTTGTGTTTTTAGGTAACTTGAGGGTTTCTGGAGATCCAAAAGAAGGTGAGACTGTCCAAGTCTACTGGTATGAAAAGGTTTATCTTTGTATGATGCCCAAGAGGAGGCTGGTGTTTTCCTATGGGGAACTAGTTTTGACTGTGTTGAATGAGTGACCACTGGCTTGATCTCATCCTAGACCTAATTGTTGGGGAAAACTCTAAGCAAGTAATATATATATATATATACAGATGAAATATATAAGCAAGTATATAAAAGAAAGCTGGTAGAACTTACAGGTGAGCAAACTTCTAGTGTTATAAACACGGCTGCATGGTTACCTATTCAAGAAATTGAAGAAAGTTTTGATAACAACTATGAATTTGAATCTAAATCAAAAGGGAAGTTATTTTGAAAGGAAGTTTGGGGCTTATACTTAAGGAGAGGCCCAGATGAATTCTTTTGAAAAGGCGACGATCGCGTCGTAATTTTGAAAAGCACAAAGGGACTTATACAATGACTGAGGCGCAAATTTATTGTATTTACCAAAGAGGTTGGGTCTTACACTCTATTAGTGGCCCAAAGTTATTTTTATACAAGAGATGGGGCTTACAGCTCAAGGCGAGTCCCAGATGAAAAATAATGATCGCACCGTTATTTTGAAAATCGTGTCGGGACTTATATAATGACTGAGGCCCAAAAAGGTTTTTTTTTGTACAAAGGGGGGTTGGGTCTTACACTCTATTAGAGGCCCAAAGAGTTTATTTTATACAAAAGATGGGGCTTACAACTCAAAGAGAGGCCCAAATGAAAAATAACGATCGCACCGTTATTTTGAAAATCGTGTTGGGACTTATACAATGACTGAGGCCCAAAAAGGTTTTTTTGTACAAGGGGTGGGTCTTACACTCTATTAAAGGCCCAAAAGTGTTTATCTGAAGTTTGAAAAATCAAAATTTAGAGAAAACCCTAATTTTGAATTTAAAAGACATAATTTTCAAAAGAAATTAAATAAAAAATGATATAAAATATCAAATATATTCAAAAACAAGTTATCGACTTTGAAAAATATTTTGAAAAATCATATTTAATCACATGAAAGCTTGAATTCATTTGAAGTTGGAAAATCAAGGTGAGAATTTCATTTAAAATGTTTGAAAACAAATAAAATGAAATTAATTACAAAAATTCAAACTATATTAAATCTATAATATAAAGTTAGTCTTTTTATGGAATAAAATATTTCAACATTTTTGTGGATTTTCAAAAAAAGAACCAATAAAAAATAATTAAAATTAAGAGAGAAATTAATTTTCGAATTAATTAATAAAAACCATAAAAATATGAAAAAATAGCAAAAAGGGAGAAAATGGCAAAATGCCCTGGGTGGGTCTTGAACCCACGACCTCTCAACCAAACACACATGCGCGCTCCCACTGGGGTGGTGATGCATCCGTGTATCAAAACCACCCCATAAACATATATGGGTGGCAAGGTTTTAGGCCTGGCCAAGGCTCCATGGCCTGGCCATTGCCCAAGGCTGGCCTGATTTTAGGCCTCTTGCATGAAGGCCATAACTCCCTCAATTCTCCATGGATTTGGACAAAATTTAGATGGATCCTTCCCAGAATTTCATGAGGAATCCAATGGTGCTTTTGGAATTTTCTGAAAATGCTTCTATTTTAAAACACGAAAGTGATTTCAAAATAGGCCAAGATCTGCAAGTTCTATGCTATCACATCATACAAGCAATAATAGCATGGTAAATTGGTTCAAACACAACACATATGATATGTATGAGATGTCTATGATAAATGGAAATCAAAGCATTGCATAATTTAAAGAGTTCAAGTTGTCATGTACTTACCTCTTGAAGCTCCTTGTGCTATCTTTCAAGATCCTTGTGCCAGAAGTGATCTAAAACTTTAGACACCTTTAATTGATCCCTTAGAAGCTTTTAGAATGATCAAAACCAGTTGGAATCCTCAGGAATAAGAATTGGCTCTTTCTTGCAAAAGTGACCAAAATAGTATCTCACTCAAATGATGTAATAGTTGAGGGAAACTTGTTGGAAAAGTTTGAGGATAATATTTGGAGTGTGTTTGTAGCTTGGTTTGGTTTTGAAAGTGACTGAATCAAGACATGGCTTGAAAAATGAAAATAAAAGTCAAAATTTGAGTTTTTGGAGTGTTTGAACATCTTATATATGATACATTGGATGTGTTTGGATCATGAGCTGTGGTGGAATTGCTCTCTAACTCAAAAATTAAGTGGTGACTTGTAAAAGAAGACGTTTCTGCATAATGAGAGAGATTTTGAGGAAAGCAAATGAGCTCTATTTATAGTAGAGCAAGTTTGTTTTGTAAGGAATAGTGAATGGCAGCTTGGACAATCCTTTGGCCAATGGTGATCAAAAGGAATATCAAGTCTCCTCTAGCCATGGACTTGAGGTTAGGGCACAAGCTATGAGTCCTCTGGTTCAGAGATAAGGCTTGACTCAATTTAATTAGCAATGTCTTGATGCTTTCCACCTTGTGAATCCATTGAATGCATTGAAACAAAATTGAAGTCTTTGAGATTTTTAGCCTTTTTAGGTGCCACATAGCTACATGTAGATTCTTGGACTTATGAGGCTTATGGATTAGACATTTTCCCTTAGAAGTTATCCCTTGAGGTGTCCAAATGGATAACAAGACCTGAAATTGTTTGATTTAGCTATTTTAAACAAAATGTACAAATCTTCCTTGGGAAGAAACAAGTCTTTGATGCCATATTCCAAGGGTTGTAACTCCCTACTCAAATTGAATTTGGAGATGATCTGGTACTTGTTGGAAAGCTCTCATGACATACTTTAACTTTTATGTTCAAGGTTGGTCTTGGTACAAAATCACTTTTGTTCCATAACTCAGAAAAATTTTGGTTTCTCATGGTTGCCCCTTTTGCAAGAAACCTCATTTTTCTTGATTTTTATTAATGAATAATGATCAATACTATACATTAACATTGTTTTTGACTTAGGGGAACTATATTTATGAAAAAATCCAAAAAGTCAAACTTGATTTTGGGCATAGTTGACTTTTTGTCAGATGAAATCCAAACATGTGATCCTTTGTGCAATCAAGTTCTTGACCCAATTCAAACCTAATGGATGGATTCCATAGGTGTTTAAGGGTGTATTGAATCATGTCCCAAGGTTTGGGAGCATGTCTTGGTCAAAAGTCAAAGGCACAGTTGACTTTTTCTTCAAAACCCTAATTATGGTCCAGATGAGATTGAAACTTGTGAATCAAGCTTCTTGGATCAATCCATTGTTGTAAATGGATCAATGTAGCGTATTTGAAGCCCTCAGATCATGTCTTAGGGTTTTGGTTCATGTCTTGCCTCAAAAGACAACTTAGGGGTGAATCAGGTCAAGAAACCCTAATTCCTGATTTTTTATGAATGCATCCCCTGAGGTTATTTTGACTTGATGATGGGACTCATAAGGTTCCTTGGAGTATCTTGGGTTATGGTTTGAAGTATTGGCTCATGCCCATAAGAAAATTTTCATCTGGAGGCCTTGGCCGACCAAAACTCTAATTTGGCGACACTGGCGATCTCGAGGCTTAATCCACTTGGAATGTTGCAACTTTGTGCTTGATTCTTGATGTGGAGACCGCTTGATCCTTTATGGGTGTTTGAGAGTTAGGACAAGTTAAAGATCATGTCATTTCTTGATTGATCTTTTTCCCAAATGCTCAGAGAGGGATGGAAACCCTAATTCTTGATTATAGTGAATGCTCAACAATCTTTGAGGAGATTGATGAGGCATGAAGGTACATCCACATTGTCGTGATGATTTGCACAATGATGGAAAATCTTGTGGTAAAAAGTTGGGGTATGACAGATGCCCCTATTTAATCTTCTTAGACCCGAAGGTGTGAATGGCGAAGGTATTCGGACATTCAGGGTGTAAGAGGATTAAATATCGGAATACCCAAAATTTTGACGGTGGTTATGAATGGCAGTTTGCTCCTCCATCTTCTTTTGCTAAGCAATGATACTTAGAAAAGAGTAAAACTTCCCCTCGATCCTGGTTTTCAGCCATGGAACTGATCTTAGTTTCTTTTTGCAATAAACCTCCCCTCGATCCTTGGTCTTTAGCCACGGAACTGGTCGTTTCTTTTTGTAATAAACCTCCCCTCGATCCTTGGTCTTTAGCCACGAAACTGGTCTTAGTTTCTCAAATAAACTTCCCCTCGATCCTGTTCTTTAGTCACGGAACTGGTCTCAGTTTCTGAAATAAACTTCCTTCGATCCTGGTTTTTAGCCACGAAACCGGTCTCAGTTTCTTGTCGTCGAGTTTCTTCCTTGACAAGGGACGCTATGTGTAGCGGTCTTCATCAAACTTCTCACCGAGTTTTCTACTGGGGAGATGCCATTTGATGGAAAATATTTGAGGTCAGACTTGCTAGGGGTACCCATTTGTCTGAGCTGTAGAGGTGTACAAACTTCTCTGTTGGAGATGCCATTTATTGAATCTACTAGGGAAAAACGAGTCTCTTGAAAAACTGCTTTTCGCTCAGGGATATTACATCATACTTTTCTTCGAGATCTTTTCGGAGAAATGCCATGTGATGTAACCCAATTTTGAGGTACTGATGACTTCATTAACATCGACTTTCTTGGGAGAAAAACCGATGTATTGCTGAGAGTCTTAAGTTGATAGTCTTTCCCTGGGGATTTTCCTTAAACCGGGAAAGCGAGAAATATCATCTTTGATGGTGAAGAGTGACATTCCAAAGGTGTCGGTCAAATGTCTTTTTGCCATTCAGAGGTTCAAGTTATCAAAGTGGTCGAGGACCATCTCCAATCCAGAAATAAACTAGGGGAGAGATTGCTCAAATGATACATTTCTTGACGAGGAAAGAACTTAAACCAGGATTTGTCTTATCCGACGCAGAAAGGACAACTGATAACTTGATTGACAATAATGTTTTATCACTTGGGAATGAGTATAACCAGAGCTATATTAATGCAATATGAATATGAATGTGAATCAATTATGCATGATGTATGTATGTTTATGCTGAAAAAACTGACGCGACATACAGACTAGTGGATGAACACGACTGGATACTCGGCCACTTTGGGGGATGAAAAAGTAGCATTGGTTCACGATAGAAATCCTGTTTTTCTTAGGAGAGGTAGACCCTGTGGGAATAAAGAAGCATCAATTGGTCCTTAGGGGTACGAACTCTGTCGGGAATGTCAGATGTGATATTATATCTGAAACGATTGTTCCTTCATTCAGGTGTACTGGTTTAGAAGGAGTACTTTGATTTTGCACTTTGAGGTTCAATCACCTTCGGAGAAGCTATCGATGTTCTTTGTGGTTTCAGCAGTTTAAAAAGAAATACCCTCTTTATTTTAAAAGTGGAAGAAAATTTGACAAGTAAAATTCATTTTTTTGTTTTGTTTCAAGAATCGTTGATCATGTTTAAAATGTCATTTTGTAAAGCAAAAACAAATGAGAATTGCAAACAAAAGCACTAGGGCTCAAATTTTATTGATTGGATGGAAATCATCCAAGCGCGTGATCCCATAGAGCATTTACAAAGTTTAGAAAATGGTAATTTTAAGGGAAAGGGGCTACATTGAAACATAACGACCGTTATCCTTCTACCACCTTTGAATTTTGGACATCTTGAGCTACCGTCGAAGATGACCTTGACTGGAAGTTTTTCGATGATTAGTGTTACCGCTGGGGATTTAACCTTGTCATACGTAGTTACTTGCCATGAATCCCTAACTTTTGCCTGGATTGTCTGTTGAGGTTTTCAATCCATCGAGATGATTTTTGCTTATGTCTCTAATTTTTTCCTGGAACGCCTTTTCAGGTTTTCAATCCACCAAGACATTTTTTTTATTTCATTTAGGCGAAGTATTTCTTGACTACGTCAACATTCGTTGGGTAGGTAAACTCCTCTCCATCCATGGCTACGAGTCTCAAGGCGCTGCCTGAGAAGGCTTTCTTGACCACATAAGGGCCATCGTAATTTGGAGCCCCTTTTCCCCAGGAATCACTGTGGAATGATTTTATTTTTGAGCACAAGGTATCCTTTCCTGAAGACGCGAGGTCGGACCTTTTTGTCGAATGCCTTCTTCATTCTTTGCTGATACAACTGACCATGGCACAGAGCCGTTATTCTCTTTTCTTCGATCAGATTCAATTCATCGTGTCGGCTTTGACACCATTCAGCCTCCGTTAGCTTAGTTTCCATCAATACCCGGATTGATGGGATCTCTACTTCAATGGGAAGCACTACTTCCATGCCATATACTAGAGAGAAAAGAGTTGCCCCTGTTGAAGTGCAGACAGATGAGCGATAACCGTGAAGAGCAAAAGGCAACATTTCATGCCAGTCTTTGTAGGTTGCAACCATCTTTTGATCAATCTTCTTGATGTTCTTGTTAGTCGTTTCTATCGCCTCGTTCATCTAAGGTCGGTAGGGAGATGAATTATGGTGTTCGATTTTGAACTCAGCACACAATTTTTTCATCATCTTGTTTTTCAAGTTAGATCCATTGTCAGTAATAATCTGGCTTGGACCACCATAACGGCAGATGGGGTTGTTATTGATAAATCGGACCACGACTTTTCGGGTTACATTGGTGTATGATGTTGCTTCGACCCATTTGGTGAAGTAGTCAATGGCTACCAGGATCAACCAATGTCCGTTTGAAGCCTTGGGTTCGATCATGCTAATCATGTCGATTCCCCTTATAGAAAAAGGCCATGAAGAAGAAAGAACTTTGAGATGCGTTGGAGGTACATGGATTTTATCAGCGTATATTTGACACTTATGACACTTCCTCATGTACTTGTAGCAATCGGATTCCATGGTTAACCAATAGTATCCTACTCTCAGAATTTTTCTCGCCATTGTGTGTTCGTTGGCATGAGTGCTAAAGGATCCTTCATGAATTTCTTTCATCAGCATGTTTGCTTCTGGTCTGTCTACGCATCGGAGCAAGACCATGTCAAAGTTTCTCTTATAGAGTGTATCCTCGCTCAGGAAGAAGTTGCCTGCCAATCTTCTGATGGTTTTCCTGTCTTTTCTTGATGCACCAGGTGGGTACTATTGTTTCTAAAGGAAGCATTTGATATCGTGATACCAAGGTTTGTCGTCTATGACTGCTTTGCCCGCGAAGATGCAAGCTGGCCATTCTAGGCGCATTATTTCAATCTTAGGTACGTCGTTCCATTGACCTACACTAATCATGGTGTAGCGTGCGATTTTTTCCGGTGACGCGACCACCTTAACTCCATTAGTTGGAATTGGGTGCTACTTTCTGATTTCTTATTTATCCAATGAAGCTGGAAAGGAAAGGGAAGCTATCTAAAACTAACCTTGCACGCAAAAGTTTTCTTTAACAAATGCTAAGAGATTGAGGAGTTCGGGGTCAGGTTATACAAAGGGGAGTTGTCAATTACCCATCCTATATATGGTTATCTATAGATCGTTTAGGAAATCTACTGTTTTCTATTTACTGGAGTTTGACTGTTGATTGGGAAAGTTTCTTCTTTGGGAATGTTTGAGAGAGAATATTTTTGTTGATGTCGGTTTTTTTGATGTTTTCGGTGAGGTACTGGACCTAAGGTTTTTTATTAGTGTGCTCGCTAAGATTTCGCAATCTTATGCCTACGTATTCCCGTTAAAGAAAACAGAGAAATCAGAGCAATCGTAGTTCCTCCTATTCTATGGGAGGAAATTTGTTTGGTGTCTTGGTCAAAGCCCAAGATTGAAGCTAAAGGGTATTTGTGTCTTGTTCAAAGCCCAATATTGAAGCTAGAAGGTTTGAATGAGAGAGAATTTGTTTTCTCTAAGGGGAGATATCTCATCTGTTTATCACAGTTGTTGGGTAACTGATTATAAAGGAGAATTACATTAAGTGGGTTATGTTAATCCAGCAATACCATAATTTCCTTTATGAGGGATTTGTCCTGAAGGGGGAAACTTTAACTCAGTGTTGAGAAATGCCATTTTTCCTCAGGAATCTTTCATGCTAAAAGAGGGACATGGGCTTGGATGTAAATAATCCAGAGGTGTGCCACATATAGCAGTTATCTAGGATTAAGGTTTGTTTGATTTATCTGTTTTGATATTGTGATATACAGAAAAATGTCTTCCTAGAGAGAAATGTTGATTTCCTCAGAGGGGATTTTGATTTTATGTGTGTTCCTTGATCAAAGCCCAAGGTTAAAGCTAAAAGGTTAATTCTATTTAGGGAATTTTATATCTGTCTTGCTCAAAGCCCAAGATTGAGGCTGAAAATAGACTGACTCTTTTGGCGAGATCATTATACAAAGCTTAAGAGGAGGCTAAAAGTTGTCTTTTCTGGGGAAATATTTTGTCTGTCTTGTACAAAGCCCAAGATTGAGGCTAAAAAAAAGGGGTTTTTGACTCCACTGGGGAATATGTGTATGTGTCTTGTACAAAGCCCAAGATTGAGGCTAAAAGAAGATTGACTTTGCGGGAAAGTATGATTTGTTTTGTACAAAGCCCAAGATTGAGGTTGGAAAGAGGATTGGCTCTACTTAGGGATATTTTATATGTGTCTTGTACAAAGCCCAGGATTGAGGTTAAAAAAAGGATGATTAACTCAGCTGGGGATATTTCAGGTGTTTTGTACAAAGCCCAGGATTGAGGCTGAAAAGAGACTGACTCAACAAGAGAGTGTTTTTATCTGTCTTGTACAAAGCCCAAGATTGAGGCTAAAAAAGAGACTAAATCAACAAGAGAGTGTTTTTATCTGTCTTGTACAAAGCCCAAGATTGAGGTTAACTTCTGATGAGGATTATTGAGATCAAGAGACAGGTCCAAAATGGGGAATCAACTCTTACTGAGGATTACAGAGGAGTTGAGATATCAGATGCCTTGAGGTTGTGATAGTGTTATATTGATAGTAAGCTGACCCTAGATGGGGAAATTTAGGAATGGAAAGTTTAAACTCTGTTGGTGATTGATGAAATGATCAAGGTTTCTCCTTTTTCTTGAGGAGATGAGACTGTCCAAGTCTATTGGCATGAAAGGGTTTATCTTTGTTTGATACCCAAGAGGAGGCAAGTGTTTTAAGGGATGAGAATCAACCCTAAAATTGGTCCGATGTTTTGACTTTTTGGAAAGACTGCTCTAACAAAGGATGACTAAGTTCTGTCCTATACCTGTAAGAGGTCTCGAGTCCTTGTATTAAGCCCAAGAGAAGGCATGAGAACTTTTAAGAAGCCTGAGGGTCCTTGTACAGAGCCCAAGAGGAGGTTGGGGAAGCTTTTAGGAAGCCTGTGGGTCTAAACCTAAAAAAAGTTCAAGAAAGGTTTCACTAGGAATTAATCTTTTAGAGAACAGTTCTTGGGTTTGAAGAAATTCAAGAGAGGTTTCACCAAGAATTAATCCTCTCTAGGGAAATGAATTTCTTTGACAATTTTCTAGTAGTGACAGTCTTGAGAAAATTTTCACCGGGAATAATGTCTTTCTTTGTTTCATATTGCATAAGCCCAAGAGGAGGAAAGACTGTATTTGGAATTTCCTATGGTGAACTAGTTTTGACTTTGTTGAAAGAGTGACCACTGGTTTGATCTAATCCTAGACCTAATTTCTGGGGAAAACTCTAAGCAGATAATATACAGGCATATATATACAGATGAAATATATACAAGTATGTAAAAGAGGGTAGGAGGACACAGGTGTGCAAGCTTCCAGCTTTACAAGCAAATATATATATATATATATATATATATATATATATATATATATATATGTATATATATATATGTAAAAGAAAGTTGTTTAAAACTTACAGGCGAACAAGCTTCCATTGTTACAACTGTATGGTTAGTTGTTCAAGAAATTAAAGAAAGTTTTGATAACAACTATGAATTTGAACCTAAATCAAAAGGGGAAAGTTGTTTTAAAGAGATTGGGGCTTATACTCAAGGAGAAGCCCAGATGACTTTGTTTTGAGAGAGCCGATCGCACTGCGGTTTTGAAAACACAGTGGGACTTATACAATAACTGAGGCCCAAATTTATTTATGTACAAGGGAGTTGGGTCTTACACTCTATTAGAGGCCCAGAGAGTGTTAAAAGAAAAGAGAACGGGACTTACAACACGAGGGGAGGCCCAGATGAATTGTTTTTGAAAATGGCGATTGTGCTAAGATTTTTAACGTATCAGAACTTATACAATGACTGAGGCCCAAAAAACTGTTTTATTTACAAAGGGATGGGTCTTACACTCTATCAAGAGGCCCAAAGTTTATTTTTGTACAAGTGATGGGGCTTATAACTCAAAGAGAGGCCCAAAATAAAAACAGTGATCGCACCGTTATTTTAAAAATCGTATCGTGTCTTCTAGAATGATTGAAGTCCAAAAAAATTGTATGTACAAAGGGGGTTGGGTCTTACACTCTATTAGAGGCCCAAAGTGTTGGAAAAATGTTTGAAAAATCAAAATTTAGAGGAAACCCTAATTTTGAATTTAAAAGATGTAATTTTCAAAGGAAATTAAATAAAAAATGATATAAAATACCAAATATATTTAAAAATAAGTTGTGAACTTCGAAAAATATTTCGAAAAATCTTGTTCATTCTCATGAAAGTTTGAAATTCAATTGGAATGAAAAGATCAAAGTGGGAATTTCATTTTAAAATGTTTAAAAACAAATAAAATGAAATTAATTAGAAAAATTCTAACTATATTAAAAAAATAATATCAATTAGATTTTTTTGTAAATTAAAATAATTTAACATTTTTGTGAATTTTGAAAACAAGAATCATTTCAAAAACATTAAAATTCAGAGAGAAATTAATTTTTGAATCAATTAAATAAACATCAAAATTAATTAAATAATTCAAATATTTGAAAAATTGAAAAAAAAAAGTGTGAAGAGCATCATCTTCTTCGCTTTGCCACCAGATGCGGAATCAATCCAATTTATCTAGTTTCTCAATGGAATTGGATGAAGTAAACATCAAACTTGCTCGCTTTTGAACATGGAACAAGATGGTATTACTCAATTTCATTTAAATTAAGTGTGGAGAGAATTATCATGCACGAACCAGATGAACCCTAACTTGCACAAACCAATATGAAATTCCATACATGATTGATTCATGGCAATTGATTGCGGAAAAGTGATCAATAAGCATCCAAAAACATAATGGTAACTTGAAAACATGTTTATGATGCATGCATTAATGAGTTTGAAAGTTCAAGGCTTACCTCTTGTTGCTGGTGATCGAGCTTGACGATGGAGGTGTTACAGATGTGTAATGATGATCTGAATAGCTTCCTTATACCTCAAGGAATGTGTTTGAATGCTTAGAGTGGTTGGAAGCCCTTTGGTTTGATCAGCTCGAACCCTTCTGCAGCAGATGGTGGATTTTGTGCAAATGGGGTACCAATTTGTGATTCTGATGTTACAGATGTTGTTTTAGTGTTTGAATCATTTACACATGATGTATGTGAGGCGTTTACATCATTGTGTTGGATAAAAATGCTCTGGTTTTGAAATTCATGATTCTCACTATTGAAAAATGTGAAAATTTGGAGCAAGAGCAAGAAGAGAGTGAAAAAAAGTGTAGTATTGTTTTGGTGTGATCTGAATGAGGCAAGGTGACCTCTATTTATAGGTGATCAAGTTTTGTCTTGGAGAAATAGTGAATGGTAGCAAGATCAGATCACATTCAATGGCTTTGGCTTGGTGACATTTCTTCTTATGCAAGGCAAATTGGCCCCTCCAAGCAACAAGGATACGTTTTGACCATTTCCACATTCCTCAGATGTTTTTAATGTTGTTTAAGCATAAATCTTAACAAAGAAGACCAGCTTTGTTGAACTTGCACTATTGCACATAAATGCACTTTGAATTCCAAGTCTTTGTTCAAAGACTCATCATGCCAAAGGATGAACTTTGAAGCATCTTGGCCTAATTTTGCAGGTTTGATATAATTTAATCTATCCTCATTGATTTGGGAAGATGAAAAAGTTAGCAAGATGACAAACTTCTAAGTGGAAATCGTGTGGTGCAAAAAAGGTCTCAAAATCTGTCTTGAAGACAGTTGCAGCAGGGCAACTTGGGAGGATCATATCTCCCTACTCACATAGAATCTTTGAGTGTTCTTGTACTCTTTGGAAAGCTGGGATAACATACTTCAACTTTTATGTTTACATATGGTTCTGAATCCATTTGGATCATAGTGAAAAATGCCTCTACATTTTGGATTTTAGACTGTTTTTAACTTAGGAAGATTTTCAATAAGTGTTGGAAAAAGTGGTATTTTCATGTTTTAGTGATTTTGCTCCATCCATAACTCAAAATCCATGGAGATTTGGAATGTCTTTTAGTTGACATATTTGAAGTATGTCAAATGGGCTTTCATTTGAGCTTTGAATGCGAGAAAAAGGCCTTGTGGTTTGGGAGTTATGACCTTGCAAAGTTGGGTAAAAACCACTTTTGTTCCATAACTTAGAAAAAATTTAGTTTCTCAAGGTTTCCCCTTTTGCAAGAAACCTCACTTTTCTTATTTTTTTTAATGAATGATGATCAATATCATAAATTAAGATTGTTTTTGACTTACGGGAACCATATTTGTGAGAAATTCCAAAAAAGTCAAACTTGATTTTGTGCACAGTTGACTTTTTGTCAGATGAAATCTAAACTGTGTGATCCTTTGTGCAATCAAGTTCTTGACCTAATTCAAACCTAATGGATGGATTCCATAGGTGTTTTAGGGTGTCTTGAATCATGTCCCAAGGTTTGGGAGCATGTCTTGATCAAAAGTCAAAGATACAGTTAACTTTTCCTTCAAAACCCTATTTGTGGTCCAGATGAAATTGAAACTTTTGAGTCAAGCTTCTTGGGTCAATCCATTGTTGTAAATGGATCAATGTGGTGTATTTGAGGCCCTCAAATCATTTCTTGAGGTCTTGGCTCATACTTTCCTCCAAAAGTCAACTTAGGGGTGAATTAGGTCAAGAAACCCTAATTCCTGAATTTTGGTAAATACATCCCCTAAGGTTAAATTGACTTGATGATTGGGTCCATGAGGTACCTTGGAGTATCTTGGGTTGTGCTTTGAACCATTGGCTTATGTCCAGAAGAAAAGTTTCATCTGGAGGCCTTGGTCGACCAAAACCCTAATTTGGTGACACTGGCGATCTCGAGGCTTGATCCACTTGGAATGTTGCACTCCTGTGCCTGATTCTTGATATGGGAGTCATCTTGATCCTTTATGGGTGTTTTAGAGGTTAGAAAAGTTTAACATCATGTCATTTCTTGATTGATCCTTTGTCTAAGTGCTCTGAGAGGGCTTGAAACCCTAATTCTTGATTATGGTGAATGCTCAACCATCTTTGAGGAGATTGATGAGGCATGAAGGTACATCCATATTGTGGTGATGATCTACACAATGATGGGCAATCTTGGTGGTCAAAATTTGGGGTATGACACATGGAAGAGAGAGTGGGTAGTGCATCAGCCATGTGATTTTCTTCACGAGGGATATGATGAAAGTCGATTCTATTAAAGAATGGTAACAACCTTCTCGCGGAATCTTTGTAAGGAATAAGTCTTGATTGGTATGTGTTCCAATCTTCTTTGATCTGATTGATAACCAGGGCTGAGTCTCTATATACATCCAAATTCTTTATCCTTAAGCCAATTGCTTCTTCGAGACCCATGATACAAGCTTCGTATTCAGCCTCGTTGTTTGTGCATTTGAAAGTCAGTCGGGCGATGAAAGGAATATGGGTACCCTGAGGTGTTACAATGAATGCCCATATTTTATTTCCATAATTGTTGACAGCTCCGTCAAAAATTAATCCCCATTGGGAACCTGGTTCTAACCCTTCACTGGATAGCGGTTCATCGCAATCTTTCATTTTCAAGTACATGACTTCTTCGTCTAGGAAGTCAAATCCGACTGATTCCTGATTGTCAATCGGTTGATGAGCTAAATGATAGGCTAAAATATTCCCTTTGACGGCTTTCTGAGCATGATACTTGATGTCATATTCTGATAACAACATCTACCCATGGGCAATCTATCCTGTGAGATCAGGTTTTTCAAAGTAGTACTTGATCGGATCCATTTTGGAGATTAACCAAGTAGTGTGGCAGATCAGGAACTGGCGAAGACGTTTGGCTGCCCAAGCCAAAGCACACCAAGTTTTCTCGAGCATAGTGTACCGAGTTTCATAGTTCGTGAATTTCCTGCTTAAATAATAGATGGCAGACTCTTTTCTTTTGGTTTCGTCTTGTTGGCCAAGTACACAACCCATAGAGTCTTCCAAGACTGTTAGGTAGATGATCAGTGGTCTTCCTTCCACTGGAGATGACAGGATTGGTAGATTCAACAAATATTCTTCGATACTGTCAAACGCTTTTTGGCAATCTTCTGTCCATACACAACTTTGATTATTTCTCAGTAGTTTGAAGATCGGCGCGCATGTTGCGGTCATGAGGGATATAAACCTTGAGATGTAATTCAGACGTCCCAAAAATCCTCTGACCTATTTTTCGGTGTTTGGTGAAGGCATTTCTTGAATGGCCTTGACCTTGTCAGGGTCAACCTCGATTCCTTTTTGGCTGACGATGAACCCTAAAAGTTTTCCTGAGCGAACACCGAACGTGCATTTATTGGGATTCAAGCGGAGTTTGTATTTTCTTAGACGCTCGAATAACTTTTACAGGTGTGTCACATGCTCTTCTTCTGTTTTAGATTTGGCAATCATGTCTTTGACATACACTTCGATTTCTTTGTGCATCATGTCGTGAAACAGAGTTGTCATAGCCCTTTGATAGGTTGCCCCAACGTTCTTCAAACCGAACGACATTACCTTATAACAAAAGGTGCCCCATAGGGTGATGAATGAAGTTTTCTCCATATCTTCCGGCGCCATTTTGATTTGATTATAGCCCGAGAATCCATCCATGAAGGAGAAGACTTTGAACTTTGCTGTAATGTCTACTAGCATGTCTATGTGTGGTAAGGGGAAGTTATCCTTCGGACTTGCTTTGTTCAGATCCCTGTAGTCTACACACATTCTGACTTTTCCGTCCTTTTTCGAAACTGGCACTATGTTAGCTAGCCATTGAGGATATTCTGAGGTAGCAAGGAAACCTGCATCGATTTGTTTCTGCACTTCCTCCTTGATTTTGATAGCCATATCCGGGTGAGTCCGTCTCAGCCTTTGTTTCACCGGAGGACATTCTGTCTTTAGTGGTAAATGATGTTCCACGATGCTGGTATCCAACCCTGGCATGTCCTGAATGGACCAAGAAAATACATCTGGAAACTCTTTGAGAAGTTTTATCAAGCTTTCTTTGAGAGTCGGACTGAGCAGTGCTCCAATCTTAACTTCTATCTTTTCTTCCTCTGATCCCAAATTGACCGTTTCCAATGGCTCTTTGTGAGGCTCAAAAGACCTTTCCTCTTGTCTGAGTAAACGAGAGATCTCCTCTGGAATTTCTGCGTCCTCTTCTTCTTTAGCTTCAAATACCGAGAATTCAAATTTGGGAGAAGACATTGGATCGTATTTTTCAATGGGGTTTAAAATAAGCATTCTGCATGACGTGATGATTTGTTTTTTAGAAGAGATAGAGAGAATGCAAGAGTGTGTGCAGTGTATTTTCTAAAAAATGCTTGTTATTATTTTGGGTTGCTTTAGGATTACGATTTTTTGAAAAACGAAAAGTGAAAACAACGATAAATGCGAGAATGACAAAATGACATTATTTATTTACGATTTGTCGATTTTTGAAATACAACACTATAAAACAAAACTATGTCGCTTTGGACAAAGCGAAGAGGGACATTTACAGAAAAGTGAGCCCTATAAAAATATCTGTTTCACCTGGGCAGGGTGAAAGGTTAAAACAAAGATGGCAATTACTTAGACTTATGGACGACTTTCGGGACATCGACAACAACCCATTGGCGACGAACTCCTCGGTGAATCACAAAGTCTGGTACCTTCTTGTAGCGAGTGATTTTTGTCGGTGACGCGACCACCTTATCGCTGGTTTTTGGGTTTCTCCCCACAATGAGGAGGGGGTGCTACTTTCTGATTTCTTATTTATCCCGTGAAGCTGGAAGGGAATAGGAAGCTATCTAAAACAAACCTTGCACGTGATTGTTTAACTGAACAAACGCTTTTAAAGAGATTGGGGTGTCCGAGGTCAGGTTATACAATGGGGAGTTGTAAATTACCCATCCTATATGTGGTTATCCATAGGTTGTTAGCTTTAGGTTTCGCTTTGTACTTAATAGTGTTTATCCGTTAATGGGTTAGGAAAGTTTCTTAGGAAGTATGAGTGGGTGAGTGAGTTTTTGTTGATGTTCGGGTTTTCTTGGTAACATTTTGGACCTAAGTTTTGATTGGTATGAAGGTACTGGACCTAGAGTTTTTGATTAGTATGCTCACTAAGATTTCACAATCTTATGCCTACATATTACCGTTTAAATGAAACAGGGAAATCAGAGAAATCGTAGTTCCTCCTATTCTAATGGAGGAAAAGATGTTTGGTGTCTTGTTCAAAGCCCAAGATTGAAGCTAAAAGGTTATTTCTGTCTTGTTCAAAGCCCAAGATTGAAGCTAAAAGGTTTGATTGAGAGAAAAATTTGTCATCTCTAAAGAGGGATTGGACGTCCTCTGAGGGGATTGTTGATTTTTGTGTGCCTTGATCAAAGCCCAAGGTTGAAGCTAAGAGTTTGATTGACTCCACTGAGGAAGTCCTTATACAAAGCCTAAGATGAGGCTAAAAAAGGCTGACTCAACAAGAGAGTGTTTATATATGTCTTGTACAAAGCCCAAGATTGAGGCAAAAAAGAGACTGACTATTTAGGGATATCATTATACAAAGCCTAAGAGGAGGCTAAAAAGTCTGAATTTTCTGGGGAAAATGTTCTATCTGTCTTGTACAAAGCCCAAGATTGAGGCTAAAAGGGATTTTGACTCTGCCGGGGAGTTTTGTATGTGTCTTGTACAAAGCCCAAGGTTGAGGCGAAAAAAAAAAATTTTACTGACTCGACTGATGATATTTTAGGTGTCTTGTACAAAGTCCAAGATTGAGGCTGAACTGAGTTTGACTCTGCGGGAGAGTATTATCTGTCTTGTACAAAGCCCAAGATTGAGGCTGAAAAGAGTTTGACTCAGCTTAGGGAATTCATTTCTCGAAGCCTAAAGAAGGCTAGGAGGAATTGACTCCGCTTGGAAAGATATTTGTCCCAAGCATTAATAGAAGGTTATGAAGATTTATGTCTTGTACAAAGCCCAGGATTGAGGCAAAAAGGTTTTGACTCAACAAGAGAGTGTTTATATCTGTCCTGTACGAAGCCCAGGATTGTGGCTGAACGAGCTGGAGAAATCATTATACAAAGCCTAAGAGGAGGCTGACTTTTTCTAGGGGAAACCTTTCTACCAAGCCTAAGAGTAGGTTGGAAAAGATTGACTCAACAAGAGAGTGTTTTTATCTGTCTCGTACAATGCCCGAAATTGAGGCTAAAAGGGATGACTCAACAAGAGAGTACTAAAAGGTGATTGACTCAACAAGAGAGTCTGAAAGTTTATTGACTCAACAAGAGAGTCTGAACAGGTGATTGACTCAACAAGAGAGTCTAAAAAGTTGATTGACTCAACAAGAGAGTCTGAAAAGGTTAGCTCCGTTGGGGAGAATCATTGTACAAAGCCCAAGAGGAGGCTGACTATGCTGAGAAAGGATCTTTATACAAAGCCTAAGAAGAGGCTAGCTTCTGCTGGGGATTATTGAGATCCCTATACAGGTCCAAGTGGGGATTCAACTCTTGCAAAGGTTTTTAGAAGAGTTGAGGTATCAGATACCTTGAGGTTCTGATTTGGGATAGTGTTATACTGATGATAAACTGACCCTGGTTGGGGAATTTTTAGGAGAGAGACTGGGTTTTAGAACCCACGGGTTTTAACTCAGCTAGAGATTTGATCGGAATGATCAGGGTTTCCCCTATGTTTGTAGGGAACTTGAGAATGTCTTTGAGGCTCAAAAGGGGATATATATTGTCCAAGTCTCTTGACGTGGAAGAGTTTTATCTTTTGTATGATGCCTTAGAGGAGGCAAGGGAATTAAGGGATGAGAATCAACCCTAAATTGGTCTGAGATTTGACACTGGAAAGACTGCTCTAGCAAAGGATGACTAAGTTTTGTCTTATATCTTTTAGAGGTCCTCAGGGTCTTTGCACTAAGCCCAAGAGAAGGCAAGAGAACTTCTAAGAAGACAGAGGGTCCTTGTACAAAGCCCAAGAGGAGGCGGGGTTGCTTTTAGGAAGCCTGTGGGTCCCAAACCAAGAAAAGTTCAAGAAATTCTATTCACCGAGAATAGTTCATTTAGTGAAAGTTCTGAGGTTTGAGGAAATTCAAGCGATGCTATTCACCGAGAATAGATCAACTCTGGGGAGTAGAGTTTCTTTGAAAATTTCTAATAGTGACAGCCTGAGAAAAGGTTCACAAAGAATAGTTCCTTTCTCTTTCTTCCATATTTTTTAAGCTCAAGAGAAGGCAAGACTGTATCTGGAAATCCTATGGGATCTAATTTTGACTGTATTCAAGAGTGACCAACTGTTCATGCCTCTTGCAGCTGGTGATCAAATTCTGAGTTAGAGGTGTTAGAGCTAGGTTCCAATGATCTGGACAGCTTCCCTAGGTGCCAAGGATTGTGTTTCAATGCTTGGAATGAATGGAAATGATCTGGACCTTGAGATGGTACCCCAACAGCAAATCTGTCAAGAACTTGAGCAGTTGGCTGGTGATTTTGTGAAATTGATGTTCCAGATGTTATGTAAGAGTTTGGATCACTTCTATATGTTATATGTGAGGTGTGTGTGTAGTTGGTTTGGTTGGAATTGCTCTCAAACTCAAAATCCGATGGTGACTTGAGTTAGAAGGCAAAATAGGAGTAAAAGTGGTGAGTTTGAGGAAAGCATCAGTTTGGGTGCTTTGGTGTACTCAAATTGATCACAAATGAGCTCTATTTATAGTAGAGCAAGTTTGTTTTGCAAGCAATAGGGAATGGTAACTGCAACAGGCCTTTGGCCAATTGTGATCAAATGGAATCTCAAGTCTCCTCTAGCCATTGACTTGAGATTAGAGCATAGACTTTGTAGCTTTGGTTTAGAGATAAGCCTTGACTGAATTCAGTTGGAATAGGCTCAGTTCATGCCTCCTTGATGCATTCATTAAAGGCTTGGAAACAAAATTGGAGCCTTGGCACTTTTTAGCTCTTTTAGGTTTGGCATGGCTATTGTAGATTCTTGGACTTTAGAGGCTTGGGGATCAGATCATTCCCTTTTTGTTTTATCCTCAGATGTGTCCAAATGGATGACAAGGTTTCGATTTATCATATTTGGACAAATCGAGCAAAATGCACAAATTATGCCTTGTAAAAACCAGTTCATGATGCCATATTCCAAGGGTTGTATCTCCTTGCTCAAATAGTATTTGGAGATGATCTGGTACTTGTTAGAAAGCCCTTATGGCATACTTTAACTTTGATGTCCACCCCTAGACCTGGTTTGACTTGGATCAAGGTGAAAACTGCCCCTACATTTTGGAAAAAGTAAGGCAGATTTTGACTTAGTGAAAATTTCACTAAGTGTTGGAAAATGTGATTTTCATGTTTTTAACCATTTTGATCACTCCATAACTAAAAATCCATGAAGAATTGGAATGAGATGTAGTTGATACTTTTGAAGTATGTAATGAGAGCTACAAATCCAGCTTTGGACCATCCAAAATGGTTGCTTGGATCTCAAGTTATGGTCCTTGGAAGTTGGTACCCTAGCCACTTTGTTCAATAACTTAGAAAAATTCTAAGTTTTTTATGGTTACCCCCTTTTACAAGTTAACTCACTTTCTTTGATTTTTCTTGATGAATGATGATTCAAATCACCTATTAACATTGTTTTAGGGTTAAGGAACCTTGTTTGACCAATAATCCAAAAAGTCAAACTTGGATTTTTGTACAGTTGACTTTTCGGTAGATGAAATTTTGACTTTGCAATACTTTTGTGAAATCAATCCTTGGGCTCAATTAAAATTAATGGATGGACTCCAAGGATATTTAGGAATGTCTTGGACCCCTCCCCAAGGTTTGAGATCAAGGGTAGGCCAATAGTTAAGAGTAGGGTTGACTTTTTCCGTCAGAAACCCTAATTTGTGATCAGATGGTTTTGAGTTCTTGTGGCTTATGATCTGAGCTCTTTGAGTTAATAACATCTTGTAAACATGTCAATGCGATGTAATTGAGGTCTTTGAAGTTCATCTTGAAGCTTCAAGCCATGCCTCACTTCACAAGTTAACTTAAGGGTTGAATTAGGTCAAAACCCTAAGTCCTGATTTTTTGATAGATGGACCCTCAAGGTGATTTTGCCATTATGGATGGGCTCTTGAGATCATTTTGAGCTATTTGGACCATACATTGAGGTATTTGCTCAGTCCCGGATGGAAATTTTCATCTGGAGGCCTCAGTCGACCAAAACCCTAATTTGGGGACACAGGCGATCTTGAGGCTTGATCCACTTGGAATGTTGCAACCTTGTGCTTGATTCTTGATGTGGGAGTCCTCTTGATCCTTTTTAGGTGTTTGAGAGGCTAAACATGTTGAAGATTAGGTCATTCCTTGATTGATCCTTTGTCTAAGTGCTTTGAGAGGGCTCAAAACCCTAATTCTTGATTGTAGTGAATGCTCGACAATCATTGAGGGCATTGATGAGGCATGATGGTACCTCCATATTGTGGTAATGATCCTCACAATGATGGGAAATCTTGGTGGTCTAAATTTGGGGTATGACAGATGCTTCTATTTAATCTTCTTGGACCCAAAGGTGTGAATGGCGAAGGTATTCGGGCATTGGGGGTGTAAGAGGATTAAATATCGGAATACCCAAAATTTTGATGTTGGTTATGAATGGTTGCTTGCTCATACATCTTCTTTTGCTAAGAAACAATGCTTAGAAAAGGATGAAACTTCCCCTCGATCATGCTCTTCGGCCACGGAACTGGTCTCAGTTTCTGATATAAACTTCCCCTCGATCCTGGTTTTTAGCCACGAAACTGGTCTCAGTTTCTTCTGTCAATAAACTTCCCCTCAATCCTGGTTTTTTTAAGCCACGGAACTGGTCTCAGTTTCTGATATAAACTCCCCCTCGATCCTGGATTTTAGCCACGACACTAGTCTCAGTTTCTTTTGTCAATAAACTTTCTTAACAAGAGACGCTATTTGTAGCGGTTTTCCTCAAACTTCTCGCCGAATTTTCCTGGGGAGATGCCATTTGATGGAAACAAGTTTTAATGTTAGACTTGCTGGGGAAACCCATTCATCTGAGATGTAGAGGTGTACAAACTTCTTCGTCGGAGACGCCATTTGTTGACCCTACTGGGGAAAAAGAGTCTCTTGAAAGACTGCTTGCTGCTTGGGGATACTACATCATACTTTTCTTTGAGATCTTCACAGAGAAATGCCATGTGATGTAATCCACTTTTGAGGTGCTGATGACTTCCTAAACATTGACTTTCTGGAGAGAAAAACCAATGTGTTGCTGAGAGTCTTTGGTTGAAAGGCTTTCTCTAGGGATTTTCCTTACTTCTGGAAAGCGAGGATATCATCTGCAATGGCTAAGAGTGACTCTTGTCGAATGTCTTCTTGCCTTTCAGAGGTTCAAGTTATCAAAGTGGCCAAGGGACCAACTCCAATCCAGAAATAAGCTGAAGGAGAGATGGTTCAGACGCAACATTTCTTGACGTGGAAAGAATTGACAACTCGATTGAGAGGACTTTTATCACTAGGGGATAAGATCAATTAGAGTGATAGTGATGCAATATGAATATGAATGTAAATCAATAATGCATGATGTATGTATGTTTATGATGACAAAATTGACACGACATACACACTAGTGGATGAACACGACTGGATACTCGGCCACTGTGGGGAACGAAGAAGTACCATTTGGTCCAAAATGGCAATTATGCCTTGCTTTGGAGAGATAATCCTTGTGGGGAAAAACGTTGGTCGGGCTTAGGAGGTAAGAACTCTGCCGGGGATGTCAGATGGAACACGGTCTCTGACACAGTTGATCCTTCATTCAGGCGTACTGGTTTAGAAGAAGTACTTTGATTCTGCACTTTGAGGTTCAATTACTTTCGGAGATACAATCATGTTATTTCGATGTTCAACAGTCAAAAGAATTGCCATCTTCATTTTAAAAGCAGAAAAATTTTGACAAGTAAATTCATTTTTGTTTTATTTCAAGAATCGTTAATCATGTTAAAAATGTCGTTCTGTAAAGCTAAAGAAAATAAGAATTGCAAACAAAAGCACTAGGGCTTAAATTTTATTGATAGGATGGAAATCAGCCAAGCGCGTGATTCCATAGAGCATTACAAAGTTTAGAAAATGGTAATTTAAGGAAAAAAGGCTACATTGAAACATAACGACCGTTATCCTTCTACCAACTTTGAATTTTGGACATCCTGAGCTTCCGTCGAAGATGACCTTGACTGGAGTTTTCCTGATGGATGGCATTACTGCCACCGGGGAATTTGCCCCTTTGTTGGACGTAGTTACTTGCCCTGAATCCCTAACTTTTTCCTGGATTGTACTTTGAGAATTCCAATCCATCGGGATAATTTTTTTGATTATGTCTCTAATTTTTGCCTGGAACGCCCTTTCGGGTTTTCAATCCACCGAGACATTTTTTTTTTGTTTTTTTATTTTTTTTATTTTTTTTATTTTTTTTATTTAGGCGAAGTATTTCTTGACTACATCAACATTTGTGGGGTAAGCAAATTCCTCTCCATCCATAGTTGCGAGTCTCAAGGCGCCGCTTGAGAAAGCTTTCTTGACCACATAGGGGCCGTCATAATTCGGAGCCCACTTGTCCCGGGAATCAGTGAGGAATGATTGTATCTTCTTGTGCATGAGGTCTCCTTTTCCGAAGACGCGAGTTCAGAACTTTTTGTCGAATGCCTTCTTTATTCTTTGTGGATACAACTGACCGTGGCATAAAGCCGTTATTTTTTTTCTTCGATCAGATTCAGTTCGTCGTGCCGACTTTGGCACCATTCTGCCTCTGTTAACTTAGTCGCCATCAATACCCGGATTGATGGGACCTCTTCTTTTATAGGAAGCACTGCCTCTATGCCATATACTAGAGAGAAAGGGGTTGCCCCTGTTGAAGTGCAGACAGATGTGCGATAGCCTTGAAGAGCAAAGGGTAGCATCTCCTACCAGTCTTTGTAGGTTACAACCATCTTCTGAACAATCTTCTTAATGTTCTTGTTAGCCGCTTCTACCGACCCGTTCATCTTGGGTCGGTAGGGAGATGAGTTATGGTGATCGATCTTGAACTCAGCGCACAACTCTTTTATCATCTTGTTGTTCAATTTGGATCCATTATCAGTAACGATCAGGGCTTGGAATGCCATAACGGCATATGAGATTGTTTTTGATAAAGCGGACCACGACTTGTTTGGTTACATTGGTATATGACGCTGCTTCGACCTACTTGGTGAAGTAATCAATGGCTACCAGGATGAACCGATGTCCATTTGAAGCTTTGGGTTCGATCATGCCAATCATGTCGATTTCCCATATGGAAAAAGGCCACGGGGAAGAGAGAACTTTGAGATGCGTTGGCAGTACATGGATTTTGTCTGAGTATATCTGACACTTGTGACACCTCCTCATGTACTTGTAGCAGTCGGATTCCATTGTCAACCATTAGTACCCTGCTCTTAGAATTTTTCTCGCCATTAAGTGTCCGTTGGCATGAGTGCCAAAGGATCCTTCGTGAATTTCTTTCATCAGCATGTTTGCTTCTGGTCTGTCTACGTATCGGAACAAGACCATGTCAAAGTTTCTTTTATAGAGTGTATCACCACTCAGGAAGAAGCTGCCTGCCAATCTCTTGAGGGTATTTCTATCCTTTCTTAATGCCCCAGGTGGGTACTCTTGTTTCTGAAGGAAGCACTTGATATCGTGATACCTAGGTTTGTCATCTATGACTGCTTCAATTGCGAAGTTGTAAGTGGGCCATTCAAGGCGCATTACATCAATCTTAGGTATGTTATTCCATTTACCTACACTAATAATGGAAGGGAGAGTGGCTAATGCATCAACCATGTGATTCTCTTTACGAGGGATGTCATGAAACTCGACTCTGTTGAAGAATGGTAACAACCTTCTCGCGTAATCTTTGTAAGGAATCAGTCCTGATTGGTATGTGTTCCAATCTCCTTTGATCTGATTGATAACTAAGATTGAGTTGCCATATACATCCAAGTTTTTGATCCTTAAGTCGATCACTTCTTCGAGACCCATGATACAAGCTTCGTATTCGGCCTCGTTGTTTGTACACTTGAATGTTAGTCGGGCGGTGAAAGGAATATGGGTACCCTAAGGTGTTATGTTAATTGCCCCAATTCCGTTTCCATAATGATTGACAGCTCCGTCAAAGATAAGTCCCCATTGGGAACCTGGTTCTGGCCCTTCACTAGGTAGCGGTTCATCATAATCTTCTATTTTCAAATACATGACATCATCATCTGGGAAGTCAAAACCGACTAATTCCTGATCGTCAATCGGTTAATGAGTCAAATGATCGGCTAAAACACATTCTTTGGCGGATTTCTGAGCATGGTACTCTGTCATATTCTGATAACAACATCTGCCAACGGGCAATCCTTCCCGTGAGAGCTGGCTTTTCAAAGACGTACTTGATCGGATCCATTTCGAAGATTAACCAAGTAGTGTAACAAATCATATACTGGCAAAGATGTTTTGCTGCCCAAGCCAGAGCACAGCAAGTTTTCTCAAGCATAGTGTACCGAGTCTCACAGTCGGTAAATTTCTTGCTCAAATAGTAGATGGCAGACTCTTTTTTTTTGTTTCATCTTGTTGACCAAGTACATAGCCCATTGAGTCTTCCAAGACTGTTAGGTAGATGATCAGTGGCCTCCCCTCTACTGCAGGTGACAGGATAGGTGAGTTTAAAAGGTATTCCTTGATACTGTCGAAGGCGGTTTGACAGTCTTCTGTCCAAACGCAGTCCTGATTCTTTTTGAGTAATTTGAATATTGGCGCACATGTCGCGGTCATGAGGAATATAAATCTGAAATGTAATTCAAACGTCCCAAGAATCCTCTGACTTGCTTTTCAGTCTTTGGAGAAGGCATTTCTTGAATGACCTTGACCTTGTCAGGATCAACCTCAATTCCTTTCTGGCTGACGATGAACCCTAAAAGTTTTCCTAAGCGGACACCGAATGTGCATTTATTGGGATTCAATCGGAGTTTGTACTTTCTTAGAAGCTCGAATAGTTTTGACAGGTGGGTCACATGCTCCTCTTCTGTTTTAGATTTGGAAATCATATCATCGACATACACTTCGATTTCTTTGTTTATCATGACATGAAACAGAGTAGTCATGGCTCTTTGATAGGTTGCCCCGGCATTCTTCAAACCAAACGGCATTACCTTGTAACAAAAAGTGCCCCATGGGGTGATGAAGGAAGTTTTCTCCATGTCTTTCGGCGCCATTTTGATTTGATTATAACCCAAGAATCCATCCATGAAGGAGAATACTTTGAACTTCATTGTACTGTCTACCAGCATGTCAATGTGTGGTAAGGGAAAGTTATCCTTTGGACTGGATTTGTTCAGATCCCTGTAGTCCACACACATTCTGACCTTTCCGTCCTTTTTTGGAACTGGTACTATGTTGGCTAACTATTGAGGATATTCTGATGTGGCGAGGAAACCTGTATCAATCTATTTCTGTACTTCCTCTTTGATTTTGATGGCCATGTCTGGGTGAGTCCTTCTCAACCTTTACTTTACTGGCGGACATTCTGATCTTAATGGAAGATGATGGTCCACGATGCTGGTATCCAACGCTGGCATATGCTGATAAGACCAAGAGAATACATCGGGAAATTCTTTGAGAAGCTTTATCAAACTTTCTGTGACAATTGGACTGAGCAGTGCTCCTATTTTGGCTTCTTTTCTCCCTTCTTCTAAACCCAAGTTGATCATTTCCAATGGCTCCTTGTGAGGTTTAATGGACATTTCCTCTTTTCTGAGTAATCGGGAGATCTCTTCTGGAATTTCTTCGTCACTTTCTTCTTCAGCCTCAAATACTGGGTATTCAAAGTTGGGAGAAGGCATTGGATCGTATGTTTCAAAGGGATTTAAAACAAGTAATCTGCATGACGTGATGATTTGCTTTTTAGAAGAGATAGAGAGAATGCAAGAGTGTGTGTAGTGTATTTTCTGAAAAATGCTTGTTTATATTATTTGAGTTGTTTTTTAGGATTACCATTTTTTGAAAAAGCGAAAAGAGAAAACAACAATAAATGCGGAAATTACAGAACGAAGTTATTTTATTTATGATCTTGTCGACTCTTGAAACTACAGCGGTATAAAACAAAACTCTGTCGCTTTGGGTAAGGCGAAGAGGACATTTACAGAAAGTGAGCCCTATAAAAAGATCTGTTTCACCTGGGCAAGGTGAATGGTTAAAATAAAGACGGAAATTACTTAGACTTATGAACGACTTTCGGAACGTTGACAACAACCCATTGGCGGCGAACTTCTCAGTGAATCACAAAGTCTGGTACTTTCCTTCTTGATTTGTCTTCAGAAACAACACTAATTTCTGGTGGAGCAGCATCGTCAGAATCTGTTTCCCAGGCAGAGTGGTCGTAGACGAACTCTTCTGTTGTATCTTGCATAACGTTTGTACTCTCAGGCGGATCTCCCCATCCAGTTGGATGGATGTCTTCGAGCCTGATACGAGAGCTTTCAGGAGCGGTGTACTTGACCATGAAGTCGTTTTTGCCACTGGTTGTCCTTAGGTGTCCCACACTTCTTTGGAATTGGAGGAGTCATCCCTTTCGACGACGTTGACCTCGAGAAAAGCATAGTTAAGGAACTCTTGTCCTGCAATCTTCGCAAATTCATCGTCGTACTGGATATTTTCTAAATGCCCTGAGTAATGATCCCATGATTCGGTGGGGACGCCAGTATTCTTTTCAATGATGCTCAACTGATATGCATCGTTCGGCTGACTCTTTTGCCCCGAGTCTCCTGGGTACGGCTGCCAGATAGGCAGGCCATCCATTGGGCCATAATAGTCGTGGTCAAAGTTGTCTTTCATCAGAGTGTCCTCCTCTAATGAGTTTGGTGGAGCACGACATCCTTCCGTATCACAATCTCCGTATATCATCTTGACATCTGACCTCGGTATATATCTTGAACTCTGTGCGGGATAGCAAAGGGGAGTAGGCACCTCTCCCTGAGACATATAATCGTCTTCGTTAAGATAGGACTTCCACTCTTCATCTGTATCGGAGGAGTCACCCTCGTGGATGGTATGTACTTCTTGAGACACTGGGTGAAGGAAACCTCCATTGTGGAAGAAGTCCTGAATGGGATGAAAACTTTCATCGTTAGTAGCAGTATGGGTACCAGTTAAGAAAAAACCAAGACCTTTCTTCGTCCTATTATCAGTAGGAATGATAAGATGTCCCCATCCTTTTGCATTGTTACTTTTGATCACTTCAAGAGCATCTTTGTACGAGGAAATCGATGTTCCTTTTTCTGATTGGTTGTCATTGCTCACCGAAAGTGCTTGGAACTAGGTTCCAACAACCTCCTCTGGTTCTACACAAGTGGACGACGATAAGTTACTCACGATCAAGGCTTGCTCTCCGCAGACTGTGACTAGTTGGTCATTCTTGACGAACTTCAGCTTCTGGTGAAGTGTCGAAGTGACTGCCCCAACTTCGTGTATCCAAGGTCTTCCTAACAAACAGCTATATGCTTCCCGGATGTCCATGACCTGGAAAGTAACTTGGAAAGTGTGAGGACCGGTAGTTATGGGAAGGTTGACTTCGCCGATAACTATTTTTCGGATCCGTCAAATGCTTTGACGATGACCTCACTGCCTCTCATCAGAGATCCTTGAAATGATAGTCATATTAGAGTAGATTTCGGCATAACATTCAGAGTTGATCCGGTGTCTACCAGTACGCTGGCTAAAGCATTGTCCTGGCAGTTGACTGTAATATTTAGTGCCATGTTATGATTTTAGCCCTCTTCCGGCAGTTCCTCATCGCTGATGGAGATGATGTTGTCGAATTGTCTTATTGTCACATCTTGTTCCACAAAGGCTTGCTCTAAGACTTTCTGTAGAGCTTCCCTGTGAGCTTCGGAACTGAGTAAAAGAGATAGCACCGAGATTTTTGAAGGAGTTTACAACAGTTGATCAACAATGTTGTACTCACTCTTCTGGATGAGCTTCAGCATCTCATCGTTGTTCTTTGAAAGGTCGGGATCACTGATTTGACAGACTGGTTGACTAGGAATTTCTGTTTAAGGTTCCTTTTCATTGGTGGGTTCCCCAACTCCTTGGTTGATGATCCGACCGCTCCGTGTCACCCGACCGATGTCTGCAATATTCACGACGGAGGGTAATGGAGTTTCTTTTCCATTCTCAATTGTTGTTGCACCGTATTTGTAAGGGATAGCCTTATCGGATTTGTACGGCATTGGTCCCAGCAGATAGATGACTACAGGAGCCTTCTAATTTTTCTGACCATCATAACCGGCCTCAATTAGTTCGAGGTTGAGAATCTTTCCACCATCGAGGGGAACTTTCGATTCATGGAGTAAAGGGATTATGGCGCACACATCTTTGGCCATTTCTCGTTTAGGGATTAAGACATCATCTTTGCCTTGATTAGGATAATAGTCTGACATTGAACTAGATCTTGAACACGATTGAATTTCTTTGTGGTCCAACTGACTTTGAAGGGCTGCTCGTACGAGGTAGCATCCTTTGTTATCCTCTGAGAAAATTCTACAGCGCTCATAGTTGTGTGGTGGCACTCGGCCACGTCCACTTTGTATGCAGTGTAACCTTACTAGATATGTTTCCATTGATCGAACATCCCGACTTTGATGCCTAGTAGGGTTCCCGTCAATCATACTGACTTGTTGTGTGTCTTCATCTAGATAGATCGGAAGCCGCCAGTGATTCAACAAGTGTTGCAGTTGTCATACCCCAAATTTTGACCACTAAGATTTCCCATCATTGTGCAAATCATCATCACAATATGGGTGAACCATCATGCCTCACCAAATGCCTCAAGGGTTGTTGAGCATTCACTACAATCAAAATTAGGGTTTTAAGCCCTCTCAGAGCCTTAGACAAAGGATCAATCAAGGAATGACATGATCTTCAACTTGTCTAACCTCTCAAACATCCACAATGGATCAAAAAGGACTCCCACTTCAAGGATTAAGCACAAGGTTTCTCCCTTTTAGGTGGATCAAGTCTCGAGATCGCCAGTATCACCAAATTAGGGTTTTGGTCGACCAGGGCCTCTAGATGGAAAGTTTCATCTGGGCATAAGCCAAAGATCCAAAACACAACCTAATGTACTCCATGGAACCTCGTGGACCCAAGCATCAAGTCAATTTGACCTCAGGGGATGCATACATCAAAAATCAGGAATTAGGGTTCCTTGACCTAATTCACCCCTAAGTTGACTTTTGGGACAAATCAAGAGCCAAGACCTCAAGACATGATTTGAGGGTCTCTAATGAACTATATTGATCCATTTGGAATAATGGATTAATCCAAGAAGCTTGAGCAATAAGTCTCATTTTCATCTGCACCACAATTAGGGTTTCAAGAGGAAAGTCAACTGTAACTTTGACTTTTGACCAGGACATGCTCCCAAACCCTAGGACATGCCCCAATATACCCTATGACACCCATGGAACATGTCCATCAAGTTTTATTTAGGTCAAGGACATGATTTCCTGAAGAATTGCACAATTTGGAATTCATCTGATAAAAAGTCAACTTTGACTTTTTGAGATTTTTCACCAAAATGGATTTTTAACCCTAAAATGATGTTAATGTATGATTTGAATCATCATTCATGAAGAAAAATCAAGAAAAGTGGGATAACTTGTAAAAGGGGTAACCATAAAACTTAGAAATTTTTCTAAGTTATGGAAAAACTACCACTAATACACCAACTTTGAAGGATCATAACTCCTAAACCACATGGCCATTTTTTCTCATCCAAGATGGATTTGAAGCCCTCATTACCCTCTACAAAAACTTCAACTAGACCTAAGTCCAATTCATTAAGGATTTTGAGTTATGGAGTGATCAAAATCAAGAAATCACACTTGGTTCCAACACTTAGTGAAAATTTCACTAAGTCAGATTTTGCTTCACTTTTTGCCAAATGTAGAGGGATTTTTCACTTGGAATCAGAAGAGATCAAAACCAAACTTGTTCAAACAGTTGTTGTATCATGTAAGGGCTTTCCAAAATGGCCAAGAACATTGCCAAATTCAACTTACACCATGAGATATGACATTGTCAAGTTGCCTTGCTGAAATCTGTCAAAGGCAAGGCAGATTTTGCATTTTGGCTCGATTTGCCAAAATCAGCCAAATTCAAATGCACCTATCCACTTGGACACCTCAGAGGATTGAATCTAAAGGGGACAATCACTGAGCCAAGCCTCTAAAGTCCATGGAACAAGAAATAGCATGTTGAACCTAGAATGGCCAAAATAGGGACAAGACTCCAAATTTGGATTGAAGCATTCAATGGAAGCATCAAGGTGGCATGGACTGAGCCATTCTCATCTAAAATCAGTCAAGACTTATCCAAGACCAAGGGAACCAAAGCTCTGTGCCCTAACCTCTAGTCAATGGCTAGAGGAGACTTGGATTTTCATTTCCCAACATTGGCCAAACCTACTTACCAGCTGCCATTCACTATTCCTTGCAAAACAAACTTGCTCTACTATAAATAGAGCTTAATTGTGATCAGTTTGAGTACACCAAAGCCATCAAACAGATGCTTTCCTCAAAATCTCTTCTTTCACTCCAATTTTGCCTTCTAAGGCAAGTCACTATCGGGTTTTGAGTTTGAGAGCAATTCCAATCAAACCTATCACTCACACACCTCACATACATCACATATGAGCTGATCAAACACTTAGATCACTTCTGAAACACCAATTTCACAAAATCACCAGCTGGTTGCTCAAATTTTCAATCAAGTTGCAGCTGAGGTACCACAAAGTGATCCAGCTAATTTCAATCAAGTCCAACCATTCAAACACACTCCATAGGGTGTAGGGAAGCTGTTCAGATCATCACCACTCATCTGTAACACCTCCAAATCAAAAATCACATTGCACTTGCTTTCACGACTTAGAGGTAAGCATATACTTGGTCATCTCTCAATCTATGCGTATTTCCTCGCACAATAATTTGGCCATATGTTCATAATCATGCATGGAATGTTTTCCCTCAATTAATTGCATTGTTTGAATCGTGTATCAAAAATCCTAGCCTTCATGCAAAAATTAGGGTTCTTGAGGATTTTTCATGATTTCTTGTTGTATGTTTAATTTAAATGAAATTAATGGACATCGACATGATCGTGAGGTTGAGACGAGCATAATGATATGTGGATTGCATGTTATAATCAAGTATTCAGTGAGATTGGGGAGAAAATGCAAATCTGGCCAAGCCCAGAACACGCGCGTGTTCTTGGTGTGTTCTTGGCGCCATTTTTAGAAATTTGAATATTTGAATTTTGTGATTTTATTTAATTGATACAAAAATTAATTTCTCTCTGAGTTTTAATGATTTTGAGTTGATTCTTTTATTAATAATTCACAAAAATGTTAAAATATTTTATTTTATCAAAAAATCCCAAAAATATTATTTATTTCATATAATTGATATTTTTGCAAAGAATTAATATTTTAATTGTTTTTGACATTTTAAATATTTTTTCCACATTGATTTTGCAACTTTTAATTCTTTCTAATTATTTTGTAGGTCAATACTTAATTTTTTAAGCATTAATCCAAAATCACAATTTGTTTTTCACTTGTTAAACAATTTTGATCATTTTAATTGAATTTTTATTCAATTAAATACATTTTTGAAAACAAATTAGGGTTTTTGGATTAATTCAACCCTCATAAATTATTTTCAAAACACTTTGGGCCTCTAATAGAGTGTAAGACCCAATCCTTTCTTGACCAAAACATTTTGGGCCTCAGTGTATTGTATAAGTCCCGATACCGTAAAAAAAACAAACGGCGCGATCGCCGCCTTTCAAAATAACCTTTGGGCCTACCCTAGAGTAGTAAGACCCATTTCTTTTCTTAAACTCATTTGGGCCTCTAATAGAGTGTAAGACCTAACCCCCTTTTAACCGAAATCATTTGGGCCTCACTTATTGTATAAGTCTCTCTGCGTTAAGAGAAAACCTCGGCGCGATCGCCATTTCAAACGAAAAATCATCTGGGCCTACCCTCGTGTTATAAGCCCCATTCTCTGTCTTTAAAACTTTTTGGGCCTCTTGAAAGAGTGTAAGACCCATCCCTTTGTACAGAAAACCTTTCCGGGCCTCAGTCACTTGTATAAGTCCCTCTGTACAAATTCAAACAGTGCACCCACTGATAAAACCCTGGGCCTCTCCTTTGATTTTGAATATACTGTTGTTTTCAATCTTTCTTTGTTGAACAACTAACCAAACAACATGGAAGCTCTACAACCGAGTAAGTGGTTATCGCTTTCATTTACCGCTTTCATATACATATAACTGTATTGTGGGGCTGTTTCGCTGTAAGTCTTCTTTCATAAACTCATATCAACTGTGTAATAATAGTATAGATACTTCGAGTTTCCCCGGCAACTACGTCTAGAACTAGGTGACGCCGTTTCGTTTATTCATAGAAATAGACAACTAGATCCCCCAATAGGATCACCAGACACAGTCTTCTCTTCGGCTGTCCTCATTAGGAATTGTCAAGAAACTCTACTCCTAGAGATGAATGTATTCTGTGTGAATGGCATCTTTGAGTTTCTTCCAAATTCTCGAATTTTCCTGACTTTGATCTATTCTCGGTGAATAGCATTGCCTTGAATTTCTCGGGGTTTGGGGACCCACGGGCTTCTTAAAAGCATCAGCCTCCTCTTGGGCATCGTACAAGAACCCACAGGCTTCCTAAAAGCAACCTCGCCTCCTCTTGGGCTTAGTACAAGGACCCTACGGCTTCTTAGAAGTATTCACAGCCTCCTCTTAGGCTTCGTATAATGATCTCTTCCTCCGGGAATGATAGCCTCCTCTTGGGCTTAGTACAAGGACCCGTCGGCTTCTTAAAAGATTCTAGCCTCCTCTTGGGCTTCGTACAAATTGTCCCGACGACCTCCTAGAGGTATAGGAACAGAACTTAGTCATCTTCATAGAATAGTCCTTTCGTAGAGTCTACTACTGTTTCTCAAAACACAGTATAAAAGATGAAACTCTAGACACGGACAGTCTAACTTCCTTGAGTCTCAAAGACATTCTCATGTGACCCCTTCGTTAAATAGGAAGGAAACCCGCAGACTTGGACAGTCTCAATACCTTTCGGATTTCCCGCTTCCTTAAAGAACAGGAATAACCCGGATCCTTGAATCAAATCCAGGAGTACAATGTTGCTCATATAAGAACTGATTTTCTCTTTCAAAATCATTATACCGGACCTGTCACTTAACTGAACAGTCACCATAGCCTCCTCTTAGGCTTTGTAAAACGATTCTCCCCAGCGGAGTCAAACAACGTTCGGCCTCTCTCTCGGGCTTTGTACGAGACACATAAGAGACTCCCTCGTTGAGTCAATCACCCCTTTTGCCTCCTTCTCGGGCTTTATACGAGATACAAAAAGGTTCTTATTGAGCCAAATAAACGATAACCTCCATCTCGGGCTTTATACGAGATACCAAAAGACTCCGTCGTCGAGTCAAAACCTTTTAGCCTCTCTCTCGGGCTTTGTACGAGACACATATTAGCCTCCTCTTAGGCTTTATATAAGAAAACCACTGGTTGATCCAATTAACCTTTTAGCATCAAAGTTGTGCCTCGTTCACAGTATACAAACTTCAACAACTCTTTCCCCTTCATCTAATCGCTGTAAGCGGCAAGCCTCTGGATCATCTACATCCATGCCACTGTCCCTCTTTTAGCATGAGAAATTCCTAAGGAAAGATAGCATTGCTCTACACTGAGTTAAAGTATTCCCCTTCAGGTTAAAACCCCCTATAAAGGAAATTATGGCATTGCTAGGATCCGCGTATCCCGGTTAAAGTAATTCTCCTTTATAAACAGTTGTGACATACAACTCCCCCTTTAGAGATGACAAATTCTCTCTAAAGTCGAGGTCCTGCAGCTTCACGTCTTGGGCTTTGAACAAGACACAAATAGACTTTTTAGCTTCATATCTTGGGCTTTGAACAAGATACAAACTACCTTTCGCTTCACGTCTTGGGCTTTGAACAAGACACCAAAAACAATCATTTCCTCCCATAGAATAGGAGGAACTACGAATGCTCTGATTTCCCTGTTTTGGATAAACGGGAATACTAAGGCATAAGATTGAAAGAAAAATCTTAGCGAGCACACTAAACAAAATCCCATATCTCGAACAATCAAAAGCAGTAATTCAAAAGTACCAGTCCTAACATCCTAATCCTTGTTCCCCGCCAGAAACCTTCTGTCTAGATAAAAACCAGTATTGGCGAAAATACAAATAACCAGTACAAAGGCCCCCCCACATTGATAGCATCCGTAACCTAATAGACCGCTGTTTAAACTCAGTATGCAAGCAGGGTTAATTGGAGACATCTATTTCCCTTCCTTCATCAGCTTTAATAGGATAAAAAATGAATCGGCCTGTAGTTTTAAGCTCAACCGCAGAGAGCGACCAGCGCTTAAGAACCGCGTCCAAAATCACTCACTACAACAGTGTTCTTTGAACGAGTGCACATCCTTGGTCACTCTCACGACACACTTTAAGTTCTTATATTCATGCGAAGTCAGAAAACTGAGCTGGACTTGCTTAGGGTGTAATTCCACCAAGCTGGTATTCATCAAGCGAATATCAAAGATTTGAATCATATTCACTTGATAATGACTTCTATCCCAGTAATCCTGAATCCATTAAAGATCCATCTGACACTGGAGGGTCTCTTGTACAAAAGAACATCCCAGATTATTTACCGAGCAAATCAGATAGGAATCACAATCGTACCGTGGCAGATCATGATGTTGGCTTTGCCTTGATTGCATTGCCACCAAGTTGACATTCATTGCCAGAATGTTGTGGTTCTGGATGATGTTGGAATTCGTATAAGTCATGTTGACCTCACGGATTTGGTAATCTTGGATCTATCCGAGATTCATCTGTTCCTGTAGAGCTGATTTCACCACAGAACATCCTTGATTGTTTTGAGAGCAGATATCACACTGGTGATAGTTGTGAGATGGTACATGACCGTATCCGCTCTGTTTGCAATGCATTTTGACCAGGTTGTTTCCCAATAAGAGTACATCATGGATTTGATAGATGTGCTTAGACTCTTCCTCTATCAAATTTACCGCAGCTTTCTCGTGTTGTGGCAACGGGTTCGTCTGAACATTTGGATTTGTATCCTTGAAGGATAAGATCCCGTTCCTGACAAGCTTCTGCACATCGGATTTGAAGCTGAGACAATTTTCTATGTTATGCCCTGGTCCACCTTGATGGTAAGGGCAAGTCTGATCCGCTTTGAACCAAAAAGGCGGATTTTTCAGTGTTGTAAGAGGAGACCTGGTTTGGATGTGCCCCTTGACCAGTAGTAACAGAAACATTTCTGCGTAAAACATTGGTATAGGGTCGAACCCTGGCGTCGTGTTGTACAATTGTTGTTGTATTGAGGAGGACCCTGCAGAAGAGGCTATTGTGTCCTTTGCTGATATTGTTGTTGATTCGGTTAGCTTTGAGCAACCTGAGGTTGATACGTTGGAACAGGTGCAGGGTTGATAGCAGGAGTTACAGCTGCTACTGGTTGGTACCGTCGCCTTTGCTTTCGGAGAGAGATATTACCAATATCTTACTCGTTTTTCTTTTGGAAAGTGCTACCGTATCTTTTGGTACTGCTTGATGGTCCTGCATCTTTGGCCAGACGTCCTTCTCGAACTACTTCCTCAAGACGAACTCCCTGCCCACCATTTCGGTAAAGTCGTTGGGCGCACTAGCGACCATTCGGTCTTAGTAGAATGAGCTCAAGGTTTTCAAGAAGATCTGTGTCATCTCTTTTTCCTCAAGAGGTGGAAAAATCTGGGAGGTAATTTCACGCCATCTCTGAGCATACTCCTTAAAGGTTTCCTTATCCTTCTGCGAGATGGCTCTGAGTTGATCTCTGTCTGGTGCCATGTCCAGGTTATACTTATACTGTTGAACGAAGGCAGCGCCAAGATCTCTAAAAGTGATGATCTTAGTGCGGTTTAAACCCATATACCATTTGAGTGCGGCACCGGTTAAACTATCTTAAAAATAATGGTTCAGTAGCTGTTGGTTCTCTATCTGAGTTGACATCCTCCGAGCGTACATCACCAAATGACTTTGAGGGCAAGAGTTTCCCTTGTATTTTTCAAATTCGGGCACCTTGAATTTGTGCAAAATCTTCACATTGGGGACCAAACAAAGATCTGAGGCGTCCTTCCCAAATAGATCCTGACCGCGAATGGCATACAGTTCCTTCTGCATCTCCAGGAATTGCTCCCGAAACTTGCTCATTCAGTCGTACATACTTTCGTTTCCACCAGAAGGTATCTATGGAATTTGCCATTCCGGAACAGTGTGTACCACGGGTGGTGGTATAGTCATTATGGCAGTGACTCTTGGTGCTTGCCTCTCCCGAAGTTTTTAACCTTCGGGAGTTGCTGTCATGCCCCTTGCATCTTCACTTTCCCGAAGTTTGTAACATTCAGGCCTAGCGGTTCCTGCTGCAGTTTCCAGATTTTCCGTGATCGGCAGAATATGTCCTTCCCAGATATAGTTGAGTGGCATGCCACAGGGACGATATTTAGGCATGTTATACCGAGGATCATACTTTTCCACTATGGGCGTAGATGTGATCTCTGAGATCATAGTCCTTTATTGTTGCACATGAGCTGCTGCCAGAGATTGCGTGTCATTGTGAAGCTTCCTCAGATCTTCTTTCATAGTGTCAATTTCTTCTCTCAACTCTATGTTCTCTTCCTCAAGATCATCCATTTTCTTTTGTCGATTGGCCCGAGTGTTGTAAGAATGAGACAGTTTGACTCTAGAATTGAGACACAAATGTGAGATTCGTAGGGAAGAAGAATGCGTTATGTGAGAATGATGAATAATATGCAATGATTATATACATTTTTTTTAATCAAAAGAAACATCAACAATTGGATTGCAAATATCATACAGTGGGGAAACCCCGTTTTATTGAATTCAAAGATTGCAGAAATGGAAATACAGTAATTTACAAAGTGTTGTAAAAGGAAATGTCTAAGCTTATGGATCCTGAGACCTCTCTGAAGAGGGCTCAAGTGCTGGTTCTGGTATTTTCCTTTTCTTTGACCGGGGCCTTTGAGTCGTTGTCGGCTTGTCATTCCCTTGCCAAGTGAAAGGAGCGAGCAAATTCCTTTGGTCTTCTTGATTTTCTACAACATGTTGCTCTAAAATCTCGATCAGAGCATCTTTTTCTTTTAACAGTTGTTGTATTTTGGTACACTCCACATTGAGAATGCGGTACTTGTTCTTCCAAGATTTCTTTTCCCGTTGAACTTTGTTGAGAGTGACCTGGAGTTTTTCCGTATCTGACATAAAATAAAGGACAGATTCCTTTAACGGAAGAACTTCTTGACGAGGGTAAGGCATCCTCAGCTTGAGAGTTCTAGTTTTTACCCAGTGGAGATAAGGTTCCACAGAAACACAATCTAGTTTTCCTAGAGACTCTCTTCCTTTTCTGTTAACATGTTTCCAAGCATGCACTATTTCTGTCTTTAGTGCCCTATCATTTTTTCCTTCCTTAAAGAAAAGACCTTCCAGATGAACATTACGCGGGATATGTCTCACCGGGTATCCAAATTGACGACGACCTAAAACTGGATGATAGTTGATTCCTCCTTTAGTTCCTATGAGGGGCACATTAGGGAAATTTCCACAACGGTCAATGATTCTTACCCCGTCATAGATTCGATTATACCAATCGATGTCAGAGTTGGTAAGAGACATGATTCTCTGTGACCAACGTAAAGTACTCTTATGATCCCAAAAACCAGCAGACTTGGGTAAATGGGAAGTCAACCATTTGTATAGTAGGGGTACATAGCATGTGATCATTCCTCCACTGTACAAATTCCTTCGATGTACAAAATGATAAGCATCTGCGAGCAAGGTCGGTACAGGGTTTCCAATTAGAAAAATCTAAATGGCATTGATATTAACGAAGTTATTAATGTTGGGAAACAGAAATAACCCATAGGTGAGCAGAACAAAGACACTCTCGAAAGCAGTCATGTTCCCTATACTAGCAAAGTACAGAGCTTTTTTTACCAAAAACTTGGCTGGTAAACCATGGATTCCACCCTTGGTGGTCATGTGAGTCCTGACTTCTGACTCATCCAAATAAATAGCTCTTGCAATGGTTTGATCCTTTGGAATTTCTTCCAGTCTAGAAAAGGGAGCTTGGTCAGTAATGGGTAAATCAATCAGGTGAGAGTAATCCTCTAGTGTTGGTGCTAGTTGAAAATCCGGGAATGTGAAACAATGATAGACCGGATCGTAGAACTGAATCAGCGTAGCCAGGATTCCTTCAATTACATAGACCCTTAACAGAGACAGCAGTCCTCCGTACTTAGCTCTGAAAGCATCAGGGTTGGTGATCATCCTTGCCAACCCTCTTAAATCCTCTAGTTTTGGAACCTTGAAGATGTACTTCTGAGTCTTCCTCCTACCGAAATCCATAACGCAATCTTTCTCTCTGATATTTGCAATCAATGTCTTAGTTTAATTTGAAAAAGGGAGACTAGAAGAGAAAAAATTTCTTTGTTTAAAGTTTTTTAATGAAATGAATGCATGGATGCAGCACACAAAAACATAGAAAAAACATGGGGTCAACGGTTCGGTGTCATGAAGTCATGGCTCTACCCATCCAAAAAAGGTTTTACTATGGTGATTTTTTGTACCTGTCCTCAAAATCATTGACCCCATTTGGGATACCAACTGCAGGCTGGTTCACCCGAGTGAGCTGCAGTATCTTAGAGCAATCTCAAATGAGGGTAGTATCGCGTGACAACTATTTCTGATAGCTTCCGCACTACAAAATAGTAACATGGTCTCAGCCTACTCAATCCTCAGTTTCATGGATACCACAATCGAACAATCTACTTTTAACAACCGAATCGCCCGCAGTCCCATTAGCAGAAAAATAAACACGGATATCAAGTAGAAAAAGCGATATATATATTTATTCCTAAAACTAACATCCTAAACCTCTTAAGAATTCTAGCCTATAATCCTAACAGAAAAAAATGACTCCCCAGCAGAGTCGCCATTTTTACTATAGCGAGCGATTTTTGTCGGTGATGCGAACACCTTATCGCTGGTTTTTGGGTTTCTCCCCACAATGAGGAGGGGGTGCTACTTTCTGATTTCCTATTTATCCCATGAAGCTGGAAGGGAAAGGTAAGCTATCTAAAACTAATCTTGCACGCGATTGTTTAACTGAACAAATGCTTTTAAAGAGATTGGGGGTCCGGGGTCAGGTTATACAATGGGGAGTTCTCAATTACTCATCCTATATGTGGTTACCCATAGGTTGTTAGCTTTAGGTTTCGCTTTGTACTTGATAGTGTTTATCCGTTAATGGGTTGGGAAAGTTTCTTGGGAAGTATGAGTGGGTGAGTGAGTTTTTGTTGATGTTCGGGTTTTCTTGGTAAGGTACTGGACCTAAGTTTTGATTGGTATGAAGGTACTGGACCTAGAGTTTTTGATTTGTATGCTCGCTAAGATTTCGCAATCTTAAGCCTTCGTATTCCCGTTTAAATGAAACAGGGAAATCAAAGTAATTGTAGTTCCTCCTATTCTAAGGGAGGAAAAAGATGTTTGGTGTCTTGTTCAAAGCCCAAGATTGAAGCTAAAAGGTTATTTGTGTCTTGTTCAAAGCCCAAGATTGAAGCTAAAAGGTTATTTGTGTCTTGTTCAAAGCCCAAGATTGAAGCTAAAAGGTTTAACTAAGAGAAAAATTTGTCATCTCTAAAGAGGGATTGGACGTCCTCTGAGGGGATTGTTGATTTTTGTGTGCTTTGATCAAAGCCCAAGGTTGTAGCTAAGAGGTTGATTGGCTCCAATGAGGAAGTCCTTATACAAAGCCTAAAAGGAGGCTGAAAAAGACTAACTCAACAAGAGAGTGTTTATATATGTCTTGTACAAAGCCCAAGATTGAGGCAAAAAAGAGACTGACTCTTTAGGGATATCATTATACAAAGCCTAAGAGGAGGCTAAAAAGTCTGACTTTTCCGGGGAAAATGTTCTATCTTTCTTGTACAAAGCCCAAGATTGAGGCTAAAAGGGATTTTGACTCCGCTGGGGAGGTTTGTATGTGTCTTGCACAAAGCACAAGGTTGAGGCGGAAAAAAAAAGGATTTTACCGACTCGACTGATGATATTTTAGGTGTCTTATACAAAGTCCAATATTGAGGCTGAACTGAGTTTGATTATGCGGGAAAGTATTATCTGTCTTGTACAAAGCCCAAGATTGAGGCTGAAAAGAGTTTGATTCAGCTTAGGGAATTCATTTCTCGAAGCCTAAAGAACACTAGGAGGAATTGACTCCTCTAGGAAAGATATTTGTCCCAAGCTTTAAGAGAAGGTTATGAAGATTATGTCTTGTACAAAGCCCAAGATTGAGGCTAAAAGGTTTTGACTCAACAAGATAGTGCTTTTATCTGTCCTGTGCGAAGCCCAGGATTGTGGCTGAACGAGCTGGAGAAAACATTATACAAAGCCTAAGAGGAGGCTGACTTTTACTAGGGGAAACCTTTGTACCAAGCATAAGAGGAGGCTGGAAAAGATTGACTCAACAAGAGAGTGTTTTTATCTATCTCCTACAAAGCTCGAGATTGAGGCTAAAAGGGTTGACTCAACAAGAGAGTACTGAAAGGTGATTGACTCAACAAGAGAGTCTGAAAGTTGATTGACTCAACAAGAGAGTCTGAACAGGTGATTGACTCAACAAGAGAGTCTGAAAAGTGGATTGACTCAACAAGAGAGTTTGAAAAGGTTAACTCCACTGGGGAGAATCATTGTACAAAGCTTAAGAGGAGGTTGATTGTGCTGAGAAAGGAACTTATACAAAGCCTAAGAAGAGGCTATCTTCTGCTGGGAATTATTGAGATCCCTAGGTAGGTCCAAGTGGGGATTCAACTCTTGCTAAGGTTTTCAGAAGAGTTGAGGTATCAGATACCTTGAGGTTCTGATTTGGGATAGTGTTATACTGATGATAAACTGACCCTGGTTGGGGAATTTTTAGGAAAGAGACTGGGTTTTAGAACCCACGGGTTTTAACTCAGTTGGAAATTTAATCGGAATGATCAGGGTTATCCCTATGTTTGTAGGGAACTTGAGAATGTCTTTGAGACTCAAGAGGGGATTTAGACTGTACAAGTCTACTGATGTAAAAGAGTTTTATCTTTTGTATGATGCCTTAGAGGAGGCAAGGGTATTAAGGGATGAGAATCAACCCTAAATTGGTCTGAGATTTGACACTGGAAAGACTGCTCTAGCAAAGGATGACTAAGTTCTGTCTTATACCTTTAAGAGGTCTTCAGGGTCCTTGCACTAAGCCCAAGAGAAGGCAAGAGAACTTCTAAGAAGCCAAAGGGTCCTTGTACAAAGCCTAAGAGGAGGCGGGGATGCTTTAAGGAAACCTGTGGGTCCTAAACCAAGAAAAGTTCAAGAAATTCTATTCACCGAGAATAGATCATTTAGTGAAAGTTCTGAGGTTTGAGGAAACTCAAGAGATGATATTCACTGAGAATAGATCTACTCTGGGGAGTAGAGTTTCTTTGACAATTTCTAATAGTGACAGCCTGAGAAAAGGTTCAGGAAGAATAGTGCCTTTCTCTTTCTTCCATATTGTTTAAGCTCAAGAGAAGGCAAGACTGTATCTGGAAATCCTATGCGGATCTAGTTTTGACTGTATTCAAGAGTGACCAACTGGCTTTACCTAGTTCTAGACCTAGTTGTCGGGGAAAAATCTAAATAACTATACTAGTATATATACAGTTTATATATGACAAGTATTTAAAAGGATATGAAAGAAGACTTATAGGGGAGCAGCTTCCCGCAATACAGTTATATATATTAAAGCATGTAAAAGAAAGCCGATAAAAACTTATAGGTGAGCAAGCTTCCATGTTGTATTGTTAGTTGTTCAAAGAAATTAAAGAAAGTTTTGATAATAACATATATTTGAATCTAAATCAAAAGAGAAGTTGCTTTTGAAAAGATTTGTTAGGGCTTATGCTCAAGGGGAGGCCTAGGGTTTAACAGTGATCGCACCGTTGTTTAGAAAATCGCATCGGGTCTTATACAATGACTGAGGCCCAAAAAGGTTTTTATACATAGGGATTGGGTCTTACACTCTATTAGAGGCCCAAATATTTTTGTACAAGTGATGGGGCTTACAACTCAAGGAGAGGCCCAGGGTGATTTGGTTTTTGAACTGGCGATCGCGCCGAGATCTTTGAAAATGCAGTGGGATTTATACAATGTCTGAGGCCCAAAAAGGTTTTGGTCAAAAAGGGATTGGGTCTTACATTCAATTAGAGGCCCAAAGAGTTTGAAAATGAATAAAGATGGGTCTTATAGCTCAAGGAGAGGCCCAGTTGATTTTGTTAAAAAAAGGCAATGATCCCGCCGAACTTTTGAAAATATACTGAGGGACTTATACAATGTGTGAGGCCCAAAATTGTTTATTGACAAAGGGATTGGGTCTTACACTCTATTAGAGGCCCAAAAAGTTTTTTTTTAATTTAAAATCAAGAGGAAACCCTAATTTTAAATTAAAATGTTATTTTTCAAAGGAAATTAAATGAAAAAAAAAGGATATAAAATACCAAATATATTCAAAAATAAGTTGTACAACTTGAAAAATATTTTGAAAATTCATGTTTAATCATATGAAAGTTTAAAATTCCATTGATTTTGAAAGATCAAAGTGGGAATTTCATTTAAAAATGTTTTAAAACAATAAAAATGAAATTAATTACAAAAATTCTAACTATATTAAATAAATAATATAAATTGGATTTTTTTGTAAAATAAAATATTTAAACTTTTTGTGAATTTTGAGAAAAAGAATCAATTCAAAAACATAAATATTCAGAGAGAAATTAATTTTTGAATCAATTAACAAAAATAACAAAATATTCAAATATTCAAAAATTTGAAAAAGGGCGCCAAGAACACCAAGTACTTGCCTGCGCCCTTTGTTTTTCCAGATTTGCATTTTCTCACTTTTCTCCATGATTTCTCAATGGTTTTGCACGATTCAAGTACCAATCTTGCTCGTTTTTTAACAAGGATCACAATCATATAGATTAATTGCATTTATTTTGAGTATTGAGTGAGAAATCAGAAGAAAATCTCAAGAACCCTAATTTCAGCATGAACACCATGAAATTCCATACACGACTGATTCATGGCAATTGATTGAGGGTTATCACTCCATCCATGAATAGGAACATATGGCAAAATTATTGTACGGTAAAATATGCATGTATCATGGAGTTTGAAGAGTTCATGCTAGGTTCCAGTGATCTGGGCAGCTAGGTGATCGAATTCTGAGTCAGAGGTGTTACAGTTATGTTCCAATGATCTGGACAGCTTCCCTAGGTGCCAAGGATAGTGTTTGAATGCTTGGAATGAATGAAAATGATCTGGAACTTGAGATGGTACCCCAACTGCAAATCTATCAAGAACTTGAGCAGTTGGCTGCTGATTTTGTGAAATTGATGTTCCAGATGTTATGTAAGAGTTTGGATCACTTCTATATGTTATATGTGAGGTGTGTGTGTGATTGGTTTGGTTGGAATTGCTCTCAAACTCAAAATCCAATGGTGACTTGAGTTAGAAGGCAAAATTGGAGTGAAAGTGGTGATTTTGAGGAAAGCATTAGTTTGGGTGCTTTGGTGTACTCAAACTGATCACAAATGAGCTCTATTTATAGTAGAGCAATTTTGTTTTGCAAGCTATAGGGAACTGCAACTGCAGCAAGCCTTTGTCCAATTGTGATCAAATGGAATCTCAAGTCCCCTCTAGCCATTGACTTGAGATTAGAGCACAGACTTTGTAGCATTGGTTCAGAGATAAGCCTTGACTGAATTCAGTGGGAATAGGCTCAGTTCATGCCACCTTCATGCCTTCATTAAAGTCTTGGAAACAAAATTTGAGTCTTGGCACTTTTTATCTCTTTTAGGTTTGGCATGGCTATTGTAGATTCTTGACCTTTGGAGGCTTGGGGATCAGATCATTCCCTTCTTGTTTTATCCTTATATGCATCCAAATCGATGACAAGGCATGGATTTATCAGATTTGGACAAATCGAGCAAAATGCACAAATTTTGTCTTGTAAAAACCAGTTCATGATGCCATGTTCCAAGGGTTGTATCTCCTTGCTCAAATAGAATTTGGAGATGATCTGCTACTTGTTGGAAAGCCCTTATGGCATACTTTAACTTTGATGTCCACCCCTAGACCTGGTTTGACTTGGATCAGGGTGAAAACTTCCCCTACATTTTGGAAAAAGAAAGGCAGATTTTGACTTAGTGAAAATTTCACTAAGTGTTGGAAAATGTCATTTTCATGTTTTCAGCCATTTTGATCACTCCATAACTAAAAACCCATGAAGAATTGGAATGAGATGTAGTTGATACTTTTGAAGTATGTAATGAGAGCTACAAATCCAGCTTTGGACCATCCAAAATGGTTGCTTGGATCTCAAGTTATGGTCCTTGGAAGTTGGTACCCTAGCCACTTTGTTCCATGACTTAGAAAATTTCTAAGTTTTTTATGGTTACCCCTTTTACAAGTTAACTCACTTTCTTTGATGTTTCTTGATGAATGGTGATTCAAATCACCTATTAACATTGTTTTAGGGTTAAGGAACCTTGTTTTACCAAAATCCAAAAAAGTCAAACTTGTATTTAGGAATGTCTTGGACTCCTCCCCAAGGTTTGAGATCAAGGGTAGGCCAACAGTTAAGAGTAGGGTTGACTTTTTCCATCAGAAACCCTAATTTGTGATCAGATGGTTTTGAGTTCTTGTGGCTTATGATCTGAGCTCTTTGAGTTAATCAAATCTTGTAAACATGTTAATGTGATGTATTTGAGGTCTTTGAAGTTTATCTTGAAGCTTCAAGCCATGCCTCACTTCACAAGTTGACTCAAGGGTTGAATTAGGTCAATACCCAAGAGGAGGCTGGTGTTTTAAGGAATGAGAATCAACCCTAAATTGTCCTGATGTTTTGAGATTCTGACTCTCTGGAAGATTGAACAATCAAAGGATGACTAAGTTATGTCATATACCAGTAGGAGGTCTTTAGGTCCTTGTATTGAGCCCAAGAGGAGGCATGAGAACTTATAAGAAGCCAGAGGGTTCTTATACAAAGCCCAAGAGGAGGCTGGGGATGCTTTTAGGAAGCCTGTGGGTTCAAACCTAATAAAAGTTCAAGAAAGGTTTCACCGGGAATAATCCTTTCTTTAGTGAACAGTTCTAGGGTTTGAAGAAATTCAAGAGAGGTTTCACCGAGAATTAATCCTCTTTGGGGAAATGAATTTCTTAGACAAATTTCTAGTAGTGACAGTCTTGAGAAAAGTTTCACCGGGAATAATGCCTTTCTCTGTTCCATATTGTATAAGCCCAAGAGGAGGCAATAGTGTATCTGGAATTTCCTATGGGGAACTAGTTTTGACTGTGTTGAACAAGAGACCACTGGCTTGATCTAATCCTAGACCTTATTGCTGGGGAAACTCTAAGCAAGTAAAATACAGGCATATATATATATACAGATGAAATATATAAGCAAGTATATAAAAGAAAGCTGGTAGAACTTATAGGTGAGCAAGCTTCCAGTGTTATAAACATGGCTACATGGTTAATTATTCAACAAATTGAAGAAAGTTTTGATAACAACTATGAATTTGAATCTAAATCAAAAGGGAAGTTGTTTTAAAAGGAAGTTTGGGGCTTATACTTAAGGAGAGGCCTAGATGAATTCTTTTGAAAAGGTGACGATCGCGTCATAGTTTTGAAAAGCACAAAGGGACTTATACAATGACTGAGGCCCAGATTTATTGTATTTACCAAAAAGGTTGGATCTTACACTCTATTAGAGGCCCAAAGTTATTTTTATACAAGAGATGGGAATTACAACTCAAGGAGAGGCCCAGATGAAAAATAACGATCGCACCGTTATTTTAAAAATTGTGTCGGGACTTATACAATGATTGAGGCCCGAAAAGGTTTTTTTTGTACAAAGGGGGGTTGGGTCTTACACTCTAGTAGAGGCCCAAAGAGTTTATTTTATATAAAAGATGGGGCTCACAACTCAAAGACAGGCTCAGATGAAAAATAGCGATCGCACCGTTATTTTGAAAATCGTGTCAGGACTTATACAATGACTGAGGCCCAAAAAGGTTTTTTTTATACAAGGGATGAGTCTTACACTCTATTAGAGGCCCAAAAGTGTTTATGTGAAGTTTGAAAAATCAAAATTTAGAGAAAACCCTAATTTTGAATTTAAAAGACATAATTTTCAAAGGAAATTAAATAAAAAATGATATAAAATATCAAATATATTCAAAAACAAGTTATCAACTTTGAAAAATCATGTTTAATCACATGAAAGCTTGAAATTCATCTGAAGTTGGAAAATCAAGGTGAGAATTTCATTTAAAATGTTTGAAAACAAATAAAATAAAATTAATTACAAAAATTCAAACTATATTAAATATATAATATAAATTTAATCTTTTTGTGGAATACAATATTTCAACATTTTTGTGGATTTTTAAAAAAAGAACCAATAAAAAATAATTAAAATTGAGAGAAAAAATAATTTTGGAATTAATTAATAAAAACCATAAAAATATGAAAAAATAGCAAAAAGGGGGGAAATGGCAAAATGGTCTGGGTGGGTCTTGAACCCACGACCTCCCAACCAAACACACATGCGCGCTACCACTTGGGTGGTGATACAACCGTGTATCAAAACCACCCCATAAACATATATGGGTGGCAAGGTTTTAGGCCAGGCCAAGGCGCCATGGACTAGCCCTTGCCCAAGACTGGCCTGATTTTAGGCCTCTTTCATGATGGACATAACTCCCTCAATTCTACATGGATTTGGAAAAAATTTAGATGGATCCTGCCTAGAATTTCATGAGGAATCCAATGGTGCTTTTGGAATTTTCCGAAAATGCTTCTATTTTAAAACCCGATAGTGATTTCAAAATAGGCCAAGATTTGCATGTTCTATGCTATCACATCATACAAGCAATAATAGCATGGTAAATTGGTTCAAACACAACACATATGATATGTATGAGATGTCTATAATCAATGGACATCAAAGCATTGCATAATTTAAAGAGTTCAAGTTGTCATGTACTTACCTCTTGAAGCTCCTTGTGCTATCTTTCAAGATGCTTGTGGCAGAAGTGATCCAATGCTTTAGACACCTTTGATTGATCCCTTAGAAGCTTTTAGAATAATCAAAACCAGTTGGAATCCTCAAGAACAAGAATTGGCTCTTTCTTGCAAAAGTGGCAAAAGTGACCAAAATGGTATCTCACTCAAATGATGTTACAGTTGAGGGAAACTTGTTGGAACAGTTTGAGGATGATATTTGGAGTGTGTTTGTAGCTTGGTTTGGTTTTGAAAGTGACGGAATCAAGACATGGCTTGAAAAATGCAAAAAAGTCAAAATTTGAGATTTTGGAGATTGACTTTCTGATTTTGGTGTTTCAGATCAAGGATGAGTGTTTGAATAGCTCATATATGATACATTGGATGTGTTTGGATCATGAGTTGTGGTGGAATTGCTCTCTAACTCAAAAATTCAGTGGTGACTTACAAAAGAAGGCATTTCTGTATAATGAGAGAGATTTTGAGAAAAGCAAGTGTTGTGGTGCTTTGGTGTACTCAAACTGATCACAAATGAGCTCTATTTATAGTAGAGAAAGTTTGTTTTGCAAGGAATAATGAATAGTAGCTTGGACAGTCCTTTGGCCAATGGTGGTCAAAAGGAATTTCAATTCTCCTCTAGCCATTGACTTGAGGTTAGGGCATAGGCTATGAGTCCTCTTGTTCAAAGATAAGGCTTGACTCAATTTAGTTAGCAATGTCTTGATGCTTGCCACCATGTGAGTCCATTGAATGCATTGAAACAAAATTGGAGTCTTTGAGATTTTTAGCCTTTTGAGGTGCCACATAGCTACATGTAGATTCTTGGACTTGGGAGGCTTGTGGATCAGACATTGTCCCTTAGATGTTATAGCTTGAGGTGTCCAAATGGATAACAAGACTTGAAATTGTTTGATTTAGCTAATTCGAGAAAAATGCACAAATCTGCCTTGGGAAGACACCAGTCTTTGATGCCATATTCCAAGGGTTGTAACTCCTTACTCAAATTAAATTTTGAGATGATCTGGTACTTGTTAGAAAGCTATCATGACATACTTTAACTTTGATGTTCAAGGTTATTCTTGGTTCAACTTGGATCAAGGTGAAAAATGGTCTCAAAGTTTGGAAAAATTGAAACAGATTCTGACTTCTTGAAAATTTCACTAAGTGTTGGAAAAAGTGGCCATTTCCCATTTTTGTGATTTTGATCAATCCATAACTCAAAATCCATGAGGATTTAGAATGAGGTGTAGTTGGCATATTTGAAGTATGTAATATGAACTTTCATTTGAGCTTTGGATGGGAGAAAAAGGCCTTGTGGTTTAGGAGTTATGACCTTGCAAATTTCGTACAAAATCACTTTTGTTCCATAACTTGGAAACTTTTGGTTTCTCATGGTTGCCCCTTTTGGAAGAAACCTCACTTTTCTTGATTTTTCTTAATGAATGATGATCAATATCATACATTAACATTGTTTTTTACTTAGGGGAACCATATTTGTAAAAATTTCCAAAAAGTCAAACTTGATTTTGGGCACAGTTGACTTTTTGTCAAATGAAATTCAAACTGTGTGATCCTTTGTGCAAACAAGTTCTTGACCCAATTCAAACCTAATGGATGGATTCCATAGGTGTTTTAGGGTGTCTTGAATCATGTCCCAAGTTTTGGGAGCATGTCTTGGTCAAAAGTCAAAGGCACAGTTGACTTTTTCTTCAAAACCCTAATTGTGGTCCAGATGAGATTGAAACTTGTGAATCAAGCTTCTTGGATCAATCCATTGTTGTAAATGGATCAATGTAGTGTATTTTAGGCCCTCAAATCATGTCTTGAGGTTTGGGTTCATGTCTTGCCTCAAAAGTCAACTTAGGGGTGAATCAGGTCAAGAAACCCTAATTCCTGATTTTTTTTAATGCATCACCTGAGGTTATTTTGACTTGATGATGGGACTCAAAAGGTTCCTTGGAGTATATTGGGTTATTCTTTGAAGTATTGGCTCATACCCAGAATAAAATTTTCATCTGGAGGCGTTGGTCGACCAAAACCCTAATTTGGTGACACTGGCGATCTCAAGGCTTGATCCACTTGGAATGTTGCAACTTTCTGCTTGATTCTTGATGTGGGAGTCCTCTTGATCCTTTATCGGTGTTTGAGAGTTAGGACAAGTTAAAGATCATGTCATTTCTTGATTAATCTTATGTCCAAATGCTCAAAGAGGGATGGAAACCCTAATTCTTTATTATAGTGAATGCTCAACCATCTTTGAGGAGATTGATGAGGCATGAAGGTACATCCACATTGTGGTATTGATTTGCACAATGATTGAAAATCTTGTGTTGATTGTGTGTAGCGGTAAAATTTGTGAGTGTAAGCTATTGATTAACTTAACTCATAAAGCAAGAGTCGCCACCCGCGCTTTTATTTATTCCACCAAGGAAAAGGAAAAAAGAGCGAATAAATCCTAAGAAGTCTAAAAAGAAAAAAAAAATAAAAAGAAAAAGAGAAATGGGTAAGGGGGGTTGGTTATTTAAAGGGAAGGTTTTACGCACCTAATACATCTATAATACTCTATAGGAGCCCTTTGATGTATTCATGCTTTCTGGTCTGAAAAGGTTTGCTTGAAAAGAGATTGAGGAGATGAGAAGAGAAATATTTTTTTAATATTTTTGTGTTTGGAGAGACTTATCGCCTCATGCCTACGTACCCACGATGGGCAATGTAGGATCAAAACCCCATAGTTCGTGGTACAAAGAATGGAATTTATTTGTTTTGGTTGATTTTAAATGTAAGGACAAGTTGTCATTGTCATGCGAATAATTCCGCTTAAAGAAATGAATCATGTCTAAACTTATGAAAAAGTTTTAAAGGAAAAAGTGCAAAAGGCACAAAAAAGAGATTGATGAATCATGTCTTTTTGAAATGGTCAAAATATGATTAACATGGATTGAAATTTATTAAAGAAAAAAACAAAGTTTAAAAAAACCACTTGACCGAACTCAAGGTTTTATTATGAAAGCGGTTTTAAGTTTGAAAACAAGAAAGTGTTGAAAAAGAGAGGAGATTTCGAAAATTGAAGAAGAAGTGGAGAAGAAGTCGCTATCCTAGTGCTTAAAAATAAATACTAAGGATAAGAAATATCTAACCACATGGAGGCACTCTTCAAATCATAATATGAAAAGAGTTCCATCCTCTTGAGCCAATAAGCAAGCCAAATAAAGGCTGGAATATCAAACTCCAAAATTGTGCAAAGCATAAGGGAGAGAATCCTAATTCTAAGTCCATAGGTCCATAATCAAGAGTATAGGTCCTCCAATGCAAGGGATAGTGGCCATAGTCCGACAATTAAGAGCACAAGTCTTTTAGTGGTTTAATCCTTTATTAATGTTTTTGAGTCCAAATGGACAAAAGAAAAACAAAAGCAAAAGATAATATGGTTCAAGTGGACAAAAGAAAAATGACATAAACATAAACATGATATGATATATGATAATATAAAGCATTAAAAATAAAGATAGATAGGGAGCAAGAAGAAAATAAAATAAAAGTTAGTACAATAATATTGTTAGTAAGTTAGTGATTAGTAGCACAAGGCTCTAGTGCCATAAGCCTTCACCGATTATTCCTTTCGCGTTTTGAACTATAGTGATTAAACAATGCACTTAGGTTAAGGTTAGTGAAGACTTGTTAGAAGATTGATAGAATCAAAGCCTCTACAACAACATGCTTCAAAGATTTTGAACCTAATACAAAAGATCAATCACCATTGGGTAGACGCGGAAAAACAAGGTCCGGACCACGAAAGTTCAAATTCCGAATTGGATAAAGAGGGACAAATGTTGTGCTATGTTAAGCAATCGCCGAGTAATTTATGGAGTAATTACCCTACAATGAGGCCGGTCAATAGATCTTTGTGCTAATGCATGCTAGATGAACGATATGTAAATCGTCATCTGAAAGCAATGTCGCACGAAAAGAAAATAGGTAACGATCTAGTCTTGATCAAGAATTCAACAAAGAAATTATAAGATCCATAAGACATTCATCGATCAAAATAAAAAGAAATAGATGAAGAGAAAGCCAAATTGAATTACAATTCAAGAACCTTTCATCTTCAAGTTCAATCACCTTTAATTGATAAGTTTAAGTGTGAAAACATATCACTAATTCAAAGCACCTCAAATGAATTCAACAATTCACTAAAAGAAAGATTTGAACTAATGAATGTTTAATTACTTTAACCATATCCAAAGTCACATTGAAATTGAATAGAAATTAATCTCAACAATGTAATTCAAGGCTAAAATAAGAAGAAAGGGGAAGAAAAATGAAGAAAAGCCAAAACAGCCCCAAAAACAAGCAAAAAACACATTCTGGATGCTGGTTAATCGATTAACCATTTCACAGTGCAATTAGGTTAATCGATTAACCAATGTAAACTTGCAGTTTTTTGCACAGAATTCAACTGTTAATCGATTAACCAATTCGTGCTGGTTTTGGTTAATCGATTAACACTGTAAAAATAGTAGAAAATCAGTTTGAAAATTGAAAAATCCTTGATCAATCATTTATTCAAACACCTCATGAACAAGGATGCAATTGTGCACGAAATTTTGAGTAAAACAGCTGCAAAAACCAGTAATCAAACACAATTACAAGATCCAAAGGATCAAGTAACAAGAATCTCCAATGATCTACATTATAGAAGATGAAGATGAAGCTTCAACAATGGTGAAAGATGAATTACCACTTCAAATCTGAAAATTCCTTCAAATTGCTTCAAGATTCAAACAACAAAGCCTTGATCTATGAGAATTGATGAAGAAAACCAGCTTGGATGAAGGTTTAGCGCAAAGTTGAACAAGATTCAATGTGAATTCTTGTTAACTTTCAAATGAAGAAATGTGAGCTTTAGTGAAAATTTGTGGTTAGGAATAGAATTTGCAAGAGGTTTGTTGCCTATCAAAAGCTTCAAGAGAAATTTTAGCAAGGTGAATTTGGCTCTCAAAAGCTTGTGAAATTAATGAAATGAAGCCTCTATTTATAGAATTTAGGCTTGGAAAATTTGGTGGTTTGGAATTAGGATTGGAAGATCAAAATTAGGATTGGAATTCAAATTTGGAGGGAAATCACAAAAGAGTGGTGATTAGTGATAGTACATGGTGGGGAATGATCAAAATGATGTAGGGGAATTAAAATGAGATGATCTAGAATATTCCATATGTGATCAAAATGATGAAAATTGGTGCCAATTGCTGTAGATTTTGAATTTGGCACATTTTTTTCAAAAAGTGCCTGTGTTAATCGATTAACCAATTCACAGTGCAATTAGGTTAACCGATTAACCAATGCAAAAAATGAAAAAAATGGCTTTTTGATGTGCTGTCTTAGTTCTGGCTTGATTTTTCTTGCTTGTCAAAGAAGTCATGGAAATAAACACATGAACCTTGGAGTCTCTTGAATAATAATCAATTAAATCTTGGAAACTCTTGATCAGATGATTTTGAATTTTTTGCATATCAACTTTGACTTTGTTCAGATGAAATCCATTCGAGCTGAGGGACTGTTTTTGGTATCCTTGATCCAAATTCTTCCTGAAAAAATTAGTAAAGAAAAAGCAAGCATATTTTTGGATTTTAGTTAATGGTTAGTAAACATAAACAAATTAAGCAATAAACAACTAACAAACACACACATGCTCAAAGATCCCTGCAAGGCACAATCCTACAAAGGAAGGAACCAATGTGTGATCTTGTTTGTGGTATGAAATGCGTAAAGACATCTGGGGTCTTAGGGGTAAAAATTAGGGTATTACAGCTGCCTCTATTTAAGTTTCTTCTATCTGGAAATACGAAGATGGGCATCTTTGTCTCGACGAGATAGAACAGACTTAAATATAACAATAAACCCAATCTTTGGCCCTAAGGGACCACAAAATGATATGATCATGCAAATGATATGCAAACACAAGACCTCTGTGGGGAGAATATGCCACAGGATATAAACAAAAGCTAGGGAGAAAAAGAAAAGAGAAAAGACTCCGCAGGGGAAACACATCCCAACAAGGGAGGAAACAAACTTCACTTGGGAAGAATAAAGAGTAAGATTCCAACTGAGGAAAAATTACCAACACCAGAAATAAAAGAGGGATAACATCGTCCCAACATGGAGAGAAAAATCTCTGCTGGGGAATAGATCGTCTAATACCAGCCATATGGTAATAGCATGATCAAAAGGAAAGATTTCCAACTACCAACCAAGTGATAGCTACAACAAGGCAGTCAATCAAAAGGATATGAGAATAATTACCTACTACCAACAAAGGGCAGGACGACAAAGGTAACGATCTCAAAAAAAAGGTTTGAGAAATATCGTCTACTACCAACTAAAGGGTAGGACGACAAAGACGATAAACTCGAGCGTGGAGAGATTACCAACTATCAAACAAGTGATAGCTACACAAGGCAACCAAACCGGGCTATATTACCTGCTACCAACAAAGGGTAGGACGACAATGGTAATAAGCCAGCTAAAGAAAGATTACCAACCTTCAACCAAGTGACAGTTACAACAAAGTAAACAACCAAGGGTATGAGAAAGATTACCTACTACCAACGAAGGGTAGGCGAACCAAAGAGAACACGAGATATATTAACTACAACGAGGGTAATAAACTCAAATGGAGATATTTTAATGAGATCTTTTAAAAAAATCTACTTGGACAACCTGCTGACGGGTCCACTGCAGGGATTTCAAAAGATATCAACTACAGGAGTCTACTATCGAGACTTAGGACTTCATTTGAGAATACTTCTACCAAGATTTTTTTGAGAAATGTGTCAACCATAAAAAATTTACTGGGGAATCTATTGCCAAGATCAACTAGAGAACCTTCAAATGAAATGCCCTCTGCCGAGATTTTGCATGTAATTACTATTGTCGAGGATTAATCGAGAACATGCCTGCTGCCGAGGCTCTGCTAAAAGATCTTTTAAGGATTCTACTGTCGAGATCCTATAAAGAAAATACCTTTTGCCGAGGTTGCTGTAATCCTTCTTTTTTTTTAAATTATCCGAGAAATCTACTACCGAGATTCTTGGAAAAAAAATACCTTATGCCGAGGCTTGTTACAAATTCTATTTAAAAACTCACTGGAGACTCTACTGCCGAGATCAACCAAAGAAATCTGAAATAAAGCCACCTTCTCCGATGCTTGCTGGAAATCTTTTAAAAATATCCAAGAAATCTACTGTCGAGATTCTTGGAAAGAAAATACCTTCTGCCGAGGTCAACTGGAAATCTTCTGCCGAGATTTGCCAGGAACTAGGAATCAATAACTCTACCAGGGATCTTCACAGGAGATATGGGCAAGTTAGATCATGCAACAGACTTCTCAAATAAACAGACAACCATCGGTTGGGAATTTATAACGAACTTCTCTGACGGAAACGGCCGAAGAGATACCATTTGATGTAAAAGATACAGTTTGATAACTGGATACCCACAAGCTCCTCAAATAAAGAGACTACCAATTGTTGTCACGTAATGGATTCCAAAAGAGTGTTGTCACAACCCTGCTGGAGAAACAAAATCTTCATCTTCTGATGGTAATCACAAACAGATCATCTGCTGAGTAATACAAAATCTTCGAAGGTGCAAAATAAATGCACTCCCAATCATCAAGGTTACATAACCTAGAAAGTTTCAAAGTAGTCACCGTCGGAGACCAAAGTTCAATCCAGGAAGAAACTGGAGAGAAACGGTCAAATAAGACTCATCCCGAGGAGGATATATCTCAACTAGGGGTTAATTCCATCCAGACAACACACTGGGAGGAAGCTGAATCAATAATCATCCACGAGGAACAAATTTAGTGGGGAATTGGAAAACATAAACACGCTTAAGGGTGAACATTCTATATTTGAAGAGAGGGCGCACAACGCTCTGTGGAGAAAAACCACATCAGAGAGCGGGGAAGCACTAAAAAATAATGCAACAATGCACAATGTAAAACACATGCTGCTACACACAGAGTAAATAATGCACATGCATAAATATGCGTATGAATATGCTGACGAAACAGACACACGGATGAACAGAGGATGAATAAACACCATAGCTTAGCTAAATACTCGGCTAATCTCAACAAGATAGAGATACCAAAAGAGATCCTATCAAGGAGTACACACAAATCAAACCCTAATGGGGATATCAACCAATTGGGGGAATAAGAAGTCAACATTACTCTTTGCTTAGGGAGTGATCAAAGCAATCACAACGAGAAGTAAAAATCTGTGCGTGGATTCCACATCAAGGGGAAACACCACCCCAAAGCTTCACAAATGCTTGATCATAACCTGGCTAGAGAATAGAATCATACTCAGCTGGGGAAGTCTGAATTAAGACTTAGCCAGAGGAATACCCAAAATAGTACTTGGATGGGAAATACCTAAACTGGCGCTTAATTGGGGAATAATGGATTTCAAGAGTCCAACATCTCACAACAATCTTGAGGGAATCCATCATCTGATTAACAACTTGATTACATCTATAAGAAAAAATCTGCTTATGTGCGTTGAATTCACCATTTAACTTTTTCCCCCGACTGCATGGTCTACAAAGGATTTTACACCAAAAGGAAACTTTGTACCATAATGACTTGAGATAATCTATCCCAGTGTCCTCAAACTCTTGGAGAGATTCATCGAATCTCGATGTAACCGCCCCAGATTTACTGAACTCGGCACGCTCTTTGATCAATAGAGTCTTCCAGCTTTGCCCCATGTGAAAGCATCAATTGGGAAAATAGGTTTGCTCATACTCAACAAAGCCTTCAGGCAACATGCCCCTGGATAGGATCATTCTTGAAATGATTTGCCAATTGCTCATCAGAGTTTCAGGCCTTAAAAGATTAAGCTCATTACTGATGCTCAAATGTAAACTTCCATGATGTCAAACAAATGTATGCAAGCAGAAAATGTTAATTTTTAGAATGATAATTCTAATGCAACAAACATCTTATCTTGAAGTTTTTTATTGAAAATATGTCGCAAAACCTTGTGAATGAATCACTAGTATAAATACGACTTTGATTTTTGAATGCACATGCAATACCAACAAAGAACTTTTAGCGCAACTCATTGGAGTCAGGAACGCTATCTCGTTTGGAGTATGCTCTCAAAATAAACCTTACTTCAATTAGGTCTTTTGAGGGTTATAACTTGGCCTGGTTCACGGTTTTCCGAAAAAATGATTTTTAGGCTCAAAATCATTTGTACCCATCCATTCTCCGTGATGCTCTTCAGTCCTACATTCAGCTAATTTGACAAGAATGTTCATCTCTCAAAGGGATTTTATGATGGTTGAGGAACCAATGAAAATAATGGTTTAAGAATCAATGAGGTTTTTCGGAGAATAGCAGTCACCCTTTTATCTGTAGTCACACAGATTTGTTCAGGATTTTTCTTTGTAATCTTTTCTTTTCGCTTTTCACGCTTTTCATTCTTTTATTTTTCCCTAGCTTTTGACTGGACTAATTATTTTGAATTTTTTTTTGATGTCCAGCGGGATGCCCCAACTTTTGCCTAAGTCACTTGTTTTCAAGCTTTCAACTTAGCAGGCTTTTTTTTTCTTTTTTTTTTGAACACATCATGTGACAATTGCTTATCTGACTTTTATAAAAGGTTGTGACTGCCTCTTCCCTTTGTAATTAGGGATAACCATTGCGGTCAGTCCTTAGATGCACACTTCTTTTGGAAATTTGAACACTTGGTCAAATTAACTAAAGACTACCCTTCCCCAGGTTAAATGTAAGGGTTTTTTCATTTAGAAAAGAAACTCCTATTTCACGACTCAAAGGGGTTAACAAGGGATTATCTTCCTTATATCTCCGATGTTTGGGAATTTGAAACAATGCATGTACATCATCAGCAGGGTCTTATTCAAAAGCATACAACCAGAAATTTTGCGTTTTCACTTCACCATCCTCCCTCCAAGAGTTTAAACAAGAGGTTGGTATTGCAAATGCAAGAAAAAAACATTTTTTTAGAGCGAATGCGAATGGATTACTTCAAGATAAACATACTCATTGCATTAAGATTAATATTCAAAACAAACAAGTTCTACATGCAAACAAAGCAATAACAATCATAAAAGATTACAAATGAAAATGCAGTAAATGAACTAAAGATCTGAGGAAATTGTGTCATCTTAAGCTTGAAAGAACATTATCAACTTTCTTGGGAGACACAGAAGCAAACATACAACCACAGCAGGTCACTCTACTAATATCGGCATAAAGGCGTTCCATTCACAAATGCGCTTCCATCCTTGAAGGTCAACACCTCATCGTTAATCATCTCTTGAACAATTTCCTGGAAAATGTTGTACTCCTCAATTGGATGCCTCATTACTCTATCATGAAATTCACAACTGGTATTTGGGTTATACTAAAGAGGACGAGACTTCATGGCTCTGGTTTTTCTAGGTGTCATCACCGAGTTTCGGGAAAAGTAAGACCATAATTGACTGTAAGTCATTGGAATTGAATCAAACTGATGAGTCTCTCTTTCTGAATTATTCAGAGGTCTCTGTTGCTTTTGGAACTGATTCTGATGTTGGTGACAAGGCACCGAAACTGGAGCTTGCGGAATCTGAGGAGAGTCATGAATTGCATTAACTTCAACATTTTCTTCCTCTTGGGAATCACATACAGATTTCTCTTCACTTGCATGGTCATCTGGAACATCTCGGATCCTTCCACATTTAAATGCATTCTCGAGGTTTATTCCGACGTCAACAATTTTGGAGAACTCTAGAGGCACAATGCCTACCATCCTGGAATAATAAGAGTCTGACAGCGTTCTTAGAAACATTTTGGCTAGTTCTTTCTCTAAGAGTGGTGGATGAACTTGAGCTGCTAATTCTTTCCACCTTTGTGCATACTCTCTAAAGGATTCGATGTCCTTCTGACTCATACTCATCAATTCATCACAATCTGGAGCCATGTCCAAATTGTAGTCATACTATTTTACAAAAGCATCAGCTAGGTCTTCCCAAGACTGAATATGGTCCCTTTTCAGTTTCGTATTCCACATCAAAGATCCTCCATATAAACTTTCTTGAAAGCAGTAAATCATCAACAGATCATTGTTGATATGAGTGGTCATCTTTCGACAGAACATCGTCAAATTGTACCTTGGATAGCTAATACCCTTGTATATTTCAAAGACAGGCATTTTGAATTTCAGAGGAATAACCACATCCGGAACCAGGCACAAGTCATGAGCCTTAAAACTAGATGCATTGGGCCTTGTCAACATTTTCAATTCCTCACTGAGATCACGAAGCCATTCTTTCATTTCCACAATTTTAAGATCAATCATCTCTGTCACAGGGTGGACATTCTGAGGATTTGGCATATACCTCGAAAATCGAGAATCTTTTTCAACAACTTGACCAACCATATCATTTTGCACAGGTCGAGATCGAGTAGGAACATCCACTTGTGGAACATCGTCGTCTAGAGGAGAATCATACATCGGATTGGTCATCACTGTAAAGCCTGACATGAGATCATCATCTTTTGTTCTCTTCATGTTCTTTCAGTAACTACCTCAAACTTGGAACGAATGCCAGAAAATCTGTTGACTGGTACAAGGACAGAAGGACAAATGAGTCTGTGTGTAGGGAACTGCATGTATGCAAATGATGAATGCAAATTTTATTTTATGTTTTCAAAAAATCAACCTGATTATTACAAACATGGGAAGCATCAAGTATATGAGTATCGCAACTTTTATTCAAAACTTTTGCCAAAGGGAAATTTGCCTTGTCCATATTTGCAATAGTCTGAGTTGTTTTCCTTGAAAAAGGCTGAGATGATGAATGTATGGATGCATGGAAGCAACAACCACAAACAAGATCACACAAAGCACACGGGTCAAGGTTTCAAGTCACGAGCATGGAGCCAAGGGCAAGAACCAATCCCACAAATGTGTGTACTAAGGATTTTTCTTCATTGTACCTATAGAAAACAGCGGTTCTAACAGAGTGCCCAGGGTCCACAATCCACTATCAGACACACCAGCGCACCGATTTACTCGGAGGTTGGTAGTTATCCTCAAGAGAATCTAACCTGAGTGTGGCATCACGTGACAGCTAAGTCGGATTTGCATCCTCATAGCTTCCGCGCCACGATCCTAAAATGGCTAAGATGGGTTAAGGGTTACTACGGTCCTCAGTGTTATAGGCTTCTATGGAAAAAGTAATTCCCTCAACGATCGGTTGATCGACATCAGTAATTCCAAAGAGGCAACCACCGAGTGGATGAATTCTCAAGTTCTGCTTTATCGGGATTCGACTCCCTCAAAGCTCCCTTGACTATACCATCCTCCTATCTCAAAGTGCACTCTGGTATGGGTATAGGACCTATCTCACACACAGAGGAACTCCCAAATGGAACAAACAAGCAATAAGCAAATCAGACAAAAAGCAGTAAATAAATCAAAGTAGGCTAAACCCCTCAAGGGAGACTCTCCCCAGCAGAGTCGTCACTTTTCTGTAGCGGTAAAATTTGTGAGTGTAAACTATTGATTAACTTAACTCATAAATCAAGAGTCGCCGCCGCGCTTTTATTTATTCCACCAAGGAAAAGGAAAAAAGAGCGAATAAATCCTAAGAAGTCTAAAAAGAAAAAGCTAAAAAGACAAAGAGAAATGGGTAAGGGGGTTGGTTATATAAAGGAAGGTTTTACGCACCCAATACATCTATAGTACTCTATAGGAGCCCTTTGATATATTCATGCTTTTTGGTCTGAAAAGGTTTGCTTGAAAAGAGATTGGAGAGATGAGAAGAGAAATATTTTTTTAATATTTTTGTGTTTGGAGAGACTTATCGCCTCATGCCTACGTACCCACATGTGAAATGTAGGATCAAAACCCCGTAGTTCGTGATACAAAGAATGAAATTTATTTGTTTTGGTTGATTTTAAATGTAAAGACAAATCGTCATTTCCAAGCGAATAATTCCACTTAAAGAAATGAATCATGTCAAAACTTATGAAAAAGATTTAAAGGAAAAAGTGCATAAGGCACAAAAAAGAGATTGATGAGTTTGGTGTTTTTTAAAGTCTTTTTGAAAGGGTCAAAATATGATTAACATGGATTGACATTTATTAAAGAAAAAAACAAAGTTTAAAAAAATCAATTGACTGAGTCATGGTTTTATTATGAAAGCGGTTTTAAGTTTGAAAACAAGAAAGTTTTGAAAAAGAGAGGAGATTTTGAAAATTGAAGAAGGAGTGGAGAAGAAGTGACTATCCTAGTGCATAAAAATAAAACCTAAGGATAAGAAAGATCTAACCATATGGAGGCACTCTTCAAAGCATAATAAGAAAAGAGTTCCATCCTCTTGAGCCAATAAGTAAGCCAAATAAAGGCTAGAATATCAAACTCCAAAATTGTCCAAAGCATAAGGGAGAGAATCCTAATTCTAAGTCCATAGGTCCATAATCAAGAGTATAGGTCCTCCAATGCAAGGGATAATGGCCATAGTCTGACAATTAAGAGCACAAGTTTTTTAGTGGTTTAATCCTTTATTAATGTTTTTGAGTCCAAATGGACAAAAGAAAAACAAAAGTACAAGATAATATGGTCCAAGTGGATAAAAAAAAAATGACATAAACATAAACATGATATGATATATGATAATATAAAGCATAAAAAAAAAAAGAGAGATAGGGAGCGAGAAGAAAAAAAAGAATAAAAGTTAGTACAATAATATTGTTAGTAAGTTAGTGATTAGTAGCATAAGGCTCTAGTGCCATAAGCCTTCACCGATTATTTCATTTCGCGTTTTGAACTATAGTTATTAAACAATGCACTTAGGTCAAGGTTAGTGAAGACTTTTTAGAAGATTGATAGAATCAAAGCCTCTACAACAACAAGCTTCAAAATTTTTGAACCTAATACAAAAGATCAATCACCATTAGGTTGACGCGGCCAATCAAGGTCCGGACCACGAAAGTTCAAATTCCGGATTAGATAAAGAGGGACAAATGTTGCTCTATGTTAAGCAATCGCCGAGTAATTAACCTACAATGAGGTCGGTCAATAGATCTTTATGCTAATGCATGCTAGATAAACGATATGTAAATCGTCATCCGAAAGCAATGCCGCACGAAAAGAAAATAGGTAACGATCTAGTCTTGATCAAGAATTCAACAAAGAAATTCTAAGATCCATAAGAATTTCATCGATCAAAATAAAAAGAAATAGATGAAGAGAAAGCCAAATTGAATTACAATTCAAGAACCTTTCATCTTCAAGTTCAATCACCTTTAATTGATAAGTTTAAGTGTGGAATCATATCACTAATTCAAAGCACCTCAAATAAATTCAACAATTCATTAAAAGATAGATTTGAACTAATGAATGTTTAATTAATTTAACCATATCCAAGTCCATTGAAATTGAAGATAAATTAATCTCAACAATGTAATTCAAGGCTAAAATAAGAAGAAAGGGGAAGAAAAAGGAAGAAAAGCCAAAACAGCCCCAAAAACAAGCAAAAAACACATTCTGGATGCTGGTTAATCGATTAACCATTTCATAGTGCAATTAGGTTAATCGATTAACCAGTGTAAACTTGCAGTTTTTTGCGCAGAATTCAACTGTTAATCGATTAACCAATTCGTGTTGGTTTTGGTTATCGATTAACACTGTAAAAACAACAGAAAATCAGTTTGAAAATTGCAAAATCCTTGATCAATCATTTATTCAAACACCTCATGAACAAGGATGCAATTGTGCACGGAATTTTGAGTTAAACAGCAGCAAAAACCAGTAATCAAACACAATTACAAGATCCAAAGGATCAAGTAACAAGAATCTCCAATGATCTACATTATGGAAGATGAAGATGACCCTTTAACAATGGTGAAAGATGAATTACCACTTCAAATCTGAAAATTCCTTCAAATTGCTTCAAGATCCAAACAACAAAGCCTTGATCTATGACAATTGATGAAGAAAACCAGCTTGGATGAAGGTTTAGCTCAAAGTTGAACAAGATTCAATGTGAATTCTTGTTAACTTTCAAATGAAGAAATGTGAGCTTTAGTGAAAATTTGTGGTTGGGAATAGAATTTGCAAGAGGTTTGTTGGCTATCAAAAGCTTCAAGAGAAGTTTTAGCAAGGTGAATTTGGCTCTCAAAAGCTTGTGAAATAAATGAAATGAAGCCTCTATTTATAGATATTAGGCTTGGAAAATTTTGTGGTTTGGAATTAGGATTGGAAGATCAAAATTAGGATTGGAATTCAAATTTGGGGGGAAATCACAAAAGAGTGGTGATTAGTGATAGTACATGGTGGGGAATGATCAAAATGATGTAGGGGAATTAAAATGAGATGATCTAGAATATTCCACATGTGATCAAAATGATGAAAATTTGTGCCAATTGCTGCAGAATTTGTATTTGGCACATTTTTTTAAAAATTGCACATGTTAATCGATTAACCATTTCACAATGCAATTAGGTTAATCGATTAACCAATGCAAAAAATGAAAAAATGGCTTTTTGATGTGTTGTCTTGGTTCTGGCTCGATTTTTCTCGCTTGTCAAAGAAGGCATGGATATAAACACATGGACCTTGGAGTCTCTTGAATAATAATCAATTAAATCTTGGAAACTCTTGATCAGATGATTTTGAATTGTTTGCAGATCAACTTTGACTTTGTTCAGATGAAATCCATTCGAGCTGAGGGACTGTTTTTGGTATCCTTGATCCAAATTCTTCTTGAAAAAGTTAGTAAAGAAAAGCCAGCATATTTTTGGATTTTAATTAATGGTTAGTAAACATAAACAAATTAAGCAATAAACAACTAACAAACACACACATACTCAAAGATCCCTGCAAGGCACAATCCTACAAAGAGGGAACCAACATGTGATCTTGTTTGTGGTATGAAATGCAAAAAGACATGTGGGATCTTAAGGGTAAAAATTAGGGTATTACATTGGAGTATGACACGAGTACCACCGCACAATTATCAGCGCTATAGAGTAGGCTTGGGAAATAACCAAGGATGTTATCTCGTACGAGCGGCCCACCAAAATCAGTTGGACCGGAAGGGGATTCGGCCATATTCGAGTTCTGGGTCGATTAACATGATATAGGACTATCTCCTTTGTAAAAGTAAAAGTGTTTTTGTAATCTTCGATCATGGAATAACCAAGGACATTTGCGCCATAATCCCTCTACTTAATGAATCAATGATCCCTCTTGATGGTAGAAAAGTTCCCAACCAGGAACCAATCGAGGCTGGCTATGACAGTCAAAAAAATCAAAAAGCTCCTGTGGTTTTCTACCTACCAGGTCCAATACCATACAAGTCGGATAAGGATATCCCTTACAAGTATGGTGCAACGACCATCGAAAATGGAAAAGAAACTCCATTACCCTCCATCGTGAACATTGTCGACATCAGTCGAGTTACCCGGAGCGGTCGGATCTTCAACAGAGGAGTTGGAGAACCTACCACAGAAAAGGAACCTCAAACGGAAGTTCCTAACCAACAAGTCGGTCAATCCAGTTATCCAAAGCTTGTAAAGAACAATGATGAGATGCTGAAGCTCATCCAGAAAAGCGAATACAACATTGTGGACCAATTGTTGCAAACTCCATCTCGAATCTTTGTATTATCTCTCTTGCTTAGTTCAGAAGCTCACAGCAAAGCTCTAGAGAAAGTCTTAGAGCATGCCTTTGTGGAACAAGGCGTGATGGTAGGACAATTTGACAGCATCAATTACAACATCACTTCCTGCAACAACTTAGGGTTCAGTGATGAAGAACTGCCGAAAGAAGGCAAGAATCATTATATGGCGCTTAACATTACAGTCAACTGCCAAGGCGATGCTTTAGCCAGTGTACTGGTGGACACAGGATCATCTCTGAATGTTATGCCAAAATCAACTCTGATACGACTATCATTTCAAGGAGCCCCAATGAGAGGCAGTGAGATCGTCGTCAAAGCCTTTGACGGATCTAGAAAATCAGTTATCAGCGAAGTTGATCTTCCCATAACATTCGATCCCCACACTTTCCAAGTCACGTTCCAGGTCATGCACATCCGGGCAGCATACAACTGTTTATTAGGAATACCTTAGATACACGAAGCTGGGGCAGTCACTTTGACACTTCACCAGAAGCTGAAGTTCGTAAAAAATGACAAATTAGTCACAGTATGCGGAGAACAGACCTTAATCATGAGCAACTTATCATCATTCTCCTATGTAGAACCAGAGGAGGTTGTTGGAACTCAGTTCCAAGCACTCTTGGTAAGCAATGAGAATCGACCAGAAAAAAGCACATCAAATTCCTTATACAAGGACGCTCTCAAAGTGATCAAGAGTAATGACACAGAAGGATGGGGACAGATTGTAATTCCTACGGATAACAAGACTTGAAAACGTCTTTGTTTCTCTTCAACCTATACCCAGACTACTAAGAAGGACGAAAGTTTTCTTCCCATTCAGGATTTCTTCCACAGCGGAGGTTTCCCCCACCCAGTGTCTCAAGAAGTACACACCATCAATGAGAGTGACTCCTCCGATACGGATGAGGAATGGAAATCTAATCTCAACGATGACGGTTATATGTCTTAGAAAGAAGCGCACATGCCATTCTGTTTTCCAAAGCAGAGCCTGAGATATATACCGAGGTTAGACGTTATGATGGTCTATGGAGATTGTTATCCTGAAGGATACCGTGCTCCACCCAATTCATTAGAGGAAGATGATCTAATGAAAGACAACTTTGACTACGACTATTATGCTACCCTGGATGAATTACCTATCTGGAAGCCATACACAGAAGACTTGGGGAAAAAGAGTCAGTCGGATGATGCCTATCAGCTGAGTAATATTGAAAGGAATACCCATGTCCCCACCGAGTCATGGAATTATTACTCAAGACATTCCAAAAATGTACGAAGCCATGGTGAGGAATTTGTAAAGATTACAGGACAAGAATTCATTAACTATGTTTTTCCTGAGGTCAGCGTCATTGAGAAAGATGACTCCTCTATTCCCGCAAAAACATGGGACACCTTAGGACAGCCGAGCGGCAAGTATGACTTCCTAGTTAAATACATTGCTCCCCAAAGCTCTCGCATCAGATACGAGGACATCCAATTGTAGTGTGAATTTTTGCGTGGTTGCGAAGCACTATCGCTTTGGGGTACTACAGTTCGATTCATTTTTTATCCTATTGAAGCTGATGAAGGAAGGGAAATAGATGTCTCTAATTAACCCTGCTTGCATACTGAGTTTAAACAGGTGACTGTTGGTTTACAGATGCTATTAAGATTGTGGGTCTCTCTTAGGTTATTTTGTTAAGAAGAAAAGTGTCTAGGCTATTGGTAGGATGTTAGGACTGATGCTTTTGGGTTGATATATGGGGATATGGCATTTTGATTAGTATGCTCGCTAATATTTTTCAATCTTATGCCTACGTATTCCCGTTTAACGAAACAGGGAAATCAAAGCGATCGTAGTTCCTCCTATTCTATGGGAGGAAAAAAAGTTTGTTTTGGTGTCTTGTTCAAAGCCCAAGACGTGAAGCTAAATTTGGTTTGTATCTTGTTCAAAGCCCAAGATGTAAAGCTGAAGGGTTTTGACTCTAGAGAGCATTTGTCATCTCTAAATGGGGATATTTGGTATGTTTGTCACAACTGTTGGGTGACTGATTATAAAGGAGAATTACTTTAACTGGGATATGTGAATCCAGCAATGCCATAATTTCCTTTATAGGGTATCTTTAACCTGAAGGAGAAGACTTTAACTCAGTTTAGAGCAATGCCATCTTTCCTTAGGAATTTCTCATGTTAAAAGAGGGACAGTGGCGTGGATGTAAATAATCCAGAGGCTTGCCGCTTACATCAATTAGATGAAGGAAAAGGAGTTGTTGATGTTTGTATACTGTGAGCAAGGCACAAACTTTGATGCTAAAAGGTTGATTGACTCAATCGGGGTTTTCTTATACAAAGCCTAAGAGGAGGCTATTGACCCAACAAAAGGGTACTTTTTATCTGTCTCGTACGAAGCCCGAGATAGAGGCTAAAAGGGGTTGACTCAACAAGAGAGTGCTAGCAAGTGACTGACTCAACAAGAGAGTGCTTTTATATGTGTCTTGTATGAAGCCTAACACGGGGCTAAAAGGTTTTGACTCCACATGAGGGTCTTTCAAACTCAACAAGAGAGTGGTTTTGTATCTCGTACGAAGCCCGAGATGGAGGCTGAGAGGGAAGTCACTCAACAAGAGAGTCTTTTATACTCAACAAGAGAGTGATTTGGTATCTCGTATGAAGCCCGAGGTGGAGGCTTAAAGGGATTGACTCAACAAGAGAGTCTTTTATACTCAACAAGAGAGTGATTTTTGTATCTCATATGAAGCCCGAGATGGAGGCTAAAAGGGATTGACTCAACAAGAGAGTCTTTTATACTCAACAAGAGAGTGTGAAAAGGTTAGATCCGCTGGGGAGAATCATTGTACAAAGCCCAAGAGGAGGCTATTGTTCTGGTGATTGTTTCAATTTAGTGACAGGTCCAGTATGTTGGATAAAAGAGAAAATTAGTTCTTATGAAGGGAACGATTAAAGGTATTGTTGTGTGTCGCTCCCGAAAGATTCGCATCCAACGGTACAAACGCGAGAGTGGCGCAAAAGAACACAGAGTCGCCAGCAAAGTGTATTTATCCCAAGAGAGGGAAAGGAAACACTGCGTAAACCTGAAAGAGAGGAAAGAACATGGTCACGCGACCAAGAGAACGGGTACGGGAGTCGGTTACGCGAAGGGAAGGTGTCAGCACCCAACACGTCCATCGTACTCGATGGGATCCATGCTTGTCGTCTGCATCAAAGGGTGTCGTTGTCTGGAACTCCACGGCTACTGGTCCGGCGAAAAGAACGAGATCGGAAAGAAACGAAGAAACAAAATGTAGGGAAAATAAAAGAAGTGCTCGCATGGGCCCTACCCCACTGCCTACGTATCTCATCGGGAGCATGAGAATCAGAGCGACGTAGTTCCCTTAACTAGGGGTGGATTGTGTTTTTTAGGGAACGGCTTACATTCTAGCTCAGGTGTTGCAGCTCGCTGAATCGAGACTTAGGTGTTACCGTCTTGCAAGAGAACGAGTAGGAGCGCGTTCGTACGCTGAGAGCGAGTGAGATGAGAAAAGAATTCCCGAAGGAAAGACGTTGTTGTTTGTTTTGAGTTTTTTAGACAGAAGTGTCTTTTAGTTAGCTTGTAACTTGCATTGCACCAAAGTCTATCGTGCGGGAACGAGTGAATCGCATGGTCGCCCCCAAATGGAACGTATGCTAAACACTCTAGAAGAAGAGGGGGGACCCCTCGTTCTTCATTTCCTACATTTAAGGCTCGGACGCAATACTCGTTAATCTTTATTAAGTGTTTTGAAAGAATTATGAGATGAGAAGAGAGAAGACACAAGGAAACTCTAAAGGGGAAACTAAGAGTCCTAATGTTATCATGCATGGATGTCCTATAGTTAGTGAGGCTTAGGAGAGACAACTACCTAACCTAAGGCTAATCCTACTCCAAGCTTAATCAAAAATTAAGTTGGACTAGGTAGCTCTAAGGGGGAAGGAATCCAAGACTTAAACAAGTCTTGAGATTCATGGGGTGAGAAAGAGTGAAAGAAAATAAAAGAAAAGGAGGAGAAAGAAGAATGGAATCAACTTACTTTCTCAAGTTGAGTTATTCCATGAAAGGGAAGATGAGAAGTGAAATGCAAGTGGCCTAATCCCACTTCAAACACAAACATGGAAATTAAAAGATAAAGTATGAAGGTAGAATGTGGAAGCATATCCACACTCAAACAACTTACCATTTGCCCCTGAAAGTATTAGAAGTATTCACATATGACAAAATGAAACTCAAACAAGCATAAGGCAATAAAGAAACAAGCTCTAAGGTAAATCAAACATCAAGTTCAGAACCTAATGGTCCTACTGACCTCTAATATTAGTCATGCACAATTAGTCAAAAAGAAAAAAAGAGAAGTCACTCAAGTATCATTCAAGTCATTAACGAAGGAGTGAGATGAAAGGAAGTGATCATGTGAAGCAAACAAGTCAAAATTCCACAAAATAAACCAAGTCCAGAAGTGACACAATCCTAAACATGTTCCTAAACATGATCTTCAAACATCACTCAACTCATACAAACATTTTCACAATCAATTAAGAAGCAAAGAAGAAGAGGTGAAGTGAAGTGAAACATGGTTCATACTTGTGAAACAAGTGACTTAAGGTGCAAGGCAAACATCAAACATGCAAAGATGAGATTCAAATATCACAACCAGAAGTCAAATAACATGCTATCGATCTCCAAACAAGATCTCAAATTATGGCACAAGTGCCTTCATGATCAAGCAAACGAAACATGAAGCATACATCCACAAATTGTACAAGTCAAAGCTCATGCTTCAAAGAAATAACAAACATGCCTCAAAAATTATGTCATTTAGTATTCAAGCATCTCAAGCATGTATAATCAACATATCAAAGCCACAAGCAATAAATCAGAACCAATGTCCATCAACAATTAGGTCAAAGCATCATTAAAGTTTCATACATTCATGCTCAAAGCAACACATCCAAAGTCATCCAAACAAGACCTAAAAATCATACCAAAAAATCTCAAACATACCTCAACATGTTAAGAATACAACCCAAAAAGAACTAGGATCAAATCACCTTTCAAATGAGAGAAATAAAAGATGCAACATGAAGTATGCAATAAGAAATGCAAATGAGAGAAAACAATTTGGAAAATTAATTTTTAATGAAATTTTAATGCAAAAATAATAAAATAAAATGTGAAAAATTAATTTTATTAATGAGGAGGAATGATGAAATTTTTTGGAATTTTTTAGCACATGCAAGTATTTTTAAAAATCAAATATGAAATGGTATGAAAATAGAAAATAAAAAGAAAATGAAATGAAGACAGGGGTGCAAAAAGAAATCCAAACGCGTGCAAATGGGCATGGGCTCAGAAATGGGGGTGTGAACAGCAAAAGAGGCCCAAATGCCTTCCAACATTCAGAATCAACGAACGGCTCAGATTGAGTCAAACAAGGGAAAGTCTCCAGATCCACAGGCTCCCATTCAAAGTCAAACGAAGCAAAGTCAACGATCTGATGGTCCATATTCAAACTTGCTAATTAAATAAAATCCAACGGTCATGACTTAACCAGATCCACTAAACCCTAATTAACTTAATTAACACCACATAATAAAGATCCAACGCACGAGAATCAAACTGGAAAATTAATCACAATCCAACGCATGAGATTCAACCTGGAAAACCACAAACCCTAAATAAACCCTCACCGGCCGGAGAAGCATCGGTCATCTTCTCCGGCCACTCTCCGGTCACCAAACTTCAAACAATAACCAAAAACACCAAATCATACATCAAAATGTTCAGCAACTCACGTAGATCACAAATATGCCACTCAAAATCATTTAGCATGCCTATATTTCAAGAATCGAACGAAACAAGTTTGGATCTGAAAATTTCAGATCTAAATTCCAGCCATGACTCACGTTGAAAATCAAATCCAAACACATATATGAGCTCAGCACATCAAGATGAACATTAAACACACAACAAAAATCATTTCTAGATCTATGAATTTGGAGCTCACCTGAGATTTGCAGAACTGGAAATACGTCAAGAAACTCCAAGATAAGCTGCAGATCAACTCCTTCAACCGTCTAATTGCAAAATAAATGCAATTAGACCTTCAAACTGGCCTGAATCCTTGAATCCGAAAGTTGAAACTCTGAACTCAACTTGATGAATTCCTTGCTTAAACCTCAAAACAGTGGTGGATTTCTCTTCCTTATGCTTCACTGATCATAAACCAGCCAAAAAAAGTGGAGGAACCTTGAAGAATTGGGAGAATCGAAGAAGAGAAACTTGAGAGCAAAAACTTGAAAAGTGGTGAAAAATGAATAGTAGCTGCTGAGAAATTCGTGTGAGTTAGCTTATATAGTGTGCAAATGCTACTGTTTAGGGTTTGAAACTTCAAGGACTTGAGAGCAATGAGTTTTGGGCTGTTTTGCAAATTCATAAATGTATGCACATGAGGTATTCTACTCGTGCATTCTTCATGAAAAGTGCATGACTGCTTTCCTTTTGATGCCATGAGAACCTTTGGATTGATCTTGGGGCTGGAAAGTAACTGAATTGTGATTTCCAAATGAACTTGCAAAATTGAATAATGATGAATTATGGACATGTAACCCACGGGTTCATTCAATTCTTGGCTCAAAATGATGCTAAATGAGGTGCATTGGAGTGTGGTGAGGTGAACTGAACAATTAGAAGCCATATTGGTGAGTTAGAATGCATCTTGCAAGTTATATCAAAATGGTATGCATGGTGGAACACCAAATGCCCTTTAACTTCAAATGCCCATAACTCTTGATCTAAAAATGATATGATCGTGATCCACCACTCTTTGGAAAGAGGAGAAAGAGATCTACAACTTTGGTGTTTGGAAAAAAATTCGTTTGAAGCATTTTTGATCATGGAAAGTTTGGTTAAAGTTCGTTGAAAATATGCCAAAAATAGTAACTTGAAATTATAAGTCACTTTCCCAATTTAGCAACTTTTTACCAAAGCTTGATTTTTGCAAATTGTGATCATGAAAGCCTTCCATAGACCAAGTAAAGGTCTTTTGACTTGATCACCATGATGAGGGCCTCTCAAAACCCTAGTTTGACTTTTCAGTTGACCAGTTTGACTGATTACTTCATCTGCAAGCTACTAAAACATCTGAGGCTTTCCACAGTGAATTTTTGGCTCAAAATCCATCCTTAGACTTATTTTGACATATGAAGAACCTTGGTAACAAGTTTGAATCAGTTCCTTGAGCTTAGGACCATTAATCAAGAAACCCTAGTTTTGGTCATCAGTGTAATAATACAAACCCTTAATCTAACCACTTGGAGAAAACCCTCATTGAAGTGCCCTTGGGCCACCATATAAGGATGTGAGAAGTTCATGGAGCTCATAAGAAGCCTTTTGCCCTTGAATTGAACCCAATACCTTGATCCCATACCAAGAGCCAATGATATGCAAAGATGATAATGCAAGAAATGCAAAGAAACATAAGCCAGTTAGGTAAGGAAAATTTTGAGGTGCTACAGCTGCCCCTATTCAAACTTCTTGGATCCGAGGGTACGGAAGCAACGACTTTCGGACAGTCGAGATGCAGGGAGATTGAATACCAAAAGAACCTGGAAATTTGCAACCTGTGGGGTTGATGAAAAAGAGTGGTTTACGAGGACGGCCACAGACGAACTCGAAAAGGGTAGACCAACCAAAGGCGGACTACACTGGGAGATTAAAAGGATAAAAGACCATGCCGCAGGTGGGCTCAAAAAAGAAAGACCAAGCCGCAGGTGGACTTTCAAACAAAGGATATGAGACCATGCCGCAGGTGGGCTCAAAAAAGAAAGACCAAGCCGCAGGTGGACTTTCAAAGAAAGGATATGAGACCATGCCGCAGGTGGGCTCAAAGAAGAAAGACCAAGCCGCAGGTGGACTTTTAAACAAAGGATATAAGACCAAGCCGCAGGTGGGCTCAAAAATAAAGACCGAGCCGCAGGTGGACTTTCAAAGAAAGAATAAGCCAAAGGTAAACTTTCAAACAAAGGATATGAGACCATGCCGCAGGTGAGCTCAAAAAGAAGAAAGACCAAGCCGCAGGTGGACTTTCAAAGAAAGACTAAGCCGAAGGTAGACTTTCAAACAAAGGGTATGAGACCATGCCGCAGGTGGGCTCAAAAAGAAGAAAGACCAAGCCGCAGGTGGACTTTGAAAGAAAGACTAAGCTGAAGGTAGGCTTTCAAACAAAGGATATGAGACCATGCCGCAGGTGGGCTCAAAAAGAAGAAAGACCAAGCCGCAGGTGGACTTTCAAAGAAAGACTAAGCCGATGGTAGACTTTCAAACAAAGGGTATGAGACCATGCCGTAGGTGGGCTCAAAAAGAAGAAAGACCAAGCCGCAGGTGGACTTTCAAAGAAAGACTAAGCCGAAGGTAGACTTTCAAACAAAGGGTATGAGACCATGCCGCAGGTGGGCTCAAAAAGAAGAAAGACCAAGCCGCAGGTGGACTTTCAAAGAAAGACTAAGCCGAAGGTAGACTTTCAAACAAAGGGTATGAGACCATGCCGCAGGTGGGCTCAAAAAGAAGAAAGACCAAGCCGCAGGTGGACTTTCAAAGAAAGACTAAGCCGAAGGTAGACTTTCCTGGGGATATCAAGATAACAGTGAGTGCGAGGACGGCCGAAGGCGAACTCGAAAACAGGGGAAGACCAGGCCGAAGGTGGACTTCCAAAGAAAGACTAAACCGAAGGTAGACTTTCAAACAAAGGATATGTAGAATCAACAGCTCTACAGAGATGACTCCGTCGGGGACGAGAGAAATCTAAACAAACAACTCTGCGGGGGGGAAGTATAAGAAAGATCAACGAGAAGGACGAATCCACTGGTTGCGGTGTAATGTTAAACAACATCTCCTGAATCAAATTACTTTCTGCTGGGGAAAGAAACTAGCGAAGGCTAACAAACCTGGCTTATGCTTCGAATGCATATGTTTGAATTTTGCCGTAATGCTCCACACGAAGTGGAAATGCTACGCATTTGAGAGGATGCCATGCAAAGAAAATGCTCATGCAATGCAAAGAAGGAGTCTCAGCAAAATAAATGCTGAAGACCGAGGCAGCCCCGCCGGGGACGGCAAACTAAATTGCCACTGAATCCAAGGAAATCCTGTCAAGGAAAACTTTGCCCTGTTGGAGAAGACCACAATCACCAATTCTGCTAGAGATGGATGAAACCCCCAGAGGCAACCCTCTCTGTTGGGGATGGATACTGAGAGTAGAGATTCCTCCGCTGGGGATCACTAAATACTTCAGAACCTGGGTTCAAAACCTGCTGGGTATACCAGCCGCCAACAAACTCTGCTTGGGGATAACCTGCTGAGGAAAGATGAACCAAGCCACTACTCTGGCTGGGGAAAACTTCCTATATCTTGCTGAGGGGGACGATCCTCAACGACTCCGCTTGGGGAATTACTTCTTCATACTCTGCTGAGGAGAACGATCCTCGACACTGAGGAAACGAGTCAATAATACTGAACCTGCTTGGCAATGTTATTGAACTCAACCTGCTACTGAGAGACATCTGCAGCTTCACCTTGTTGGGGAATATCATCCACTATTAGCGAGCCTGCTTGATGATGGACGACATCAAATCTGTTAGGAGATACCACCAAGCTTACTCATCTGGTGGGAATCAGATCACATCATTGCTGATGAGAAGAAGACATTTTCTGACTAGCTGAGGAAAATGGTTGCTCAGACTCTGTGGGGAAATAACATCTTTGCCCAAAGAAGGTATTCCGTCAATCTTTTGCTGGGGAAATGATCCTCTGTACTCTGATGAGGAAGAGTAATACAATGCTGAGGACGATCAGACTTCAAAGCTGGGGAGAGCTCTACTGGGGAAGCACTCCTGTCATCCTGCAAAACCAACAGAAAGGTCTACATGCAAGATAATTACATTGATTATCACCATAGTAACTGTCGTCTAAGCAATTACCCAGGTTTTCCAACTTGTTTCATAGAGCTCAACATTTTAGCATGTAATGTTTTTATCAAAAATATCGGACATTTTCACAAACAAAATAGATAAAACAGAAAACAAAAGCTCTTTGACTGCAATGCAAACTTTATTGAATGAATCGGCCTGTAAATAGGCATTTACATTTGGAAGCAATTCCTGAAAAGAGGTAATTGCGCAAAAAGCAAAAGAAAAATACAAATGTCGGCAATGTGGGGAACAGACATCCACCATGACTCGACTCAGCTATAACCCATATGACTCGCTTATCCGCAGATACTTTGGCCTTTGAAGAGACTGACTGGACTGATTCCTTTCCTTCGAATTTTCCAAGTGTGATCAGCAATCACAGATCGAACACGGATCGTAGTCTTTGCTTCTAAATCCCTAACTTTTGCCTGGATCGCCCTTTCCGGGTTTTCAATCCACCGGGATACCCATTTTTGCCAAAGTTGCCTTTTCAGGTTTTCAACCTTGCGGGTTTATTTCTTTTTCTTTTTATCCCTAATTTTTGCCCGAACCTTTTCTTTTTATGGTTCGCCAGGATGCCCCATTTTTGCCTGAACCTTCTTTTTATGTTCAGTGGGTCTTTTTTATGCAAAGTATTTTTTTGACTACATCCGCGTTCACAGGGGACGTAAAATCTTCACCATCCATAGTCGAGAGTAATAAGGCTCCACCAGAGAAAACCTGTCTTACTACATATGGCCCTTCGTAATTCGGAGTCCACTTGCCCCTAATTAGCGTTGTTCCCCTGTTGTTGTGGTGGAGGTAACGTTGCTGGGATGGTTACCGATGCTACTTGTTGATTGTTATTCTGACGATGTTTACCTTTTCCCCTATAAGATGATACAGCGTTGGTTTCTCCTTTCTTCTTATAATTATCAAACGGCTTCTTTCCTTGTCCTGAGGAAAATCCATCACTACTAGAGACCTTTCCAGCCTTAATTCCGGCCTCTATCTTCTGCCCGATCGCAATCACATCTGCAAACTTGCCCTGAGAACAAGGCAAGAGCTTCTCAAAATAGTGCTTCGGCAGTGTATCCATGAACATATCCAACATCTCTTTCTCCAGCATTGGTGGCTGCACCTTGGCCGCCAATTCGCGCCACCTTTGCGCGTACTCTTTGAAGCTCTCATCATTCTTCTGAGACATGCTCGATAGCTGAGTTCTGTTGGGAGCCATATCTATATTATACTGGTAATGTCTAATAAAAGCAGCAGCTAAATCTCTCCAAGTACGAACATCTCTGCTTTCCAGTCCCATGTACTATTCCAAAGAAGCACCAAACAGACTGTCCTGGAAAAAGTGCATCATTAGCTTTTCGTCCTTGGCGTGAGCAGCCATCTTCCTGGTATAAGCCTTGATGTGAGTTCTAGGACAAGTAGAACCATTGTACTTCTCTAGGGTAGGGATCTGAATCTTGTGCGGAATTACAATATCAGGGACCAACCCTAGGTCGTCCAAATCTATCCCCAAATCATCCTGTTTCGCCACTCCCTTCAATTGAGCTTCAATCAAGCGAATCCTCTCATCACTAACCACAGGAAGGGCAACATCTAAACTTCTGACTGAGAACACATCATCCTGTTGGTCATCAAAACGATGGCCTGGAATAGCCCGAACGGTACTTCCCTCTCCAACCACTGTAGGGATACCACCTTGTCCACCAGCGCCAAGAATAGGAATGTTATTACCAGCACCACCTCCGCCCGGAGGAAAAATACGATTAAGAAGGCCACCATGCAAGATACCATTCTCGTCAACCTGTGACACCAACGGCTGTACTAGAGTTCTGAACTCATTCTGACTCTGCATCATACCCTGCATCATCTCCATAAACTGATCGATGCGAGCTTGCATCGCTGCCATATCTGCTTGAACCTTGTCCATTGCTCTACTCTGATTAAGCCTAGTAGAATATCGATGCGTTGGCTGATAAATCCTAACTGAAAGAAAGAGAGAGCATAAGAAAACCAGAGAAACCAAAATAACCTGCAATGCAAACATGATCATGATTATGCAAATGCAAATGCAAACATGTTTGTATATTCGCAAGGCGATCCACCCCTTGATTCCAGTTTAAGGATAAGACAGGATGAAACTGCTGCTCATATATAAATCAGAGTGAACCACTGTCAGAAATTACAACCCAAAGTACCATAAATAGCCTGAAAACCAAAAGCACAGGTCCCAGCCAACAATTCTGGTGGTGACCCAAAATACAAAGAAAAGACAAAGTACAAACTACTGAGTAGAATTCCCTTCAAGGATCTTGCACTGTATGAGGACCAATGCCTGAGCTAGAGCACTCCCACTTAGGCTTCTTCACTCCTGCTTGTATTTTCAGCTCTTCCATGGTTGTTATGGCTTCTTTGAGCCGTTCCTCGACTGCATATCTTTGGACCGTCCCTGACAAGATCTCCTCGTCCTTCTTCTTAATCTTCAGCTTCAGACTCTCAATCTGTTCCAAATACTTATCCTCCTTCTGCTTGTTGGTCGTGATTGCAGTATCCCGGTAAGCATTGAACCTATGAATCTTCGCCCAAGCCTTGGCTAAATCATCCTTCTTGGACTTGAGAGTCTTACAAATACCTTTTAAAGTTTGTCCTACCTTCTTCCTAGCTGCTATCTCTTCATCCAGCTCCTTCTCTTTCTCGGCGAGACGTTCTGTCTTCAGCTTGGCAATATGAACAGCCTCACCCCGCTCATGTTTCAACTGGTAGATTTCCTTTTGCAACTCACGGTTCTCTTCTCGAATTTTCTCTTTTTCAGCCCATAATTTGTTATACTTCTCCATCTCAATCATGGTTGGAGGTTCAATCAGTAACGGGTAAGATGGAGGCTCCCTGCAGAACGGCAAAAGTACACTCTCTACTCTGCTCTGAATCCAGCCTTCATACTCAGGAAAAGCTTTGTTGTTACATTTTCTGAAGGAAGTCTTCCCTTTCTTATGGCGATCTCTCCAAGCGTTTGCGGCTTCTTTCAACACTTCCAGATTGGCTTCCTCACCCAAAAATAGAGATTCTTGTACATCCTGGCCTCTTGGCGGCTCTTTCAAGGCGTACCCAAATTGCCTAATAGTAAGAATGGGGTTGTAGTTAATTCCCCCCTTTCTTCCTATTAAAGGTACGTTTGGGTAACCTCCGCAGCTGATCAGGATCTCCTGGCCCATCAAATCACGATTAATCCAAATCAAGTTGTCAGCCCTTAATCCCATTAATCTCTTGGCCCAATCTAAAGTTCCTTTAGTGTCTTCAAATGCCCCAGATTTGGGAAGACGATCAACAAACCACTTATAGAAAATTGAAGCATAACAATAAAGAGGTCCACCTCTCCTTTTCTCGTTCTTATAGTGCATTGAATAATACAGGTCCCCAAGCAAGGTAGGTACCGGATTCTTCATGGTGAATATCCGGATAGCATGCGCATCTACAAAATCCTTCACATTAGGGAATAACGCCGTTCCATAAACACACATAGCCAGAATTGCATTGAACACCGACCAGCACTTAGCCTTAGCACAAGCAGCAGCCTGTTCAAGCAAAAACTTCGTGTGAAAACCTTGATAACCCCCTTTACTAGCAATATTTTTCTTCAACAGTGGCTGATCCAAACGTAAAGCAGCAGCAACCTTTTCCAGATCAGGAAACTCCTTAGAAGGATAGAAAGGAACTCCTTCCTTAACTGAAACATCCAGAATAAGAGCAAATTCTTCCAACGTAGGAGCCAGAAGATAATCAGCAAACAAAAAACACCGAAGTTGAGGGTCGTAGAACTGTGCCAGAGTGTGCAGAGCCCTGAACTCATAGTGGGTAACATTCCGGACGAAACTCAGAATCCTCCCATATTCTCCTCTGAAATCTGCCAATACCTGAGGTTTTGCCAAAGCTGAGATCTTGTGCACAGCATCTAGATGAAGCTCTGGGAACTTGTACATGATGATGTTCTTTCTTTCTTCAGTGCTAATACTCATCATGGACAGTCTTCAGACAACCGGAATCAAAGTTAGGATGCAACCCTGCAAATGAACAAACATGTCAGAATGCAAAAAGATGATGCAAAATGCAGGCATGGGATCAAGGCATCCAAAATGCTCAAGTTGCTGCTGTTCTGCTGACTGAATAAGACCCGAGAAACCAGAAACCCAGAAATCCAGAATAACAACCCAATCAAACCATCAGAATACCAGGATAATAGCAGCACACAGATGAGAAACTCTTAAACCAGGTAGGTTGGAGGTCTCGGTTACCTGCAAACCTGCAAACACCCATCCCTTCTCACATGTGGGTTCTAAAAAAGCGAGGATCATCAATATCCCGGGCTCTCAGGTCGAGAAATGATGATACGTTCACCATTTCTGGTTTGGCATCATCACAAATCGAGGAGGCCTCAACTGATTCCCCTCAAAAGAAAACATCTTATGGCAAGTCTTCAGTTTCGGCACTGAGGTCGAGAAGTAATAGTACATTCATCCTTCTGGGTACAGTACTATCGCCAATCGAGGAGTGCTTCCACTGATTCCTTTCCAAAAGGAAACCCTATAGCAAGTTCCCAGCATTGGGTCCTCGGATCGAGAGTGTGCAATGGGTTTGCCATAGAAAGTGGGTTGCCACTATCACATCTCGGGAGGAGTACCGCAACTGAGTCCTCGGGAATGGTCACCAGAGTCGACAGTTTTCCAGATTATATCCCATCATCTGCCCCAAATGGACAGGACAGAATATTACCAAGAAAACCTCGTCTGGATGTGGAGTTTTCATGTATACTTCGTCTGGCCAAATGCCAAACAAGTCACACTACTTTCCACGCTAATCATAAGTGTATGCTCAAGCCTTGGTATTGGGCTTCTCTCTCAGAAATCCAGCCCACCCTACAAACAGAAAAACCAGTAGCAGAACAGCACAGCAGTATCCAGTATGACAGTAATAACATGCAATGCAATGCAGTAAAAAGTTGTAAATATAGTAAAGTAAATAAGACAGTAAATACAGTAATATACAACAAAGCAAAGCACCATAAAAACAAACACCCAGAGAAAAATAAACAGACAAGCGCTAGGATTGACTCGCTAAAGGGGAAGGACCAGCGTAGGTCAACTAGGGTCCCCAGCAGAGTCGCCAGTTGTCGCTCCCGAAAGATTCGCATCCAACGGTACAAACGCGAGAGTGGCGCAAAAGAACACAGAGTCGCCAGCAAAGTGTATTTATCCCAAGAGAGGGAAAGGAAACACTGCGTAAACCTGAAAGAGAGGAAAGAACATGGTCACGCGACCAAGAGAACGGGTACGGGAGTCGGTTACGCGAAGGGAATGTGTCAGCACCCAACACGTCCATCGTACTCGATGGGATCCACGCTTGTCGTCTGCATCAAAGGGTGTCGTCGTCTGGAACTCCACGGCTACTGGTCCGGCGAAAAGAATGAGATCGGAAAGAAACGAAGAAACAAAATGTAGGGAAAATAAAAGAAGTGCTCGCATGGGCCCTACCCCACTTCCTACGTATCTCATCGGGAGCATGAGAATCAGCGCGACGTAGTTCCCCTAACTAGGGGTGGATTGTGTTTTTTAGGGAACGGCTTACGTTCTAGCTCAGGTGTTGCAGCTCACTGAATCGAGACTTAGGCGTTACCGTCTTGCAAGAGAACGAGTAGGAGCGCGTTCGTACGTTGAGAGCGAGTGAGATGAGAAAAGAATTCCCGAAGGAAAGACGTTGTTGTTTGTTTTGAGTTTTTTAGACAGAAGTGTCTTTTAGTTAGCTTGTAACTTGCATTGCACCAAAGTCTATCGTGCGGGAACGAGTGAATCGCATGGTCGCCCCTAAATGGAACCTATGCTAAACACTCTAGGAGAAGAGGGGGGACCCCTCGTTCTTCATTTCCTACATTTAAGGCTCGGACGCAATACTCGTTAATCTTTATTAAGTGTTTTGAAAGAGTTATGAGATGAGAAGAGAGAAGACACAAGGAAACTCTAAAGGGGAAACTAAGAGTCCTAATGTTATCATGCATGGATGTCCTATAGTTAGTGAGGCTTAGGAGAGACAACTACCTAACCTAAGGCTAATCCTACTCCAAGCTTAATCAAAAATTAAGTTGGACTAGGTAGCTCTAAGGGGGAAGGAATCCAAGACTTAAACAAGTCTTGAGATTCATGGGGTGAGAAAGAGTGAAAGAAAAGAAAAGGAGGAGAAAGAAGAATGAAATCAACTTACTTTCTCAAGTTGAGTTATTCCATGAAAGGGAAGATGAGAAGTGAAATACAAGTGGCCTAAGCCCACTTCAAACAAAAACATGGAAATTAAAAGATAAAGTATGAAGGTAGAATGTGGAAGCATATCCACACTCAAACAACTTACCATTTGCCCCTGAAAGTATTAGAAGTATTCACATATGACAAAATGAAACTCAAACAAGCATAGGGAAATAAAGAAACAAGCTCTAAGGTAAATCAAACATCAAGTTCAGAACCTAATGGTCCTACTGACCTCTAATATTAGTCATGCACAATTAGTCAAAAAGAAAAAAAGAGAAGTCACTCAAGTATCATTCAAGTCATTAAAGAAGGAGTGAGATGAAAGGAAGTGATCATGTGAAGCAAACAAGTCAAAATTCCACAAAATAAACCAAGTCCAGAAGTGACACAATCCTAAACATGTGCCTAAACATGATCTTCAAACATCACTCAACTCATACAAACATTTTCACAATCAATTAAGAAGCAAAGAAGAAGAGGTGAAGTGAAGTGAAACATGGTTCATACTTGTGAAACAAGTGACTTAAGGTGCAAGGCAAACATCAAACATGCAAAGATGAGATTCAAATATCACAACCAGAAGTCAAATAACATGCTATCAATCTCTAAACAAGATCTCAAATTATGGCACAAGTGCCTTCATGATCAAGCAAACCAAACATGAAGCATACATCCACAAATTGTACAAGTCAAAGCTCATGCTTCAAAGAAATAACAAACATGCCTCAAAAATTATGTCATTCAGTATTCAAGCATCTCAAACATGTATAATCAACTTATCAAAGCCACAAGCAATAAATCAGAACCAATGTCCATCAACAATTAGGTCAAAGCATCATTAAAGTTTCATACATTCATGCTCAAACCAACACATCCAAAGTCATCCAAACAAGACCTAAAAATCATACCAAAAAATCTCAAACATACCTCAACATGTTAAGAATACAACCCAAAAAGAACCAGGATCAAATCACCTTTCAAATGAGAGAAATAAAAGATGCAACATGAAGTATGCAATAAGAAATGCAAATGAGAGAAAACAATTTGGAAAATTAATTTTTAATGCAATTTTAATGCAAAAATAATAAAATAAAATGTGAAAAATTAATTTTATTAATGAGGAGGAATGATGAAATTTTTTGGAATTTTTTAGCACATGCAAGTATTTTTAAAATTCAAATATGAAATGGTATGAAAATAGAAAATAAAAAGAAAATGAAATGAAGACAGGGGTGCAAAAAGAAATCCAAACGCGTGCAAATGGGCATGGGCTCAGAAACGGGGGTGTGAACAGCAAAAGAGGCCCAAATGCCTTCCAACATTCAGAATCAGCGAACGGCTCAGATTGAGTCAAACAAGGGAAAGTCTCCAGATCCAGAGGCTCCCATTCAAAGTCAAACGAAGCAAAGTCAATGATCTGATGGTCCATATTCAAACTTGCTAATTAAATGAAATCCAACGGTCATGACTTAACCAGATCCACTAAACCCTAATTAACTTAATTAACACCACATAATCAAGATCCAACGCACGAGAATCAAACTGGAAAATTAATCACAATCCAACGCATGAGATTCAACCTGGAAAACCACAACTCACGTAGATGTTCAGCAAACTTCAAACAATAACCAAAAACACCAAATCATACATCAAAATGTTCAGCAACTCACGTAGATCACAAATATGCCACTCAAAATCATTTAGCATGCCTATATTTCAAGAATCGAACAAAACAAGTTTGGATCTGAAAATTTCAGATCTAAATTCCAGCCATGATTCACGTTGAAAATCAAATCCAAACACATATATGAGCTCAGCACATCAAGATGAACATTAAACACACAACAAAAATCATTTCTAGATCTATGAATTTGGAGCTCACCTGAGATTTGCAGAACTGGAAATACGTCAAGAAACTCCAAGATAAGCTGCAGATCAACTCCTTCAACCGTCTAATTGCAAAATAAATGCAATTAGACCTTCAAACTGGCCTGAATCCTTGAATCTGAAAGTTGAAACTCTGAACTCAACTTGATGAATTCCTTGCTTAAACCTCAAAACAGTGGTGGATTTCTCTTCCTTATGCTTCACTGATCATAAACCAGCCAAAAAAAGTGGAGGAACCTTGAAGAATTGGGAGAATCGAAGAAGAGAAACTTGAGAGCAAAAACTTGAAAAGTGGTGAAAAATGAATAGTAGCTGCTGAGAAATTCGTGTGAGTTAGCTTAAATAGTGTGCAAATGCTACTGTTTAGGGTTTGAAACTTCAAGGACTTGAGAGCAATGAGTTTTGGGCTGTTTTGCAAATTCACAAATGTATGCACATGAGGTATTCTACTCGTGCATTCTTCATGAAAAGTGCATGACTGCTTTCCTTTTGATGCCATGAGAACCTTTGGATTGATCTTGGGGCTGGAAAGTAACTGAATTGTGATTTCCAAATGAACTTGCAAAATTGAATAATGATGAATTATGGACATGTAACCCACGGGTTCATTCAATTCTTGGCTCAAAATGATGCTAAATGAGGTGCATTGGAGTGTGGTGAGGTGAACTGAACAATTAGAAGCCATATTGGTGAGTTAGAATGCATCTTGCAAGTTATGTCAAAATGGTATGCATGGTGGAACACCAAATGCCCTTTAACTTCAAATGCCCATAACTCTTGACCTAAAAATGATATGATCATGATCCACCACTCTTTGGAAAGAGGAGAAAGCGATCTACAACTTTGGTGTTGGGCAAAAATTCGTTTGAAGCATTTTTGATCATGGAAAGTTTGGTTAAAGTTGGTTGAAAATATGCCAAAAATAGTAACTTGAAATTATAAGTCACTTTCCCAATTTAGCAACTTTTTACCAAAGCTTGATTTTTGCAAATTGTGATCATGAAAGCCTTCCATAGACCAAGTAAAGGTCTCTTGACTTGATCACCATGATGAGGGCCTCTCAAAACCCTAGTTTGACTTTTCAGTTGACCAGTTTGACTGATTACTTCATCTGCAAGCTACTGAAACATCTGAGGCTTTCCACAGTGAATTTTTGGCTCAAAATCCATCCTTAGACTTGTTTTGACATATGAAGAACCTTGGTAACAAGTTTGAATCAGTTCCTTGAGCTTAGGACCATTAATCAAGAAACCCTAGTTTTGGTGATCAGTGTAATAATACAAACCCTTGATCTAACCACTTGGAAAAACCCCTCATTGAAGTGCCCTTGGGCCACCATATAAGGATGTGAGAAGTTCATGGAGCTCATAAGAAGCCTTTTTCCCTTGAATTGAACCCAATACCTTGATCCCATGCCAAGAGCCAATGATATGCAAAGATGATAATGCAAGAAATGCAAAGAAACATAAGCCAGTTAGGTAAGGCAAGTTTTGAGGTGCTACATTGTGCTTTGGGATTGATCAGAGGATCAGGGTTATTTCCTGTTCTTTAAGGAAATAGGGAATCCAAAGGGTATTGAGACTGTCCATGTCTTCTGGTGTTTTGGAGAAATCGATTCTCGGATAGTGAATGATCTTTGTATGATGCCCGAGAGAAGGCTGGTTTGTTAAGGGATGAAGGTTAACCAATTAACAGGTCTGACACTTGACTCAGAAAGATAGCTCTAGCAAATCGATGACTAGGTTTTGTTCCTATACCTATAGAGGTCTCTGGGTCCTTGTACTAAGCCCAAGAGAAGGCATGAGAGCTTTTAAGAAGCCGAAGGGTCCTTGTACAATGCCCAAGAGGAGGCGAGGATGCTTTTAAGAAGCCTGTGGGTCCCCAAACACCGAGAAGTTCAAGACATGCCATTCACTGAGAATAGATCAAGCCATGAAAGTCAGAGAATTTGGAAGAAACTCAAGAGATTCCATTCACGGAGAAAAGATCATCCCTGGGGAGTAGAGTTTCTTTGACAATGTCTAAGGGTGACAGTCTGAGAAAAGGTTCACAGAGAATGCTACCTTTCACGTCTCCATATTGTTTAACCCCAAGAGGAGGGAAGACTGTGTCTGGTAATCCTATGGGGATCTAGTTTTTTTTTTGTATTTAAGAGTGACCAACAGGGCTTTACCTAGTTCTAGACGTAGTTGCCGGGGAAAACTCTAAATAACTATACTAGTATTACACAGTGGATATTTGACAAGTATATAAAAGTTTGTGAAAGAAGACTTACAGTGACCATCCCCACAATACAGTTATATATATATATATATATATATATATATATATATATATATATATATATATGAAAGCGGGTAAACACTTACTCGGTTGTAGCGCTTCCATGCTGTTTTGTTAGTTTGTTCAACAAAGAAAGCTTAGATAACAATATTATATTCTAAATCAAAGGAGAAAGTACTTTGAAAAGATTGTTGGGGCTTACAGCTCAAGGAGATGCCCAAGGTTTTATCAGTGATTACACTGTTGTTTTGTACAGGGACTTATACAAGTGACTGAGGCCCAAAAAGGTTTTCTGTACAAAGGGATGGATCTTACACTATCTCAAGAGGACCAAAGGTGTTTAAAGAAAAAGAATGGGGCTTATAACACGAGGGTAGGCCCAGATGATTTGTTTTTGGAATTGGAGATCGCGCCGAGATTTCTTTACCGTACTGGGTCTTATACAATGCATTGAGGCCTAAAAAATAAGGGGGTTGGGTCTTACACTCTAATAGAGGCCCAATGATTTATTTTTGTACAAGTGGTGGGGCTTACAGCTCAAGGAGAGGCCCAGATGATTTTGCTAAAAAAGCCGACGATCGCGCCGTTGTTTTTGAAAATACAGTGGGACTTATACAATGACTGAGGCCCAAAAAGTGGTGTATTTACAATGGGGATAGGTCTTACACTCTAATAGAGGCACAAAGTGTTTGAAAAAGTTTGATGAGGGTTGAATTAATCAAAAACCCTAATTTTTTTTCAAAATGTATTTTAATTGAATAAAAATTCAATTAAAATGATCAAAATTGTTAAACATATGTGGAAACAAATTGTGATCTTGGATTAATGTTTCAAAAATCATGTTTCTATCCACAAAATGATTGGAAATCACTAAAATTTGAAAAATCAAGAGGGAGAAAATATTTTAAATGTCAAAAAACAATTAAAATATTAATTCTTTACAAAAATATCAAGTATATGAAATAAATAATGTTTTTGGGATTTTTTGGGAAAATAAAATATTTTAACATTTTTGTGAATTAGCAAAAAAAGAATCTACTCAAAATCATTAAAATTCAGAGAGAAATTAATTTTTGAATCAATTAAACAAAATCACAAAATTCAAATATTTGAATTTTCAAAAAGGGCGCCAAGAACATGGCAAGAACACGCACCACCCTCTGTTTATGTAGATTTGCGTTTTTTATCCAATCTCACTGAATACTTGATGATAACATGCAATCTACATATCAATCTACTCGTTTTCACCTCACAATCATGTTTATGGTCTTTAATTTTATTTATTTTAAGCATGGAATAAGAAATCAAAGAGAAACCTCAAGAACCCTAAAACTTGCATGAAGGCTCAGAAATTCCATACACGATTCAAACAAAGCAATTGATTGAGGGTAAACACTCTATGCATGATTATGAACATATGGCCAAATTATTGTGCAGAAAAAAATGCATGGATCATAGAGTTAGAAGAGCTCATGCTTACCTTTTGCAGCTGGTGATCGTGTTTTGTGTTAGAGGTGTTACAGCTTGGTTCCAAGGATATGGACAACTTCCCTAGGTACTATGGAGTGTGTCTGGGTGCTTGGAGTGGATAGAATTGAGCTGGAACTTGATTTGGCACCTCAACTACAAATCTGTCAAAGGCTTGTGCAGATGGCTCGTGATTTTGTGAATCTGGTGTTCCATATGTTATGTGAGTGTTTGGATCACCTCTATATGATGTTTATGAGGTGTGTGTGATTGGTTTGGTTGGAATAGCTCTCAATCTCAAAACCCAATAGTGACTTGCTTTGGAAGGCAATTTTGGAGTGAAGGAAGAGATTTTGAGGAAAGCATATGTTTGATGGCTTTGGTGTACTCAAACTGATCACAAATGAGCTCTATTTATAGTAGAGCAAGTTTGTTTTGCAAGGAATAATGAATGGCAACTGCTGCATAGGTTTGGCCAATGTTGATCAATGAGAATCCAAGTCTCCTCTAGCAATTGACTAGAGTTTAGGGCACAGGCTGTTGGTTCCCTTGGCCTTGGATAAGTCTTGACTGAATTCAGTTGGAAATGGCCCAGTCCATGCCACCTTGGTGCATCCATTAAATGCTCCAAAACAAAATTGGAGTCTTGTCCCCTCTTTAGGGATTTCTAGGTTTGACATGCTATTTTTAGTTCCAAGGACTTGGGAGGATTGGGATCAGAGTTGGTTCCTCCTTGTTCTCCCCTTGAGGTGTTCAGATGGATAAGTGTGTTTGTCATTTGCACAAATTTGGCAAATCGAGCAAAATGCACAAATCTGCCTTGCTTTGACAGTTTTCAGCAAGGCATATTGTCATTGTCATATCTCATGGTTCAAGTTGAGTTTGGTGAAGTTCTTGGTCATTTTGGAAAGCCCTCATATGATACAACAACTGTTTGATCATAATTGGTTTTGATACTTATTGGATCCAAGTGAAAAACGCCCTTACATTTTAAAAAAAGTAAGACAGATTCTGACTTAGTGAAAATTTCACTAAGTGTTGGAAAGAAGTGACATTTTCTCTTTTTGTGAGGTACCCAAACTTCTCTGTTGGAGATGCCATTTATTGACTCTATCGGGGAAAATGAGTCTCTTGAGATACTGCTTTCGCTTGGGGATATTACATCATACTTTTCTCGGGATCTTCTCGGAGAAATGCCATATGATGTGATCCAATTTTGAGGTGTTAATGACCTTTTCGTCAGCGTATTTTTCAGAGAAAAACTGTCGTATTGCCGAATCTCTGATTAAGCGGCTTTCTCTGGGGATTTTCCTTAATCCGGGAAAGCGAGAATATCATCTTCAATGGTGAAGAGTGACATTTCTCGAAAGTTTCTCTGGTCTTTCAGAGGTTCAAGTTATCAAAGTGGTCAAGGACAGACTTCATCCAAAAAATAAACTGGAGGAGAGAGATTGTTCAGACGCAACATTTCCTGACGAGGAAAGAGCTGACAACTCGATTGTGAAGACTTTTATCACTAGGGGATACGACCGACTAGAGTTATGTGATGCAATATGAATATGAATGTAAATCAATAATGCATGATGTATGTATGCTTATGCTGAAAAAACTGATGCAACATACAGACTAACAGATGAACATGACTGGATACTCGGCCACAATGGGAGATAAAAAGTAATGCTGGTTCAAGATAGCAATTCTGCCTTGCTTAGGAGAAGTAGTCCCTGTGGGGGAACAACCGTTGGTCGGACGTAGGAGGTAAGAACTCGGCCGAGGGGTGTCAGATGAAACATGGTCTCTGACACAGTTGATCCTTCGTTAAGGTGTACTGGTTTAGAAGGAGTACTTTGATTCTGCACTTTGAGGTTCGATTACCTCGGGAGAAGCGACCGATGTTCTTTCGATGTTCAACAGTCAAAAGAAGTTGCCATCTTTACTTTAAAAGCAGAAAAGTTTGACAAGTAAATTCGTTTTTGTTTTGTTTCAAGAATCGTTGATTATGTTAAAATGTCGTTCTGTAAAGCTAAAACAAATAAGAATTGCAAACAAAAGCACAAGGGCTCAAATTTTATTGATAGGATGGAAATCAGCCAAACGCGTGATTCCATAGAGTATTTACAAAGTCAGAAAATTGTAATTTAAGGGAAAAGGGCTACATTGAAACATGACGACCGCTATCCTTCTACCAACTTTGAATTCTGGACATCCTGAGCTTCTGTCGAATATGACCTTGCCTGGAGTTTTCTGATGGATGGCATGACTGCTACTGAGGGACTTGCCCTTTTGCTGGACATAGTTACTTGCCATTATCCCTTATTTTTTCATGGATTGTACTTTGAGATTTCCAATCCACTGGGATTATTTTTTATTATGTCTCTAATTTTTTCCTGGACCGCCCTTTCGGGTTTTCAATCCACCGAGACGTTTTATTTATTTAGGTGAAGTATTTCTTGACTACATCAACATTTGTGGGGTAGGCAAATTCCTCTCCGTCCATGGTTGCAAGTCTCAAGGCACCGCTTGAGAAAGCTTTCTTGACCACATAGTGGCCGTCATAATTCGGAGTCCATTTTTCCCGGGAATCAGCGAGAAATGATTGTATCTTCTTGAGCACAAGGTCTCCTTTTATGAAGACGCGAGGTCAAACCTTTTTGTTAAACGCCTTCTTCATCCTTTGCTGATACAACTAACCATGGCATAGTGTCGTTATTCGCTGCTCTTCGATCAGATTCAGCTCATCGTGTCGACTTTGACATCATTCAGCTTCTGTAAGCTTAGCTTCCATCAATATCCGGATTGATGGGATCTCTACTTCGATGAGGAGCACTGCCTCCATGTCGTATACTAGAGAGAAAGGGGTTGCCCCTGTTGAAGTGCGGACAGATGTTCGATAACCGTGAAGAGAAAAGGGCAACATCTCGTGCCAATCTTTGTAGGTTACGACCATCTTTTGAACAATCTTCTTGATGTTCTTGTTAGCCGCTTCTACCGCTCCGTTCATCTTGGGTCGGTAGGGAGATAAGTTATGGTGTTCGATCTTGAAATCAGCGCACAAATCTTTCATCATCTTGTTGTTCAAGTTAGATCCATTATCAGTAATGATCTGGCTAGGAACACCAAACGGAAGATGAGATTGTTTTTTATAAAGCGGACTACCTCTTGTTGGGTTACATTAGCGTATGACGCTGGTTCGTCCCATTTGGTGAAGTAGTCAATGGCTACCAGGATGAACCGATGTTCGTTCGAAGCTTTGGGTTCAATCATGCCAATCATGTCGATTCCACATATGGAAAAAGGCCATGGGGAAGAGAGAACTTTGAGATGTGTAGGCGGTACATGGATTTTTTCTGAGTATATCTGACACTTTTGACACCTCCTCATGTACTTGTAGCAATAGGATTTCATTGTCAACCAATAGTACCTGGCTCTCAGAATTTTTCTCGCCATTGTGTGTCTGTTGGCATGAGTGCCAAAGGATCCTTCATGAATTTCTTTTATCAGCATGTTTGCTTCTGGGCTGTCTACACATCAGAGCAAGACCATGTCAAAATTTCTCTTATAGAGTGTATCACCGCTCAGGAAGAAGCAGCCTGCCAGTCTTCTGAGGGTTTTTCTGTCTTTCCTTAGTGCCCCAGGAGGGTACTCTTGTTTTTTAAGGAAGCATTTGATATCGTGATACCAAGGTTTGTCGTCTATGAGTGCTTCAATCGTGAAGATGTAAGCGGGCCTTTCAAGGAGCATTATGCCGATCTTAGGTAATTCGTTCCATTGACCTACACTAATCATGGAAGAGAGAGTGGCTAATGCATCAGCCATGTGGTTCTCTTCACGAGGGATATGATGAAACTCGATTCTGTTGAAGAATGGTAACAACCTTCTCGCATAGTCTTTGTAAGGAATCAATCTGGATTGGTATGTGTTCCAATCTCCTTTGATCTGATTGACGACCAAAGCTGAGTTGCCATATACATCCATGTTCTTGATCCTCAAATCAATCGCTTCTTCGAGACCCATAATACAAGCTTCGTATTCGGCCTCTTTTTTGTGCACTTGAATGTAAGTCTGGCAGTGAAAAGAATGTGGGTACCCTGAGGTGTTATGATGATTGCCCCAATTCTATTTCCGTAATGATTGACAACTCCGTCAAAGATTAGTCCCTATTGGGAACCTGGTTCTGGCCCTTCACTGGGTAGCGGTTCATCGCGATCTTTCAATTTTAAATACATGACATCTTCGTCTGGGAAGTCAAATCCGACTGATTCCTGATCGTCAATCGGTTGATGAGCCAAATGATTGGCTAAAATACTTCCTTTGACTACTTTTTGAGCATGTTACTCGATGTCGTATTCGGATAACAACATCTGCCAACGAGCAATCCTTCCCGTGAGAGCAGGCTTTTCAAAGACGTACTTGATTGGATCCATTTCGGAGATTAACCAAGTAGTGTGATGGATCATGTATTGGCGAAGAAGTTTGGCTACCCAAGCCAGAGCACAGCAAGTTTTCTCAAGCATAGTGTACTGAGTCTCGCAGTCGGTGAATTTCTTGCTCAAATAGTAGATAGCAGACTCTTTTCTTTTTGTTTCGTCTTGTTGACCAAGCACACAACTCATTGAGTCCACTAGGACTGTGAGATAGATGATCGGTGGTCTTCCTTCCACTGTGTCATACCCCAAATTTTGACCACCAAGATTCCCATCATTGTGAAAATCATCATCACAATATGGAGGAACCATCATACCTCATCAGTCTCCCCAAATATGGGTGAGCATCCACTACAATCAAATTTAGGGTTTCAAGCTCTCTCTGAGTTCTTAGACAAAGGATCAATCAAGGAATGACATGATCTTCAACTTGTCTAGACTCTCAAATATCCACAAGGGATCAAGAGGACTCCCACTTTAAGGATTAAGCACTAGGATGCTCCCTTCTAGGTGGATCAAGCCTCAAGATCGCTAGTGTCACCAAATTAGGGTTTTGGTCGACCAGGGCCTCTAGTTGGAAATTTTCCTCTGGGCATGAGCCAATACTTCAAATCATATCCTAATATTCTCCATGGAACCTCATGGACCCAATTATCAAGCCAATTTTGCCTCAGGGGATGCATACATCAAAAATCAGGAATTAGGGTTTCTTGACCTAATTCACCCCTAAGTTGACTTTTGGGACAAATCATGAGCCAAGAACTCAAGAGAGGATTTGAGGGTCTCTAATACACTATATTAATCCATTTGCAACAATGGATTGGTCCAGGAAGCTTGAGCAACAAGCCTCAATTTCATCTGAACCACGGTTACGGTTTCGCAAGAAAAGTTAACTGTAACTGTAACTTTTGACCAGGACATGTTCCCAAGCCCTAAGACATGATTCAATATACCCTATAACACCCATGAAACATGTCCATCAAGTTTGATTTAGGTGAATGGCATGATTTCCTAAAGGATTGCACAGTTTGGAATTCATCTGATAAAAAGTCAACTGTGAACAAAAGTCAACTTTGACTTTTTGAGATTTTTCACAAAAATGGATTTTTAACCCTAAAATGATGTTAATGTATGATTTGAATCATCATTCATCAAGAAAAATCAAAGAAAGTGGGATAACTTGTAAAAGGGGTAACCATAAAAACTTAGAAAATTTCTAAGTTATGAACAAAGTGGCAAGGGTACCAACTTTGGAGGATCATAACTCCTAAACTACAAAGCCATTTTTCCCCATCCAAAGCTTGATTTGTAGATCTCATGGCCCTCTACAAAAACTTCAACTAGACCTCATTCCAATTCGTCATGGATTTTGAGTTATGGATTGATCAAAATCACAAAAAGTGAAAATGTCACTTTTTTCCAATACTTAGTGAAATTTTCACTAAGTCAGAATCTGCCTTCACTTTTTTCCAAATGTAGGGACATTTTTCACTTAGATCCAAAAAGTATCAAAACCAAATATGATCAAACAGTTGTTGTATCATATAAGGGCTTTCCAAAATGGCCAAGAACATCACCAAATTCAATTTGAGCTAAGAGTTATGGTAGTGGCAAAATGCCTTGCTGAAAACTGCCAAGGCAAGGCAGAATTTTGCATTTTTGGTCGATTTGCAAAAATCAGCCAATTCCAAGCCTTGTCATCATCTTGGACACATCTGAGGATCAAATCTAAAGGGGACAATCACTGAGCCAAGCCTCCAAAGTCGTTGGAACAAGAAGTAGCATGCCAAACCTAGAATTGCCTAAAAGAGGGACAAGACTCCAATTTTGGATTGAAGCATTTAATAGATGCTTAGAGGTGGCATGGACTGACATATTTGCAACTGAATTCAGTCAAGATTCTTCCAACAAGTAGGGAACCAAAGCTCTGTGCTCTAACCTCAAGTCAATGGCTAGAGGAGACTTGGATTTTCACTTGCCAACATTGGCCACACCTCTGCTACAGTTGCCATTCACTATTCCTTGCAAAACAAACTTTCTCTACTATAAATAGAGCTCATTTGTGATTAGTTTGAGTACACCAAAGCCATCAAACAGATGATTTCCTCAAAACCTCTTCTTTCACTCCAATTTTGCCTTCTAAGGCAAGTCACTATCGAGTTTTGAGTTTGAGAGCTTTTCCAATCAACCCAATCACACACACACCTCATAAACATCATATAGAAGTGATCCAAACACTTAAACAACATCTGGAACACTGATTTCTCAGAATCACCAGCCAGTTGCTCAAGGTTTTAACCAAATTGCAGCTGAGATGCCATGAAGTGGTCCAGCCATTTCCAATCAAGTCCAAGCATTCAAACACACTACATAGGGTGTAGGGGAGCTGTTCAGATCATCACAACTCATCTGTAACACCTCCAACTCAAAAATCACATTGCTCTTGCTGTCATGACCTTCAAGTAAGCCTAAACTTGGTCATCTCTTAATCTATGCATATTTCCTCGCACAATACTTTTGCCAAATGTTCATAATCATGCATAGAATGTTTCCCCTCAATTAATTGCTTTGTTTGAATCGTGTATCAAAATTCTCAGCCTTCATGCAATTTTTAGGGTTCTTGAGGTTTTATCTTGATTTCTTTTTCCATGTTAAAAATAAATAAAATTAAAGACCATAGACATGATCGTGAGGTTGAAACGAGCAGATTGATATGTGGATTGCATGATATAATCAAGTATTCAGTGAGATTAGAGAGAAAATGCAAATCTGGGCAAAACTCAGAACACGCGCGTGTTCTTGGGTGTTCTTGGCGCCCTTTTTTGAAAATTCAAATATTTGAATTTTTTGATTTTATTTAATTGATTCAAAAATTAATTTCTCTCTGAGTTTTAATGATTTTGAGTTGATTCTTTTTTTAATAATTCACAAAAATGTTAAAATATTTTATTTTACCAAAAATTCCCAAAAATATTATTTATTTCATATAATTGATAACTTTGCCAAGAATTAATATTTTAATTGATTTTGACATTTAAAATATTTTTTCCTTCTTGATTTTACAAATTTTTATGATTTCTAATCATTTTGTAGGTCAAAACATGATTTTTGAAACATTAATCCAAGATCACAATTTGTTTTCCACATGTTAAACAATTTTGATCATTTTAAATGAATTTTTATTCATTTAAAATACATTTTGAAAAAAAATTAGGGTTTTTGATTAATTCAACCCTCATCAAACTTTTTCAAACACTTTTAGGCCTCTAATAGAGTGTAAGACCCAATCCTTTGTAAATACAAACCTATTTTTGGGCCTCACTTATTGTATAAGTCCCGTTGTATTTCAAAAAGTTCAACACGGTCATCGTCCGTTGAAAAAGAAACCTTGGGCCTCTCCTCGAGCTATAAGACCCATTAAAAAATCTTTTGGGACTCTATTAGAGAGTAAGACCCAACCCCCTTTGAAAAACAAACCATTTTGGGCATCAGTCTTTGTATAAGACCCACTGCGTTTTCAAAATCTCGGCGCGATCGCCTTTTCAAACGAAAAATCATCTGGGCCTACCCTCGTGTTATAAGCCCCACTCTTTTTCTTTAAACCTTTTGGGCCTCTTGAGAGAGTGTAAGACCCACCCCTTTGTGCAGAAAACCTTTTTCGCCTCAGTCACTTGTATAAGCCCCTCTGTACAAAATGACAGTGCGATCACTGATAAAAACCCTGGGCGTCTCCTTGAGCTGTAAGCCCCAATCTTTCATTTCAAAGCACTTTCTCCTTTGATTTTGAATATATTGTTGTTTTCAATCTTTCTTTGTTGAACAACTAACCAAACAACATGGAAGCTCTACAACTGAGTAAGTGGTTATATGCTTTCATTTACCGCTTTCATATACATATAACTGTATTATGGGGTTGTTTCACTGTAAGTCTTCTTTCATAAACTCATACCGACTGTGTAATAATAGTATAGATATTTAGAGTTTCCCCGGCAACTACGTCTAGTACTAAGCCCTGTTGATTACTCTTAAAATAGACAAAACTAGATCCCCATAGGATTACCAGATACAGTCTTCCCTCCTCTTGGGGTTAAACAGTATGGAGACGTGAAAGGCAGCATTCTCGGTGAACTCTTTCACAGACTGTCACCTTTAGAAATCGTCAAATAAACTCTACTCCCCAGAGATGATCTTTTCTCCGTGAATGGCATCTCTTGAGTTTCTTCCAAATTCTTGAACCTTTCTGGATTGATCTATTCTCTGTGAATAGCCTGTCTTGAATTTCTCGGGGTTTGGGGACCCACAGGCTTCTTAAAAGCATCCCCGCCTCCTCTTGGGTGTTGTGCAAGGACCCGTCGGCTTCTTAGAAGTATTCACAGCCTCCTCTTAGGCTCCGTATAAACGATTTCTTCCTTCGGGAATGATAGCCTCCTCTTGGGCTTCGTACAAATTGTCCCTCGGCTTCTTAAAAGTTTCCAGACTCCTCTTGGGCTTCGTACAAATTGTCCCGGTGACCTCCTAGAGGTATAGGAACAGAAATTAGTCATCTTAATAGGACAGTCTTTCAAAAAGTCTAGATCTTACTACTGCTGTTTCTCAAACATAGTACAAAAGATGAAACTCTAAACCTGGACAGTCTAATTCCCTTGAGTCTCAAAGACATTCTCAAGTTCCTCTCAAAGCTAGGAGATGAAACCCGTAGACTCGGACAGTCTCAATACCCTTTGGATTTCCCATTTCCTTAAAGAACAGAAAATAACCCTGATCCTCGAATCAAATCCCTAAGGGCAAACAGTACTCATATAAGAACTGATTTTCTCTTTAAATCAGCATACTGGACCTGTCACTCAACTGAAACAGTAACCCTATCCTCCTCTTGGGCTTTGTACAATGATTCTCCCCAGCAGAGTTAACCTTTACAGACTCTTTTGTTGAGTCCAAACCTTTAGCCTCCATCTCGGGCTTTGTACGAGATATAAAACACTCTCTTGTTGAGTATAAAAGACTCTCTTGTTGAGTCACCCTTTTAGCCTCCATCTCGGGCTTTGTACAAGATACAAAACACTCTCTTATTGAGTATAAAAGGCTCTCTTGTTGAGTCACCCCTTTAGCCTCCATCTCGGGCTTCGTACGAGATACAGATCACTCTCTTGTTGAGTATAAAGGATTCTCCTATAGGGTCAAACCCTTTAGCCTCTCTCTCGGGCTTCGTACGAGACACATAAAAACACCCTCTTGTTGGGTCGATAGCCTCCTCTTAGGCTTCGTATAAGGAAACCCCGGTTGAGTCAATCAACCATTTAGCATCAAAAATGTGCCTCGTTCACAGGATACAAACATCAACAACTCCCTTCATCTAACTGCTGTAAGCGGCAAGCCTCTGGATTATTTACATCCACGCCACTGTCCGTCTTTTAGCATGAGAAATTCCTAAGGAAATATGGCATTGCTCTACACTGAGTTAAAGTCTTCTCCTTCAGGTTAAAACCCCTTATAAAGGAAATTATGGCATTGCTAGGATTCGCATATCCTGGTTAAAGTAATCCTCCTTTATAGTCCGTCACCCAACAGTTGGGATAAACAGACCTTCTTTAGAGATGACAAATTCTCTCTAAAGTCAACACCCTTTTAGCTTCACATCTTGGGCTTCGAACAAGATACAAATAGACCCTTCAGCTTCACATCTTGGGCTTTGAACAAGATACAAATCACCTTTAGCTTCACATCTTGGGCTTCGAACAAGACACCAAAACACCATTTCCTCCCATAGAATAGGAGGAACTACGATTGCTCTGATTTCCCTATTTCGGTAAACGGGAATACGTATGCATAAGATTGAAAGAAAAATCTTAGCGAGCACACTAATCCAAAACCTAAATCCCGTACCCTCACATGTCAAAAACATCAGTCTTAATCTCCCACCAATCGCCCTAGTACTATTTTAACAAAATAACCTAAGAGAAACCCACAATCTTTGTAGCATCTGTAAACCAAAAGTCATCTGTTCAAACTCAGTTTGCAAGCAGGGTTAATTGGAGACATCTATTTCCCTTCCTTCATCAACTTCAATAGGATAAAAAATGAATCGAACTGTAGTACCAAAGCGATAGTGCTTCGCAACCACGTCCAAAATCGCTCGCTACACACTAGAGGTGATAGAATCGGTGGGTTCAACAGGTATTCCTTAATACTGTCAAAGGAGGTTTGGCAATCTTCTGTCCAAACGCAATCCTGATTCTTTTTGAGTAATTTGAAGATTGGCGCACACGTCGCTGTCATGAGGAATATGAATCTGGAAATGTAGTTCAAACGTCCCAGGAATCCTCTGACTTGTTTTTCGGTCTTCGGAGAAGGAATTTCTTGAATGGCCTTAACCTTATCAGGATAAACCTCAATTCCTTTTTGGCTGACGATGAACCCCAAAAGTTTCCCTGAACGGACACCGAAGGTGCATTTGTTGGGATTCAAGCGGAGTTTGTACTTTCTCAACCGCTTGAATAGCTTTGACAGGTGGTCACATGATCCTCTTCTGTCTTAGATTTGGCAATCATATCATCGACATATACCTCGATTTCCTTGTGTATCATGTCATGAAACAGAGTAGTCATGGCCCTTTGATAGGTTGCCCCGGCATTCTTTAAACCGAACGACATTACCTTGTAACAAAAGGTACCCCATGGGGTAATGAACGAAGTTTTCTCCATGTCTTTCGGCACCATTTTGATTTGATTATAGCCCGAGAATCCATCCATGGAGGAGAAAACTTTGAACTTTGTTGTACTGTCTACCAGCATGTCAATGTGCGGCAAAGGAAAGTCATCCTTTGTACTAGCCTTGTTTAGATCTCTGTAGTCAACACACATTCTGACCTTTCCGTCCTTTTCCGGAACGGGTATGATGTTGGCTAACCATTGAGGATATTCTGATGTAGCGAGGAAACCCGCGTCAATCTGTTTTTGTACCTCCTCTTTGATTTTGATGGCCATGTCCGGGTGAGTCCGTCTCAACCTCTGTTTTACTGGCGGACATTCCGATTTCAATGGTAAATGATGTTCCACGATGCTGGTATCCAACCCTGGCATATCCTGATAGGACCAAGCGAACACATCGGGAAATTCTCTAAGAAGCTTTGTCAAACTCTCTTTGGCAGTTGGACTGAGCAGTGCCCCAATCCTGATTTTGTTTCTCTCTTTTTCTAAACCCACGTTGATCGTTTGCAATGGCTCTTTGTGAGGCTCAATGGACCTTTCCTCCTATCTGAGTAATCGGGAGATCTCTTCTGGAATTTCTTCGTAAACTTCTTCTTCAGCCCCAAATACCGGGAACTCAAAGTCGGGAGAAGGCATCAGATCGTATGTTTCAACGTGGTTTAAAATAAGCAATCTGCATGACGTGATGATTTGTGTTTAGAAGAGATAGAGAAAATGCAAGTGTGTGTAGTGTATTTTTTTTTAAAAAACTGCTTGTTTATTTTGAATTGTTTTTTAGGATTACCATTTTCTGAGAAAAGCGAAAAGAGAAAACAGCAATTAATGCGGAGATCATAGAACGACGTTATTTTATTTATGAACAAGTCGATTCTTGAAATTACAGCCCTATAAAACAAAACTCAGTCGCTGTGGGCGAAGCGAAGAGGGGTATTTACAGAAAGTGAGCCCTATCAAAACATCTGTTTCACCTGGGCAGGGTGAAAGGTTAAAGCAAAGATGACCATTACTTTGACTTATGACCAATCTTCAGAACATCGACAACAACCCATTGGCGGCGAACTCCTCGGTGAATCACAAAGTCTGGTACCTTTCTTCTTGATTTGTCTTCAGAAATAACGCTTATTTCTGGCGGAGCGGGATCATTGGAATCTGTTTCCCAGGAAGAGTTGTCGTAGGAGGATTCCTCAGTTGTATTTTGCATAGTATTTGTGCTCTCAGGTATATCTCCCCGTCCATTTGGCTGGATATCTTCAAACCTGATACGAGAGCTTTCGGGAGCGGTGTATTTGACCATGAAGTCAAATTTTCCACTTGGTTGTCCTAAGATGTCCCACACTTCTTTGGAACTGGAGGAGTCATCTCTCTCAATGACGTTGACCTCGGGAAAAGCGTAGTTGATGAATTCTAGTCCGGAGACCTTTGGGAATTCATCGTCGTGCGGGATATTTTCTGAATGACCTGAGTGTTGATCCCATGACATGGTGGGGACGCAGGTATTCTTTTCAATGACGCTCAGCTGATTTTCATGGTTCGGCTGATTTTCTTGCCCCCAGTCTCCTAGGTACGGCTGCCAGATGGGCAGGCCATCCATTGGGCCATAATAGTCGTGTCAAAGTTGTCTTTCATCAGAGTGTCTTCCTCTAATGAATTTGGTGGAGCACAGCATCCTTCCGGATCACAATCTCCGTATATCATTTCGATATCTGACCTCGGTATAAATCTATGACTCTGTGCGGGATAGCAAAAGGGCGTAGGCACCTCTTCCTGAGACATATAATCGTCCTCGTTGAGATAGGACTTCCATTCCTCCTCCGTATCGGAGGGATCTCCCTTGTTGATAGTATGGACTGTTTGAGGCATTGGGCGAAGGAAACCTCCACTGTGGAAGAAGTCCTGAATGGGATAAAGACTTTCATCGTTAGCAGCTGTCTGGGTGCAGGTTGCAGAAAAACCAAGACCCTTCTATGTTTTGTTATCAGTAGGAATGACAAGCTGTCCCCATCCTTTTGTATTGTTATTCTCGATCACTTCGAGAGCATCTCTGTATGAGGAAATCGAGGTTCCCTTCTCTGATTGATTCTCCGTGTTCACCGAAAGTGCTTGGAACTGAGTTCCAACAACCTCCTCGGGTTCTACACAAGTAGATAATGACAAGTTACTCATGATCAAGGCTTGTTCTCCACAGAAAGTGACGAGTTGATCGTTCTTGACGAACTTTAGTTTCTGGTGCAGTGTCGAAGTTACGGCCCCAGCCTAGTGTATCCAAGGTCTTCCTAATAAACAGTTGTACGTTTCCCGGACATCCATGACCTGGAAAGTGATTAGGAAAGTGTGAGGACCGATAGTTATGGGAAGGTCGACTTCGCCAATAACCGCTTTCCGAGACCCGTCAAACGCTTTGACGATGACCTCACTGCCCCTCATCGGGGATCCTTTGAATGATAGTCGCATTAAATTGGACTTTGGCATAACGTTGATGGTCGATCCTGTGTCTACCAGTACGTTGGCTAAAACATCGTCCTGGCAGTTAATTGTGATATTGAGCGCCATGTTGTGACTTTTGCCCCCCTTAGGCAAATCCTCATCACTGAATCCTAGGTTGTTACAGGAAGTGATGTTAGAGATGATGTTATCGAACTGTCGTATTGACATATCCTGTTCCACAAAGGCTTGCTCTAAGACTTTCCGTAGAGCCTCTCTGTGAGCTTCGGAACTAAGTAAAAGTGATAGCACTGAGATCTTCGAAGGACTTTGTAATAGCTGATCAACAATGTTGTATTCACTCCTTTGGATGAGCTTCAGCATCTCATCATCATTTTTTGAAAGGTCGGGATCACTGGACTGTCCGACTGGTGGATTGGGAGCTTCTGTCTGAAGTTCCTTTTTCTCTGTTAGGTTCTCCAACTCCTCGGTTGAAGATTCGACCGCTCCGTCTTACTCGACTGATGTTTACAATATTCACGATGGAGGGTAATGGAATTTCCTTTCCATTCTCAATTATTGTGGCACCGTATTTGTAAGGGATCGCCTTAGCTGATTCACAAGGTAATGGTCCCGGCAGATAGATAACTACATGAGCCTTCTGATTTTTCTGACTGTCGTAGGTAACTTCAATCAGCTCCTAGCTAAGAACCTTTGATTCGTCCAGTAGAGGGATGATGGTACAAACATCCTTGTTTTGTTGATGATCTAAGATTATGACAACGTCTCTAATTTAATCAGCGAAGTAGTCCGGCGTCCAGTTGATTGGCTCGGGACTCGGACACGGGTGAATCTCTTTACGATCCAACTGACCTTGAAGGGCTGCCCGCATAAGATAGCATCCTTGGTTATTCTCCGAGCAGACTCTACAACGTTCATAGTTGTGTGGTGGCACCTGGCCACGCCCACTTTGAATGCAGTGCAACCTTACCAGGTTCGTTTCCATAGATCAGACATCCTGACTTTGACGCCGAGTAGGGTTTCCATTAAGCACACTGATTTGTTGCGTGTCTTCATCCAGATAGATTGGAAGCCACCAGTGGTTTAAAAATTGTTGTAAAGTTCTCTGAACGAGAGCGCACCCTTGGTTACTCTCACAACATCCTTTACAGCTCAGATAATCATGTGAAGTGAGAAAACCAAGTTGGACTTGCCTGGCATGTAACTCCACCAAGCTGGTATTCATCAGACGAATATCAAAAATTTGAATCATGTTGATCTGATAAGGATTTCTATCATGGTAGTCCTGGATCCATCCAAGATCCATCTAACGATGGAGGGCCTCTTGTATAAAAGAGAATCCCTGTTTGTTTATCGAGCAAGTCAGACAGGAATTATAATCGTGCCGTGGCAGATTATGATACTGGCTTTGCCTTGAGTGCATCGCCATCAAGTTGACATTCATTGCACGAATGTCGTGGTTCTGACTGACGTTGGAATTCGTATAGGTCATGTTGACTCCCCGAACTCGGTGTTCCTGGATCCATCCGAGATCCAATTGTTCTTGTAGAGCTGATTGCACCACAGAATAACCCTGATTGTCTTTAGAGCAGATATCACACTGGTGATAATTATAAGGTGGCACATGGCCGTATCCGCTCTGTCTACAATGCATCTTGACCAAGTTGGCTCTTAACAAGAGTACATCATGAATTTGATAGGTGTTATTAGACTCTCCCTCTATCAAATTGACTGCAGGTTTCTCATGTTGAGGCAGCGGGTTTGTGAGAATATTAGGATTCATATCCTTGAAAGATAAGACCCCGCTCCTAATAAGCTTTTGTACGTCGGATTTGAAACTGAGACAGTTTTCTATGTTATGCCCTGGTCCTCCTTGATGGTAAGGACACGTCTGATCTGTTTTGAACCAAAAAGGCGGATTTTCCAATACTGTAAGATGAGACTTGGTTTGGACATGCCCCTTGACCAGCAATAATGGAAATAGTTCTGCGTACAACATCGGTATAGGTTCGAACCCTGGTGGTCGCGTTGTACGGTTGTTGTTGTACGGGGGACGAGTCTGTTGAAGAGACTGTTGTGTCCTTTGCTGAAGTTGTTGTTGATTCAGTTGGCTCTGTGCAACCTGAGGTTGATACATAGGAACATGCGCGGGGTTGATAGTAGGAGTTATGGCTGCTACTGGTTGATAACGTCGCCTTTGCTTTCCGAGAGAGATATTCCCAATATCCTGCTCTTTTTTCTTAGGGAGAGCACTACCATATCTTTTTGTACTGCTTGATGATCCAACGTCTTTTACTAAACGTCCTTCTCGGACCGCTTCCTCAAGACGAACTCCCATGCCCACCATCTTAGTGAAGTCGCTGGGCGCATTGGCAACCATTCGGTCGTAGTAAAATGAGCTTAAGGTCTTTAAGAAGATCTTTGTCATCTCTTTTTCCTCAAGAGGTGGAGAAATATGAGCGGCAATTTCACGCCATCTCTGAGGGTATTCTTTAAAGGTTTCCTTGTCCTTTTGTGAGATTGATCTGAGTTGATCTCTGTCTGGTGCCATGTCCAAATTGTATTTATATTGTTGAACGAAAGCAGTGCCAAGATCTCTGAACGTGCCGATCGTAGCGCGGTTTAAACCCATGTACCATTTTAATGCGGCACCGGTTAAACAATCCTGAAAGTAGTGAATCAGTAGCTCCTGGTTCTTTGTCTAGGCTGACATTCGCCGAGCGTACATTACCAAATGGCTCTGAGGGCAAGAGTTACCCTTGTACTTTTCAAAGTCGGGCACTTGGAACTTGTGCGGAACTTTCACATTGGGGACCAAGAAGAGGTCTGCGGCGCCCTTTCCAAATAGATCCTGACCGCGAAGGGCCTGCAGTTCTTTCTGCATCTCCAGGAATTGTTCTTGGAACTCATTCATTCTGTCGAACATGTTGTCATTTCCACCAGAAGGTATCTGTGAAATCTGTCCTCCTGGGACAGTGTGTACCACGGGTGGTGGTATAGTCATTATGGCCGAGACTCTCGGTGCCTCCTGAAGTTTGTAACCTTTAGGAGTTGCTGTCATGCGCCTGGCATCTTCGCTTTCCTGAAGTTTGTAACCTTCAGGCCCAGCGGTTCCTGCTGCGGTTCCCTGATCCTTGGCGATCGGCGGAACATATCCTTCCGGGATATAGTTAATAGGCATGCCCCAGGGATGATCTTTCAGTATTTTGTACCTAGGATCATACTTCTCCACTATGGGCGTTGATATGATTTCTGAGATCACAATCATTTGTTGTTGCATTTGAGCTTCTGCTAGAGCTTGCATGTCATTATGAAGCTTTCTCAGATCCTCTTTTAGAGTGTCGGTCTCTTCTCTCAACTCTCTGTTCTCTTCCTCGAGATCATCCATCTTTGACGATTGGCCCGAGTATTGTACGAATGAGACAGTTTGACTCTAGAATCCAAACGCAAACGTGAGATTCGTAGGTAAGAAGAATGTGTTTATGAGAATGATGAATGCAATGATTATTAATTATTTTTGTTTATTCAAAGTAAACTTCGACAATTGGATTGCAAATATCAAATAGTGGGGAAACCCCGTTTTAGTGAATTCAAAGGATTGCAGAAACGAAAATACAGTAAATTACAAAGTGTTGCGAAAGGAAATCTAAACTAATAGGTCCTGAGTCTTTTCTGAGGAGAGCTCAGGTGCTGGTTCGGATACTTTCCTTTTCTTTGGCCGGGGCTCTTGGGCCGTTGTCGGGTTGTCATTCCTTTGCCAAGTGAAAAGAGCGAGCAAATTCCTTTGGCCATCCTGATTTTCTACTGCATGTTTCTCTAAAATCTCAATCAGAGCATCTTTTTCTCTTAATAGCTGCTGTATTTTCTTGCACTCCACATTGAGAATACGGTACTTTTTCCTCCACGACGTCTTCTCCTGCTGAACTTTGCTGAGAGTATCCTGAATTTTTTCTATCTCAGACATGAAATAAAGGGCAGAGTCCCTTAATGGAAGAACTTCCTGACGAGGGTAAGGCATCCTCAGCTTGAGAGCTCTAGTTTGTACCCAGTGGAGATAGGGTTCCATCGAGACACAGTCTGGTTTTCCCAGAGACTCTCTTCCTTTCCTGTGAACATGTTTCCAAGCGTGCACTATTTCCGTCTTTAGTGCCCTATCATTTTCTCCTTCCTTGAAGAAAAGACCTTCCAGATGAGCATTGCGCGGGACATGCCTCATTGGGTATCCAAATTGACGATGAACTAACACTGGATGATAGTTGATTCCCCCCTTAGTTCCTATAAGGGGTACATTTGGGAAATTTCCACAACAGTCAATGATTCTGATCCCGTCGTAGATTCGATTGTACCAATCGATGTCAGAGTTAGTAAGAGACATGATTCTCTGCGACCAACGTAAAGTATTCTTTTGATCCCAAAATGCAGCAGACTCGGGCAAATGGGAAGTGAACCATTTGTATAGCAGGGGTACACAGCACGTGATCATTTCTCCACTGTATAAATTCCTTAAGTGTACCGAATGATACACATCTGCGAGTAAAGTCGGTACAGGGTTTCCGATCAGGAAAATCTTAATGGCGTTAATATCTACAAAGTTATCGATGTTGGGAAACAAAAATAACCTATAGGTGAGCAAAACAAAGATGGTCTCGAAAGCGGCCACGTTCCCTATACTAGCAAAGTATAGAGCCTTCTTTATCAAGAATTGGGCTGACAAACCCTGGATGCCACCCTTAGTGGTCGTGTGAGTCCTGACTTCTGACTCGTCCAAATAAATTGCTCTTGCAATGGTCTGATCCTTTGGAATTTCTTACAGTCCAGAAAAGGGAGCTTGATCAGTAATATGTAAATCAGTCAGGTGAGAATACTCCTCCAGCGTTGGTGCAAGCTGATAATCCGAGAATGTGAAACAGTGATAGACCGGATCGTTGAACTGGATTAGTATAGACAGGATTCCTTCGATTACATGAACCCTTAACAAGGACAGCAGTCCTCCATACTTGGCTCTGAAAGCCTCGTGGTTGGTGATCATTCTCACCAACCCTCTCAAATCCTCTAGCTTTGGAACCTTGAAGGTGTACTTATGAGTTTTCCTTCTACCAAAATCCATTAGCGCAATCTCCTTTCTCTGACATTTGCAATCATTGTCTTAGTTTAATTTTAAAAAAAGAGACTAGAAGAGAAGATTTTCTTTGTTTTAATGTTTTTTAAATGAATGCATGAATGCAGCACACAAAAACATAGAAAAAACATGGGGTCAAAGGGTCGGTGTCATGAAGTCAAGGCTCTACCCCCCCCCCCCCCAAAGGTTTATACTGGTGATTTTTTGTACTTGTCCGCAAAATCATTGACCCCTCTGGGATAACAACAGCAAGCGGATCGCCAACGAGCTGATGTATCCTAGAGTGATCTCAAATGAAGGTAGTATCGCGTGACAACTATTTCCGATAGCTTCCGCACTACGAACTGGCTTAAGTCTACTAAAAACCTCAGCTTCTCAGATAACCCAGTCGACCACACTAATTTCAACAACCGAAGTCATATAGGCAATGTATCTGCAAAGGGAGTCTCCACTGAGTTTGATGGTCGATCGGGGGCTCTTAACTGGAATTCACTCCCAGTAAGATTACTCGCATTACCATCACCTATCTTAGGTGTATACTCAATCTTTCCACATGCGGCATCACACGCATTCCCATTAGCAGAAAAATAAACACAGATATCAATTAGGAAAAGCAGTATATATATTTGTCTTAATCACCCTAGACCTCTAGTCTTATGATCCTATACAGACAATGACTCCCCAGCAGAGTTGTCATTTCTGTGACATGAATTTAGGGTTTCATCCCTTGAGAAGGCAGGAAAGAATGCCTCCCACTGTGGTCATCATTCTGCTGTGGAACTTTTTAAGGTTTCTACCTAAGAGATGGGAACAGAACAAGATCTCGCGGTCCCCAGTGAAGTCTCCATTTTTCTGTTTGTGGAAAAATGGGGACGAATGATGACTAAGGTAAAACAAATCTTACAGTGACTTCCCCAGTGAAGTCGCCATTTTTTCTGTAGCGCAAATTTTTGCGTGGTTGCGAAGCACTATCGCTTTGGGGTACTACATCTCGATTCATTTTTTATCCTATTGAAGCTGATGAAGGAAGGGAAATAGATGTCTCCAATTAACCCTGCTTGCATACTGAGTTTAAACAGGTGACTGTTGGTTTACAGATGCAATTAAGATTGTTGGTCTCTCTTAGGTTATTTTGTTAAGAAGAATAGTTTCTAGGCTATTGGTAGGATGTTAGGACTGATGCTTTTGGGTTTATATATGGGGATATAGGATTTTGATTAGTATGCTCCCTAAGATTTTTCAATCTTATGGCTTCGTATTCCCGTTTAATGAAAAAGGGAAATCAGAGCGATCGTAGTTCCTCCTATTCTATGGGAGGAAAAAAAAAGGTTATTTTGGTGTCTTGTTCAAAGCCCAAGACGTGAAGCTAAATGTGGTTTTTATCTTGTTCAAAACCCAAGATGTGAAGCTAAAGGGTTTTGACTTTAGAGAGCATTTGTCATCTCTAAAGGGGGATATTTGGCCTGTTTGCCACAACTGTTGGGTGACTGATTACAAAGGAGAATTACTTTAACTGGGATATGTGAATCTAGCAATGCCATAATTTCCTTTATAGGGGATCTTTAACCTGTAGGAGAAGACTTTAACTCAGTTTAGAGCAATGCCATCTTTCCTTAGGAATTTCTCATGCTAAAAGAGGGACAGTGGCGTGGATGTAAATAATCCAGAGGCTTGCCGCTTACAGCAATTAGATGAAGGAAAGGGAGTTGTTGATGTTTGTATACTGTGAGCAAGGCACAGATTTTGATGCTAAAAGGTTGATTGACTCAACCGGGGTTTTCTTATACAAAGCCTAAGAGGAGGCTATTGACCTAACAAGAGGGTGTTTTTTATCTGTCTCGTACGAAGCCCGAGATAGAGGCTAAAAGGGGTTGACTCAACAAGAGAGTGCTAACAAGTGACTGACTCAACAAGAGAGTGCTTTTATATGTGTCTTGTACGAAGCCCAAGATGGGGGCTAAAAGGTTTTGACTCCACACGAGGGTCTTTCATACTCAACAAGAGAGTGGTTTTGTATCTCGTACGAAGCCCGAGATGGAGGCTGGGAGGGAAGTGACTCAAGAAGAGACTCTTTTATACTCAACAAGAGATTGATTTGGTATCCTGTACGAAGCTCGAGGTGGAGGCTAAAAGGGATTGACTCAACAAGAGAGTCTTTTATACTCAACAAGAGCATGATTTTTGTATCTCGTACGAAGCCCGAGATGGAGGCTAAAAGGGATTGACTCAACAAGAGAGTCTTTTATACTCAACAAGAGAGTGTGAAAAGGTTAGCTCTGCTGGGGAGAATCATTGTACAAATCCCAAGAGGAGGCTATTGTGCTGGTGACTGTTTCAATTTAGTGACAGGTCCAGTATGTTGGATAAAAGAGAAAATCAGTTCTTATGAAGGGAACGATTATAGGTATTGTTGTGCTTTGGGATTGATCAAAGGATCAGGGTTATTTCCTGTTCTTTAAGGAAACGGGGAATCCAAAGGGTATTGAGATTGTCCAAGTCTACTGGTATTTTGGAGAAATCGATTCTCGGATAGTGAATGATCTTTGTATGATGCCCGAGAGAAGGCTAGTTTGTTAAGGGATGAAGGTCAACCCATTAACAGGTCTGACACTTGACTCAGAAAGACAACTCTATCAAATCGATGACTAGGTTCTGTTCCTATACCTGTAAAGGTCTCTAAGTCCTTGTACTAAGCCCAAGAGAAGGCATGAGAGCTTTTAAGAAGCCGAAGGGTCCTTGTACAACGCCCAAGAGGAGGTAGGGATGCTTTTAAGAAGCTTGTGGGTCCCCAAACCCCGAGAAGTTCAAGACATGCCATTCACCGAGAATAGATCAAGCCAGGAAAGTCCAAGAATTTGGAAGAAACTCAAGAGATTCCATTCACGGAGAAAATACCATCCCTGGGGAGTAGAGTTTCTTTGACAATGTCTAAGGGTGACAGTCTGAGAAAGGGTTCATAAAGAATGCTGCCTTTCACGTCTCCATATTGTTTAACCCCAAGAGGAGGGAAGACTGTGTCTGGTAATCCTATGGGGATCTAGTTTTGTTTGTATTTAAGAGTGACCAACAGGGCTTTACCTAGTGCTAGACGTAGTTGCCGGGGAAAACTCTAAATAACTATACTAGTATTACACAGTAGATATTTGACAAGTATATAAAAGTTTGTGAAAGAAGACTTACAGTGAGCAGCCCCACAATACGGTTATATATATATATATATATATATATATATATATGAAAGCGTATAAAGAAAGCGGATAAACACTTACTCGGTTGTAGAGCTTCCATGTTGTTTTGTTAGTTTGTTCAACAAAGAAAGCTTTGATAACAATATTATATTCTAAATCAAAGGAGAAAGTACTATGAAAAGATTGTTGGGGCTTACAGCTCAAGGAGAGGCCCAAGGTTTTATCAGTGATTGCACTGTTGTTTTGTATAGGGACTTATACAAGTGACTGAGACCCAAAAAGGTTTTCTGTACAAAGGGATGGGTCTTACACTCTCTCAAGAGGCCCAAAGGTGTTAAATGAAAAAGAATGGGGCTTATAACACGAGGGTAGGCCCAGATGATTTGTTTTTTGAATTAGCGATCGCGCCGAGATTTCTTTACCATATTGGGTCCTATACAATGCATTGAGGCCCAAAAAAGTTTTGGTTAAAAGGGGGTTGGGTCTTACACTCTAATAGAGGCCCAATTATTTATTTTTGTACAAGTGGTGGGGCTTACAGCTCAAGGAGGGGCCCAGATGATTTTACTAAAAAAGGCGACGATCGCGCCGTTGTTTTTGAAAATACAATGGGACTTATACAATGACTAAGGGCTAAAAAGTGGTGTATTTACAATGGGGATGGGTCTTACACTCTAATAGAGGCCCAAAGTGTTTGAAAAAGTTTGATGAGGGTTGAATTAATCAAAAACCCTAATTTGTTTTCAAAATGTATTTTAATTGAATAAAAATTTAATTAAAATTATCAAAATTGTTAAACATGTGTGGAAACAAATTGTGATCTTGGATTAATGTTTCAAAAATCATGTTTCTATTCACAAAATGATTGGAAATCACTAAAATTTGAAAAATCAAGAGGGAGAAAATATTTTAAATGTCAAAAAACAATTAAAATATGAATTCTTTACAAAAATATCAAGTATATGAAATAAATAATATTTTGGGATTTTTTGGGAAAATAAAACATTTTAACATTTTTGTGAATTATCAAAAAAAGATTCAACTCAAAATCAATAAAATTCAGAGAGAAATTAATTTTTAATCAATTAAATAAAATCACAAAATTAAAATATTTGAATTTTCAAAAAGGGCGCCAAGAACATGGCAAGAACACCCGCCACCCTCTGTTTTTGCAGATTTGCATTTTCTATCCAATCTCACTGAATACTTGATGATAACATGCAATCTACATATCAATCTACTCGTTTTATCCTCACGATCATGTCCATGGTCTTTAATTTCATTTATTTTAAGCATGGAATAAGAAATCAAAGAGAACCTCAAGAATCCTAAAACTTGCATGAAGGCTCAGAAATTCCATACACGATTCAAACAAAGCAATTGATTGAGGGTAAACACTCTATGCATGATTATGAACATATGGCCAAATTATTGTGCAGCAAAAATGCATGGATCATAGAGTTAGAAGAGCTCATGCTTACCTCTTGCAGCTGGTGATCGTGTTTTGTGTTAGAGGTGTTACAGCTTGGTTCCAAGGATATGGACAGCTTCCCTAGGTGCTATGGAGTGTGTCTGGGTGCTTGGAGTGGATTGAATTGAGCTGGAACTTGATTTGGCTCCTCAACTGCAAATCTGTCAAAGGCTTGTGCAGATGGCTGGTGATTTTGAGAATCTGGTGTTCCAGATGTTATGTGAGTGTTTGGATCACCTCTATATGATGTTTATGAGGTGTGTGTGTGTGATTGGTTTGGTTGGAATAGCTCCCAAACTCAAAACCCGATAGTGACTTGCTTTGGAAGGAAATTTTGGAGTGAAGGAAGTGATTTTGAGGAAAGCATCTGTTTGATGGCTTTGGTGTACTCAAACTGATCACAAATGAGCTCTATTTATAGTAGAGCAAGTATGTTTTGCGAGGAATAGCGAATGGCAACTGCTGCATAGGTTTGGCCAATGTTGATCAATGAGAATCCAAGTCTCCTCTAGCCATTAACTAGAGGTTAGGGCACAGGCTGCTGGTTCCCTTGGTCTTGGATAAGTCTTGACTGAATTCAGTTGGAAATGGCTCAGTCCATGCCACCTTGGTGCATCCATTGAATGCTCCAAAACAAAATTGGAGTCTTGTCCCCTCTTTAGGGATTTCTAGGTTTGGCATGCTATTTTTAGTTCCAAGGACTTGGGAGGCTTGGGATAAGAGTTGGTTCCTCCTTGGTCTCCCCTTGAGGTGTTCAGATGGATAAGTGTGTTTTTCATTTGCACAAATTTGGCAAATCGAGCAAAATGCACAAATATGCCTTGCTTTGACAGTTTTCAGCAAGGCATATTGCCATTGTCATATCTCATGGCTCAAGTTGAGTTTGGTGAAGTTCTTGGTCATTTTGGAAAACCCTCATATGATACAACAACTGTTTGATCATAATTGGTTTTGATACTTTTTGGATCCAAGTGAAAAATGCCCTTACATTTTGAAAAAAGTAAGACAGATTCTGACTTAGTGAAAATTTGACTAAGTGTTGGAAAGAAGTGACATTTTCACTTTTTGTGATTTCGATCATTCCATAACTTAAAATCCATGAGAAATTGGAATGAGTTATGTTTAAAGCTTTTGTAGAGGGCCATGAGAGCTACAAATCCAGCTTTGAATGGGGAAAAATAGTCTTGTGGTTTAGGAGTTATGATCCTCCAAAGTTGGTACCCTAGCTACTTTATTCCATAACTTAGAAAAATTTCTAAGTTTTTATGGTTACCCCTTTTACAAGTTATCCCACTTTTCTTGATTTTTCTTGATGAATGATGATCCCAATCACACATTAACATCATTTTAGGGTCAAAGAACCATAATTGTGAAAAATCTCAAAAAGTCAAAGTTGACTTTTGTGCACAGTTGACTTTTTGTCAAATGAATTCCAAACTGTGCGATCCTCTATGAAATCAAGTCCTTGACCTAAATCAAACTTGATGGATTGATTTCATAGGTTTTATAGTGTGTATTGAATCATGTCCTAGGGTTTGGGAGCATGTCCTGTTCAAAAGTCAAAGGTGCAGTTGACTTTTTCATCAAAACCCTAATTGTGGTTCAGATGAAACTGAAACTTGGTGATCAAGCTTCTTGGATCAATCCATTGTTGCAAATGGATCAATGTAGTTTATTAGAGACCCTCAAATCCTCCTTTGAGGTATTGGCTCATGTTTTGTCCCAAAAGTCAACTTAGGGATGAATTAGGTCAAGAAACCCTAATTCCTGATTTTTAGTGAATGCATCCCCTGAGGCTAAATTGACTTGATGATTGGGTCCATGAGGTTCCATGGAGCATATTAGGTTATGACTTGAAGCATTGGATCATGCCCATAGGAAAATTTCCATCTAGAGGCCCTGGTCGACCAAACCCTAATTTGGTGACACTGGCGATCTTAAGGCTTAATCCACCTGGAATGCTGCAACATTGTGCTTGATTCTTGCTGCGGGAGTCCTCTTGATCCATTGTGGATGTTTGAGAGGTTAGACAAGTTGAAGATCATGTCATCCCTTGATTGATCCTTTGTCTAAGGCTTAAAGAGGGCTTGAAACCCTAACTATTATTTGTAGTGAGTGCTCACCCATCTTTGGGGAGACTGATGGTTCATCCATATTGTGATGATGATTTGCACAATGATGGGAAATCTTAGTGGTCAAAATTTGGGGTATGACACCAGCCAACTGGATGGGAAGATCCTCTTGAGAGTGAAAACACTATGGAAGATACAACAGAAGAGTTTGTTTATGACAACTCTGCACGGGAGGAAGACTCCAATGATTCTACTCCGCTAGAAATCAGCGTCATTTCTAAAGACAAACCAAGAAGGAAGATACCAGACTTTGTGATTCATAGAGGAGTTCACCGTAATTGGGTTGTTGTCGATGTCCCGAAAGTCATCTATAAGTCTAAGTAATTACCATCTTTGTTTTAACCTTTCACCTTGCCCAGGCGAAACGGATGTTTTTATAGGGCTCACTTTTCTGTAAATGTCCATCTTCGCTTTGCCCAAAGCGACAGAGTTTTGTTTTATAGGGCTATATTTCAAGAATCGACAAATCATGAATAAATAACGTCATTCTGAATTCCCGCATTTATTGTTGTTTTCATTTTTCGTTTTTCAAAAAATGGTAATCCTAAAAACAGCCCAAAAAACAAGCATTTTTCAGAAAATACACTGCACACACTCTTGCATTCTCTCTGTCTTTGCTAAAAAAACGAATCATAATGTTATGCAGATTGCTTCTTTTAAACCCCATTGAAACATACGATCCAATGCCTTCTCCCAATTTTAAATTCCCGGTATTTGAAGATGAAGAAAAAGAGGACGAAGAAATTCCAGAAGAGATCTACCGACTACTCAGGCAAGCAGAAAGGTCTATTGAGCCTCACAAAGAGCCGTTGGAAACAGTCAATTTAATTTCAGAGGAAGAAAAGAAAGAAGTTAGGATTGGGGCACTACTCAGTCCAACTGTTATAGAAGACTTGATAAAACTTCTCAAAGAGTTTCTCGATGTGTTTGCTTGGTCCTATCAGGACATGCCAGGGTTGGACACCCGCATCTTGGAGCATCACTTACCATTGAAAACAGAATGTCCTAAAGTAAAACAAAGACTGAGGAGAACTCATCCGGATATGGCTATCAAGATCAAGGAGGAAGTGCAGAAACAGATCGACGCATGTTTCCTTGCCAACTCAGAATATCCCCAATGGCTAGCTAACATAGTGCATGTTCCGAAAAAGGACGGAAAGGTCATAATGTGTGTAGACTACAAGGATCTGAACAAAGCAAGTCCAAAGTCGACTTCCCCCTACCACACATCGACATGCTGGTAGAAAGCACAGCAAAATTCAAAGTCTTCTCCTTTATGGATGGATTCTCGGGCTATAATCAAATCAAAATGGCGCCAGAAGATATGGAGAAAACTTTATACATCACCCCATGGGGCACCTTTTGTTACAGGGTAATGTCGTTCGGTTTAAAAAACGTAGGGGCAACCTATCAAAGGGCCATGACAACTCTATTTCACGACATGATGCACAAAGAGATTGAAGTGTACGTCGATGACATGATTGCCAAATCTAAAACAGAAGAAGAGCATGTGACACACCTATCAAAGTAATTCAAGCATTTGAGAAAATACAAACTCCGCTTGAATCCCAATAAGTGCATGTTTGGTGTTTGCTCAGGAAAGCTCTTAGGATTCATCGTCAGCCAGAAAGGAATTGAGGTTGATCCTGACAAGGTCAAGGCCATTCAAGAAATGCCTTCTCCGAAGACTGAAAAATAGGTCAGAGGATTTCTAGGACGTCTGAATTACATCTCAAGGTTCATATCCCTTATGACCGTGACAAGCGTGCCAATCTTCAAACTACTCAAAAAGAATCAAAGTTGCGTATAGACGGAAGACTGCCAAAAGGCTTTCGACAGCATCAAAGAATATATGTTGAATCCACCTATTCTTTCTCCCCCAGTGGAAGGAAGACCACTGATCATCTACCTAACAGTCTTGGAAGACTCTATGGGTTGTGTACTTGGCCAACAAGATGAAACAAAAAGAAAAGAGTCTGTCATTTACTACTTAAGCAAGAAGTTCACTGACTGTGAAACTCAGTACACTATGCTCGAGAAAACTTGTTGCGCTCTGGCTTGGGCAGCTAAACGTCTTCGCCAGTACATGATTTGTCACACTACTTGGTTAATCTCAGAAATGGATCAAATCAAGTATGCCTTTGAAAAGCCTGCTCTCACGGGAAGAATTGTCCATTGGCAAATGTTGTTATCATAATATGACATTGAGTACCATGCTCAAAAAGCCGTCAAAGGAAGTATTTTAGCCTATCATTTAGCTCGTCAACCGATTGACGATCAGGAATTAGTCAGATTTGACTTCCTAGATGAAGATGACATGTACTTGAAAATGAAAGACTGTGATGAACCGCTACCCAGTGAAGGGCCGGAACCAGGTTCCCAATGGGGACTAATATTCAACGGAGCCGTCAACACTTATGGAAACGGAATTGGGGCAATCATCATAACACCTCAGGGTACCCATATTCCTTTCATCGCCCGACTGACGTTCAATGCACAAACAATGAGTCCAAATACGAAGCTTGTATCATGGGTCTTGAAGAAGAAATTGACTTAAGGATAAAGAACATGGATGTGTATGGTGACTCAGCCCTTGTTATCAATCAATTCAAAGGAGAGTGGAATACATACCGATCAGGATTAATTCCTTACAAATATTACGTGAGAAGGTTGTTACCATTCTTCAACAGAATCGAGTTTCATCACATTCCTTGTGAAGAAAATCACATGGCTGATGCACCAGCCACTCTCTCTTCCATAATTAGTGTAGGTCAATGGAACGATGTACCTAAGATTGACATAATGCGCCTTGAAAGGCCCGCCTACATCTTCACAATTGAAGCAGTCATAAACAACAAACCCTGGTATCACGATATCAAGTGCTTCCTTCAAAAACAAGATTACCCACTTGGGGCATCAAGAAAAGATAGGAAGACTCTCAGAAGACTGGCTGGCAACTTCTTATTGAACGGTGATACACTCTATAAGAGAAATTTCGACATGGTTTTGCTCAGATGCATAGACAGACAAGAAGCAAACATGTTGATGAAAGAGATTCATGAAGGCTCCTTTGGCACTCATGCCAATGGAAACTCAATGGCGAGGATAATTCTGAGAGTGGGGTATTATTGGTTGACAATGGAATCCGATTGATACAAGTACATGAGGAGATGTCATAAGTGTCAGATATACGCAGACAAGATCCATGTATCGCCAACGCATCTCAAAGTTCTTTCTTCTCCATGGCCTTTTTCTATATGGGGAATCAACATGATTGGCATGATCGAACCCAAAGCTTTAAACGGACATCGCTTCATTCCATTAGCCATTGAATACTTCACCAAATAGGTCGAAGCAGTATCATACACCAATGTAACCCGACAAGTGGTGGTCCAATTTATCAAAAACAATCTCATCTACCGTTATGGTGTTCCAAGCCAGATCATTACGGATAATAGATCCAACTTGAACAACAAGATGATGAAAGAGTTGTGTGTTGAGTTCAAGATCGAACACCATAACTCATCTCCCTACCGGCCTAAGATGAACAGAGCGGTAGAAGCGGCTAACAAGAACATCAAGAAGATCGTTCCAAAGATGGTTGTAACCTACAAAGACTGGCAGGAGATGCTACCCTTTGCCCTTCATGGTAATCGCACATCTGTTCACACTTCAACAGGGGCAACCCCTTTCTCTCTAGTATATGGAATGGTGGCAGTGCTCCCCATAGAAGTAGAGATACCATCAATCAGGGTATTGATGGAAGCTAAGCTAACAGAAGCTAAATAGTGTCAAAGCAGGCACGATGAACTAAACCTAATCGAAGAAAAGCGAATAATGGCTCTATGCCACGGTCAGCTGTATCAGCAAAGAATGAGGAAAGCGTTTGACAAAAAGGTCCGACCTCGTGTCTTCAGAAAAGGAGATCTTGTGCTCAAGAAGATACAATCATTTCTCACTGATTCCAGGGGCAAATGGACTCCAAATTATGATGGCCCTTACATTGTTAAGAAAGCTTTCTCAGGCGGTGCCTTGAGACTCGCAATCATGGATGGAGAGGAGTTTATCTACCCCACAAATGTTGATGTAGTCAAGAAATACTTCGCCTAAATAAAAAAAATGTCTCGATGGATTGAAAACCCGAGAGGGCGGTCCAGGAAAAAATTAAAGACATGAACAATGATCATCCCGATGGATTAAAAACCTGAAAAGGTAATCCAGGCAAAAGTTAGAGATTCATGGCAAATAACTACGCCCGACAAGGTTAAATCCCCAATGGTAACACCATCCGTCAAAAAAACTTCAGTCAAGGTCACCTTCGACAAAAGCCCAGAATGTCTAGAATTCAAAGTTGGTAGAAGGATAATGGTCGTTATGTTTCAATGTTGCCTCTTTTCCTGTAAATTACCATTTTTCTAAACTTTGTAAATGCTCTATGGGATCACGCGCTTGGCTGATTACCGTTTTATCAATAAAATTTGAGCCCTAGTGCTTTTGTTTGCAATTCTTATTTTATTTTACTTTATAGAATGACATTTTTTAAATATGATCAACGATTCTTGAAAAAAAAATGAATTTAATTTTCAAAATTTTCGTCTGCTTTTAAAAATAAAGATGGCAATTCTTTTTTACTACAGAGCGCAAAACGGAACGTCGATGGCTTCTCCGAAAGTAATTAAACCTCAAAATAAAGGATCAAAGTACTCCTTTTAACCAGTACACCTGAATGAAGGATCAACCATATCAGATATAATATCCCGTCTGATATCCCCGACAGAGTTCTTACCTCTAAAGACTAATTGGTGGTTCTTTTTCCCCCAACAGGGTCTACCTCTCCTAAGCAAGATAAGATTGTTATCTTGAACCGATGGTACTTTTCATCCCCCGCAGTGGCCGAGTATCCAGTTATGTTCATTCACTAGTCTATATGTCGCGTCTGTTTTGTCAGCATAAACATACATACATCATGCATAATTGATTCATATTCATATTCACATTGCATTACTATCGCTTTGGTCATACTCATACCCAAGTGATAAAAGTCCTCTCACCAAAAGTTTTCAGTTCTTTCCTCATCTAGAAATGTATCGTCTGAGTAATCTCTCCCCAGTTTATTTCTAGATTGGAGCCTGTCCTCGACCACTTTGATAACTTGAACCTCTGAAAGGCAAGAAGAGATTCGTCAGACACCTTTGGAACATCACTCTTCACCATTGGAGATGATATTTTTCGCTTTCTCAAATTAAGGAAAATACCCTCAGAGAAAGCCTCGTAACCGAATACTCTCGGCAATACATCAGTTTTTTCCCCAGAAATTCGATGTTAATGAAGTCATCGGCCCCTCAAAAATTGGATCACATCACATGGCATTTCTCCGAAAAGATCTCAAAGAAAAGTATGATGTAATATCCCCAAACACAAAATGGTCTTTCAAGAGACTCGTTTTCCCCAGTAGAGTCAACAAATGGCATCTCCAACAAAGAAGTTTGCACACCTCTACAGCTCAGACAAATGGGTTTCCCCAGCAAGTCTAACATCAAATTTTTCCATCAAATGGCGTCTCCCCAGTATAGCTCGGCAAGAAGTTTGATGAAGACCGCTACACATAGCGTTCCTGGTCGAGGAAGGAACTCGACAAGAAGAAACTAAAACCAGTTCCGTGGCTAAAAACCAGGATCGAGGGGAAGTTTATTTCAGAAGAAACTAAGACCAGTTTCATGGCTGAAGACCAGGATCGAGGGAAAGTTTATTTCAAAAAAAAACTGAGACCAATTCCGTGGTTTAAGACCAGGATCGAGGGGAAGTTTTACCCTTTTCTAAGTAACATTGCTTAGAAAAAGAAGATGGATGGGCAAACTGCTATTCATAACCACAATCAAGTTTCAGGTATTCCGATATTTAATCCTCTTGCATCCTGAATGTCCAAATATCTCTGCCATTCACACCTTCGAGTCCAAGAAGATTAAATAGGGGAATCTGTCATACCCCAAATTTTGACCACCAAGATTTCCCATCATTGTGAAAATCATCACCACAATATGGATGTACCATCATACCTCATCAATCTTCTCAAGGATTATTGAGAATTCACTACAATCAAGAACTAGGGTTTTGAGCCCTCTCAGAGAACTTAGACAAAGGATCAATCAAGGAATGACATGATCTTTAACTTGTCTAACCTCTCAAACACCCATAAAGGATCAAGAGGTCTTCCACATCAAAGATCAAGCACAAGGTTGTAACATTCCAAGTGGATCAAGCCCCAAGATTGCCAGTGTCACCAAATTAGGGTTTTGGTTGACCAAGGCCTCTAGATGGAAATTTGCCTCTAGACATGAGCCAATACTTCAAAACAAGATCCAAAATGCTCCAAGGGACCTCATGGATCCAATCATCAAGTCAAAACAACATCAGCGGGAGCATTAATCAAAAATCAGGAATTAGGGTTTCTTAACCTAATTCACCCCTAAGTTGACTTTTGAGACAAGACATGAACCAAGACCTCAAGACATGATTTGAGGGCCTCAAATACACCACATTGATCCATTTACAACAATGGATTGATCCCAGAAGCTTGATTCACAAGTTTTAATTTCATCTGGACCACAATTAGGGTTTTGAAGAAAAAGTCAACTGTATCTTTGACTTTTGACCAAGACATGCTCCCAAACCTTGGGACATGATTCAAGACACCCTAAAACACATATGGAATCCATCCATTAGGTTTAAATTAGGTCAAGAACTTGATTGCATAGAGGATCACATAGTTTAAAATTCATCTGACAAAAAGTCAACTGTGCCCAAAATCAAGTTTGACTTTTTGGATTTTTTTCACAAATATGGCTCCCCTAAGTCAAAAACAATGCTAATGTATGGTTTTGATCATCATTCATCAAGAAAAATCAAGAAAAATAGGGTTACTTGCAAAAGGGGCAACCTTAAGAAACTTAAATTTTTCTAAGTTATGGAACAAAATGGATTTGGTACCAACTTTGCAAGGTCATAACTCCCAAACCCCAAGGCCTTTTTCTTCCATTGAAAGCTAAAATGAAAGTTCATATGACATACTTCAAAAGTGTCAACTACATCAAATTCTAAATCCTTGTGGATTTTGAGTTATGGATTGATCAAAATCACAAAAATTGAAAATGACCACTTTTTCCAACACTTAGTGAAATTTTCAAGTCAGAATCTGTTTCATTTTTTACCAACTTTGAGGCCATTTTTCACCTTGACCCAAGCTCAACCAGGTCTATTGGTGGACATCAAAGTTAAAGTATGTCATGAGAGCTTTCCAACAAGTACTAGATCATCTCCAAATTTAATTTGAGTAGGGAGTTACAACCCTTGGAACATGGCATCAAAGACTGGTTTCTTCCCAAGGCAGATTATAGGTCATTTGCTCGAATTGGCTAATTTCTGCAATTTAAAGTCTTGTAATCCTTCTAGAAACATTTAAGATCATATCAAAGCAAAAGATCTCTGAGTCACAAGCCTCCCAAGACAAAAGACCATCATGTAGGCATGTGAAATTCAATGTTGCAAATCCAAAACTTTCAAATTTGTCATGAAGTATTCAAAGAGTGCATAGAGCTGGCATGTATCAGTCCACAACATTGGAAATGAGTCAAGATGAACTCAAGCATCAGAGGACCATAGGCCTGCTGCACTGACCCAAGTCAATGGCTAGAGAAGACTTGGATTCCTTTATGCAACCATTGGACAATGAGCTGTACCAATTGCCATTCACTATTCCTTGCAAAACTAGCTTGCTCTACTATAAATAGATCTCATTTGTGATCAGTTTGAGTACACCAAAGCACCACAACTGTTGCTTTCCTCAAAATCACATTCCACAAACTAGATTTTTCTATTTCATGAAGTCACAATCGAGCTTTCAAATTGAGAGTAATTTTATCTCAACCAATTGTCCTAACACTTCCTATACATCATATGCGAGCAAATCAAACACTCTCCACTCACCTGTAACACCAAAACCTCAAAGCTCCAAATCCACTTGAAGCTCATATGCAGCTGAGATGCCATGAAGTGATCCAAACATCTCCAATCAAGTCCAAGCTTCCCAACACACTCTATAAGGTATAGTGAAGTTGTTCAAATCATCACAACACATCTGGAACATCTCCAACTCCAAATTCGAAAGTCTCTTGCACAAGCAAGTTCAAGTAAGCATGAACCTATCAAACTCTCTATTGCATGCATCATAAATTCATTTGCAAGTTACCAACATGTTTCTGGTAGTCTATAGAGTGATACCCCTCAAACAATTGCTATGTATAAATCTTGTTTAAGATTTCATGAGCTTCTTGCAAAAATTAGGGTTCTTGAGTTCATCTTCTGATTTCTCACTCCACACTTAATATAAATGCAATTAATTTATATAGTTGTGATCCTTGATAAAAAACGAACAAGTTTCATGTTTACAAAAGTTATTTTCATTGAGTAATCAGAGAGATATGATGGATTTTACAAATCTGGGGAGGAAGAACACGCGCGGCCAAGAACATGTGTTCTTGGCGCCATATTTTGAATTTTTGATATTTTTATTAATTGATTCAAAAATCAAATTCTCTCTGAATTATAATGTTTTTGAATTGATACTTTTTTTCAAAATTGACAAAAATGTTAAAATATTTTATTCTACAAAAATTTCACAAAAATATTATTTATTTTGTATATTTGATATTTTTGTATAGAATTTATTTTTATTTGTTTTTTAACATTTAAAAATATTTATTTCTCTTGATTTTTCAAATTCCAATGATTTTCAAATCATTCTATGGATATAACATGATTTTTCAAACATTTATCCAAGATCACAACTTATTTTTCACACATGTTTGATAATTTTGATCATTTTAAATGATTTTATTCAAATTAAAATGCTTTTTTTAATTAAATTAGAGTTTTGATTATTTTCACCCTCACAAACATTTTTCAAAATACTTTAAAGCCTCTAATAGAGTGTAAGACCCATCCCTTGTCACACACAAACTTTTTGGGCCTCAATCATTATTTAAGACCCGATATGATTTTCAAAACGACGGTGCGATCACTGTTTTTCATTTGGGCCTCTCCCTGAGTTATAAGTCCCGTTCTCTTTTCTTTCTAAACATTTTGGGCCTCTTGATAGAGTGTAAGTCCCATCCCTTTGTAAATAAACCATTTTGGGCCTCAGTTATTGTATAAGTCCCGATACATTTAAAAAAATCTTGGCGCGATCGCCGTTTTCAAAACAATTTTCATCTGGGCCTTCCCTTGTGTTGTAAGCCCCATATTTCTTCTTCTCAATCACTTTTGGGCCTCTAATAGAGTTTAAGACCCATCCTTTTTGTAAACACAATAATTTGGGCCTCAGTCACTGTATAAGTCCCTATGTGGTTTTAAAAACTACGACGCGATCGTCGCCTTTTCAAAAGAACTCATTTGGGCCTCTCCTTGAGTATAAGCCCCAAAATTCCTTTTAAAACAACTTTCTTTTTTATCAAAAATTCAAATTAAACGTATCCTCAAAACTTTCTTCAATTTCTTGAATAACTAACGATACAGCTGTAGTTGCTATGCTTGGGCTTGCTCAACTGTAAGTTCCACTAACTTTTTAATATACGCTTGTTTATATATTTCATCTGTATATGCTTGTATATACTTGCTTAGAGTTTTCCCAAGCAATTAGGTCTAGATCTAGGTCAAACCAGTGGTTACTCTTTCAATACAGTCAAAACTAGTTCCCTATAGGAAATTCTAGATACAGTCTTGCCTCCTTTTGGGCTTATACTATATGGAATAGAGAAAGGCATTATTCCCGGTGAAACTTTTCTCAAGACTGTCAAAACTTAGAAATATTTGTACAAGAAATTCATTTCCCTAAAGAGGACTAATTCCCGGTGAAACCTCTTTTGAATTTCTTCAAACCCTAGAACTGTTCACTAAGGAAAGGATTATTCCTGGTGAAACCTTTCTTGAACTTTATTAGGTTTGGACCCACAGGCTTCCTAAAAGCATCCGCAGCCTCCTCTTGGGCTTAGTACAAGGACCCTCAGGCTTCTTAGAAGTTCCCAGCCTCCTCTTGGGCTTAGTACAAGGACCCAAAGACCTCCTACAGGTATAGGACAGAACTTAGTCATCTCTACTAGTTCAATCTTCCAGAGAGTCAGAATTCCAAAATATCAGACCAGTTTAGGGTTGATTCTCATCCCTGAAAACATCATCCTCCTCTTGGGCATCATACAAAGATCATTCTCCAACTAAGATCAATCTCTTCATACCAGTAGACTTGCAAAGTCTCATCTCCTCTTGGATATCAAAGAAACCCTCAAGTTTCCTAATAGCACAGGAAAAACCCTGATCATTTCATCAATCACTAGCAGAGTTTGAAACCTCCCTAGGTTAAAACTCAATCTTTAAACTTTCATTCTAAATTCGCCAGCTAAGGTCAAATTACTACCAATAAACCCTCAAAAAAATCAGAACCTCAAGGCATCTGATATTTCAACTTTTCTACACTCAGCAAGAGTTGACTCCCCAATATATATCTGTCTCTGGATCTCAATAATCCTCAGCAGAAGCTAGACTCCTCTTAGGCTTCATATAAGAAATTCCCCAATCAGCCTCCTCTTAGGATTTGTATAATGATTTTTCCTCATCAAAGTTAGTCTCAATCTTAGGATTTAAAGATCATATTCTCCAGCTGAGTCAATCAACCTTTTAGTCTCAATCTTGGGCTTTGTACAAGACAGATAAAACGTCTCCCCAGTGGAGTCATTTCTTTTAGCCTCAATCTTGGGCTTTGTACAAGACAGACAAAACTTTTCCCAAAAGAGTCAATCTCCTTTCATCCTCAATCTTGGGCTTTATACAAGACAGATATAAAACTCCCTAGTAGAGTCAACCTTTTAGCTTCAACCTTGGGCTTTGATCAAGGCACACAAAAATCAACACCCCTCAATGAAAATCAAGAGACATTTCTCTGTACATCACACATCAAAACAGACAATCAAAACAGACCCTAATTTCAAATAACTGTTGTAAGTGGCACACTTGTTGATTCAAAATCCAAGTTGTGGTCCCTGTTTTATCCTGGTAAACTTCCTCTTTCGTGTAATTGTTGTAAGTGGCAAGCCTCTGGATTATTTACATCCAAGCAAATGTCCCACTCTTCGCATGAAAGACTCCTAAGGAAAAATAGCATTGCTCTACACTGAGTTAAAGTATCTTCCTTCAGGACATCACCCTTATAAAGGAAATTATGGCATTGTTGGGTTCCATATACTCCAGTTAAAGTAATTCCCCTTTATAACCAATCCTTCAACCACTGTGATGTACAGGAAGATATATCCCTTTAGAGATGACAAATTCTCTCTCAGTCAAACCTTTAGCTTCAATCTTGGGCTTTGAACAAGACACAAATACTCATCTAGCTTTAATCTTGGACTTTGAACAAGACACCAAACATCTTTCCTCCCATAGAATAGGAGGAACTACGATTTCTCTGATTTCCCTATTATCTTTACGGGAATACGTAGGCATAAGATTGTGAAATCTTAGCGAGCACATATATTAAAAACTATAGGTCCAGTACCTTACCAAAAACAATGGAAAAACCAAAAAAAAAATCACTCTCTCAACATTCCCAACCTATAACATTAAACACCAGAAAGTATTTGAATATGCCAAACAAGATCTGTGGATAACCATATATACACTGGGTAATTGACAACTTCCCTTTGTATAACGTGACCTCGGACCCCCCAATCTCTTAGCATTTGTTAAAGAAAACATTTGCGTGCAAGGTTGGTTTTAGATAGCTTCCTTTTCCTTTCTAGCTTCATAGGATAAATAAGAAATCAGAAAGTAGCACCCAATTCCAACTATTCTGGTAAGGTGGTCGCGTCGCCGACAAAAATCACACGCTACAGAAGAATGGCGACCCTGCTGGGGAGTCTTTAGGATTAAAGTTCCTAAGAGGTCTAGGCTTTGTTTAGCATTTTCTATACCTTCTACTATTATATATATATATATATATATATATATATATATATATATATATATATATATATATATATATATATATATATATATATATATATTTACTGTTATACTACTTGATACCCGTGTTTTATTTTCTGCCAACTGGGCATGCGATTAATACGCGTGTGGAAAGTTTGAGAGAACATTAAGATAATTGGTGGCATATCCAAGAAACTCTTATAGGGAGTGAATCCCGACCAAGCTAACTTGGCAGTCCACCGAATCAGTCGAGGTACCCGTGCGGAAGTATCGATGTTGAATGACAGATTATCGTGAAAGCATTGTCTTTCCCAGGATATTAACCACATAGCCATTTGGTAGTGCGGTGACTATCGGGAATAGTTGATACACGATACTACACTCAAATGAGATTCATCCTAGGATATTACAGCTCACTCGAGTGAATCAGCTTGTTGTTGATATCCCTAGGAGGGGTCAATGACTTTGGGAACCTTAGAACCCGTTCTACAGGTACAAATAAATTGACCAAAATAGTACAACCTTTTGGGATGGGTAGAGCCATGACTTCATGCTCGTGACGTTGAACCTTTGAACCCATGTTTTCAAATGTTTTTGTGTGCTGCATTCATGCATTCATTAAAAAACTCTTTTCGAACATGAAAAAACCTTTTTTTCCAAAAAAAAAACTAAAACAATAATTGTAAGTCTCCTTCTGTATGGATTTGATGTTGTGTGGTAGACATAGGTACTTGTACATATTCAGAAACTCGTAGGTAATGAATCGTATATTATTCTTGGATGAAGCTTTGAAGCAAATCCAAGTTAACTTGTTAGTCAAGGATGCTTGACTGAAATTTGTATTGGAAGGGGTGTCTTTCAATAGGGATGATACAGTTATGGTGTAGTAACTATTAGATTATCACAGGTTGTGATTTAGGGAGTGAGATGGGTTTCTCGTATCATTTATATGTGACTTCTAATGATAAAGTCTTCATTGGGTAGTGATAGGTAAACGTGGGTGTTTACTATAAACCTTAGGTTGTTTAAATAAAACTATACTACTGATAGTGGATTCTTCTTCCTAGATTGGTATCCCCCAAATGTAGGTGAGTTGCACCGAACTGGGTCATCATATTTTGTGTTGTTTATCATTCTGCAATTTACAGTTCAGTATTGATTAACATGTTGGAACAGATGTCGAAACATCTGTGGTTCTATAGCTACTGATATTCTGGATATCAGTTTGCAGTTCTGTTCTTAGTTTAAATGATTAAGTAGAATAATGTCTTGACATGTGTTAGGACATCTGTTGTCTGTTATGCCAGAATTTCAATTGGTATCAGAGCAGGCATCCTGTCTATTTTTGGATGAGATCTTTGGGAGATACTTTCTGACATTTAAACAAGGAGGAGTTTTAAAGATCAGATCAACCAACTCAGACATACTCAAGGGTATTAATGGATGGGATAGATGTTCTGGATCGAAGGTAACAACCCGATGGTTGTTCATGCTGCTGAGGAGGTTCTACAACAACTGCAGGAGAAGTGGCTAGCTCTCTTGTTGGGGTGTCTTATAAGATGTTTTGACATCTTATTTGGGTAAGCTGAATTTGTTCCTTGGTGGTTCCGCTGCTTATGTTTCTGATGGAAGAGCTCTGGAATTTATGGGGTTTTGGAGTTGTTACTAAAGACAGATGGTGGAAGATCTCAATTGTCGGCCTCTATATTTAAAGATATCTACATCTTTTTATTCCAAAGTCGGGAGCGATGGAGTGGAGAGAGTTGTTGGTAGATGTCTAGTATAGTGACTTGGTACGTGGAAGCTTGGTTCCATTGTGCAGCTTGAAGTCAGTTAAAGAGAATGGGAGTTGAGATTAGGTTTATCAAGTTCATGCTCTAGGAATTTGATAAATTATTGATTGGCTAAGTTGTCAAAGATACTTGAGAATACTCTCAAGTCCACTCATAAAGGCATCTTAGTCGTGCATCTAGAGTCTTCTAGTTATTCTTCTGACTAGAAGGTGTTTCTATGAAACATAAATCTGAAGAAAGTGTAGGTGATTTATTTTCACCATCCAAAAGTGAAAGGAAGGATTCATCTCTCTTAATCCTAAGGATGAATCCAATCTAAATGGAGTTTTTATAACTGTTGAGGTAAATAGGGTTCGTTTAGAGAGAATCTTAATTACTTGAGTCAAGGGTGGCAGCCTTGGTATCTCAACAATTTGTTTGTCAAAGAAGATACTTACAAAAGATTGAAAAATTGATAAGTGTTCATGAAGTGATCTGGTGGAGTGTGGCTTCAACAGTGAAACAGGATTATTGAACAAGGATTTAAGATCACTTGCTATTTGTGTTGCTCACAAAAATTTGATTGATTATTCTTATATGAGTAGTTCAAGATTACTATGTTCAACACGATGTTGAAACATCTCTTCATCTGGGTTGTGCAGAATCATGGGAGGGGTATTGCATAAGCTTTTGGATTTTTTGTGGTGTTGACCTAAGAATTCGCTTTAGTTGGTGTGGCAGAAGCATCTGATCTCTGGAGAGTTTCCAGGAATTCGCTTTGGTTGTCTTGAAATAGCAATGTTATGTGTATGGCTGATGTGTACAACATGTTTCATAGCTTGGTAACAATAACAACAAGGTTATGGTGATGAATTTGGCAAGACATAACTCACTAATTAATGGATACAAATGATTAATCTTGGGCTCTTTGGAAAGAGAAGATAAAGGAGAACAATATTGGTGATGAAAACAATCCCAATAGGATCCTTTATGAGGTCTAAAAATGATCATGAAAACACTTGGTCCCAACTGACTTGGCATGCCACCTTGACTTGCTCGTGCCCAGCCCATATGCATGCGAATGACTCAGGTTGAGGCCCCTACTTTGACTCACCATATCTCCCAAATGGTTGATCATATGAAAAATTCCTCAACATCAAAGTTGTAGAGGAGATTGAGAGGAACAAAACTCATGTTGAACATTTTTTCATTTGAAGTCTCCCTCATAGAGATACTTGGCCATGAACTTGAACACTGCATGCACACAAAGTGTGATGATTTTACTCCGAGCCAGCTTGCCCATGACTTGCCTGCCTGGCCCAAAATGCCTTGAAAACCCTTAACTTTAATCAATCATAACTCCTTCAATTTTGATCCAATGGAGGAGTTCTTGCTATGGTTTTGAAGCTTAGAATGTGAACTTTCATTAGGCCTCTTGAAATTTTCAATTTAGTACCTGCATCATAGAGAAAGAGAGCTACAAAGATGGTCCTTCACCTTGCCAAAACTTACTAAATTTAGAAACCCTAGTTTCTATTTTTAGCAACTTTTCATATCTTTTGGTTTCTTGTGAATCTCTTGACATTTCTTGATCAAATATTCATCAATGGACATATTTGAGATGAGGAACATGAATTTGACCTCAAAAAGTCAGGAGTTGACTTTTTCCTCTGCCCAGTTGACTTTTTCCCAATTCTCCTGATTTTGAATCTTCTGATCAATTGAAGATCTTTTGAAATGAACCAATGGACAATACTCCATCCTTGGACAATTGAGAGCATATAGAAAACATTGAGATCAAGCCTTGGCTCAAAAAAAATACTTGCACTGACTTTTCACCAAAACCCTAATTTTGCACTGGTTAGGAGAATGTGCTCCACTTGAAATCTTCTTGCCAATTGTAATCCTTTGAAGAGGTGATGGAAATTATAAGATACCTTAAGGCTCAAGGCTCCTTTGTGGCTCAATTATTGATAGCATCAAGAACTTTTTCTCTTGGACAATGTGCATGATCTTTGCTTGAAGTTCTGGGAAACATCTTCTTCCCTTGAGTTGGCTCATATACCTTGATCCCATGCAAAGAACCGATGATATGCAAAGATGATAATGCAAGAATGAAATGAAACATAAGCCAGTTAGAGGTTAGAAAAAGAGAGGGTAAATTTTGGGGTGCTACAGTGTTGTGGCACATCAGCTTAAGATAAGTTGATCTACAGGAGAATGGATGTTATGGATGCTTCAAAAAGGTTTATCTCATGCAGTTTGCGGGAGTTGTGGATGGAGAAGATGTTACATGTCTAAGGCTTGGTGGATCAAATATGTCTTGCTATGGAGCAAGTAGTTCATGTAACTTGAAGATCAGATTTCATTGGTGAATCAGTGTATCTTGTGGGAGTTTTGAAAAAGGGGTGTCTTGGAACAAATTACTCTTGGGCAGAAGGCTGATTGGTTGAAAACATAAGGAGGTATTGACTCTTTTTTATCTTGGAGCTTATGGCAGAAGTTCTCATTTTATGGAAGATTACTTCTTTTGGTGGTTTAGAGTTTATTTCTCTCTTTGGTTACTGGAGTTCTTATTGATCAAGTAGGTGGCACAATTTTGTTAGAAGATCTTCAGATTGGATTATTATGCAGATAGTAAGTCCAGTGGTGGAACATATCTAGAACCATGTTGGTTGGTGTCTATGATATGTGAAGGATGTCCTAACTGATGCTAGAACATCTTCTGGGTTGGTTATCCTTGGAGTAGGATGCTAAGTTCTGAGTGTGGAACTTGACACTCACATCTTGTCTAAGAGGTATTTATCTTTTCATACGGGAGAATGATGGGTAAAGGATTGTCTTTGAAGTCTGATGTGAATAGGACATGCTAGAAGTGGATCATTTTGGTGCTTGTGGAGCAAATGGGCTGAGGATTTCTGTAGCATGTGTTTGATGTTCTTCAATTGTGAAGAATATCTGGGCGAGCTAGCAAACTAAGGGGGCATGTGTGTCTCTTTGAGGAATGTGAACTATTCCAGATTCAATTGGGTTGTATCTCAGGGAACAAGGAGATCTATACATGAGAATTCAAGAGGAATTCGTGTTGTGTAAAGATGGTTTCTGGATGAGAGGTGTCAATGGAGCTTTGGTCTCAATCCAAGAGTTTTTTAGTTATGGTACAAGGATGCGTTCCTGGTGCTCTCACTATATGATCATGAAGTTGCCATGGGATATCATGTGGTGATTTTGGGTGGTTCTTGCTGAAGAAGCATCTGTTGAGAAAGATAGGGGAGAACTTCTATCTGATTAATGTACTGGTGTGGTACATGGTTTGCTTGAGGGTCAAGCATTAGGTGAATGCGTTCAGCAGGTGTGTTGAACATATGTTGTGCTCTTGAAGACATGAAGATGCGTCTTATGTTTTCCATTCATTTAGGGTGTTCTTCTTGCAAAGGAGCACTGGTTATCTATAACAGGGGGAGTTAGACTTCAGTTGTGGATATTTGGCTGTAGTGGTGCAGATTGTTTATCAAGATTGTTTGTGGTTTCAAACAGTTTGTGATAGATTGCCTCAAGTGAGGATGATATATCAGACAAGATGTCGTGACATTTCCTTACTGGTATAAGTTCTATGTGAACTTATCAGGCTGTTCTGATTCTGTCATTGGTGTAAATAGTTTGAATTAGAAGTAGTATAAGTATCTTTAGAGTTGTTGTTGCTAACTAAAAGATGTTTGAAGAAATGTCTTAACATCTTGGTCAGTTAATCTTGGTCTTGTGGTTGAAAAGGATTAAATAGATGCTACAAGAGGGACTATACAAAGTCTGACAAGATGTCAGAACATTTGTTAGGATGTATGGCTGTCGACTTAATGGCTTTGGACGGTGGAGAATTTGTGTCTTAGGGAATGCGTGTTAAACATGTGTTTCGGAGAATGCGCATTCTTTGAATGGTCCTTGTTAAAAGGAAGACATAGTCAAATACGGTTTGGCCGGTACACTTTTGTCTCTGAAGATACAAAATGTCATTTAATGCTCACATTGAATGGACATGTGTTACTTCCAATGGTTTGTTACATCCTAAGAGAAACGCTCTTGTATATAAAGGGTGTTCTAGTAGTCATCTTGTCGCAGGTTGTCTTTTCTATTGTACTGAGTTCTCATGGGGTTTGTTTGTTTGTGGGTTTCCTCGGTTTGGGTATGGGTCTGTGTTGGACATGTTTGTCAATTTTTGGCTAAAAAGAGGGAGAAAAGTACAAGGGTTGAGTCTGTCCTTACAGTTGGTTTGCAAGGTTGTTGGTCAGAATGTTATGACATTCTGACTGAGTTTCAAGTTTCCTATATGTTCTAAGTCATTTCTTCGTGTCCTCTGATCTGAGTTATGAACACAATCGTGCCCTGTGTTCTGAGTTACCCAGGTTGGTGTTTGGTTGCTTTAGTAGCAAAATTCTTCCCCCTAGGTGAGGAAGTATAGATTCATGGGGAAAGGGAGAATGAATGTCATCCTCTTCCTCATGTACACCAACATGATTGGAGTCACATCATTATTCGAATCATAACCGCCACTCAGGGTGAAGAGACTTAAGGAGCACACTGGGTTTATTGTCCAAATGAAGTTTTAGCCAAACTTTGTCAAAAGGGGGAGATTGAAAGCTCCTGAGGTTTGACAAAATTTTGGTTAAAACTTAATGAAGAATGCTGCAGACAAAGATGTCGAATACAATGTCCTAACATTCTGACTCGACAAATATAACAGGTTCAAAATCTGGTTCAAGAATCAAGGAATGATTGCAGCAGTGGATCAAGGGATCAATAAATAGAAGATTCAAAGCCCAATGCAGCAGAAGACTATAAAAGAAGACCAAGACCTAGGCAGAAAGGGAGAGAGGATGACATAGACTTAGGAATCCTATTTTGTAAAGTAGGGTTTAGGGTTTGAGAGTCGTGGGTTTCTCTTGTAAGTCTCCCTCTGTATCGATTTGATGCAGTGTGGTAGACATAGGTACTTGTACAGATTCAGAAACCCGTAGGTAATGAATCGTGTATTGTTCTTGGATGAAGCTTTGAAGCAAATCCAAGCTAACTTGTTAGTCCAGGATGCTTGACTGAACTTTGTATTGGAAGGGGTGTCTTTCAATATGGATGATACAATTATGGTGTAATAATTGTTAGATAATCACAGGTTGTGATTTAGGGAGTGAGATGGGTTTCTCTTATCATTTAGATGTGATTTTTAATGATACAGTCTTCATTGGGTAGTGATAGGTAAACGTGCGTGTTTACTGTAAACCTTAGGTTGTTTACATAAAACTATACTACTGATAGTGGATTCTTCTTCCTGGATTAGAATCTCCCAGGTGTAGATGAGCTGCACCGAACTGGGTCATCATATTTTGTGTTGTTTATCATTCTGTAATTTACAATTCAGTATTGATTAACATGTTGGAACAGATGTCGAAACATCTGTGGTTCTGCAGCTACTGCTTTTCTGGATATCAGTTTGCAGTTTTGTTCTTGGTTTAAATGATTATGCAGAACAATGCCTTGACATGTGTTAGGACATCTGCTCTCTGCTATGCCAGAATTTCAGTAACACGGGTTAAAACATCAAAATTAACTTGAATACTCTGCAGCGGAAAACTTCATAAGCATCATAATTTTCAAAACAATCCAAAGGTTTTAACATCGAAACTCAAAACATCATAATATCATCAAATAAAGGAACACCATGGTTCGACTCAAACGTCTTGACCCGATGTTACATATCAGAGCAAGACCCTCTAATCGACCAAAATGATCAAAATACTATGAGTCAAAATCTTCATGCACCGAAAGCTAATCTTGATCACCTGCACATTACCCACGTGGAGGTAACATTCAAACAAGCAGGGTGAGTAATCATAAACCATTATACAAGATATAAGATAAGAAATAATAAGGTAGAATGCATCATAATAATCTTCCCCAATATACATCATGAAAATCATGTCATCAACGTCATTCATTCACAATCATGCAATGCCACATAATATGAAATTCACAACACAGACTCATGCATGTGGTACCAATTCGTCATATTTGATGGACATGGAGCCATCACCCTCCAAAGATCCCCTATATAAAATCCAGAACCTCACTTTTCACACTCTCCCTTCGTTGCTATCTTTGCCCGACGAAGCAGCTTGCTCGCATGGTCTTTGCCCAGCGAAGCAAGGCAGAATCCCACTCTATCATACAAAAACTAGCAGCACCCCTTTTCCACCTTCCCTTCATTCCCACTTTCGCCCCGTAAGGTTAGGGAGAATTCGCTTCGCCCGGCGAGATGGGAATTTCGCCTGGCAAATCCTTGCGAACCTGCAACTTTCAGTTATGATTCTGCATTATCTCAGACCCTAAGAGGTCTACGATTCCAACACTAAACCAACCATTTTTCATCAGAATTCATTATAGAACAACACCACAACCACAAAACATCAAGATAGGTTTATTCCTAACATCAAATATGTCCCAAAAACCCCAATTCCGACATGCACTCATCAAATTTACCCAGAATCCAATACCTACATGTTTCTACACCTATATCAAATATAATGATAAAATATTTCTCCTTATACCTTAGAAAATCGCTTCAGAATTCTCCGCTCTGAATTCTTCTAAAACCTCTCTGAGCCCTAGCCTCCTTCTCCTTTTCCTCGTGTTTTTCCCAAAATTTGATCGTATCAAGAATGACTTCTCACTCTCTCTCTTTTCCCCTTTTAGTCACTATTACCCTTTGGACCCTTAATATGATTTTCCAATATTGTCCTCAATTATTCTCGCACAATTACCACTTAGCCCTTCTTTTTATTTTAAAATAATAATAATAATTTAAATAACATTGTCACACTATTCCATTATTATTATTATCGAAATAATCTCAAATAAATCATATACTCCTAACATCATCAACACACCCTTAACATCGTCAATACCCGCACAACATAAATCATCATACATCACAATAATTCACCAAAAATTCACCAAAGTATGAATATTTCAAATAAACCAATTAAATAAATATTCTACTGATTTCAGGGTGTTACAACTCTCTCCCACTTAAAGAATTTTCGTCCTCGAAAATTACCTGAAGGAAACAGAGTCGGATACGACTCCCTCATCTGATATTTCACGTTCCCAAGTCCAACTTTCACCAGCTGGTCCACCCCATAACACCTTCACCAAAGATATATCTTTACCCTGTAGTTGCTTCATTTCTCTTCCATCTATCAGCACAGATAAGGCTTCAACGGTTAGATTATCTCTCACCTATACTTCATCCATCTGAATCACATGCGATGGATCCGGAATGTACTTCCTCAACTGAGACACATGGAACACATCATGTAAATTTTCAAGCGACAACGGTAAAGCAATATGATAGGCAACCTCCCCTATCCTCTGTAAAATCTGATACGGACCAATAAAATGTGGAGTGAGCTTCCTAGACTTCAAAGCTCTTCCCACACCAGTCACCGGCATAACCCTAAAAAACACGTGATCTCTCTCTTGGAATTCGAGTACCTTCGTTCTCTTATCATGGTAGCTCTTCTGACGACTCTGCGAAGCTTTCATCCTTTCTTGTATCATCTTAATCTTTTCAGTCGTCTCCTGCACAATTTCAAGTCCGAGTACTGCACTTTCGCCCGATTCATACCAACACAATGGAGTTCTACTCCTCCTTCCATACAAAGCTTCATACAGAGCCATCCTAATACTAGCATGGAAACTATTGTTGTATGTGAACTCAATCAACGATAAATGGCTATCCCAAGATCCTCCTTGATCCACTACACAAGCCCTCAGCAAATCCTCCAAAGACTGGATAGTCCTCTCTATCTGGCCATCTGTCTGTGGATGATATGCTGAACTCATCCTTAACTTAGTACCCAAAGCATCCTGTAAATGTTTCCAGAACCTCGACGTAAATCTCGGGTCTCTGTCTGACACAATACTCAAAGGTATCCCATGCAACATCACAATCTCCTCAATGTACATCTCAGCCAACTTCTGTATAAAATGGTTAATCTTCATCGGTAAGAAATGAGCCGATTTAGTCAACCGTCTACAATCACCCAAATAGAAACATTCCATTCTCATCTTAATTTTTGGAACATCTGGGACACATATTCTGTCTCTGAACCTCATCACACCATTCTCATCAATCCGGAATTCACCTTCGTTACCCAGGTTAATTAAAACTGACTGATTAACCAGCTTCACATCAGATTGATGTCCCACTCTGATCTCTTCCAGAATACCACTATTCAACTTCAACATACCCAACTTCACGCTGTTAGGAGTCTCTTCACATACCAAACTCAAATCTTGGAATTGCTCAATTAATTCCAACTCCCTCACCATAAGCATGGACATATGCAATGACTTCCTGCTCAATGCATCGGCCACCACATTTTCCTTACCAGGATGGTAATTCAAATAGAAATCATAGTCTTTCAACAATTCCATCCACCTCCTCTGCCTCATGTTCAACTCTTTCTGATCGAATAAGTACTTCAAACTGTTATGATCGCTAAACACTTCAAATTTAGAGCCAAAAAGGTAATGTCTCCAAATTTTCAACACGAACACCATAGCTGCCAATTCTAAGTCATGCGTAGGATAATTCCTCTCATGAACTCTCAATTGTCTTGAAGTATAAGCAACAACTTGTCCATTCTGCATCATCACACCACCAAGACCCCTCTTCGAGGCATCACAATACACCACAAATGATTCATTCAGATTAGGCAGAATCAAAACTAGAGCGATCGTCAATTTCTTCTCCAATTCCACAAAGCTCTCTTCACATACAACATTCTACACATAAGCCTGACCCTTACGAGTCAAATACGTCTACGGTAACGCAAATCTAGAAAAACCTTCTATGAACTTGCGATAGTAACCTGCCAACCCCAGAAAACTTCATATCTCAATAGCAGACTTTGGAGTCTCCTGCTGTGGTACAACATCGATCTTAGAAGGATCAACAGCAATTCCACCACTCAAAATCACATGGCTAAGAAAACCCACCTCTTTCAACCAAAACTCACACTTCGATAGTTTTGCATACAACTTCTTCTTTTTCAATACTTGCAACACAATCCTCAAATGATCAGTGTGCTCTTCTTCAGATTTAGAGTATATCAGGATATCATCAATGAAAACCACCACAAACTTATTCAAATACTCATGGAAAATATGATTCATATATTCCATGAACACACCAGGTGCATTGGATACACCAAACGACATCATAGTATATTCCTAGTGACCATACCTCGTCCTGAAAGCTGTCTTCGGAATATCATCTGGTTTAACACGAATATGATGATAACTAGACCTCAAATCGATCTTTCTAAATAAACAAGCGCTTACTAGCCGATCCTTCAAATTGTCGGTTCTCGGAAGTGGATATTTATTCTTATTAGTCACTCTATCCAACTACCTATAATCATCACACAACTTCATACCATCGTCTTTCTTCTTATCTAACACACAGGGACACCCTATGGAGAAACACTCGGTCAAATAACTTCTTCTCAAGCGATTCTTCCAATTGTTTCTTCAATTCACCTAACTCATAAACATACATTTTGTATGGAGTCACTGACATCGAACTTGTATCAAGTACTAGGTCGATAGTAATTTCCACTCCACAATATACTGGTAAATCACTGATATCATATGGGAACACATCCAAAGAGTCACACACCATAGGTTGATCACCAACCACTGCATTTCCTTATGACTTCAGAGAAGCAAACATCTTAAAAACCTTTGTACCATCTTACACAGACTTATCCACTTGCTTAACAGAACAAACAACTCTTCACCTTCGTCAAAATTAGATTCATGCTCCGGGGGCAAGTCGCAAATATCTTCAAGAAAACATCAAGAATTATACACCATTGGCATATCACTAGCTATCACACTGTTCTCTATCCCCTGAGAAGCAAACATCAACAATACCTGGTCATTCTCCCTCAAGAAATTCCAACTTGGCCGACGGGTAAGAAACTCGAATTCGCCTCATCTTCAAATATAATAATCTGCATCGACTCATTAAAAAAATTTGTAAGCACCTGGCTTAACCCCAAACAATTCGAAGTACACACCATCTAAGCTGGAAAGACACATCTATTCCATTCAACATGATCCCGTCTACTATCAACAAGAGATTAAGGGTGATCAGTTCTTCAATTTGTTAATAGATAGCCGATAATCATGATGGGGCATAAACCGTATTTACCAAACTACAATAGTGTTTCCTTGCCTCTTATGCACGAAGCTACCTAAGGCACAAATTCTTAGTTTCCATAAGCCTTATCTCCGTATTTCCTTCAGTTTCGGAAACAACACAACTCCCACAATGCTCACACCCTTGCAATTAGCGGCACACCGATTTAATATTCCACAACGAAAACATCTCAGAGAAGGAAAAGCTTATCCCCCACTTGTTTCAAACCAACTCCTACAGACAACGGTTAGAAAACAAGCAAGTACCGATAGTGTTTCACACACATGTCGCGTACTAAGGAACAAACAACATTAGACAACCTGGTCGGATGGACCGACTTGCTCTGATACCACTAATGTAACACCCTTCTACCCAACGGACATTCACGAATAAAATAACATTAATTATCAGAGTAAATTAACCACAAGGGTGCCACATTTCGTCATAACATCATAATAGCATTACCCTGCTTTGTAACAAGGGTTAAAACATCAAATCTACCTTGAATACTACACAGCGAAAAACTTCATAAGCATCATAATTTTCAAAACAATCCAAAGGTTTTAACATCGAAAATTAAAACATCATAATATCATCAAATAAAGGAACACCATGGTTCGACTCAAACATCCCGACCCGATGTTACATATCAGAGCAAGACCCTCTAATCGACCAAAATGATCAAAATACTTCGAGTCAAAATCTTCATGCACCGAAAGATAATCCTGATCACCTGCACGTTGCCCACGTGGAGGCAACATTCAAACAGGTAAGGTGAGTAATCATAAACCATTATACAAGATATAAGATAAGAAATAATAAGGTAGCATGCATCATAATAAAACAACATCGTCATTATACATCATAAAAATCATGTCATCAACGTCATTCATTCACAATCATGCAATGCCACATAATATGAAATGCACAACACAGACTCATGCATGTGGTACCAATTCATCATATTTGATGGACACTGGGCCATCACCCTCCAAAGTTCCCCACCAATAGGATCGTTTCTACACAAGAACCAGAGCAACGTCTTACACTCCAATCCACACAATGGGATTGAAGCCACCACTAGACTAAAGTCCTAAAACCGTAACTGGACCGAAGTCCTAGGATGCTATAAATGCATGATGCAAACTTCATAAATCGTCATCGTCACAAAATCGTCAATTGCATCATCATTCATAAACTCTCATCAAACATCATGGTAACACGTCATTAACATACATCAAAAACCGACATAAATCATCATGTTATCACATTATTATCATGCATCAAAAGTCATCATAATACATCCCACTTCATCTCATATTACTCATCAAAACACAACACATTAATTACATAAAGGCCTACGAACAACAAGGCACAGGCAGCACAATAGTAGAAAAGAAAATCAAAATAAACAAAATTATTGCTCCTGCTCGCCTAAAGCTCGCCTGGCGAAGCAGCGCGCTCGCCTGGGTTCGCTTGGCGAAGCAGGGGCGAAACAAATTCCCACATACAAAATCTAGAACCTCACTTTTCACACCCTCCCTTTGATGCTATCTTTTCCCGACGAAGCAGCTCGCTCGCCTGGTCTTCACCCGCCGAAGTAGGGGTGAATCTCATAATATCATACAAAAACCAGCAGCACCCCTTTTCCACCTTCACTTCGCTCCCACTTTCTCCCAGCGAGGTTGGGGCTAATTCGCTTCGCCCGACGAGACGAGAATTTCGCCCGGCGAATCCTTGCAAACCTACAACTTTCAGTTGCGATTCTGCACTATCTCAGACCCTAAGAGATTTGTGATTCCAGCAATAAACCAACCATTTTTCATCAGAATTCACCATAGAACAACACAGCAACCACAAAACATCAAGATAGGTTTATTCCTAAGATTAAATACATTACAAAAACCCCAATTCCGACATGCACTCATCAAATTTACCCGGAACCCAATACCTAAATGTTTCTACACCTATATCAAATATAATGATAAAATATTTCTCCCCATACCTTAGAAAACCGCTTCAAAATTCTCTTCTCTGAATTCTTCCGAAACCTCTATGAGCCATATCCTCCTTCTCCTTTTCCTCAGAGTTTTTCCCAAAATTTGACCGTATCAAGAATGACTTCTCACTCTCTCTCTTTTCCCCTTTTAGTCACTATTACCCTTTGGACCCTTAATATGATTTTCCAACATTGTCCTTACTTATTCTCGCACAATTACCACTTAGACCTTCCTTTTATTTTAAAATAATAATAATAATTTAAATAACATTGTCACATTATTCAATTATTATTATTATCGAAATAATCCCTAATAAATCATATACTCCTAACATCATCAACACACCCTTAACATCCTTAATACCCCACAACATAAATCATCAGACATCACAATAATTCACCAAAAATTCACCAAAATATGAATATTTAAAATAAACCAATTAAATAAATATTCTACTGATTTTGGGGTATTACAGAGCTAGTATTCCTTCTCACATTCATGAGTATATTTTAAGTGGTATTGATGATTTATACGTGGCTAGACACTGTGTGCGAAAGAGAAGGAGAGTTGCAGCTGAGGCTTCAGGTTCTGGTGCTAGTTCTAGTTCTGGAAATGTGTATTTCCATAATTGGGACCCTAGGCAGAAGGCAGTCTTAGAGGACTCTCATTTATGTTCATGATTCTATTCAGCACTTGCAACTGTAGGTGAGGGAACCCACAGTTGATCATTTTATTGGTACCAGGGAGAAGTTTCTGGCACATGCTGGATGACCTGAGGGCAGACCATTCTATAAGAAGGAGGCAGCGGCTGGACATGCTGATGATGGTGTTGCAGATGATGATGGTGATGATGAGGTTGGTGAGGAGGATGCCGACACTGATGCAAAGTTAGATGATTTTGAGGAGTAGAGGATTTTGTTTAGCATGATCAAAAGGTTTGCTTGTTTCGACAAAGTAAAGTCTCTTTTATTTAGCTTTTTGGTCATTGCTACTATTGTTTATGTTATGTTTTAATTTCATTTTAGTTTAATTTGGAAATTATTGATGTTTAAGTTTAGTTTGGATATTGTTGTTTCAGTTGTAATTTGATAACTACTTCTGTATATGTACTACTACTACTTTTGAATGTTTCAATTAGTTTTTTATATTGTTTATTATTTTGTTGCTTCTACAATGGAATGGGTTGATGTTTGTCTTCAAAGATTGGTTGCTCTTTTGTTCAAAGAGTATCCAATAAAGATTCAACTAAGTTTGGATGGTTATGATATGAATTTTAATGTGATGAATGCAAGAAAGGTACTTGGTTACAGCTTTCTAGAAAGTTAGAATGACTTATAAATTTGTGCTTTATGAAAATATCTATTCTTGTTTCATTTTGCAAACTTGTTTAAATGCTTGAGTCACTTAGGTCCAAAACCATAAATTGTAAGACACCTCCATTGTTCACTTAAATGCTTTGGATGACTGATGAGTTTGTTTTAAATAGGTTAATTCATGTTTAAACTTGTAATTGTTGTGATTTTGTGTTAGCATGGAAATGATTAAGGCACTTTGTTGATTTTGAGCACAACTATGACCAAAAGTGACTTACCTTGTGAGTAATGAGTATTTGTTAACCCCATTTGAGCATTAAAAATGGTGGATCAATAGAGAAAATAAAAATGGTGAAAGAAGTTGTGAAATGTATATAATTTGTTTAGTGAATGCTCTTTATGTTTGGAAACTTCGTTTCAAAAGCCTAAAAAATGACCCTTTGTTGTGAAACCCGACCAAGCTAAAACCTTGAAAAGCCTTTTGTGATCTATGCTTCCATGATTTCTTATATGATTATTTAGATTAAATTATTAATTGATTTGGATGTTAGCATTGTTATCATGTGAGAGTAAATGTCCCGCGTCATTATATATGTGCAAATGTCTTCATCCATGTTATGAAGAAGAGAGTTAGAGTGATTCAAGTGTGAGAATTTAGTTTCTTTTGAATGCATTGCATGATATTTGTGTTTAGAACGTAATTCTCAGTCACTGTTTGATTCTAGGAAGTGTTGAGCATTACTTGTACGTGTTCATCTGTTGAATTTGAACCATTTAATTCCCTCTTTTTGAATCTGTACTTGAGTGAATCCTCTTGTTTTAATGAGAGGCATACTTTGTTTGAGGACAAACAAAGATTTGAATTGGGGAGAGTTTGTTGAATGCCAATTGTGACTAAATTTTCTCATTAAAACCTGACATTTTTCGAACTCTCTTGAATTTTTGATTATTGAAATCCATAAGTTTGTGTGAAATATCATAAGAATTGCATGTGGCTTTGGTATCCCTTATTTGTGTGCTAGTGTGCAAAATTGATTTTAAGAAATCAAAGAAAAGAGAAACAAAACAAAGAAAAGGGAGCAGAAGCAAAGAGGCCAAAATTCAGCATCCTCGCCAGGCGAGGCTTGGCGACCAGAAAGTGAGATCGCCTCGCGAGCTCTAGCAAACCAAAGGCGAGGAAAATCACTATACAAGCAGAGGAAAAATTGCATCATGGTCGACAGGTGAGATGTTGGTCATTGGGAGAGATCATATATTTTCCTAAGGGCGGTTTGATGATCAGAGGCAGTTCAAGTGCCTAAAGATGGACTTCGCTGGGTGAGCCCTAGCTTGCCAGGAGAGACGGCGCAGATTTTGTTAGATATTTATAGGATCTCTTATTCACTTTTGGCGATTCTTTTCATCATCTCACTTTTCCCTTCACACAAAAACCTTAGAAACTCATATTTTGGGCAAAAGAAGTCATCTTTATTTAATCAGAGCTGGATTCACATCCTTTGTCGATTATTTAACTCAGATGCACATTCATCTCCTTCCATTTCTTGTGAAGCAAGCTACCATGGTTATAGGTAGTTAATCCTCTTGTATCAAGATTAGATGTAATCAATCTTAACGTGTATGTATTTCTTTTGATATTTTGTATGTGAACAAATTGATAATCAATGTAGATGATAACCTTTGCTTTTATTGAATATTTGTGGTTTGAATCATTGTTGAGAAACATCTTTAAGTCTTGATCTAAGTTTAGACATGGAGTTGGAAGTTGATATTCACTGTGTATCGGGTCATAATGTTATTTGTATTGTTTAATAGGTTGAGACACCGTCGATTAAACAATACGGTAAAAATCGCAATATTGTCTCAAACATGAGCAGTTTAGATGAGCGATATGTGGTTATGTTGGTTATAAATGAAGTTCACATGCTTGATTAATCGAATACATACGAAGTAGGTGTATGAAATCTATTTTTGATATGCCTTTTAAAACGATAATCTTTCTAACCTTTTATCATTACTACAAAATCTTATGAATTTTACTTTCACCAAATGAAAACCAATTGAAACCCTCACCTAAGACATTCTAAACTGTAGAATAACGGTAATATCGCATCAATCCATGTGGAGACGATAAAACAAATACCCACTGAAAACTCTTTCAACACTCGCTCGATAAAACTCTAGGTCTCTCAAGTGGGGAGTTTCGATAGCCTGGGAGATCTTAGTTCCTTAGGCGAAATTATATGTAGCCTGAATCATGAGACTACAAGTTCCTTTGGCAACATGTTTGACCTCTTAGGAAGGAATTCTATTACGCTGTCAGACAAGAATTAAGGCTAAGTCTCTTAGGCTGAACTTCAGTCCCTGCCCTTGGGCATGATAATTTATATAATAAGTCCCGCCCGAGAATACTCTAGGTCTCTTAGGTGGGGAATTTCAATAGACTGGAAGATCTTAGTCCTTATGGTGAAATTATACAGAATTTGGCTTATGATACTACAAGTCTCTCAGGCGAGGCGTCATACCTCTCGGATGAGACTTCTATCAAGCCCTCATACAAGACTTAAGGCTAAGTCTCTTATGCTATACTTTAATCGTTCCTCTTGGGTAAGATTAATTATATATTCAGTCTCTCCCAAGAAAACTCTAGGTCTCTTGGGTGAGGAATATCAATAGCCTAATCATATTGCCTTGGTGGGCAGAAAAGATCTTCTATCGGAAGTCCAATGTACAAATATTGCCTTATAAGGTGGCAAGGATCTTTTCCAGGAAGTCCAACATACAAATATTGTCTGATGAGGTAACAAGGATCTTCACTAATAAGTCTAGCATACATAATATTGCCTTTGAGGCGACAAGGATCTTCACAAGGAATTCCATTGCATAAAATATTTCTTTATGAGGCGGCAAGGATCTTCGCTAAGAACACAACAACAAATAATGACTTTTATGATGAAGCTTTTACCACGAACAATATAAAACCAATGGTGTGTGTAACGAGAGTGCCTTGTTTTATTTTTTAAAAAAATCAATATGTTACCTCGGATTTATGAAAAATCGACATAAATATATGCTAAGGGTTTAAGATTCGACTCTCAGCTCCTGTATTTTTATGTTTTATATGGAACCAAAATGGTGCGTTTAATTTTTATAGATTTTACGTTGAATATGTTACCTTGGTTTTTATAAAAACCGAGATAAATACTCTCTAATTTTTATTTTTTGGAACCAAAAAGGCACTGTTACTTTTTATAGATTTTATGTCGGGTATGTTACATCGGTTTTCAATTTAACCCTGATAAATAATCTTTACATTTTTTATTCCCTCAGTGTCTACCTCATTCATTTATCGAGCCCTAGCCAAAGAACACTTCTTCTCCATCCAACAAAAGAACACTTATTCTCCAAGAAGCCCTAGCGAATGAGAAAACTCTCACACCATTATTCTCTGGTATGTTATTATTGTTGTTATTTTTATTTATGTTGCTTGGGTCCATTATTTTTATTCTTGTTATTCTCTCTTTATATTTATTATTGCCTCAGTGTCTACCTCATTCACTTCTCGAGCCCTAGTGAAAGAACACTTCTTCTTCAGCAAACGAAAGAACAATTATTCTCCAAGGAGCCCTAGAGAACGAAAAAAAACGCTCTCGCCATTATTCTCTAGTATGTTATTATTGTTGTTGTTTTTCTTGTTATTTATTTGGTCCATTATTGTTGTTCTTATTATTCTCCATTACTGTTGTTCTAGTTCTTGTTGTTGTGTTGTTGTTGACAAGCTTTATTTTTGTTGTTTGTGTACTATTTTTATTTTTATTTTTCATTTTTTCATTGATCAAAAGGAAAGAGTACAAGATTCTTGGATTACATAATTTTTTCCACATCGGAACAATATCCTATAGCACTATAGGAATCTTCCCAATCTACGACTCGCTCATCACTACCCTCATTTGAGTCATAAAAAACAATCTTTCTCGACACCTTTCTCTTCTTCTTCTTCATCTTCTTGTTATTCTTCTTGGTCTTCCTCATCCTCAGTGCATCCCTAATAGCAGTCGACCTAGATGGTTGGGCCTTCTCAATTAATTGCTGATGGTGTTGTATTATGGTGATGGTTTTGTTCTCAATAGTGACTTCTATTAATATAATGCTCTTATCCTTCTCAGATGGAGAACTCATGTTTATAGGAAGTTAAGAAGAGTAGGTTGTACATGAGGAAATTCAATATTTATAGAAGAGGTTGAGTGACTCAAGCGTTGCTCATAGAAGATGAAACATCTGGTGATTTAATGCTTGCAATGATTACTTCTGATGGTTGATATTCTTGAATGACGTGTGACCGTCTTGAGAAATAAAGAAAAATTTCAATTATTATAATTGTTTCTCTCTTTTGGGAAGAGCAAATGTTGTTCTTGTTTTTTATTAGAATTTAATTTTCCCTTATATTTTTCATTTGCAAAGAGAGTAGTGCATCGGATCTTTGCATATGGTTGTCACGCATGCCTGAGTTTTTTATGTCACTAATCCTTATAACACTAGATGGTCAATTGTTCTTCAAGGTAAACATCTTCCTGATAGTACTGATGAAAATCAAGATTTTAACTATGAGATGCCTTGTTTAGCAACACATGTAAGTCTAGCATCTAAAGAAAACGATTCAGATGATGTGCATGATATTCATCGTGATCATGAAGAGGGGATATGGGAAAACTAGTAAGTAAATGTTTTATATCCCTTTGAAATTTATAATTAATCATTTTACTCCTTTTTAATCATTGTAGTATATATTTAAAGTTATTGTTGATTGACCTAATTAATTTCAAATGTTTTAGTTTTGATGTAAATTATAGTGTGTGCCATTTTTGGTTTGCATTTGGTTTAATCAATTAATATTTGTGGTACAATGTTTCAGATTAAGAAATTGGAAAAATGTACAATGCTTCTATTTCAAAAATATGCAAATTATGGTTCTATATTCAGGAATATGGTTCTGTAAATGGTTCCGTAATACTGGTGCAAACCACAATACAAAAAAAAACATATCCCTTTGGTGTTTACATTAAACCGAGGTAATAACATTGAGATATTACCTCGGTTCTACAAAACACTAAGTATTATTATTGGGCACGTTATCCAGTTCTGAAACTAATAAAAATGCTAATGTTGAGGATCAAACCCACGATCTTTTAATTTCTAAACTCGGTTTTAAAATCACCAAGGTGACAAGTGATTGCTTTTCATGTCGCTCTTCATTACCTCCATGTGTAGCCGAGGTTACATACATTTTACGGCCAATGTTAGATGTATTATTTGTAGTAGTGGAAGTCCAACATACAAAATATTTCCTTAAGAGGCGGCAAGGATCATCACGGGGAAGTCGAGCATATAAAACAATGCCTTATGAGGTGGAAAGGTTCTTTTAGAGGAAATCTAGCATACAAAATATTTCCATAAGAGGCGACAAGCATCTTTTCTAGGAAGTTCAACATATAAAATATTTCCTGATGATGCAGCAAGGATCTTCACCAGGAAGTTAAGTATACAAAATATTGCCTTTTGAGGCAGCAATGGTCTTTGCCAGGAAGTTCGACATACAAAATACTTCCTTAAGAGGCGACAAGGATCTTCTTTAATGATCCATCTTATCATTTGCCACTAAGGCCAACAAGGATCTTCGTTAGGGACTCAACATTTTAATTTCTACTAAGGGCGACAAGGATTTCCTCTAGGGATCCAAAATTTCATTTTCCACTAAGGTTATAACGGATCTCCTTTCGGGATCCAACATTTCATTTGCCACTAAGGGGGGAAAATATCTTCTTTAGGGATCCAACATTTAATTTGCCACTAAGTGCGGCAAGGATCCCCTTTAGAGATTCCACATTTTATTTTCCACTAAGAGAAGCAAAGATCTCTTTTAGGGATCCAACAATTCATTTTCCATTAAGGGCGACAAAGATCTCATTTAGGGATCCAGCATTAGGATCGTCTCCTTAGGAAATTTTATCCAAAACTCTTATGTTTCCTAAAAAAAGGGAAGAGACAACAAGTGTCATTCTATACAATAACAAATGAGAGGCCTCAATAAATCGACCACTACAAGATACATAAGGACAAGAATGCACCCAAAAAATAATATGTCCTCAAAAGCAGTAAAGATGTAATACTCACCTATAAGATTCAAGTGAACAACCAATTAAAATTAAAGAAAAAAATCAAGAGACAATAAAAATAGGAACACTAGTATGCAATTCCTCTAGGATTTCAATTCTTGATCCCTTCACTAGCTAGAGGACAAACGTTCTCTCATTTACAATCTCCTCCTAGTGGTCTTATTCCTGAGCCTGTCTTTCTAGTGTTCACGTCTATGGTGTGGACCCTTCTCAACTTAAGGCTCTCCACGTAGCACTTCCTGGAAATTTCCTGATCTCCTTGTATGATTCCAACTCGCCCGCCAAGGGGTGGTTACTTCATACACAAATACAAAGTGGACAAGGTGGCACCCAATTGATTAAAAGTTGGCCGCCCTATAATCATATTGTAAAAAGAAAACATCAATAACCAAGTACCTAACCTTAATTTCTTGAGATTGATCCTGCTCTCCAAATGTGGCATTCTGCGTGATATAGCCTTTCACTTGCTCATGTTAACTTGAGAATCCAACTAGAAAGCCTTTGAAGGGTTTTAAGTTCTCTAGGTCGAGTTTGAGTCTTTCAAACGCATCCCAATATAGAATTTCTACATAACTTCCTTGGTCTATGAGAACTCTCTGGATCTTCCATTCATCGCACCTAACAATAATGACCATGAGGTCATCATTGTTGGTTCAGGAATCTTCGACTCTCCTTTGTATACAAAACTAGAGAGATCTTCGACACCTAGAATCTGGCGAGCGTACCTTCTACAGGTGAAACTAGTCTCCCCACCCCCAATGAATCTCATGCAATAATGTTAAGCATTGGTGTACCCCTTCGCTTCCCTCACCTTGGGATGCTTCATTCGCCTTGGCGGGTTCAAGACTCTTTGTATTGTATCACCCGCAAGAAATCAATTTGTCTAGCCGATGGAAATAATCACCCTTGACGAACTTCTTGAGGCGTCCCTCTTGGTGTAACCTCTAGATATCTTTCTTGATTTGGTGATAGTTCTTAGTGTGGTGCCCTTTGACTCTAACGAACTTGCACCACCTTCTTGGTTCAGGACCCAATACATGTGCCTTTGTAGCTGAAGGCAAGGGAATGTTATGCATGTTAAAAACCTTATGCTAGATCTGTTCACGGTAAGTATTTAGGGGTGTAAAGCTCTCGGTCGCCTTACCTACTCTATTGAACACAATCTTGGATTTTATAGGAGAGGAATAATTACTCCTCCTCTGGTGGTGTGAACCTTTGACTCTGGGAACAAGCTCATTGACGTATCACACCTTCTTCTTAGTGTTTCTCTCCTCGCCGATTTATGAGCGAGAGATTCATTGAAGTGTCATGCCTTTTAACCATTCTGGAACACCCATGTGAACATCTCTTTTGGGGAAACAACTCTGATGGTGGCTTTGTTGAATCGGGTGAGATAGTTCCTTAGTGGCTCTCAAATAGGTTGGTGGTAGACATCTTTCTATGACACATGGCTACAAAGTGATGCACGAGTTTCTTTATCGACTCCTAATAGTTGGCTATGAAAGCTTGGGGAAGACCAATATATCATTGTAGGGCTGCATTCGTGATGGTAGCAGAAAAAAGTTTGAACTTCTAGGAGTCAAGCACTTCAATGATGGCCATTTGAATGTTGATGGAGGTGATATTTTCATAAGGATTGTAAGTCCCTTCAAACTTGGCTAGAGAGAGAGGTCTGTATCCTTCAGGGACAAGAGCCTCCCATTTTTCGTCTGAGAGTGGTTAGGGGTCCATCACTTCCTTCTCCTCTAAGTTGTTGGATTCTTGAAGGTGTTGTCTAGTAGTGTGGACGTTGTCCTCTAGTGTCAGATTTTTGCAATGTAATTTGTCTATGGAGGCAGACATCTTCTCCAAGGCATTGGCATCATCACTACTAATAGTATCCTTCGAAGTATGGAATGGGGCTTTCATGTTAATCATGGTGGCGAAAGGCTAGGTATATGATTGGAGGGTAATAGTGAGCAAGGTGATTGTGATGAAGAAGGTATAACCCAAATTAGTTTTACCAGAGCCCCATAGTGAGCGCCATTGTACTACTAAAAAGGTTCATGTGTGTGTGGTATCTGAAGATGTGAGAAAAACACAAAAAATGGGGGGTTTGAATTGGGTTTTCAAAATGAAAGCTTTTTGTGAAACTCAAACAAAGATAAAAAAAATAGACTAATAATAGAGAAAGACACGCGATATATCTTGGTTCACTTGAAAACTATCAAGTTAATCCAGTTCACCCGCCAAGGTGATTTTTCCTTATACACAAGGACTTAATCCACTATAACTAACCTGATTACAACTGCACTAGCAACTGCTGATGACTAATAATACATAAGGTAGTGGAATGGTAGTGGAAAAGAACGTGATTGATCTGTACTACATACTATTTTCCCTCGCAAACATTTCATCTTCTATCCATCAGAGGCTTCTAAGTTTATATGATTGAAGCATGATCAGAAGAATGAATCATTGGGTCTTCAGAGTCTTCAGAAATATATCCATTTAAAAATGCACTCTTTACATCCATCTGATATAAAGTAATGTCATGATTCACAGCAAATGAGATTAAAATGAGAATAGATTCTAACCTGGCAACTGGTGCAAAGGTTTTTATATAGTTTATCCCTTCTTGTTGACTATAACCTTGTCCAACCAGTCGGCCTTTGTATTTTACGACCTCTCCTTTCTCATCTAACTTGTTTCTGAACAAGACCCCAGACGTCATTTCTGGTGAATTGATTCAGTTCTTCTTGCATGGCCAGAATCCACTCATTCTCCTTGAGAGCTTCATCAACAGTTGTTGGTTCTATCAGAGAAACTAAACCCAGAAGGATTTCTTCAGAATATCTGAATGATGAACGAGTTTTGACTGGATCAACTTTATCTCCCAGAATCAATTCTTCAGAATAAGAAGTCTTTAATATATTCTTCTTCTAATGAGATGGGTTGTTTTTAGTTTCTGGTAAGGATGTATCTGAATCTGGAGAATCTGCATCTTTGTCTACTTCTCTTGAATCTTCTGCTTCTTTAGATTCTGATAAGGTGATCTTCAGATCTGCAAACTTTTCAACTAGCTTTGACTTTTCAGGGTCAAGCTTATCATTGAATCTGACATGAAGTGATTCCTCAACAAGTCATATTTTTGTGTTATAGATTCTGTAGCCTTTAGAGTGTTCAGAGTACCCTAACAGTAAACACTTTTGAGCTTTGGAGTCAAACTTGCCAAGATTCTCTTTAGTGTTCAACATAAAACAAGTACAACCAAAAGGATGAAAATATGAAATGTTGGGTTTTCTATTCTTCCACAATTCTCAAGGAGTCTTACCCAGAATAGGTCTTATTGAAATCCTGTTTTGAATGTAACATGTTGTTTTTACTACCTCTGCCTAGAAGTGCTTAGCCATGTCAGTTTCTTGGATCATGGTTCGAGCCATTTCTTGCAAAGTCTTATTCTTCTTTTCCACTACTCCATTTTTTTGTGGAGTTCTGGGATAGGAGAAATCATGGGAAATGCCATGAGAATCAAAAAGATTCTCAAAGTATCTGTTCTCAAATTCTCCACCATGATCACTTCTAACTTTGACTATTTTACAATCCTTCTCTGTTTGCACTTGAGAGCAAAAGGTAGAGAACACAGACTGAGACTCGTCCTTATGTTTCAAGAATTTTACCCATGTCCAATGACTATAATCATCAACGATTACTAATCCATACTTCTTTCCACTAATTGAAGCAGTTTTCACTGGTCCAAACAAGTCAATGTGTAGAAGTTCTAACAGTCTGGAGGTGGACACAACATTCTTTGCTTTAAAAGAAGTTTTAGAAAAATTTTCTTTCTGACATGCTTCACAAAGAGCATCTAAAGAATAATTGATATTTGGCAAGCATATGACAAGTTCAAGCTTATTTAGCTAAGAAATCCTCCTCGTGCTAATATGGCCTAAACGTTTATGCCATACCCATTACTCTTCATTAACAGACATTAAACATTTGACTTTCTGTTCACGAAGATCAGAAAGTCTAATCTTATAAATGTTGTTTTTCCTCTTTCCGACAAATAGGATTTAACCATCTTTCTGACTTACAACCTTACAGGACTTTTAATTAAATATGATATCATAACCATTGTCACTAAGTTGACTAATTGACAACAAGTTATGCATCAAACCATCGACTAAAAGAACATCAGTAATAGAAGGAAGGTTACCATTACCAATTGTTCTAGAGCCAATGATTTTTCCTTTCTGATTTCCTCCGAAACAGACGAAGCCTCCAGGCTTAAGTTCTAGACTTTGGACCATATGCCTTCTTCCCATCATGTGTCGCGAGCAACCACTGTCCAGGTACCATGACTGGTGTTTCAACTGAGTTGCTAAGGATATATGCAACATAGATTATTTTGTCCTTAGGTACCCATTTTCAGGGTCCTTTCTTGTTAGCTTTCCCAGAGTGTTTCACAACTTTGGGCTTTTGTGCAACATGATAATCAAGTGGAATTTGTGCATGATATTTAACTTTAGAAATAGATTTTTGTGTCGCTGGGGGTTCTTCTGCAAGCTCAGAGCAAACAATCTCAGTGCCAGAAGGCACAAAATGGTCATAGAGAGGTTTTGGTTTAACAGTTTGACTTTCGTCAATATCAGGTGATTTTGTACATCCCAAACCTTTCTTACCATTTCTACTTACTCCATAGATCATGGAAGCTATTCTGCTTCTATCTATGCTTTTAGTAAGAAAATACTGGAATGCTCTATCATACTTGTTGATATAGCTTGTGTCAGAGACATTGGAGATTAATTCTTCTTCTAATTTAGCAACTTTGCTTTTCAAGGCATAATTACTATTTTTTAAGCAAAAAATGTTTTCATTTAGAGAAGAATTATTCTGCTCAAGCTTATCTTTTTCTTCAGAGGCAATTACAAGTGATTTTTTAAGATCTTTGCATTTACTCTAAAGAGTTTGATACGTTTCCAGCATTTCCGACAAACATGACTCTAATTCACAACAAGAGAGTTTAGATAATACATCTGAGTCTGAGTCTGAGTCTGATCCTGGTTCTGATGATATTCTGTCTTCTGGTTCTCTAGAAACTTCATCGTCAATTGTTGCTACTTGCGCAACATTTGATTGTTCTTCATCAGATTCCTCTTCTTTAGAATCATAGTCATCCCAAGTTGCCATTAGTCCTTTCTTCGCTTTGGAGAAGTTCTTCTTGGGCTTCTTGTCTTTCTTGAACTTTGGACACTCGTTCTTGTAATGACCTGGCTCATTACACTCATAGAAGATGATTTCCTTTCCAGAGTTATGCTTCTTCTGTCCAGATGATAACTCAGAGCGGCCTTTGTTTCTTCTAGATCCTCTAAAGTTTCCTTGCCTGTGCTTCCAGAGTTTCTTGATTCTTCTGGAGATTAGCGACAACTCATCTTCTGATTCTTCACCTGAATGTTCTGATTCTTCCTTAGCTTGATAAGCCTTTGCCTTTTCAGGTTTAGACTTAAGAGCGATAGATTTCTTTTCTTTCGAGGTTCATCTTCTTCGAGCTCTATCTCATGACTTCTCAAAGAACTGACAAGCTCTTCAAGACTTATGTTGTTAAGATCCTTGGATAGCTTTAAAGCTGTTACCATAGGTCTCTATTTCTTAGGAAGACTTCTAATGATCTTTTTTACATGATCAGCAGTTGAGTAACCTTTATCCAGAACTTTAAGTCCTGCGACTAGCATTTGAAACCTTGAAAACATGGTCTCAACTGTCTCATCTTCCTCCATTCTGAATGCCTCATATTTTTGGATTAGGGCTAGCTCCTTTGTCTCCTTGACTTGAGCATTACCTTCATGAGTCATTCTTAGACAATCAAAGATAGATTTGGCAATATCTCTATTTGTTATCTTCTCACACTCAGAATAAGAGATAACATTTAGCAATATGGTTCTTGCCTTGTGATGATTCTTATAACCTTTCTTCTATTAGTTGGTCATAACACTTCTGGATATTTTAGCACTTGTAGCATCAACTGGGTGAGTGTAGCCATCGACTACCAAATCCCAAAGATCTACATCATAACTAAAAATAAGCTTTTTATTCTGTCTTTCCAGTAGTCAAACTTTTCACTGTCAAAGACTGGTGGTTTGGCACTGTAATGATCTTTCTCTTTAGTAGTAGTATTAGCAGGAGCCGCCATGATATCTCACACAAATACTGGATCGGTACTGAACACTGTTAAGTGTTGATAAAACGTTTATTACAATCAGAATCAGAGCTCTAATGCTAATTGAAGGTGTGAGAAAAACACAAGAAAGGGGGTTTGAATTGGGTTTTCAAAATGAAATCTTTTGGTGAAACTCAAACAAAGATCACAAATAGACTAACAATAGAGAAAGACGCACGATATATCCTGGTTCACTTGAAAACTATCAAGTTAATCCAGTCCACCAGCCAAGGTGATTTCGCCTTATACACAAGGACTTAATCCACTATAACCAAACTGATTACAACTACACTAGCAACTGCTGGTGACTAACAATACACAGACTAACCGTCTCTTCTTAAGGATTCTGACCCAACTGGCTCCTTAAGGAATTCAAACAACTGTTTGATCAAATAAAATGTTTACAATGAAATGCTTCTTACATAAGCTAATATAAACACAATTTCTAGCTCAATCTAACTTAGAGCGAATCTATACAGTAATAATAATCTTATTCTTTGTATTGCGGTGCTTTACTGTTCACTCATGAATTTCTCTATTTCTTGAGTTCTTTCTCGTATGAACCAGTGTTTTGAATATTTCTCTTTTTTAAACTTGGTGTCACACACGATTCATTGAATGATCAAGTCTTTATATAGCCAGAAAAAGATCCGTTGAAGGGCAAATTAGTAATATCAGTAAAATACTGGCGACTTGAAATAATGTCGTTATGCTGGGATGAAAGTTGTACACTGAAATGTCCTTTGTACCACCAAATTAGGGTAGTGGAATGGTAGTGAAAAAGAACGTGTTTGATCTGTACTATGTATTATTTTCCTTCGCAAACGTTTTATCTTCTATCCATCAGAGGCTTCTGAGTTGATATGATTGAAGCATGATCAGAAGAATGAATCATTGGGTCTTCAGAGTCTTGAGTCATCAAATTCTTCAGAACTTGTTCAGCAGAACCTTGTCTTTAGAGTCTTCAGCACTCCTTCTTTAGAACCCTTGGTTATTAGAAACACAAGTCTTCAGAGTCTTCAGAACTTGTTCAATAGAACCTTGTCTTCAGAGTCTTCAGAACTTGGTCTTCAGAAACTTAAGTCTTCAGAGTCTTCAGAAGTTGTTCAGCAGAACCTTGTCTTAAGAGTCGTTAGCACTTAGTCTTCAGAAGATAAATACCAGAGTCAAATTCAGAGCCAAAATCCAAGAGAACATTGCAGCAGCAACATAGTGTCTTCTTAGAGTCTTTCTGAAGCATAGTAGATCAGAAGCAATCTTGCTTCTTTGATGCAGAAGCGACCATTGAGAAATTGTAGAGTGATGTTTCACATGATCTCTATCATAGTCAGAGCTATCTTTATCAGAGTCAGAATTATCTTTATCAAAGTCAGAACCTGTTTGTCAATACTTAAGAAAACAGACGTTAGAGTACCAAAATTGTTCTCACACAAATACAACTTTGTTATTATCAAAACAAATAGATATCTTGTAGAACCAAATCTTGTTCTAATAGTATCCATGCAAGGGTAAAGGATACTTAGAGGCTTTAAAATTTGTATAACAATTATAGGGTGTTTAGGGCTTTCTCGTGGCGGCGAGAAGCCCTATATGGTGATGTTATAATGGTTTTAAAGGACCTTCTCATGTTAGATGAGAGGCTCTATGTTTAAGCATAATGCTTTGAGTGTTATGGGAAAGTTATCTTCCTCTCTCCCCTTAGGGGAGAAGTATTTATAGAGGCCTTGGGCCTAGGGTTACTTGGGAGGGATTACTGCCCACTAAATCAATGGTAGACCATTGAATCTCTATTTCCTCAAGAGATGTGGATCAGTTATTGACCTTGACTTCTCTCTTCCCAAGGAACATCCTTTCCCATGGTTTCCCATGTATGAGCAAGAGGAAATGATTTGGGAATAGTTGATACCTCCTTGGAGGTAACATATGATCGCCGCCCTTCTTAGGGGGAGCTTGACAACTCCCACCCTCGCCATGTGTTTTTCAAATATAACACTAAACTGATGTATCATTTTCGACCTACATTAGTCTTGTTTTACTTGAGCAGGTTAATCCTTATAACTTCTTATGTTTCCTACTCTTGTTTCTCAACAAGTGTGTCATTACTTTGTGGTTCCTGAATTTTTTTCAAGCTTTACTTTGCTCCTAATGATTCTTTTGGAAATAAAGTCCTTTTCCAAGAATACTCTAATTTGAGTGACAAATTTTTCCCTCCAAAGGATTATTGAAGTAATACTCATTTGTTTCTTTATGATACCTCACAAAGAAGCACTTATCAGATTTAGGCACGAACTTAGTTGAAATTTATCGTTCCATATCAATTTCACAACCCCAAATATTCATGCAAGACATATGTGGTTTCTTACCACACCACATCTCATATGGGCACTACTACGTAAATACCAATTAACAACGGTTGAAAAAGGTATATAATGAAGCTGGCGCAGGCGTTGTTATGTAGAGTGTCGTTGTATAATGATACTTATAATCAAGGTCCATTAACCATTGTAATAACCTAGAAACAGCACGCCCTATCACAACGGTTATTCAAATGAACCGTTGTGATAAATATAATGGTCCTTGGTTCAATTCCCAGCTGCGTCGTTTTGATATTTATTTTTTCTGTGCAGCGCGCGAGATATTATGATGGTTATATTATATAACCATCGTTATATATTTTGCATACACAAATATACAACCACGGCTAGGTTTTATAACCGCTGTCAAAACTTCTTATGTTTTAAATATGCATTTCTCAGCAATTCAAATTCATCTCATTTTTAAACTCGTAACCATTTAAACCATAACAGATAAAGTATACATGCATAAAGAGCACAAAATACTTCATATGTTTTAAATATGCATTTCTCAGCAATTCAAATTCATCCCATTTTTTAACCTATAACCATTTTAACCATAACAGATAAGGTATACATGCATAAAATACAACTAACATTGTTCATTTGTAAGTATTGTAACTATTATAACTATATTTACACAGCTATTATAACCATAAAATACAGCTAACAGATAAGGTATACATTCTGTAAGTATTGTAACTATTATAACCATATTACACCAAACACTATATTCATGTCATCAATACAGAAAAGTGTTATTCACATCATCTCTACAGAAAAGTGTTATTCACATCATCAATCAGCAGGACCCTTAAGAACATTGTGGATATATGCCCAACGTTTACGAAGATCTACGAAGTCCTCAAGGGGGAATGGGCATTCGTCATTAAACATCTACATAAGAAAGAGCCAATAACATGTATGATAATAATTCAATAGTCAACTTATATATTAATATATGTAAACATTTTATGACATGTATACCTTATCTCATGAATCAACAATCCCGACAAGGACAATGTTTAACATGTGTTTCATGACATAATAATCACCCTCGTAAGTCCTGGGTTGGTTCCTTGTCTACAAATTTAAGAAAAAATGACATGAATACAACCACACATGAATGTAAATGAAAGAAACATGTAATCGGGCCACTCACTTTAGGACAGATCCATGTGGGCTTTCTTCTAACATTGTTCATCATATTCACTTGCTCCACAACACTGTACATTGAATTTATATTAAACATATTACATGATAAACTAATTACAATGTCAAAAAAAATGAATTAAGCATACACTTACGAATTAATAATATCTTTCATTTTCTTTTCCAGTAGATCATGCAAGGAACACAGAAAAGTTATCGTATTCGTCCTAAATGATATGATGATCAATTGCCAATGACCACTGAATAAACAAGAGCATATATAGGTTAATGGTATTTGCTAAAACAAAACTAAATATAGAATACATAAACATCAATTCCAAAAATACTTACGAACAGAGGAATGGTGCTAAGTAACATTCATTTTCTCCCTCATTTAACTGTGTTTTCAAGTACTCTCGGATATCTCTTTGTTCATTAAAAGCCCAACAAATAAAAAGTGGATTTAAGATTCTGTAAGTACTCGATTTATTCAACTCTATACAAAGAATATGAATGTACCTAAATGGTTAAAGAAAATGAATAAATTAGGGGTGATGTTCTATAAATGATAATGTTCTATAATGGCATGTATATTCAACTATATACTTACGTGCACCAAACTTGCAATATCCCGATGTCCAACCACTTATACCCACCAAGAAAATCCCTTACATCTTCAGGACTATAATAGAATAAATTCAAACGTGGACAATGTTCTAGCGGAAGAAGTTATGTTTCATTTATCACCGCAACTTTCAAGTATAACATTGTAATTTCATTTGGATTATGGTCCATTATATCATTACGGTTATCCGCAGGGGGGATGGGCTGAACAATTACTTCCTTTTGTAGAAGCATGACGTACAACACTTCTACTAGGAGTTTGATCATCATTATCACCATCAACATTACAGTGATCTTCATTTGTCCATTGTTCAAGGTTTTCACTTAATCTCTACATCATAATATTCAATTAAAACATAAAACAAAAATACGCACAATATATATATCATACATTTCCCTTAAAACATTAACATCTCAAGTAAAGTACATACCGAATATAACTTTTGTAACCTTTCCATATCTTTCTCCCTTTTTTCCTTCTCCTCTTCTAATATTCTTCGTTGTTCTTCTAATTGCTTCTCAAAATTTTCAATCTTTTGTCTTTGTGCAATAATTTCCGGGATTTCGATACTTTTTCTTTGAGACCCAAAGAATGACCTAAACCTGACACCTTCTCCAACAGCACGGACACGCCCACCATGCTCATATGATCTGATAGCTTCTACTAATATGTCATGTCGTGCTTGCGGAACAAATATGCCTTCATGGGCTGCCTCAACTACCTTATCCTACACAACATGAGAAACTTATATATATTGTTACCAACGCATTTAAATAAAAAATAACATAAGTAAAACAAATCATACTTACAATTTTTTTGGCAACTACTCTTGACGCCTCAGAGGTGTACTCTCCATCTAGTCTTAATCGAGCCCTCTTCAATTTCTCATGTCTTGAAGGTGGAGATGGGATGCGATCATCTCCTGTTTTTGATTGTCTTTCAAGCATGATTTTTTTCTCAAGTTTCCTATAACCCCCACGAGACAATCTATGGGGGTACATGTTCTTGGCCTTATTGAGTATTCCGACTTAACTTTTAACCTGTTATGAACATAGTGAAAAAATATATGATCAGTATCTATAACTCATTAGCATAACATTATCGGTTACATGAGAATAGTACTAACCTTGAATTCGTCAGAACGACGTATCTTTGCAAACTTTATCCATTGCTTCTTCGATATAAAACTATATTGAATCCATGGATGAGCAAGACCGCTCTTAGACCTCCTAATGTAGTCAGCCGTGAGTTGTGCCTTAAATCCCCTCCAACGAGTACCAGCATATATATCCACTTTTTTTTTTTCAAATTTGAGTCATCGGTAAACTCAAAATTCAATTACATTTAAATTAATATATAAGTATGTATTATAAATTATAGATATTGATATCGGCGATATATGAAAATTATAGTATGTAATACCTTAACGTCAGTCCATATGCTTTCTTTGACGTTATCATCAACTTGTTTCCAATCATCAGTCAATATACTGACCTTGCTACGTGCAAGGAACAAAACATACCTCTTAAAAGTAGAGTAGTGTTCACAATCCACTACTCTGTACAACGAATCAAACTAGATATGAATTTTTTCACCTGATGAGTTTTGAACTGATGTGAATTGGGGCATCATTGTGACACCTCTTTGTGATCTTTTCGTTTGACTTTCAGTTGTTTGAGTTTCATTGGCTAACCTCTCATTTGTTTGAGTTTCTTCGCAGGTTTCTGATGAAGAACTCGACAAGGTCGACATCTAATTTCAAAAACAACAACAACAACATGAACAACAAGAACATAAACATCAACCACAAAATGAAACAACAACAACAACCACAACAACGATGACAAATGAAGTTTATTGTAGATGCATGGGGAAAAATATTTTACATACCCTAAACATGATGACTAAGTAAATGATGTTGGTGTTGGTGATGGTGTTGTCTTTCTTCCTTGTGGTGACGACGGTGTTGTTGTTGTTTTCCTTCTAGACGGTAACAACTTGGTTGATCGTGACGGTCTTGTCAACTTGGTTGACGATGATGACGACAATGAAAAATACACAGTGAAGTGTGAACGATGGTGTTTTGGATGAAATCATGTAATGTTTCATAGTATTGAACGTTAAGGTTTGGGTTGAAATCGTGTATTGTTTCGTCTAGTTTCTATTTACAATGGAAAAAAGGATACTGAAGAGACAAGCTAACTAGGAGTGTATAATATTATCAAGCTACCACAACGGCCAATACATGCAACCGTAGTGATATTTTACTTTCATGGTGAAATTTCATAAAAAAACGCTAGAGTATTTACAATTAAAAATTTTAAACAAAAAACAAAATATATCACAACGGTTGTAATCATCAACCGTAGTCATAAACTTTAAAGTTTTTTATTTAAAAATAATTAAAAATAAAAAGACGCGAATTAACAATGGTGAGCTCTTCAACCGTGGTCATAAACTTTTAAGTTTTTATTTAAAAATAATTAAAAATAAAAAGGCGCGACTTAACAACAGTGAAACTCTTCAACTGTCGTCATAAACTTTTAAGTTTTTTATTTAAAAATAATTTAAAAAGAAAAGGCCCTATTTAACATTAAAGGAATAACATATATGAAGGCCCTGAGATTCGAACCCATGAAAGCTTGAACTTATCACAACGGATGGCTCCTTAACCATTGTTATATACAAATAATTTTTAATCAAAAAACAATAATATTATGATAGCGCCTTAGTTTAGAGATGTCACAACGGTGTAGGGAATAAGCGTAGTGACCATGGCGTTATTGTTTACGCGTTTTGTAGTAGTATGGGTCTTCTTATTTGTTTTTAATGGAACATGGTAAAGTGTATACGTAGTTTTCAATAAAGAATGTCTCCAAAAGGAGTTGACCCTTGTTTAACAAGGTTCTAGTACTTCTCTCAGATATACCATTCTCTTGTAGTGTTCTACAAAGAGTAAGTTTGGATAAATATGGTCATTAAAATCTTGCCTTAAATATTCACCACTTCGATCTACTTGAAAGATTTTAGTATTCTTGCCTAATTGGTTTTGGACTGGGTTATTCGGATGGTACTATTTCACATTTTAGAAGCAACATGCTTCAAATTCAACTAAGAAAGGTGCTAGCAACACATGTTTTAAAAAAGATTTTTAGCACACTCTCTTTTATTAGATAAAATTTATGTAGTCTTCCCCGAATCATGTTAGTTTCATATTTGATGGAATCTATATAAATTAATAAACATATATATATATATATATGTTCTGGACTGAGCCGGGGTCTGCTCCTCAATCGAGCAGGCCCAACCCACACGTCCTGGGGTGGCCCAACAAAGACCTCTTATCAAAACAAACGTCGAGCACAGACCCACCTCAACTATGTCGAGCACATGCAACACCTCGGCGGTGTTTGGGCACACGCGGCATAAAGTGTTGGGCAGAGGCGCTAAGTCTCTCCGAGCTCGCCCTTCCTCGACACGCAAGGAGCCATCTCCTTCTGCACATAAGTCCTCCCCGCGAGGACAGTCTCTCCCCGACACGCAAGACTCCTCCCCGCGAGGACACGTTCTCATGTAACCACCCACTCCCGATGGAATCGGTCTGCCCTAATTCCGGAGATCTAGGAGCGGTTACCCCAGGGCGAATACCACGTGCTGGTCTTCACTACGCCACGTAAGCCCTGACAGTTACTTGGATTGGGCCTGACGATACAGCCCAGTGCTAGTGACCGTTGGCCCCGCGCTGGGGGCTCTCTATAAATACCCTCTCACTTGAGAGAGTCAGGTTACACACACTTTCTTAGTCTCACCTCTGTACTTGCTATTATTCTCTTACCGTTACCTTACTTGAGCGTCGGAGTACCTTGCAGGTACATCCCTCCGCCGTCTTTCAACCTCACCGGAGCTGAAGTCCAGACGACGTTGTTGGCCACCTGATACTGTCTGATCCAGGTATGATCAATATATATATATATATATATATATATATATATATATATAGGGATCAACTTGTTTAAAAAATAAATTTTTTTAACTTACTCTAACTCATAGCATTTGTATTGAATCTAATATAATAATTAAATTAGTTTTTTTTTACTCAATTAACCATTAGAATTTATTCAATTCAAAGATTATGATTTGAAATATTTAAAAAAAATTTACTCTTTGAGTAAGTTGATCCCCACCTATATATATATATATATATATATATATATATATATATATTAAAAAGTGTGTGAAAAATATTTTACTAGCATTTTTATAGTGCCTTGCCTTATTCTTATTCTCTCGGTGATCTTACGTCTCTTTTTAGGTCCATCCATATTAGGGATTATATCCCTTTCTTTTTCTTTGAACAACATATGAGTTGGCCCAATGTGTTTTTGTGTTGGGAACCTACTGAGTGAATGACCCCCCTACACAACAAGTCAAAACTATGAGAAGATGTGTATGTTTGGGTCACATCTTTTGATCTGTATTTAAACTGAAAGGAATATTAGAAATAATAGTATCACATATCATAAAAGTATCACTTATCCAAAAAAAAATATTCAACCCATTACGTGGCATTCAACAATTAAATCTAATATAATATAAATTTCATTAACACTCTCATTTTTTGGTATGATTTGTTTGATGGATTTTTTATTAATTAATATATCACCCTTAAGGCACACTCTATTAGAATATTCTCATTTTTAATAAAGAGTCCTCTGAGTTTTAATAGACGCATAAATAATAGTGTCAGACTTTTCAGTTCTCATGTTCAAATCAAGATTGGCTATAGCTAAATAAAAGCCGCGAGATTCTTTCTAATCCTCATAAATTGGTCCCCTTCAAAGTTTTGACAGAATCAAAAAAAGGATGTTTTGAAAGAATAAGAAATCATTAAGTAAATAATTATGTAATATATAAAAATGATTCCACATATACAGGCCACATATTTTCTTAATAAAATACAATAATAAACAAAAGCATATATTACCAAAATTTCAATATCGATAAGATATTTAAACATGATAAATAAGCATAAATTATCAATAATATTTTGTATCATAGCACAATTACATTAATAATAATATAGCAATATGTTATAATTATTATTAATATAATATAAATTAAAATTACTATTAAATTTTTATTTATTTTGAATTTATATTAATAATAATATATCGATAGGATATAATTATTATTAATATAAACAATTATTGTTGCCAAAAAATTAATTATATTATTAACACGCAAAATTCATATAATTAAACTCATGATAGACGATATTATAATCATACGAATCAACAATATTTATTTTTAACAAACATAATAATTTATGTTATTATTATGATTATTTTTAACCATGCATAAGTATACTTATATTTAATTATTAAATAAATATAAGAATATTATACTTTTCAAAACAAAATAAAATAAATTTTTAATGAATATAATATCAATAATTATCGGATGCATTTATTTTGTTTCAAAACATGTGATAGCAATTAATTACAGGTTATTCAAAATAGTAATAGCATTTATTTTATTTCAAAACGTGTGCATTACGTGAGGGGATGTCGTAAAAAATATTAGCACTGCCAGCTGTCATGATTATTTTGTCAATACAACTTGAATAATTAGAACCTATGCACCTTCAGACGAGACTGGGCAAGATGGGAAGGTAAGTTCATCTCGTTCACTCAGTTTAAAAAAAACGGGTCGCAAGATCCAATTTATCTTTGTTTAAATCTCAATGCAAGACAATAAATTTTATATCCAATTCAATCGTTTTCAAAATTAAAATCATCCCACATATTGATTTCATGAATCGGTGATCGAAAAATACAAATCGAGATTTTGAAATTCTAAACTCAAAAAGAGACGAATCGCAATTTCTCAATGATAACTGAACTAAAATCCTTGACCTTTTAGAATGTTGTTCGCACAATAACAGAAAGCAAAATTGTTCCAAAATTTTATTTTCTTAAATATTTTTGAAAGAATCAAATTGATCATTTTATGGGTTTTTTCAGTAAATAAAAAAAGGTATATGTCTGATTTTGTTATCAAGTATCGTTCAATCACACAATGCAGTAATAACAACACAAGCAATTATCAAAATCACAAATAAATAAACTACAACAAATAGCCCTACATTATATCTATTAGATCTGATACTAATTTAAGTAATATTAACAGTATAACCAATATAATTAAATCTTAGATATAATAGTATGGCATATCATAATTATTAACAATGCAATAAACATGTGTTATGGTTGAATCCATTTGATTGAGCATAAAGTGAGAATATTACTGCTCTCTTTCTAATGGAACGACTATTTTTGATATCTAACCTAATATAATAGCCAAAATAAATAACCAGCAAATGAGGAAAGGGACCTAGGGACCTCTCAACATGCTATCCAAAAGAATGACCCAACCCATCACAGGTCATTCAACAATTAACCCCAATACAATATTCATTTATTAATTATAATTAATAATTGAAATAATAATTATATTTTATTTAATAATTAATGTAAATCCATAATATATTAACCTTTTCCCACTTGGATGACTTTAATTAATTATTAAAATACAACAATTATAATAAAGACATATATCAATCATTTATCATAAAAACAATGTCCGCAAACACAAAATTTAACAATGCATAAATTGTACTCCCTCCATTCTCTTTTATAAGCAAATTTTGACTTTTTAAATTCATTCAATAAATGATGTATATGGACTATATATAAGTTAGATGCATTAATTACTTAATGAATCTAAAATTTTAAAATTTGCTTATAAATAGGAATGGAGGGAGTATTATATATGGAAACAAATCACATTTGTCAAATACTCACATTTCACATAATGATAATGAATATGGATTAGCATAACACAATGAACAAATACGTAATCCAATAATAGTTCAAGCATCTAAAATGCTATAAGAGATATGATTATTAAATTGACGTCATCTTATACATATCTCATTACAATAATTAAATACAATAATCAAACTTCCACTAATCCACAATATCAAATGACTTAACTACACCCGTGTTGGTTGCATGCCTTTGAAAAACACCGACATCTAAGCCTTTGGTCAGTGGATCAGCCAACATGTTCTCTGTGGTAAGATGTTCAATTCGAGTTTTAAATTCAAGAATTTTTTCTGAGAAATAGATACTTAATATCAAAATTCTTCAAGCGAGAAGATCTCTTAGTGTTCTGAGAGAAATGTATAGTAGCAGAATTGTCGCAATATATCACAAGTGGGCTGGATATGCTTTCAACAACTTTGAAGTGAGAGATTAATTTCTTCATCCACATAGCTTGACAAGTAGCTTCATAACAAGCTACATATTCTGCTTCTATGGCTGAGGTTGTAACACCCCACTTTCCCATTTTATAAAAATAAAAGTAATACGGATAAAATCAGAGTTTTCAACTTTTACAAGTAGGATGCCACACCAATAAAATCAATATAAAAATTCACTTTTCATTAAATAAAGTAAAACATCGGAATAATCATTTCGTAAGTTCACGGAACACTTGCCAACATACTCCAAAACTCCACATAAACTCGTGGTCCTCAAAATATTGAATTTAAAAGAGATACGTAACAAAATTCAATACAAAATAACAATTAATAAAATCCCCAAAATTCCCGTGTTACGTATCAGAGCGACTCCTACGACTCAAACATGCAACACGCACTCCTAGCAACTCAAGTACCTGGATTATCTGTACTTCCGAAGAAGCACAGACACAACAACAACAAAGGGGTGAGAACTACATTCAATAATAAACGGTGAATAATACATATCAAGGGTAGTTACTCACACCCAATCATACAATCACATAATCACGACCTACTTGTCACTCGCAACCATAATTTAATCAACATATAATAATAATGCAATGCGACTCAACAACAGACACAATGCATGTGGTACCAAAATCACCGTGGTTCATTCAATCGAACCCGGATAAATCACATACACCCCTACTTGGCAATGATTTATCCCACCACACTCCACATTGGAGTTCGGATGAATCACATACACTCCTCCTGAGCAATGATTCATCACCACCGACACCATGAAATGCACAATAACGAATATGCACACAACACACCTGTATAATAAAATTACACATTCTCACGATCCTCCTGATCACACATAAAATAGTCATTCACCACAACACAATTTACACACAAAACACATGTATAATAATCAGTTATACATTTACACGATCCTCCTGATCACACGTAAGCCATACGTTTACCGTAATTCTCACCAGAATTACCTCACCTACAACACAACATCCTCACACACAAATTATGCACACGAGACTATCCTAAATTAAAATACACGATCCTCATTGATCCCAAATGGGTCATGCGCTCAATGCAATTCACCAAGAATTACCTCTGCTACCCTAAGACAGCTCGCACCTCGCACAAACAGTGCCACACAACATATTCTACACGCCTCACAAGGCACTCGTCCACTAATTAGCTAATTACTAATTAATTCACCAAAACTATTAAATAAATTATTTTTATCACCAATCCTACATTTCTCAAGGTCTGACATCTATCCCCAACCCTCAAACCAAAAGAAACCACTTCGGACGCAAAAACGGGAACGAAATCGCGAAACGACAAAATTCTGCACCCTCGCTGGCCATACACGTATTGCCTTGTGCCATACGCGTATTGCCCAGCTCGTTCGCCCATCCCTACGCGTATCCTATGCGTACAGCCTCTCCTTTCGCCCTGCCATACGCGTATTGCCCTACCTATTACGCGTATGGGCAGAGACCTATTTTCCATCAAAAGCCCATTCTCAGATCCAATACGCGTATCCCTTTCTCGTACGCTTAATGCCTCTCCCTTACGCGTAATGCCCAAGCTCCATACGTGTACCGTTACGCGTACGGGCAGAGGGTCGTGCCAATCCTCCTTTTGGCCCGCCCATACGCGTAATGACCATAGCCGTACGCGTATTGCCTTACCTGATACGTGTATGGCCAGATCTATTACGGAAACTCAGTTTCCCCACACCAATCTGGGTTCTGCTACGGGATCCTCACTTTTCCACGCTAATTTAGTCCTAAAATTAGTTCTACATAAGTTTTATAACCTACAATTTCACCCTACATATTTTACCTATTATGACTAATCGAAATACAGTCTTAGATCTAATTTCGTGCCCTCAACCTGCATCAAAACAGATCTGCAACCAAATGCATTCATACAGCAACAACAATACAATTTATACACGAAAACCATACTATCATCAACGATTCAATACATACCAGACATCAAACATTCATATCATACTCAGAATTTCATCAACCAATAAGCATACGAAAATCCTACGAGGGATAGGACCCCTCACTACCCTTTCATGTTATTATCACCTGTATTGAACCCATTCTCCCCCCTTACCTCGAATTTCCTGATCAAATTTCTGCAAAATTGATGAAGATGAGTGCCCTAGCTCTTCCTTGTTCTTCCCTTGTTCCTCTTTCTCTTTTCCAATTCTGATTATGGCTAACTCTCCCACTAACCCTCACTAATCTTAGCTTAATTACTAAACTGCCCTTAATTCATCCACTAGCCCATTATCAAATTAATTAAAAATCAGATTTTAATTTACTAATAATATTAATAATAATAATAACCATAATAATAATAATAGTAATAATAATGTTAATAATCTTAGCCATATTAATAACAATAATATTCACCTTACTATCGTTATTAACTATGCCCACACATAATCCAACATTACATTATCGTTATCCCGACATCTCCATTTACCGATTCCGCTAAGGACACTATGCCTATGCGCTCAACCACACACCCCCTTAACAAGGCCAAACAAACAAAATAGCACTGACGACCAAATAATTTAAAATGGGGTGTTACAACTCTCCCCCACTTAAATTATTTTCGTCCTCGAAAATATACTGAGATGAACCACTCCGGATACGACTCTCGCATCCAACTAACCAACTATCATGCCAACAAAAGGCACACCACGAATAACACACTGACAAGATGCAATGCCAATACAATGCACTTTACGACTAACTCACGACTCAAAGAATACCCAAGTTACGAACACCTAGGTTCACTCTAGAACCAGAACACAACAAGATCGTTACCCTCACCCTAGGTAACACTCCCCTAATTCCCCACATAGGAATTAGCTCCACGCACTCGAACCATCACGATGGAAACGAGGTGACAACAAAAACAAGAACATAGAGTTCCACGACCCAACATCGTTTCAGCAACCTCTACATAAACATAATACCAACATCCTTATCATACAACATTATTACAACAATGTTACGTTCCACCAATCGAACATATAACCAAAACATCCATCTACATAGTAGCCCATGAATAATATTTAACCTTTCACCTAACACTTCCATTCTAAAACGTCCAATGGTCTCATCATTCCCACGGGTTTCCAAAGTTCAACCTATGAACCCTCACAAGTCACACACGCATAAGCGAAATGTACCACATCACGCTTTCGATGCGCACTCTGATTACTCGCCATAATCAACTCTACCAATTTTATATCCAACTCCTGACTCTCTTTAATATTCACCAGAAGGGTCATAGTTCGTTTCTAATATACCCAACTTCACACTCTACTGTGTTCTCACAAACCAGACACAAGTCTCTGAACTACTCAAATAATTCTAATCCGCTGACCATCAAAACAGACATGTATAAAACTTTCGACTTAACTCATCAGTGTCGCTCCCAGGATTTTCATCCAGGTACAAACGCGAGAGTGGCGCGGAAGAACAGAGTCGCCAGCCGTGTAAATTTATCCCAAGAGAGGGAAAGGGAACACCGCATAAACCTTAGGAAGGGGGAAAGGAATGGTCATCACAACCATAACCTGGGTTCGGGAGTCGGTTACGCGAGGGGAAGGTGCTAGCACCCCACGCGTCCATCGTACTCGATGGGATCCACGCTTGTTGTCTATTCTAAGGGTAAGTTATACTATCATCTAGGGCTGTACTAAAACGGAGAGGGAAAGAAAAAGACAGACTCGGTAGGACGTCGACGTCCTAGGCCTACGTACCCCCTTGTGCAATGGGGAATTCAGAGTCAACGTAGTTCGGACCAAGTTCTTTTTGTGTTTTTTTATGAGCGACGTCAAGTTCGCGTCCGGCAGTTAGGGTCGATGCCTGTTTACGACTCAGACGGAAGGTAACGTGCCCTTTTTGAAAATAGCCTTTAAGTTGAAGGTCCCGAAGGACAAAAAGGTTTAAAGTTGGTTTATGTTTTTTAGGACAGAAGTGGCTTAAGTTAGTTCCTAAGCTGCATTGCACCAAAGTCTAGGGCACGGGGACGAATACTTAACGCATCGTCCCAAGACAGGACGCTCGCTAAGCACTCTAGAAAGATGAGAGGAAGCCCCTCATTTCTCATTCCCCACGCTTAAGGCTCGTGCGCAATACACCTTATTCTTATTAAGTGTTTTAAAGAAATTCGAGATGAGAAGAGAGAAGACACAAAGGTAACTCTAAAGGGGGACTATGAGTCCTAAAGTTATCATGCATGGGTGACCTACGGTTAGTGAGGTTCAACCTAAACCTTAAAGAATGAAGATAGGAGAGAAAGAAAGAACAAAGGTGAAGAGGGATACTTTTCCACCCTTAAAGAACTTACCTTAGTCCCTGCATAAAAGATTAGTGAGAAACAAACATAAGTAAGAGAAATGAGGTGAATGAAAATCAAACAATGGCAAACAACAATGATAATAATCCAAACATGAATTCAGAAATCAAAGGAACAACCCCAAAACACATGGCACAAGTGCCTTTTCAAACAGATAATCATACAAGGTCAAAGATACGCCTGCAAGAAAATCTCAAGTGAAAACAAATCAGATAATTAGAAAAATGACTCCTAAAATTCCCAAATTAAACATTAAGGTTACTCAACCAGAGCCAAACAACATATCAAAAGTCCCTGCAAAAAAGTAAGATATTAGTCATTCAAATAATTAGGCAGAGTTCAGGTGGGAATTAGGGCTCAGTGTGCCAAAGGGAAGGACCTAAATGCAATATGAAATAAATTTTAAAATGAAAGAAAAATATTTTTAGGCAATTTAGGATGTTAGTGAACAAATTCAAAAAGAACGGATCAAAAATATTTTACGGATGCAGAGAAATAAAATAAATGATTTTAAGTATGCATGATATGAGTAATGCAAAAAGGAAATTAATAAAATAATTAATTTAGGTGATAAGAATAAAATAAAAAAAGAATACAAAATTTGTAAAAAATTTATAAAATAATGAAGATGATGTATGAATTTTATGGGAATTTTTAAATGCAATTATGTTATTTTAATAAATAAAAATGAAATTAAAATAAAGTAAAATAAAATAAATGGAATGAGGTGCAGAGAGAAAAAAAACACGTTGAAATGATGGTTGGGCCAGAGGATAGGGGATGCGAATAGTGAGCCCATGCGTTAAGTCCCTCAAAAAATAAAAAATAAAAAAAAAACCTGGGGGTGCGTTAAGTGGAAAAATGCGTTGAGGATGTTGGTTGGGCTAAGGGGTGGGGGGGTGCGAATAGCGACCCAGCCCACTGATTGATCAGAAAAACAAAAAATAAGAAATGGATTACCGTGTGCATCCCATGTGCAGGGCGCGTGCGTTTTTAATGCGTTGGCAGCTTGCTGCTCGTTTGATGCATCACGTGGCCCAAGATTGGTCAACGACAATGAAAAGTAAACGAAACCAAATGAAACAATTGGATGTGCACCGTAAGGCCCGTGGGGTGATAAGCACGGAATTATTAAATTAAATTCAGAAAAAAAATATAAGAAGAACCACATGGCACGCTGTGGATCGTTGGATGCATGGATCGGACGGTTGGGAGTCATCTTCAACCTTCCTTCGTCGGAACCCTCACAGCTGCCGGAGCTAGGGTTCCGGCAGCCGTCCTCCGCCACCTGCAACCTTAAAAGTGCCCAGAAAATACCAAACCATATACCGTTCGAACCAGAATTTTGCAAGGGTTCCAAATCTCTCATCCAAAATCACAAATAAACAACATATAATAAAAAACGAATGGATTAGTGTTAGGGCATAAAACTTCAAATGCACATAGCAAGCAATATACACATCCATATTAAAAACCAATTATATCAGCATGATCAGTGACAGTCACACAACAATATACACGTAAAAAATTGGAGTTTTAAGAGCACGAAAAAATTCATCAACCTGAGATGGTGCAAATCCAATCCTTGCTCTTGGCTGCAAATGGTGCTTGGGTTGTGTCCTAGAAATCTCCAAGAGGAGTTTTGTGGAAGTACTTTTGGCAAAGACCTTGTGGATCGTGAGTTTTGATGAAAAAAAGCTTTAGGGTTCAAGCTTGGATTCCTCTCCAAAATCACGTGTGTCTAACCCTAACCAGTGCATGGATGGGTTTATAAAGACTAGGGTTTGCCTCTGAATATGAATTGGGCTTGGGTAATTACTTGTTTAATGATTTTTTAATTATTTTGGAATTTTGCATTATGTGGAATATACCTCTCTTCATGCATGTTCACTTAAAAATTCCATGATGGATCACTTGCATTTGGATTGATAATTACACCCCTATGGAACTTGGGCCTTGAAAATAATTGGTTCATGAGCTTTAAATAATTTGGGAGTTTTGAATAATGGGGAATAAATAAAGAACAAACCATGGAATTGCTTCATTCTTGGGCCCAAAATAATCCTCAAGGAATGTCTTTTAATATTGGAATATGGCATGAAGCAATGGAATTGATTATAGGTCATTATGGCCAGAGTTGTGAAAATGGGATCATGAGAAACCCTAAAAACCAACTTGCCTTTTTTTGATCATAACTGGAGTTTCACAAATGATATGGAGACCCACTAGTACTTGTTGGAAAGAGGAGAAAAAGATATTCAACTTTCATGTTGGAGAAAAGTCCATTTGAAGCTTTCTTGCTGATGAAAAGTCAAGTTGAATGCAGTGCAGGAACTTGTCCAAAAAGGAAACTTTTCATTATAGGTCACTTTCCAAATTTAGAAACTTTGCACCAACTCCTGATTCCTGACAAATATGTATGAAACTTGACCCCTGGAGACCATATGAGGATATGAGATCTTAAAATCCCTGAAGAGAACCTCAAAATTTCACAGTTGACTTTTCTCCTTTCACTGTTGACTTTTCCCCAAATTCAACTGATTTTCAATCCATTGGCTAATTGAACTTCTCCTGAACCAAGTTGATGGACAATCTTCCACCCCTAGGTATTTAGGGACCCAAGGAATACCATGGAATTAAGTCTTGCCCAAAAAATCAGAAATAAACTGACTTTATAGCAAACCCTAGTTTTAGTACCCTCAGTCTAGGAGGAAATAGCACAGTCTCCAAATCCAAATTCCTCTAAATATGATGTGTATCCTCTCCAACAAAGATAAGATATGTCATTTGGTGATGATAAAAACCCAAGGAGCCTGCCCATTGGAGCAATAAACCCAAGAATTTCAAAACCCCAATTCATGCACTGGTTAGGAGAGTGATTCCACTTGAGATCCCTTGCAACCTGTGAACTCTTGATGAGGTAGTAGACCAGATAGGACTTTACCCTGACCCCATGCTAATGATATGCATACATGATAATGCAAAAATGAAATGAAACATAAGCCAGTTAGTACTAAAGTAAGGAGGGCAAATTTTGGGGTGCAACAGCTTCCCCTATTCAATCAACTTGGTCCTGAGGGTATGATAGCGACGGCTTTCAGACAATCAGGATGCACGGAGATTGAACACCAAAGAACCCAGAAATTTGCAATCCTCCACTGAAGAATTAGTCATAAATGCTGCTATGCTGAGTATAAAACGAAACAAACTTCCCCAACTGACGAAGTAAATCTTCAAAAGGTTGGTATCTCTGCTGATAAAGAGATACTAGCAAGATGAATGTCGTCCCTGCTAATAAAGGGTAACTGACGAGAGAAATATCCGAAAGATTGCTATCTCTGCTGACAAAGAGAAACTAGCAATACCAATGCCTTCCCTGCTGATAAAGGGAATTGACGAAGAAAATATTCAAAATATTGCTATCCCCGCTGATAAAGAGAAACTAGCAAGATGAATGCCATCCCTGCTGATAAAGAGATTTAGCAAAATAGATGTCATCCCTGCTGGTAAAGGGAAACTGACGAAGAACTATCCAGAAGATCGCTATCTCTGGTGATAAAGAGAAACTAGCAAACTGATGCCATCCCTGATGATAAAGGGAAACTGACGAAAGAAAATCTTCCAAAAGATTGCCATCTCTGCTGATAAAGAGATTTAGTAAACTGATGCCATCCCTGCTGATAAAGGGAAACTAGCAAAACAAATGCCATCCCTGCTGATAAAGGGAAACTGACGAAATAAAATCTTCCATAGATTGCCATCTCTGCTGATAAAGAGATTTAGCAAAATAAATGCCATCCCTGCTGATAAAGGGAAACTGAGGAAAGAAAATCTTCCAAAAGATTGCTATCTCTGCTGATAAAGAGATTTAGCAAAATAGATGTCATCCCTGCTGGTAAAGGGAAACTGACGAAGAACTATCCAGAAGATCGCTATCTCTGCTGATAAAGAGAAACTAGCAAACTGATCCCACCCCTGCTGATAAAGGGAAACTGACGAAAGAAAATCTTCCATAGATTGCCATCTCTGCTGATAAAGAGATTTAGCAAAATAAATGCCATCCCTGCTGATAAAGGGAAACTGACGAAGAACTATCCAGAAGATCGCTATCTCTGCTGATAAAGAGAAACTAGTAAACTGATGCCATCCCTGCTGATAAAGGGAAACTGACGAAAGAAAATCTTCCAAAGGATTGCCATCTCTGCTGATAAAGAGATTTAGCAAAATAAATGCCATCCCTGCTGGTAAAGGGAAACTGACGAAGAACTATCCAGAAGATCGCTATCTCTGCTGATAAAGAGAAACTAGCAACACAAAAGCCATCCCTGCTGATAAAGGGAAACTGACGAAAGAAATATCCGAAAGATTGCTATCTCCGCTGACAAAGAGAAACTAGCAATACCAATGCAGACTTCACTGGGGATAATGTGAAACAAGACTTCTGGTCAAGCAAGAACGGGATTTCACAAAAGAGAAAATCCAGACAAAACTTATGACGGGCCCATGATCCATAGATAAGATGACTCCGCTGGGGAAAGGAGAAGTCTAAATAAAAGACTTTGCCGGGGAGCACAAGTATGAGGAATACATCCCTCCAAAATCTCTTGAGTTATGCCATCTCTGCTGAGAAAGAGAATTGGCAAAGAAAGTATCAAACCTGGCTTATGCTTCGAATGCAAATGTTTGAATAATGGCGTAATGCTCCATACGACATGGAAAGGCTACGCGCTTGAGGATGCAATGCAAATGCTTATGATATGCAAGATGGGTCCCTCCAGCAAAATAAATGCCGAAGAGGAAAGATCCATTCATCTGGGGATGACAAAAATAAATTGTCCTCTGAATCTAGGAACTCTGCTGAGAAGTGTCGACTCTTCGGATCAACAACATCTGCTGGGGATAAAGTCCCGAAAGAACTACCGATGGCCACACCTGTCTTTTACTGATAGTAACATCGAAAACCTGAGGTTTCTCCTCTGTCGGGGGAGTTGATAATGAGTGCCAATAACGGAACCGGAAGTTTGTTACTGAAGATTGCCAATAACAACTGGCTCAGAACCTACTGGGCAAAACAGTCCATAATACCACCCTGCTTGGGGATACTGCTGAACTTAGCCTGCTGGCCGGAATGACTTTACTCCCACCTTGCTGGGGATTAGAATGTGACATCGTTGGTGAAGGTACACTTCCTGACTGGAGGGAAGGTGAACATCCTGATTCTGTGGGGAATTAACATCTTGTTTCAGGGAAAATACCTTCCAGGTCTCCTGCTGGGGAAGGTCCGCTCTGCTGAGGAAAGTTTGTCCTGCTGGGGAAGGAGCAATCCCAATGCTGGGGAGTACAACCTGCTAGGAAGTACAATCCTGTTGCCCTGCTAGTCAAATAACAACAAAAGAATATGCCACAAACTGGCTATCCTCGTTAACGCCTAAGTAACTTCTACTGCTTTTCGTTACGCTCTGCAAAGTTCGAAATTTTATATGCAATGTTTATCAAAAATATCGGACGTTTTTTACGAACAAAACAGTAAAAGTAAAAGTAAAACAAACAATGGAAAGCTCTTTGAGTGAAATGAATATTTTATTGAAGAGTGGCCTGTAAATAGGCATTTACAATAGGAAGCAATTCCTAGAAAGAGGTAATTGAGAAAAAAACAAAAAGAAAATACACATGTCGGCAATGTGGGAACAAATATCCACCATGATTCGACTTAGCTATGACCCATACGACTTGCTTATCCACAAACGTCTTGACCTTCGAAGAGACTAACTGTACTGATCCTTTTCTTTCAGAATTTCCAGGTGTTGAAAGTGTTCACAGATCGAATGCAGACCGTAGCCTTTCGCTTATAAATCCCTAACTTTTGCCTGGATCGCCCTTTTCGGGTTTTCAATCTACCGGGATACCCATTTTTGCCAAATTCGCCTTTTCAGGTTTTCAACTTTGCGGGTTTACACATTTCTTTTTACATTTTATCCCTAACTTTTGCCCGAACCTTTTCCTTTTTATGGTTCGCCGGGATGCCCCTTTTTGCCTGGACTTTCTTTTTATGTCCAACGGGTCTCTTTTATGCGAAGTATTTTTTGACTACGTCTGTGTTCACAGGGGATGTAAAATCTTCGCCATCCATAGTTGAGAGTAGTAAGGCTCCACCAGAGAAAACCTTTCTGACTACATACGGCCCTTCGTAGTTTGGAGTCCATTTGCCCCTGTGATCTGTCTGAGGAGGAAGGATCTTTTTCAAAACCAATTCACCTGTCTAAAAATTCCGAGGACGCACTTTCTGATCAAAGGCGTGCTTCATCCTGCTCTAATACAAACGACCATGTGCGATGGCTGCCAATCTCTTTTCTTCAATAAGGTTTAACTGATCCAACCTGGAACGCACCCATTCAGCTTCATCAAGCTTCACATCTGCCAGAACTCTCAAAGACGGAATTTCGACCTCTAAGGGTAAGACTGCTTCCATACCATATACCAATGAGAAAGGGGTTGCCCCAGTTGACGTACGCACCGAAGTACGGTAACCATGTAGAGCATAAGGTAACATCTCATGCCAGTCTTTATACGTTACCACCATCTTCTGCACAATCTTCTTGATATTCTTATTTGCCGCCTCAATAGCCCCATTCATCTTCGGACGATAGGGAGAAGAATTGTGATGCTCGATCTTAAAACTCTGACATAGTTCCTTCATCATCTTATTATTCAAATTCGAGCCATTATCAGTAATGATTCTCTCCGGGACCCCATAACGACAGATGATGTCCTTCTTTATAAACTGGGCTACCACTTGCTTGGTGACATTGGCGTACGAGGCTGCCTCCACCCACTTTGTGAAATAGTCAATGGCAACCAAAATGAAACGATGCCCATTGGAAGCAGTAGGCTCAATATTTCCAATCATATCTATACCCCACATTGCAAACGGCCAAGGAGATGACAACACATTTAGAGGCGTAGGCGGTACGTGCATCTTATCTGCATAAATCTGGCATTTATGGCACTTCCGAGCGTACTTGAAACAATCAGACTCCATAGTCATCCAATAATATCCTGCTCTCAACAACTTTCTAGCCATGGTGTGTCCACTGGAATGAGTACCAAAAGAACCCTCGTGAACTTCCTCCATCAATGAACTTGCCTCGTGCTCATCAACACAACGTAGCAAAACCATATCGAAGTTCCTCTTATATAACACATCATCCTTGTTCAGGAAGAAGTTTCCTGCCAACCTTCTCAGAGTTTTCTTATCCTTGGTGGAGGCACCCTCTGGATATTCCTGGCTCTTCAGAAAAACCTTAATATCATGATACCACGGTTTACCATCAGACGCATCTTCAATTGCAAACACAAAAGCTGGTTTGTCCAGACGCATGATTCTAATCGATGGAGTTTCATTCCAACGGTTCACCTTATACATGGATGCCAATGTCGCCAACGCATCAGCCATCTGATTCTCAGCTCGGGGCACATGATGAAAATCCACCCTATCAAAGAAAGGTAACAACCTTCTGGCATAGTTGTTATAAGGTACCAAATTTGCCTGACGAGTCTCCCATTCTCCTGTAATCTGATTAACCACCAACGCGGAATCACCATAGACATCGAGGTTCTTAATTCTCAAATCAATTGCTTCTTCTAACCCCATGATGCATGCTTCATACTCCGCCTCGTTGTTGGTACACACAAATGCTAACCGGGCAGTGAAAGGTATATGAGAACCCTTCGGAGTTGTAATGATTGCCCCAATTCCATTGCCATATGAGTTGATAGCCCCATCAAAAATCATCTTCCACTGTGATCCAATCTCAGGTCCTTCGTCAGGAAGAGGCTCTTCACAATCCTTCATTTTCAGAAACATAACATGCTCGTCTGGAAACTCAAACTTCATAGGCTGATAATCCTCGACTGGCTGTTCAGCAAGATATTCTGACAGAACACTTCCCTTGATGGCCTTCTGAGAAACATACTGAATATCGTACTCTGTCAACACCATCTGCCAACGGGCTATCCTTCCAGAAAGTGCTTGATTCTCAAACACGTACTTAATCGGATCCATCTTTGAAATCAACAAGGTTGTGTGATTTAACATATACTGCCTTAGGCGCTTGGCTGCCCAAGCGAGTGCACAACATGTCTTTTCCAGCATAGAGTATCTTGATTCGCAGTCAGTGAACTTCTTACTCAGGTAGTAAATGGCGTGCTTTTTTTTACCTGTCTCGTCGTGTTGACCGAGCACACAACCCATAGAATTCTCAAGAACCGTAAGGTACATAATCAACAGTCTCCCAGACACCGGTGGCATAAGGACTGGAGGTTCCTGCAAATACGTCTTTATCCTTTCGAACGCCTCTCAACAATTTTCATTCCACCTGACCTCTTGGTCCTTTCTTAACAACTTGAAAATTGGTTCACATGTAGCCGTCAGATGAGAGATGAACCTGGCAATGTAATTCAACCTCCCCAAGAAACCGCGAACCTCTTTCTTTGTTCTTGGCTCAGGCATCTCCTATATGGCTCTTATCTTTGCAGGATCAACCTCGATACCTCTTTCACTAACAATGAATCCCAGCAATTTACCAGACCTCACACCGAAAGTGCACTTGTTCGGATTCAATCTCAACCTGAACTTCCTCAACCTTTCAAACAGCTTTTGGAGGTTTACCAAGTGTTCTTCCTCTGTCAATGACTTCACAATCATGTCATCAACATAGACTTCAATCTCCTTGTGAATCATATCATGAAAGAGAGTCACCATCGCCCGCTGATAGGTTGACCCAACATTCTTCAATCCAAAGGGCATTACCTTGTAGCAAAAAGTTCCCCACGGTGTTATGAACGTAGTCTTCTCCATGTCCTCTGGGGCCATTTTGATTTGGTTATACCCAGAGAAGCCATCCATGAAGGAAAACACAGAATATTGAGCGGTATTGTCCACTAACACGTCAATGTGGGGGAGCGGGAAATCATCCTTCGGGCTCACCCTATTCAAGTCTCGGTAATCAACACACATCCTGACCTTCCCATCCTTCTTAGGTACAGGTACAATATTAGTGACCCACGGAGGATAATTTGTTACGGCAAGAAATCCGGCGTCCAACTGCTTCTGAACCTTTTCCTTGATCTTGACAGCCATATCTGGTTTCGTCCTTCTCAACTTCTGCTTGACTGGAGTACAACCCTCTTTAAGCGGCAGCCGGTGTGAAACAATGTCCGTGTCAAGCCCAGGCATGTCTTGGTAAGACCAGGCGAAGATATCCACATACTCTCGAAGTAACTTAACCAATCTTCCCTTAACAGTGTCTTCCAGGGCAGCCCCAACCTTTACTTCTCGTTTAACATTCTCGGTTCCCAGATTAACAGTCTCAACTTCCTCCTGATGGGGTAGAATAACCATTTCCTCTTGTTTCAATAGCCTGGCTAATTCTTCTGGTAAGTCACAGTCTTCGTCAGTCTCTTCTTCGGCCTGATAGATGGGATTGTCGAAGTCATATCGAGCCATAGCTAAGTCATGGGTGGAATCTGAACAAAGGAACCTGCATGATGGATGTTTTATGTTCATTATGAGTGCAACAAACAAGAAAACACATTGCCATTTTGATGTGGGTTAATGCAAAAAGTAAAAAATAGAAAGACAGGGATCAAAATATTTGAATGAAAAACGTCCTTTATTGATGATAAAAATAGCAAATAAAACATCCAAGCCCTACAAATAAATATCACTACGCCTTGGGCGGAGCGTAGGACTCAACATAATAGAAAACAAAAGTAAATTACTTCGGGCGCGTCACTTGGATAACTTTCTCGGAGGACCAGTTGCCTAGACTCTGACCAGGAAGGCAGGGACGGATCCATTCATCCATGTCACAATCACTATCTCCTTCATCCTCAATAGCATTGACTCTGTCGAAGAAAACACCGGCACTGGTGAAACGGACTGGACCATAGAACTTGGGAGGATCTTCAGAACGCCTAGGTGGCTTGTAACCCAGTCCTTGAGTATCTTGCTTCCTTTGAACATCAATAACACTGCCCCACTTCTGAGAACCACCAGCTTCAACTATAGCATGCGCCTCTTTGAAAGAGGACATTGGAACTTCTAGTTGTATGGCGACTTCAGGTTGGGCAACCGCCTCAGGCTGAGTGACTGCCTTTGGGGGTTCCTGGGGAATCTTCACAGCTTCAAAGGCTTGGCACAAAGTTTCCTGTATCTCACCATCTACCTCTACATACTTGAAGGTCGATAGGTGACTCACCATGATATCTTCTTCACCACAAACAGTCACAACGTGGCCATTCACCATATACTTCAACTTCTGGTGCAGCGTAGAAGTTACTGCCCCAGCACCGTGGATCCAAGGGCGACCCAACAAACAACTATAGGCAGGCTGAATATCCATTATGTAAAAGGTGGTGTTGAAAATCTCAGGACCCACCTTGATTGGCAGAACTAACTCTCCAAACACTGACCTCTTGGAGCCATCAAAAGCACGTACCACCAAGTCACTTGGTGTACAAATCAACCCACGAGTATCCAACTTCATCAAAGCCTTCTTTGGTAACACATTCAAAGACGACCCAGTATCAACTAACACATGCGACATCAAAGAACCACGGCATTCCACTGAAATATGCAGCGCGTTGTTGTGATTCCTCCCAGCCGGAGTCAGATCTAAATCGGTGAAACCCAAACCATTACCAGCATTCACATGAGCCACAACCCCTTCTAACTGATTGACGGATATTTCCTGTGGTACATAAGCCATATTCAGAACCTTCAGCAATGCATTTCGGTGTGCCTCAGAGCACAACAGTAAGGACAAAATGGAAATCTTCGATGGAGTTTGGTGAAGTTGGTCAACAATCTTGTAATCACTTTTTCTGATCAACCTCATAAACTCTTCTACATCTTTAGAGAAAGTATCCCCACCTTGCTTTGTCGTAGAGTTATTAGCTTCCTGCCTCTGTACGGACTCATCCATCATCTGTTTACCTTTGTCCTGTCTTGAACTGCCAGCTTGATTCTCGGCCGGAATAAAGACCCTACCACTCCTAGTGATAGCCCCAGCTTCAACAAGATTTCCAACCCCTGTATTCACAACTGATGTGTCTTCCAGTTCCTGCTTCTTACCATTAACAAATACCTCGGCCCCATAGTTCCATGGGATGGCCTTGGTAGTCTCATACGGGACTGGTCCAGGAACAGTGATAGTGACCGGCGCTGGTCTCGCCGGCGCTGATATAGTTATCGTCTTGAACGGAATTGTTATGGTGGCAACATCAATCTCCCTGTCAGTAACATTATTCTGCTTGCAACCTCTGTCAAACTGTAATACCCCTTCGTTGATCATTTTCTGAATACCTGCTTTCAATAACTCACAACCTCCTGGCTGTGACACACATCCCACACAACCTTCATCACAACCGGGAAATACCCCTCCTCTCAACAGTCTTTCCTTCACCATACCCAAGGGGGTTTGGACTTCGTTCACATCTAAAATCAAACTCAAGTCTTCACAATCTTCAATAATAGCATTGATCTTTGGCCCACCGTGATTCGGCATCGGGTTCTGATTCACATTCGGGACGTCATTGGAGAAGTTGATGGCTTTGGAATCCACCAAATCTTGAACCTTATGCTTAAAAGCTTTACAGTTCTCAGTATGGTGTCCGGGTGCCCCAGAATGAAACTCACAGTGAGCGTTGGCGTCATAGCCGGGAGGTGGATTGCCAGTAGGTGGAGCCAATGTTCTTGTCTGAATTAGCTGTAGTTTCAACAAGTGCTAGAATAATTGAGAGTAGGACATAGGTGGAGTGTCAAAATGTCTATCCCGCCTATTCTGAGGCTGTGATCGGTAAGGAGTCTGATTTTGTTGTTGAGACGCTGCTGGCTGCTGAGGTGCCGCTGGGATAGTTACAGAAGCCACCTGCTGATTGTAGTTCTGACGAGGTCCATCTCTACCACGATATGATGACACAGAGTTTGTATCTCCCTCCTTCTTCTTATAACCATTGGCATAAGGCTTCTTACTTCCTCCAGATGAGGACCCATCACTGCCTGATATCTTCCCCGCCTTGATTCCGCTTTCCACCATTTCCCCCACTAAGATCAAGTCAACAAACTTTCCAGTCATACATGGTACCAGCTTTTCATAGTAATGACCCTGCAAGGTGGCCATAAACATAGTTATCATTTCACGCTCCAACATGGGAGGCTGAACTCTAGCTGCCAGTTCACGCCACCTCTGAGCGTACTCCTTGAAACTCTCATTGTTCTTCTGTGACAGATTCTGCAGCTGTGTTCTGTTAGGAGCCATATCAGTGTTATATTGGTAATGTCTGATAAATTCCCCTTCCAGATCTCTCCAACTATGCACATCCTTCCTTTCCAGTTGCATGTACCACTCCAGGGATGCCCCAGATAGGCTATCTTGGAAGCAATGCATCATCAACTTTTCATTCTTCGCATATGAAGCCATCTTGCTTGCATATGCCCTGACGTGGGTCCTCGGACAAGTCATACCATTATACTTCTTAAAAGTGGGAGTCTGAAACTTGTGCGGAATAACAACGCCTGGAACCAGCCCCAAATCCTCTAGATCCATTCCCACAGAATCCTGATTCACAACACCCCTTAGCTGTTCCTCAATCAAACGGATCCTCTGATCTCGGTCAGTCTGGGGACCAGCATCCCCACCTGGCAAAGAAAATACATCATCCTGAACATCATCATACTGACGACCCTGAACTGCTCCAGTACCAGTACCACCTCCCCTAGCATTTTCAGCTCCGCCCGAAGGAATCACAACACTAGAAACAGGAACACCTCCGCCAGTAGGACCATTTTGACCATTATTAGTAACACCAGTCTGAAGTCCTCCATGAAGGACACCATCATTATCAACCCTCGCAATCAGTGGCTGAACGAGAGTTCTCAACTGTTATTGTCCCTGAGCAACCCCTTGCATCAATTCCATGAATTGGTTCATGCGAGTCCGCATCTCAATGATCTCATTCTGTAGCTGATCCATGAGTCTCTTCCGATTCTGCTTAGTAGGATATCAGTGAATACGCTGATCTGCAATTCTGAGATGAGAACAAGATAAGAATACCGGAGATAAACACCTGTCATGCAAAATGATTATGCAAAATGATTATGAATATGCAAATGCAAATGGACATGCTTGAAAATTCACAAGGCGATCCACCCCTTGATTCCGGTTTAATAACAAGATATAATGGAACTTCTGCTCATATATTAAGAAAACCAGAGAAAAGCCAAATGTCAACAATCATAAATCCGAGATAACGAGTCTGAATATAAAAACCCTAGGTCCCAACCAACAAGCCTGGTGGTGATCCAAATACAATAAAAGAGAACAGGACTATGGCATATCATCAAAGTTCACAAGTGTCAACCCCCCATCCATTATGCTTTCTGCACTAGTCTTGAATCTCCTTGAACAACTTTCTGGTGTCGGGATGCTTCGGCCTCTGAATTAGCCCTTGATGAGAAGGTCTCTCCTGTGTATGATCCCATCCAAGTATCGGCAATGTAGCTCCCAAGCGTCTTCTCCAGTAGTACCATCTATGCTAGGACCCTCATATCTAGGTTTCTTCACTTCAGCTTGGACTTTCAGTTCTTCCATGGAGGCTATGGCTTCCTTGAGTCAATCTTCGACTACTTGTCTCTTGAATATCCCTGATAAGATCTCGGCGTCTTTCTTTTTGAGCGTCGACTTCAACTGATCAATCTTAGCTATGTAGTCGTCTTCCTTTCTCTTATTCTCAGCCATGGCAGTTTCTTGGTGATCATTGAACCTGTGAATCTTCAGCAAAGCCTTGCCTAATTCCTCGTCTTTAGTCCTGAGAACGTTACTGATACCATCCAAAGCTTGTTTCATTCTTTCTCTGGATGCGACCATGTCAGCAAGCTCTTTTTCTGCTTTAGCAAGGAGCTCTGTCTTCAACTTGGCGATATGAACAACTTCACCCCGCTCATGCTTCCACTGATAAATCTCTCTCTTTAGCTCACTATTCTCTTCCCGCAACCTTTCCTTTTCAGCCCATAATTTGTTATACTTCTCCAACTCAACGGTGGTAGGAGGCTCGATCACCAAAGGATACAAAGGTGGTTCCACCGGGAATGGAAGAAGCTCCTCTTCTGCTCTCTTCTTAATCCATTCTTTATAGGAAGGGAAAGCCCGATTGTTACTTTTCTCGAATGGAATTTTACCCTTCTTGGTCACCTGTTTCCAAGCGTTCACAACTTTCCTTATCAACCCTTGATCCTCAATGCCATTGAAGAACAAGGACTCTCGAACATCTCGCTCTTTGGGTGGATTCTTCAAAGGATAGCCAAACTGTCTGATAGCTAGGGAGGGATTATAATTAATTCCACCTTTCCTCCCTATCAAGGGAACATTAGGGAATTCTCCGCATTTGCAAATAATCTCCATTCCTAGCAAGTCACGATTAATCCAAGCAATGTTGTCAGCAGTCAAGCCCATAACCCTCTTTGACCATTTCAGAGAATCTTTCGTATTAATGAAAGCGCCAGGGAGACGACTCAGAAACCAAGTAGCTAAAATCGGTGCACAACAACTCACAGTTTTCCCACGCCTATTCTCATTCTTGTAGTGAACCGAGTGATACATATCACCTAGCAAGGTAGTTATAGGATTCTTCGAAATAAAGATTCTGACGGCATGCATATCCACCAGATCAGGAATATTCAGAAACAGGATAATCCCATAGATGCACATAGCTAGGATAGCTTGGAAAGCAGTCTAATTCTTCTCTTTGACATGTATGCAAGCCTGATCAAACAAGAACTTCAACAAGAAACCCTTAACTCCTTGTTTTTCTGCAATGTTACTGTTCAGAACAGACTCACTACTATGAAGAGCAACAACCATATCTTTTATACCGGGGTGTTCTTCAGAAAAGAGAACTATATCATGCCTGATGGGGATTCCCAAAATAAATGAGAACTCCTCCAACGTTGGAGCCAAGATGTAGTCCGGGAAAGTGAAGCAACGCAGAGACGGATCGTAAAACTGAAGAAGTGTGTGAATGGCATCCTTCTCATACTGGGAGATATTATAGACAAATTTCAGAAGTCTTCCATACCTTCCACTGAACTCTGTATGAACTCCGGAACCACCCATATTAATCAGTTTGTGAATCAGTGTCAAAGTCGGCTCTGGGAATTAATAGGCGACAATCTTCTTTCTCTGAACATCCATACTGAAGCAACCTCAGAAAACCGGAATCAAAAGTAAGATGCAAGCCCTGAAAAATGTCAAACACGTCAGAATTCAAGAAAAATGATATGCTCATGCAAACATGGGGTCAAGGCACACTGCTGGATGTGCTGTGCTGTTAGCTGAACGAGAAACCAGAAAACCAGAACTCTGAACCACTGAGGAACCCAAATAATCAGACATTGATGAGAAATCCAGAAAACCGGGTAGGTTGAAAGTCTCGGTTACCTGCAAACCTGCAAACGTCCATCGCCTCTCACATGTGGGTACTAGGATGTTCAGTATCCTGGGCTCTCAAGTCGAGAAATGATGATACGTTCACCATTTCTGGTTTGGTGTCATCATCAATCGAGGAGGCCTCAACTGATTCTCCAAAGCGGAAGGTCCTCAGCTTTGGCACTGAGGTCGAGAAACAATAGTACATTCATCCCTCGGGGTACAGTACTAAAGTCAATCGAGGAGTGCCTCCACTGATTCTCTTCAAAACGTAGGGGCCGTCCTATGCGAGTTCCAAAGCGGGCCCTCGGGTGCGAATGGGTTTACCACAGGATGTGGTCTGCCACTGTCACCACTAAAGAGGGATGTTTCCACTAAGGTCCTCAATGATCGGTCACCAGAGTTGACAGCTCTCTAGATCAACACCCCAACATGCGCAAGACACACACGTTAGAATGCGTCCCAAGATAGCCTCGTCTGGTTGTGAATTTCGTGAACACACAAACGTACCAAGCGGGCACGTAGGTCCCACTACTTTCCACTCTAGTCCTAGGGTATTCTCAAGCCGGGGTATTGGGCTTAGCTCTCGGTCCCACCCAACCTGCAAAACAAAGACAGCCAGCACAGCACAGCAGCATGATAGTAATAAAAATGAAATGCAGAAAATTCGGTAAAAATAAAAAATAAAAATAAAATACAACACATAAAGCAAATCAAAACAAAACACCCAAAGAGAACAAAGACAAGCAAGCGTTAGGATCGACTCGCTTAGGGATGTACCAACATAGGTCAAACTTTCCCCAGCAGAGTCGCCAGCTGTCGCTCCCAGGATTTTCATCCAGGTACAAACGCAATAGTGGCGCGGAAGAACAGAGTCGCCAGCCGTGTAAATTTATCCCAAGAGAGGGAAAGGGAACACCGCATAAACCTTAGGAAGGGGGAAAGGAATGGTCATCGCAACCATAACCTGGGTTCGGGAGTCGGTTACGCGAGGGGAAGGTGCTAGCACCCCACGCGTCCATCGTACTTGATGGGATCCACGCTTGTTGTCTATTCTAAGGGTAAGTTATACTATCATCTAGGGCAGTACTAAAATGGAGAGGGAAAGACAAAGACAGACTCGGTAGGACGTCGACGTCCTAGGCCTACGTACCCCCTTGTGCAATGGGGAATTCAGAGTCAACGTAGTTCGGACCAAGTTCTTTTTGTGTTTTTTTATGAGCGACGTCAAGTTCGCGTCCGACAGGTAGGGTCGATGCCTGTTTACGACTCAGACGGAAGGTAACGTGCCCTTTTTGAAAATAGCCTTTAAGTTGAAGGTCCCGAAGGACAAAAAGGTTTGAAGTTGGTTTATGTTTTTTAGGACAGAAGTGGCTTAAGTTAGTTCCTAAGCTGCATTGCACCAAAGTCTAGGGCACGGGGGCGAATACTTAACGCATCGTCCCAAGACAGGACGCTCGCTAAGCACTCTAGAAAGATGAGAGGAAGCCCCTCATTTCTCATTCCCCACGCTTAAGGCTCGTGCGCAATACACCTTATTCTTATTAAGTGTTTTAAAGAAATTCGAGATGAGAAGAGAGAAGACACAAAGGTAACTCTAAAGCGGGACTATGAGTCCTAAAGTTATCATGCATGGGTGACCTACGGTTAGTGAGGTTCAACCTAAACCTTAAAGAATGAAGATAGGAGAGAAAGAAAGAACAAAGGTGAAGAGGGATACTTTTCCACCCTTAAAGAACTTACCTTAGTCCCTGCATAAAAGATTAGTGAGAAACAAACATAAGTAAGAGAAATGAGGTGAATGAAAATCAAACAATGGCAAACAACAATGATAATAATCCAAACATGAATTCAGAAATCAAAGGAACAACCCCAAAACACATGGCACAAGTGCCTTTTCAAACAGATAATCATACAAGGTCAAAGATACGCCTGCAAGAAAATCTCAAGTGAAAACAAATCAGATAATTAGAAAAATGACTCCTAAAATTCCCAAATTAAACATTAAGGTTACTCAACCAGATCCAAACAACATATCAAAAGTCCCTGCAAAAAAGTAAGATATTAGTCATTCAAATAATTAGGCAGAGTTCAGGTGGGAATTAGGGCTCAGTGTGCCAAAGGGAAGGACCTAAATGCAATATGAAATAAATTTAAAAATGAAAGAAAAATATTTTTATGCAATTTAGGATGTTAGTGAACAAATTCAAAAAGAACGGATCAAAAATATTTTACGGATGCAGAGAAATAAAATAAATGATTTTAAGTATGCATGATATGAGTAATGCAAAAAGGAAATTAATAAAATAATTAATTTAGGTGATAAGAATAAAATAAAAAAAGAATACAAAATTTGTAAAAATTTTATAAAATAATGAAGATGATGTATGAATTTTATGGGAATTTTTAAATGCAATTATGTTATTTTAATAAATAAAAATGAAATTAAAATAAAATAAAATGAAATAAATGGAATGAGGTGCAGAGAGAAAAAAAACACGTTGAAATGATGGTTGGGCCAGAGGATAGGGGGTGCGAATAGTGAGCCCATGCGTTAAGTCCCTCAGAAAATAAAAAATAAAAAAAAAACCTGGGGGTGCGTTAAGTGGAAAAATGCGTTGAGGATGTTGGTTGGGCTAAGGGGTGGGGGGGTGCGAATAGCGACCCAGCCCACTGATTGATCAGAAAAACAAAAAATAAGAAATGGATTACCGTGTGCATCCCATGTGCAGGGCGCGTGCGTTTTTAATGCGTTGGCAGCTTGCTGCTCGTTTGATGCATCACGTGGCCCAAGATTGGTCAACGGCAATGAAAAGTAAACGAAACCAAATGAAACAATTGGATGTGCACCGTAAGGCCCGTGGGGTGATAAGCACGGAATTATTAAATTAAATTCAGAAAAAAAATATAAGAAGAACCATATGGCACGCTGTGGATCGTTGGATGCATGGATCGGACGGTTGGGAGTCATCTTCAACCTTCCTTCGCCGGAACCCTCACAGCTGCCGGAGCTAGGGTTCCGGCAGCCGTCCTCCGCCACCTGCAACCTTAAAAGTGCCCAGAAAATACCAAACCATATACCGTTCGAACCAGAATTTTGCAAGGGTTCCAAATCTCTCATCCAAAATCACAAATAAACAACATATAATAAAAAACGAATGGATTAGTGTTAGGGCATAAAACTTCAAATGCACATAGCAAGCAATATACACATCCATATTAAAAACCAATTATATTAGCATGATTAGTGACAGTCACACAACAATATACACGTAAAAAATTGGAGTTTTAAGAGCACGAAAAAATTCATCAACCTGAGATGGTGCAACTCCAATCCTTGCTCTTGGCTGCAAATGGTGGTTGGGTTGTGTCCTAGAAATCTCCAAGAGGAGTTTTGTGGAAGTACTTTTGGCAAAGACCTTGTGGATCGTGAGTTTTGATGAAAAAGAGCTTTAGGGTTCAAGCTTGGATTCCTCTCCAAAATCACGTGTGTCTAACCCTAACCAGTGCATGGATGGGTTTATAAAGACTAGGGTTTGCCTCTGAATATGAATTGGGCTTGGGTAATTACTTGTTTAATGATTTTTTAATTATTTTGGAATTTTTCATTATGTGGAATATACCTCTCTTCATGCATGTTCACTTAAAAATTCCATGATGGATCACTTGCATTTGGATTGATAATTACACCCCTATGGAACTTGGGCCTTGCAAATAATTGGTTCATGAGCTTTAAATAATTTGGGAGTTTTGAATAATGGGGAATAAATGAAGAACAAACCATGGAATTGCTTCATTCTTGGGCCCAAAATAATCCTCAAGGAATGTCTTTTAATATTGGAATGTGGCATGAAGCAATGGGATTGATTATAGGTCATTATGGCCAGAGTTGTGAAAATGGGATCATGAGAAACCCTAAAAACCAACTTGCCTTCTTTTGATCATAACTGGAGTTTCACAAATGATATGGAGACCCACTAGTACTTGTTGGAAATAGGAGAAAAAGATATTCAACTTTCATGTTGGAGAAAAGTCCATTTGAAGCTTTCTTGCTGATGAAAAGTCAAGTTGAATGCAGTGCAGGAACTTGTCCAAAAAGGAAACTTTTCATTATAGGTCACTTTCCAAATTTAGAAACTTTGCACCAACTCCTAATTCCTGACAAATATGTATGAAACTTGACCCCTGGAGACCATATGAGGATATGAGATCTTAAAATCCCTGAAGAGAACCTCAAAATTTCACAGTTGACTTTTCTCCTTTCACTGTTGACTTTTCCCCAAATTCAACTGATTTTCAATCCATTGGCTAATTGAACTTCTCCTGAACCAAGCTGATGGACAATCTTCCACCCCTAGGTATTTAGGGACCCAAGGAATACCATGGAATTAAGTCTTGCCCAAAAAATCAGAAATAAACTGACTTTATAGCAAACCCTAGTTTTAGTACCCTCAGTCTAGGAGGAAATAACACAGTCTCCAAATCCAAATTCCTATGAATATGATGTGTATCCTCTTCAACAAAGATAAGATATGTCATTTGGTGATGATAAAAACCCAAGGAGCCTGCCCATTGGAGCAATAAACCCAAGAATTTCAAAACCCTAATTCATGCACTGGTTAGGAGAGTGATTCCACTTGAGACCCCTTACAACCTGTGAACTCTTGATGAGGTAGTAGACCAGATAGGACTTTACCTTGACCCCATGCTAATGATATGCATACATGATAATGCAAAAATGAAATGAAATATAAGCCAGTTAGTACTAAAGTAAGGAGGGCAAATTTTGGGGTGCAACAATTAGGCACGATATTAATTCCACCAATAGGATAATTCTAGCTAAATTCATAACTCATCAGGAATCCCAACCATCTTCGTTGTCTCGTACTCCATTATTTGCTACTAAACAGGTATGCAATGTCCTTGTGATTACTAAACACTTCGAACCCAAAACTGCAAAAATAATACCTCCAGATTCTCAACACAAAAGTAACTGCAGCCATCTTGAAATCATGAATCCTCAATTGTCGTAACACATAAGCCACGACCTTACCATTTTGCATCACCACACTAGCTAAACTCATCATAGACACAGTCCACCACCTCACAAACAGTTTGTTAGGATCACGCAGAATTAAACTAGAGTCGTAGACAAATTCTACTTCAGCCCTCTCAAACTTTCCTCACAATGAACATCCAAAGTAAACGACTTACCCTTTGCAAGTCAGCTGAAGTAGCGAAAATGCTAACTTGGAAAACCTTCCATAACCTCCGGAAATAACCACTAAAGTCCAAAAAGTTTCTAATCACCTTAACCGACTTCGGAGCCTCTCATCGTAGAGCTGCATCTACCTCCGATGGATCCATAACAATACCATCATCAGTAATAACACATCCGAGAAAACTAACCTTTCTCGACCCAAAATTCTCACTTGAATAATTTAGCATAAAAATTCCTTACTTTTCAACACTTGCAACTCGACTCTCAAACACCCTACATAATCTCTTTCTGACTTTATAATAGATCCGAGTATCCCTAATGAACACCACTCCGAACTCATCCAATCTTGTCCAGACTCACATACAAGCTTAACCGAGTAAATAACAACTTATTCCGATGATACCAACCATAACCCGCCACATGAAATCGATCAGAGCCTCAACTCGCCCAAATTCACCACTCTTATCAAACGTTCCCAACAATTGTAATTCCAATCAAACTCAACCGTACCATTCCAATCATCTATTCTTGAAAGTGGACACTTATTCTCAATCTTACCTTACTCAACTGTTAGTAATCCATACCCAACTTCATTCTCTAGACAATCCACATCCCACAAATTCCAACATGTATCAGCAATCATCCCAAAAGAACTCTCAATCTCGATATTACATCCACACCCAAGGGTTTTCTCAAAATACCCTTAAATGCTCTAAAACTCTAAGAACTCCAAAACTCATCAAAACTCTAAGTTTTGCTCTCCATAGCCTAAATACCATTATACACACCACGCTTGTTATTCCACCCGGAAACACATCTGGGAATCATGCACAACTGGTAGCCCTTCACTGTGGCTTCCCTGTCAATTCCAGTACACTCTTAACGCAGACATAACAAATATCTTAGTCTCATCTCCTAATAGTTCTTCCACTTACTTAGCAGATAAAAACTTTAACTATTCACCTTCGTCCAATTTAAGTTCACTTTCTGTACAGAGTCATTGGCATCAGACTCGTATCAAGTGCTGAATCAATAGCCACCTCTACCTCATTAATACGCCTGTGATTCACTTATCTCGCCTGAAAATAAATTCAAAAATTCGCAAACCACAGGTAACTCAACACATGTAACTTCACTACTAACTCGCCATAACGCGAACGTTAATACATCGAGGCTTCACCCAATAGATGTCCACCCATTCGCTCAACACACATCGATACCAGTTCTCTACCATTACCCAACTCGGATCCACCCTTAGAAAGACATCTGGGATTACCCAACACTGGCATATCTCTAGCCATCACTTGTTCTTTACTCACTGAAAAGCAATCACCAATAATACCTGATTGTCCTCCCTCGGAGACATCCTTCAACTTGATCGATCGACAAGTACTTCTCTTCTACCTCTTCTTCAGATAATAAAGATCTATACCGACTCAACACAACCATCTTCCACATCACATGCTATCTTAATTGTCAAGGCTCATCTATCCATTCATCTTGATTCTGACTACTATCAACAAGAGATTGAGGGCGATTAGTTCCCCAATTTGTTCATAGACAGTCGGTCATCCTGATGAAGTATAGACCCTTCCTCACCAACCATGATAACACTCCATTACTTACCAATCCATCCTTCCAGAGTGGAAGTATCCTGGAGAAGCACCAGCTTCTTCCCCACTTATCTCAACCTCAACTCCAGCAAGCAACGGTTAGAAGACAAGCACATACCGACAGTGTTCTACACACATGTCGCATACCACGACACAACTCATGCTAGACAACTTGGCCAGACGGGCCGACCTGCTCTGATACCAATTGTAACACCCCACTTTCCCATTTTATAAAAATAAAAGTAATACGAATTAAATCAGAGTTTTCACCTTTTACAAGTAGGATGCCACACCAATAAAATTAACATAAAAATTCACTTTTCATTAAATGAAGTAAAACAGCGGAATAATCATTTCGTAAGTTCACGGCACACATGCCAACATACTCCAAAACTCCACATAAACTTGTGGTCCTCAAAATATTGAATTTAAAAGAGACACGTAACAAAATTCAATACAAAATAACAATTAATAAAATCCCCAAAATTCTCGTGTTACGTATCAGAGCGACTCCTACGACTCAAACAGGCAACACGCACTCCAAGCAACTCAAGTACCTGGATTATCTGTACTTCCGAAGAAGCACAGACACAACAAAAACAAAGGGGTGAGAACTACATTCAATAATAAACGGTGAATAATACATATCAAGGGTAGTTACTCACACCCAATCATACAATCACATAATCACGACCTACTTGTCACTCGCAACCATAATTCAATCAACATATAATAATAATGCAATGCGACTCAACAACAGACACAATGCATGTGGTACCAAAATCACTGTGGTTCATTTAATTGAACCCGGATAAATCACATAGACCCCTACTTGGCAATGATTTATCCCACCACACTTCGCATTGGAGTTCGGATGAATCACATACGCTCCTCCTGAGCAATGATTCATCACCACCGACACCATGAAATGCACAATAACGAATATGCACACAACACACTTGTATAATAAAATTACACATTCTCACGATCCTCCTGATCACACATAAAATAGTCATTCACCACAACACAATTTACACACAAAACACATGTATAATAATCAGTTATACATTTACACGATCCTCCTGATCACACGTAAGCCATACGCTTACCATAATTCTCACCGGAATTACCTCACCTACAACACAACATCCTCACACACAAATTATGCACACGAGACTATCCTCAAGTAAAATACACGATCCTCATTGATCCCAAGTGGGTCATGCGCTCAACGCAATTCAACAAGAATTACATCTGCTACCCCAAGACAGCTCGCACCTCGCACAAACAGTGCCACACAACACATTCTGCACGCCTCACAAGGCACTTCGTCCACTAATTAGCTAATTACTAATTAATTCACCAAAACTACTAAATAAATTATTTTTATCACCAATCCTACATTTCTCAAGGTTTGACATCAATCCCCAACCTCTCAAACCAAAAGAAACCACTTCGGACGCAAAAATGGGAAAGAAATCGCAAAACGACAAAATTCTGCACCCTCGCTGGCCATACGCGTATTGCCTTGTGCCATACGCGTATTGCTCAGCTCGCTCGCCCATCCCTACACGTATTCTACGCGCACAGCCTCTCCTCCCGTCCTGCCATACGCGTATTGCCCTACCTATTACGCGTATTGTAACACCCTAATTCCCATCGCGAATAAATAATACATAATTAAATCAGAGTAAATAAAAATTTTATTATTTTTCGAAAGAAACAAGGATGCCACATTTAAATAAAGAAATCATAATCCCTGCTCATTTATTTGATACATAACACAAAATGCAATAAATATACCAGGGAAACTTTTTCCAACAAAGGAAAGTTCAATTATGGAATAAAGCGGAAAGATCCATAACTAACTTGTTTTACAAAATAAATTGTTTTATAACATATAAATATTCATACAAAGTTAATACAAAATAGATACAACAAATGTATACATATATATACAACAACAGCGTTCCTCGACTCCCGTGTTACGTATCAGAGCAGACAGACCGACAAAAGGATGGAGAACTAATCTTCACAAAAGCCTCCAAGATACTAATCTGCAATTGCCTCATAGAGCAACAAACCACAACAGAAGGGTGAGAAATAACAACTAAATCAAGATTGCATAATAATATGCAAAATCATATAAATCCACATACATACATATTCTCACCACAAACATCACATACTAACACATAGAGCATGCCACAGATACATAATATAGTTCACACCTAATGCATACCAAAGTTATGACATATGGAAACACACCACCACATCACATATATTTCATACATAGCATATCATAGACCATTAATACGATCATGGTAACGTACAACATCCCCACACAACATAACATATGTCTATACATAAAACATATCATCCATAACCAATGCATTTTTCACATATGCACATCAATTCACCAATCCAATCATAAATCTCAACACATACTCAATCAATTCACAATTTCCCACACATAATGCATCCATTCATAATTCTCACACATAATCAATCCATTCATGATTTATGTAAATGCACAGAGACCGACACAACGACTCTATGCAATGCATATGCGGTACCATCCATCCATCATCTCAACACGAGTTCACTCAGGAACTATTAGAATCATCGCTTGTTACTTAGTGTAACTCCCCGTCGGGCAAATGATGTTCCCCGTCCCTTTAGGTCCTCTTTGTATAAGGCACACGATGTTATAGCGGATTCCCTCTAGAACCGTTTCGTCGCTCACACCCACTAGGGCACACGACATCACAAGATGCATATCATGATGCTTGACATACAAGGACTCATGACAATCAAATGGATCTTCAGAAATCAACAATATGGATTATCTCATCATCATTATTCATGCATTGGAAATCAATTCAAACAATGCATTTACTTGCCATTTACTTGCCATAAAGCCACCAAATAACACACATTGAATTTCACATAAACAATGCATTTCATCATAATCCACAAACCACAACAATCCCACAAAACATCATAACAACATACATTGATATTCAATCAAACAATGTATTTTACCACACAACAACAGCATTATCACATGCATCAACATCACATAACAGCACACCAGCTATACGATATATATCATAAGCATATTGCATGATAACACATCACTTACACACAATTACGACGGTAAAAGTCGACAAAATGACACTATTCCAAATTCCCGACATAATTAAATCAGCCAACAATCCCAAAACCATTATAATAAGAAAGAACTTTTCAATAGCTTCCCATCGGTACAAAGAACACTCAAAGCAGATAAACAGGTCACAAGTTATGGGATTTAAAAGGAAACATAATTATTGAAATTCCCTAGGACCGCCCGGCGCTACCCAACGACCGCCCGGCGCTGGCCCTTCGCCTCTACTTCGCCCAGCGAAGCAGGGGCATAAAAATTTCCCATCCATAACTCAAAAGAGTCAGAATCGTGCTAAGCTACGCCTCCCAGACATCGCCCAGCACAAACCCGCGTCGCCCGGCGCTCTGAGCACCGCCCGGCGCCCTACACCAGAAATGGAAAAATTATGCTTCGTTCTCCCATGGCTCCAAGGGCCAAAATTCCACTTTTCCCCACCAAAATAGTTTCAAACATCGAAACAAATATCAACGATTATTCATAAACACAGTGTGATCATACAACGCCATTTATATCAATTTCCGACCGTGAAAACATCGATTTCTATCAATTGTTCACAAATTATCAATAAGTGAAAAAGTTGTGAAACAAACAAAACAAATAAAACAATCAACACATATACATACACAAGCAAGATATAATTGAAACTTCTCACCCTTGCCCGATTAATCGCGCTTGAAACGGAGTATTCTTCGATTTTCCTCTTTTCCTCACCTTTCTCTCCTCTTCTTTCCCTTTCTCTTCCTTTCTTTCCTTTCCCTCTATTTCTCTCTCTTCCCTATTTATAACAAAATATCTAACTACCCAAGATGACCATTTTACCCCTCAGCTCAAATATCTCGCAAACGCTCTCAAAACGCGATGAAATATATTTCGGGAAATAAAAGTTGAAAAGAAATTATAATTTATTGCAAATATTTTACCTATCAAGGAAATTAACCAATTAACTCAATTAGCAGGTAAAATACAATAAATTAACACATTTCACAAAATTCACATAAATGAAATAAATAAATACAATTAAACAAATCGGGGCGTTACAACTCTCCCCCACTTAGACATTTTCGTCCTCAAAAATATAACCGATACGAACAACTCCGGATACGACTCTCGTATCCGACTAACCAACCATCACGCCGACCAAAGGCACACCACGAATAACACAAACTGACAAACCACCTTGCTAACAGCAGCTACAACAACGACACGACAACGACGACAACTACAACGACAAGATGCAAAGCCCATACAATGCACTTGATGACCAACTCACAACTCAAAGAAAACCCAAGTTACGAACACACAGGTTCCCTCTAGAACCAGAGCACAACAAGATCGTTACCCTCACCATAGGTAACACTCCTCTAATTCCCCACACAGGAATTAGCTACTCGCACTCGACCTAACACGATAGAAACGAGGCAACAACACAAACAAGAACACAAGTTCCACGGCCCAACATCGTTTCAACAACCTCATCAAAACCAGAATACTAAACATCCTTGTCACACGACAATATTACAACAATGCTACCATTTACCAATCAAACATACAACCAAAACGTCCATCTACATAGTAGCCCATGAATAATATTTAAACCTTTCACCTTACACTTCCATTCTGAAACGTCCAATGGTCTCATTACTCCTACATGTTTACAATGTTCAACCTATGAACTCTTACCAATCACACACGCATATACGAATTGTGCCATAACACACTTTCGCTGCGCTACTCTGATTACTCGCAACCATCAAAACTATCAATCCCACGTCCAAAGTCTAACTCTTTCTCATATTCGCCGAAATCACTGTGCACTTCTAGTATACCCAACCTCACACTCTACTATGTTATCTCACACACCAGACACAAGTCTCTGAACTGCTCAAATAATTCTAACTCCCTGACCATCAAAACAGACGTGTATAAAAACTTTCGACTTAACTCATCACGCACGACATAAACTTTTCCCGAAAATAATCCAAGCCAAATTCATAACTCATCACGAATTCCAACCATCCTCGTTGTCTCATACTCTATTCCTTCAGACCAAACAAGTACTCTAAACTCTTGTGATTACTAAACACTTCGAACCTAGAACCATAAAGATAATATCTCCAAATATTCCAACACATTACAATACTTCACAAACGGTTTATTAGGATCACACAGAATCAAAACTGGAGCCGTAGACAACTTCTACTTTAGCTCTCTGAAACTTTCCTTACAACGAACATCCAAAACAAACGATTCACCCTTTGCAAGTCAAATGAGATAACAGAAGTACAAACTTAGCAAAACCTTCCCTAGCCTGCAGTAACAGCCAACTAAGCCCAAAAATTTCTAATCTCCTTAACCAACTTCGGAGCCTCTCATTGTAGAACTGCCTCTACTTCCGATGGATCCATAATAATACTCTCATCTGAAATAACATATCCAAGAAAACTAACCCTTTTCAACCAAAATTCTCACTTGAATAACTTAGCATAAAACTTCGTCTCTTTTCAACACTTGTAATTCAATTCTCAAACACTCTACCTGTTCTTCCTCTGAGTTTATAACAAATCTGAATGTCCTCCATCAAAACCACTATGAACTCATCCAAATAAATATGGAAGATATGATTCATCTACTCCACAACATTACAGACGCATTATTAACACCAAATAACATCACCGTACGTTGTAATGCCCAACCAAATTCCAAAAGATATAAATTCTTAAAGCTTCCGCAAAATTTTTCACTGGGTAACTGGCTACTCACATACAAGCTTAACTGAGTAAATAACAGCCTATCTCGATGATAACAAACATAACCAGTCACATTAAATCGATCAAAGCCTCAACTCACATAATTCACCAATCTTATCAAACATTCCAAGCAATTGCAATTTCACTCAAACTCGACCAAACCATTCCAGTCATCTATTCATGAAAGTGGACACTTATTCTCAATCGTTACCTTATTCAACTGCCAGTAATCCATACACAATTTCTTCGCTTAACAGTCCAAATTCCATAAATACCAACATGTAGCAACGACCAACCCAAATGAACTCTCAAATATTACATCCACACCTAGGGTTTTCTCAAGATTTCCATTAATGCCCTAAAACTTTAAAAACTCCAAAACTCACCAAAACTCTAAGTTTTACTTTCCGTAGTCTCAATACCATCATACACATCATGCTTGTTATTCTGCTCAATCATCCTTCTTTTTTGTTACTAACAATACTGGAGCTCTCTAAGAGGACATACTTGGTCTCACAAATCCCTTTTCCAGTAAATCTTCCAACCGCTCTTTCATTCTGAGTTTCACTTTCTAAAAGTTCTTCTACTTACTTAGCAGATCCAAACCTCAAATCTTTCCCTTCGTCAAATTTGATTTCACACTCTACTCTCTGAGAACAACCTTTAACAATACCCAATTGTTCTCTCTCAATGACTTCCCAACTTAACCAACATACCGAAACCTCTAATCCGTCTCATCTTCCGATATAAGAATTTTCATCGACTCAACAAAACAATCCGTAATCACTTTCTTAATTCCAAACAATCCATTGCACACACTTTCAAAGCCGGAAAGACACGTCTATTCCATCCAACATAATTACGTCTACTATCAACAAGAGATTAAGGGTGATCAGTTCCTCAATTTGTCAATAGACAACCGACAATCATGATGGGGCATAAACTTTCTTTACCCAACTATAATAGCATTCCTTACATCCTGTGCACAAAACTACCTAAGGCACAAATCCTTAGTTGACATAAACCTTACCTCATTCCCTCCGGAATCTAAAACAACACTGTACAAATAATACTTACAATCTTGCAACCAATGGCACACTGAGCCAATGCTCCACACCTGAAGCAACTTGGAGAAGCACCAGCTTCTCCCCCACTCATCTCATTCTTAATCCTGAAGACAAAAGATTAGAAAACAAGAAAGTACTGATAGTGTTTCACACACATATCACGTACTAAGGGACAAACAACATCGACAACATTCAACTGTCACACCAACTGACTCAACAACATGGCCGGACAGACCGACCTGCTCTGATACCACTATTGTAACACCCCAATTCCCATCGCGAATAAATAATACATAATTAAATCAGAGTAAATAAAAATTTTATTATTTTCCGACAGAAACAAGGATGCCACATTTAAATAAAGAAAACACAATCCCTGCTCATTTATTTGATACATAACACAAAATGGAATAAATATACCAGGGAAACTTTTTCCAACACAGGAAAGTTCAATTATGGAATAAAGCGGAAAGATCCATAACTGACTTGTTTTAAAAAATAAATTGTTTTATAACATATAAATATTCATACAAAGTTAATACAAAATAGATACAACAAATGTATACATATATATACAACAACAGCGTTCTCCGACTCCCGTGTTACGTATCAGAGCAGACAGACCGAAAAAAGGATGGAGAACTAATCTTCACAAAAGCCTCCAAGAAACTAATCTGCAATTGCCTCATAGAGTAACGAACCACAACAGAAGGGTGAGAAATAACAACTAAATCAAGATTGCATAATAATATGCAAAAATATATAAATCCACATACATAATTATTCTCACCACAAACATCACATACTAACACATAGAGCATGCCACATATACATAATATAGTTCACACCTAATGCATACCAAATTTATGACATATGGAAACACACCACCACATCACATATATTTCATACATAGCATATCATAGACCATTAATACGATCATGGTAACGTACAACATCCCCACACAACATAACATAAGTTTATACATAAAACATATCATCCATAACCAATGCATTTATCACATATGCACATCAATTCACCAATCCAATCATAAATCTCAACACATACTCAATCAATTCATAATTTCCCACACATAATGCATCCATTCATAATTCTCACACATAATCAATCCATTCATGATTTATGCAAATGCACAGAGACCGACACAACGACTCTATGCAATTCATATGCGGTACCATCCATCCATCATCTCAACACTAGGTCACTCAAGAACTATTGGAATCATCGCTTGTTACTTAGTGTAACTCCCCGTCGGGCAAACAATGTTCCCCGTCGCTTTAGGTCCTCTTTGTATAAGGCACATGACGTTTATGGATCACTTTAGGTCCTCTTTGAATAAGGCACACGATCCGATCGCTTTAGGTCCTCTTTGTATAAGGCACACAATCATCTATAATCATCGCTTTAGGTCCTCTTTGTATAAGGCACATGATGTTATAGCGGATTCCCTCTGGAACCGTTTCGTCGCTCACACCCACTAGGGCACACGACATCACAAGATGCATATCATGATGCTTGACATACAAGGACTCATGACAATCAAATGCATCTTCACAAATCAACAATATGGATTATCTCATCATCATTATTCATGCATTGGAAATCAATTCAAACAATGCATTTACTTGCCATTTACTTGCCATAAAGCCACCAAATAACACACATTGAATTTCACATAAACAATGCATTTCATCATAATCCACAAACCACAACAATCCCACAAAACATCATAACAAGATACATTGATATTCAATCAAACAATGTATTTTACCACACAACAACAACATTATCACATGCATCAACATCACATAACAGCACACCAGCTATACGATATATATCATAAGCATATTGCATGATAACACATCACTTACACACAATTACGACGGTAAAAGTCGACAAAATGAAACTATTCCAAATTCCTGACATAATTAAATCAGCCAACATTCCCAAAACTATTATAATAAGAAATAAATTTTCAATAGCGTCCCATCGGTACAAAGAACACTCAAAACAGATAAACCGGTCACAAGTTATGGGATTTAAAAGGAAACATAATTATTGAAATTCCCCAGGACCGCCCGGCGCTACCCAACGACCGCCCGACGCTGGCCCTTGGCCTCTACTTCACCCGGCGAAGCAGGGGCATAACAGTTTCCAATCCATGACTCAAAAGAGTTAGAATCGTGCTAAGCTGCGCCTCCCAGGCATCGCCCGATGCAAACCCGTGTCGCCCGGCGCTCTGAGCACCGCCCGGCGCCCTACACCAGAAATGGAAAAATTCTGCTTCGTTCTCCCATGGCTCCAAGGGCCAAAATTCCACATTTCCCCACCAAAACAGTTTCAAACATCGAAACAAATATCAAAGATTATTCATAAACACAGTGTGATCATACAACGCCATTTATATCAATTTTCGACCGTGAAAACATCGATTTCTATCAATTGTTCACAAATTATCAATAAGTGAAAAAATTGTGAAACAACCAAAACAAATACAAAAATCATCACATATACATACACAAGCAAGATATAATCGAAACTTCTCACCCTTACCCGATTAATCGCGCTTGAAACGGAGTATTCTTCGATTTTCCTCTTTTCCTCCCCTTTCTCTCCTCTTCTTTCCCTTCCTCTTCCTTTCTTTCCTTTTTCTTTCCTTTCCCTCTATTTCTCTCTCTTCCCTATTTATAACAAAATATATAACTACCCAAGATGACCATTTTACCCCTCAGCTCAAATATCTCGTAAACGCTCTCAAAACGCGATGAAATATATTTCGGGAAATAAAAGTTGAAAAGAAATTATAATTTATTGCAAATATTTTACCTATCAAGGAAATTAACCAATTAACTCAATTAGCAGGTAAAATACAATAAATTAACACATTTCACAAAATTCACATAAATGAAATAAATAAATACAATTAAACAAATCGGGGCGTTACACGTATGGGCAGAGACCTGTTTTCCATCAAAAGCCCATTCTCAGATCCAATACGCGTAATGCCCAAGCTCCATACGCGTACCGTTACGCGTACGGGCAGAGGGCCGTGCCAATCCTCCTTTTGGCCCTCCCATACGCGTAATGACCATAGCCGTACGCGTATTGCCTTACCTGATACGCATATGGCCAGATCTATTACGGAAACTCAGTTTCCCCACACCAGTCTGGGTTCTGCTACGGGATCCTCTCTTTTCCACTCTAATTCAGTCCTAAAATTAGTTCTACATAAGTTTTATAACCTACAATTTCACCCTACATATTTTACCTATTATGACTAATCGAAATACAGTCTTAGATCTAATTTCGTGCCCTCAACCTGCATCAAAACAGATCTGCAACCAAATGCATTCATACAGCAGCAACAGTACAATTTATACACGAAAACCATACTATCATCAACAATTCAATACATACCAGACATAAAACATTCATATCATACTCAGAATTTCATCAACCAATAAGCATACAAAAATCCTACGAGGGAAAGGACCCCTCACTACCCTTTCATGTTATTATCACCTGTATTGAACCCATTCTCCCCCTTACCTCGAATTTCCTGATCAAATTCCTATGAAATTGATGAAGATGAGTGCCCTAGCTCTTCCGTGTTCTTCCCTTGTTCCTCTTTCTCTTTTCCAATTCTGATTATGGCTAACTCTCCCACTAACCCTCACTAATCTTAGCTTAATTACTAAACTGCCCTTAATTCATCCACTAGCCCATTATCAAATTAATTAAAAATCAGATTTTAATTTACTAATAATATTAATAATAATAATAACCATAATAATAATAATAATAATATTAATAATCTTAGCCATATTAATAACAATAATATTCACCTTACTATCGTTATTAACTATGCCTACACATAATCCAACATTACATTATCGTTATCCCGACATCTCCATTTACCGGTTCCGCTAAGGACACTACGCCTACGCGCTCAACCACACACACCCTTAACAAGGCCAAACAAACAAAATAGCACTGACGACCAAATAATTTAAAATGGGGTGTTACAGAGGTAGCTGTAAGAGTCTGTTTAACACTCTTCCACAAAATAGCTCCTCCTGCCATCATAAAAATTAAGCCAGAAGTAGACTTTCGTTTGTCAGGGCAACTTGCAAAATCAGAATCAGAATAACCAATGATTTGAAGTTGATCATACTTCTTATAGGTCAACATGTAATCCTTGGTTCCCTGCAAATATGGATGATCTTTTTAACGGCTTTCCAATGACCCAATCCTAGGTTACTTAAGTATCTCCTTTTAACATTAACTGCATATGCAATATCGGGACGAGTACAAACTTGAGCATACATTAAACTGCCAACAACAGAAGCATATGGGACACTTTTCATTTTAGCAATTTATTTATCATTTTGAGGACATTCAGATTTAGAGAGCTGATCACCCTTTTGGACAGGAACAATGCACTGGGAGTAAGACTGTATATTAAAGCGCTTGATGATTCTTTCTGTAACGCCCCAATCCGTTTTGTCAGTTTTGTCTTTTTAATTAATTGAGTCGTTTTGAGTATTTTATTATTATATTATTTTATCTCTGACTTTTATGTGAAAATATGTTATTTTTCATCGAGATTATATTTTATCGCGTTTTGGGAACATTTGCGAGATACTTGAGTGTGGGGGTATTTTGGTCATTTCATTTTATTTTGATTAAGTTAGTAAGAATAGAAAGAGAGAAAATTGGAAAAAAGAAGGAAAATCAATCTCCCGACTTTATCAAACGCTATTTAATCGGGTAAGGGTGCGAAACTCGATTATACTATGTTTGTGTATGATTATGTATGTGTGTGTTTGGATGATTCTCTTGCTTTCCATGTTTTTCACTTCTAGGTCAAAAATGATAAAATGATATGAATCGAGGTTTTAGCGGTTGGAAATCGACGTAAATGTAGTAGAATGCTTGTTGCCATGATTAGATTAGGTTCTGATTGATATATGTTGATTTGGAAATGTTTTGGTTGGGAAAAATATCATTTTGGGTTTTCAAACAGCGCTGCAGAATTCTGAGTTTTTGCAGGTTGGCCTAGCGAGCCTGGAGCGAAGGTGGCAGTGAATGAGTTTTCGCGGGTTTGCCTAGCGAACCAGTTAGCGAAGGTCAGCAAAGGTTCGCTAAGTTGTTCGCCTAGCGAACTTTGCATGTTTTTGGTTCTGGTTAGTTCTGCCTTGGTTCGCCAAGGGGTTCGCCTAGCAAACTTTGTGTCTGTTTTCTAGCTGATAGTAGGTTCGCTGGACATTCGCCTAGCGAAGGTGGTAGCGAATGCTCGCTAGAGGGTTCGCCTAGCGAACATGGCTGTTTGTGCAATTTTATTTTCTTAATAACCTTTGATCTGTGGTTCGGTTTGAGGCGTGGTTTGATGCGTTAGAAAGCTTATAAAATATTCTTGCTTATGATGATGGGTTTTGAGATTGTTGGCCGATTAAATTAGGTCGGGAATTAGAGGATATGTTGTTTTGTCGACTTTTGCCGTATTAACTGTGTGAACTTGATGTGTATATGCAATATGCTGTTGGTGTGGATATTGTATGACCTGTGTACTGTTGTGTGATGAAATTGCATGAAATACATATTGTGATGATGATTGGTGGCCTTAGGGAAAGAAAATGCAATGTGTGGTAATTGATGATATAGGCATGATTATGGATGGGTATATGTGTGCATTTTAAATGTCATGAGTCATTGTATGCCAAGCATCATGATATGCATTCTTGTGACGTCCTGAGTGACGGATTGATTCCAGAGGGAATCCACTATAACATCGTGCGCCTTAAAAATAAGAGAACTGAAAGCGATCTGATCGGATCGTGCGCCTTAAAAATAAGAGGACCGAAAGCGATGATTATAGACGATCGTGTGCCCATGTGGGGTGTGAGCGATCGGGTCGTGTGTCCGTGTGGGGTGTGAGCAATTCATAAACGTCGTGTGCCCGTGTGGGGTGTGAGCGACGGGGAACATCGTATGCCAGAAGGGGAGTTACACTAAGTAACGAGCGATGGTTCCAGCAGAGTTCCTGAGTGAACTAGTGATGAGAAATGTTGGAAGTCGGTACCGCATATGCATTGTATAGAGTCGTTGTGTCGGTCTCTGTGCATTTGCATAAATCATGGATTAATTGTGTATGGAATTGTGAATGTGATTGATGAGATGGAATATGTATAATTGTATTGATGATGAGTGTATTGTGTATGACGGATGTGTGTTGGTATTGGATACCTGAGAATTGTACTGTGTTGTGTTGTATTTGATTGTGGTGCATTTGTGGTGAGAATATTTTATTTGTGAATTTCTGTGTTAATATATAATTATATGCAACTGTATTATGATTGTGTTTCTCACCCTTCTGCTGTTTTATAATGCTATATGAGGCATTGCAGATTATAGTTGCTGGAGGTCTTTTTGTGAAGCTTAGGTCTTCATTCTTTTGTCGGTCGGCTCTGATATGTAGCACCGGGTAGTCGGGGTGATCGAGTGTGATTATTTTGTATTATTTATATGTATCTTTGGATTGTACATGTATGGTTGTATTTGACAAACAAACTTTTATGATATATATATATATATATATATGAGATTCAGTACAGATTTTCCGCTTTTATTCTGTATTTGAATTGTGGGTGTATTACTACCTGAATTGTTGCATATCTTTATGAGCAGGTGTTGTATGTTTGTTTCAAATTGACGTGAACCCCTCGGTCTATGCCGTGAATTTGTAAATATAATCTGATGAAATTTTGAATTTTATTTATCGCTTTAATAGCTTGGGGGTGTTACATTAAGTGGTATCAGAGCCAGTTCGTGCCAGTTCGTGCCAGTCCGTGTCAGTTCGTGTCTGGTTGTGTCAGTTCTTGTCGGTCTTGGTGTTCGGATGAGCTGTTTGTTTAACCATAGTTTCTATTATTGGAAATAAACAGAATATGGCTGGTAGGAATGATGCTGCTTTGGCTGCTGCGATGCATGCAATGGATCGGGCTGTGCAGGGTGCACCTAATGCTGCTGGTAATGATGAGTTCAGGAAGAACAAACCGCCTGTCTTTAAAGGAAGACATGATCCTAATGGTGCACAGATTTGGTTGAAAGAGATTGAAAGGATTTTCCGAGTTATGGATTGTGCTGAGGACAGTAAGGTGAGACTGGGAACTCACATGTTACAGGAAGAAGCGGATGACTGGTGGGTTAGTACTCGTCAGGTGTTGGAAGCTGGGGATGAAGAAGTTACTTGGGAATTGTTTAGCCAGGAGTTTCTAAGGAAGTATTTTCCCAAAGATGTAAGAGGAAAGAAGGAAATCGAGTTCTTGGAATTGAAACAAGGTAATATGTCTGTTGTTGATTATACTGCTAAGTTTGTGGAGCTTGTGCAGTTTTATCCTCATTATGCTGAAGCGACTGCAGAGTTTTCTAAGTGTGTGAAGTATGAGAGTGGATTGCGTCCTGAGATTAAGCAGGCAATCGGTTATCAAAGGATTCAGAGGTTTTCGGATTTGGTGGAATGTTGTAGGATTTATGAAGAGGATAGTAAGGCTCGTTCTACTCACTATAAGAGTGTGAGCGAGAGGAAAGGGAAGCAACAGTTCCGTAGTGGTCCGTATGTAACACCAGCTGATAAGGGTAAACAAAGGGGTACTTTTGATCGAAGGTCAAGTAGTAGAGGTATGTCTGGTCCTCTGAGGTGTTATAGGTGTGGTGATGTGGGACATCGTCAGTTTGAATGTAAGAAAGATTTGAGGAAGTGTTCTAATTGTGGAGGTGTAGGACATGTAGCGGTGGAGTGCAAAAGGAAGAATGTGGCGAAGTGTTTCAACTATGGTGACCCTGGTCATATTAGCACGAAGTGTCCGAAACCGAAGCAAGTTCCATCTGGTGGGAAAGTTTTTGCATTGGCGGGGACTCAGACTACTAATGCAGATCGTCTGATCAGAGGTACTTGTTTTATTAATAGTACGCCTTTAGTTACTATTATTGATACTGGAGCGACTCATTCGTTTATTTCGTCTGAGTGCGCTAAGCGTTTGAATCTTGTGTTGTCTTTGATGGATGGTGAGATGGTTATTGATACTCCAGCAATGGGGTCAGTAACTACTTCTTTGGTTTGTTTAAGTTGTCTTTTGACCATTTATGGTAAAGACTTTTAGATAGATTTGGTGTGTTTACCGTTGGAGGGTTTAGATGTGGTTCTGGGAATGAATTGGTTGCAATTCAATCGAGTTAATATTGATTGTTATCATAAGCTAGTAAGGTTTCCTTCTCTTGAGGAAGACGAAGACTCGAGTTTCTTATCTACCAAGAAGTTGAAGAAACTTTTGGCGGATGAAGCTCAGTTGTTTGGGTTGTTTTCGTCGTTGACTGTGGATAGTCAAGTGTCGCTTAATGTGTTTCCTGTTGTGCGTGAATTTATGGAAGTGTTTCCTGAGGATATTTCAGACTTGCCACCAGAGAGAGGTGGAGTTTTCAATAGATCTAGTTCCTGGTACTAGTCCTGTTTCTATGGCACCTTATCGTATGTCGGCATCTGAGTTGGTTGAGTTAAAGAAGCAGTTGAATAAATTGTTGGAGAAGAGGTTTGTGAGGCCAAGTGTTTCTCCTTGGGGTGCTCCAGTTTTGTTGGTGAAAAAGAAAGATGGAAGTATGTGATTGTGTATTGATTATCGCCAGTTGAATAAGGTGACGATTAAGAATAAGTATCCTTTTCCGAGAATGGATGATTTGATGGATCAGTTGGTTGGTGCTTGTGTGTTCAGTAAAATTGACTTGAGGTCGGGGTATCATCAGATTAGGGTGAAAGAGGAAGATATTCAGAAGACGACTTTTAGGACACGTTACAGTCATTATGAATATTCTGTGATGCCGTTCGGGGTTTCTATTGCGCCAGGTGTGTTTATGGAGTACATGAATCGTATTTTCCACGAGCATTTGGATCGATTTGTTGTTGTGTTTATTGGTGACATATTGATTTATTCTAAGTCTCGGGAGGAGCACGCGGAGTATTTGCGTATTGTTTTGCAGGTTTTAAAGGAAAAGAAGTTTTTTGCCAAATTGTCCAAGTGTGAATTTTGGTTGTCGGAGGTGAGTTTTCTTGGACACGTAATTTCAGGTAATGGCATTTCTGTGGATCCATCTAAAGTAGACGCAGTTCTACAATGGGAGGCTCCGAGATCTGTTACGGAAATTTGAAGCTTTTTGGGTTTGGCCGAATATTACCGAAGGTTCATTGAAGGTTTTTCTAAGTGTCACACCCTAATTTTTGACTCTAAGATTTTTTTCCTTTTTTTTGCATAGTATCTTTAGGTCATACAGTCTTTATGTGCATGTTTATTATTGAATAACAGGTTGTACAGGAATTCTGGTTTCGAGTAGAGATAATTCTCTGAAGCCTCAGTATATTCTCCAAGGAGGATCAAAATTTCTTTCCATTGGTGTTGAGTGTGGTCACGTGGAGACTGGCTAAGGTTTTTATTACAAGAGGAATTTTAAGTCGCATCCTCATTTCCAAGGGTTCCTCAAGATGGACGTCAGGTGTCGAGGATATTTATTTTTGGCCGAGGGCCTGATTTAAGTGAATGCCTTGAAATTCAAGTGACAAGCGGGTTATCCAAAATTTTCCCTTTACCATCCTTATTTTGGCCTATACATTTCCCTACAAACCAAAGCCAATTCTAGATCACAAATCCAAAGCCCTTTATCTAAATTTAATCCAAAATCTTTTTTTTTTCATACCAATGTCCAATTCTAAACCAAATCCATTTTGAATTTCTTCTTCTAAACCCAAATGTCCTTTTTTTTTATTTTCTGCACATTTTATTTAATTTCAATATCCATCTTCAAACCTTTCAAGGCCCATTTCAAAACCAATTCATTATCATGTTTGTCTAATTGGTCCAAATTCTGATAAATTCACAAGATTGGCAAATATTCACTAATTAAGTCAAAGAGGAACATTACAAGGACTTCATGACAGGCTACAAGTTCAAAATCTGCAAAGTGTGTTTGATATGGTGCAAGTATAATGGCAAAAGTCATAAACTTCATTTAAATTCTATCATAAGGTCACAAATTTGCAAATATAATTGGACTCATGAAATCTAAAGGCCCTCCAAGCATACCAAACAGACTGTTTCAATTTCGAGTCATGTTACAAACCTTTGTTAAAAGTAAAAAAAAAACAATTCTCTACAAACTTACACCAGTTTCGACACCATTTACAATTCAAATTCAATAAAATACCGTGCCTAATACAAAACTCTTGGATTTCTTCTACAAAACTGCTTATCCAAATAGCAGAGCTTATGCAATATCCAGGTTCACCATATATTACTGCTTGTTCAAATATCTTCAAGTCTTGGATGATACTTTTTTTTTGAATACATGAGAGAGACCCATGGCCTCAAAAGGCTCTACACTTGAAGCTACAAAAGCCATCAAACCGGAACTTTCGCATAAACGCTCAGTATGCGGAGGAGATCTTTTTAAAATGACCACTTCAACCTGCTAAATATCATTAGTCTAGGGGGTTATTTACTTGACTGAGTTATTAACTAAATTCTTCAATACCTCTATGCTACGGCATTTCCGGGAAATAGTATGTGTGCCTTGCCACAACCTTGAGAATCAGCAGCCACTTCTTGAGGATGATTTCGTTGTTAGCAATATTGAAAGGTTGATGGCAAGAAGCACGACTCGGATGCTGGTTATTTGGTTTTGCTGGGAAGAAAGGGTGTGGATATCCATCAAGCAAGCTTCATCAAATTAGAAGCAACTGTTACCGTCAGCTAAAAAGGTCCGCTCCTTATGCCCCTGATACATGAAGAAGAAGCACAGAACATTAGCATGAGATTAGTAGCAGCAACATTTACTTTTAAAGATAGGGAGGACATTACCATCAAAGCAAACTCAGAAGTAGTTCCAAGCAGGCAAGACACACAAGAACCATTAATGAAAGGCTAGTCAAGCATATGGTGTGCCATTGACTACAGCTTGCCCAACCCGATTCTGCAGGGTCATAAGAGATTCGACTAGCTTCGGGTTCCGACAAATTTAGTAACATTATCCATTACTTGCAAGGTCTGCTTGATGAAGTCTTATGAATGAGAACGATCACCGCAAATGCTCTACGCTGGAACTCTGCTGCACAACGGTGGATTCAATTCCATTTAGTGATGCTCCTCAGGAATTTCTACAAAAATACAGTAGAATTCAGTAGCCTGCATTTGGAAGTGGTTATGTGATGCAAATTCAAAAATCTCAAGGCTATTTCACTCAAACTAAAGGTACAACATGAATTCAAGGTTCAAGATTCCTTTGATTTACAAGTACAGAAAATTCTAAAGGTTGATGGAAAGGATGGACATTTTGAATACACGCTGTTGTACCCCAAATTTTTCCCTTAGATTCATTGATTCGTCAGCATAACATCCTAGGGCAATCATTCGTGCATAGCTAACCACTTTACCTAGTTTTTTGTCTGTTTGAACACAGGTACTGCAGTAGAAGATTTAAGATCTTAAAGGTTGCGCTGTGTGTGTGTTTGTGGAAGTGTGTGTGGATTCCTGTGAGATTGCGCCTCCATCCTTTTGGTCTCTAACCACTATCCAACCACTTTGCATCCGAATATCTAATCCGCTTCCTAAACCCATGCTCATTCATCTTAAATTCCAACTCACCCATCTCCAAGCCAATGTCAAGATTTGGTTACGTTAGTCATTATGTTCAGCTCATTTTTCCCCGCTTTCATTATTGGCATTTTACTTTAAACCTTGGTTTGTCACTGGCGTTCGTTAACATGTGTTATAAATAAGGATCAAGAGTAGAGGTAGCCTTTTGGCGCTAAACTCCATCTGATTATTTTTGGTCTTAATTCAAAACATGGAATAAGACAAAACATAATACAGAGAGAGGAGGAAATCCGTGTGAGCACAAGTTTATCACCGTATTTGCTATGTCAAATTACATCATTCAATGAAAATGTGTTTGTCTAATCAAAGCAATGGCAGCGATGGATATTTGATTACAATCAAGAGATTGATTCAAAGTGCTTGTTGTACTTGGCCAACTAGAGATTTAAGCAAAGTACTCATACAAGGTCCACATCCTGGACTCAATCCTATTTATGAATTACCAAACCAGGTTCAATTTCATCATAAAGACAAGTTACGTTCTTTTCTAAGGTAATCTCAACTCTATAAGAAGCCAAGGTTCAACACCAAAACTCAAGTTTTTTCTTTACAAGAATATTTTCATACGTGTTTCAAAGTTACAAGCTATGATACAAACCAAGTTACTAATGGATATGGAAGGTACTAGGGCCATTGCTTAAAGTTAACGTACAAATGGCTTCATCATACCCAAATGTCATTACATTAACCAAGCTCGAAGCCTACTCATATTTGAAACTTGGTTCTAAATTCCTGAAACACATCCCAACCATATGCAAGCTGGATTTGGCCGTGTGGGTAGCGTCACCCTTGCAAAACACCTCGCGAACGAGAACAGGACAAAGCTTTCTCTATTTCAAATTCATGGTTAGCTAGTAGTTTTCTTTTAAGACCTGTTACAATAAGAATCAATATAGCCTATTAGTCTAAAAAATCATCCACCTAATTCCTAAACAAGAACTGTGGCTATAGACACCCAAGAGAGTAAAAGCAATTCCACATATTTCCTGTTATTTCGCAACAGGGCTACCATAATGCAGTATAAACTGAACATTTCAATACATTTTCTTTCAAAATCAACCAGTCCTCATGCTCATCCTAAAACAGACGATGAAGAAAAGTGATGATGCTACACCCACGATATCCCAAGGTCAAAAACCTAGTACTCATGAACCAATATGGCCAAGTGATTTAGGGACAACTTTGCAAACCAGAGTTCATACCTGTCTAAGATCCAGCCAACACAGAGAGCTTGTCACCGCGTCGCAATGATCACGCAGATTTCCTCCAGCCACTCCAACCAGCGCTTATCCTGCTAAAGTCATCAACCATGGCAAGAATTAGGAGGTGTTGCTATCAGGTATGGTTAACGTAATCAAGGAAATAAAGTCATTAGAGTCTCACTATAAGATAACCCAAAGCTACCATCTGCTGCTCAAGACATGCTGGGTTAGCCAAAGAGCTTAGGATGACAATCTCAACTCCTCGGTACAAGGAAATCAGCTAACACATTCACATTTGTCTCCTTGCTAATGTGTCGATTCCATATAAAATCCTTCCCCCTGAAATTAATGACGCATCAGATTCACTTGCCTTGGTTATTAAAAAGGGAATGGACTATATTTTCAACTTTGATTCTCTACATTATCTTGGAAATGCTATCAAGTGTCATACCTGTGATGTCTGGTTCACCAATACTCCTCGTAGCAGGAGTCCATAGCAGGAGTCTTTGATGGCAAGACTACCTGAATGAAAAGTCGGCATTGGATGCATTTAGTTCAGTTTTCTTCGCAGCTTTGCTTTAGGTAATATAAATCGTTTGGCTCAATTTCTCGCTACAGGTCGCTGCATTCAAGGGAGATGGCTTTATCAGCTTGAAGAAATCAAATCTTCAAGTGGCTTTCCACATGTTGCTGAAACTTGTTCAAAAGACCACCAGTTATTTTGACTTCCATGAAAAAACATATCACGTAAAAAACTCAAAGATGTTCAAAGACATTCTTACCGATGTAGAGTTGTCAGAAAACTTCAAGGATATAAAACACTCCTATCACGCAAAGGTTTGAAATGGTGTGGTTACCGAAGTTTTTGTTCTATCTGCTGTAGTTCACGAGGAAACAACAAAGGTTAGCGTATAAAAATACAAATCCAACTAGTTTGAGAGGTTTCAAAATCAGACCAAATTTCCAAAAGACACGTAAGTATATCTGAGAAAAGGAAAGGAATTCATCACAACCAAGCATTAATCTCTCTAAGAGACACAATCAGGACAATATTCAGAGAAAAGTTTAAAGATGTTCCGACATATTTCAAACCAAATTCAAAATCTTACCAAAACCAGCCAAGCATGTCAGGTCATAAGAGGAAACTTCCCAACTCACAACTAGAAATTTGAAAGCCTTCCCTAAAGATATCAAATAGCCGTCAATACAAATCAAAAGGAAAATATCTTTGTTTAAAATAACATTAAAGCCTCAGACAGGGCAATAGGGGAATTTGCCGGATTTATGTCATCATTGGCATACCCAAAAAAGGAAAGAAGAGGAATTAAGAAGAAGATGCGCAAAGATCAGAATCAGACAGGTTATCATCATTTTCAAAAGGAAATTAGGAATATCACAATGATTACAGGACCTTTAGCCTTAAACCGGAAAGGATATTCTCTCAGCATTCAAAACAATGCAACAGACAAGAATCAGCAACCATTAACGCACATTGAAGTCATCAATCAGACAACAAATCAAGCATTCATCAAGCAGTTCCCAAATAGCATTCAAAGTATTTCCAAATGAATCATCCATCATTGGCCATTACTATAAAAGGGTCACATTCCGTCAGAAAAAGGGAGGAGAACCCTAGAGGAATGATGCGAAACAGAAACCGGAGATTACACGTCGAAACCCTAAACGGCCAAAAATCACAAAGTTATTTCCAAACCCACCAAGTACAGACTCAGAAGCGCGGTGGCTCATCATCGTCTCCAAGATCACGACAACAACGAAACATAAAGCACATTTCAAAATCACGCAAAGAGGTAAAGAGATAAAGGACGTCTTCCCTAACGGTTCACAACGTCGCCATCACCGTCGCCGGGCTCTTTTCCCTTTTATTTTTTTCGTATCGCTTTAAATTTCAGCATCTTGTAACATGTAATCAACAATAACATAATGAAATCAGGGGATAGGGACCGACTGGGGTGGGGTTCTTGTTGCTTGTGTTCTTTTACAGGTCGCGTGAGAGAGAGAGAGAGAGAAACCGAGAGATCGAGAGAGAAAACAAAAGCGAGCGGCGGCGGTTAAGGTCCAAAAGCCCTAATTGTTGAGAAGCGTGAGAATGAGTGAGAGAGAGAGGACTGAGATCGTATAGCTACCATCCGTTTCTTTTACCCCTTTTGTGGTCAAATCTTTTTTTTAACAATTAGAATTGTTTTTTTTTAAAAAGAAAATATAACTAAACTTCCTTTTTTTACTAAAACTAAAATAATCCCTTTTTAAATTCTTGTTTTTTTTTAATTAATGAAATCTTTTTTTGTAAAATTAAGTAGGTAAGTAAAACCCTTTTTGTTAAGCCAGGTAACCCTTTTTTATAAGAAACAGTAACTAAGAATCCTTAACATCAACTCTATGTCGTAAATCTTAAAATCAACTTCTTCATAATAAGTCTAAAAACCAACTCTTTCTGAGACTATAATAATTAACTCTTCTGTTAATGATTAAAATCCATTTTATTAAGAAATACTTAATTTTCTCATTGAATATAATCTTTAAGTATATTTCCAAGTAAAATAAATAACTTTTATCAATACCTTAAATTAATCCTTTTCTCTTTAACCTTAACTAAATCAACTCGCTAGATTCGCGCGTGAGTGAATCGCTTGCTGTATGTCATTTTATGATTGATATTGTTGCTTTACTATTACACTTGATGGTTACTGTCTAAACCCTTTTAAAACACAAAAAAAAACCCTCGATCCAACGTCGAGCCAATTTTATACCTATGTAAGTCGAGTGCCTCCGGGCGTCGCATTCAACCTTATCGGTCACAATACACTTAAACTAGCCCACTTTGCTAGTGCGCACAAATTAATCAGTTAGTTGGGTCCCTCGACATTCCAAAGGAAAGTTATTAAAATTGACTAAACCGTCATAGGACTAACACCTTTAGAACCCTTGGCCATAGGATTCGGAGTCGCCGTACTCCACGTCTCGCCGTAGACACTTAGAATCTTAGCCTTAGGATCGGAGTCGCCGCACTCCAAGTAAATGCTCCGCCGCGAACATTTACAATCCTACCCCTCTAAAACCAACCTACAACTTTAGAGTCGCCGCACTCTATGTAAGGTCTTGCCCAAGATTTTACCTCCCCTTGGAACCTTGACCCCGTCAAGAAGTCCCTCTTTTAGAACTACGCATACTCTGATTCTACTCCCGAGGATACGTAGGCGTAAGGTGCGATACCTTATCGAGTATACTTAGATACTAACCCCTAGGGTTCAACCTTTAGCATAACACCCTTAGCAAACGAATGAGAGATAACATAATACTAACGAGAGGTTCCCGTAGAGTACTACGGACGTTTAGGATGCTAATACCTTCCCTAGGCGTAACCAACCCCCGAACCTTAGATCTTTAGGTTTTTTTCGCTTTTGAACCTTTCCTTTGGATAAATCAAAGACGGTGGTGAACATTTAAAGAAATGTGATCCTAGTTCATTAATAACTATGGTATCCAATTCTCACCGCAACACACGCCATACCGACTTCTTTTATTGATGAATTAATCTCTCCATGGTTAAACCTAGCGTGAGACCAATGGCACTACAAGGAGAAGAATAAGCTTGCTCAATGTTATACTCACCTCAGCTTCATTTGAAAGAGCAACAGAGGAGAAATCCTTATAGCTGAAGGAAATCTGAGCCTCAGCGTGTGAAGGACGAGATACACTGCAGGACAAGCTATTGTATGTTCTTCGCTATAAAGAACGAAACCTAAACCATGAGCAAAAACAAGTGAATTTTGCGTGCAAAACAAGGAAGGCATTAATGAAGAACCATCAGACAGTGATAATATGAAAACGGTACAAAATCATTACGTATTCATTACAAGAGTCACAACGATAGCAGCCATCACACGAGTACGAAAACAACCAGTTTCGATATTCCAAATCACTGTCATGGAAAAGCATTTGAATGAGCAATAAATGAAAATAGGAAGAAAATCAAACCCTATCACATTAATAAGGAAGGCTTTCAGATTTTTGGGTAACATCATTATGAACTTCCAAAACAACAACATTTTTCAAAAAATTAAAGAAACTCATCAGACAAAGTTTCAAAAAACTTTCCTAAGTGAACAAAACATGTTCTAATTGAAATTCAAGAGCTTTCAAACGTGAAATCAAGGTTATTGTGATATTTCCAAAACAAGAGCAGACGAAAATCTGGCGAATTCAAAACGAAAATCAATACAATTCAATCCATCAAGCCTATAAATTAGACACATTTCACATTAATCGGACACGATCAAACACACTTTAAAGAGACCAGAGAAAACACTCACAAAACCCATCATCCCAAATTCTCATTCAGATTCTGAAAAATTCACAGAAAACAATCATCAGAGAATTCACCTCAAATATCCACGCAACACCCATACACAACACGCAAGGGAGAGGATAGGATTCACATCAAAAAACCATGTTCATTGGAGTCACACGCAGCAGAACAACAAACAACACACATATCATCACACATACCATCAAAAATCGTTCGCATACTCAGTGAAGAGCTACAACAGCCACGCACACATTGCAGATCGTAAAGCAACAACATCATTCACGGCAGCACATACCGAATAGACTAAAGGCGAAAAGCATCAACGATTACAACAACAAAGTGAAAGAGAGAAGAGGATCTTTTTGACTTATCTGTAAGGAGGAATTTTTGATGTTTTGGCCGCACCATATCATCCCGTTTGCCTTGGTTTCTTTGCCGTTTCTTTTTCTTTTTGCAATTCCTTGTAAAATGTAATCTACAGAATCTAATGAATTTGGGGCTAGGGATTTAGGGGATTAGGGTTTCGCTTTGGGTAGATTAGGTTTTTTTATTGTTATTTGTTGCTGTATTGAGACGGAGAGGGTTTGAAGAAGAGAGACAGAGAGTTGGGGAGTGCTCGGAGAGAAAAATGGCGCGAGAGAGAGATTGTGAGAGCATAGAGGATGGTGAGATGAGGGAGAAGACAACGAGAGCGATTCGAGAGAGGAGAAAGGGTTTCATGAGTGTTTCTTTTTCGTTTTATCTCTGATTACCCACACGTGCATACACACCACGTTTCCGTGCGCCCCCACCTTTTTTGGGCTTTGATCGCCCCCCTTTGGATCCAATGGTTGAGATCTGAGGGTCCACGGTGGACCCTCTCTCCCTGGAAAGCGTACGATCCGTTCATTTTTTACCTATTTTCTTTTTTAAGTTATTATTCCTTAATTAATCTTTTTCTTTGAGGTTTCATAAAATAGCTTTAATTCTAAAAATATAACCTTTTTATTAAAACTCTTTTATTAGAAAATATAATCTTTTATATAGTAAAAAATAATTTCTTTTATATTTTAAAATATCACCTTTTATTAAATATAACTAAGTAGATTAAAACTTTTTCGTTAAAACCTTTTTTAGTTAATAAAACTTTTATTAAAATACAAAATTAAAAGCTTTTAATTAACAAGAAACTCTTTCTTTAAACTAAAATAATAATAATAAGGACTTTTAATAAAAAAAAAACTCTTTTAATTAGCAAAAAATTTTATTAACCTTTCAATATAACTTTAATTAAATAATAAAAACTTTAATAAAAATATTAAAAGGTAAAGCTTTTTTCTAAGTTAATTTGAAAACTCTTTTAACCTTTTTTTCCTTTTAACTTAACATTAAAATTAATATAAGATTTTTTTAATGTAATTAAAACTTTAATAAGAAAACCCCTTTAAACAAACTATTTTAAATAAAATAATAATAACTTTTAACATAATAATTCTTAAAAGTAATAATAAACTCTTTTTTTCCTTTTAAAATTAAAACTCTTTTCTTATTATTGTACCTTATTTAGGATCCATCACGCGCCTGAGTGAATCGTATGCTGGTATGTTTATTTATCATGTCTTGCTTATACAATTTATTCTGCCTTTGCTTGAATGTATGTTTTTGTTCTAAACCTTTTCAAAACATTAAAATTCTCGATCCAACGTCGAGCCCATTTTCTACCCATATAAGTCGATCGCCTTAGGGCATCGCATTCAACCTTTTGGTCACTAGACACAAGACTAGCCCACTTTGCTAGCACCCTCGCCTAAATAACAATAACTTAATCGCATTAATATCCAAGGGAAAATCTCATGCATGATAACCATGTTATTATGCATGGTGCACATCATTTGCATCATAATCGATACCCTTAAGATAAGTCAATTAGACAACTTAGGATAGATTTCCTAGGTTAGTCCCCCACAATTTTGATTTTTAAATCAAACTTTAGCCCACCTAATTCTCCACACAAGAGAATTAGATGTTAATCATCTCAAAGAAAGGGACATACAATCCCATACCCCACAAAATTCAAACATTTTCAAAAAACTGTGGTGGTCTTTCTTAAGATGATGACTCATCTTTTTTTTCCTAAACCTTTAAACAATTTAGTATCCTTAATAAGGAACTACAAGTGCTCTAATTCCCTCCTGACAGGATATGTAGGCACAAGATGCGATATCTTGTCGAGCACACTTAGGAAAAAATAATAAATCACCTACCCTTAACCCTTAGCAAAACAGATAACAAATAACATAATAAAATCAAGAGGTTCCTGTAGAGTACTACAGATATCTAGGATGCTAACACCTTCCCTAGGTATAACCAACCCCCGAACTTAGAATCTTAGTGCATTTGCATTGCATTGTAGGAATTCGATTTTTCTTCCCTCCCTTGGATAAAATCAAAGATCGGTGGTGACATTAAAAACGCGATCCTAGTTAACAAATAACTATGGTATCCAATTTTCACCGCGACAGAAATGGCGACTTCACTGGGGACTCTCATAAGAGGGTTCCCCCTAACTTGATTAATTACGTTTTTGTTATATATTGTGTTTTCTGTTATGTTTGCTTGGGTTATTACTTGTGTGGTGAGACAAAGTCCTACACTCGGACCAGAGTGAAATTAAGATAGGAAAACGGTGAGACTTCAATGATACTTTGAGGGAGTCGATTCCTGAAAAAGTAAATTGAGACTTCACCACTCAGTCTAGGCCCTCTCGAATAAAATATTTGTCCAACGAGTTCATTCGTGAAGACGATATGGTTTCGATCTAAAGGCCCACGGGACTGGGGACCGTAGTTACCTTTAACCCAACTTGGCCTATTAGGGCGTAGAGCGGGGACTATGCGGGAGTCTATTTCTGCGATAGTTGCTACGCGATACTACACTCAGACGAGGTTCTCTTGAGAATATTATTGACTACCAAGTGATCTGGAAAATCGATAATATCCGAAAGATGGATTGTAGACTCTGGGAACTTTGTAGATCCCGTTCCGCAGGTACATTTGAAACTATAGTACACTCCTATGGGATAGGTAGACCTTGACTCCATCCTATGACCTTTCAAACCTAGGACTCTTTGCTTGTTTGTTTTGCTTGAGTGTGCTTTGTGTTGCATACATTCATAAGCATCATATCATAAAGATTCATGGAACTTAGTCTTGTTTATAAACATCATAAGGATATCATGGACTCTAAAAAAAAAAAAAAAAAAAAAATGTTGAAGTACCTTTACAAGAGTCATAACTTGGACGATCTAAGGAGATTGGAGACCTTACGGCCAGATAAAGAAGAATTCAAGACAAGATAAAAAGTTATTCTACTGCCGCCTACCATTATTCCTGAAGACTAGTTGGTGAAACCTTATGAAGAATATTCTTAGCTGACCAAGTTACTATTTCAGGACCAAAGTTCATTTCCTATCTTAGGTTCATATTCAAGCCAAGATAACTACAAAAAGAGGATATATTGGAATGAAACCATTGCTTGCAAGAAAGGAAAGGTCCAAGACGCCTTATCCCATTCTAATCTTCGGTCAACATTTCTAGAAGAAGCTCAATTGGAAGAAGTCAAAGGATTCAAGAAGACCGTTGGAAGAGTCTCCTTAGATCCATCATTATTAGCTTTTATTTAGCTTTTCCGTTATGACTATTGTAGAGAGTACCGACGCGTTATTAATAAATCTGTTTTAATATTCCAGATATTGATTATCGTAACCGTTTTTAATGAATTTTTTTTTAAAAATCGAGCCTTTTGATATTCCTTGATGATTATAAATAGTTGAGTTCCATGAATCTTGTTGCATCATACGCATCATTTACATTTGCATTTCATTTTGCATTCCAGGTTCTCATTCGTGTCTCTCTTCTCAGACTTCGAATAATCGATACGATACTCGAGCCGATCACAAGAAAAGAATGGATCAACTCGAGCAGGAAAACAGAGCACTTCGAGAAGAGGTTTCAACATTGAAAGAAAGTATGGAGAAGATCAATGGGATGATGGAAACATTGATGGCCGCTCAGAATCAGTCATCACATAATGTGCCAGAGCAAGGAACTATAATGATATCTGCACCGACCCAGTGGTTCCCACTACAAGTAAAGTTCAGTATTCTATGCCTTTTAGTTTCCCGTGGGGAATGCCTCCTAATTTCACTCCAGCAGGATACCACCCACCGGCGTCTCAGGTCCCTGTTACAACTGCTGTATTGACTGTGCCACCACCCGTGGTAAATGCTACTCCTTTTCATCTAGAAGAACCTGTGTTTCATGCCACTTCTAGTGAAAGTATTGGAATGGAAGAACAAATGGATGATTTTCGAGACCAATTTATAGAAATGAAGAAGCAAATCAAGGCCCTTCGTGGGAAAGAGCTGTTCGGGAAGAGTGCCTCTGAGCTATGCTTGGTTCCCAATGTTAAGGTTCCTCCGTAGTTCAAACTCCCTGATTTGGAGAAGTATAAAGGAAATTTTTTCCCACATAGTCACATAGTTATGTATGCCCGGAAAATGTCTGTTCATAAGGATAATGACCCACTGCTGATACATTATTTCCAGGATAGTTTGACTGGTGCAGCCCTCAAGTGGTATATGGGGCTAGATAGCTCAAAGATCCGCAACTTTAACGATCTTTGTGACTCTTTTATTAAACAATATAAATATAATGTCGATATGGCACCAGATAGAGACCAGCTGAGAGCCATGGCCCAGAAAGAAAGAGAGAATTTTAAAGAATACGCCCAACGTTGGCGTGAATTAGCTGCTCAAGTTACGCCACCTCTGGAAGAGAAAGAGATGACTAGAATTTTTTTGAAAACACTAAGCCTATTTTTCTATGAGAGAATGGTAGCAAGTGCCCCTAGTGATTTTACTGAGATGGTAAATATGGGGATGCGTTTGGAAGAAGGTGTCCGTGAAGGAAGATTGGTTAAAGAAGGAAGTGCTCCCAGCAATGCCAAGAAATATGGAAGTAATTTCGGAAAAAAGAAGGAACAGGAAGTAAGTGTTGGGCATCAAGGACGACCAAAAATAAGAAGGTATCAGCGACCTCAACATATCGCTGCTATATCTCCCGTCACCAACACTATTGCTCATCAACCACAGGCTCGTCTATCATTCAATAATCAAAATCGTGTTCAAAGACAGTTTAATCCGATTCCGATGACCTATGCGAAATTGTATCCATTTTTGATACAAAGGAATATGGTGCAGACACGAGCTCCGCCAGCCATCCCGAAGGATCTCCCGTGGTGGTATAAACCTGAGGCTCGTTGTGCTTTCCATCAAGGTGCACCCGGAAACGACATCGAAGATTGTTTTCCTTTGAAACATGAAGTACAAAGGCTAATGCGACGTGGTGTTTTGTCTTTTGAAAACTCTGGACCTAATGTGAAAACTATAAGCTCAGACTGAGACAGTCTCCTTAAAGCTTTAGTTAATTTCTGTTTCGTATGTAACGCTTTTTGTTTGTTAATGCATTTGTTGTTTGCGTGTAAAAACTTGTTATTTTGAATGATCGATGCGATGAATAATGTTTGTCTTGAAGAAATCCATTCGTTTCACTCTTTAAAAAAAATACTATTTCTATTTTATAATGCCAATGCTGCCCAATCTCTTGCCTCGGCAGAGAATTGAATGGAGGATGATGAAATCAAACGCAAGATCTCTTATTGTATGCTTTTGAATAAAACTCTGCTAGTGATATAAGGCATTATTTAAAAAAATCCTAAACACCAGAGATATAAGGAGATAAACCCTCGTTAACCCTTTTGAGCCTTTGAAGTAGTAGTTTTCTTCTACAAATCAAAAACCCTCATTCTTAACCTGGGGCGGGGTAATTTTCAGTTAAAAAAAAATGAAGTGAACATTACGAAGATTGGGCTGGGCACAAACAAACTTTGAGCCTTATATCCTTTGTTTCTTAAACCGTGAACTAAGCCATTTTACAACCCTCAAAAGACCTAATTGAAGCAGAGTTTATTTCAAAGGCATACTCATTGAGGTATCGTTTCCTGACTCTTACGAGCTATGCTCAAAATTTGCGTTGGCATTATAAAATCGGTAATTCAATCCCGAAAATATCTTTTAATAAAATTTTCAAGACAAACATACGTTGCATTATCGGTTTCAGAATTAACATTTTTCTGCTTGCTAACACTGCTTGACATCATAGAAGCTAGCATACGAGCATCAACAATGAAATAACTCTGACGAGTAAATGGTGAATCATTCCAAAAGGACGACTATACCCAGGGGCACGATACCTGAAGACTTTGGTGAGCAGGGGCAAGTTGTTTCCCAGCTGCTTCTTTCATTGTCTCACCCCAAGGGGCAAGTTTAAAGACTCAGACACCGTCAATCTGGGGCAGTTACGTCGAGATTTGATAAATCTCTCCATGTTCGAAGACTCAGTGTATAGAATACCGTCAATCCGAGCCAGTTATGTCGAGATTCGACGAATCTCTCCAAGTTTGAAGACTTGATTATATGTAACACAATCAATATGGGCCAATTACTTCGAGATTCGACGAATCTCTCCAAGAGTTGGAATACATTGGAACACCTCGAATACCAAGTTTTCTGTAAAATCCTCTTGGAATGACTTCTTCTCATAAACCAGGGGATCTGGGGCATTCGAGAATTGAAGACCTTCTTCCATTCACAATAACTATTGTTCAAAATGGTGACTACTATACAATGTCAGTGCAGAGTTTTCATCCTTCATCCACGCCTAAGGAGCTTTTGACTCAAATATTGTGACGACTCCCCAGTAAGTCTTTACTTCAGGTAGTCCCGACCAGTCCCCGATGGATCTCTATTTTAAGAAGTTATGGCACGTTTGATGCAAGATTTCTCTGGTCGACAACCTAAGAATCCTCAGTGGATTTTCTTACAACTTCAACTTTCCCCCAGCGAAGCGAGTGTTTATTTCACTCCTTATTGGATTTCATCGTTATCTCAATCTTCACCAGTAAAGGAGGATGTTTATTTCATCCCCTCGAAATTTTATCTCCGACATTTCCAACTACTATTAATCCAAGTTTCCCCGATGAAGTGGATATTTATTTTATCCAACTACAACTTTCACTCAGACAATTTCAGTTCGCAGCGGATGTTTATTTTATCCCCCATGAAGTCTCTTCGATCATGAGTTTGATTCGTTCCCAGTGAATCTTCTCATCCCCAACGGAATCACAAGGTTCATCTTGACAATCCTAAGTGAAGTCACGATGTTCATCCCTAAGTGGAGTGCTCCCTTTTCCCCAGAGAAGTTTGAAGCCTTGAAGTAGGACTGTGATCCCATACGTGGTTTTTCATTCTTCCCCAGTGATGCTTCTATCTTGCGAAGATTGGCCGAGTATCCGTATTGAGATGCTTGTTCTCATCTCTAGTTTGCTTCTTGCCGTTCTTCTGCCAGCATAAGCATAAGCATAGCATGGCATTCTTTCATGTAGATTCATGGCATGTGCGCATTTTGCATCTTTGAGTTTTTGTGTTTGTTCTTTCACTTTGGTCGTGTTTATCTCCAAGTGACCGGGTTTGTCTGCTCCCTCCAAGTAGAATTGTCAGCTTTAAGCAGAAAAAGCACATACTTTCTAATTCCCCACTGAGCTCGATCCTCGTGGAAGATGGTTGCTTTAGTTTTCTTTTCCATTTTTGGATAAAGATAAACCCGTTGAGCTCAATCCTCAATGGACGGAGTCCTTGTTTGGCCGTTTCTTCCCAGTTATTTCCTGGATTGAACTTTGGTCCCTGACAATCACAAATTTCAGACATCTCTGAGTTGTTGAACCCAGACTGGGCGTGCATTTATTTTACATTTTGTCTCCCCAAGAAGAGCTTATTTGAAAATCGCTATGGAAGATGAAAATTATTTCTCTAGCAGTTATCACAACATTTTCTTGGAGTTCATACCAGACGACAAGTGGCAGCCTCTTTAATTGAGCAACTTGTTTTGTTCTCAAGTTTTCTATTTGGATGACAGATGGAAGTCTCCTCAGGACTGTCTGTCTATCCCCAGCAGATAATATTTTCTTTGCTGACTACCCAGTAAATCGGTAGCAGACAGTATTTTCTTTATGGACTACCCAGTAAACCGGTAGCAGAATTACTTTTCGACTACCCAATAAATCGGTAGCAGATGTTTTATTTACAGACTACCCAGTAAATCGGTAGCAAGTAATATTTTCCTACCCAGTAAATCGGTAGCAAATAACATTTTCCTACCCAGTAAATCGGTAGCAAACAATATTTCCTTTGTGGACTACCCAATAAATAGGTAGCAAATAATTTTTCTACCCAGTAAATCGGTAGCAAGTAATTTTCCTACCCAGTAAATCGGTAGCAAGTAATATTTTCCTACCCAGTAAATCGGTAGCAAGTAATATTGACTACCCAGTAAATCGGTAGCAAGTAATTTTTTCCTACCCAGTAAATCAGCAGCAAGTAATATTTTTCTACCCAGTAAACCGGTAGCGAGTAATATTTTATTTATAGACTACCCAGTAAATCGGTAGCGGACGATCTTTTTCTTTGCTGACTACCCAATAAATCGGTAGCAGGTAATATTTTCTTTGTGAACTACCCAATAAACCGGTAGTGGATATTCTATACCCAATAAACCTTAGTTCCTCTCACCACAACCTTAATCCTCTTATGGCCAGGATCAATGAGGTTTGAGTAAAATTCCTTCACAAGTGAAATATTGTAGGGAACGGATTGACGAAAAATTTTCACCCACCCTAGCTTCTTGATTGTGGTACCCAAATCTCTAGCAAGCCCCAAGTTCTCTTCTTGGTTATCAAACACGAAACCCCTTTCAGCATGGAAGCTCATTTTGCTGAAAAACTCCATGAAACGACGAGAAACTTCACTATTGATGAACTTCTCATATCCATCTTGCTCTTCGTCGGAATAAACAACATATGGTGTTGCATTCTTCCATGCAGCCATCTTAACTCTTTTTCCAGTAAGGATTTCCATTGTGAAGGTGTTTTAGGTTGGACAAAATTGGTGAGGCACAGCAAAGAGGGGAAATGAGACAGTGATGGTAATGAGAGAGAGAGAGTGAGATTTTTGTGATAGTGAAGTGGAAGGGTTGGAAAGAGAAAAGTGAAAGAAACTATTTTTGTGATACTGAAAAGGCAGGTTGATGTAACGTCTTGGAAAAGACAAGATTTTGAATTTTAGCATGGAAAAGGAATTGCTTGTAGCTGTGCAACACCAGTCTGATGTGTAAGACTGGTTATCATGATTCACTAGCTCAGGGCTCAAGGCGCGTGATGTCCACCCCATTAATTTCTCTCTCCGCCACTTCAGATCCTTCAATCCCCGTCCAAATAAAATAAAGAAATTGCCAACTCAGCATTTCATTTAATTTCCAGGACTTAGGAATATTTGTTTTGAATATCTTGCTTCTTTCTCATTTGTCACGGTACCATGGTCGTGACTACAAATGCCTGTTGCTGTCATGAAAAGAATACTCAATTGTGCAAAAATAAAATTAAAATTGTATTAAGCTGGGCAACCTCCCACTAGGGCTATTTTAAGGTCTTATAGCCTAACCAACACAAATTCACTTAATCCATGAAATGAATGGTTCCCCTAGGGTTGCTTGAAGGGTCACCAAAATAGGTTTTAATCCATTGACCATTAACCATGAACTTTTCACCATCTTTTTCATTCATCAATTCCACAGCTCTATTAGGGAAAATTGTCACTAACTTGAATGGTCATTACCACCTTGACTTCAATTTTCCAGGAAATAATTTCAGTCTAGAGTTAAAAATCAAAACTCTTTGACCTTCCAATAATTCTCTTTTCTGGCATTTCTTGTCATGCCATCTTTTGGTCTTTTCCTTATAGAGCTCAGTATTTTCATAAGAGAATAACCTATGTTCCTCTAACTCATTGAGTTGGAGCATTCTAGCTTGGCCAACAGTTTTAAGTTGAAATTCAATTGCTTAACTTCCCAAAATGCTTTGTGCTCCAATTCTATGGGTAGATGCCATGCCTTCCCATAAACAAGTTTATAAGGATACATGTCTAGAGGAGTTTCATAGGCAGTTCTGTACACCCAAAGAGCTTCGTCCAAATGTTTGGACCAATCCTTCCTTGTAGGGTTAACAACCTTTTCTAAAATCTTTTTAATCTCTCTATTAGACAGCTCCACTTGGCCACTTGTTTGGGGATGGTAGGCTGTAGCAACCTTGTGTTTGATCCCATATTTTTTCATTAAATTTTCAAAAAATTTATCGCAAAAATGTGACCCACCATCAATGATGATTGCTCTAGGTGTGCTATGCCTTGTCAGAATGTTTTTAAGCAAAAATTTGGCCATAACTCTAGCATCATTAGCGGGTGTTGCTAACGCCTCTATCCACTTGGAAACATAATCCACAACTACAAGAATGTATAAATTACCAAAAGATAGAGGAAAAGGTCCCATGAAGTCAATGCCCCACTCATCAAAAATTTCAATTTCAAGTATGTTGGTGAGTGGCATTTCTTGCCTCATGGAAATATTTCCTACCTTCTGGCACCTATCACATCTTTTAACTAGCTCATGAGCATCTTTAATAAGAGAGGGACAGAAATAACCTGATTGCAAACTTTTGCAGTAGTTATGGTTCCTCCAAAGTGTCCTCCATATGGAGCTTCATGACACGCAGACAAGATCTGTCGTGCCTCTGTATGATCCACACATCTTCTTAGCAATTGATCTGCACACTTTTTGTAAAGGAAAGGTTCATCCCAAAAGTAGCTCTTGATTGTATGAAAGAACCTTTTCCTTTGCTGGAAGTTGAAATCATAGGGCACATATCCGCTGACCAGATAATTCACTATATCAGCATACCATGGTGTCACGTCAGTGCTTATTAGAAGTAACTTCTCATCAGGAAAAGTTTCTTGAATGTCTTCACCGTTGCTGCCTTGCACTTCTTCTGGAAATCTTGAAAGATGATCAGCAACAGAATTCTCTATCCCCTTCTTGTCTCTAATCTCTAGGTCAAACTCTTGCAGCAAGAGAATCCACCGTATAAGCCTTGGTTTAGCATCCTTTTTAGCAATCGAGTACTTGATAGCTGCATGATTTATGTATACAATAACCTTTGTTCCTACCAAGTAAGGTCTGAACTTGTCAAATGCAAACACTACAGCCAGCAGCTATTTCTTAGTTTTGGTGTAGTTCATTTGCGCTTCAATCAAGGTCTTACTAGCATAGTAGATGGTGTGGAAAACCTTGTTATATCTTTGACCTAGCACAACTCCAATAGCAAAGTCACTAGCATCACACATCAACTCGAAGGGTTTTGTCCAGTCAGGAGTCTTCACAATGGGTGCAGAAATGAGGGCTTTCTTCAGTAGATTAAAGAATTCCTCACATTCCTGACTGAATACATATGGCATGTCATGCTGTAGCGGCTGGCACAAAGTTTTGGTAATTTTAAAAAAATCCTTGATGAACCTCCTGTAGAAGCCAACATGCCCCAGGAAACTTCTGATTCCTTTTATGTTCACACGTGGTGGTAATTTCTCTATCACCTCCACTTTTGCTTGATCTACCTCCAAATCCTTCTTGGAAATTTTGTGTCCAAGAACAATCCCTTCCTTCACCATAAAATGGCACTTTTCCCAATTAAGGACCAAGTTATTCTCCTCACATCTAGCTAATACCAGATCTAGATTTTCCAAACACTTCTTGAATGATTCTCCAAAAATAGAGAAATCATCCATGAACACTTCCATGGAAGTTTCAATGATATCTGAAAATATTTCCATCATGCAGCGTTGGAAGGTGGCTGGTGCATTGCACAGTCCAAACAGAATTCGTCTGAAAGTGAATGTGCCATAAGGATAAGTGAATGTTGTTTTTTCTTGGTCTTCCGGGGCTATGGCAATTTGATTGTACCCGGAGTACCCCATCTAAGAAACAATAGTATTCTTTTCCAACCAACCTGTCCAGCATCTGATCATTGAAAAGGAGGGGGAAATAATCCTTCATCATTTCCTTGTTCATCTTTCTGTAGTCCATACAAATTCTCCAACCTGAAACTGTTATGGTGGGAATTATATCATTCTTCTCGTTGATAATCACAGTCATGCCTCCCTTCTTTGGAACACATTGAATGAGACTTACCCATACACTATCAGAGATAGGGTAAATAATTCCAGCATCCAACCAATTAATAATCTCTTTCTTGACAACTTTCTTCATGATTGGGTTCAACCTCCTTTGACATTCAATGTTATTCTTAGCATTTTCTTCTAACAGAATTATGTGCATGCAAATTGTTGGGCTGATTTCCTTTATGTCTGAAATTTGCCAAGTAATTGCCTTCTTGTGTTTTCTCAACAGTGCTAACAACTGCTCCTTCTGTTCTTTTTTCAAATCTATAGCAGTGATGACTGGTAAGTTCTGTCCTGCCTCTAGATAAGCATATTGCAAATGCTCGGGCAGTTGCTTCAGTTTTAGTTCAGGAGGTTCTTCTATGGAAGGTAGATGCTATTTGTGACCAACAGCTGTAGATTTTATTACTTCCACAGTTTCTTCATCGTGCTTCTTCATTGGACCATAAATGAGTCCACCTTATGAGTTTTCCTCTTCTTTTAATTTTCCTAGCTCTTGTTCCAACACATCATTAGTCTTGAGAAGGTTTTTATGAATTATATCTTCCCAGCTGGATATCATGGAACAATCAACTACATCCTCTTCAGGATACTGTAGGGCATTGAGCACATTAAATACTACTTTTTGTCTATTAACCCTTATGGCGAGTTCTCCTCTTTTCACATCAATCAAAGTTCTTCCCGTTGCTAAGAATGATCTTTCTAACAATATAGGGGTTTCTTCATCAGCTTCAAAATCCATGATAATGAAATCTGCAGGGAAAATAAATTTGTCAACCCTTAGTAACACATCTTCTATCTTTCCTTGGGGGTAATAAATACTCATATCTGCTAGTTGTAAATTGATGGTTGTAGGCCTGTCAGCTCATATCCCTAACTTCTTAAAGATGGATAAGGGCATAAGATTAATGCTGGCTCCAAGATCACACAACACTTTTCCACAGAAGGTGTTTCCAATGGTGCATGGAATGGTGAAACTCCCAAGATCCTTTAATTTTGGTGGAAGTTTTCCTTGCACTAACTGACTACACTCTTGAGTGAGTGCAACCATGGCAAACTCTCTTACTCTCTTTCTTTTGGTGAGTACATCCTTCATGAACTTTGAATAATTTGGCATTTGTTGAATTGCTTCAATCAATGGTATCTTGATGTGAAACTACTTCAAAATCTCCATAAACTTTCCAAACTGTTGTTCTTCCTTGGACCTCCTAATCCTTTGTGGAAAAGGTGGGGGTGGTCTTTCTTGAATAAACTTTGGCTTTCTGCAGGAGTCAGTCATGACCTTCTGCGGCTTTTGAGAAGTCAAACCTGCATTAGTAACCTCTTCATTCTGCTTCTGATCTTGAGAAGGTTCTTCATCAGTATCTTTTCTTGTTTCAGTACAGTCTGGCTCAGGCAATTTTGCGCTCGCCTCCTTGTCCTTTGAGATGGATTCTTCAACTTCTTTTCCACTTCTTAGCTTGATGGCTTGGCATGTTTCAATATTCTTTGCTCCAGCAGGTGTAGTTAGAGTTTTAGTGGAACTAGGAAGAGTTCCCATGTTCCTTGAACTCAAAGCAGTAGCTATTTGTCCTACTTGATTCTCCAAATTCTTGATACTTACTCCTTGTGCTTGAAACTGATTCTTTGCTTCTTGAATGAAAGACTTCAAAACATTCTCCAACTGGTTGTTGCTCTGATTCCCCCCTCCGTAGTTAGGAGTAGGAAAACCAGGAGGAGCTTGCGTTGTTGTTTCTTGCAGCTTTGGTTGATTTTGATTATTACTCCAAGAGAAATTTGGATGGTTGCACCACCTTGGGTTGTATGTGTTGCTGTAAGGATTGTTGTATCTGTTGTTGTTATTATTGTTGCCAACATAGTTGACTGATATAGGATTTGAAGAACATTCTTCAAACAGATGGGGTCCTCCACAGTAGACAGGTAATCACAATCATGTCAGTAACCACCTTTACTGGCTCTGGTCGTGGTACTTCAGGAGTCATCATATTCTTCATCATTTGGTGAATTTGAGCCACTTGAGCAGCAAGAGCTATTATCTCAGTGACTTCATGAACTCCAGCAGGTTTTTTTGTGAGTTGAGTTTGCAGAAGCCCTAGTGACATGCCACTGGTATGTGTTGGCCGTAATGCTCTCAATCAACTTGTAACCGTCTTCATAAGATTTGGACAAGAGAGCTTCACCACTGGATGCATCTAACGTATTCCTTGAGGATGGAATTAATCCATTGTAGAAAGTCTCAAGTTGAATGTAGACGGAAATCCCATGATGAGGGCATTGTCTTAGTAACTCTTTAAATCATTACCAAGCGTTAAACAATGATTCGTCATCTCCTTGCCTAAATGAAGTAATCTCATTTCTCATCTTTGCATTCTTTGAAGGAGGGAAGTATTTTGCTAGAAATATTTCTGGCAAAGTATTCCATGTAGTGATGGAATTTGGTTCCAAGGAATTTAGCCAGCTATTGGCCCTATCCCTTAGAGAATAAGGAAATAGCCTCAACCTAAAGGCATCATCAGTCACGCCAGGAATCTTGAAATTGTAAGCAACGTCTAGAAATTATCTTAAGTGCAAGTGTGGGTCTTCATGAAGAGAGCCTGAATATTGACCAGTGGTTTGCAACATTTGAAACATCATAGGTTTGAACTCAAACTGTGGTGCAGTGATCTCTGGTCTAACAATGCCAGTGCTCATAGAAGCTGGATCAAAGACGTCATAGTTGATGCGGTGTTTTTGCAAGTATACGAATCACGTCAGAGTAATATAAAAGATTATCGATCCCACAGAGACCAAACGTCAATCTATCAGTTTCTATTGTTACAATGTTTATCTAATTAAGGCAAATCAATCGGGAGTTCGTGAGTGCACAATAAAAGCGAAGTAAAGTACGAAGATATACAATTCAATTTAAAACAACATGCCTGAATGTAATTCACACAGTCGGATAGTATTCCAAATGCTTGTAAATAGAACCACTTATGGGGTAATGTTTTCTACTTATGAAAAGAACTAATTTAATGGGAACTGTCGCTTTCGCGTATTCAGAACCGAGTTTATCCCTTAATCGAACCCTCTTATTGTCACTTATAAAAAGGCGCGCATTGCGTTAAAGTAATAAACCTATTTTTAAGAAATATAGTTTCTTGAGTCAGTTGAAAAGTATTTTGACTTGGAACTTTTAACAAAAAGAGGTTCATGCGAACCGTACTTTAAACCCATAAACGCGTCCGAAAATAGTTTTAAAATCGTTTTTCTAAAGTATTAAAAACTCCTACTTAACTAGACAAAGCATTTTCGTTTCCTTTGAACAGTTAAGGCTAACCAAGTTTAACCAAAGGTTGAACGACTTTCGATCTTACCCAACAGAAATAAAGTGCAGAAAACTTGTGTTAATAATCAGAATAACCCCTAAGCATTTCTATTGACACCTTGTATGGAATACTACTTTAACTATGATCCTTACATTCTAACCTTTAAAATTTAGCCGGACATGGAAATGTAAATAGACATGTTGAAATATATCATGTTAAAGTAGAGTCTTTTTTAAGTAAATAGTGCGAGGAAGTAAATAGTGCGAGAAAATAAATGGTGCGAGAAAGTAAATAGTGCGAGAAAGTAAATGGTGCGGGAAAGTAAATAGTGTGAGAAAATAAATGGTGCGGGAAAATAAATGGTGCGGGAAAGTAAATAGAAACCTGCTCCAAATCGGAGGCTTTAAATCTGGTACAACTGGAAATAAATGACTGGAAATGAAAATGGCGGCAGGATTAACTTCTACCAGAGTGCTCCAAACTCGATTACATACTCGATCAAACAGTGTGATAACTCCCCGATGTGAGAAGTTTATCCCTTTACAATACTGAAAATATATGGCTTGAGTTCTGAAACTAAGCTTGGATGAAGAAAAAGGATCAAGGACTCATCTATTTATAGCCTAGGAAAAACTATGGAAAGACCAAAGTGCCCCCCAACTTCTTTTGGGAGGGAAACCATACGACAAAGGTGGCGCCCGCCACCCCCTCATGGCGCCCGCCATGTGAACCAAGGGAAAAAGAAGTGGAGATCGTGGCAGTTGACAGCAGTTGACTCCTATCCAAGTCATGGCCTACCCTATGGCGCCCGCCATGGTGGATGCCATATGTACAATTTCCTAAAAAATTGGTTTTCTTGCTCGTTTTTCTTCATTTCAGCACGAGGAGCTCTGGGCATACAAAGAACCTGAAAACAAAACAAACCACAAGCATAACACAAGAAAATAGCAATAAAATCCTAAGAAACATGTGCGACCCGAGTCAAATACGTAGTGTGATTTAGTGTTATCAAATTCTCCCACACTTAGACCATTGCTTGTCCTCAAGAAAAACACTTTATAGCTCATGACAGAAAAAGGTGGTATCAATGAAGGATTTGGGCTAAAAGGGCTTCTAAGTTCAAACTAGGATGAAGTGATAGGTACTAACTAAGCGAACTAAGGATATCGTAATGACACTTTTCTGCAGACACGGACATAAACTTCGTTCCTATACAAACCAATCCATACTACCCCACTGTACCTAGGCCTACCTTTTGCATCTCTTTTGGGTCCTCTTCATTCCGGTGCAATCACATTAAGCCCGTTATCCGTACATCCTCATAGTAAAGTGACCGGTTAGTGATTCCGATCTCAAGCATGGGGCTCTGGTACACAAACTGGTGTAACCCCTTTTATTGACCCAATTGTAGTTGTGGGGGATCGGATCGTAACCCACCCTACCAAATCCAGCACCAGATACCTCTGAACCAACCAACAATGGGCAAATTTTATTCTCTTTTTTTTTGCAAATTTTTACAACTTTTTGGGTTAAATGACCTTGTGAGGGTTACCTATACCCGAGTTGCATTTTTATGAAGCACAACATACAAATCATTCACTTATATTCGTCGGTCCCTTACGTAGAGCAAGCTTAGGCCGGAGCTGACTGCTAGGATAAACTACTAAGGACCTACTGTAAAAAGATAATTAAGGCCATGGTATATGGGGTATCGGGGTCGATTCCTATAATCACAAAGCCTATGGTGTTAAAACGATACCGATGTTTCAAAAAAAAGTTTTCCCAAGTCATCCGCATCCTAACTCAAACCTGTCTCAAAGCCCAACTTTTCAGAACAATACACTTTCTTTTGTCAAAAAATTTTTTTTGGTAAGGCTAAGGAAATGGGGAAATAGGGATACACTACACAGATGACTCGTCAAGCACATGCATATTTTAAAAACAAGATAAATAAACTAGAAAGCAATAAAAAAGTAAAAGGAAAGAAAATGCAAGTAAAACAGATAAAGTCTCCTCCCACACTTAAATCGAACATTGTCCCCAATGTTTCGAAATAAGATAGGGAAAGAGTAACATGGAAGTCCTATGGCATACTACTGGTACTGTCGTCACTGTGCGGTGAGAGCCTAGGGTAACGAGATCTGCTGTGGCGATGATCGCTCTGAGAAGCTGCGAACTCGTCAAATCTGGTGGTCAAAGCAGCCTGAGATTGCATGATTCTTTGAATGGAGCAGTCTGTCTGCTGCTGTGACTCTTGCATGAATCTCATGTTGTCGGTCAGTTGCTGCTGGATGGCAGCAACGAAGCCATCACGCCTTTCTTCTCTGGCCAACTGGTCGCGCCACATCTGCTCAGTAATATAGAAACCAGGAGCTGCACCTGCAGAAGGGTGAGAAGAAGATGGTGCAGTGGGTGCAGGTGATACATGGTGGGGCGACATATGATGATCGGGAGACTGCTCTCGCTGGTCATACTCGTCATCAGTCTCGTTCCCGTCCCCAGTAGGAACATTAGGAGGCAGTGGACCCGTAACAGGTGGAGCATCTAAATCATAGGTCCAGTTCCTCTCTACACGTACATCAGTACATCTAGTGCATGGCAAAACAACAGATGGGATAGCGACTCCATGGATCATGAGTTCAAAGCCTCCCTCTCTCCTTACCTTACACAATTTCATATCTTTTAGAAATTTTAAATTAATTGTGCAGGGAGGAAGAGGTGCCAAGGTGGCTATCTCAGTGTCGAGGTTTAGAGCCCTAGCAATATACGTAATCAAACCTCCAAAAGCAATGGTCCCTGTACTCTTAATAGCTGCAGTCATGTGAGCAATCATAAAAGGAACCAAATTAATCCTCCTATTTGTGAGGCACCCTTGCAAAAACAGAAGTTCTTTTGTATTCTCTTTGTTTGGATTCTCCCGGCCAAAAATAGTACAAGCCAACATATAACAAAAAACACGGATGGCCGGGTTATGGATCCTTGAGGCAAGAATCCCTTCAAAAAGAAGTAATTGTAAAATTTGACAATCTGTGCCAGAAGGAAAATGCCTCAACCGACCAATCGGAATCTAAAGGTGCTTCACAAACAGCGCCATCCCCAAAAGGCATTCATAATCTCTCTGCTAGTTCGTCGGTGGTGAGTTCATATTCGACATTAAACATTCTAAATTTCATAGTACCGACTGTGCTAGCAGTATTAGGACTAACAATGTAAATCAAGGAACTCAAAAATTCCCGGGTCAACCATTCAAAAGTGGGATCTTTCCTAGCAAAAATATCGTGTAATCCTAAGACATCTAGCATGTGAAAAACGCTATGATAAATACCAAAAGTATAGAGACAGTCTTCGTCGACTATATCATTGATCTTGCCCTGCTGTTGGAGGACAGATTCTACCCTGCTGGAAATTAGAGCATGCCTTTGCTGACGGAACTACGCTTCCTGACCTCCTGAGGAATGTGACTACCAGGATCTGTGGGGAACACACAGTCTTTTCAAAGACATCCGACACACCTCCTGCTGGAGATACAACCACACTCACCTCGGAGCAATCCACTTTAAACTGCTTGCTGGGGGAATGGGTTCTGCTGAGGATGATGAACTTTCAATGCTAGGGGAGGCGACTCCACTGGGGAAGAACAAACCTGTTGTCCTGCAAACACAATCAACAGGAAGTTCTATACGCAAAAAGATCTCCTCGTCCAAAGTTGAAGATATTATGTGATTGTAGCACCCCAAAACTTGCCTTTCTATTTCTAACACTAACTGGCTTATGTTTCATTTCATTCTTGCATTATCATTTGTGCATATCCTTGGTTTTTAGCATGGGATTAAGGTATCTAGTTTAATTCAAGGGAAGAAGATGTTTTTCAAGGATTCAAGCAAAAGATTATGTGTACTATCCAAGAGACCAAATGAGAGAAAGGTTCTTGATGGCACTATTGCTTGAGCCACAGTGAACCTTGGACCTCAGGGCATCCTAATGTGTTTATCCCCTCATCAGAGGATTGCAATTGGCAAGGGATTTCAAGTGAATCACATCCTCCTAGTCTGATTTCTCAAACTAGGGTTTTTGGGATTCTTGAGTATAAACCCCAATGGGCAAGATATTTTAGTTTTTATCATCATCAAATGGCACATATCATTATTATTTGAGAGGATGCACATCAAATTCAAAGGAATTTGGATTTTGAGTAAGGGTCGATTTCTCCTAAATCATGGACACCAAAATTAGGGTTTGCCATAAAATCAGTTTATTTCTGATTTTTTGGGAAAGACTTGATTCTATGGTATTCCACATGTCTCCAAGTGTCTAGGAATGGAGAATTATCCATCAATTTGATTCAGAAGGGTTTCAATTGTTCAAAGAATTCAAAATCAAAAGAATTGGGGATAAAGTCAATTGTGTTGTGAAAGAAGTCAACTCCTGACTTTTTGAGGTCAACATGGTGATTTTCAAGTTAAATGTGATCAATGGACAAGATTTGATCAAGAAATGTTCAAGGGTTCATCAAAGATCAAGAATGTGGAAAAGTTGCTAAATTTGGAAAGTTAGGTTTTAAGAGACTTACTATTTTTGGCAAGTTTTCACTCACTTTCAAAGCCAATTCTCTTCATGGTCAAGGCTTCATTTGCAAATCTTTTTCACATGAAAGTTGTAGTTTGAAACATTCCCTTCAAAATGAGCACAAGAACCATGCCATTTGGATTATTTTTCATGAAGTTATGAGTGAACAAAGTGAGTCATTTTCATGTTGTGATCACATAAAAACTTAGAATTTTTTCTAAGTCAAAATGGGCAGCTACAAGAACACACATTCATGGCCTTTTTTCAATACTTCCCAAGCTTCATTTCATTTATTTCTGAACATGAAAGTTGTAGTCTATGCTCCCACCTTTCTAAAGGACCCCAAAACACATCATTTGGAGCATTATGGATCAAGTTATGGAAGTTCAAATGTGGTGTCTTCAAGTGGGCAAGTCGCATTTCATGACATGAATGGCAAGGCAAGTTAAATCAGTTTGGTGGACACAAATTCAATATCAATTTTCACATGATTCTAAGCTTTATCTCAAGTTGTTTTGAACATCAAACTAGTTCACTCAACTTCCTACTTTGTTTTAAAATAAAAAACCCGCCATTACATCAAGAATCCACCAAGTTATCATGATTTAAAGTGGCATGTATGAATTTTTTTTAAGCACGTTGTCAAGTTGTTACTCTTGTACATGACCTGATGTCTTGCTTGCATGGTCATGCAATTTTATTTTCCATACGCATACATCATCACAACATTGCCAAGAATGATCCAACATTGCCATTCCTCATCATGCACGCATGATGAATTTTCTTGCATTATTTTGGAAAAAGAATAAAAGGTACAAATTCCATTCCACTTGCTCTATCTCACGTGCATGTAACCACACACTCCTCATGAACAATTGCCAACCCAAACCACTGCTCCATACCTCATACCAAACCTGAATTCGAGCCACCACCACATGTGCTTCATTTTCAAATTCCAAACCAAGTGAAACAAACTCAAACTCTCATTTTCGATTTCCCAAACCAGAGCCACACTCCAAACCTCAGCTCTGTTCCCTAACCTAAAGTCACATCATATATATGCCAAGCAATTCCAAACCTGGCCAGAGGTTGATTTTTCAGATCTGAAACTCTCACATCTCTCAAGAATTTCTCACTCTCGACTTAAGTTTCTCTCTGTATTTTTGCTTCACATCTTGGCTCTCTTCACCATCAAGCAAGCTTAGAGTTGTATTTTTCTTCATTTTAGCTCGCAAGAACAAGGTGCAGTGGACATATTCCACTAGGTAACACCTAAACTTTCTCACTTCCATGATAGATCTATGAATGTTTAGGCTCATATCATTGCATCTGAAGACCTACTCATGTAGGCAGTGGCTAATGTGTGTTTATATGCTTGAGTCATGAATTTCAGTTTTGTGCTTGACTTTTCAATTCACATTTCCATGAGTTTCTGTAGTTGTTTACATGAGTTATTGTTGTGTTTGAGATCTATGAGAAATGTGCTTGAAGTATATGCCATGCTTATGTTGATTTGTGAATGTTTCTGTTTAGATCTTGTTTTTGTTTCTCTTTGATTCACTGTGTAAACGTGATCATTTTCATGAATGGATGATGGATCTGTGATCTACATAAAATTCTGAGCAAGATGGTGGTCTTCTGGTCTATTTCTGGGTGGCTGGGTGGAGCTCCGGCGGTTGGTTGGCCGGAGAAGACAACCAAAGCTAGGACTCTGGTGTCTGAAGCTTAAAGATAGCTGACATGGCCTTCGCGCCATCTTTTGAATTTGAATTGGTTGAGTTGTCGCATGTTGGTTCGATGGACACCATCCACGTCAATAAATGAAGTGAGGTGGCAGTCAATGCATGTTTTTTTCTTTGACTCTGATGGATTGTTGGACTGGGCTTACACATATTTGCTTACCACACCTCCTAATGTTAGAGCCCAATGCTCATATAACTGGAATCCTGTTGTTTTTTAAATTGCTTTCGCACCCCCTGGCTCATTTCTTCTTTTATTTTCTATTTTCATGTTATTGTCCATTTAATTTTTGTCTTAAGTGTTACAATCATTTTAAAAATGCACAAAAATATATTTCTGATCCATGAGTGTCTTGACCTATTTTCCATATTTTTTATTTTATTTTTCCATTTATTTTTCTATTTTATTTTGAATTAATTGTGAGGTTTCTGTTACACGTTTACCCTTGAGCTAGGGTTTTGTTCTTTGATGCCTTTGATTGCTTTCATGATCCAATTTTATTACCATGCTTTAATACGTCTTTAGTGAATGTTTGAGGATTGATTTAGTAATGAGATGTTGAATTTTTTATTAATTCTTGATTGATTTTAATTGGTCCTCGATTGTTGCTCGATTAGCTTCCTATGTGTGATGTTTTGATCCATTTGATGTTGATATTTTGCAATTCTTATTGAGAAATTTTGCACACTTGTTCTTGATTGTTTTAACATGAATGTGGAGATTTGTTTGGATTTTTATGAGGCATGTTTCTATTTTTTGTTGATGCCTTCATGTGGTTTGATTTTGGTTGAAGCATGTTTGGATACTTGACCCAATTTGGAAACTCTTAACCACTTGTGCTTAAATGATACTTTAAATGAGTATTTGGTGTGATCATGTACTGTCTTAGCTTGTTTGTGGGTTTGTATTCATTATCATTTGATCATTTTTCTTTTTGATGTTGATTTTCCAAATTGACAATGTTTTGACTTTGATCCTTTGATGTTCTTGACCTAATCTTGTGAGTTGCGTTCTTACATGATCTAATGAAAGCTTGAGGACATGTGTTAGCTTTGAATGACATGTTTATAGTTTTGATCCTTTTGATTTCATGTCCATTGTGTGATCATCTCTCACTTCTTGCCTCACTTGATCATGTGTTCTTATATGGATGTCTTAAGTGGATATTTGCATAGTTGTGGTGCATGTTTTGAAAGTGATTCTTGTTGTTTCTTCTTGATATCCATGAGTTGATGTTTGGATTGATATATATGCTCATCTTGCTGCCCATTTGCTTTCATGCCTTAATTTCACATTGTTTGATCATTTGAAGTGGTGTTGTGCATGAGTTAGTTATTGCTAATTATTTAGATGTTGATAAGATGCATACTTGATACCCTTGAGATCATTTTATAATTTTTGAATTGGTTGACCATGAGATGACTTAAGTTCTGACTTGGATTCATTTTCATCTTACCCTGTTCATTTCATCTTTGTGTGATGTTTAATGGTGTTCAATTGTGTTTCTTATTCAAGTTTGCTTGCATCCTTTCTTGTTTGCTCCAACTTGCTTGTTTGAGCTTTCTTGTGTGGTCTTTTGAAGCATGATTAACGATATGAATTGGATATGATATGCATGATGTGCTGGCTGCCCTACTTTGTTTCTCATCTCTTATTTCATCTTCTTCTTCATCTCTTTCACTTCTTTCCTTCCCCTTGGGATCTTAAGACTTGTTCATGTCTTGGATCCACTTTTGTATGCTCCCTTAGGGTTACCTAGTCCAACTTAATCTTTGATTAAGCTTGGAGTAGGATAGACATTAGGTTTTAAACCATACATACTAACATTAGGTAGAATCTTCCCCTCTTACCTCGACCTTAGGGCCATCTTTGCATGATAACATTAGGATAGAATCCCCGTAGTGTTTTCTTTTTCCTTTGAGTTTTCTCTTCTCAACTCTTAACAATTCTAAAACACTTAATAAGGACAACGTGCATTGCACACGAGTCTTAAGCATGGGAAATGAGGAATGTGGTTCCTTTCATTTTTCTAGAGTGTTTAGCGGTTGTCCCGTCTTGGGACGATTTGCGAAGCATTCGTTCCTATGTTGTAGACTTTGGTGCAATGCAAGTTATGAACTAACTCAAATCACTTCTGTCTAAAAAACACAAAAACAAATTCAAACCTTTTTTATCCTTTAGGATTGTTGGGTTTTAAATCTTTTTTCAGAAAAGAGCATGTTACTTCCGTTTAGTCGCAAACAGGCATCGACCCTAACTGCCGGACGTGAACCTAACGTCGCTCATAAAAAACACTTAACCATTGTCGTCATTACCACGAATTATGACTGCTCTGACTTCCTCTCTCTGGATAGATTGAGGATACCTAGGCACAAGACGGCGATGTCTTGGCGAGCACCCTCCCATCCTTTTTGCGTAGTCCAACGAACTACGGACGCTCTGACTTCCTCCTTCTGGTTAGATTGAGGATATTTAGGCACAAGACGACAATGTCTTGGCGAGAACTCTTCCCTTTTTTCGACCCGTAGGTCGAACTACGTTTGCTCTGATTCCTCTTTCTTATCCAATTGAGGATACGTAGGCACGAGATACGTTATCTCGACGATCAAACTCGAACCTTTAGTGCGTAGGTCGAACTACGTTGACTCTGACTTTCCCATTGCACAAGGGAATACGTAGGCCTAGGACGGCGATGTCCTACCTGAAGATGGCTGGTTTATACCTGAGTGAATCGCACACTCAAAGATAACAACAGAGTCACCACCGAACTTTATTTAGTCCTGAAGGACAGGGAAAATATGCGAAAGGAAGGTACTAGCACCTAACGCATCCGTCGTACTCGACGGGAACCATTTCGCTTGCTTCTAGGCTTGGATGGGTTATCTATCTAAAGGCTTCTGGCTAAAGAAAGGGAGAGAGAGGAGAAAGGGGAAAAAGAAAAAGAGAGAAAGAAAGTGCCCGCGGAGGAACAAATTCCTCGTGCCTACGTACCCTCATAGTGCAATGAGGAAATCAGAGCATCGTAGTTCAGAGGAACCATGGGACAGAAAGAAGAAGGAAAGAATGGAGAAGAAAGGAAGGGTGGAAGTGTGCTCGCCGAGATCATTGAGATCTCATGCCTACGTATCATACATTCAAAAGAATACAGAATCAGAGCTTCCGTAGTTCGTGGAACTAAGACGGAAAAGGAAAAGGAAAAGGAAAAGGGTGTCAAAACCAAGAGAAAAAGAAAGAAGGAAACTCCACAGGGGATTCCAAAGAAAATGGTGTCGAAACCAAGAAAATAGTGTAAAGGAAAGAAATAGCAACTGTATTGAGAATAAAGTGCAAGAATGGTGTCGAAACCAAGAGAATAAAGGATAAGATAGAAATGGTGTCCAAACCAAGAGAAAAAGGGAATAAGAGAGAAATGGTGTCCACCAAGAGAATAAGAGAGTAAGAGAGAAATGGAATCCAAAACAAGAGAATAAGAGAGAAATGGTGTCCAAACTAAGAGAATAAGATAGTAAGAGAGAAATGGTGTCCAAACCAAGAGAATAAGAGAGAAATGCAGTCTAAACTAAGAGAATAAGAGAGAAATGGTGTCCAAACCAAGAGAATAAGAGAGTAAGAGAGAAATAGTGTCCAAACCAAGAGAATAAGAGAGTAAGAGAGAAATAGTGTCCAAACCAAGAGAATAAGAGAGTAAGAGAGAAATGGTGTCCAAACCAAGAGAATTAGAGAGAAATGGTGTCTAAACCAAGAGAAAGATATGAGAAACTCTACTGGGGATAACAAAGAGGATCGGTGTCGAAACTAAGAAAGTAAGAGCAAAGGGAATAGAAAGGACTCCGCTGGGGATCCAAACAAAGGGATGGTGTCATAACCAAGAGAAAAAGGGGACTCGATATATTAACTGGATGGCAGTGGTTAACCGAAGAAAGAAAGTAGGACCCTGGCGGGGAAAAGCAGCTGGTGTCAACAGATGGACTGGGATAAACTAAGAGAGAGAGTGCTGAACCGGGAGAAGGGGTTTGACTCTGAAAGGGCCTCGGTATATTAACTTACTTGAAGTGGTTAACTGGGGAAGAAAAGACTTCGACTCTGTGGGGATAGAGAAGCATTAGTTTTAACAGAGAAAAATGTGATTTACCAGAAAAACGGGTGTAGGACCGAATAAAGATCGTGACCCAAAGGGCTGGTGTAGGACCGAGCAAAGGTCGTGACCCAAAGGACGGGTGTAGGACCGAGAAAAGGTCGTGACCCAAAGGATGGGTGTAGGGCCGAGCAAAGGTCTTGACCCAAAGGACGGGTGTAGGACCGAGCGAAGGTCGTGACCTAAAGGACGGGTGTAGGACCGATTAAAGGTCGTGACCCAAAGGACGGGTGTAGGACCGAGCAAAGGTCGTGACCCAAAGGACGGGTGTAGGACCGAGCAAAGGTCGTGACCCAAAGGTATCGGTACACTGACTGAACAAACAACACTGGACCGAAGAAAGGGTATTCTAACCAAAGAAAGGTTACCAACCCAAAGATGCAAGTATTCGAACCAAGAAGAGGTTGCCAACTGCTGGGGATTTGGTGTTTACAGATGGACTGTGATCAACCGAAGAGAAAAGCGAGTGATTAACCAAGATAAGGTGATTAACTCAAAAAAGGGTTCAGTATTTTAACAGACAGACTGTGGTTAACTAAAGAAAAGGGGTGATTAACCAAGAATAGGTGATTAACCCAAGAGGAACTCAGTGTTTTAACAGATGGACTGTGTTTAACTGAGGAGACGGGTAATTAACCAAGAGAAGGTGATTAACCTAAAAGGTGCTCAGTATTAACAGACGGACTGTGATTAACTGAGTTAGAGAGCAAAATTGGTGTTTTAACTGACAGGCAGTGGTTAAACCAACAACGGGAGAAGAACCAAGAGAAGATTTCAAACTCCAGGGGATTTACGGTTTTAACAGACAGATTGTGATTAACCGCAAAAAAGAGATTGAGATTCTTCAGGGGAATCAAAAGGCAATGATTGATTACATGAAGAAAGGAGTAATGAAACAAAGAGAGATGGCTAGCGCAATAATAATGATCTTAACCAAGAAGGATGGTGATTGATCAAAAGGAGAGATTGAGAAGAGCACAAGTGCCCAAGGATGAATCTGACTGGGGAAGGAGCAACACTACAGCTTGCGGATAGAGGTGACTATTCTCGAAAGAGATGGCCAAATGCCATTACCCAAGAAATAGTCAAAATGAGGCTAGGATAACCATCCTCATTCCTTCTCTAATGCTCAAAGTATAGTGCGGAAATTGAAACGGACAACGCCACAGCTCCAATGTTGTACAGTGCTCCTGCGGAGAGAAACAGACAACTTAACGGCGTCAATTTGTACAGTGCTCCGATGCAAGGTGTAGCGCGAAACTCTAACTCCACGGGGGGAACGAGAGAATAAGCTCTAAAGGAAGCCTAAAGAGAGGAAAGGAGAAGATCAACTAATCGAAACTTGGTTTCGATTAACCAATCAATGGGAAATGTTATGCTTACAACTTTCCAAAGAGAATGGAAAATCATTAAAGTAAAAGGTGTAAATTATTGATTATGCATGATTTAATTTTCTTAATAAAGAACAAACTTAATGTGATCAAGAATTGGAAATGAAAAATAGTGCCAAACAAATATTTGAATGTATCACAAATCATGTATCAAGTGATCAAGGATTGTGCAAGAATTTGCATGTTCAAACAAAAATCAAGAACACACATAATTGCAAGAATTGATAAATCAATCATAGAATTAATGTAAATATACTCTAAACAGAGGTTAACAGCACTTAAAACATCCATAAATATCAAGCATGTTAATCCATGGAAGTTAGAAGAAGAAAGGATACCAAACAAGCTTGAAAAAACTCAAAATTGGCCATTATGTTCAGTGGTAACCGGTTACAGCATATCTGCTAACCGGTTACATGCTTGAAAAAGTGCGTTTTTAGTAAAAATTGCACTGTGTAACCGGTTACAGCATATCTGTTAACCGGTTACCACTGAGACAATGGCAAAAATAACTGCAAAAACAGCTTTTCAAAAGTGGTTTTCAACACTTAATCACTTATGCCAACCACCACATGCTAGGGAATGAATTTGTACCTTAAAAGCACATCATGTTAGGGCAATTAAACACAAATTACAAGCATTAATCATGGAGATCAAAGAGCAAACAATTGCATGATAAATTAAACCGAAAACGATCGAAATTACGACGTAAATGCGCGGAAATGATCGAAACATTGATTAAAGTAAGATTTACCAACCTACAAGTCGGAGGTTTGGCTTGGTAATTGTTGTGAATGAAATGTAGAGAGAAAAAGCCAAGAAAACCAGAGAATTCTGCTCTTACACTTCGAACCGTAGCAAAACCGATCAAACTTCGACGAAAACTCCGAAATGCGAATTATCACCGAATAAGCTTAAAGCAAACACTTGAGATGAATTCAAAAGCTTATAAAACTCCAGAAACTCAAGTATAATTGTAAAATGATGAAGATAGTCAAAGAAAACTAGAGATTCCTCAATTTCCCTTCGAATTGTAGCGAAACCGAGCAAACTTCGACGAAAACTCCAAAATGAGAATTATCACCGAAGAATCTTGAAGTGATCGCTTGAAATGAATCCAAAAGCTACTGAAGCTCCACAAAATTCAGTAGAATGGAAAGATGATGAAGGTTAAGCTCAAGAAATAATCACTTTCAATATGAAAAGTGATTATTCTTCAAGAATTAAGAGCTTTAGTGAGGTTTGGTGAAGAAGATGAAGAGGAATGTGTAGAAGTTGCAGAAAAATGTAGAGGAGAATGAGAGAATTGAGAGTGAAGAAAGTGTGAATTTGTGTGAATGATTGTGGAGGAGTTGCAAAATGGTGAAGCTTGGCTTATATAGAGTTTAGGTATGGAGTGTGAGAGGTTTGGACTTTGCTTTGGGAGGTTTGGAGTTAGGGTTGGAGTTAGTTACATTTGACTCACTGAGTCAAGGTGGTTAACTCGGTTAGTTAGGATCAACTCGGTAACAATCCCAATGTGAGCTTCCACATCCAAAGGTTGACATGCTTGTAAATTAGGTAACATGGTGCTCTTAATTTAAAGTGATGCATTGAATAAATGATAGGGAAATGTCTTGAATGGTCTTGAATTGTCTAGAATGTTCCACATGCTACTAGAATAATGTAGAAACAAAGACCAAAGAGAGTGCATAGCTGTTGTCCCAAAAATGCAGCAGAATCTGCGACTTTGTACAGAGTAACCGGTTACAGCATAACTGCTAACCGGTTACTTGCTTGAAAATCTGTGTTTCTGGTGAAATTTACAATGTGTAACCGGTTATCAGTTATGCTGTAACCGGTTACTTCAGCCAAACTTTCCCAAATTTGCTTGGAAATGATGTTGAAGTCCCGATTTCAGTTTTCCACCTCTTGTTTTGATGAGTAAACACAGAAACCTTTATTTTGATCCTGTTTTGATGATGTAATGATCTCGTGAGGATGCGATTAACCGGGCTTGGAAAACCTGAATACTCCTGCAACCAAAATCATAAATAAAAAGTGCGAATGAATATGCCAGCGATGCGAATGTATATGCTTATGCAAAATTCAAAAAAGGAGGTCAAAATTCGGGTTACGACAGCTGCCCCTATTTAATCCACTTGGACCTGAATGTGCAAATTGCGCAAGCTTTTCGATGATTCGAGGTAAAAGGGGATTAAATAAAAGAGTAGCTCGAAAATTTGGCCGACGGCGGCAAAAGGAAAAGGTGCAAATGCAAAATTGATAGGTTCAAAGTTTGGCTGAAAATCTGTTGGGAGATAAGTCAGGCAAATGGGAGCATGCTATGATGCATATGCTATGTATGCGTGGTTCTACATGATGTTTGATACCATGCAATGTAAAGGATGCAGGTTAAGGTACAATATCGCAAATTTGCAGGTTCTAGACGGACCAGAAAGGTTTTAGACCGACCAAGGAATTGAAAAGGTTATGGAAAGGTTTGCCATACGAGAACTGGATTTTGAGAAGGCAATTCAGGCGAGAGCTGATTGGATTTTGGTTGGGACGCATGTTTAAACCTGTATGGCGCAATGTTCTATGTTGATGTTTATGCTATGCGTTTTAGGATGCAATGATATGTGATGATGATTACCGGATGCAAAATGTTAGTGATCAGGTTTTGAAGAGATGTCAAGTATGATTAAGCTAAGGCTCCATGCTATTCCAAATGAACGATATGCATGAGTGAACCGACATGATCAATGCATGAGAGTGGTCTATGCAACAGTTCTAATGCTTCTGTTGTGGGAGGTGAAAGAGTTGAGGTTAGGGTATAAGCCATAGAGACGTGATTCCCCGACACTGATTTCAAGATTAGCAGTTGTTGATGCCCCATCGCTCTTTGCTCAAAATAGGGAGAAAACTTGTACCTTGGTAGCCTGTCTCTGCCTCAGTCTGTTGGGTATCTGCATGAAATGCCCCAGTCACGAGCTGAGAAGCAGTTGTGCCATATGATGATCTTGATTTAACTTGCCCCAGAGTATCGGAATAATATGCCCCTGATTAACCATCTCTTGGAGGGGTTGACTTCTTGTGCTCTTGAGGTGGTCTGCCTCGGTAGGAGCTTTGAAGTGATTTTGCCCCTGTCTGATCGATCTTTGGAGGAATGCCCCTGACCAACTGATATTCGAGAGATTTGCTGAATCTCGACGTGATTGGCTCAGATTGACTGAATATTGAGATGGCTAGGCCCTTTTTGCTCAACGGAGTTTTCAGGCGTTTTGCCCCTTGAGGTGATCACACTTTCCATTGTGGAGACTTCCCTGATATCAGGTGCTTGTTCGCAAGTAAAAAGTGTTGGCTTTGAAAATGATAATGTTAATGCCATGCATATGTCAGTTTTGAAAATCCAAGTATGTTCACTAAGATTATGACATATAGTGAATGGATCACCAATTAGAATGACATGTCAGTATCGACACAAATGATAAGAAAATCTTTAGGAGTCGGCTTTGACATGATTTTACCATAGTGTGCTTTTGAAATAAACCCTGCTTCAATTAGGTATTTTGAGGGTTGTAACGTGGCCTGGCTCACGGTTTAAGAAAGAAAGGATATAAGGCTCAAAATTTATTTTAACCCACCCATTCTCCTTGATGTTCTCCAGTCCTACGTTTAGCTATTTTGACACAAGCGTTCATCTTTCAAAAAAAGATTTTGAATGGTAGATGCGATGGTAGAGGAACCGACGAGAGTTTTGGAGCGACAGTCACTCACCTTTTGTTTTTGTCACATGTGATCACACGAACATGTTCTTCTTTTGATTCTTTGTTTTGTTCTTTTTTGTTTTCCCTAATTTTTGCGTAGACTGGTCATTTTGAACTCGCAGTCTACCGGGATGCCCTAATTTTTGCCTAAGTCATTTGCTTTTGAGTTTTTGACTTAGCGGGCTTTTATTCTTTTGCTTTTTTTTTTCTTTTGCTTTTGTGATTTTGATTTTTTTTCTTGAACAAAATCGTGTGACACATGTTTATTTTATTTGTGAAGGTGAGTTGTGACTGCCTCATTCCTTTGGTCGATGAGGGACAACCAATGTGGATTTGTGATTTTTCGACCTCTTGCGAGGGATAGGATGTGGTTGATCCATAGATGGGGTGCTCCTCTTTTGAAATTTGAACGCATGGTCAAACTAACTGAAGACTACCCTGCCCCTGGTTAAGATTAAGGATTTTTTTCTGTACAGAAAGAAACTCCTACTTCAAGGCCCAAAGGGGTTGACTAGGGATTATCTTCCTTATACCTCCGGTGTTTGGGAATGGAACCAATGCCTTACATCGTCAGCAATGTTTTATTCAAAAGCATGCAGACAGTGATCTCATATCTTTTTGATTTCATCATTCTCTTTTTGATTTTGCTTGATCAAATGTGCGATATTGATTAAAAGTATGAGTGAACACGAATGAATTTATTCAAAACATGCATATTCATTTCATTATTATTATCATCTGAAAACAAACAAGTTTTATAAGTGAACAATGCTTGACAAACAAAAATACTACAAATGGAAAAGATGGAATGACATGATGATTGCCGATGTTGAGGAAGTGCTCTCAGGCTTATTCAATGGATTCTTTTGCAATCTTGGCTCTTACACGGACACAACATTTCCATTCACCCGCAGATTCTCACCTTGAATGGTTAAGTGCTTCTTTTCAATCAACTGTTGGATCTTAGCTTTGAAAGCGTTACAATCCTCAGTCGAATGTCCAGCTGACCCAGCATGATATCCGCATTTCACATTGGGATCATACCAGGTGGGAATGGTTTTGGTGGAGGCTTCAGAGCTTTAGGAACCACCAGCGAGTTCTGAACCAGATGTGGGAGAAGCTGACTGTATGTCATGGGAATCAGATCTAGAGGAGCATTCCTTCGTTCTAGATTGTTTCGGGGCTTGCGCTGATTTTGGCACTCTCGACCTAGGGCTTGCTGATTATGAGTCTGAGGAGGCTGTTGATATTGGGCTGCAGCAACATGCGAGAATGAATAGTATGGTGTAGGAGCCAGAGGTGCTTGAGGATGAATCTGATGAGTAGCATATTGCGGGAACACTTGAGCCGGGTGCATCAAACCAGGATTACCCATCTGATTAACAGTATGACCAAAACGGATCCCATACGGAGTGTAGGGTGCCCCAGGATAAGAAACCAGAGGTGCAACAGCAGAGGGTGCCCCAGGATAAGAAAAAGGCATTCCAGAGTTAGCAGACTGAAAACCTTGGTAGGGGTATTGCCTAACAGGTTGAATAGTTGGAGGAATCTGCACATGAACAGGAGGACCTCTATTCTCAGCTTCGGCAGATGTTTCAGCAATCATAGGTGCAGAATTCTGGCAAGGCTTCTTTGTAAAGCAAAGAACCTTCTGATCGAGGAGCTCTTGGACTTTGTCCTTAAAGATAGCACAGGTTTCTGTAGAATGCCCCACATATCCAGCATGGTATCCACATGTGGCACTAGGATCATGCTTAGGATGATAAGGAAACTTAGCCGACTTGATTTCTTTAGGAACAATTGCCCCAACATGAATCAGAACAGGTAGTAGATGCGTGTAGGTCACGGGAATTAGATCATGACGAGGACGTCTCCTCCCTTGATTGTTGTTCCCTTTGCTGATTTGCTCACGCTTTTGTTTCTGATTGCCTTGAGTGGTCTTCTGATTAGACAAAGGGTGAACCGATAGATTCCTTGCATCCGCATTCATGGTCTTATCCACCTTTGGTCCATTCTGGGTTGGCTCATCAATCACAACCTGATCAGAGGGGTTTATTGTCAAACTGTCCATAAGTAGTTCCACAACCATGTCAACCCTGCCTTCGTTGTGCACCGTGCTCTCATACCCAACCTGTTCCATGATTCTTTGGCTTTCAGCGTCGGAGAATCGTTATCTTTTGGCTGATGAAGGGAAGAAAGTGAGCTTTCTCTGGTTTTGATGTATGCAATGCATATGTGTGTATGCATATGTCATTTATGCAGGTGGAATACAAATGAGATATGCAACAGCCAATGATGCAAAGGTTAGATGATGCAAAAGTTCAACATACATATGGTGATGCAATAACTCAAGTTCAAAAGTACGACATACAGGATGATCAAATGCAATAATGTTATGCAATAACATTCTGTAATAACATTATGCAATCATTTTATGCAATAATGTAAGTTAGAGATGCCACATCTCCTGGATAATCTGCATACGTAACTCTGTGTAGGTGAAGAGATCTGATGCGGTGAGAGAACTAAGGTTGAAAGAGTCTTAGTTTCCAGCAAAAACCCAATATCGCCCTCACAGGTATGATCTAACCAAGAATGGTTATCCTATAGCAAGTTCCCAGCTTTGGGTCCTTGGATCAAGGAAGCGTAATGGGTTTGGCATTTTAGGTCTGCCATTATCATTCCTTGGGAGGAGTGCCTCAACCGAGTCCTCTGGAAATGGTCGCCAGAGTCGACAGTTTTCCAGGTTACATTCCATCGTCTGCCCCAAATGTGAAAGATAGAATATTACCAAAGAAAACCTCGTCTGGATGTGGAGTTTTCATGTATACTAAGTTTGGAAAATGCCACACAAGTCACACTACTTTCCACTCTAATCCTGGATGTATACTCAAGCCTGGGTATTGGGCTTATCTCTCAAGTAACAACCCCAACCGACAATAGAAGAGAATATAGCAAATATCCAGAATATGCAGCATATGAATATTCAAAGCAGTAAAGAAATGCGATAAATAAACATAAAGCTAAATAAAGCGTAAAGTAAATCAATTAAGGCACAAAATATAAACACCCAAATAAGCAAGGAAAGAAAACAAAACTAGGCGAGACCCCTCAAGGGATGGACCAGCAAGAGGTCAACCAATCCCCAGCAGAGTCGCCAGCTGAAGATGGCTGGTTTATACCTGAGTGAATCGCACACTCAAAGATAACAACAGAGTCGCCACCTAACTTTATTTGGTCCCGAAGGACAGGGAAAATATCGATAAAACCCAAGCGGAAGAGAAACGGGAACGGGGGTCGGTTATGCGAAAGAAAGGTACTAGCACCTAACGCATCCGTCGTACTCGATGGGAGCCATTTCACTTGCTTCTAGGCTTGGATGGGTTGTCTATCTAAAGGCTTCTAGCTAAAGAAAGGGAGAGAGAGGAGAAAGGGGAAAAATAAAAAGAGAGAAAGAAAGTGCCCGCGGAGGAACAAAGTCCTCGTGCCTACGTACCCTCATAGTGCAATGACGAAATCAGAGCGCCGTAGTTCAGAGGAACCAGGGGACAGAAAGAAGAAGGAAAGAATGGAGAAGGAAGGAAGGGTGGAAGTGTGCTCGCCGAAATCATTGCGATCTCATGCCTACGTATCATACATTCAAAAGAATGCAGAATCAGAGCTTCCGTAGTTCGTGGAACTAAGATGGAAAAGGAAAAGGAAAAAGGGTGTCAAAACCAAGAGAAAAAGAAAGAAGGAAACTCCACAGGGGATTCCAAAGAAAATGGTGTTGAAACCAAGAAAAGAGTGTAAAGGAAAGAAATAGCAGCTGTATTGAGAATAAAGTGCAAGAATGGTGTCGAAACCAAGAGAATAAAGGATAAGATAGAAATGGTGTCCAAACCAAGAGAAAAAGGGAATAAGAGATAAATGGTGTCCACCAAAAGAATAAGAGAGTAAAAGAGAAATGGTGTCCAAACCAAGAGAATAAGAGAGAAATGGTGTCCAAACCAAGAGAATAAGAGAGTAAGAGAGAAATGGTGTTCATACCAAGAGAATAAGAGAGAAATGGTGTCCAAACCAAGAGAATAAGAGAGTAAGAGAGAAATAGTGTCCAAACCAAGAGAATAAGAGAGTAAGAGAGAAATGGTGTCCAAACCAAGAGAATAAGAGAGAAATGGTGTCTAAACCAAGAGAAAGAGATGAGAAACTCTACTGGGGATAACAAAGAGGATCGGTGTCGAAACCAAGAAAGTAAGAGCAAAGGGAATAGAAAGGACTCCGCTAGGGATCCAAACAAAGGGATGTTGTCATAACCAAGAGAAAAAGGGGACTCGGTATATTAACTGGCTGGTAGTGGTTAACCGAAGAAAGAAAGTAGGACCCTGGCGGGGAAAAGTAGCTGGTGTCAACAGATGGACTGTGATAAACCAAGAGAGAGAGTGTTGAACCGAGAGAAGGTGTTTGACTTTGAAGGGGCCTTGGTATATTAACTGACTGGCAGTGGTTAACCGGGGAAGAAAAGAGTGCGACTCTGCGGGGATAGAGAAGCATTGGTTTTAACAGAGAAAACTGTGATTTACCAGAAAAACGGGTGTAGGACCGAATAAAGATCATGACCCAAAGGGCGGGTGTAGGACCGAGCAAAGGTCGTGACCCAAAGGACGTTTGTAGGACCGAGCAGAGGTCGTGACCTAAAGGACGGGTGTAGGACCGAGCATAGGTCATGACCCAAAGGACGGGTGTAGGACCGAGCAAAGGTCGTGACCCAAAGGACGGGTGTAGGACCGAGCCAAGGTCGTGACCCAAAGGACGGGTATAGGACCGAGCGAAGGTCATGACCCAAAGGACGGGTGTAGGACCTAGCAAAGGTCGTGACCCAAAGGACGGGTGTAGGACCGAGCAAAGGTCGTGACCCAAAGGTATCGGTACACTGACTGAACAAATAGCAATAGACCGAAGAAAGGGCATTCGAACCAAAGAAAGGTTACCAACCTAAAGATGCAAGTATTCGAACCAAGAAGAGGTTGCCAACTGCTGGGGATTCGGTGTTTACAGACGGACTGTGATCAACCGAAGAGAAAAGTGAGTGATTAACCAAGAGAAGGTGATTAACTCAAAAAAGGGTTCTGTATTTTAACAGAAGGACCGTGGTTAACTGAAGAAAAAGGGTGATTAACCAAGAATAGGTGATTAACCCAAGAGGAACTCAGTGTTTTAACAGACGGACTGTGTTTAACTGGGAGACGGGTGATTAACCAAGAGAAGGTGATTAACCCAAAAGGTGCCCAGTATTAACAGACGGACTGTGATTAACTAGGCAAGAGAGCAAAATTGGTGTTTTAACTGACAAGCAGTGGTTAAACCAACAACGGGAGAAGAACCAAGAGAAGATTGCGAACTCCAGGGGATTTACGGTTTTAACAGACAGACTGTGATTAACCGCAAAAAAGAGATTGCGATTCTTCAGGGGAATCAAAAGGAAATGATTGATTACAAGAAGAAAGGAGTAATGAAACAAAGAGAGATTGCTAGCACAAGAATAATGATCTTAACCAAGAAGGATGGTGATTGATCAAAAGGAGAGATTGAGAAGAGCACAAGTGCCCAAGGATGAATCTGACTGGGGAAGGCGCAACACTACAGCTTTCGGATAGAGGTGCCTATTCTCGAAAGAGATGGCCAAATGCCATTACCCAAGAAATAGTCAGAATAAGGGTAGGACAACCATCCTTATTCCTTTTCTAACGCTCAAAGTATAGTGCGGAAATTGAAACGGACAGCGCAACAACTCCAATGTTGTACAGTGCTCCTGCGGAGAGAAACAGACAGCGCAACGGCGTCAATTTGTACAGTGCTCCGATGCAAGGCATAGCGCGAAACTCTAACTCCACGGGGGGAAAGAGAGAACAAGCTCTAAAGGAATCCTAAATAGAGGAAAGGAGAAGATCAACTAATCGAAACTTGGTTTCGATTAACAAATCAAAGGGAATGTTATGCTAACAACTTTCCAAAGAGAATGGAAAGTCATTAAAGCAATAGGTGTAAATTATTGATTATGCATGATTAAATTTTCTCAATAAAGAAAAAACTTAATGTGATCAAGAATTGGAAATGAAAAACAGTGCCAAACAAATATTAGCATGCATCACAAATCATGTATCAAGTTATCAAGGATTGTGCAAGAATTAGCATGTTCAAACAAAAATCAAGAACACACATAATTGCAATAATTGATAAATCAATCATAGAATTAATGTAAATATGTTGTAAACAAAGGTTAACAGCACTTAAAACATCCATAAATATCAAGCATGTTAATCCATGGAAGTTAGAAGAAGAAAGGATACCAAACAAGCTTGAAAAAACTCAAAATTGGCCATTCTGTTCAGTGGTAACCGGTTACGGCATATCTGCTAACCAGTTACATGCTTGAAAACTTGCATTTTAGTCAAAATTGCACTGTGTAACCAGTTACAGCATATCTGCTAACCGGTTACCACTGAGACAGTGGCAAAAAAAACTGCAAAAACAGCTTTTCAAAAGTGGTTTTCAACACTTAATCACTTATGCCAACCACCACATGCTAGGGAATGAATTTGTGCCTTAAAAGCACATCATGTTAGGGAAATTAAACACAAATTACAAGCATTAATTATGGAGATCAAAGAGCAAGCAATTGCATGATGAATTAAACCGAAAATGATCGAAATTACGACGTAAATGCGCGGAAATGATCGAAATAGTGATTAAAGTAATATCAACCAACCTACAAGCCAGAGGTTTGGCTTGTTAATTGTTGTGAATGAAATGTAGAGAGAAAAAGCCAAGAAAACCCGAGAATTCTGCTCTTACACTTCGAACCGTAGCGAAACCGATCAAACTTCGACGAAAACTCCGAAATGCAAATTATCACCGAATAAGCTTGAAGCAAACACTTGAGATGAATTCAAAAGCTTATAGAACTCCAGAAACTCAAGTATAATTGTAAAATGATGAAGATAATCAAAGAAAATCAGAGATTCCTCAATTGCCCTTCGAATTGTAGCGAAACCGAGCAAACTTCGACGAAAACTCCAAAATGAGAATTATCACCGAAGAATCTTTAAGTGATCGCTTGAAATGAATCCAAAAGCTACTGAAGCTCCACAAAATTCAGTAGAATGGAAAGATGATGAAGGTTAAGCTCAAGAAATAATCACTTTCATTGTGAAAAGTGATTATTCTTCAAGAATTAAGAGCTTTAGTGAGGTTTGGTGAAGAAGATGAAGAGGAATGTGTAGAAGTTGCAGAAAAATGCAGAGGAGAATGAGAGAATTGAGAGTGAAGAAAGTGTGAATTTGTGTGAATGATTGTGGAGAAGTTGTAAAATGGTGAAGCTTGGCTTATATAGAGTTTAGGTATGGAGTGTGAGAGGTTTGGACTTTGGTTTGGACTTAGCTTTGGGAGGTTTGGAGTTAGGGTTGGAGTTAGTTACACTTGACTCGCTGAGTCAAGGTGGTTAACTCGGTTAGTTAGGATCAACTCGGTAACAATCCCAATGTGAGCTTCCACATCCAAAGGTTGACATGCTTGTAAATTAGGTAACACGGTGCTCTTAATTTAAAGTGATGCAGTGAATAAATGAAAGGAAAAAATCTTGAATGGTCTTGAATTGTCTAGAATGTTCCACATGCTACTAGAATAATGTAGAAACAAAGACAGAATAGAGTGCATAGCTGCTGTCCCAAAAATGCAGCAGAATCTGCGATTTTGTACAGAGTAACCAGTTATAGCATAACTGCTAACCGGTTACTTGCTTGAAAATCTGTGTTTCTGGTGAAATTTACACTGTGTAACCGATTATCAGTTATGCTGTAACCGGTTACTTCAGCCAAACTTTCCCAAATTTGCTTGGAAATTATGTTGAAGTCCCGATTTCAGTTTTCCACCTCTTGTTTTGATGAGTAAACACGAAAAACTTTATTTTGAGCCTGTTTTGATGATGTAATGATCTTGTGAGGATGCGATTAACCGGGCTTGGAAAACCTGAATACTCCTGCAACCAAAATCATAAGTAAAAAGTGTGAATGCATATGCCATCGTTGCGAATGTACATGCTTATTAAAATTCAAAAAAGGAGGTTACATTTTGGGTTTCGACACTACCGAGTCACTTTTTTCTTTTCTTTTCCCCGTTTCGTTTCTGTTTAGCAGTAGGATTTAGATAACTCACCGTTTGATTAGACAACAAGCGTGGATCCCATCGAGTACGATGGACGCGTGGGGGTGCTAATACCTGTCATACCCCAAATTTTGACCACTAAGATTTCCCAGCATTTTACAAATCATCACCACAATATGGGTAATCCATCACGCCTCATTAGTCTCCCCAAAGATGGGTGAGCATCCACTACAATCAAAATTAGGGTTCCAAGCCCTCTCTGAGCCTTAGACAAAGGATCAATCAGAGAATGACATGATCTTCTACTTGTCTAACCTCTCAAACATCCACAATGGATCAAGAGGACTCCCACATTAAGAACCAAGCACAGTGTTGCAGCATTCCAGGTGGATTAAGCCTCAAGATCACCAATGTCACCAAAATTAGGGTTTGGTCGACCAGGGCCTCCAGATGGAAATTTTCCTCTGGGCATGAGCCAATGGTTCAAAGCATAACCTATGATGCTCCAAGGGACATCATGAACCCAATCATAAAGTCAATTTAACCTCAGCGGATGCATTCACAAAAGATCAGGAATTAGGGTTCCTTGACCTAATTCACCCCTAAGTTGACTTTTGGGGCAAAGTATGAGCCGGGGGCAAAGTATGAGCCAAGACCTCAAGACATGATTTGAGGGTCTCTAATAAACCACATTAATCCATTTGAAATAATGGATTGATCCAAGAAGCTTGGTTCACAATTTTCAAGTTCATCAGAACCACAGTTAGGGTTTCGCGGAAAAAGTCAACTGTACCTTTGACTTTTGACCAGGACATGTTCCCAAACCCTAAGACATGATTCAATACACCCTATAACACCTATCAAATCAATCCATCAAAGTTGATTTAGGTCAAGGACTTGATTTCATAGAGGATTGCACAGTTTGGAATTCATCTGATGAAAAGTCAACTGTGCACAAAAGTCAACTTTGACTTTTTGATATTTTTCACAATAATGGTTCTTTAATGCTAAAATGATGTTAATGTGTAATTGGAATCATCATTCATCAAGAAAAATCAAGAAAAGTGGGATAACTTGTAAAAGGGGTAACCATAAAAACTTAGAAATTTTTCTAAGTTATGGAACAAAGTGGCTAGGGTACCAACTTTGGAGGATCATAACTCCTAAACCATAAGGCCATTTTTTCCCATCCAAAGCTGGATTTGTAGCTCTCATGGCACTCTACAAAAGCTTCAAACATAACTCATTCCAATTCCTCATGGATTTTGAGTTATGGAATGATCAAAATCACAAAAAGTGAAAATGTCACTTTTTTCCAACACTTAGTGAAATTTTCACTAAGTCAGAATCTGCCTTCACTTTTTTCTGAATGTAGGGGCATTTTTCACTTGGATCCAAAAAGTATTAAAACCAACTATGATCAAACAGTTGTTGTATCATATGAGGGCTTTCAAAAATGGCCAAGAACCCCATCAAATTCCACTTGAGCCATGAGATATGACAATGGCAACATGCCTTGCTAAAAACTGTCAAAGCAAGGCAGATTTGTGCATTTTGCTCGATTTTCCAAATTTGTGCAAATGACAAACACACTTATCCATCTGAACACCTCAGGGGGAGACCAAGGAGGAACCAACTCTGATCCCAAGCCTCCCAAGTTTTTGGAACCAAAAATAGCATGCAAAACCTAGAAATGCCTAAAAGAGGGACAAGACTCCAATTTTGGATTGGAGCATTCAATGGATGCACCAAGGTGGCATGAACTGAGCCATTTCTAACTGAATTCAATCAAGACTTATCCAAGACCAAGGGGACCAGCAGCCTGTGCCCTAACCTCTAGTCAATGGCTAGATGAGACTTGGATTCTCATTCCTCAACATTGGCCAAACCTCTACTGCAGTTGCCATTCACTATTGCAGCCAAAACAAACTTGCTCTACTATAAATAGAGCTCAATTGTGTTCAGTTTGAGTACACCAATGCACTACAACACTTGCTTTCCTCAAAATCTCTTTCTCTAGGCAAAAATACCTTCTTTAGCATGGTAACTCTGAGTTTTTGAGTTAGAAAGCAATTCCACCACAGCTTATGATCCAAACACATCCAATATATCATAAGTGACCTGTAACACCAAAATCACAAAGTCACCTCTCAAAACCTCAAAATAGGACTTTTGTGCATTTTTCAAGCCATGTCTTGATTCAGTCACTTTCCAAACCAGATAAAACCTCAAACACACTCCAAATGTCATCCTTGAACTGTCCCAAATGGTTCCCTCCATCTGGAACACCATTTGAAAGAGTTGCTATTTTGGCCACTTTTGCCCCTTTTGCAAGAAAGAGCTCAAACTTGTTCCTGAGGTTTTCAGCAGATTCCAACCATCCTAAAAGCTTCTAAGAGATCATTTGAGGTTGTTCAAAGCATCAAATCATTTCTGTAACAAGTGGCTTGGCAGATTGTACAAAAGCTCCAAAAAGAGGTAAGCATCACAACTTGGATTCTTTGAACCATGCTTTCTTTTGATGTCCACTGATCATGCACACCTTATACATGTTATATGTGTTGTGATTGCACCAATTTGTCATGTAATTCATGCTTGTACCAAGAGATGGCATAGAAAATGCAAATCATGGCCTATTTCAAAACCACTATCGAGTTTTTCAATAGGAGCATGATCTAAAAAAAATACCACCGCCATTGGATTCCTTGTGAAATTCTAGGCAGGATAGACCTAAATTTTGTCCCAATCCATGGAGAAATGAGAAAGTTATGGCCTTCACGTTTTCAACCAAAATCTTGCCTTGCCTTGCCTTGGGCCAGGCCAAAAACAAGGCAAGCCTTGTATATTTTTGGTTGTGTTTCTATCAACGGATGTATCACCACCCCAGTGGTAAGGCGCGCGCCCTATACACAAGAGGTCTTGGGTTCGAATCCCCCTCGCCCCAGATCCTCTTTTTGTTATTTTCTCCACTTTTTTATTGTTTTTCTTATTATTTTTAATGATTTGAAAAATTAATAACTCCCTCAATGTTAATTATTTTTTATTGGTTCTTTTTGGAAAAAATCACAAAAATGTTGAAATATTTTATTCCACAAAAAGATTAAATTTATATTATTTATTTAATATAATTAGTATTTTTGTGAGTAAATTCATTTTTATTTGTTTTTAAATATTTAAAAGTGAATATTTACTTTGAAAATCAAAACCAAATGAGTTTTAATTTATCTTGTGATTAAAACCTCATTTTCCAAACCTTCAACAAAAATCACAAGTGGTTTATTCAAACTTATTTGGTATTTTTATCATTTTTATTTGATTTTCTTTAAGTATTTCCTTTTAAAAGAAAACAAATTTAGGGTTTCCTTGATTTTCACTCAAACAAAACTTTTAAACACTTTGGGCCTCTAATAGAGTGTAAGACCCAATCCCCTTTTAACCAAAACAATTTTGGGCCTCAGATATTGTATAAGTCCCTCTGCGTTAAAAGAAAACCTCGGCGCGATTGCCAGTTCAAAAATCAAACCCTTGGGCCTACCCTCGTGTTTTAAGCCCCATTCTTTAAAAATCATTAGGCCTCTAGTAGAGTGTAACACCCAACCCTTTTTTAAAACCAAAATAATTTGGGCCTCAGTGTATTGTATAAGTCCGATACCATCAAAAAGTTTGGCGCGGTCGTCGCCCTTTAAATCAAAACCTTGAGCCTCTCCTTGAGCTGTAAGCCCCACCACTTATACAAAAATAAACCTTTGGGCCTCTTGAGAGAGTGTAAGACCTATCCCTTTGTACAGAAAAACTTTTTGGGCCTCAGTCACTTGAGCCTCTCTTTGAGCTGTAAGCCCCAAACAATCTTTTCAAAGCACTTTCTCCTTTGATTTTGAATATAATATTGTTATCAAAGCTTTCTTTGTTGAACAAACTAACCAAACAACATGGAAGCTCTACAACCGAGTAAGTGTTTACCCGCTTTCTTTATCCGCTTTCATATATATATATATATATATATATATATATATATATAACTGTATTGTGGGGCTGCTCACTGTAAGTCTTCTTTCACAAACTTTTATATACTTGTCAAATATCAATTGTGTAATACTAGTATAGTTATTTAGAGTTTTCCCCGACAACTACGTCTAGCACTAGGTAAAGCCCGTTGGTCACTCTTAAATACAAACAAAACTAGATCCCCATATGATTACCAGACACAGTCTTCCCTCCTCTTGGGGTTAAACAATATGGAGACGTGAAAGGCAACATTCTCTGTGAACCCTTTCTCAGACTGTCACCCTTAGAAATCGTCTAAGAGACTCTACTCCCCAGGGATGATCTTTTCTCCGTGAGTGGTATCTCTTGAGTTTCTTCCAAATTCTCAGACTTTCCTGGCTTGATCTATTCTCGGTGAATGGCTTGTCTTGAACTTCTCAGGGTTTGGGGACCCACAGGCTTCTTAAAAGCATCCCCGCCTCCTCTTGGGCATTGTACAAGGACCATTCGGCTTCTTAAAAACTCTCATGCCTTCCCTTGGGCTTAGTACAAGGACCCAGAGACCTCTACAGGTATAGGAACAAAACCTAGTCATCAATTTGCTAGAGCTGTCTTTCTGAGTCAAGTGTCAGACCAGTTAATGGGTTGACCTTCATCCCTTAACATACCTGCCTTCTCTTGGGCATCATACAAAGATCATTCACTACCTGAGAATCAATTTCTCAAAACACCCGTAGACTTGGACAGTCTCCATACCTTTTGGGATTTCCCATTTCCTTAAAGAACAGGAAATAACCCTGATCCTCCGATCAATCCCTGAGCATAACATTACCCATATAAGAACTGATTTTCTCTTTATCCCACATACTGGACCTGTCACTAAACTGAAACAGTTACCAGCACACTAGCCTCCTCTTGGGCTTTGTACAATGATTCTCCCCAGCGGAGCTAACCTATTCACACTCTCTTGTTGAGTATAAAAGACTCTCTTGTTGAGTCACTTCCCTTTTAGCCTCCATCTCGGGCTTCATACGAGATAAAACTCACTCTCTTGTTGAGTATATAAGACTCTCTTGTTGAGTCAAACATTTTCAGCCTCCATCTCGGGCTTCGTACGAGGTACAAAGACTCTCTTGTTGAGTCAAACACCTTTAGCCTCCGTCATGGGCTTCGTAAAAGACACATACAAAAGCACTCTATTGTTGAGTCAACTCTTTTAGCCTCTCTCTCGGGCTTCATATGAGACAAATAAAGACACACTCTTGTTAGGTCAATAGCCTCCTCTTAGGCTTTGTATAAAGAAACCCCCAATTGAGTCAATCAACCTTTTAGCATCAAAAGTTATGCCTTGCTCACAGTAGACAAACATCAAACAACTCTTTTTTCTTCATCTAATTGCTGTAAGCGGCAAGCCTCTGGATTACTTACATCCACGCCACTGTCCCTCTTTTAGCATGAGAAATTCCTAGGGAAAGATGGAATTACTCTACACTGAGTTAGAGTCTTCTCCATCAGGTTAAAAATCCCCTATAAAGGAAATTATGGCATTGCTGGATTCACATATCCCAGTTAAAGTAATTCTCCTTTATAACCAGTCACCCAACAGTTGTGACAAACAAACCACCTTTAGCTTCATGTCTTGGGCTTTGAACAAGACACCAAAACAACCTTTTTCCTCCCTTAGAATAGGAGGAACTACGATCGCTCTGATTTCCCTGTTTCGTTAAACGGGAATATGTAGGCATAAGATTGCAAAAGAATCTTAGCGAGCACACCAATTAAAAACATCAAATCCAGTACCTATCCAAAATCCCCATGAATAGTCACGTCATTTCATTCTTAACAAAATAAGCAGAGAGAGGCCCACAATCTAAACCGCATCTGTAAACCAACAGTCATCTGTTTAAACTCAGTATGCAAGAAGGGTTAATTGGAGACATCTATTTCCCTTCCTTCATCAGCTTCAATAGGATAAAAAATGAATCGACCTTAGTACCCCAGAGTGATAGTGCTTAAGAACCACGTCCAAAATCGCTCGCTACAATACCTTCCCCTCGCGTAATCGACTCACGAACCCAGACTATTGTTGTGATGACCATGTCTTTTCCCTCTTTTAGGTTTTCTTCGATCGTTTCCTTTCCCTGCGTCGGGACAAATAACGTTCGGTGGCGACTCTTCTATTCTTGTTTCTCGCTGGTTGTTTTTTCCCAGTTGCGACAGCTGGCGACTCTGCTGGGGACCACGCCCAGAAACTCTGGTTCCCTATGCGAGTCAATCCTAGCGCTTGTCTGTTTTTATTTCATTGGGTGTTTACTATTGTGCATTATATGTTGTATTTTACTGTTTTTACCGCATTTACTGCATTTGATTACTGTTATAATATTGCTCTACTACTGTTGTGCTGTTGGGTGGGTTGGATCCATGAGAGATAAGCCCAATAGACAGGCTTGAGTGCACACATAGGACTAGAGTGGAAAGTAGTGTGGCCTACGTAGCATCTTGGTACATTTTGTTTACATGAAACCCACACCCAGACGAGGTTTTCTTGGGAGATATTCTGATTTGCGCGTTTTGTGCATTTCAGGGTGTTAACTTAGAGCTGCCGACTCTGGCGGCCTTTCCCCGAGGTCTCAGTTGAGGCACTCCTCCCAAGAGGTAGTAATGGAAGACCAGAAATGGAAAACCCATTATACTTCTTGATCCGAGGACCCAAAGCTGGGAACTTATTATATGATGACCTTTTTGAGGGGAGTCAGTTGAGGCCTCCTCAATTGATGATGATGCCAAACCAGAAATGGTGAACGTATCATCATTTCTCGACCTGAGAGCCCGTGAAGCTGAGGATCCTCGGTTTTTCTAGAACCCACATGTGAGAGGGGCAGGGTGTTTGCAGGTTTGCAGGTAACCGTGACCTTCAACCTACCTGGTTTTTTGGTTTTCTAGTCAGTGTGCATTTATCAACCGGGTTCTCTGGTTATCTCGGTGATCCAATAATATGGTATTCTGGTATTCTGGGTTCCTGGTATTTGTTCGGTTGACAGTATAATAGATATTCAGAGCAACTTGATACCTTGATCCCATGTTTGTATTTGCATCATTTCTTGCATTCTAACGTGTGTGACATTTTTCAGGGCTTGCATCTTACCTTTGATTCCAGTTGCTGAAGTTTTCCCGTCACGGATAATCAGAGGAAGAAGAATGTAGCATATACGTTTCCAAGCCCAACTCTTGACTTGCTTCACAAGATGATTGGTATGATTGATCTTGGGGTTCACGCTGAGTTTAGAGATGAATATGGGAGATTGTTGAAGGTTATCCGTAACATCTCAAAGTACAAGGATGATGCCATTCACACACTCTTACAATTCTACGATCCTCCGCTGCGCTGCTTTACTTTCCCAGATTACATCTTGGCTCCAACGTTGGAAGAGTTCTCATTTATTTTGGGAATTCCCATCGAGCAGAAGATACCTTTCTTTTCTGAAGAATGTCCAGGCTTAGAAGAAATTGCAGCTGCTCTTCATATAGGTGAATCTATTCTGAGTAATAATGTTGTTGACAAACAAGGATATAAGGGTTTTCTATTGAAGTTTCTGTTTGATCAAGCTAGCTTGTATGCTAAGGCGAGAAGTTGGATCGCTTTCAATGCTATCTTGGCTCTGTGTATTTACGGGATTGTTCTATTCCCTAACATCCCTGATTTTGTTGATATGCACGTTGTCCGGATCTTTATCTTGAAGAATCTTGTACCCACTCTCCTTGGTGATGTATACCATTTTGTTCACTATAAGAATGAGAAAAGAAGGGGAAAGACTGTCAGTTGTTGTGCGCCACTCCTGCCTACATGGTTTCTAAGTCATCTTCCTCAAACTGGGGTATATGTTGATACGAAGGATTCTTTGAAATGGTCCAAGAGGCTGATGGGGTTGACCGCTGATAACATTGTATGGTTTAATCATATTCTTCTGGGTATAGGGCTCATTTTCAACTGTTGAGAATTCCCGAATGTACCTTTAGTAGGGAGGAAAGGCGGAATTAAATATAACCCTTCCCTCACTATCAGGCTGTTTGGGTATGCATTGAGAGTTCCCCCTGAAGATCAAGATAACAGAGAGTCCCTGTTCTTTAATGGTACTGAAGACCAAGAGGTGCTAAGGATAGCCGTGAAATCTTGGAGATAAGTTTATAAGAGAGGGAAGACCTTCTTTGGGAAGTGTAACAACAAGGCTTTTTCTCCGTATGTGGAGTGGGTTCAGAAAAGGGTGGAAGAGGACCTCCTTCCTTTCTCAGTGGAGCTACCCTTGTACCCTCTGATGATTAAGCTACCTACCACAATTGAGATAGAAAAGTATAACAAATTGTGGGTTGAGAAGGAAAAGCTCCGTGAAGAGAATCTTGAATTGCATAAAGAGATTGGCCAGCTGAAGCACGAGCAAGGTGAAGCCATGTATATCGCCAAGGTGAAAATGGAGCTTCTGGCTGAAAGGGATAAAGAGCTAGCTAATGAGGTCACATCCAGACAGAAGGTAGGACAAGCTCTAAAGGGTATTAGCAGGGTTCTCAAGTCTAAGAAGGAAGACTTGGCCAAGGCTTTGTAAAAAATTCACAAGTTTAAGGCTTACCGAAACACTGTAATAACTGCCAACAAACAGAAAGAAGATAAGTTTCTGGAGCAGATTGAGAGTTTGAAATTGAAGCTCAAGAAGAAAGATGAAGAGATCCTATCAGGGACATTCCAGAGACGAGCAGTCAAAGATCGACTCAATGAGGCCATAACTACTATAGAGGAGCTGAAGATTCAAGCAGAAGTGAAGAGGCCTAGAAATGAGGGTCCTAGCATGGATGGTGTTTTCGGAGAAGATGCTTGGGAACTGCATTGCCGATACCTAAAAGGGATCATGCACAGAAGAGATATTCTCATTCAAGAGTTAATCTAGAGACCGAAGCATCCCGACACCAAGAAGCTATTCAAGGAGGTTCAAGACTGGAGCAAAGAGCATAATGGCTGGGGAGGATTGGCGCTTGTGGAATTTGATGACATGGATCAAAATCAGAAGAAAGCCATGGATCAACTACAAGCAGAGATGATTGAGATACGGACCCACATGGCTCAGTTCATGGATTTGATGCAAAATGTTGTTGTGGGTCAGGAAGAGCTGAAGACCCTTGTCCAACCACTGGTTACTAGAGTTAATGAAGACGGAGTTTTTCATGGTGGTCTTCACACCCAGGTTAATCCTCCGGGAAGAGGTATTATTGGTAATGGTGTCCAAGGTGGTCCTCCGGGCAGAGGTATTCATGTTCCTTCTATTGTTATCCCTCTGTGTGGAGGAGAGAATGTTGTGATCCCTTTTGTAGTATGAGGAGGTAACAGTGTCTGTGCAGTACATGGTCATCGCTTTGATGATCAACAAGATGATGCGTTCTCTCCGCCAGGTGGGGATGTTGGCCCCCAACCTAATAATGATAAAATATTTAGATTGATTGAGGATAAAATGAAAGCTTTTGAGAATCAGAATTCCCTGGGATTGGATATGGAGGACTTGGGACTGGTTCCCGGTGTCAGGATTCCTCACAAGTTTCAGGTGCCTACTTTTGAGAAGTACAATGGTGTCACTTGCCCAAAGATTCATGTCAGGGCCTATTCTAGAAAGATGGCTGCCTATTCTGAAAATGAGAAGCTACAGATGCACTTTTTCCAGGATAGCCTGTCTGGGGCGTCCTTGGAATGGTATATGCAGTTAGAAAGATGACATGTCCGTAATTGGCGTGAACTAGTTGAGGCTTTTGTCAAGGAGTATCAGTACAATACTGAAATGGCTCCCAACAGAACATAGTTACAAGGTTTGTCGCAGAAAAATAATGAGAGTTTTAAGGAGTACGCCCAGAGGTGGCGTCAATTGGCAGCTAGAGTCCAACCTACCATGGTAGAATGGGAGTTGGTTGATATGTTCATGGCCACTCTCCAGGGGCCATATTATGACAAATTAGTAAGTTGTATGTCTGGAGGTTTTACTGACTTGGTTCTGGTCGGTGAGAAGGTTGAGAGTGGAATCAAAACGGGGAAGATACAAACTAATGATGGATCCTCGTCTCGAGGAGGGAAAAAGCCGTATGCTGGTAATTACAAGAAAAAGGAAGGAGACACAAGTTCCATTTCATCTTATTCATCATACCGAGGTAGAGGAAGACCTCGTCAAAACTCCAATCAACAAGTGTCTTCTGTGACTATCCCAACAGCACCTCAGCAACATGTAGTGCCGCAACAACAAAATACTACTCCCCGTCAGTACCCAGCTAGACAAAGAATAGCTGACAGGCATTTTGCGACACCACCCATGCCTTACTCTCAATTGTTTCAACATTTACTACCACTACAGTTGGTCCAGAAGAGGACTTTGGCCCCTCTTATCGGTACTCCACCACCCGGTTATGACGCCAATGCCCATTGCGAGTTCCATGCTGGAGCGCCAGGGCATCGTATTGACAACTGTAAGGCATTTAAACCCAAGGTTCAAGATTTGCTGGACCTAAAAATCATAAATTTCGCTAATGATGCTCTGAATATTAACCAAAACCCGAAGCTGAACCATGGCGGGCCGAGGGTTAATGCTATTGTTGAAGACGGTGAATCTTTAGATTTGGTTTTGGATGTAGATGAGTTGAAGACTCCGATGTTGGTAGTTAAAGCAAGATTGTTGAAAGGAGAGGTATTTCCTAGTTTTGCTGAAGGCTGTTCAGAATGTTTATTGCAATCAAATTGCTGCATTTTATTGAAAGCATGTATTCAGAGTTTAATCAATGAAGGACGGTTACAGTTTGGCCGAGTTGATAATCAGAGGAAAGTTGTTGTTGAAAAAGATGATGTTGCCACAATTTCTATTCCTTAGAGGACCATCAATATAGCAGCACCGGCGAGACCAGCACCGATCGTCATCACTGTTCCTGGTCCAGTTCCTTACGAAAGTACCAAAGCCTTTCCCTGGAACTATGGGGATGAGGTATTTGTTTATGGAAAGAAACAAGAATTAGTAGGGACACCAGCTGTGAATTCAGAGGTTGAAAGTCATGTTGAACCAGGGGCTATCACTAGAAGTGGTAGAATCTTTATTTCGTCTGACAATTAGGTTGGCAGTTCAAAGCAGGATAAGGGGAAACAGGTGATGGATGATTCTGTATAGAGACAGGTCATGAATGATTCCGCGACAAAACAAGTTGACAAATCTTTCTCGGAAAATGTGCAGGAGTTTATGAGATTAATTAGAAAAAGAGATTACAAGATTGTTGATCAACTCCACCAAACCCCATCAAAGATATCCATCATATCTTTGATGTTGTGCTCTGAGGCACATTGGAATGCGTTGTTAAAGGTTCTGAATACAACGTATGTACCTTAAGAAATATCCGTTAATCAGTTAGAAGGCGTCTTGGCTCACGTGAATGCTGGTAATGGCTTGGGTTTCACAGACCTAGATCTGACTCCAGCTGGGAGGAATCACAACAACGCTCTACATATTTCAGTGGAATATCGAGGTTCTTTCATGTCACATGTGTTAGTTGATACTGGGTCATCCTTAAATGTGTTACCAAAGAAAGCTTTGATGAAGTTAGACACCCGTGGGATGATTTGCTGGTGCGTGTTTTTGATGGATCGAAGAGGTTTGTCTTTGGAGAGATTGTATTGCCGATCAAGGTTGGTCCGATAATTTTTTATGCTACTTTTTACATCATGGACATTCAGTCCATCTGCAATTGCTTATTGGGTCGTCCATGGATCCATAGTGCTGGGGCAGTAACATCCACGTTGCACCAAAAGCTGAAATATATGGTGGAAGGGCACGTTGTAATAGTCTGTGGTGAGGAGGACATTATGGTGAGTCACCTATCAACTTTCAAGTATATGGAGGTGGATGGTGAGATACATGAAACCTTGTGCCAAGCTTTTGAAGATGTGAAAATTCCTGAGGAGCCTCCAAGAGTAGTCAGTCAGCCTGAGGTGGTTAATCAACCCGAAGTGGTCAATCAGCCAGAAGTTTTAATGTCTTCTTTCAAAGATAGACGTGCCGTAGTAGAAGCTGGTAATTCCCAAAAGTGGGGCCAGGTAATTGATGTTCAGATGAAGCAGAATACTTATGGACTGGGATACAAGCCACCCAGACGATTTCAAGAGCCTCCCAAGTATGCTGGTCCAGTTTAATTCACAAGTGTTGGGTATTTCTTCAACCAGGTCAATGCAGTTGAGGATAAGGGAGATAGTGAGTGCGATATGGACGTGTGGATTCGTCCTTGCACCCCGGGGCAGAGTTTATGCACCTGGTCTTCCGAGAAAGTCATCCAAGTGACCCGACAAGAGTAATTGCTTTTGTTTTCTGCTCATGTTAAATCCTACGTTCTGCCCAAGATGTAGTGATGTTTTCTGTAGGGATTTGATGTTTTACTTCCAATTTTATCATTAATAAAAGACGTTTTCGCATTCAAATGTTTTGATCCCTGTTTTTCTGTTTTTACATTTTGCATTTATTTAAAGTAAAATGGCAATGTGTTTTTGTTTGTTGCATTCATAATAAACATAAAACATCAATCATGCAGGTTTCTTTGTTCAGATGCCACCAATAATGATTCAGCTATGGCTCGATATGACTTCGACAATCCCATCTATCAGGCTGAAGAAGAGATTGACGAAGATTGTGACTTACCGGAAGAATTGGCCAGATTGCTGAAACAGGAGGAAATGGTCATTCTACCTCATCAGGAGGAAATTGAAACTGTTAAGTTGGGAACCGAGGATGCAAAAAAGGAAGTAAGGATTGGGGCTTCTTTGGAATACACTGTTAAGGGAAGATTGATTGAAATTCTGCGAGAGTATGTGGATATCTTCACCTGGTCTTACCAAGACATGCCAGGGCTTGACACTGATATTGTTGTACACCGGTTGCCGCTTAAAGAGGGTTATACTCCGGTCTAGCAGAAACTGAGAAGGACAAAACCGGACATGGCTGTCAAAATCAAGGAAGAGGTTCCGAAACAGTTGGACGCTGGTTTTCTTGCTATGACAAATTATCCTCCGTGGGTTGCTAATATTGTTCTTGTACTTAAGAAGGATGGAAATGTCAGGATGTGTGTCGATTACAGAGATTTGAATAGAACAAGCCCGAAAGATGATTTCCCGCATCCCCACATTGACGTGTTAGTGGACAACACTGCTCAATACTCGGTATTTTCCTTCATGGATGGCTTCTCTGGGTATAACCAAATCAAAATATCCCCAGAGGACATGGAGAAGACGACGTTCATAACACCGTGGGGAATGTTTTGCTACAAAGTAATGCCCTTTGGATTGAAAAATGCTGGGGCAACCTATCAGCGGGCAATGACGAGTCTCTTTCATGATATGATTCATAAAGAGACCGAAGTCTATGTTAATGACATGATCACGAAGTCACAAACGGAGGAAGAACATCTGGTGAATCTTCAAAAGCTATTTGAAAGGTTGAGGAATTCAGACCGAGGTTGAATCTGAACAAGTGCACTTTTGGTGTGAGATCTGGAAAATTGCTGGGGTTTATTGTTAGTGAAAGAGGAATCGAGGTTGATCATGCTAAAGAAAAAGCCATTCAAGAAATGCCTGAGCCAAGAACTGAAAAAGAGGTTCGTGGTTTCTTAGGGAGATTGAACTACATTGCTAGATTCATCTCTCACCTTACAACCGCGTGTGAGCCAATATTGAAATTGTTAAGAAAAGATCAAGAGGTGAGGTGGAATGAAAATTGTTAAAAGGCGTTTGAAAAGATAAAAAAGCATTTGCAGGAACCTTCGGTCCTCATGCCGCCAGTGCCAAGAAGGCCATTGATTATGTACCTTACGGTTCTTGAGAATTCAATAGGGTGTGTGCTCGGTCAACACGACGAGACAGGTAGGAAAGAGCATGCCATCTACTACCTTAGTAAAAAGTTCACTGATTGTGAGTCGAGGTACTCTATGCTGGAGAAAACATGTTGTGCACTCGCTTGGGCAGCCAAGCCTTTGAGGCAGTATATGTTAAATCACACAACCCTATTGATTTCGAAGATGGATCCGATTAAGTACGTGTTTGAGAAGCAAGCACTTTCTGGGAGAATAGCCCGTTGGCAGATGGTTTTGACAGAATACGATATTCAATATGTTTCCCAAAAGGCCATTAAGGGAAGTGTTTTGTCAGAATATCTTGCTCAACAACCGATCAATGATTATCAACCGATGAAGTTTGAATTTTGCAGATGAGCATATCATATTTCTAAAGATGAAGGATTGTGATGAGACTTTTCCTGACGAAGGACCTGAAATTGGATCTCAATGGAAACTAGTTTTTGATGGGGCTGTCAATTCATATAGTAATGGAATCGGGGGAAGCATTACAACTCTGAAAGGTTCTCATATACCTTTCACTACCCGATTAGCGTTCATATGCACCAACAATGTGGCAGAGTAATAAGCATGCATCATGGGGTTAGAAGAAGCTATTGATTTCAGAATCAAGAACCTCGATGTGAATGGGGATTCTGCGTTGGTGGTTAATCAGATCAAAGGAGAGTGGGAGACTCGTCAGGCGAATTTGGTGCCATACAATAACTATGCCAGAAGATTGTTACCATTCTTTGATAGGGTTGAATTTTATCATGTACCCCGATTGGAAAATCAGATGGCAGATGCGTTGGCAACGTTGGCTTTGATGTATCAGGTGAATCGGTGGAATGAGACACCGTCAATCAGAATTATGCTTCTTGATAGACCGGATTTTGTATTTGCAGTTGAAGAGGTATCAGATGGCAAGCCTTGGTATCATGACATCAAGTGTTTTCTCAAGTGTCAAGGGTATCCAGCTGGGGCATCCGCCAAGGATAAGAAAACTCTGAGGAGGTTAGCAGGCAATTTCTTTCTGAATGAAGATGATGTGTTGTATAAGAGGAACTTCTACATGGTCTTGTTACATTGTGTTGATGAACACGAGGCAAACTTATTGATGGAAGAAGTTCATGAAGGTTCTTTCGGTACTCATGCCAATGGGCATGCTATAGCTAGAAAGTTATTAAGGGCAGGGTATTACTGGATGGCTATGGAGTCCGATTATTTCAAATACGCCAGGAAATGCCATAAATGTCAGATTTATGTTGATAAGGTGCACCTGCCGCCCACTCCTATGAATGTATTGTCATCCCCTTGGCCTTTTGCCATGTGGGGCATTGATATGATTGGAAAGATTGAGCTGAATGCTTCCAATGTGGATCGTTTTATCTTGGTTGCCATTGATTACTTCACGAAGTGGGTGGAAGCAGCCTCGTATGCCAACGTCACCAAGCAAGTGGTAGCCCGGTTTATAAGGAAGGACATCATCTGTCGTTATGGGGTTCCAGGGAGAATCATTACTGATAATGGTTCGAATTTGAACAATAAGATGATGAAGGAGTTATGTCAGAGCTTTAAGATTGAACATCACAATTCTTCACCATATCGTCCGAAGATGAATGGTGCTGTTGAGGCAGCGAATAAGAATATTTAGAAGATTGTGCAGAATATGGTGGTAACATATAGAGATTGGCATGAGATGTTACCTTTTGCCTTACACGTCTATCGTACTTCGGTGCGTACATCAACTGGGGCAACTCCTTTCTCACTGGTATATGGTATGTAGGCGGTCCTACCATTATAAGTTGAGATTCCTTCTTTGAGAATTCTGGAAGATGTAAAGCTTCATGAAGCTGAATGGGTAAGTTCCAGGTTGAACCAGCTGAACCTCATTGAAGAAAAGAGATTGGCAGCCATTAAACATGGTCGGTTGTATCAAAGCAGGATGAAGAAAGCCTTTGATCCGAAAGTGCATCCTCGGTGTTTTCAGACAGGCGAGTTGGTTTTAAAAAGGATCTTTCCTCCTCAGACAGATCACAGGGGCAAGTGGACTCTAAACTACGAAGGGCCATATGTAGTAAGAAAGGTTTTCTCTGGTGGAGCCTTATTACTCTCAACTATGGATGGCGAAGACTTTACGTCCCCTGTGAACGCAGACACAGTCAAAAAATACTTCGCATAAACGAGACCTGTTGGGCATAAAAAGAAGATCCAGGCAAAAAAGGGCATCCCGGCGAACCATAAAAAAAGAAGGTTCGGGCATAAGTTAGGGATAAAAAGAAAAAAAAATAAACCTGCAAATTTGAAAACCTAAAAAGGCAACTTTGGCAAAAAGGGGTATCCCGGTGGATTGAAAACCCGAAAAGGGCGATCCAGACAAAAGTTAGGGATTTGAAAGCGAGAGGCTGCGATCTGAGTTCGATCTGTGAGCACTTTTACCACTTGGGAATTTCGAAGGAAAGGAATCAGTCCAGTCAGTCTATTCGAAGGTCAAAGCATCTATGGATAAGCAAGACATATGGGTCATAGCTGAATTAAATCATGGTGGATATCTGTTCACACATTGCCGACATGTGTATTTTCTTTTTATTTTTGCGCATTACCTCTTTTCAGGAATTGCTTCCAGTTGTAAATGCCTATTTACAGGCCAATTCATTCAATAAAATTTTCATTTCACTCAAAGAGCTTTCCGTTTATGCTTTTACTTTTACTGTTTTGTTTGTGAAAACGTCTGATATTTTGATAAAAATTGCATGTGAAAACGTTAAGCTTTGCGGAGCATATTGGAAAACAATGGAAATTGCTTAAGCAACGGATATTGTGGATGGTAATTGAGGTAGCCATTTTTGCATACAAAATATTCTGTTATTGTCGTATGTTTTGCAGGGTAACAAGACTGTTTCCCCCCAATAGAGTTACTCTTCCCAGCATTGAAATGTCATCATCCTCAGGAGAGCATACTCTCCCCAGCAAGAGTACAGAGGATTGTGTCCCTCGCCAAAGTCATGGTTGGTCTATTATTCCTCAGCAAGTAGTCAGAAGTGGATTGTTCCAAGGTGATGTTGTTGTATCTCCAGCAGAAGATGTGTTGGATGTCTCTGGAAAAGACTTTATTTTCCCCACAGAGTCTGGTATTCACTTTCCTCAGCAGGTCAGGAAGTGTAATTCCGTCAGCAACGGCATGTTCTAATTCCCAGTAGGGTAAAATCTTTCCTCCAACAGCAGGTTAAGCTCAATGATATCCCTCGGCAGGTTTCGTATTGTTGACTTCTCTCCCCAAGCAGAGTTTGGTGGTAATCCTCGCAGCGGTTTGTTCAACAGTGGTTGGCATCTCCAGCAGGTTCTAAGTCCAATTGTTATTGGCACTTTTCAGTAACAGGTTTTAGGTTCCATCTTCAGCAGTTGTCATTTTTAATTCCCCTAGCAGAGAAGGAGTATCAGGTTTTGGGTTTTATCTTTAATAAAGGTTATTTGTAGTCCCCAGTAAGGGGAAGTTCTCTTTGCGTCCCATATTCAGCAGAGGTTGTGATCAGGAAGATCGTTCTATGTGACTTCCTCAACAAGGTCTTTGATCCAGAGGGCAATTTAGTTTGTCATCCCCAGTGCAGTTGCCTTCGTCTTCAGCATTTAGTTTGCTGGAGCGCTTCTGTTGCATAGCATAAGCATCATTTGCATTGCATCCTCCAAATGCGTAGCATTTCCATTTCGTATGGAGCATTACGCCATAGAGAAATTCAAACATATGCATGTGAGGCATAAGCCAGGTTTAATATCTTTTGCCAGACTTTTTCACCAGCAAGAATGGCATAACTCAGGATGTGTTGTTTGACTTTATATCCTACTTGATTGTTGTTCTCTTTCGGAGGAATTATCTTATGCTCCCCTGCAGAGTTGCCAGTTTAGGCTTCTCTTTTCCCCAGCGGAGTCATCTTCTCTTCAGGTCGTAAGTTCTTTGATTCTACTTCCTGTATTTCCTTTGTCCCAACTCTTGGTTAGTATCTTTTGGTTGAGTTCTCCTTTGGTCGGCGTTCTCTTTTATCCTAACTATTGGTTAGTATATATCATCCCAACTATTGGTTGGTCTCCTTTGTTTGTCCCAACTATTGGTTGGTCCACTCTTTTATCCTAACTATTGGTTAGTGTATTTCATTCCAACTATTGGTTGGTCTCTGTTGTCCCAACTCTTGGTTGGTATATTTTGATTGAGCATGCCTTTGGTCGGCATCCTCGTTATCCTAACTATTGGTTAGTATTTTTCATCCCAACTATTGGTTGGCACTTTTCATCCCAACTATTGGTTGGTACCCTTTGTTTAATCCCAACTATTGGTTGGTCCCCTTTGTTATCCCAACTATTGGTTGGTCTCCTTTGTTCAAACTCTTGGTTGGTATTCTTTTGTTTTGAGTGCGCCTTTTGTCGGCGTCCTCGTTATCTCAACTATTGGTTTGTCCCCTTTCATCCCAACTATTGGTTGGTCTCCTTTGTTTGTCCCAACTATTGGTTGGTCCACTCTTTTATCCTAACTATTGGTTAGTGTATTTCATCCCAACTATTGATTGGTCTCTGTTGTCCCAACTCTTGGTTGGTATATTTTTATTGAGCACGCCTTTGGTCGGCGTCCTCGTTATCCTAACTATTGGTTTGTATTTTTTATCCCAACTATTGGTTGGCACTTTTCATCCCAACTATTGATTGGTACCCTTTGCTTAATCCAAACTATTAGTTGGTCCCCTTTGTTATCCCAATTATTGGTTGGTCTTCTTTGACTTATCCCAACTATTGGTTGGTCCCCGTGGTTTGAATCCCAACTATTGGTTGGTACCCTTTGACACATCCCAACTATTGGTTGGTCTCCTTTGTTTGTCCCAACTATTGGTTGGTCCACTTTATTATCCTAACTATTGGTTAGTATCTTTTATCCCAACTGTTGGTTGGTCCATATTTGTTGTGAGTACGCCTTTGGTTGGCGTCCTCGTTATTCTAACTATTGGTTAGTATCTTTAGTCCCAACTATTTTTTGGTGTCCGCTATCTGTAAGTCCACCCTCGGTTGGCAAACACTTTACCTCCCCACATGTTGCAAATTTTAGGGCTCTTTTGGTATTCAATCTCCGTGCATCCTTGAATGTCTGAAAGTCGTTCCTATCATACCTTTAGGACCAGGTCGATTGAATAGGGGCAGCTGTAGCTCCCCAAAATTTTCCTTTTTATTTCTAACACTAACTAGCTTATGTTTTATTTCATTCTTGCATTATCATTTGTGCATATCCTTGGTTTTTAGCATGGGATTAAGGTATCTTGTTTAATTCAAGGGAATAAGATGTTTTTCAGGGATTCAAGCAAAAGATCATGTGTACTATCCAAGAGACCAAAGGAGAGAAAGAGTTCTTGAAGGCACTATTGCTTGAGCCACAGTGAACCTTGGACCTCAGGGCATCCTAATGTGTCTATCCCCTCATCAGAGGATTGCAATTGGCAAGAGATTTCAAGTGAATCACTTCCTCCTAGTCTGATTTCTCAAACTAGGGTTTTTGGGATTCTTGAGTCTAAAACCCAATGGGCAAGATCTTTGAGTTTTTATCATCATCAAATGGAACATACCATCATTATTTGAGAGGATGCACATCATATTCAGAGGAATTTGGATTTTGAGTATGGGTTGATTTCTCCTAAATCATGGACACCAAAATTAGGGTTTGCCATAAAATCAGTTTATTTCTGATTTTTTGGGCAAGACTTGATTCTATGGTATTCTACATGTCTCCAAGTGTCTAGGAATAGAGAATTGTCCTTCAATTTGATTCAGAAGGGTTTCAATTGTTCAAAAGATTCAAAATCAAGAGAATTGGGGATAAAGTCAATTGTGCAGTGAAAAAAGTCAACTCCTGACTTTTTGAGGTCAACGTGGTGATTTTCAAGTTAAATGTGATCAATGGACAAGATTTGATCAAGAAATGTTCAAGGGTTCATCAAAGATCAAGAATGTGGAAAAGTTGCTAAATTTGGAAAGTTAGGTTTTAAGAGACTTACTATTTTTGGCAAGTTTTCACTCACTTTCAAAGCCAATTCTCTTCATGGTCAAGGCTTCATTTGTAAATATTTTTCACATGAAAGTTGTAGTTTGAAACATTCCCTTCAAAATGAGCACAAGAACCATGCCATTTGGATTATTTTTCATGAAGCTATGAGTGAACAAAGTGAGTCATTTTCATGTTGTGATCACATAAAAACTTAGAATTTTTTCTAAGTCAAAATGGGCATCTACAAGAACATACATTCATGGCCTTTTTTCAATACTTCCCAAGCTTCATTTCATTTATTTCTGAACTTGAAAGTTGTAGTTTATGCTCCCACCTTTCTAAAGGACCCAAAAACACATCATTTGGAGCATTATGGATCAAGTTATGGAAGTTCAAATGTGGTGTCTTCAAGTGGGCAAGTCGCATTTCATGACATGAATGGCAAGGAAAGTTAAATCAGTTTGGTGGACACAAATTCAATGTCGATTTTCACATGATTCTAAGCTTTATCTCAAGTTGTTTTGAACATCAAACTTGTTCACTCAACTTCCTACTTTGTTTTAAAATCAAAAACTCACCATTACATCAAGAATCCACCAAGTTATCATGATTTAAAGAGGCATGTATGAACTTTTTTTTGAGCACATTGTCAAGTTGTTACTCTTATACATGATCTGATATCTTGCTTGCATGGTCATGCAATTTCATTTTCCACAAGCATACATCATCACAACATTGCCAAGAATGATCCAACATTGCCATACATCATCATGCACGCATGATGAATTTTCTTGCATTATTTTGGAAAAAGAATAAAAGGTACAAATTCCATTCCACTTGCTCTCTCTCACGTGCATGTAACCACACACTCCTCATGAAAAATTGCCAACCCAAGCCACTGCTCCATACCTCATACCAAACCTGAATCCGAGCCACCAGCACATGTGCTTCATTTTCAAATTCCAAACCAAGTGAAACAAACTCACACTCTCATTTTCGATTTCCCAAACCAGAGCCACACTCCATGCCTCAGCTCTGATCCCTAACCTAAAGTCACGTCATATATAAGCCAAACAATTCCAAACCTGGCCAGAGGTTGATTTTTCAGATCTGAAACTCTCTCATCTCTCAAGAATTTCTCACTCTCGAGTCAAGTTTCTCTCTGCATTTTTGCTTCACATATTGGCTCTCTTCACCATCAAGCAAGCTCAGAGTTGTATTTTTCTTCATTTTAGCTCGCAAGAACAAGGTGCAGTGGACATATTCCACTAGGTAACACCTAAACTTTCTCACTTCCATGCTAGATCTATGAATGTTTAGGCTCATATCATTGCATCTGAAGACCTACTCGCGTAGGCAGTGGCTAATGTGTGTTTATATTCTTGAGTCATGAATTTCAGTTTTGTGCTTGACTTTCCAATTCAAATTTCCATGAGTTTCTGTAGTTGTTTACATGAGTTATTGTTGTGTTTGAGATCTATGAGAAGTGTGCTTGAAGTATATGCCATGCTTGTGTTGATTTGTGAATGTTTCAGTTTAGATCTTGTTTTTGTTTCTCTTCAATTCACTGTGTAAACGTGATCATTTTCATGAATGGAAGATGGATATGTGATCTACATAAAATTCTGAGCAAGATGGTGGACTTTTGGTCTATTTCTGGGTGGCGGGGTGGAGTTCCGGCGACTGGTTGGCCGGAGAAGACGACCGGAGCTAGGGCTCCGGCATCTGAAGCTTAAAGATAGCTGACATGGATTTCGCGCTATATTTTGAATTTGAATTGATTGATTTGTCGCATGTTGGTTCGCTGGACACCATCAATGTCAATTAATGAAGTGAGGTGGCAGTCAATGCATGTTTTTTTTGTTTGACTCTGATGGATTGTTGGACTGGGCTTACACGTATTTGCTTTCCACACCTCCTCATGTTTGAGCCCAATGCGCATAAGACTGGAATCCTATTGTTTTTTTAAATTGCTTTCGCACCCCCTGGCTCATTTCTTCTTTTATTTTCTATTTTCATGTAATTGTCCATTTAATTTTTGTCTTAAGTGTTACAATCATTTTAAAAATGTAAAAAAATATATTTCTGATCCCTGAGTCTCTTGACCTATTTTCCATATTTTTTATTTTATTTTTATATTTATTTTTCTATTTTATTTTGAATTTATTGTGAGGTTGCTTTTACATGTTTACCCTTGAGCTAGGGTTTTGTCCTTTAATGCCTTTGATTGCTTTCATGATCCAATTTTATTACCATGCTTGAATACGTCTTTGGTGAATGTTTGAGGATTGATTTAGTACTGAGATGTTGAATTTTTGATTAATTCTTGATTGATTTTAATTGGTCCTCGATTGTATCTCGATTAGCTTCCTATGTGTGATGTTTTGATCCATTTGATGTTGATATTTTGCAATTCTTATTGAGACATTTTGCACACTTATTCTTGATTGTTTTAACATGAATGTCGAGATTTATTTAGATTTTTATGAGGTATTTTCTATTTTTTGTTGATGCCTTCATGTGGTTTGATTTTGGTTGAAGCATGTTTGGATACTTGACCCAATTTGGATTCTCTTGACCACTTGTGCTTAAATGATGCTTTAAATGATTATTTGGTGTGATCATGTACTATCTTAGCTTGTTTGTGGCTTTGGATGCATTCTCATTTGATCATTTTTCTATTTGATGTTGATTTTCCAAATTGACAATGTTTTGACTTTGATCCTTTGATGTTCTTGACCTAATCTTGTGAGTTGCTTTCTTACATGATCTAATGATTTCTTGAGGACTTGTGTTTGCTTTGAATGACATATTTATAGTTCTGATCCTTTTGATTTCATGTCCATTGTGTGATCATTTCTCACTTCTTGCCTCACTTGATCATGTGTTCTTATATGGATGTCTTTAGTGGATATTTGCATAGTTGTGGTGCATGTTTTGAAAGTGATTCTTGCTGTTTCTTCTTGCTATCCATGAGTTGATGTTTGGATTGATATATATGCTCATCTTGCTGCCCATTTCCTTTCATGCCTTAATTTCACATTGTCTGATCATTTGAAGTGGTGTTGTGCATGAGTTAGTTGTTGCTAATTGTTTGGATGTTGATGAGATGTGTAACACCCCATTCTACCCGGTGGATAAGTATAAAATCAGAGTTTCAAAATTTCAACATACAAACGAGATGATACACTTTCCACTTAAAAACGAATTCATATCATCGCATGTTAATCAGATACATAACACTTTAACTCAGATGAACCGATAACAACAAAATCAGTCTTTAAAATAAAACAACTTTTATTAACTGCATAGCGGAATCATATTTTTCAACTCAAATGTCATAACATCTTTTGTTGATCTGAAACAACTACAACATAACAAGTATTTAATGACATCAACTTATAATTCAACAACTGAAATGTAACAACTATAAAACAACGATCGTTCATCCCCCCGAGTGTTACGTATCAGAGCAAGACCGTCTTGAGTTGCAATAAACAACATAAGGACTCCAAAAACTATTCTGAACTACCACTGCTATTCTTGAGTACCTTCCCATTTCCCATGGTTGGGGAAATATCAGCAGAAGGGGTGAGATATCTAACAATATAATAAGATGTATGATAAATAATATGTTAGAATTTGGATCATACAGAATTACCACTTTACAGCTTATAACAACAACTAGCACAACCAGTCATCAGCATAATATCACAACAGAGTCATCAACTTAATACCACGACAATTTAACCAACTTAAGATAACACCTTTCAAACCACAAATATAACAACAAAACTCTCAACAGGTTATAACAACATTTTCATAGCTTTCAGACATTACCTGTCATAACAAGTCAACAACATAATAACAACGAATATACCATCACAACACTAGAATATGCAGCTTAGAATGTGACTCATACAATGCACATGCATGTGGTACCATTGGAGCAGAACTCAACTTAAAAACGGAGCAGAACTCCCAACTTAGGAATTGCCAATCAATAGAGGCATCAAACAAGGCATAAGCCTTCAACTTTCAACTTTTTGCCAATCCAGGCCAACTTAATAATTTTGCCAATCCGGGCCAACTTAATAATTTTGCGAATCCAGGCCAACTTAGTATGCTATGCTATGCATGCGACAACAACTACAACATCAACTTATTCAACAATAACACAACAACCACACAACTGCAACTTAACAACAAATTCAAATTTGGCCATCAGCCTACAACTTAATAGCAACAACAAATCAACATTGGCCATCGGCCTGCAATTTAACAGCAATAACAAATCAACATTGGTCATCGGCCTACAACTTAACAGCAACAACATTTCAACATTGGCCATCGGCCTACAACTTAACAGCAACAACAATCAACATTTCAACAACGACATAAAGACTACATTTCAACAACAACTCAACCATAACAACGCAACAGCAACAATTCGACAACAACTTACCAACAATACAACACATCAACAACAACTTATCAACAACGACACGTTAACCACAATAATTCAACATCAACAAAAATATACAACTTACCAACAACAACATGTTAACACCAATAATTCAACATCAACAAAAATATACGACAGCGATCCGTAATTGTTCCGGACAATTCTACTAAAACCGGTTAATTAACTATCGGCTACAAATACTAATATTTTCTACTCTGTACCAACCATCTTATACCATAAACGCTTCTTGAATTTATTCGGACCAGAATTCCAAAACCAATTAATTATTCTTCTACTAAAATTACCAAAGCATCTACTTTGCTTTAATTTTATTGAGACTATTCTGGTACTGTTATTTTGCATGTTCTGCTATATTACTATGAATACTGCGAGATTATCCTCCTACTAGTTCATCACTGTTACAGCTGCTCATGCATTACTGTCATGTTTTTTGTTTTGTTCACTGTAGCTAACAAGGGCTACGTGTTAATTCACTAATTCAATTTTCCAATTAATTTGCTGTTACTAAACATATTAATTTTCTGCTGACCATAATAGTTTCTGCTACACGTAATAATTTTTTGCTAAGCATATTAATTTATGCTACATACCTACGAGTGGCTTGCGCCACTGCATCACAAGGAAAATAGGTGGCTTGTGCCACCATAACATCCCCCAACCAAAAAGATGGCTTGCGCCACCATTATTAAAGAAACAATGTGGCTCTCGCCACCATTATTAAAGGTACAGGGTGGCTTGCGCCATCCCTTAATTCACAGGTAGGGGTGGCTTGCGCCATCCCCTTTTTTTTTTTTTAAGAACAACTCAGTCAAATTTTTTTTTCAAACACAGACCCAGCCACACCAAATCAACAGCATCATTTTCTCTTTTCTCAACACACATAATTTGTCGGAAATAACAACCAATTATGAAAACAACAGTTATATTCATCAACACAATGCACGGACAGTGACAATTTTTATACGAACCCAAATCCCATATATTATTCATCAACTACCCCATTATAGAGTCAGAACCCCACCCTTACCTTGGGTTGGAGACCGCTCTAATGCACCGGTTGAATCCTTGTTCACCATAGCTTCAAACATGTGCTCTGCAACTTCTCCTCGTACGGTATCTTTGTTTTCTTCTCCCTTTTTCCTTCGTAACTGCCTATTTCTTTTCTCCACCCAAAACCCTTATTTCACTAATTCATTAAAATAATAATAATAATAGTATTATTTAATCTATTGGGCCTAATTCTTACACCTCCATTATTACTTCATACTACCATTCAAAATAAGCCCACATAAATAATAATATTATTTCTCCGATTAAACCGACTAATTACTCGACTATCAACTAAACACACAAACAACATCATAATCTAATTTCTCCTCTTAGTATAATACCGACAATTCCAATAATTAAATCCTTAATTAATTTAATTACATCATTAATTAAATTCGAGGCATTACAACTCTCCCCCACTTAGGATATTTTCGTCCTCGAAAATCTATCAAACACACCATCCTCAACTTCACTTCCAACTCTCTGATCCTCAGTTGAGTTTGGCAACACTCCGACTACCACTTTCCGACACAGCCATAACTCACCATGATTTAACTCCGATAAACGCCTGCTAATCCTTCAACACCTTCGCGACTTAATCGCTAATAACATATCAACCGCTTCAAGAATATCTTGACATATCAATAGTTAGAGTAGTAACAACCATATTTACTCATACTTGGATATACAACTTCACATCATCCTCTTAACAACATTCTCAACACTACAACTCATACCCGACTCCAATCCCATAATGTACATGTTAATTATCAACAAACACCAACATCTCTACTCATATCGTTGCATCATTCTTATAGTGACATCGACATAGCCAACATAATCCACTTCGTCATATTATGAAATATTGCTTCTTACTTACAGTAACCAACAACAACATCATGACAACGAGAACAAAATTACAACGTCAACTTAACAGCTTAACTCACGAATATACGCACAACTCCCCATCAACCAACAACCATAATAACATCATTCTAATCATTGTTAATCATCATAAGGCGCACCTCTATGCGCTTCTCCAATACTTTCAGCTTATTCGCCAACAACGTATTACGCTTGACCTCGTCTCGAACAACTGCGATAATAACCATTTATGCCCAAAAAACCTTTAGTTCCGTAACCGGCTTCAGAGTCCCTCCCTATAGGAATGCATCTACCATATTTGAAAACACTTTCATAGGATAGGATATATTTTTATCTCCTCATAGGTTCAAACAGAACATCAATCCGATACTCGGAACACAAGATATGAATTTCCAAAGTTATCCGAAAATGCGAACACCGACGTCATGCAGCGACATACTATTACACACCTTACGATAACATCAGAACAAAATTTCTTTGCACCAGTACCAACACTTACCATCCTTGAAATCGTACTCATCTCCTCGCATTTTCTGACTCTGACTCGCGATTCAAAACATTCCAACAACATCAACAACTTTTACAATCATCACAGGAATCCCACGACAAGGTCTACATCAATCTGTCATTCTATCACCGTTCAAACTTCAACATCTTATGCAAGGCTACTCAAACCGACAATTTCACAGTCCATCAGCAGCGCCGCCAAAACATCGCAATTTCTAAATTCTATCTTCTAAAAATACCCCCTTGTTACTTGACAATCCCCTTCAGAACATCAGGAATTCGCATTCTACTTGTATACCAACAACCGCTACCTTACTCCTCATCCTTCGAGAAGTAAGCATCAATAACGTCTGATCATCCTCTTTCAAGACGTTCCAACTTTATTGACAGACAAAATCTTGAATCCATGTCACCTTCAGATTCGGAAAACAGTAAAACTTCCGCAATACTTGCACTGTCGCCATCAACAGCATACTGAACCAACATCTAACAACCGAAACATATCCGAGAAGCAAAACTTGTCCCCCACTTATCTTCAAACCTACCCCTGCATACAATCGATTAGGAAAGCAAATAAGTACCGACAGTGTTTCACACACTTGTCTAATATCAATGGACAACCAACATTTAGACAACATTGGCCGGACAGACCAACCTGCTCTGATACCATTAATGTAACACCCCATTTCTACCCGGCGGATAAGTATAAAATCAGAGTTTCAAAATTTTAACATACAAACGAGATGCTACACTTTCCACTTAAAAACGACTTCATATCATCGCATGTTAATCAGATACATAACACTTTGACTCGGATGAACCGATAACAACAAAATCAGTCTTTAAAATAAAACAACTTTTATTAACTGCATAGCGGAATCATATTTTTCAACTCAAATGTCATAACATCTTTTGTTGATCTGAAACAACTACAACATAACAAGTATTCAATGACATCAACATATAATTCAACAACTGAAATGTAACAACTATAAAACAACGATCGTTCATCCCCCCCGAGTGTTACGTATCAGAGCAAGACCCTCTTGACTTGCAATAAACAACATAAGGACTCCAAAAACTATTCCGAACTGCCACTGCTATTCTTGAGTACCTGCCCATTTCCCATGGTAGGGGAAATATCAGCAGAAGGGGTGTGATATCTAACAATATAATAAGATGTATGATAAATTATATATTAGAATTTGGATCATACAAAATTACCACTTTACAGCTTATAACAACAACTAGCACAACCAGTCATCAGCATAATATCACAACAGAGTCATCAACTTAATACCACGACAATTTAACCAACTTAAGATAACACCTTTCAAACCATAAATATAACAACAAAACTCTCAACAGGTTATAACAACATTTTCATAGCTTTCAGACATTACCTGTCACAACAAGTCAACAACATAATAACAACGAATATACCATCACAACACTGGAATATGCAGCTTAGAATGTGACTCATACAATGCACATGCATGTGGTACCATTGGAGCAGAACGTCCAACTTAAAAACGGAGCAGAACTCCCAACTTAGGAATTGCCAATCAATAGAGGCATCAAACAAGGCATAAGCCTTCAACTTTCAACTTTTTGCCAATTCAGGCCAACTTAATAATTTTTCCAATCCGGACCAACTTAATAATTTTTCCAATCCAGGCCAACTTAGTATGCTATGCTATGCATGCGACAACAACTACATCATCAACTTATTCAACAATAACACAACAATCACACAACTGCAACTTAACAACAAATTCAACTTTGGCCATCAGCCTACAACTTAATAGCAACAACAAATCAACATTGGTCATCGGCCTGCAACTTAACAGCAACAATAAATCAACATTGGCCATCATCCTACAACTTAACAGCAACAACAAATCAACATTGGCCATCGGCCTCCAACTTAACAGCAACAACAATCAACATTTCAACAACGACATAAAGACTACATTTCAACAGCAACTCAACCATAACAACGCAACAACAACAATTCGACAACAACTTACCAACAATACAACACATCAACAACAACTTATCAACAACGACACGTTAACCACAATAATTCAACATCAACAAAAATATACAACTTACCAACAACGACATGTTAACACCAATAATTCAACATCAACAAAAATATACGACAGCAATCCGTAATTGTTCCGGACAATTCTACTAAAACCGGTTAATTAAATAACGGCTACAAATACTAATATTTTCTACTCTGTACCAACCATCTTATACCATAAACGCTTCTTGAATTTATTTGGTCCAGAATTCCAAACGATTAATTATTCTTCTACTAAAATTACCAAAGCTTCTACTCTGCTTTAATTTTATTGAGACTGTTCTGGTACTGTTATTTTGCATGTTCTGCTATATTACTATGAATACTGCTAAATTATCGTCCTACTAGTTCATCACTATTACAGCTGCTCATGCTTTACTGTCATTTTTTTTGTTTTGTTCACCAAAGCTAACAAGGGCTACGTGTTAATTCACTAATTCAATTTTCCAATTAATTTGCCGTTACTAAACATATTAATTTTTTGCTGACCATAATAGTTTCTGCTACACGTGATAATTTTCTGCTAAGCATATTAATTTCTGCTAAATACCTACGAGTGTACGAGTGGCTTGCGCCACTGCATCACAAGGAAAATAGGTGGCTTGCGCCACCATAACTTCCCCCAACCAAAAAGGTGGCTTGTGCCACCATTATTAAAGAAACAAGGTGGCTTGCGCCACCATTATTAAAGGTACAGGGTGGCTTGTGCCATCCCTTAATTCACAGGTAGGGGTGGCTTGCGCCATCCCCCCCCTCCCCCCCCCCCCCCCCCCCCCCTTTTTTTTTAAGAACAACTCAGTCAAAATTTTTTTTCAAACACAGACCCAGCCACACCAACTCAACAGCATCAATTTCTCTTTTCTCAACACACATAATTTGTCACAAATAACAACCAATTACGAAAACAACAGTTATATTCATCAGCACAATGCACGGACAGTGACAATTTTTATACGAACCCAAATCCCATATATTATTCATCAACTACCCCATTATAGAGTCAGAACCCCACCCTTACCTTGGATTGGAGACCGCTCTAACCCACCGGTTGAATCCTTGTTCACCATAGCTTCAAACATGTGCTCTGCAACTTCTCCTCGTATGACATCTTTGTTTTCTTCTCCCTTTTTCCTTCGTAACTGCCTATTTCTTTTCTCCACCCAAAACCCTTATTTCACTAATTCATAAAAATAATAATAATAATAGTATTATTTAATCTATTGGGCCTAATTCTTACACCTCCATTATTACTTCATACTGCCATTCAAAATAAGCCCACATAAATAATAATATTATTTCTCCGATTAAACCGACTAATTACTCGACTATCCACTGAACACACAAACAACATCATAATCCAATTTCTCCTCTTAGTATAATACCGACAATTCCAATAATTAAATCCTTAATTTATTTAATTAAATAATTAATTAAATTCGGGGCGTTACAAGATGCATACTTGATACCCTTGAGATCATTTTCTAATGTTTCAATTGGTTGACCATGAGATGAATTAAGTTCTGACTTGGATTCATTTTCATCTTACCTTGTTCATTTCATCTTTGTGTGATGTTTAATGGGGTTTAATTGTGTTTCTTATTCAAGTTTGCTTGCATCCTTTCTTGTTTGCTCCAACTTGCTTGCTTGAGCTTTCTTGTGTGGTCTTTTGAAGCATGATTAATGATATGAATTGGATATGATATGCATGATGTGCTTGCTGCCCTACTTTGTTTCTCATCTCTTATTTCATCTTCTTCTTCATCTCTTTCACTTCTTCCTTTCCCTTTGGGATCTTAAGACTTGTTCAAGTCTTGGATCCACTTTTGTATGCTCCCTTAGGGTACCCTAGTCCAACTTAATCTTTGATTAAGCTTGGAGTAGGATAGACATTAGGCTTCAAACCATGCATGCTAACATTAGGCAGAATCTTCCCCTCTTACCTAGACCTTAGGGCCATCTTTACATGATAACATTAGGATAGAATCCCCGTAGTGTTTTATTTTTCCTTTGAGTCTTCTCTTCTCATCTCTTAACAATTCTAAAACACTTAATAAGGAAAACGTGCATTGCACACGAGCCTTAAGCATGGGAAATGAGGAATGAGAGGTTTCCTTTCATTTTTCTAGAGTGTTTAGCGGACGTCCCGTCTTGGGACGATTTGCGACGCATTCGTTCCTATGTCGTAGACTTTGGTGCAATCCAAGTTATGAACTAACTCAAATCACTTATGTCTAAAAATCATAAAAAAAAATTCAAACCTTTTTTATCCTTCGGGATTGTTGGGTTTCAAATTTTTTTCACAAAAGAGCACATTACTTCCGTTCAGTCGCAAACAGACATCGACCCTACCTGGCGGACGCGAACCTAATGTCGCTCATAAAAACCACTTAACCATTGTGGTTGTTACCACGAACTATGACTACTATGACTTCCTCTCTCTAGAAAGATTGAGGATATGTAGGCACAAGACGACGATGTTTTGGCGAGCACCCTCCCATCCTTTTTCCGTAGTCCCGCGAACTACAGACGCTCTGACTTCCTCCTTCTGGTTAGATTGAGGATATGTAAGCACAAGACGGTGATGTCTTGGCGAGCACCCTTCCCTCTTTTCAACCCCTAGGTCGAACTACATTTGCTCTGATTCCTCTTTCTTGTCTGATTGAGGATACGTAGGCACGAGATGCGATATCTCGATGAGCAACCTCCCACCTTTAGTGCGTAGGTCAAACCACGTTGACTCTTACTTTCCCATTGCACAAGGGAATACATAGGCCTAGGACGACAATGTCCTACCGAGTCACTTTTTTCTTTTCTTTTCCCCGTTCCGTTTCTGTTTAGCAGTAGGCTTTAGATAACTCACCTTTTGATTAGACAACAAGCGTGGATCCCATCGAGTACGATGGATGCGTGGGGGTGCTAATACCTTCCCCTCGCGTAATCGACTCCCGAACCTAGACTATGGTTGCGATGACCATGTCTTTTCCCTCTTTTAGGTTTTCTTCGATCGCTTGCTTTACCTGCGCTGGGATAAATAACGTTCGGTGGCGACTCTTCTATTTTTGTTTCTCGCCGGTTGTTTTTTCGCAGTTTCGACAGTGATTCAACAAGATTCTTTCTGATCTTAGAGGATGACAAGGCTTGTAAAGTGACAAAATTTGAAGGTGAAAATTGTGTGACACAAGTAATACACCAAAGCTATCTTGAAAATCAGTTTGATCAAGGCATGTTGTGAGGATCATATCTCCTTGCTCAAGTAGAATCAATGGATGTTCTTGTACTTTTTGGAAAGCTGAGATATCCTACTTTAACATTGATGTTTGCATTTGGTCTTGATTCATCTTGGATTTTAGAGAAAAATGGCTTCAAAGTTAGCTAAAACACAAAACAGATTCTGCCTAAAATTTTTCTAAGTGTCAAAGTTCAAAAGTGTGGAAACCCTAACTTCATGGCTTTATACCTCAAAATCTATGCACTTTTTGGGAATTAATCCTCATTGATAAAGTTGTAGTGTGTAACAAACTCTTCAATTCGGTTTTTAGATCCAAGAAAATGGTTACCTGGTTTGGATGTTATGACCTTGCAAAGTAGGGCAAAATCGTTGTTTTTTAAGACTTAGAAAAATTTCTAAGTTTCCTAAGGTTGCCCTTTTTACAAGTAACCTCACTTTTCTTAATTTTTTTGACCAATCATGATTCAAATCACAAATTAACATTATTATTGGCTTGATGAGACTATATTTGACAAAAAACACTCAAAAAGTTAAACTTGATTTTGGTCACAGTTGACTTTTGTATCAGATGAACTTTGATTTTGTGATCCTTTATGATATCAAACCCCTGGGCTATTTTAAAGATAATGGATGGATTCCAAGGGTGTTTATGAGTGTCTTGAATCATGTCCCAAGGTTTGCGATCATGTCTTGGTCAAAAGTCAAAGGTATGGTTGTCTTTTTATCAAATACCATAGTTTGTGGTCCAGATGAATTTAACTTCTTGCATTGCTTATGAATCAAGTTCTTTGGGTTAATCCAACCATATGAAGGGATTAATATGAGGCATTTGAGGTCCTTGAAACATATTTTGAGGTTTGGGATCATGCCTTGCTTCAAAACTCAACTCTGGGACTGAATTAGGTTAAAACCCTAATATGGTGCACTGAGGGTCTTGAGGCTTGATGAGCTTGTCATGATGCAATTTTGCCCTTGATTATTGATGAGTGAAAGTTCTTGATCTTCATGGATGATATAGGGACTTGTGGTGTTGAATATGTTGCTTATCCCTTGATAATTCATCTGCTTGAGCTTTAGGGGGATCACCTAACCTGTGAAGAAAGTAAGCATACATATCTTGTACTTGTGATGGGTTAGTGATGCATGAAAGTATATTCATATGATATGCAATCGATGTGGGATCTTAGGGTCAAAATTTAGGATATGACAAGTCCATAGGTCCAAAAATCAAACTCCAAGTCAAGCTAAGGATAGTAACCATTAGTCCAAAGATAATAGAACCAAGTTTTTTAGGGCTTTTCCTTTATTAAAGTCTTTAAATGAAAAAGAAATGCCCAAGGGGAAAAAGGAAAAAGAAGCATAAACATAAACAATATGAAACTTTAATGCTAAAAATAAAGGCATTAAAGTAAATGGCAAGAAATTATAGCAGAATAATAATGTTAGTATTGATGTTAGAGTTATGAATCGATTCGGGATAATTTTAGCGCTATGTTAAGCAATCATAGCACAATCTATTAGGAAGATCATACTATGGGAGACCGGTCAATAACAGTTTATGTATCATACATGTTAGAGATATGATAGAAATCGTACTCTTAAAACTTGTAGCACAAGTAAAAACCAAGGAGGGATCAAGCACTAAGGCAAGGAAATTAGTCCATTACATCAATCATTCTTCATGATAACTTAGGACAAATTTATGCATTAATCCACAGTACCTCAAGTGATTCATGATTAATTAGAAGGTAGATTTGAAATGATGAAGGCTCATCAAGCATCAATCCAAATTTCAAGAACAAGATGGACTCTTAATTAACCAATTGATCAATAGAAAAAAGAAAAAAGAAAAATAAAGAGATGGAGAGGAATGAAACCAAATTGAACCATAACTTTGATCAAGTTATCATCAAGATCAACCACATATCTTGGTAGATTAGGGTTTTCAACCTATCAACACCCAAGGTCCATTGATATTCATGAAACTTATGATCAAAAGTCATGATCCAAGGCACGAGAAGTCAAACAAAATTAAAAATGCAATAATAAACAATTAAAATGAATGGAAAATGATTTTTAAAATGATTTTAAATTGAAAATAAAAGAGAATATCCATAAAGTACTTCAAAACACCAAACAAAGGGCCAACAAAATTATGGAAAGTCAGAAATAACTCAAATAACATATAATAAATGTTTGAGAATTTTTAAATGCATGAAAGAATTTTTAAACCAATTAAAATGCATGAAATATGAGAAAATTAAAGAAAAATATTAAAACACAAAATAAAATTGTGAAAAAATTACACAAGGTGTAAAATAATAGAAACTATTTTTGTGAATTTTTTGAGATTTTTTGGATGAAAATATGAATTAAAATGAATTTTATAAAAGAAACTTAAAATAAATGATATAAAAGAAAAAGAATTAAAACAGAAAAAACATGGTGTGTTGGATCTAGATTCATTAAATGACGTGTCAGATCTGATGGTTTAGAACATATGGAACATCATAGTCCTTCATTTAAAACGCGCACAGGATCCCATTTAAAATCAACCAATGAAAATATAACGTGTGGCTGCACCTGAACTCAGGCCACCATTGTTATGTCTTTGGTCATCTTCTCCGGTGGTCCCTCACCAAAGTTTTTGCAAATTATAATATTGGAGAATGAGACCACCGTCATTGTGTCCGTTATCTCATAACGAATCCAACCATAGGCTCAAAGTTCATTTATATTAGCTGATCATTGAGAATTTCAGAGAAATACGCAGAGAAAGCAAAAACAAAAACTCAAACTTAACTCAGTATATGATGAATCAAAGCAAAGTAAGGAATGGAAAAGCATCAAGGAACCATAAGCTACATGATAGGAACTTGTTTGAGTGAAAACAAAGCCTCTAACTACCTTGTCCAAATATAATCAGAAGGTGCTACAAGGAGGATTTGGTTAGTACGATTCAGAGGCTCTCAAAGCCTGGTTCTTGTTGCTATAGCTTTAGAGGATGCCGAAGGTGCTAATGGAATCATGAAAAGAATCTGAAATTACTTAGAATTTGAAAATGATTTCTCAAAATTTCAGTGGAAATTCTAAGTTGGAGCAGGGTTTTTAGAGGCTTTCTAAGCTTGAGAATGAGTGCAGATGAGAGCTCTATATAAAGCTGAGGTGAGAGGATGAAATATGTTTGAGACTTAGTTGCCAAGCATGTGAAATCATTAGCACCAAGTGTGTGACCAAACTTGAAAGGAAAGTCACTAAAACGCAGGTTATTTCAAGCCATTTTAGGTTTTTTTGCATCACTACACTTCGCTTAACATCATCTGGTATCAATCATATGCACACATTGGCTTAATTTGGAGAATTGAGTGAATTTGAAAATTTGATTCCAAGCAATTTTCAGTTGCATTTGGCCATTTTCAAAAATTTTGTGAAATAGTGTACACTTGACCATTGCTTCTCATTCTTTTTGCCAAATGATCATATCATAAAATAGAGTAAAATGGAAAAAAGAAAGGTTTTATTTGGATGCTTGAGAAAAAATTTATAAGCTAGTAAAGTTGGCACCATGACTTATGATTAGAGGTCAGAATAATTCTTAGTTTAAAATGACATATAATGTCTTCAAACTTTTCATAGCTTTCAAAGCATAATTGGCCTTTGATCCTTGAAACAAACTTTTAGAGGGCATCAAATATGATAATTGGAAAAAAGAACCTCCCACAAAATTTGAAAATTGAGAGAGTTATGATCTTTGTAAGTTAGGCAAATAACACTTGAAATTAGGTCAAATTTCACAAAGTCCATAAAGTGACTTCTAATGTTTCCAAACTTTTGATGATCTTCCAAGCATAATTGGCTCTTGACTTGTAAACAAAACTTAGAGGGGATGTCAAGGAGAGTCATATTCCCAAAGGAGCACTAAATAATGTTGAAGTATGAAGAAGTTATGATATTTGGAAGTTGGACTTGGAATGTTGACTTTTTAGGTCAAACCACTTTGAACAAACTTGCACACTTAGGCTTTTTCTTCCATTTCAAGCTACTTTGATGCACATATGAACTTAACAAGATGTATTCTTGAATGTCCTTTGATGTAACTTGCAATAGCTTGAGGAAACTTTTGATGAAGGCTTGGAAATAAACACAGGAACCTTTGAAGTTTATTGTGAAACATGCTATCAAACTTTGAAATATCTTTGATCAAATGAAATTGAATGATGCTTAAGACCCTATACTTTGAGGTTAGAGGTCATGCTTTGATGAATAGTATTTGAAAATCAATGGATGACCACACTTTGACTTGAGGAACTCAAACCCTAGCTGAGGAGACAATCACTTGATGCTCTTGATTCTAAACCATACCTTGCAAAAGAAACAAAAGGGATAAGGCATATTTTTTTGTATTTTGATTAATGGTTTGTGAATTATAAAGCATATAATTACAAAAAAATGTAAAAAGATACACATAGAGGTGCTTGATGATTTCTGCAAAAGCAAACCCAAAGATGATAGGGTTAGGAGACAACCAAATTTGTGATCTTGATGATTTCAAAGATGTAAATGAGGTGGGATCTTAGGGGTAATAAATAGGGTATGAGACTAACTTATGTAACAACTCACACCTTTCATTTATTTTTCAACCATATAACCATTTATTGAGCTATTTTAAACACAAATCAAACCTTGTTCCATATAAAGTTCATTTCACAATCAAATAAAAAAAAATTAATCATTTCAAACATATTTCATAAATAAGATGAAAAAATAACAGTTTGGTGTATTCCCCTATTTTCCCCGAGTGTTTAGATACGAGCTGCATAGCTCGACCATTCAAGTATTTGTCATTCGCTTGAAAATTTCTAACGAGATTCTTCTTAAACCTCTTTCATAATAAAATCTTAAGCGATCTTCTTTTCATAATAAATTGGAAGAAAAAGGAACGGTTTAGTGTATACCACTCTTTTCCCCGAATTTTGGACACGGGTCATATAGCTCGACCATTCAATTATTCATCTTCCATTGGAAATACATTGGATAACTGAGTCTACTTCACCCTTTGGTGGAAGAAAAATGAACAGTTTGGTGTTTACCACTTTTTCCCCCAAGTATTTAGGTACTAGCCATATAGCTCGACCATTTAGATACATGTCTTTCAATATGGAATTGTAGCTTAACTCGTCTCACAAATTTCATAATAAACTTGGATGAAATGGAACATTTTGGTGTATACTACTCTTTTCATCGATTACTTGGATACGATCCGTATAGCTCAACGATTCGAGTACTCGTCATCCTCCAAAAAAAATGGTCAACCAATCACACTTTTTTTTTGGCCTTAGCGCGATGTCAAAACCTTTTTTCAACCAAAAGATGCTTTGTCCATGCCAACACGTTGAAAACGAGGCTTTGTTCCTATAATGCGCAAGAAGTAGGAAAGCTTTCCGCTCGAATGCGATGAAAACCTAACTCTATGAGATTCAAAGTTATGTTGTCCATTTTTAAGCAGCTCACAACGTTCTTTACTTTCATGACTAGGTAGCAAGCAACATTTTTCGCTCGAATGCAAACTAAGTATCCTTTGCTAAAATCTAGCAACACACATGATTTTCTACACAAAACTATGTAGCATTGAGTTCTCCATCTCACCTAGAAATACATAGGAGCGAGATTCAAAGTCTCGTCAAACACCCTAATAAAAAACGTTATTTTAGTCTATTTTCTTTTTCTTTTTCTCAAACTCTTAATTATTAGAAGAACACCAAAGAGCTTTCTTGAATGAACACCGAAAGTACCTCAATACCTCATTGACTGGAAATGAAACCCAAGAGCTTTCTTGAACGAACACCGAAAGTACACTAGTTATGATTCCAGCGGAGTTTATACTTCCTCAAACGCTGAAACAACTTCAACAAATATTCAATATAACCCTCTTCAGTTCTTTACTTGGAAATCATGTCATCCACATAGACCTATATATCTTTATGCATTATTTAATGGAAAAGAGTGTTCATGGCTCTTTGTTATGTTGCGCCAGCATTCTTCAAACCGAAGGGCATCACTCTATAGCAGAAAGTTCCCCATGGTGTAATAAATGTCGTTTTCTCCATGTCTTCGGGAGCCATCCTAATCCGATTGTCACTAGAGAATCCATCCATAAAAGAAAGGAATTTAAACTTAGCGGTACTGTCAACCAATATGTCAATATGCGACAACGATAAATCATCCATAGGACTAGCTTTGTTCAAATATCTATAATCAACACACATCTGGACTTTACGATCCTTCTCAGGAACGGGCACTATGCTGGCCAACCATTGAGGATTTTTTGACGTAAGAAGGAAACCTGCATCAATTTGCTTATGAACCTTGATCGGTCGTTTTCATGCGTTATTTCACTATTTGTTTTAGTTAATATTTTTGTCATTGTTTATTTGTTTTACATCTCTTTTACCGCATTTTATGCCTTGGTTGTGTTCTTTAGTGTTTTCAGGTTCATATAAACATTCAGGAGGAATCAGAACAAAAAACAAGAAAAACCGCAAGATTAGGAAGAGTTTGAAGTAGGAGGACAGTGGCCTGACACGGCCACCCGTGTCGCATGACACGGCCCGTGTCAGGAGAGTACCTAGAAGAGGATATTTTGGAGATATGGCAGGGGGCTGACACGGGTACCTGTGTCTGCTGACACGGCCCGTGTCAGCAGGTCTGGAGCTAATTCTTTTTTATCAAAGTACCAGGGAGCCAACACGGCCACCCGTGTCGCCTGACACGGCCCGTGTTGGCTGGAGCGTGTTTTCTTCTAATTTTCTTAAAATTTCTGCCTTTTGGATCTTTGAGGGTATTTTGGGCATTTCCACATTAATGTTTTGAGCCTGAGAGTATTTAAGATATTTTTTGAGAAAGGAAAAGGGACATTTTTTGGAGAGTATGAAAGAATTACAGAAGAAAGAATAGAGCGCTGGAGGATTGGGAAAAGAGGAGATTTTCATGATCGGAAGAAATTAAAGATCAACTTTTATCACCAATCCTTGTAATGTGTTTATTTTATATTTTGTTTCCTCTAAATATTATGAGTAGCTAAACCCCCCAATGCTAGGGGGTGTCCCTGAATTGTGATGTAATGAACCGCTGTTGAATTATTTGATGAGATTATGTTTTCTTGCCTTAATCTTTTGTTATGCAAATTATTTACATTTATCGATTGGTTAAATTGGGAACGATTTACGATTAGGGATTTGGCCTAAAATACCAATCTATTGATTTTGCATAATAACGTTATGGTAGATATTGCCTAGCAATGGGGATATCCCGTAGTGACTAAAAACTTTGTCAGAACTATTGCTTGATGTTTTTTCATGACTGCTAAGGAATTAGGGTCAAGGGAGAATATCGAAGGTTTTTCGGTTAAGGAAATTAAGAAAAATATTTGAGGTTCAGTAAAATTAAGGTTTTGAGGCATGTCTCTCTGATGATAATTTCGGGTTCTTACTGAATAATTTATACACCTTTCCCTAGCATATTTCATTATAATCGTAAAAGCACTTTTTATTGTTATGCTTATTTTACATTGTTATTATAGCTTTTGCCAACCCAAACAAACCCCAAAAGTAATTTTTGTTTAATTGAAATAGCATATGCACTTATAATTACACGCAATCCTCGAGAGATCGACTCTAGGGATAACCCCAATTATTACTACATCGTTGAATAGCACACTTGCTATTTACCGATCAAGTTTTTGGCGCCGTTGCCGGGGACTGTAAAATTATAAGTTCTTTTGTTAAGTCACTTGGAATTTTGTCACTCTGTGACTAAAATTTTATTTCTCTGTTATTTTTATTTTCATTTTTTATATAACTTTTGGATTATTACTGTTGCTAATAATCTGCGTCTAACATTTTTATGCGAGGAGAATCCTCAGCAAATTTTCTTTTTGATGCAGAAATTGAAAAAACGCTACACGAGAGGCGTAGACAAGCAAAACTTGCAGCGTCTAAAGCTGAACCATCGAAGCACTCAAACTCAGGTTCAGAATCAGACAAAGATATAGTGACCATGGCTGGAAATCAACCAGCGGAGAGACTTATGGGCGATTACGGTGCGGCAAATGCACCTGCTGGTAGGTTGACCATTGTGAACCAACCGGTGAATGTGCCGAATTTCGAGTTGCATCCTAGCACGATCACTCATCTTGAGAGGAGACCTTTCACCGGAAAGGTTAATGAAGATGCCAACAAACATCTGCAAAGATTTCTGACTATGAGCACCACTCTCAAGATTGAGGGGCACACGAAGGAAGCAAAGAAGTTAAGAATGTTTCCTTTTACTCTGGCGGAATTGGCTGAAGAGTGGTTCTACTCGTTACCTGATGGGAGTATTGCCACTTGGGAAGAGATGGAGAAGGCATTTCTGAATGAGTATTTTCCGGCCTCTGTTTATATCCGAAAAAGATATGATATTGTGAACTTTAAACAGAAGGACGAAGAATCTCTCAGAGATGCATACAAGAGGTTCAAGAAAGTTTTTTGGTTGTCTGTCCGACTCACAACATGGATCAAACTGAGCAGATGCAGGATTTCATCAATGGCCTCCAGATAAAAACTAAGCAACTAATTGATACAGCTGCCAGTGGCTCATCTAATTTTACAACAGCCACTGGTGTCAAAAAGATCATTGAAGCCATAGCCGCTAACAAGCATTTGGAGTTGTACGATCGCAGTGTGAGCCAACCAGAAAAGTTGATTGATTTGAAGCTTACTGAGCAAGTGGTAAAGATGGAAGATCAGATTGCAGCTGAGGTACAGAGAAGACTTAAGAAGATGAATCTTGGTACTCAAAGTGTGGCACAAGTTCAAACTGGTCAACCCATGAGTTGTGAGATTTGTAGTGGACCCCATTATACTGCACATTGTGTTGCGACTCTGCAACATATTGAAGAGATAAAATTCCTGAAGCAGAATAATCTCTACGCTCAAACTTATAATCCAGGGAGGAAGAATCATCCTAACTTCTCCTAGAAAGATCAGAATCAACAACAATACCCACAGCAGGAACAAGCTCCCCAAAAAGCACAATGGGAGAATGCCATTGAGAAGATGGCCGCTCAAAGCTTCCAATTTCAAGAAGAGACAAGAAGTAATCTGAGGAACACAGGTGCCTCCATTAAAAATCTCAAAGTTCAGATGATCCAGATAGAACAACAATTAGCAAGTTCTCGGGCACCAGGCGCCCTCCCAAGCGCCACAATCCCCAATCCAAAGAATCATGAGAATGTCAATGTGGTTACCACTGAAGAAGCTAGGCAAACCGAAGAGAAAAGAAAAGAAGCAGTTAAACCTAAGATCAAGTTACGGTACCCCTCAAGAGTGACAAAGAAGGAGACACAAGAAAAAGACTTTGAGAAATTCAGCTCATTGTTCAAAAAGTTAGAGATTAATATGCCCTTCTTTGAAGCACTTGAACAAATTCCTCAATACAAGAAATTCATGAAGGAGGTCATTGGAAAAAAGAAACCTAGTGGAGAGGAGGTAAAGAGTCTAATTGAGGAGAGTAGTGGGGAATCGCAAAATAGGAGAATCCCCGCCAAGCAGAAGGATGCTGGATCTATTACAATACCGTGCACTCTAGAAGACAAAAATTTCAAAAAAGTTCTGATTAATTCTGGTGCTAGTGTTAGCTTTATGCCATTATCTATTTATAAAAAATTAGGAATTGGAAGGGTGAGCGACGTGGGAACGAATTTAAATTTGCAAACCACAGAACTGAGAGATCTTATGGGCTAGCTGAAGATGTGTTGGTGACGGTCGGTGAATTTGTCTTTCCAGTAGACTTTGAGATCATGGATATTCCGGAAGATGAAGAAACCCGTATCATCCTCGGTCGACCTTTCCTGCTCACTAGTCGATGCAAATTCGATATTGAGAAAAGCACGGTGACTTTTAAATCTTTTGATGAGGAAATCACTTTAAAAGTGTTGGATATCAAGAAGCAAAATGAAGGTAAAGGTAAGCAAGCTTCACTTGGAATGATCGAAATGGTGAAGAAAGGCATAAGTACGAAACCCCGTCTTGAAAAAGTCTCCGGCATCATATCTAAGGATGAAGTCTCTCGGGCAATGAGTGCACATGTCAACACTATTACTTAGCCTAACGGCGGTTGAGTCTCAATTGTCGTCCCTAATTGGACTAATAAACGCCAATGAGCGAGAAAAAAGAGATAATGGTGCCTAGAAAAACTTTCGATCAATCTTGTACATGTGAGGGAAAACGAAAAAATGCCTTAATCTGATTATCTGAATGAAAGGGGTAGAAAATTAAAGAAAAGACTTAAGCCCAAAGCATAGTTGGAGAGGTAACCGAAAAGGGGGATTTAGGTCCGTGGTTTTACCGCGGTATGTGTTTGTGTAATACCTTCGTTAACGGACGATAGCCAAGAGAACTAGTTTTAGCCGATCGGAACAAAGGCTCACGTATGAGTATCGACACACCTTACCTTCACAAGTATTTCATTTAATATGTACCGTTTGATCTGAAAAATATTTATGCAAGCTTGTTGCTTGAGGTCAAGCAACGGTTTAAGTTTAGGGGAGTTTGATCGGTCGTTTTCATACGTTATTTCACTATTTGTTTTAGTTAATACTTTTGTCATTGTTTATTTGTTTTACATCTCTTTTACCGCATTTTATGCCTTGGTTGTGTTCTTTAGTGTTTTCAGGTTCATATAAACATTTAGGAGGAATCAGAACAAAAAAACAAGAAAAATTGCAAGATTCAGAAGTGTTTGAAGTAAGAGGACAGTGGCCTGACACGGCCACCCGTGTCGCATAACACGGCCCGTGTCAGGAGAGTACCAAGAAGAGGAGATTTTGGAGATATGGCAGGGGGCTGACACGGGTGCCCGTGTCAGCTAACACGGCTCGTGTCAGCAGGTCTAGAGTTAATTCTTTTTTTATCGAAGTTCCAGGGAGCCAACACGGCCCGTGTTGGCTGGAGCGTGTTTTCTTCTAATTTTCTTGGAATTTCTGCCTTTTGCATCTTTGAGGGTATTTTGGGCATTTCCCCATTAATGTTTTGAGCCTGAGAGTATTTATGATTTTTTTTTGAGAAAGGAAAAGGGATGTTTTTTAGAGAGTACGAAAGAATTACAGAAGAAAGAATAGAGCGCTAAAGGATTGGGAAAAGAGGAGATTTTCATGATCGGAAGAAATTGAAGATCAACTTTTATCACCAATCCTTGTAATGTCTTTATTTTGTATTTTGTTTTCTCAGAATATTATGAGTATCTAAACCCCCCAATGCTAGGGGGGTGTCCCTGAATTGTGATGTAATGAGCCGCTGTTGAATTATTTGATGAGATTATGTTTTCTTGCCTTAATCTTTTGTTATGCAAATTATTTACATTTATCTATCAGTTAAATTGGGAACGATTTATGATTAGGGATTTGGCCTAAAAAACCAATCTATTGATTTTGCATAATAACGTTACGGTAGATATTGCCTAGGAATGGGGATATCCCGTAGTGACTAAAAACTTTGTCAGAACTATTGCTTGATGTTCTTTCATGACTGCTAAGGAATTAAGGTCAAGGGAGAATATTGAAGGTTTTTCGGTTAAGGAATTTAAGAAAAATATTTGAGGGTCAGTAAAATTAAGGTTTTAAGGCATGTCTCTCTGATGATAATTTCGGGTTCTTACAGAGAAATTTATACACCTTTCGCTAGCATATTTCATTATTATCGTAAAAGCACTTTTTATTGTTTTGCCTATTTTACATTGTTATTATAGCTTTTATCAACCCAAACAAACCCCAAAAGTAATTTTTATTTAATTGAAATAGCATCTGCACTTATAATTACACGCAGTCCTCGTGAGATCGACTCAGGGGATAACCCCAATTATTACTACATCGTTGAATAGTACACTTGCTATTTACCAATCAAACCTCCTATTTAATCTTGATAGCCATATCAATGCATGTTCTTCTCAACTTCTAATTAATTGGTGGACACTCTGTCTTTAATGAAAAATGATGCTCGACGATATCTGTATCCAACCATGGCATATCTTGGTAGGACCAAGCAAACACATCCACATATTCTTTGAGAAGTTCCATCATCCTCTCTTTAACAGCTGGGAAAAGCAATGCTCCAATCTTGACTTCCTTCTTATACTCTCCAGAACTCAAGTTAATCACTTCCACGAGGTCTTTATAAGGTTGAATGGTCTTCTCCTAATGCTTGAGCAACCGCGAGAACTCATCAAGAATCTCTTCTACACTTTCCCATTCAGCTTCAAACACAGGGAATTCAAAGTTGGGAGAGGGAATAGGGTTATGGTTTTCAATGGTTTTATCATGGATTAATCTGCACATATGATTTATGCTTGATTTTAGAAACAGATAAAATGTGGAAGTTATGTGCAGATATTGAAAGTGATTATTATTTTTTATCTATTTTAGGTTACCATTTTCCGAAAAAGGCAAAAAGTAAAAATAATAACATGGGAAACAAAATAACATTTTTATTGGTTATTATAAAACTTGAAACAAAGACTGACACACATACTCTTTCGCCTTGGGTAGAGCGAACGGAATTATTTAATAAGGCCCAACACAACTACTCTTTTGCCTTAGGCAGATCGAAAGGATTTTCAAAACAACAAAAATCATTACTCATAAATGTGAACAACAGACGGAATATCAATAGTGATCCAGTTCTAGAAAACCACTTCATGCACTATGAAGCTTGGTAAATCCTCTTCAGGATCATCTCCAATGATAGCGTCAACTTCAGGCGAAGTAGGATGGATGAACCCCCACTGTGGAATACTTGTTGTATTTGTCGCATAAACGTGTCTTGCTGAATAACCTTTGTAGAAACTTGAGAAAAACCGAGACCTTCACAGAACTTGTTCTTTGGCAGACTCAAAATTTATCCCCAACTATTAGCATAACCATTCTCAACCACTCGTTGCGCATCTTTTAAAGAAGAGATGTATGCCCCACTCCTTTTGACATTCTTATCAACAATAGAAAGAGCATGGAACTGAGTTCCAACAGCTTCATCAGCATCAATGTAGGAAAATGATGAGAGATAACTCAACACTAAAGCTTGATCTCCACACACTGTTACCAATTTTCCATTCTTAACAAACTTCATCTTTTGATGGAGGGTAGAAGTGACTTCCCTGGCCTCATGGATCCATAGACGTCCCAATAGGCAACTGTATACAGCATGAATGTCCCTTACTTGGAATAAGATTTGATAGCGTAGATTTGTGCATAACATTCAATGACAAACCAATGTCCACCAATACACTGGACAAAGCATCGTTCTAACAATTCATCAAAATATGCAGCGCCAGATTATGGTTCTAGCCTTCCTAAAGAAGCTCTTCGCCGTTGAAACCTAAATTGTTACATGCGATTATATTTCCCACAATCCCATCAAACTTGTTGATAGTTAAATCGTAATAAACATAGGCCTACTTTAGGACTTTCTGCAAGGCTTCTCTATGAGCCTCGGAGCACATCAATAAAGATAGCATAAATATCTTGGACGAAGTTTGCAAGAGCTGATCAACAATCTTGTACTCGCTCTTTTTGGTTAACTTTAAGACTTCGCCAGAGTTTGAATTAAGATTAGTCCCATTGGACTTTCCTACAACAACATTTGGTTCAGTATTTACGATTTGTTTCTCAACTTGCACTTGTCTAGTGTAGCGCGATTTTTGTGGTCCTGAGTCATGATCGCTTGGGCACTACAGTTCGATTCATTTTTTATCCTATTGAGCTGATTAAGGAAGGGAAATAGATGTCTCCAATTAACCCTGCTTGCATACTGAATTTGAACAGCGGTATGTTAGGCTATAGATGCTATGTGGATGTGGGGCCCAATCTTCGGTTATTTTGTTAAGAAGACAGTGTCTGGATTATTTGTGAGGTTTTTGGTAATGTGTTTAGATTTTCTGCTTTTGGGTTGATTTGGTGGAGATACTGGGTTTTGGGTTTTTGATTAGTATGCTCGCTAATATTTTTTTCAATCTTATGCCTACGTATTCCCGTTTGATGAAACAGGGAAATCAGAGCGATCGTAGTTCCTCCTATTCTATGGGAGGAAAAGAGGTTGTTTTGGTGTCTTGTTCAAAGCTCAAGACATGAAGCTAAAGGTGATTTGTATCTTGTTCAAAGCCCAAGATGTGAAGCTAAAGGGTTTATGGATGAGAGAGAATTTGTCGTCTCTAAAGGGGGATATTTGGTCTATTTATCACAACTGTCGGGTGACTGATTATAAAGGAGAATTACTTTAACTGGGATATGTGAATCCAGCAATGCCATAATTTCGTTTATAGGGGATTTTTTAACCTGAAGGAGAAGACTTTAACTCAGTTTAGAGCAATGCCATCTTTCCTTAGGAATTTCTCATGTTAAAAGAGGGACAATGGTGTGGATGTAAATAATCCAGAGGCTTGCCGCTTACAGCAATTAGATGGGGGGAAAAGGAGTTGTTCATGTTTGTATGCTGTGAGCAAGGCACATATTTGGATGCTAAAAGGTTGATTGACTCAACCAGGGTTTTCTTTATACAAAGCCTAAGAGGAGGCTAGTGACCCAACAAGAGGGTGCTAACAAGTGACTGACTCAAAAAGACGGTGCTTTTATGTGTCTTGTACGAAGCCCAAGACGGAGGCTAAAAAGGAAGTGACTCAACAAGAGAGTCTCTTTGAAAGGTGATTTACTCAACAAGAGAGTCTTTTATACTTAACAAGAGAGTGTTTTACTGTCTCGTACGAAGCCCGAGATAGAGGCTGAAAGGAGATTGACTCAATAAGAGAGTCTTTTATACTCAATAAGAGAGTGATTTCTATCTCGTACGAAGCCCGTGATGGAGGCTAAAAGTGGTTGACTCAACAAGAGAGTCTTTTATACACAACAAGAAAGTGTTAAAAGGTTAGCTCTGCTGGGGAGAATAATTTGTACAAAGCCCAAGAGGAGGCTACTTATATTGGTGACTGTTTCAGTTTAGTGACAGGACAGGTATGTTGGATAAAAGAAAAAATCAGTTCTTATAAAAGGAAAGATTAAAGGTATGGTGGTGCCTTGGCACTGATCAGAGGATCATGGTTATTCCCTGTTCTTTAAGGAAATGGGAAATCCAAAGGGTATTGAGACTGTCTAAGTCTACTGGTGTTCTGAGAAATCGATTTCAAGATAGTGAATGATCTTTGTATGACGCCCAAGAGAAGGCTGGTATGTTAAGGGGATGAAGGTCAACCCATTAACTGGTCTGACACTTGACTCAGAAAGACAACTCTAGCAAATTGATGACTAGGTTCTGTTCCTATACCTGTAGAGCTCTCTGGGTCCTTGTACTAAGCCCAAGAGAAGGCATTAGAGCTTTTAAGAAGTCGAAGGGTCCTTGTATAACGCCCAAGAGGAGGCGGGGATGCTTTTAAGAAGCCTGTGGGTCCCCAAACCCCGAGATGTTCAAGACATGCCATTCACCGAGAATAGATCAAGCCAGGAAAGTGCGAGAATTTGGAAGAAAATCAAGAGATGCCATTCACGGAGAAAAGATCATCTCTGGGGAGTTAGAGTTTCTTTGACAATTTCTAAGAGTGACAGTCTGAGAAAGGGTTCACCGAGAATGCTGCCTTTCACGTCTCCATATTGTTTAACCCCAAGAGGAGGGAAGACTGTATCTGGTAATCCTATGGGGATCTAGTTTTGTTTGTATTTAAGAGTGACAAACAGAGCTTTACCTAGTGCTAGACGTAGTTGCCGGGGAAAACTCTAAATAACTATACTAATATTACACAGTTGATTTTTGACAAGTATATAAAAGTTTGTGAAAGAAGACTTACAGTGAGCAGCCCCACAATACAGTTATATATATATATATATATATATATATATATATATATATATATATATATATATATATATATATATATATATATATATATATATGAAAGCGGATAAAGAAAGCGGGTAAACACTTACTCAGTTGTAGAGCTTCCATGCTGTTTTGTTAGTTGTTCAACAAAGAAAGCTTTGATAACAATGTTATACTCTAAATCAAAGGAGAAATATCTTTGAAAATATTGTTGGGGCATACAGCTCAAGGAGAGGCCCAAGGTTTTATCCGTGATTGCACTGTTGTTTTGAAATTGTACAGGGACTTATACAAGTGACTGAGGCCCAAAAAGATTTTCTGTACAAAGGGATGGGTCTTACATTCCCTCAAGAGGCCCAAAGGGTTTAAGGAAAAGGAAATGGGCTTATAACACGAGGGTAGGCCCCAAGGGTTTTGTTTGAAAAATGATGATCGCGCCGAGATTTCTTTAACGTACTGGGTCTTATACAATACATTGAGACCCAAAAAGGTTTTATCTACAAGGGATGGGTCTTACACTCTATTATAGGCCCAAAGGTTTATTTTTGAACAAGTGGTGGGGCTTACAGCTCAAGGAGAGACCCAAAGGTTTTTGTTAAAAAGGCGACGATCGCGCCGAACTTTTTGATGGTGTCGGGACTTATACACTACACTGAGGCCCAAAAAGGTTTGTATTTACAAAGGATTGGGTCTAACACACTACCAAGAGGCCCAAAGGCTTTGAAACTGATTGATGAGGTTTCAAATCAAAGAAACCCTAATTTTCTTTCCCTTTAAAAGTAATTATTTAAAGAAAATCAATAAAAATGATAAAAATACCAAATGAGTTTGAAAAATGATGTTTTAATCACAAGATGAATTAAAACTCATTTGGTTTTGATTTTCAAGGTAAATATCAACTTTTAAAATGTTTTAAAATAATTAAAAAGGAATTTATTCACAAAAATACTAATTATATTAAATAGATAATATAAACTTTATTTTTTTGTGGAATAAAATATTTCAACATTTTTGTGATTTTTTGCAAAAAGAACCAATAAAAAATAATTAAAATTGAGAGATTTATTAATTTTCCAAACTATTAAAAATAATATGAAAAATAGTAGAAAAGTGGAAAAAATAGCAAAAAGAGGGTCTGGGGCGAGGGGGATTCGAACCCCAGACCTCTTGTGTATAGGGCGCGCGCCTTACCACTAGGGAGGTGATACATCCGTTGATTGAAACACAACCACAAATATACAAGGCTTGCCTTGTTTTTGGCATGGCTCCAGGCAAGGCAAGGCAAGATTTTGGTTAGAAATGTGAAGGCCATAATTTTCTAATTTCTCCATGGATTGGGACAAAATTTAGGTCTATCCTGCCTAGAATTTCACAAGGGATCCAATGGTGGTGGTGTTTTTTTCAGATCATGCTCCTATTGAAAAACCCGATAGTGGTTTTGAAATAGGCCATGATTTCATTTTATGTGCTATCTCTTGGTACAAACATGAATTACATGATGAACTGGTTCAAACACAACACATATAACATGTACAAGATGTGCATAATCAGTGGACCTCAAAGCAATGCATATTTCAAATAGTTCAAGTTGAGATGCTTACCTCTTTTTAGAGCTTTTGTGCAATCAGCCAAGTGCTTTGTTCCAGAAATGATTTGATGCTTTGGACACCCTCAAATGAACTCTTAGAAGCTTTTAGGATGGTTGGAATCAGCTGGAAACCTCGGGAACAAGTTTGAGCTCTTTCTTGCAAAAGGGGCAAAAGTGGCCAAAATAGCAAGTCTCTCAAATGGTGTTCCAGATGGGGGGAACCATTTTGGACAGTTCAAGGATGATATTTGGAGCGTGTTTGAGGTTTTATCTATTTTGGAAAGTGACTGAATCAAGACATGGCTTGAAAAATGCACAAAAGTCCAATTTTGAGGTTTTGAGAGGTGACTTGGTGATTTTGATGTTACAGGTCACTTGTGAGTGTTTGGATCACCTCTATATGATATTAATGAGGCGTGTGTGTGATTGGTTTGGTTGGAATTGCTCTCAAACTCAAAACTCGATGGTGACTTACTTTGAAAGGAAATTTTGGAAATGAGAAGGTGATTTTGAGGAAAGCATCTGTTTGATGGCTTTGGTGTACTCAAACTGACATAAATGAGCTCTATTTATAGTAGAGCAAGTTTGTTTTAGGAGCAATAGTGATTGGCAACTGCTGCAGAGGTTTGGCCAATGTTGATCAATGAGAATCCAAGTCTCCTCTAGCCATTGACTAGAGGTTAGGGCACAAACTGCTGGTTCCCTTGGTCTTGGATACGTCTTGACTGAATTCAGCTGGAAATGGGTCAGTCCATGCCACCTTGGTGCATCCATTGAATGCTCCAAAACAAAATTGGAGTCTTGTCCCCTCTTTAGGGATTTCTAGGTTTGGCATGCTACTTTTGGTTCCAAAGACTTAGGAGGCTTATGGATCAGTGTTTGTCCCTCCTTGGTCTCCCCCTGAGGTGTTCAGATAGATAAGTGTGTTTGTCATTTGCACAAATTTGGCAAATGGAGCAAAATGCACAAACCAGCCTTGCTTTGACAGTTTTCAGCAAGGCATATTGCCATTGTCATATCTCATGGCTCAAGTGGAATTTGATGGAGTTCTTGGCCATTTTGGAAAGCCCTTATATGATACAACAGCTGTTTGATCATAATTGGTTTTGATACTTTTTGGATCCAAGTGAAAAATGCCCCTACATTTGGAAAAAAGTGAAGGCAGATTCTGACTTGGTGAAAATTTAACTAAGTGTTGGAAAAAAGTGACATTTTCACTTTTTGTGATTTTGATCATTCCATAACTTAAAATTCATGAGGAATTGGAATGAGTTGTGTTTGAAGCTTTTGTAGAGGGTCATGCGAGCTACAAATCCAGCTTTGGACGGGGAAAAATGGCCTTGTGGTTTAGGAGATATGATCCTCCAAAGTTGGTATCCTAGCCACTTTGTTCCATAACTTAGAAAAATTTCTAAGTTTTTATGGTTACCCCCTTTTACAAGTTATCCCACTTTTCTTGAATTTTCTTGATGAATGATGATTCCAACCACACATTAACCTCATTTTAGGGTCAAAGAACCAAAATTGTGAAAAATCTCAAAAAGTCAAAGTTGACTTTTGTGCACAGTTGACTTTGTGTCAGATGAACCCAAAATTGTGTGGTCCTCTATGAAATCAAGTCCTTGACCTAAATCAAACTTGATGGATGGATTTCATAGGTGATATAGGGTGTATTTAATCATGTCCCAAGGTTTGGGAGCATGCCTGGGTCAAAAGTCAAAGGAAGAATTGACTTTTCCCGCGAAACCCTAATTGTGGTTTTGATGAAATTGAAACTTGTTGCTCAAGCTTCGTAGACCAATCCATTGTTCCAAATGGATCAATGTGGTGTATTAGAGACCCTCAAATCCTCCTTTGTGGTCTTGGATCATGTTTTGTCCCAAAAGTCAACTTAGGGGTGAATTAGGTCAAGAAACCCTAATTCCTAATTTCTTTATGAATGCATCCCTTGAGGCAAAATTGACTTGATGATTGGGTTCATGATGTCCCTTGGAGTATCATAGGTTATGCTTTGAAGCATTGGCTCATGGCCAGAGGAAAATTTCCATCTAGAGGCCCTGGTCGACCAAAACCCTAATTTGGTGACACTGTTGATTTTAAGGCTTGATCCACTCAGAATGCTGCAACCTTGTGCTTGATTCTTGATGTGGGAGTCCTCTTGATCCATTAGGGATGTTTGAGAGGCTAGACAAGTTGAAGATCATTTCATTCCATGAATGATCTTTTGTCAAAGTGCTCTGGGAGGGCTCAAAACCCTAATTCTTGATTATAGTGAAGGCTCACCCATCTTTGGGGAGACTAATGAGGCATGATGGTTCATCCATATTGTGATGATGGTTTGCATAATGATGGCGAATCTTAGTGGTCAAAATTTGGGGTATGACATCTAGCAATTGGAATTTCAACCCTTTTTGGAGGCACTGTTGCAAACACGCGTCCTCTCCCCATAACTCCGCTCACATCGGTAATATTAACAACAAAAGGCATAGTAGGCAAAGGAACCTCCTTTCCGTTTTCAAGCATACCGGCATTGTACTTGTAAGGCACAACCTTGTTGGAACTATAAGGGACTAGACCTGGTACATGGATGACCAAAGGGGTAACAAAAAAGTTTCGACTGTCATAAGTAATCTCGACAGGCTCAAGTGTATTAAACTGAGGAACCACAACATTAACTTCATCATCTGGATCCCTATCATAAGTGATTGTGATCTCTCCTTGATCCAACAATCTTTGATGATCCTGGCGTACAGTAAGACATGGGCTTGGACTTCCAAATTAAATTTTACAGGCAGCGTAATCATGTTCATGTTCAAAATAAGCAAGTCTGCTAAAACTTGTATGCATTCTAACCAAAGTTTCCCTGATTAATTTAACATGGAAGACCCGAAATTTCCCAAGGAAATCTTTCACCATGTTCACTTGATTAGGATCCATATTCCTGAAAGCTCTGTTAAGACCCCTATCCATCTTGTCTTGAAGATCTTCTACCACAACACTGCATCCACGAGGATTTCTAAAACAGACCCTACAAGAAGCATAGTCATGTGGTGATAAATAACCATGTCTGCTCAAGTTGGCATGCATCTTTACCAAATCCCCCTCCATCAAACATATATCAAAGATCCAAAAGTCACCAGGGCAACCACATACCATATTCACAGAAGCTGCCCCATGCTGGGGCAAAGGATTGGCTTGAACATCTGGGTTTATATCCTTAAAGGATAAAATGCCGCACTTAATCAATCTCTGGACATCATACTTCAAACCGTAGCAATTCTCAATGCTATGACTAATTACTCCCTGGTGGTATGCACAGAACTAATCAGCCTTATAACAATAAGGGATATCCTTTGGGATAGCAGAAGGAGACTTAGTCTGTATGTGATTCTTATTTAACAAAGCTGGAAACAAGTCTGCATAAGACATGGGAATTGGGTCAAACTATGGTTTTCTCTGGACGCGGTTCTGATTGTTGTATTGTGGACGAGTTTGCTGCTGAGGTTGTTATTATTGTTGTTGAACAGGTTATTGAATATTCTACTGAGTATGTTGTTGAGAGAAATGAGGTTGGTAGGATGGAGCTACCATTGATGAGTTGATAACGAGGGAGACAGCTGCAACATGTTACTGCTGATATCTTCTTCTTCATCTTCCATGTAGAACGGAACTGACATCTTGCTTTTTCTTCTTGGAAAAACTACTTCCAAACTTCTTGACACCACTAGAGGAACCTCCTTCTCTAGCCAAACGTCCCTCGCGGACACCTTCTTCAAGTCGCATACCCATATTCACCATCTCAGTGAAATCATTTGGTGTGCTTGCAATCATTCTTTCATAGTAAAAGAAGCTCAGGGTTTTTATAAAGATCTTCACCATCTCCATCTCTACTAGACGAGGACAAATATGGGCGACAACCTCATGCCATCTTTGTGCGTATTCCTTGAAGGACTCTTTGTCTCTTTAGGACATAACTCAGAGTTGATCTCTGTCTGGAGCCATGCCAACATTATATTTGTACTGTCTGATGAAAGCTTCTCCCTAGTCATTGAAAGTGTGAATCTGCGTGCTATCCAGACTCATATACCATTTTAGGGCAGCACCGATCAAACTGTCTTGGAAGTAATAAATCAATAGTTGATGGTTACCAGTCTGGGTTGACATCTTCCTTGCATACATAGTCAGATGGCTTCTTGGACAGGAATCCCCTCTATATTTTTCAAAATCAGGCACCTTAAACTTGTGCGGGATCTTCACATTTGGCACGAGGCACAGATCATGAGCATTCTTCCAAAACAAATCCTTCCCCCTAAGGGCCTTGATTTTCATATGCATCTCTAGGAACCGGTCTTGAAACTTATCCATCCTTTCGTAGACACCAATACTCTCGTTCGAAGCTGTGTGGAAAATAGGTTCTTCAACATGAGGAACGGTGTGAACCACGGGAGGTGGCACAAACACAACAACAGGAATAACAGGAACTTCAGTAGTTTGTGGTTGATACCCTTCTGGAAAAAAAATTTGAGGCATCCCCCAAGGAAAACCGAGAGGCATTTGGTGTTGAGGAGAACTGACAGGTGCCACAGAAACGGGCGCAGAAATAATCTTGGAGATCACTGTCATTTGAGGAGGAGGAGGTGGATGATTCTGAGCAGCGACCAAAAATTCCATCGTGGTAGAGAGTGTTTCCAAACTATCTTTCAAGGTAGCCACTTCCTCTCGGAGTTCGTGATTCTCTTGTTCTAGTTGATCCATCTTTCTTCGACGACTAGTGCGAGTGTTGTACTGGTGAAACAACTTTACTAATGGAGACAGAGACATGGGTAAGTGGAATGCAAAAAATCAATGTTGAATGATGCATAATATGCAATGCAAATGAGTTAATTGTTAGTTTTCAAGGAACTCAATAATCATAAAAATTGCAAACATCATAAAGGGATGATACTTTTTTTTAAATAGCTGAAAGAACCCCATTTCATCAATAATGGAAGTATTACAATTTGAAGTACAATTTCAAAAGATCCTAAAGAAACAAGAGGAAAACAGCTAAATCCTATGGGTCCTATGGAATACCTTCTGAATAAGGTTCAATTCCTTGTTGATGCTTCCTCTTCTGCCTCTTTAACTGAGCATTTTCAACCACAAGCTTGTTGACAATCTCATTACAAGCACCTGAGGTAGGAAGAATATCAGAATACTCATGAACACCAGGAACTGGTTGGACGCTAGAGAAAAATAAATTCTCTTGCTCCTCTTGTCTCCCTACAGCATGTCTCTCAAGTATCTCGATTAAATTATCCTTTTCCTTCAACTGTTTCTCCAATTCCATCTTCTCAGCATTTGAAGCATGGTACTTGCTTTCCCAAGTGTCTCTTTCTAGCTTCAACCTTGTCAAAACTTCTTGAAACTCTTCCCTATTCTCAATGGGAATGGTGGATGATGATGATATGACAAATGGTAGTGAAGGCCTCTCAAGGGGATATGGAATTTTAAGTTCATAAGCTCTAGCACGCACCCACTGAGTATAGGGCTCAAAGGTAATGCAATTTTTCCTCTCCAAATGATCTTTACCCTTCTTGTGAATATTACGCCAAGCACGCAAAACCTTATCCTTCAAATCTAAATTCCCTTCTTCATTAAGGTTAAATAAACCTGCTACCAGAATGTTGCGAGGCTTGTCCTTCATAGGATATCCAAACTAACGCCTTGCAAGAATAAGATTGTAATGAATTCCCCCTTGTATACCAAGAAGAGGTGCATTAGGGAATTCCCCACAACTGCCAATGATCACTCAAATATCATAAGTTGGTTCATACCAAGTCAAATTTTCTTGAGTAAGAGACAGAAGCCTTTGAGACCACCTGAGCTTATCTGGATTCTCCATGAAGAGTCTGGATCGAGGCAAGTGCGACTTAAACCACTTGTATAACAAAGGTGCACAACATGTGATGGCTCCACCACCTTTAGAAGTCCTAAGGTGAATATAATGGTAGGTGTAACACCCCAAATTTGTAAGAATATTTATTTAAATATAATATTCGTGAATTTTGGTAAATTTTGGTGGTTTGTATTGATGTTGGTATTTTGTTGAGTTTTGGTTATTTATTTAAATAATAGTATATAATATGGAATATATTTTATTATTATTTATTTAAATAATATTAGATGAATTAAGGGTAAGATGGACTTTTTAGGAGGATTAGTGACGGTAAATTGGGGAAAGCCCAATTTAGAGGCCCAAGGGTTAGGATTAACAAAAAGGAGAATTTGAGAGGAATATGATTCATTTTGTTAGATCGTGAAAAGAAGGGAAAAGGTCAGAGCTCTGAGGAAAGAGGGAAAAGCTTAGGATTCGAGAAAGTCTCCAAGAACTCAAGCGAGAAAGGCTTGGAATCGACAATCTAAGGTACGGGGAGTATTACCTTTCATTGTTTTCAATATAGGGATTCGATGTATTTAAAGCGGATTTTGAGGTTTATTTGATTTTGTGGGTTTATGAGTAAACTAAGGAAATTATGATGTATTAATGAGGTTTATGTGAATTTGTGGGTTGATGAGTAAACTGAGGAAATTATGATGTATTAGTGAGGTTTATGTGATTTTGTGGGTTTATGAGTAAACTGAGGTAGTTATGATGTATTAGTGAGGTTTATGTGATTTTGTGGGTTTATGAGTAAACTGAGGAAGTTATGATGTATTAGTGAGGTTTATGTGATTCTTGTGGGTTTATGAGTAAACTGAGGAAATTATGATGTATTCGTGGGTTGATGATGAAGGTGAAGGTGTTGTGAGGACTTTGGGGGTATTGGGGTATTTTGAGGGTTTATGTGATTTTGAGGCTTAGGATAGTGTAATGAATTGGCCCAATAGTCGTAGGCTTTTGTGCCCTTGATGCTATGATAGTGTATTATGGGTAATAGCTTATTTAGGATAAAAATCTCTAATTTCTATGGTGGTTGTTATATAATGATTATATGATGAATTTGTGTGCCTTATATGCGTATTCTTTTTCTTTTGAGGATTGAATTTATATCCATCAATTTCAAAGGTTTTAGGCATAATCTTAAAATAATGATTAGATGGTTTAATTGTGTTAAAATTGTAAATTTACTTAAGATAATTACAGTATTGGATGGGTTGTAATTTTCTGAGAGTTTGGGTTTTGACGGAATTGAAATCGGAGGTCCGGAAGGCCTCTAACGGTGCAAAACGCAGAAAATTCTGCAAGCTGTCCGTCACGATTGTTCATGTTTTCGGTCGAAATCGTTTTGGTCATAACTTTTGATCCGTAAGTCTGTTTTGATCCCCGTTCGAAGCGTCGGAAAGCTAATGAATAGATCTATAACATAGTATAGATAAGAGAACTGGTTGTCCAATATTCTAATATCGAATATGTTTGGGAAGTCAATTGTGTATATGTTCTATTATTGAATTGTTGTGTTGTTTGCTGCCGGTTGTGAAATTATTTGTGGATAATTTATCGAATACTTGTGTATGTTTTGATGTATGAATTACCTCAAGTATATTGATGATTATGAGATGTTTATACATGATGTTTGTTGATTAGATGATGATATGAATTACCACGAGTATGTTGATGATTATGAGATATTTATACAGGATGTTTGATGATTAAATGGAGATGTGAATGACCATTAGTTATATTGATGATTATGAGATGATTATACATGACTATTTTGATGTAAATTACCATGAGCTATATTGATGATTATGAGATGACGATTCATGATGTTTTGATGATTAAATGATGATATGGATTAACATGAGATTATGATGAATGATGTTGCACGTAATGACTTTTTGTTGATGATGATATTGACGTTGTGCATCATGCATTTATAGCATTATAGGACTTCGGTCCAGTGAGTTAGACTTCGTTTATTGACGATTATAGGACTTTGGTCCAGCGGGTTAGACTTCGGTCTACTGTGGCTTCAATCCCATTCTGTGGATGTGAGGTATTTTAACGTGCTCTGGTTCTTGTGTGGAATCGATCCTATTGACGGGGATCTTTGGAGGGTGATGGCCTAGTGTCCATCGACTTTGATGAATTGGTACCACATGCATGAGTCTTGTTGTGCATTGCATTTATGTGGCATCTTGATGTGATTTATGATGTTGTGACTTTTGATACTTTTTGATGACCCTGATGATGTTGTATATGATAATGACGCCATTTTATGCATATCCTGTTTTTATATTGATTATAATGAATTGTGATTACTCACCCTGCCTGTTTGAATGTTGCCTCCACGTGGGTAACGTGCAGATGATCAGGCTTAGCAGTAGATGTCTTCGAGAACCTTTTGGAGTTTTTTGTGCTTTTGGTCGACGTATAGGGTCTTGCTCTGATAGTGTAACATCGGGTTGGGTCATTGAGTCGAAACATGTTATGTTGACATTAGTGGTATCAGAGCAGGTTGGTCCGTCCGGCCAGGTTGTCTAATGTTGTTTATTCCCTAGTGTGCGATATGTGTGTGAAAACACTGTCGATGCTTGTTTTGTTTTCCATTTGCAGGTAGGGAATGAAACAAGTGGGGGAGAAGATGGTGCTTCTCCAAGATGATTCAAGTGTGAAGCGATGACTGAGTGTGGTGTTGGACGCTATGATAGTTTGGTAAAGATAGTTTGTACTGCCTCATGATAGTCGGCTGTTATTAACAAATTGAGGAACTGATCACCCTTAATCTCTTGTTGATAATAGACGGGATCATGTTGGATGGGATAATCGTGTCTTGCGAGCTTAAGTGGTGTGCGCAGTGAATTGTTTGGAGTTAAGCCAAGTGCTTACAGATTGATTTGATGAGTCGATGTAGGATGGTGCTAAGATGTTTATGTTGAGGGCAACTTTGAGTATTAGTGAAGGTGGAGAAGCTGGTGTTTTGCCTTTTGTTTGTGAAATTTCGGAAGCATTTCCTGATGACGTAAGTGATTTTCCTCCAGAGTGTGAGGTAGAGGTTGCGGCGGATTTGATACCAGGTATGAGTCCGGTGTCAATGGCTCCTTACCAGATGTCTGCATTTGAGTTAGGAGAGTTGAAGAAACAATTGGAAGAGTTGCTTGGGATGAAGTTTGTTCAACCGAGTGTTTCTCTGTGGGGTGCTCCTGTGTTTTCGGTGAAGAAGAAAGATGGTACTATAAGATTGTGTGTGGATTATAGACAGTTGAATAAAGTGACGATCAAGAATAAGTATCTGCTCCCGAGAATTGACGATTTGATGGATCAGCTGGTAGGCGCTTGTGTGTTCAGTAAGATTGATTTGAGGTTTGGTTATCATCAGATTCATGTTAAGCCTAATGATATTCCGAAGACGGCTTTTAGGACGTGGTATGGTCACTATGAATACATTGTGATGTCGTTTGGTGTATCTAATGCATCTGGTGTTCATGGAATATATGAATCGGATTTTTCATGAGTATTTGGATAAGTTTGTGGTGGTGTTTATCGATGATATCTTGATATATTCTAGACCTGGAGAAGAACATGCTGAGCATTTGAGAACTGTGTTGCAAGTATTGAAGGAGAAGAAGTTGTATGCAAAGCTGTCCAAGTGTGAGTTTTGGTTGAAGGAAGTGAGTTTTCTTGGCCATGTGATTTCAAGTGGCGGGATTGCTGTTGATCCTTCTAAAATTGATGTTGTGTTACAGTGGGAGACTCTGAAGTCTGCTACCGAAATATGAAGTTTTCTGGGATTGGCGGGCTATTACCATAATTTTATCGAAGGCTTTTCTAAGTTGGAATTACCTTTGACTCAATTGACTCGAAATGGTCAAGCTTTTGTGTGGGATGTAGCTTGCAAAGAGAGTTTTGTGGATTTGAAGAAGAGGTTGACGACCGCTCCAGTGTTGATTTTGCCTAATCCGAGCGAATCTTTTGTGGTGTATTGTGATGCGTCGAAGATGGGTCTTGGTGGAGTATTGATGCAGAATAGACAAATTGTTGCCTATACTTCGAGACATTTGAGAGTTCATGAAAGGAATTATCCTACGCATTACTTAGAGTTGGCCGCTGTGGTGTTTGTGTTGAAGATTTAGAGACTTCTCTTTTTGGCTCTAAAGTTGAAGTGTTCAGTGATCATAAGAATCTGAAGTACTTGTTCGATCAGAAAGAATTAAATATGAGGCAGAGAAGGTGGTGGGAATTACTGAAGGATTATGACTTTGATTTGAGTTACCATCCGGGCAAAGCAAATGTAGTGGCCGATGCGTTGGGCAAAAAGTCATTGCATACGTTGATGCTTATAATGAGAGATTTGGAATTAATCAAACAGATTCAGGATTTGAGTTTGGTGTGTGAAGAGACTCCTGACAGTGTGAAGTTAGGAATGTTGAAGCTGACATGTGGTATTTTGGAGGAAATCAGAGTGGGTCAGCAAGTGGATTTGAAGTGGTGGACCATTTGACGTTAATTAACCAAGGTAACAGAGGTGAATTCTTGATTGATGAGAATGGTGTGATGAGGTTTCGAGATAGAGAGTGTGTTCCAGATGTTCCAAAAATCAAGAAAAGTATTCTATGAAGAAGGATATTGCTGAGTTCGTTTATGCTTGTTTGACTTGTCTGAAGTCGAAGATCGAACATCAAAAGCCGTTGGGTATGATGCAACCGTTGAATATTCTAGAATGGAAATGGGATAGTATTTCCATGGATTTTGTGTCGGGATTGCCGAAGACTGAGAAAAGGAATGATTCTATTTGGGTGATTGTGGATAGATTAACTAAATCAGCTCATTTCTTATCGGTGAAGATTAATCATTCTATGCAGAAGCTAGCTGAGATGTATATTGAGGAAATTATGAAGTTGCATGGGATACCATCGAGTATTGTGTCGGATAGAGACCCGAGATTTACGTCGGGGTTTTGGAAGAGTTTGCAAGATGCTTTGGGTATTAAGTTGAGGTTGAGTTCTGCCTATCATCCACAGACGAATGGACAGACATAATGGACTATCCAGTCTTTAGAGGATTTGCTGAGAGCTTGTGTGTTGGATCAAGGTGGATCGTGGGATAGTTATTTGCCGTTGATCGAGTTTACCTACGACAACAGTTTTCATGCTAGTATTGGGATGGCGTTTTATGAAGCTTTGTGTGGAAGGAGGTGTAGGACTCCATTGTGTTGGTATGAATCGGGCGAGAGTGTTGTACTCGGACCTGAAATTGTGTAAGAGACAACTGAAAAGATTAAGATGATCCAAGAAGGAGGAAAGTTGGACTTGAGATGTGAAGATCAGATGAGGGAGTCGTATCCGACTATATTTCCTTGAGGTAATTTTTGAGGGCGAAAATTCTTTAAGTGGGGGAGAGTTGTAACACCCCAAATTTGTAAGAATATTTATTTAATTTTTTTAAATATAATATTCGTGAATTTTGGAAAATTTTGGTGGATTGTATTGATGTTGGTATTTTGTTGAGTTTTGGTTATTTATTTAATTAATAGTATATAATATGGAATATATTTTATTATTATTTATTTAAATAATATTAGATGAATTAAGGGTAAGATGGACTTTTGAGGAGGATTAGTGAGGGTATATTGGAGAAATCCCAATTTAGAGGCCCAAGGGTTAGGTTTAACAAAAAGGAGAATTTGAGAGGAATATGATTTATTTTGTTAGATCTTGAAAAGAAAGGAAAATGCCAGAGCTCTTAGGAATCTGGGAAAAGCTTAGGATTCGAGAAAGTTTCCAAGAACTCAAGAGAGAAAGGCTTGGAATCGACAATCTAAGGTATAAGGAGTATTGCCTTTCATTGTTTTCAATATAGGGATTCGATGTATTTAAAGTGGATTTTGAAGTTTATGTGAATTTGTGGGTTTATGAGTAAACTAAGGAAATTATGATGTATTAGTGAGGTTTATGTGATTTTGTGGGTTTATGAGTAAACTGGGGAAATTATGATGTATTAGTGAGGTTTATGTGATTTTGTGGGTTTATGAGTAAACGGAGGAAATTATGATGTATTAGTGAGGTTTATGTGATTTTGTGGGTTTATGAGTAAACTGAAGAAGTTATGATGTATTAGTGAGGTTTATGTGATTTTGTGGGTTTATGAACAAACTGAGGAAGTTATGATGTATTAGTGAGGTTTATGTGATTCTTGTGGGTTTATGAGTAAACTGAGGAAATTATGATGTATTTGTGGGTTGATGACGAAGGTGAAGGGGTTGTGAGGACTTTGGGGGTATTGGGGTATTTTGAGGGTTTATGTGATTCTTGTGGGTTTATGAGTAAACTGAGGAAATTATGATGTATTCGTGGGTTGATGACGAAGGTGAAGGGGTTGTGAGGACTTTGAGGGTATTGGGGTATTTTGAGGGTTTATGTGATTTTGAAGCTTAGGATAGTGTAATGAATTGGCCCAATAGTCGTAGGCTTTTGTGCCCTTGATGCTATAATAGTGTATTATGGGTAATAGCATATTTAGGATAAAAATCCCTAATTTCCATGGTGGTTGTTATATAATGATTATATGATGAATTTGTGTGCCTTATATGCGTATTCTTTTTCTTTTGAGGATTGAACTTATATCCATCAATTTCAAAGGTTTTAGGCATAATCTTAAAATAATGATTAGATGGTGTAATTCTGTTAAAATTGTAAATTGACTTGAGATAATTACAGTATTGGATGGGTAATAATTTTCTGAGAGTTTGGGTTTTTACGGAATTGAAATCGGAGGTCCGGAAGGCCTCCAACGGTGAAAAACGCAGAAAATTCTGCATGCTGTCCGCCACGACTGTTCATGTTTTCAGTCGAAATAGTTTTGGTCACAACTTTTGATCCGTAAGTCCGTTTTGATCCCCGTTCGAAGCGTCGGAAAGCTAATGAATAGATCTATAACATAGTATAGATAAGAGAACTGGTTGCCCAATATTTTAATATCTAATATGTTTGGGAAGTCAATTGTGTATATGTTCTACTAATAAAATGTTGCGTTGTTTGCTGCCGGTTGTGAAATTATTTGTGGATAATTTATCGAATACTTGTGTATGTTTTGATGTATGAATTACCTCGAGTATATTGATGATTATGAGATGTTTATACATGATGTTTGTTAATTAGATGATGATATGAATTACCACGAGTATGCTGATGATTATGAGATGTTTATATAGGATGTTTGATGATTAAATGGTGATGTGAATGACCATTAGTTATATTGATGATTATGAGATGATTATACATGACAATTTTGATGTAAATTACCATGAGCTATATTGATGATTATGAGATGACGATTTATGATGTTTTGATGATTAAATGATGATATGGATTAACATGAGATTTTGATGAATGATGTTGCACGTAATGACTTTTTGTTGATGATGATCTTGACGTTGTGCATCATGCATTCATAGCATTATAGGACTTCGGTCTATTGACGATTATAGGACTTTGGTCCAGCGGGTTAGACTTCGGTCTATTGTGGCTTCAATCCCATTGTGTGGATGTGAGGTATTTTGACGTGCTCCGGTTCTTGTGTGGAATCGATCTTATTAAAAGGGATCTTGGGAGGGTGATGGCCTAGTGTCCATCGACTTTGATTAATTGGTACCACATGCACGAGTCTTGTTGTGCATTGTATTTATGTGGCATCTTGATGGGATTTATGATGTTGTGACTTTTGATGCTTTTTGATGACCCTGATGATGTTGTATATGATAATGACACCATTTTATGCATATCCTGTTTTTATATTGATTATAATAAATTGTGATTACTCACCCTGCCTGTTTGAATGTTGCCTCCACATGGGTAACGTGCAGATGATCAGGCTTAGCAGTGGATGCCTTCGAGGACCTTTTGCAGTTTTTAGTGCTTTTGGTCGACGTATAGGGTCTTGCTCTAAGAGTGTAACATCAGGTTAGGTCGTTGAGTCGAAACATGTTATGTTGACATTTTTTTGTTAGTTGATTATTATGGTTTCTATTTTAAAACCTTTTGATTTTGGATTATTGTGGTTATGCTGGTTCCGCTGCTAATATTGATGGATTTTGAATATTTTGAGGAAAACCCTTGTTTACGGAGCAAATGTTTTATTTTGAGTTTATTGTGAAAATGTGAACCCTTCTGAGGTGATTTTTACTCTGATAATTTGTGTATTTTTCCGTGTATATTTGTGGGGTAGAAAAGGGTGTTATAGTAGGTTTCTCCAAGTAAAGTAGGTGTTGGGTTACTGTTTATCGTGAATTTTGGTAAACAACCTCTGGTCTATCAATCTAAACGCAAATTGATTTAACTTGCAGGATCGACCACACAAATCCTAGGACATGTGCTAAGTTTGAGAGACAAGCGTAAATTAAAGAAAATGTAAACTAAACTCCACGTTCGACAATGCTGAAAATAAAGTCTAACTGAACTCCACGTTCGACTACGGGCAATAAAGTAAAGTGAAGACTCGAAATTTAAAGTGATGCAAATAAAGGGTGCAGAATGTCATACCCCAAATTTTGACCACTAAGATTTCCCATCATTGTGCAAATCATCATCACAATATGGGTGAACCATCATGCCTCACCAAATGCCTCAAGGGTTGGTGAGCATTCACTACAATCAAAATTAGGGTTTCAAGCCCTCTCAAAGCCTTAGACAAAGGATCAATCAAGGAATGACATGATCTTCAACTTGTCTAACCTCTCAAACATCCACAATGGATCAAAAAGGACTCCCACTTCAAGGATTAAGCACAAGGTTGCTCCCTTCTAGGTGGATCAAGTCTCGAGATCGCCAGTATCACCAAATTAGGGTTTTGGTCGACCAGGGCCTCTAGATGGAAAGTTTCATCTGGGCATAAGCCAAAGATCCAAAACACAACCTAATGTACTCCATGGAACATCATGGACCCAAGCATCAAGTCAATTTGACCTCAGGGGATGCATACATCAAAAATCAGGAATTAGGGTTTCTTGACCTAATTCACCCCTAAGTTGACTTTTGGGACAAATCAAGAGCCAAGACCTCAAGACATGATTTTAGGGTCTCTAATGAACTATATTGATCCATATGGAACAATGGATTAATCCAAGAAGCTTGAGCAACAAGTCTCATTTTCATCTGCACCACAATTAGGGTTTCGCGAGGAAAGTCAACTGTAACTTTGACTTTTGACCAGGACATGCTCCCAAACCCTAGGACATGCCCCAATATACCCTATGACACCCATGGAACATGTCCATCAACTTTGATTTAGGTCAAGGACATGATTTCCTGAAGAATTGCACAATTTGGAATTCATCTGATAAAAAGTCAATTGTGCACAAAAGTCAAATTTGACTTTTTGAGATTTTTCATCAAAATGGATTTTTAACCCTAAAATGATGTTAATGTATGATTTGAATCATCATTCATCAAGAAAAATCAAGAAAATTGGGATAACTTGTAAAAGGGGTAACCATAAAACTTAGAAATTTTTCTAAGTTATGGAAAAAGTACCACTAATACACCAACTTTGAAGGATCATAACTCCTAAACCACATGGCCATTTTTTCTCATCCAAAGATGGATTTGTAGCCCTCTTTACCCTCTACAAAAACTTCAACTAGACCTAAGTCCAATTCATTAAGGATTTTGAGTTATGGAGTGATCAAAATCAAGAAATCACACTTTGTTCCAACACTTAGTGAAAATTTCACTAAGTCAGATTTTGCTTCACTTTTTGCCAAATGTAGAGGGATTTTTCACTTGGAATCAGAAGAGATCAAAACCAAACTTGTTCAAACAGTTGTTGTATCATGTAAGGGCTTGCCAAAATGGCCAAGAACATTTCCAAATTCAACTTACACCATGAGATATGACATTGTCAAGTTGCTTTGCTGAAATCTGTCAAAGGCAAGGCAGATTTTGCATTTTGGCTCGATTTGCCAAAATCAGCCAAATTCAAATGCTTCTATCCACTTGGACACCTCAGAGGATTGAATCTAAAGGGGACAATCACTGAGCCAAGCCTCCAAAGTCCATGGAACAAGAAATAGCATGTTGAACCTAGAATGGCCAAAATAGGGACAAGACTCCAAATTTGGATTGAAGCATTCAATGGAAGCATCAAGGTGGCATGGACTGAGCCATTCTCCTCTGAAATCAGTCAAGACTTATCCAAGACCAAGGGAACCAAATCTCTGTGCCCTAACCTCTAGTCAATGGCTAGAGGAGACTTGGATTTTCATTTGCCAACATTGGCCAAACCTACTTACCAGCTGCCATTCACTATTCCTTGCAAAACAAACTTGCTCTACTATAAATAGAGCTCAATTGTGATCAGTTTGAGTACATCAAAGCCATCAAACAGATGCTTTCCTCAAAATCTCTTCTTTCACTCCAATTTTGCCTTCTAAGGCAAGTCACTATCGGGTTTTGAGTTTGAGAGCAATTACAATCAAACCAATCACTCACACACCTCATGTACATCACATATGAGTTGATCAAACACTTAGATCACTTCTGAAACACCAATTTCACAAAAGCACCAGCTGGTTGCTCAAATTTTCAATCAAGTTGCAGCTGAGGTACCACAAAGTGATCCAGCCAATTTCAATCATGTCCAACTATTCAAACACACTCCATAGGGTGTAGGGAAGCTGTTCAGATCATCACCACTCATCTGTAACACCTCCAAATCAAAAATCACATTGCACTTGCTGTCAAGGCTTAGAGGTAAGAATATACTTGGTCATCTCTCAATCTATGCATATTTCCTCGCACAATAATTTGGCCATATGTTCATAATCATGCATGGAATGTTTTCCCTCAATTAATTGCATTGTTTGAATCGTGTATCAAAAATCCTAGCCTTCATGCAGAAATTAGGGTTCTTGAGGATTTTTCATGATTTCTTGTTGTATGTTTAATTTAAATGAAATTAATGGACATAGACATGATCGTGAGGTTGAGACGAGCATAATGATATGTGGATTGCATGTTATAATCAAGTATTCAGTGAGATTGGAGAGAAAATGAAAATCTGGCCAAGCCCAGAACACGCGCGTGTTCTTGGTGTGTTCTTGGCGCCATTTTTAGAAATTTGAATATTTTAATTTTGTGATTTTATTTAATTGATTCAAAAATTAATTTCTCTCTGAGTTTTAATGATTTTGAGTTGATTCTTTTTTTAATAATTCACAAAAATGTTAAAATATTTTATTTTATCAAAAAATCCCAAAAATATTATTTATTTCATATAATTGATATTTTTGCGAAGAATTAATATTTTAATTGTTTTTTACATTTTAAATATTTTTTCCACATTGATTTTGCAACTTTTAATGCTTTCTAATTATTTTGTAGGTCAATACTTAATTTTTGAAGCATTAATCCAAAATCACAATTTGTTTTTCACATGTTAAACAATTTTGATCATTTTAATTGAATTTTTATTCAATTAAATACATTTTTGAAAACAAATTAGGGTTTTTGGATTAATTCAACCTTCATAAATTATTTTCAAAATACTTTGGGCCTCTAATAGAGTGTAAGACCCAATCCTTTCTTAACCAAAACATTTTGGGCCTCAGTGTATTGTATAAGTCCCGATACCGTCAAAAAAACAAACGGCGCGATCGTCACCTTTCAAAATAACCTCTGGGCCTACCCTCGAGTAGTAAGACCCATTTCTTTTCTTAAAACTCATTTGGGCCTCTAATAGAGTGTAAGACCCAACCCCCTTTTAACCGAAATCATTTGGACCTCACTTATTGTATAAGTCCCTCTACGTTAAGAGAAAACCTCGACGCGATCTCCATTTCAAACGAAAAATCATCTGGGCCTACCCTCGTGTTATAAGCCCCATTCTCTGTCTTTAAAACTTTTTGGGCCTCTATTAGAGTGTAAGACCCATCCCTTTGTACAGAAAACATTTTGGGCCTCAGTCACTTGTATAAGTCCCTCTGTACAAATTTAAACAGTGCGCTCACAGATAAAACCCTGGGCCTCTCCTTGAGCTGTAAACCCCAAAACTTTCTTTTTCAAAGCACTTTCTCCTTTAATTTTGAATATACTGTTGTTTTCAATCTTTCTTTGTTGAACAACTAACCAAACAGCATGGAAGCTCTACAACCGAGAAAGTGGTTATTGCTTTCATTTACCGTTTTCATATACATATTACTGTATTGTGGGGCTGTTTCACTGTAAGTCTTCTTTCATAAACTCATATCGACTGTGTAATAATAGTATAGATATTTCGAGTTTCCCCGGCAACTACGTCTAGAACTAGGTGACGCCGTTTCGTTTATTCATAAAAATAGACAACTAGATCCCCTAATAGGATCACCAGACACAGTCTTCTCTTCGGCTGTCCTCATTAGGAATTGTCAAGAAACTCTACTCCCAGAGATGAATGTATTCTCCGTGAATGGCATCTTTGAGTTTCTTCCAAATTCTCGAATTTTCCTGACTTTGATCTATTCTCGGTGAATAGCATTGCCTTGAATTTCTCGGGGTTTGGGGACCCACGGGCTTCTTAAAAGCATCGGCCTCCTCTTGGGCATCGTACAAGGACCCACAGGCTTCGTAAAAGCAACCCCGCCTCCTCTTGGGCTTAGTACAAGGACCCTATGGCTTCTTAGAAGTATTCACAGCCTCCTCTTAGGCTTCGTATAATGATCTCTTCCTCCGGGAATGATAGCCTCCTCTTGGGCTTAGTACAAGGACCCGTCGGCTTCTTAAAAGATTCCAGCCTCCTCTTGGGCTTCGTACAAATTGTCCCGACGACCTCCTAGAGGTATAGGAACAGAATTTGTCATCTTCATAGAACAGTCCTTTCGTAGAGTCTACTACTGTTTCTCAAAACACAGTATAAAAGATGAAACTCTAGACACGGACAGTCTAACTTCCTTGAGTCTCAAAGACATTCTCAAGTGACCCCTTCGTTAAATAGGAAGGAAACCCGCAGACTCGGACAGTCTCAATACCCTTCGGATTTCCCGCTTCCTTAAAGAACATGAATAACCCGGATCCTTGAATCAAATCCAGGAGTACAGTGTTGCTCATATAAGAACTGATTTTCTCTTTCAAAATCAGTATACCGGACCTGTCACTTAACTGAACAGTCACCATAGCCTCCTTTTGGGCTTTGTACAACAATTCTCCCCAGCGGAGTCAAACAACGTTCGGCCTCTCTCTCGGGCTTTGTACGAGACACATAAGAGACTCCCTCGTTGAGTCAATCACCCCTTTTGCCTCCATCTCGGGCTTTATACGAGATACAAAAAGGTTCTTATTGAGCCAAATAAACGATAGCCTCCATCTCGGGCTTTATACGAGATACCAAAAGACTCCGTCATCGAGTCAAAACCTTTTAGCCTCTCTCACGGGCTTTATACGAGACACATATCAGCCTCCTCTTAGGCTTTATATAAGAAAACCACTGGTTGATCCAATTAACCTTTTAGCATCAAAGTTGTGCCTCGTTCACAGTATACAAACTTCAACAACTTTTTCCCCTTCATCTAATCGCTGTAAGCGGCAAGCCTCTGGATCATCTACATCCATGCCACTGTCCCTCTTTTAGCATGAGAAATTCCTAAGGAAAGATAGCATTGCTCTACACTGAGTTAAAGTCTTCCCCTTCAAGTTAAAACCCCCTATAAAGGAAATTATGGCATTGCTAGGATCCGCGTATCCCGGTTAAAGTAATTCTCCTTTATAAACAGTTGTGACATACAACTCCCCCTTCAGAGATGATAAATTCTCTCTAAAGTCGAGGTCCTGCAGCTTCACGTCTTGGGCTTTGAACAAGACACAAATAGACTTTTCAGCTTCATATCTTGGGCTTTGAACAAGATACAAACTACCTTTCGTTTCACGTCTTGGGCTTTGAACAAGACACCAAAAACAATCATTTCCTCCCATAGAATAGGAGGAACTACGAACGCTCTGATTTCCCTGTTTTGGATAAACGGGAATACGTAGGCATAAGATTGAAAGAAAAATCTTAGCGAGCACACTAAACAAAATCCCATATCTCCATCAATCAAAAGCAGTAATTCAAAAGTACCAGTCCTAACATCCTAATCCTTGTTCCCCGCCAGAAACCTTCTGTCTAGATAAAAACCAGTATTGGCGAAAATACAAATAACCAGTACAAAGGCCCCCCCACATTGATAGCATCCGTAACCTAACAGACCGCTGTTTAAACTCAGTATGCAAGCAGGGTTAATTGGAGACATCTATTTCCCTTCCTTCATCAGCTTTAATAGGATAAAAAATGAATCGACCTGTAGTTTTAAGCTCAACCGCAGAGAGCGACCAGCGCTTAAGAACTGCGTCCAAAATCGCTTGCTACAAAAAAAATGGTACCCACCGTGGGGCCCGTCAAAGTTAGGTCTAGGGATGGTCTTCCTTTTCTTCACTTGTGTGAATACCACAGATTGGGGGCTTCCGCCGGGGAACCCATTTTCTGTCAGGAACTTAGGATTCATAGCTTTAAAGGTCTAGGATGTTTAGGACAAATATATATACTACTTTTCCTAATTGCTATACATGTTTATTTTTCTGCTAATGGGAATGCGGATGATGCCGTATGTGGAAAGAATGAGTATACACCTAAGATAAGTGATGGCGACGGGGTCGACCATCAACCTCAGTGGAGGCTGACCAACGCAACCCATTCTCTCACCTAGACAATGGGCCGGTTGTTAAGTCTGAGAAGCTGAGGAGCCAAACCCTTTCGTAGTGCGGAAACTATCGGAAATAATTGTTACGCGATACTACCCTCATTTGATGCTGGTGATCTATTCTCGATGAATGGCACTTACTCTAAGATTGCTTTACAACTCGCTGGCGATCCGCTTGTTGTTTTGCTTTCCTGGGAGGAGCTAATGATAATGAGTACAGGTACAAAAATCACCCTAGTATAAACCTTTGGGGATGGGTAGAGCCTTGACTTCATGACAACGACCCTTTGACCCGATGTTTTTTCTATGTTTTTGTGTGCTTCATTCATGCATTCATTTAGTAAAACACTAAAACATTCAAAAAAAATCTTCTCTTCTAGTCTCTCTGTTCTTTCAAAATAAACTAAGACTGTGATTGCAAATATCAGAGAAAAGGATTGCACTAATGGATTTCGGTAGAAGGAGAACTCACCAGTATACCTTCAAGGTTCCAAAACTAGAGGATTTGAGAAGGTTAGCGAGGATGATCACTAACCCTGAGGCTTTCAGAGCTAAGCACGGAGGTTTGCTACCACTATTAAGAGTCCATGTGATTGAGGGAATCATGGATGCGCTTATTCAGTTTTATGATTCGGTTTATCACTGTTTCACATTCCCGGATTACCAGCTTGCACCAACGCTGGAGGAGTATTCTCACCTGATCGATCTACACATTACGGATCGAGCTCCATTTTCTGGATTGGAAGAAATTCCAAAGAATCAGACTATTGCAAGAGCAATTCATTTGGACGAGTCTGAGGTCAGGGCTCACATGACCGCTAAGGGTGACATCCAAGGTTTGCCAGCCCAGTTCTTGACGAAGAAGGCCCTATATTTTGCCAGTATAGGAAACGTGATTGCTTTTGAAAGCATCTTTGTCTTGCTCACCTATGGGTTATTCTTGTTTCCCAACATCAATAACTTCGTCGATATCAACTCCATTAAGGTTTTTCTCATTGGAAACCCTGTGCCGACTTTGCTCGCAGATGCGTATCATTCTGTACACCTGGGAAATTTGTACAGCGGAGGGGAGATCACATGCTGTGTACCTTTGCTTTACAAATGGTTTATCTCTCACTTGCCCAAGTCTGCTGCTTTTTGGGATTGTAAGAGTTCCTTACGTTGGTCGCAGAAGATCATGTCTCTTACCAACTCTGATATAGATTGGTGTAATAGGATTTATGAGGGAATCAGGATCATTGACCGTTGTGGAAACTTCCCCAACATACCCCTTATAGGAACTAAAGGAGGAATCAACTACCATCCGGTATTGGTTCGCCGTCAATTTGGATACCCGATGAGACACATCCCACATGGTGTTCATTTGGAAGGTCTTTTCTTCAAAGAAGGAGAAAACGACAGAGCACTAAAGATGGAAATAGTGCACGCTTGGAAGCATGTTCATAAGAAAGGACGGGAGTCTCTAGGAAAACCAAATTGTGTCTCGGTGGAGCCTTATCTCCATTGGGTACAAACTAGAGCTCTCAAGCTAAAGATGCCTTATCCTCGTTACGAAATTCTTCCGCCGAGGGAATCTGTCATGTACTTCATGACGGAAACTGAAAAGCTTCAGTTTACTCTCAACAAAGTTCAACGGGAGAGAAGGTCTTGGAAGAACAAGTACCGTACCCTCGACATAGAGTGCATCAAAATACAACAATTACTGAAAGAGAAAGACGCTCTGATTGAGATTTTGGAGCAACATGCTGTAGATAATCAGGATGACCAAAGGAATTTGCTCGCTCCTTTCACTTGGCAAAGGAATGACAACCCGACAACGGCCCAAGAGCCCCGGTCAAAGAAAAGGAAGATACCAGAATCAGCACCTGATTTCTCTTTAGAGAGAACTCAGGACCCATTAGTTTAGGTTTCTGTTTCTGCACTTTGTAATCTACTGTATTTCCACTTCTGTAATCTTTTGAATTTCAATAAAAAGGGGTTTCCCCATTGTTTGATATTTGCAATCTAATTGTTGAAGTTTATTTTGATTAAACCAAAAAAAATAATTAATATAATCATTGCATTCATCATTCTCACATCGCGTATTCTTCTTACCTACGAATCTCATGTTTGTGTCTCGATTCTAGAGTCAAACTGTCTCATTCGTATAATACTCGGGCCAATCGTCAAAAAAGGATGGATGATCTTGAGGAAGAAAATAGAGAGCTGAAAGAAGAGATCGACGCTCTAAGAGAGGATATGAGAAAGCTTCGTAACGACATGCAAGCCATGGCAGAAGCTCAGCTACAAAGAACTGTGATCTCAGAGATCACCTCAACGCCCATAGTGGAGAGGTATGATCCTAGGTATCAGATACCGAAAGATCGTCCTTGGGGCATGCCTGTTAACTATATCCCGGAAGGATATGTTCCGCCGATCATTGAAGATCAGGGAATCACAACAGAAGCCGTTGGGCCTGAAGGTTACAAACTTCGGGAAAGCGAAGATGCCAGGGGCATACTGAAGACTCCTGAAGGTTACAAACTTCAGGAAATGCCAAGACTCACCGCCGTAGTCACGGTACCACCCCCTGTGGTGCACATTGTCCCGGAAGGACAGATTCCACCAACACCTTCTAGTAAGAAGGAGACTATGTTCGATAGAATGGATGAATTCCAGGAACAGTTCTTGGAAATGCAGAAGGAACTGCAGGCCATTCGCGGTCAGGATTTATTTGGAAATGACGCCGCAGATCTCTGCTTGGTCCCAAATGTGAAAGTCCCGCACAAGTTCCAAGTGCCCAACTTTGAAAAATATAAGGGTAACTCTTGCCCTCAAAGCCATCTGGTGATGTACGCTCGGCGGATGTCAGCTCAGACGGAGAATCAGGACCTACTGATTCACTACATCCAGGATAGTTTAACCGGTGTCGCATTAAAATGGTACATGGGTTTAAACCGTACTACGATCAGTACATTCAGAGATCTTGGTACTGCCTTCATCCAACAATACAAATACAATTTGGACATGGCACCTGACAGAGATCAACTCAGATCGATGTCGCAAAAGGACAAGGAAACCTTTAAGGAGTATGCTCAAAGGTGGCGTGAAATCGCCGCTCAAATTTGTCCACCTCTTGAGGAAAAAGAGATGACAAATATCTTCTTAAAGACCTTAAGCTCATTTTACTATGACCGAATGGTTGCCAGTGCGCCCAGTTATTTCACCGAAATGGTCGGCATGGGCGTAAGTCTTAAGGAAGCCGTCCGAGAAGGGCGTTTGGTAAAAGACACTGGATTGACGAGCGGTACTAAAAAATACGGTAGTGCTCTCCCTAAGAAAAAAGAGCAAGATATTGGAAATATCTCTCTCGGAAAGCAAAGACGACGTTATCAACCGGTAGCAGCTGTGACTCCTGCTATCAACCCTGCGTCTATTCCTACGTATCAACCTCAGGTTGCGCAGAGCCAACCTGACCAGCAAAGGACACAACAGCCTCTTCAGCAGGCTCGTCCTCCATATAACAACAACCGTGCAACACGGCCACCAGGATTTGATCCTATACCCATGACGTATGCAGAACTGTTTCCATTACTACTGGCTAAGGGGCACATTCAGACTAAATCTCCTCTTACAGTACCGAAAAATCCGCCTTTTTGGTTTAAGGTGGATCAAACTTGCCCTTATCATCAAGGAGGTTCAGGGCATAACATAGAGACTTGTCTCAATTTCAAGTCCGACGTGCAAAAATTTGTTAGGAGCGGGGTCTTATCCTTCAAGGATACAAATCCTAATGTTCTCACGAATCCGCTACCTCAACACGAGAAGGCTGCAGTCAATTTGATAGAAGGAGAGACTAACAATGTCTATCAAATTTACGATGTACTCTTGTTGAAAACCAATCTGGTCAAGATGCATTGTAGACAGAGTGGATATGGCCATGTGCCACCTCATAATTATCATCAGTGTGATATCTGCTCTAAAGACAATCAAGGATGTTCGGTAGTGCAAGCAGCTCTACAGGAACAAATGGATCTCGGATGGATCCAAGAGCACCGAGTTCATGGAGTTAACATGGTCTACATGAATTCTAACGTCATTCAGAACCACGACATCCGTGCAATGAATGTCAACTTGGTGGCGATGCACTCAAGACAAAGCCAGTATCATAATCTGTCGCGGCACGTTTACAGTTCTTGTCTGATTTGCTCGGTAAACAAACAGGGATGCTTTTTCATACAAGATGCCCTCCAGCGTCAGATGGATCTTGGATGGATCCAAGACTACCATGATAGGAACTCCTATCAAGTCAACATGGTTCAGATCTTCGATATTCACGTAATGAATACCAACCTGGTAGAGTTACATGCTGAGCAGGTCCGACTCGGATTCTTAATATCACATGACTATCAAAGTTGTAAAGCGGGTTGCAAAAACGATCGAGGTTGTACCCTTGTCCAGGAGGCACTTCAGCACTTGTTAAATCATTGGTGGATGCCAATCTACATGGATGAAGATACTCAGCAGATTAGTATCGGTAATAGAAACCCCACTCGGCGTCAGAGTCAGGATGTCCGATCAGTGGAAGCTAACCTAGTGAGGTTACATTGTATTCAAAGTGGGTGTGGCCAGGTGCCACCACACAACTATGACAGTTGCGGCGTCTGTTCGGAAAGTAACCAAGGGTGTTACCTTGTGAGAGCAGCTCTTCAGGGTCAGGTCGATCGTGGAGAAATTCGTCCATATCCGGGTTTTGGACCCACCAACTGGTCGCCGAACTACCTTGCCGAGCAAGTTGAGGATGTTGTCACAATCTCTGGTCATCACAGGACCAGGGATGTTTTTGCCATCATCCCTCTACTTGACGAATCTAATGTTCCCAACCGGGAACAAATTGAGATTACTTACGATGGTCAGAAAAATCAAAAAGTTCCCATAGTCATCTATCTACCGGGACCACTACCGTATGAATCAACTAAGGCTATCCCTTACAAATACGGTGCAACAATAATTGAAAATGGAAAGGAAATTCCATTACCCTCCGTTGTGAACATTGCAGACATCAGTCGAGTAACACGGAGTGGTAGAATCTTCAACCAAGGGGTTGGGGAAGTTAACAAAGAAAAGGAACTTCAGACAGAAGCTCCCGATCCACCAATCGGTCAATCCAGTAATCCCGACCTTTCAAAAAACAATGATGAGATGCTGAAGCTCATCCAAAGGAGTGAATATAACATTGTTGATCAGCTGTTACAGACTCCTTCAAAGATCTCGGTATTATCACTGTTACTTAGTTCAGAAGCCCACATGGAGGCTCTACAGAAAGTCTTGGAGCAAGCCTTTGTGGAACAGGATGTAACAATCAGACAGTTCGATAACATTGTCTCTAACATCACTTCCTGCAACAATTTGGGATTTAGTGATGAAGAATTGCCTGAAGAGGGTCGCCGTCATAACATGGCGCTCAACATTACAGTTAACTGCCAGGACGATGCTTTAGCCAGCGTACTGGTAGACACAGGGTCAGCCCTGAATGTTATGCCGAAGTCCACTTTGATGCAATTATCATTCAAAGGACCTTCGATGAGGGTTAGCGAGGTTGTAATCAAAGCATTCGACGGATCCAGAAAAACAGTTATCGGCGAAGTTTATCTTCCCATAACTATTGGTCCTCACAGTTTCCAAGTCACTTTCCAGGTCATGGACATCCGGGCATCATACAGTTGTTTATTAGGAAGACCTTGGATACATCAGGCTGGAGCGGTTACTTCGACCCTCCACCAAAAGCTAAAGTTCGTTTAAAACGATCAACTTGTCATGGTTTGTGGGGAACAAGCCTTGCTTGTAAGTAACTTGTCATCATCTACTAGTATAGAACCCGATGAGGTTATTGGAACTCAGTTCCAAGCATTGTCGGTGAGCAAGGACAATCATTTCAAAGGAGGAACCTTGATTTCCTCATACAAAGATGCTATTAAAGCGGTCGAGAGTACCGATACAACAGGATGGGGACAACTTGTTATTCCCACTGACAATAAAACAAAGAAGGGTCTTGGTTTTTCTGCAACCTGTACCCGGACAGCTGCCAACGATGAAAGTCTTCATCCCCTTCAAAACTTATTCCACAGTAGAGGTTTTCTTCACCCGGTGTCTCAGACAATTCATGCTATCAATGAGGAAGATCCCTCTGACACAGATGAAGAATAGAAGTCCTACCTTAACAAGGACAGTTATATGTCTCAGGAAGAGGTACCTATGCCTTTTTGCTTTCCTACAGAAAGTCTGAGATTTATACCAAGATCAGATATCGAAATGATCTACGGGGATTGTGATCCGGAAGGATGCCGCGCTCCGCCAAATTCATTAGAGGAAGACACTCCGATGAAAGATAATTTTGACTACACCTACTATGGCCCGATGGATGGTCTGCCAATGTGGCAACCTTACCCAGGAAACTTGGGGCAAGAAAGTCAGCCGAGTAATAAAGCTCAGCTGACCATCATTGAACGGAATACCTGTGTCCCCACCATGCCATGGGATCAACACTCAGGTCATTCAGAAACTACTCAACAGGAAGATGAATTCGCAACGTTTGCAGGACTTGAATTCATCAACTATGCTTTTCCCGAGGTCAACGTCATCGAGAGAGATGACTCCTCCAGTTCCAAAGAAGTTTGGGACACTCTGGGAGAACCAAGTGGAAAATTCGACTATATGGTCAAGTACACCGCTCCCGGAAGCTCTCGTATCAGGCTCGAAGATATCCAGCCTACTGGATGGGGGGATACAGCTAAGAGCACAAATGCTATGCAAAATGCAACAGAGGAATTCTCCTACGACAATTCTGCCTGGGAGACAGATTCCAATGATCCTGTTCCACCATAAATCAGCGTTATTTCTGAAGACAAATCAAGGAAGGTGCCAGACTTTGTGATTCACCGAGGAGTTCGCCGCCAATGGGTTGCCGTCGAGGTTCCGAAGATCGTTCATCAGTCAAAGTAATTGCCATCTTTAACCTTTCACCCGGCCCAGGTGAAACGGATGTTTTGATAGGGCTCGCTTTCTGTAAATTTCCCTCTTCCCTTTGCCCGAAGCGACAGAGTTTTGTTTTATAGGGCTGTAGCTTCAAAAGTCGACTTGTTCATTAATAAAATAACGTCGTTCTGTAATTTCCGCATTAATTGATGTTTTCTCTTTTAGCTTTTTCAGAAAATGGTAATCCTAAAAAACATTTAAAAATAAAAACACTGCACACACTTGCATTTTCTCTATCTCTTCTAAACACGAATCATCACGTCATGCAGATTGCTTGTTTTAAACCCCGTTGAAACATACGATCCGATGCCTTCTCCCAACTTTGAGTTCCCGGTATTCGAGGCTAAAGAAGAAAATGACAACGAAATTCCAGAAGAGATCTCCCGACTACTCAGACAAGAGGAAAGGTCCATTGAACCTCACAAAGAACCGTTGGAAACGGTAAACTTGGGTTCAAAGCAAGAGAGAAAAGAAATCAGGATTGGGGCACTGCTCAGTTCAACTGCCAGAGAGGGTTTGATAAAGCTTCCCAAAGAATTCCCCGATGTATTCGCTTGGTCCTATCAGGATATGCCAGGGTTGGATACCAGCATCGTGGAACATCACTTACCGTTAAGATTGGAATGTCCGCCAGTAAAGCAAATGTTGAGACGGGCTCACCCGGACATGGCCATCAAAATCAAGGAGGAAGTACAGAAACAGATCGACGCGGGTTTCCTCGCTACATCTGAATATCCTCAATGGTTAGCCAACATCGTACCTGTTTCGAAAAAGGACGGAAAGGTCAGAATGTGTGTCGACTACCGAGATCTGAACAAGGCTAGTCCAAAGGACGACTTTCCTTTGCCACACATTGACATGCTGGTTGACAGTACAGCAAAATTCAAAGTTTTCTCCTTCATGGATGGATTCTCAGGCTATAACCAGATCAAAATGGCGCCAAAAGACATGGAGAAAAATTCGTTCATCACCTCATGGGGTACCTTTTGTTACAAGGTAATGCCGTTCGGTTTGAAGAATGTCGGGGTAACCTATCAAAGGGCCATGACTACTCTGTTTCATGACATGATACATAAGGAAATCGAGGTATATGTCGATGATATGATTGCAAAATAAAAAATAGAGAGTGAGATCATTGAACATCTGTTGAAATTGTTCGAACGTTTGAGAAAATTCAAGCTCCGCTTGAATCCCAACAAGTGCACCTTCGGTGTCAGTTCAGGGAAACTACTAGGGTTCATCGTCAGCCAGAAAGGAATTGAGGTTGATCCTGACAAGGTCAAGGCCATTCAAGAAATGCCTTCTCCGAAAACTGAAAAACAAGTCAGAGGATTCTTGGGACGTTTAAACTATATCTCCAGATTCATATTCCTTATGACCGCCACATGTGCGCCGATTTTCAAATTACTGAAAAAGAACCAGGATTGCGTTTGGTCAGAAGATTACCAAACTGCCTTTGACAGTATTAAGGAATACATGTTGAATCCTCCGATTCTATCACCTCCAGTGGAAGGAAGACCACTGATCATTTACCTCACAGTCCTAGAAGACTCAATGGGGTGTGTACTTGGCCAACAAGACGAAACTAAAAGGAAAGAGTCTGCCATTTACTATCTAAGCAAGAAGTTCACCGACTGTGAGACTCGGTATACGATGCTTGAGAAAACTTGCTGTGCTTTGGCTTGGGCAGCCAAACGTCTTCGCCAATACATGATTCGTCACACTACTTGGTTGATCTCTGAAATGGATCCAATCAAGTACGTATTTGAAAAACCTGCTCTTACGGGAAGAATTGCCCGTTGGCAGATGTTGTTATCAGAATATGACATAGAGTACCACGCTCAGAAAGCCGTTAAGGGAAGTATTTTAGCCGATCATTTGGCTCATCAACCGATTGAAGATCAAGAATCAATCGGGTTTGACTTCCCAGACGAAGATGTCATGTATTTAAAAATGAAAGACTGCGATGAACCACTACCCAGTGAAGGGCCAGAACCAGGTTCCCAATGGGGACTTATCTTTGACGGAGCAGTTAATTAATATGGAAATGGAATTGGGGCAATCATTGTTACCCCTTAGGGCACCCACATTCCTTTCACTGCTAGACTTACGTTCAAATGTACGAACAACGAGGCCGAATACGAAGCTTGTATCATGGGTCTCGAGGAAGCGATTGATTTAAGGATAAAAAATTTGGACGTATATGGCGACTCAGCCTTGGTTATCAATCAGATAAAAGGAGATTGGAACACATACCAATCAGAATTGATTCCTTACAAAGAATATGCACGAAGGTTGTTACCCTTCTTCAACAGAGTTGAGTTTCATCACATCCCTCGTGATGAGAATCACATGGCTGACGCTCTAGCCACTATCTCTTCCATGATTAGTATAGGTCAATGGAATGACATACCTAAGATCGACATAATGCGCCTTGAACGGCCCGCTTACGTCTTCACGATCGAAGCAGTCATAGATGACAAACCTTGGTATCACGATATCAAATGCTTCCTTTAGAAACAAGAGTACCCACCTGGGGCATCCAGAAAAGACAGGAAAACCCTCAGAAGATTGGCTGGAAACTTCTTCCTGAGCGGTGACACTCTCTATAAGAGAAATTTCGACATGGTCTTGCTCCGATGCGTAGACAGACCAGAAGCAGACATGCAGATAAAAGAAATTCACGAAGGATCCTTTGGCACTCATGCCAAGGGACGCACAATGGCGAGAAAAATTCTGAGAGCAGGGTATTACTGGTTGACCATGGAATCCGACTGCTACAAGTACATGAGGAGGTGTCACAAGTGTCAGATATACTCCGACAAAAGTCATGTACCTCCATCACATCTCAAAGTTCTTTCTTCCCCGTGGCCTTTTTCCATATGGGGAATCGACATGATTGGCATGATTGAGCCCAAGGCTTCGAACGGACATCGGTTCATCCTTGTAGCCATTGACTATTTCACCAAGTGGGTCGAAGCAGCGTCGTACGCTAATGTAACCCGACAAGTGGTGGTCCGATTTATCAAAAACAATATCATCTGCCATTATGGTGTTCCAAGCGAGATCATTACTGATAATGGATCTAACTTGAACAATAAGATGATGAAAGAGTTGTGTGCAGAGTTCAAGATTGAACACCATAACTCATCTCCCTACCGACCCAAGATGAACGGAGCGGTAGAAGCGGATAACAAGAACATCAAGAAGATCGTTCAAAAGATGGTTGTAACCTACAAAGATTGGCACGAGATGCTACCCTTTGCTCTTCATGGTTATCGCACATCTGTTCACACTTCAACAGGGGCTACCCCTTTCTCTCTAGTATATGGCATGAAGGCAGTTCTCCCTATAGTAGTAGAGATCCCATCAATCCGGGTATTGATGGAAGCGAAGCTCACCGAAGCAGAATGGTGTCAAAGTCGACACGACGAACTGAATATGATCGAAGAGAAGCGAATCACGGCACTATGCCACGGTTAGTTGTATCAACAGAGAATGAAGAGGGCATTCGACAAAAAGGTCCGACCTCGTGTTTTCAGAAAAGGAGACCTCGTGCTCAAGAAGACACAATCATTTCTCACTGACTCTCGGGGCAAGTGGACTCCGAATTATGATGGCCCCTATGTAGCCACGAAAGCTTTCTCAGGCGGTGCCTTGAGGCTTGCAACCATGGACGGAGAGGAATTTTCCTATCCCACGAATGTTGATGTAGTCAAGAAATACTTCGCCTAAACTAAAAAAAAAAACGTCTCGGTGGATTGAAAACCCGAAAGGGCGGTCCAGGCAAAAGTTAGAGACAAAATAAAAAAAGAATCATCCCGGTGGATTGGAAACATCATAGTACAATCCAGGAAAAAATTAGGGATAATGGCAAGTAACTATGTTCAACAGAGGCAAGTCCCTCAGCAGCAGTAGTTACATCATCGGAAGAAAACTCCAGTTAAGGTCATCTTCGACAGAAGCTCAGGATGCCCTGAATTCAAAGTTGGTAGAAGGATAGTGGTCGTTATGTTTCAACGTAGCCCTTTTCCCTGTAAATTACCATTTTTAAACTTTGTAAATACTCAATGGAATCACGCGTTTGGCTGATCTCCATCTTATCAATAAAATTTGAGCCTTATGCTTTTGTTTGTAATTCTTGCTTGTTTTAGCTTTACAGAACGACGTTGTTAACATGACTAACGACTCTTGAAATAAAACAAAAATGAATTTACTTGGTAAAACTTTTTCTGCTTTTAAAATAAAGATGGCAATTTCTTTTGACTGTTAAGCATCGAAAGAACATCAATCGCTTCTCCAGAAGTAATCGAACTTCAAAGTGCAGAATCAAAGTACTCCTTCTAAGCCAGTGCGCCTGAATGAAGGATCAACTGTATCAGATGTGGCTTTCCCATCTGATACCCACGGCAGAGTTCTTACCTCCTAAGCCCGATCAACGGTATTCCCCGTAGGGATTATCTCTCCTAAGCAAGGTGGAATTGCTATCTTGAACCAGCGATATCTCTATACGCCCCGCGATGGCCGAGTATCCAGTCATGTTCATCTTTTAGTTTGTGTATCGCGTCAGTTTTGTCAGCATATACATACATACATCATGCATTATTGATTTTCATTTACATTTCATATTGCATTGCTATTACTCTAGTCGGTCTTGTCCCCTAGTGATAAAAGTCCTCTCAATCGAGTTGTCGGACCTTTCCTCGTTAGGAAGTGAATCATCTAAGCAATCTTTCTCCCGTTTATCTCTAGATCAGAGTCGGCATTCGACCACTTTGATAACTTGAACCTCTGAAAGGCCAGAGAACCTTCAACAGATGTCACTCTTCGCCATTGAAGATGATATCCTTGCTTTCCCAGATTAAAGAAAATCCCCAGAGAAAGCCTCTTAAGCAAGGGTTCGGCAGTGCATCAGTATTTCTCCGAAAATCTGCTGATGAAAAGGTAATCGGCACCTCAAAATTGGACCCCATCATATGGCATTTCTCTGGGAAGATCCCGAGAAAAGTATGATGTAAGATCCCCAAGCGACAGCAGTCTCCCAAGAGACCTGCTTTCCCCCCAGTAGAAACAAATGGTGTCTCCAACAGAGAAGTTTGCACACCTCTACAACTCAGACGACTGGGTTCCCCAGCAAGTCTGACATCGAAACTTTTTTCACTCAAATGGCATCTCCCCAGGAAAATTCGGCGAGAAGTTTGAAGGAAATCCGCTACAAATAGCGTTCCTTGTCAATAAAGTTTATTGACAAAAGAAACTAAGACCAGTTCCTTGGTAGGAAACCAGGATCGAGGGGAAGTTTAAATCAGAAACTAAGACCAGTTCCTTGATAGGAAACCAGGATCGAGGGGAAGTTTAAATCAGAAACTAAGACCAGTTCCTTGGCTGAAGACCAGGATCGAGGGGAAGTTTACCTTTTATAAGCATCATTGCTCAGCAAAAGAAGATGGATGCGATCCGCCATTCATAACCATCAAAATTTTGGGTATTCCGATATTTAATCCTCTTGCACCCCGAATGCCCGAATACCTTCGTCATTCACACCTTCGGGTCCAAGAAGATTAAATAGGGGCATCTGTCATACCCCAAATTTTGACCACTAAGATTTCCCATCATTGTGCAAATCATCATCACAATATGGGTGAACTATCATGCCTCACCAAATGCCTCAAGGGTTGTTGAGCATTCACTACAATCAAAATTAGGGTTTTAAGCCCTCTCAGAGCCTTAGACAAAGGATCAATCAAGGAATGACATGATCTTCAACTTGTCTAACCTCTCAAACATCCACAATGGATCAAAAAGGACTCCCACTTCAAGGATTAAGCACAAGGTTGCTCCATTCTAGGTGGATCAAGTCTCGAGATCGCCAGTATCACCAAATTAGGGTTTTGGTCGACCAGGGCCTCTAGATGGAAAGTTTCATCTGGGCATAAGCCAAAGATCCAAAACACAACCTAATGTACTCCATGGAACATCATGGACCCAAGCATCAAGTCAATTTGACCTCAGGGGATGCATACATCAAAAATCAGGAATTAGGGTTTCTTGACCTAATTCACCCCTAAGTTGACTTTTGGGACAAATCAAGAGCCAAGACCTCAAGACATGATTTGAGGGTCTCTAATGAACTATATTGATCCATTTGGAACAATGGATTAATCCAAGAAACTTGAGCAACAAGTCTCATTTTCATCTGCACCACAATTAGGGTTTCGCGAGGAAAGTCAACTGTAACTTTGACTTTTGACCAGCACATGCTCCCAAACCCTAGGACATGCCCCAATATACCCTATGACACCCATGGAACATGTCCATCAAGTTTGATTTAGGTCAAGGACATGATTTCCTGGAGAATTGCACAATTTGGAATTCATCTGATAAAAAGTCAACTGTGCACAAAAGTCAACTTTGACTTTTTGAGATTTTTCATCAAAATGGATTTTTAACCCTAAAATGATGTTAATGTATGATTTGTATCATCATTCATCAAGAAAAATCAAGAAAAGTGGGATAACTTGTAAAAAGGGTAACCATAAAACTTAGAAATTTTTCTAAGTTATGGAAAAAGTACCACTAATACACCAACTTTGAAGGATCATAACTCCTAAACCACGTGGCCATTTTTTCTCATCCAAAGATGGATTTGTAGCCCTCATTACCCTCTACAAAAACTTCAACTAGACCTAAGTCCAATTCATTAAGGATTTTGAGTTATGGAGTGATCAAAATCAAGAAATCACACTTTGTTCCAACACTTAGTGAAAATTTCACTAAGTCAGATTTTGCTTCACTTTTTGCCAAATGTAGAGGGATATTTCACTTGGAATCAGAAGAGATCAAAACCAAACTTGTTCAAACAGTTGTTATATCATGTAAGGGCTTTCCAAAATGGCCAAGAACATTGCCAAATTCAACTTACACCATGAGATATGACATTGTCAAGTTGCCTTGCTGAAATCTCTCAAAGGCAAGGCAGATTTTGCATTTTGGCTCAATTTGCCAAAATCAGCCAAATTCAAATGCTCCTATCCACTTGGACACCTCAGAGGATTGAATCTAAAGGGGACAATCACTGAGCCAAGCCTCCAAAGTCCATGGAACAAGAAATAGCATGTTGAACCTAGAATGGCCAAAATAGGGACAAGACTCCAAATTTGGATTGAAGCATTCAATGGAAGCATCAAGGTGGCATGGACTGAGCCATTCTCATCTAAAATCAGTCAAGACTTATCCAAGACCAAGGGAACCAAAGCTCTGTGCCCTAACCTCTAGTCAATGGCTAGAGGAGACTTGGATTTTCATTTTCCAACATTGGCCAAACCTACTTACCAGCTGCCATTCACTATTCCTTGCAAAACAAACTTGCTCTACTATAAATAGAGCTCAATTGTGATCAGTTTGAGTACACCAAAGCCGTCAAACAGATGCTTTCCTCAAAATCTCTTCTTTCACTCCAATTTTACCTTCTAAGGCAAGTCACTATCGGGTTTTGAATTTGAGAGCAATTCCAATCAAACCAATCACTCACACACCTCACATACATCACATATGAGCTGATCAAACACTTAGATCACTTATGAAACACCAATTTCACAAAATCACCAATTGGTTGCTCAAATTTTCAATCAAGTTGCAGCTGAGGTACCACAAAGTGATCCAGCCAATTTCAATCAAGTCCAACCATTCAAACACGCTCCATAGGGTGTAGGGAAGCTGTTCAGATCATCACCACTCATCTGTAACACCTCCAAATCAAAAATCACATTGCACTTGCTGTCACGGCTTAGAGGTAAGCATATACTTGGTCATCTCTCAATCTATGCATATTTCCTCGCACAATAATTTGGCCATATGTTCATAATCATGCATGGAATGATTTCCCTCAATTAATTGCATTGTTTGAATCGTGTATAAAAAATCCTAGCCTTCATGCAGAAATTAGGGTTCTTGAGGATTTTTCATGATTTCTTGTTGTATGTTTAATTTAAATGAAATTAATGGACATAGACATGATCGTGAGGTTGAGACGAGCATAATGATATGTGGATTGCATGTTATAATCAAGTATTCAGTGAGATTGGAGAGAAAATGCAAATCTGGTCAAGCCCAGAACACGCGCGTGTTCTTGGTGTGTTCTTGGCGCCATTTTTAGAAATTTGAATATTTGAATTTTGTGATTTCATTTAATTGATTCAAAAATTAATTTCTCTCTGAGTTTTAATGATTTTGAGTTGATTCTTTTTTTAATAATTCACAAAAATGTTAAAATATTTTATTTTATCAAAAATCCCTAAAATATTATTTATTTCATATAATTGATATTTTTGCAAAGAATTAATATTTTAATTATTTTTGACATTTTAAATATTTTTCCACAATGATTTTGCAACTTTTAATGCTTTCTAATTATTTTGTAGGTCAATACTTAATTTTTGAAGCATTAATCCAAAATCACAATTTGTTTTTCACATGTTAAACAATTTTGATCATTTTAATTGAATTTTTATTCAATTAAATACATTTTTGAAAACAAAATAGGGTTTTTGGATTAATGCAACCCTCATAAATTATTTTCAAAACACTTTGGGCCTCTAATAGAGTGTAAGACCCAATCCTTTCTTGACCAAAACATCTCGGGCCTCTGTGTATTGTATAAGTCCCGATACCGTCAAAAAAACAAACGGCGCGATCGTCGCCTTTCAAAATAACCTCTGGGCCTACCCTCGAGTAGTAAGACCCATTTCTTTTCTTAAAACTCATTTGGGCCTCTAATAGAATGTAAGACCCAACCCCCTTTTAACCAAAATCATTTGGGCCTCACTTATTGTATAAGTCCCTCTGCGTTAAGAGAAAACCTCGGCGCGATCGCCATTTCAAACGAAAAATCATCTGGGCCTACCCTCGTGTTATAAGCCCCATTCTCTGTCTTTAAAACTTTTTGGGCCTCTATTAGAGTGTAAGACCCATCCCTTTGTACAGAAAACATTTTGGGCCTCAGTCACTTGTATAAGTCCCTCTGTACAAATTTAAACAGTGCGCTCACTGATAAAACCCTGGGCCTCTCCTTGAGCTGTAAGCCCCAAAACTTTCTTTTTCAAAGCACTTTCTCCTTTAATTTTGAATATACTGTTGTTTTCAATCTTTCTTTGTTGAACAACTAACCAAACAGCATGGAAGCTCTACAACCGAGTAAGTGGTTATTGCTTTCATTTACCGTTTTCATATACATATAACTGTATTGTGGGGCTGTTTCACTGTAAGTCTTCTTTCAATAACTCATATCGACTGTGTAATAATAGTATAGATATTTCGAGTTTCCCCGGCAACTACGTCTAGAACTAGGTGACGCCGTTTTGTTTATTCATAGAAATAGACAACTAGATCCCCCAATAGGATCACCAGACACAGTCTTCTCTTTGGCTGTCCTCATTAGAAATTGTCAAGAAACTCTACTCCCAGAGATGAATGTATTCTCCGTGAATGGCATCTTTGAGTTTCTTCCAAATTCTCGAATTTTCCTGACTTTGATCTATTCTCGGTGAATAGCATTGCCTTGAATTTCTCGGGGTTTGGGGACCCACGGGCTTCTTAAAAGCATCGGCCTCCTTTTGGGCATCGTACAAGGACCCACAGGATTCCTAAAAGCAACCCCGCCTCCTCTTGGGCTTAGTACAAGGACCCTACGGCTTCTTAGAAGTATTCACAACCTCCTTTTAGGCTTCGTATAATGATCTCTTCCTCCGGGAATGATATCCTCCTCTTGGGCTTAGTACAAGGACCCGTCGGCTTCTTAAAAGATTCCAGCCTCCTCTTGGGCTTCGTACAAATTGTCCCGACGACCTCCTAGAGGTATAGGAACAGAACTTAGTCATCTTCATAGAACAGTCCTTTCGTAGAGTCTACTATTGTTTCTCAAAACACAGTATAAAAGATGAACTCTAGACACGGACAGTCTAACTTCCTTGAGTCTCAAAGACATTCTCAAGTGACCCCTTCGTTAAATAGGAAGGAAACCCGCAGACTCGGACAGTCTCAATACCCTTCGGATTTCCCGCTTCCTTAAAGAACATGAATAACCCGGATCCTTGAATCAAATCCAGGAGTACAGTGTTGCTCATATAAGAACTGATTTTCTCTTTCAAAATCAGTATACCGGACCTGTCACTTAACTGAACAGTCACCATAGCCTCCTTTTGGGCTTTGTACAACAATTCTCCCCAGCGGAGTCAAACAACGTTCGGCCTCTCTCTCGGGCTTTGTACGAGACACATAAGAGACTCCCTCGTTGAGTCAATCACCCCTTTTGCCTCCATCTCGGGCTTTATACGAGATACAAAAAGGTTCTTATTGAGCCAAATAAACAATAGCCTCCATCTCGGGCTTTATATGAGATACCAAAAGACTTCGTCCTCGAGTCAAAACCTTTTAGCCTCTCTCTCGGGCTTTGTACGAGACACATATCAGCCTCCTCTTAGGCTTTATATAAGAAAACTACTGGTTGATCCAATTAACCTTTTAGCATCAAAGTTGTGCCTCGTTCACAGTATACAAACTTCAACAACTCTTTCCCCTTCATCTAATCACTGTAAGCGGCAAGCCTCTGGATCATCTACATCCATGCCACTGTCCCTCTTTTAGCATGAGAAATTCCTAAGGAAGGATAGCATTGCTCTACACTGAGTTAAAGTCTTCCCCTTCAGGTTAAAACACCCTATAAAGGAAATTATGGCATTGCTAGGATCCACGTATCCCGGTTAAAGTAATTCTCCTTTATAAACAGTTGTGACATACAACTCCCCCTTTAGAGATGACAAATTCTCTCTAAAGTCGAGGTCCTGCAGCTTCACGTCTTGGGCTTTGAACAAGACACAAATAGACTTTTCAGCTTCATATCTTGGGCTTTGAACAAGATACAAACTACCTTTCGCTTCACGTCTTGGGCTTTGAACAAGACACCAAAAACAATCATTTCCTCCCATAGAATAGGAGGAACTACGAACGCTCTGATTTCCCTGATTTGGATAAACGGGAATACGTAGGCATAAGATTGAAAGAAAAATCTTAGCGAGCACACTAAACAAAATCCCATATCTCCATCAATCAAAAGCAGTAATTCAAAAGTACCAGTCCTAACATCCTAATCCTTGTTCCCCGCCAGAAACCTTCAGTCTAGATAAAAACCAGTATTGGCGAAAATACAAATAACCAGTACAAAGGCCCCCCCACATTGATAGCATCCGTAACCTAACAGACCGCTGTTTAAACTCAGTATGCAAGCAGGGTTAATTGGAGACATCTATTTCCCTTCCTTCATCAGCTTTAATAGGATAAAAAATGAATCGACCTATAGTTTTAAGCTCAACCGCAGAGAGCGACCAGCGCTTAAGAACCACATCCAAAATCGTTCGCTACACAGAAATCAAAGGCGTCGAATGAGTAAAAGCTTTGAAAGTAAAATGCAACGAACTCCACGTTCTTGGAAAGTAAAGGTTGGGATAATAAAAGTGATGTCGAAGGTAAAGTGCAGGAAAGTAAAAGACTTTGAAAATAAATGCAATGGATTTAAAGGAGAACTCCACGTTCTTGAAAATGAAAGACTTTGAAACGTAAAGGCTTAAACATTAAATGCTTGAACGTAAAAACGCATTCGAAAGTAAAACGCAGAAAGTTTAAATGGCTTTGAACATAAATTTGGCATGGAAGATAAAGTTCAAGAAACTGTAAAGGCATGGAAAGTAAATGGCTGAATCTTAAACATGCTGAAGATAAATTAGATTAATGAAGATAATGGTGTTACATTACGTACATTCTCACGAACTCGTTTCTCTACACGCGGGTACTTTGAGTTTCTTAGAGTAACTTGTACAAAAATATGAACACACCATTTACATAGAACCAACTCCTATTTATAGTGCTAAGAAATAACTACTCAGTGGTGGTTACTGCTTCGAACGTGTGGATTTTGGCGCCTTCCCCTTGATCTCAATTGTTCCCATGTTCACCACTACTCTTATTTAAATTTCAAATATTGGAAATTCCCTCCAATCCTAATATAACCACTGCAGCGCTACATTCTCATGGTCGAAGAACCCTTTCCACGCTTAGCCATTTTTTAAGGTTTCTCCACATTTATTCGACTCAGGCCTCTCAAAAGTTAGGTCGAAGCTTTCTTTACATTAAAAATAATTTTTAACATTAACATAGCTTTGATTTTGTCTGGCGTCAAAATTGAGGGTTAACAAATTGCCCCCAAGGAATGTCCTTTCGCCAGACTTGGTAGGAAGGCCATTTCTTGACATAATGCTCATTTCGACGCCTATTTGCGTTGCCTTAACTAAACATCCCACTAATTCCCTAATAGCTAAACTATTCAGTTTCTTTAACCCACGCCTCTGACGTCACATCATCATGATAAATCCTTAAAACGTCTTTTCAGCCGTATTCATCGTAACACCTTTCTTGAAAACAGACGTTAACAGTCTGCACATAACTTCTCATTTCCATCACGCCTTCAGGAGGAAACCACGCGTCCCACTAACCCCTCAGCTTCAACGGTGGATCCAAGTCCCTGAAGGTTTTCAAATATCTATATATACCCATTTCCGCCACTTTGTGATCTTTCCACTCTTTTAGTACTCTCAAGCAACTCTTCTTCTCTTCAGTTTTTTACGCAAACCCAGTAAAGACACCATCTCTTCATCTTCTTCCACAATGGTATCCTCCCACATTAATCCTCAAGCAAAGAAGACCCAAAAGGGCAAAGTCACTCCATTCAAGCAAACCATCCCACCGTTCGCTAACATCCCAGGCCCTCAACTGGTAGATAACCGTCGTTGTATGCCGTAACCTACCTCTACGGAAGCAAGAGCCATCTACCAATCTCAGGTAATGATTCCCCTAGTTATGTCTGATAAAACTTATGCGTTATCTGGTCCTTTGGCTGAGGTGGACATTTCCAACGAGAAGCTGAGTGAGTTTTTCCCATCATACCGGAAATCCAGACCATTAGGGCAAAAGAGTTTCCCTAAAATAAATTTTGCTACTAGAGCTTCCCCTGAAGAGATCCCTTTACCCAAGATCAATGTTGGCTATCTCACTGATGGCACTAGACTGATGAGAGCCGTCAACCCTTTAAAGGAATTCGACCAATGGATGGCAAAGATGGAGAAAGTTAAAGCTGACCATTGGAAGGAGATAGGGATCTATGACCTTTTGATGCTGTCGAAGACCAACATACCCTATTGTTTGAACATGTTGGCAGCATCTTTTTACTTTTGGGACAACACCCATTATACATTCCACCTACCATGTGGAATGGTCACTCCAACCCTTTTCGATGCAGCTGCCATCACGGGGCTTCGTCCAGATGGCCTCGTCTACAATCCTGAGGTTGATGCTGATGATACCATCAACATTGCAGGCTCAAAACTAACCTACACCCTCTTTATCAAGCACCACTTCAAACAAGAAGATGATGAGGTGTCTGATGAAGAACACATTGCTTTCCTCACAGTCTGGTTGTCGAGGTATGCTTTTTGTACCAAGTCTTTGCAGGTGGCTAAGAAGTACCTGCCCCTGGCGAACCAACTCCACTACAACAGAGGGACCTGCCTGAGTGAACTCATTCTGGCGAACCTTTACGAATCTATCAGTGAAGGGGCTTCTCGACTGAAGAATGTGGACGCCCAAGGTCCTATGCATTTGAGCGGTCCTCTTTGGCTACTTCAACTGTGGCTCAATGCTACATTTGAGGCTAGCCTCCCCAGAAAAGGCATAGTCGATGAAGCTTCTGCTGAGATCAGGGAGAGGAGTGTCGAAGGGACACGTCTGGCTAAGCTCACTCCTAATGATGATGGTGAAAACCTTCAAAGGGCTTTCACCAGTTATATAATGATGTTCGTCAAACGCTATGAGTTTACTCCTAGCATGGCATCCTTTGTTCGACGAAGCCATGGCCCTGAGTGGTTTCAAAGGCCATTTCCAAATCCTCTACAACCCTTTGATCCAGAGTCTGTTGTCATCTGGGAAGCCTTTTTGATTCCTAGATTTATTGTCCACAGGCTGAACCTAGGGAGAGGTTTATCAGCGTTGATTGCCTACCAACTCAACTTGGTTTCTCGACAATTTGGGCTGGCCCAGAGCTTCCCTCAGTGCTTATATGAGAAAAAGGGTCAAGTGATTCTTCACACCGCCTACCTCGACGAGGAGAACGTCTCTGAAGCACTCAACAGTAGGAACGAAAAAAGAAGCATCCTCTCCCCTGTGTTTTTCGAACCTTCCTTTTTATGCACTTCATCCTTCCACCAATGGTGGTTGAAGCATTATACTGAGCACTTTCTTGATGCGGCTACGTTTTCTTCGTTACTTGACCAAGCTTTTCTCCATGTGCAGGACAAGACGAAAAAAAGTAAGTTCACTCACATCGAAGAAATACAGGCTTTTCAAAAATACTTTGAAACTATCTATCGACCATATGATCTTAGTCGAACCATTCATGAGGCTGCTGTTACTCTAAAGAGAAAATTTCTAGAAAAGCTGGATCAAATAAAAATTCCTCCCAACGTCCCTCGTGAGAAACGTTATGAGGTAGCTTTTAAACTTTTTCCTCCAAAGTTCCCTCGACTGCCTAATGCTGATTTTGGAGTGGCGCTTGCCCCTCCATTTCCAGATTGGTTTGTCTGTGGGGAGCATTTAAAACTTCTTCGATAGCAATCTCAGCCAAAAGCCCAACGAGTGGTTTTGACTAAGCATACGTTAGACAGTTTTAAAGGGCACCTTCATATAGGAATTCAGGATGTTCGTGTCGAATCTAAAATATATGAAGGTTTGAGATCCTTACTCCATGGCTTTATGACTAGTCACGTAATCATTAACTTGTAACAATTGTGTGCTATCTTTCAGCTGTGCCTAGGAAAGCTGCTTCGACTAGAGCTGCCACCTTGCAAAGTGGCAAAGAACAAGGGAGTACACAGGTATATTTTACCCCTTTTGTTTTTTTTTTCAATTACTTGTACTCTATGAATTTCTTCCTTATTCTCACTGCCTCTTCAGACTGGTCGAAAGCCTCCAACACCTTCCAAGAAAGGTAAGAAGGATCCCCTAGCTGTAGTTATAGCTTTAGAGGCCTCAGATGAATCTCCTGAAGAGGTTCTCACAAGGAAAAGGAAAAAACCCACAAAGGCCTCTGGACCTGCTGGCCCACCTCCCTCGAAGGTGGCCAAAATACTCGAAAAGGCATCCACCACAAGTGGTGTCGAGAAGGAATCCTCCAAGGTAGCCTCGAGAACCCCTCTTGTTGACCATGGGGGTGATAAATCAAGTCCTGGTGTTGAACAAACTCAGGTATGCGTACCATTATCTTTTCTATTATGCTTGACATCCTTCGCCTATTATTTCATTCTCACTATCTCCACTTGTGTTCTTTAGGCATCCATAATCAACAATCCAGATCCCCGACCAACTCCAAGTAACTTCGCCGCCACCACACTTGACGATTCTGTTCCTCACCCAACTTCAGAAAGCCTCACCACCACGCTTCTTAACAGCCAAGGTGAGCCAACTTATCACCCATCTTCTGATATTGGCTCTGGTTTGAGTGAGATTAATCAACCCGTTCCACATGTTAAAGTAGCTACTGCAGTACTAACTCCAACCCCAACTCAGCATGCACAAGCTGAGGGAGCTAACTCTGATGAGGATGACGCTTCAAGCCCACCACCTATCAATCTGGATGACTCCGTGGATAAAGGCCATATGGTTGAAGAAGAAAGGCGTGAACCTGAAATCCAAACACACAACGCCACCCCTGATCAAACCACACCGGCTGATGACCAGGAGAATGTACAACCAGCTACTGATGAATCTGATGAGGAAATGGGAGGAGAAGAAGATGAAGAGGAAGAAGAATCAACAGAGGAGGAAGAAGAACCAGCTGAGCCTCGCCCCCACCACACTCCTTCGCCTATGGTCGCTCCACTATCTGGGGACTCGCTGATAGCGCTCAAGTGGTCGAACCCACGTGAGTTTGCCAAATTGATTCTTGAGCAAAGGCATGGTTCTTCCTCTGTTTCTTCGACCTCAGCACCAGATGACTTCACCCAATCAATTCTCCAAGCCATCAAGAAGAAATTCTTCAAAGGGGATATTTACAAAATTCTGGCCTCAGATCCAACTGCAACTGCTTACTGTCGCTCCCGGGATTTTCATCCTAGTACAAACGCGAAAGTGGCACGAAACAGAGTCGCCAGCAATGTGTATTTATCCCAAGAGAGGGAAAGGAAACACCGCATAAACATGAGGGAAGAAAAGAGCATGGTCTTGCGACCAAGAGAACTGGGTTCAGGAGTCGGTTACGCGAGAGGAAGGTATTAGCACCCCCTCGCGTCCATCGTACCCGATGGGATCCACGCTTGCTTGTCTCGATCAAAGGGTGATAGAAAAGGATACTGGAAAAGGAACTGAAAGAAAGAAAGGAGAAAGAATGGAAGAGGAACGAGAAACAAATGTAGGGAAAATAAAAGAAGTGCTCGCATGGGCCCTACCCCACTGCCTACGTATCTCATCGGGAACATGAGAATCAGAGCGACGTAGTTTCCCTCACTAGGGGTGGATTATTTGTGTTTTTTTTAAGGAACGGCTAACGTTCTAGCTCAGGTGTTGCAGGCTCGCTGGTCCGAGTGCGTTACCATCTTGCAAGAGAACGAGAAGAAGCGCGTTCGTACGTTGCGAATGAGTGAGATGAGAAAAGAATTCTCGAAGGAAAGACGTCATTGTTTGTTTTTGTCTTTTAGAAGTTTTTTCCATTTGTTTGCATATGATAGTGTATCTAAATATTAGTCATTGGAGTGTGTACATTCTCACATTCCAAGATGGAAGGGGTAAGAAAGCACACTAAGGGTGAAGAAGACCCTCACACTTAGTTCCAATTATTAAGGTTCAAACACACTAGCATACTAGTATTTATTAAGTGTTTTTGTTGATTAAGAAATGAAGAAGTGTTTTTTATTATTTGTACCTTCAACAAGTATTGCATTTAAGTCCCTCATACAAGATCAAATGTCTAACACATTGACCCAAGATGGGCTATATGCTACACATTCTAAGATTATAAGAGAAGACCCCTTATAATCTTTTCTTTATATGAAAGGCCTAAATGCAATAAATGCTTGCCTTTATTAGATATTTTGAATTTTCTTTGAGATGAGAAGATGAAAGACTCAAGAGAGGATAAAGGTAAAATCTATGTGAACTAAGACTCAATCCTAATCAATTAATTAAGGGAGTGATCCTAAGGGTTTGTGAGGTTTAAACCTAAAGTCTAAAGAAAGAATGAATTAAACAATTCACTTCTAAATTAGAAGATGAATTGTAATTCAAAAAGGGAAAGTGATGAGTTATTAAGAAAAAGCACATAAGTGCTTAACAAAACACAAGATGGAATTGTAAAAGAGAAAGGATAGAAGTTTGAATGTGGATTCCTTATCCACACTCAATTGCAACTTACCAAAGTCCCTACATGGTTAGTAAACATGTATAAAAAGTATAAGAAGCAAAAGAACACTTAATGCACCATAAAGATCAAAAGAATAAGATGAAAGATCAAATCCTAATAGTCACAACCAGAATGTGCATCATATGGAAAACAAATGATTATCATCAAGCAAGTTCAAGTGAACAACCAACAATCATCATCCATGGCATTAGAACATGCTATCATAAGAAAAGGGAGATGAAAGATGAAAAGAAATGAGAAGAAACATGCATAACTGAAACATGTAATCCAAGGATCAGAATTGAAATGAAATGAAAATGATTCACAAACATCTCACAAGTATTCATGAAGCAACTAAGACATGCAAGAAGTAATAGGAGAAGTAGAATTGAAATGGAAGTTCAAAAGAAAGGAAGTGCAAGCACAACATGTTAAGGATGCACCAAGTTCACATGACAATGAATATGAAATGATGACATATAATGTGTATCAATGACCTATAATGTCACATGAATAGCTCATTGAAATAGGCAAATGATCATGCAAGTATGCACAAAAGAAAACAAGTAAACATGCACAAATATTACAAGGATATGACATGTCATTATGCTTCAAATGTATTGCCTTAAACAAAAATTAAATGAACTCATGGAAATTAAGCAAACATGTTTTAAAGATACTCAAATCAGAAGTGAATCATATACCAAAATAGAATGCAAGAAATCAAGGTAAAAAGGCTTTATACAATGCACTTAAGTCAAGTTGCATACACATGCAAAGTAATGCAAAGATGGACATCCAAACATGTCATAAAATGATCTAAAAAATTAAAATAAAAATCATAGGACATACTTCAAGATGTTAATGACTCAATACAAAAAGAAACAAATCAAAACTATTTTTAATGATCAAGAACAAAAATGCACAAAATCATGTACCACATTAAGAATGCACACAAAAGAAAATCAAAGAAAATTGTGGATCAGGGGCAAAACGGTCATAAAATCAGAAACTAAAATCATCAAAAATTTTATAAATGTTTTAATAATGTTCATGAATTTTTGTAGAATTTTATAATGATATTTAGTATTTTTAGAAATTGAAAAGCAAACGTGTATGAAAAATGGAAAAATAAAACGAAATGGAAAAAGGAATGGGGGTGCAAGCATAGCAAAATATGAGTTCAAATTAATTGGGCTTTTAAAAGAGGGGTGTGGATAGCAATGATCCAGTCCACATTCAGAGCGCAATCCACACTATCAACCATGTACACTCAGTCAACAAAATGTCAAAGCAATAATCACCATTGGATTAAGTCTAGTCAACCAGCCAGTCAAAGTAAGCAAGATCAATGCACATGCGTGAGGGAACACATTAACTACCCTGCACCGCGCCACAAAACATTTAAAATGAAAATCAGAAAAAACACGTGACATGTACACTTGTTTTAATGTGTTGGCATGCTTTTATCCACACGATCACGCACATCCAACGGTCCACAATAAAGTTGCATATAAAACCCTAAAATGAGATCACCGGCCGGAGAGGGACCTCCGGTCACCTTCTCCGGCGAGAACCATCACCTGCAACTCTCACATGCTGACAGAAATGTACAATACGCATACCAAAATGAAGCTGAGCTTATGTAGATTAAGAATTCACTCACAAAAACACATATCATGCACACATAGCAAGAACAGAGGAAATGAATTTGTGCCCTAAGTTTCGCAACTACGCCTTTAGAAGGCCTATCAACTAGCCGGAGTTAGGAATGCTTCTATTAAGCTCATATCAACATGAAAACAACAAATTAAACCATAAAACGCCAGAGCAAAGTTTGAGAGTTTGGAACCTGAACTTGATGAGGCTTTGAATACACAAGAATACCAGAGGAAAATGCTTCTTCCTTGAGCTTCACTTGGCCAAATAAAGGCTTAACTAAAGTGGTTGATGATGATTCAATGGAAAGAAATTGGATCCAAGCTTCCAAAACAGTTGCTCTTTGGTGAAATTGAGAGAGAATCAAAGAATATTTAGAAGGAGGATGAACAATGTGAGCTCGAGAATCCTTTGCAATGGTGAGATTGAGAGTAAAGCATAGAGAGTTTTGGAGAGAATGTGGAAAAATGAAGTTAGAACTGAAGTTAGAGAGTGAGGTTTTGTTTTATAGTGTGAGCTAACCATAGTTTAGTGAGTGAGTTAGAGTGAGTCAAGGTGGTTAAACTGAGTCATCCTTAACTAACTGAGTCAAGTTAGTTAGGGAGAGCGATGATATGATGCAGCTGGCTCGTGGTATGTTATGGTGGGATGGAGAAATGAGAAGTGGTAATGATGTGTTCTAGTGTGGCAGCTTGAGAAACTTGCTTCGCAAGTTTTATTCTTCCTCTTTAGTGTATGGAAACGGCATGGCAAGGCACGTGCAACTTAATTTTGTAAGGGGATGTTGGTTTAAATGAGGAAAAGAATGAAGAGTGTACATGTGAATTCTGAAACAACAACAACAACCATGTTCATTTTCTAATTTCATGACAGCTTGAAACCAATGGAAATGTGGTTGTTTGAGGGTGAATTTCTCCATGTATTGTGAATGATTTGGTTGGGTTTTGGAGTCATTAGAAAGATGGAATATCATAGAGCAATTTTGGTGTTGGACTTGAGTTGAAATGATACCTCAAACATGTCTAAAAATAACCCTAAACAGATGGAAAAGGAACTGATGCATGGGCACGCAAACTTGTGGCATGGCATGGCAAGCTGGCCGGTTGATTTTCAGCATGATCACCATGACTTTGAACCCTTAAAACTATTCCATAACTTGATCAAACCAAAATTTGTCCAACATCAACATTGAAGAGGGCATTACAATGAACAACTTTCATGTTGAAAAGTTTTTCATTTGGAACTTCCTTCTTGAGTAATTGAGCTTGACATTTGGCCCACCAGGTGTTTGAGAAAATGACTGCGCATAGGCCTGGGAATCCTTGGTCATGACCTGGTTTTTGACCTACCTTCCTCCAACTTTGATCAATCATATCTCACTCAATTTTTATCCAATGGAGATGTTCTACACATGGATTTGAAGATTAAAGCAAGATCTTTTGTTGTTGCCGAGTGGAATTTTCATTTGATGCTCCAATTTTAAATGGCCTTGGTTCAAACTCTGATGCAAGATGGCCAAAACTTGCCTTATTTAGTAACCCTACTTCACCCAAAAATGGCAACTTTCCACATCTTGATTTTTCATGATTCCTTTGGAGTTTCTTGACCAAATTTTGTACATTGGACACATATAACATGAATTTCATGAATTTGGCCTCAAAAAGTCAAGAGTTGACTTTCTCCTTTGATTATTTGACTTGGCCCCAAATTTCCTGATTTTTGATCTTTCCTCCAATTGAACCACTTCTAAAACCAATTGAGAGGCAATTTTCTACACACATACACTTAAGGACATATGGAATACCATGACATTAAGTTTTGCCCAAAAAATCAAAGATACCCTGATTTAATTAGAAACCCTAATTTTGACCCCCTCTGGTTAGGAGGAAAAAGTGCAGTCTTCAATTTCAAATTCCTCAGAGTATGTTGTGTATCCTCTTAAAGGATGATGAGATATGCCATTTGAGGGTGACTTTGGATCAATGAGCTATCTCTTTTGAGGGTTTTCCTTCATTTTTTGGATCCCTTGTATAGTGAAGTATGTATTGCTCCAATCTCCTATTGAATCTCACTTTCTTGAGGTGTTGGATGGTCAATTGAGATAATATGAGACATGAAAGACTTCTTGGCTTACCTTGAGGCAACTTGACTGACCTTTTTGTGCTTTGAATGATCCCTTGATTGTCCACCTTCCACCTGATCACATGCCTTGATGGTAAGAGGGATGCTATGCTTCATTTTTCTATGTTAAATGCAATGCAATGCTAATGAGGTGGATATGATATGATAAATGATAATGCTATGCTAAGATGACAAAAAGGGAGATCAAATTTTGGGGTATTACACTTACCTGAAGGATACCCTTGCAAAGATTGAGCTCACTACTCTCAATCCTGATGTCTCTGGTTTTCTGATAGAGCTAATTGCTATGGTAAACCAAATAGCTGCAGAAATAAAACTGCTTCCCTCGATCAAGGATACCATAGAGAGAACATCTGGCTGTGAAAGTGCAGCCTGGTGTAGTGCACAAGAGGCGTACGAAGAGATCCAACGTATGGAGGCTGATCAAAAGAAAAACCAAGACGAGATAGCCTCCAACACGAAGGACATTGAAGCATGGAAGCAACAGATCACAGAGCTACAAGCTAAGATTGCAAATGCTGAAAACCGCAACCGTGATCTGCGCCAACTCGACGACACTGAGATAGCTGAAGAGACGAAGAATGCTATTGATCTAATTGATGCGGCCCAAAGATATGAGAAAGAGCTCGCAGAAGCAAAACTTGACGAATCTTTGTGCAACGCTCGTCTCAAACATCACATAGAGTCTTTTTCTCAGTTGGCGTCGAGGCTTCCCTTCTAATACCTTCGACACCTTTATTTCATTTGTTTAATCATCACTTGTTTCCTGGCCTTTTCAAGCCTTTTATGTAATGACAATTTTATGCCTGTTGGCATTGATTTAATCAATCATTATTATTTTTCCTTTAACTGCTTTCGACTTATATTGCATGATGATGTTCTTTGCTGTTATCGTTTATCAGTCAAATTTGCAATTAAGGCATTCTACCTTTTCTTGGAAAGTCACCCCTCCAGCTTTAAATTCCAAGGCATAAGCCTCTAGCTTTAAAGTAACATTTATAGCATAGCCCTCAGGCCTACTTCCAAGAATAACTCACCTGTTTCCATCGTTTGGCTGGCCAATCCAATCAGCCACTAGCCTCTATAAATTTCTTCCATCTGACCATGTTTTGCGTAGAAGCAACCATGAATAATTCAGAGAAACCCTCAACTAAGAAGGTGGCTGGAAAGGCTAAGGCAATTGAGGAAACAAAGAAGGTAGAGGCGCCCCAACGACCTAATGCCTCCGTCGGAGCAACCTCTTCAGCCAAGAAGAGAGAAACCAAAATGAAAATCTCCAAGAAAGGGCGCTCCAGCACCCAAGATTCTGATGATGAGCCAGATGCAGATTATATGGACTTCCTCAAATCCATAGATTGGAGAGATTATGAATAACCTTTCCTTGAGAGAAAAAAATGTTGTACTAGTTTCTCTTCGCTTTGTATGCCATATTAGCCTGACTTGGCCTATTTTGGATTTCTTTTATTCAATAAAGCTTATGTTTTAATATGAATCTCCTGCAGCATAGGCTTATATTTTTTCAAATACTTGCCATTTACTTTCAATATTCTTTTATCTTTGTCTAACTCTTCCACTTCATAAGCTCCATTAGAGAATACTTGTATGACTTGGAATGGCCCTTCCCACTTAGGGGACCACTTGCCCAATGTTCTATCCTTTCGATCCATGGGCAAAACCACCTTCAAAACCAATTCCCCACATGTAAAAGATTTATATTTAACCTTTTTGTTGTAGGATTCTTCGATCCTCTTCTTTTGTCTTCTCAGCAACTCCAAGGCCCTAAGCCTTTCTTCATCCAAATCCACTAATTCATTCATCATCATTTCCCAATAATTCTCAGAGGGAATTTCATGATGTCTTTGAACTCTTATAGACTGTAGATAAATCTCAACAGGTAATACTGCATCATGACCAAAAGTGAGTCGAAATGGGGTAGTATTGGTAGCCTCTTTGGGGGATGTTCGACACGCCCAAAGAACTTGGGTTAACGTCTTGTGCCAATTTCTAGGCCTTTTTCCCACATGTTTCTTAATTAGTCCAATCACTACCTTATTGGCAGCTTCGACTTGCCCATTGGCCTGAGCATAATAAGGTGTAGAAGTTAATAACTTAAAACCTATTTCTTTGGCAAATTCCTGCATCTTTCGACCAGTGAACACTGATCCCTTATCTGTAGTAATTGTTTCAGGAATACCAAATATATAAATAATGTGATTTTGAATGAACTCAATAACATCTTCCTGACCTATATTCACCAGTGGTATTGCCTCAATCCACTTGGTGAAATAATCAATTCCCACCAGAATATATCTCTGGTTCTTTGAAGATGCTGGTCGAATCTCTCCCACTATATCCAAAGCCCATCCTCTGAAAGACCATGGTTTCACTATAGAATGTAATTCACTTGCAGGGATGTGCTGTATGCCAGCATGAATTTGACATTCTTGGCACCCTTTAGCAAATTCTATGCAATCCTTCAGCAAAGTGGGCCAATACATGCCTTGTCGAAACAACAACCATTTCATCTTCTGGCCAACTTGGTGTGCTCCACATGCCCCACTATGTACTGTCGAAAGTGCTAAATACGCCTTTGCTTCACTAAGGCATTTCAATAAGACTCCCTCAGGGGACTTTTTAAACAATTCATTACCCACCAGTACATAGCTCAAAGCTTGATACCTGATTTTTCGTTCTGTCGAAGCCGTTGGGTTTCGCAAATAATCAACTATGGGCTTCCTCGAATCTTCATCTGTTAAATTATCTATGAAAAAAATTTCAAAATTTTCGCCATCTATACACCCAAGCTTAGTTGTTTCTAAGTCTGACGGACATAATCCAACAGCCACCACCTTACCTCTTGCCTCAATTACTTCTTGAAGGTTTTCTTTCGACACCTTGTATCCAGAAGCAATTTGGGCCAAGTCGTTAGCAACTTGATTCTCTATCCTAGGTATGTGTTGGATGGCCACTACCTCAAATTTCTTTAATAATCTATTGGCTATCACAAAGTACATAATGAGATTTTCTTTAACACATTTATACTCCTTTGTAATTTGTTTTATAACCAATTCTGAATCTCCCATTATTTCGACTCTAGTTGCCCCCAATTCTAACAAAATTTCAAGGCCAGCAATTAATGCTTCATATTCAGCCTCATTGTTTGAACAAGGACCTTCGACCTTGTACTTGAATTTTGTTGGAATTTTTTCAGGAGAAATAATGTATATTCCTACTCCTGTTCCATTTTTATCACTTGATCCGTCAAAGTATAATTTCCAAGATCTTAATTCGACGTAATTAAAATCATTTTCATTTATGGAGTGATCAACTATAAAGTCTGCAACTATTTGCCCTTTCACAGCTTTTAAAGGTTGATATGTTAAGGAAAATTCTGTCAACGCTAATGCCCATTTACCAATTCGACTATGCAAAATGGGTTTAGATAACGTATGTTTTACAACATCAAAGTGAGACGAAACATACACATCAACAGGTTTTATATATTGCTTCAGTTTAGTACAAGAGAAATACAAGCATAAACATAACTTTTCAATCATGCTATACCTAGTTTCTGCATCATTTAAAACTCGACTAAGGTAATAAATGGCTCTTTCGACTCCATTTTCATCCTCCTGAGCTAACATGCTCCCTAGAGTTTTATCTGATGCAGCTATGTACAATCTCATACTTTTGTTTCTACAAGGTGGTGAAAGAATTGGAGGGTGGCTTAGGTACTCCTTGATCTTGTCGAAGGCCTCCTGCTGTAATTGCCCCCACTCGAAACCATCTTTGTTAAAATGAAGCAATGGCGAAAAAGCTTGTGTTTTGCCACTCAGGTTGGATATAAACCTTCTTAAGAAGTTGATTTTGCCCAACAACGACTGCAACTCCTTTTTGGTTGATGGCGCTTTCGCCTCCATTATGGCTTTGGTTTTATTCTGATTTATTTCAATCCCTTTCTTGTGAACCACAAAGCCTAAGAAATCCCCTGCCTGCACACAAAAAGCACATTTAAGAGGATTCATTTTAAGACCATATTTTCTCATCCTTTCAAAGGACTGTCGAAGATGGTCAATGTGACTATTCCCAGAAATAGATTTTATAACAATATCATCAATATAAATTTGTATGAATGTGTCTATAAAATCGTGGAAAATTGAATTCATTGCCCTTTGATAAGTAGCACCAGCGTTCTTGAGACCAATAGGCATCACTGCCCACTCATAGGTGCCTAAGGCTCCAGGGCATCTAAAAGCAGTTTTATGAACATCTTCCTCAGTAATGAATATTTGGTTATAGCCAAAATATCCATCCAGCATACTAAGATATTCATATCCTGCTGCAGAATCTATTAACATTTCTGCTACTGGCATGGAATATTCATCTTTGGGAGTTGCAGAGTTTAAATCTCTAAAATCGATGCAAACCCTCAAAGACCCATTCTTTTTAATAACAGGTACTATATTAGCCAACCATTCGACATACCTTGCAGTGCGAATGAATTTGCAACGAAGCAGTCTTTCAACTTTCTCTTTGATTTTTGACAGTATCTCTGGTGCAAACCGTCTTGGATTTTGCTTGACTGGTTTTTTCTCAGGCGTCATAGGCAACTTGTGTTCGACTAACTCCCTGCTCAGACCAGGCATCTCATCATAGTCCCAAGCGAAGCAGTCTTTGAATTCTTTCAACAGCTGAACTACTTCGACTTTCAACCGGGGATCAAGATTGGCATTGATGTAGGTAGGCCTTTTGGTTGCCCCCTCACTGAGGTCCACTTCTTCCAAAGGATCTTGTGCTAGCATTTTCATATTATTTGCCAACGGATCCTTCTCGAATCCCAGAGGCTCATCTTCATAGATGGCGTCGAGCCTCTGGCTTTGTTCTCCAGTTTCAACCTTATCTGGAGGTTTTAGGTCAAAGTCCTTACCAGGACCTTCTTGATATACTTCAGAAATGGCTTCACCAGCCATATAATCATTGGCGGCTTCCAAAGCCGCTTGTAGTTTTGTTTCGGCCACATAGGCCGAAATTCTTTTCAAAGCGTCGAACTCAATAATGATCACTGAATTCATCTCCCCACCCTGTGGGCTTTATTGGAGGTGTGCCTAGGCATGGAAATCTTCCTCCTGGTACCTCCCTGTCCCATCTGAAACCTTCAACAGGGTGTAAGTACAACGAATAAAACGTTTCCTCGTCAGGTGTAAACTCAAAATCAGCTGGAGGACATGGAGCGATGTTCACCAGATGTTTCTCAAATTGCCTACTGTCCACGTGATTGACAGGCACCTTGAAGTACCCTTGATCAGCTTCGATGTTTTCCACTATCCCATCTGGTCTCCAGATTGTGATTCTCTGGTGCATAGATGAGGGTACTGCTCCTATCCCATGGATCCACTCCCTACCTAAGAGTAGATTATAGTTAGCCTTTGTTTCGACGACCATGAACACTGTTGGTCTGGTAATAGTTCCCACAGTGAGATCCACCTTAATCACTCCCAGAGTGGAACCAACTTTGCCTTCATAGTTCGACAGAACCATGTTGTGGGGTTTAGTATCAGTCTCAAATTTTCCAATCTTGCTCAACAAAAATCTTGGCATCAAGTTAACCGTCGCACCACAGTCTACCAAAATCTTGTTGACAGGGACGTTCTCCACTTTTCCAGTAATGTAAAGAGGCTTCAAATGACCCTTCATTGCCTCTGTGGGACGCTCGAAGAAAGCATTCTACTCTTCGACGCACCCATTGTTCATGGTGTAATAGCACACAGGTTTGTGTGCCATCATTTCCAATTCAGCAGTTTGGTCTAAGTCTTCAACCTCTGAGACTTGACCAAATTCTCTTGGCATCACTGACACCACATTTACCAAAATTTCTAGGGAAGCTGCTGACTCATTTTCGAAGTTATCAATCATATCATCGTCCTCTTCGACCTTCTTTTCTGGCTGAATAGTAAACAACTTTCGTCGTATGGGCATCTTCTCCATTGCCCCAGCCACATTGGTGCTTGACTCCCTTTGTACCTGAGCCTCCCTGATAGCTTTTCGCCTGCGCTGCTTGTAACACCCCCTTTCTATACCCCCAAATAATCACATAAATCATTTAGGCACATATATAAAAAATATAAAAATTCGCCAGAGTACGATTAAAACATGGTATAAAAGAGGCATGTCACATCATACACGCAATTAATACATACAACACCTGCTCATTCTATTGATATGCAACAGTGGGGTAACTTATCACAGAGGAACTTTGTCCTTACACCCACATCTCAATATTTAGAATAAAAGCGGAAACATCTAAAATATTGAAGAACAACACATATGTACATCATCCAGTATGAATCACTAGCTACATCATGCTTATACACAAATTCATCAGCAAGATACATATGCAAATGTATCACAAAAGAATAATATACATCCTAGCTACCCGGTGCTACATATCAGAGCCAACCGACCAAAAGAATGAAGACACGCTTCACAAAAAGACCTCCAGCATACCTACTCTGCAATGCCTCATAGAGCATCATAAAACAGCAGAAGGGTGAGAAATATTATCATAATAACAATGCATACAATTATATATATCTTAACATAAAAATACACATATTACTCATTCTCACCACAATTCATCTCATTTTCATCTATATACATCACAATGTATATATATATATATATAACAAGTATATTCATCATGCACACTTTCACATTTCTCAATCATTCCGTATGAACATACACAATTATGTTCATTCAACAACACATCATTATAAAGATGATAAATGCAAATCATAGAGACTGACTCACGACTCTATGCAAATGCAATGCGGTACCGACTCAATCATCACTAGTTCACTCAGGAACTCTGCTGGAACCATCGCTCGTTACCGAAGTAACTCCCCGTCGGGCCTACGATGTTCACCCATTGCTCACACCCCACATGGGCACACAATGTTTATGGATCGCTCACACCCCACATGGGCACACGACCCGATCGCTCACACCCCACACGGGCACACGATCCGATTGCTCACACCCCACATGGGCACACAATCATTCGTAATCATCGCTCACACCCCACATGGGCACACGACGTTACGACGGATTCTCATTAGAATCGCACAACACAAGAATGCACATCATGATGCTTCACATGCAAAATGACTCAAAAGACATTCTTGAAATGCATACATATTCACAATATATTCATGCATTCATCTCTTACAATCACATACAATCTATATACATTCACATCAATGCACTATTGTATGATTCACATTCAAACACACAGTCAAAACGGTAAAAGTCGCTAAATAGCACTATTCCCGACTTTCCGACATAATTAAATCGGCTAACGATTTTCAAAACATCATAATAAGAAAGTACAGCTCAATACCTTTCCAACGACACCAAGAATGTAAAAATCGGATACTCGGAACAAAAGTTACGGACGAAACCGAAAACGACATTTTGAAAAATCCCATTTTTACATTCCTCCTGTCCATACGCGTATCACCCATGTCCATACGCGTACGGACAGAAACCATTTCCTTCACAAATTCCTCGTTCCAAAACCCATACGCGTATTGGCCCATGGCTCGCCCCTGTTACGCGTAATGCCAATATTCATACGCGTATTGGCCCAAAAATAAGCCAATGATACGCGTATTGCCTTGGCTCATACGCGTATGGACATGCCCCTTACGCGTATGGCCAGAGCATACCCAGAAAAATTCTGCAGAACGAAGTTCTGCGTTTTCCACTCCCCAATCATCCAAATCTTCACCTAATACTCAGAAAAATGCCAATTTGATGTATAACAATACATACCAATCATGTATAAACAACTATGAACACAATCAACATAAGTTTTAATACATTTGGATCAATTTCTAATCAATTTCTCAAAAATGGGTTATACCCTAAAACTCACAAAATTCATCAACAACAACAACAATTCATACATAATCATATACATTGATAAGATAACAATGTTTCACACCCTTACCCGGATTCAAAGCTTGCTAATTGATTGATCTTGATGAATTTCTAAGTTTTTCCTCCTTTCCTCTTCTTTTCTCTTCCTCTTCTTTCTTTCTCTCCTTTTTCTTTCTATCTTTCTCTATTTCTCTCTAATTCTCTTTTCTCCCTCTTTTCTTTCTATTTTCTTTCTCTCATTTTTCCACACAAACACTTAATTCATTTTAATCACACAATTCTAATTCCACAAAATTTCTAACTTATAATTAATTGAGAAAAGACTAAAATACCCTCCATTCTAATTTCCCCGAAAACTCTCGAAAATGGTAAAATAACATTTAACACACCAATTTAACAATTAAAATAAATTATCACCCAATTAAATTAAAAGACTCAAGAATAATGGAATAATCAAAATCGGGGCGTTACAACTCTCCCCCACTTAGAAATTTTCGTCCTCGAAAATAATACCTGATTCAAATAACTCCGGATACGACTCTCGCATCCCACTCTCTAGTTCCCACGTCATATTGCCTTCCGCAGCGCCTCCCCACGCTACTTTCACAAGCGCAATATCTTTGCCCCTTAGTTTCTTAACTTCGTGGTCCAAAATCCTAACCGGTAAAGCTTCCACCGTAAGGTTATCTCTCACTTCAACCTCGTCCATATGAATAACATGTGACGGATCCGGAACATATTTCCGAAGTTGCGAAACATGGAATACGTCATGCAAATTCGAAAGGTTCGGAGGCAACGCCACACGGTAAGCCACAACACCAACTCGCGAAGTAATCTGATACGGACCAATAAAACGAGAAGTCAACTTCTTTGACTTCAAAGCACGACCCACACCAGTAACTGGTGTAACTCTTAAAAACACATGGTCACCTTCTTGAAACTCAAGATCCTTCCTTCTCTTGTCATGATAGCTCTTTTGTCTACTTTGAGAAGCTTTCATCTCCTCCCGAATAAACTTCACTTTCTCCGTTGTTTGTTGTACCATTTCCGGTCCAACTATCGTCCTCTCGCCGGTTTCATGCCAACACAAAGGTGTTCGACATCTCCGGCCATACAAAGCCTCAAATGGTGCCATACCTATACTCGAATGAAAACTGTTATTGTAAGTGAATTCAATCAACGCCAAATAACCATCCCAAGCACCACCTTGCTCGAGTACACAGGCACGCAATAAATCCTCCAACGATTGAATCGTCCTCTCGGTTTGACCGTCCGTTTGCGGATGATAAGCCGAACTCAATCTTAGCTTAGAACCCAAAGCCTTTTGTAAACTCTCCCAAAACCTCGATGTAAACCTTGGATCTCTATCCGATACAATACTCTTAGGAACTCCATGTAGCTTCACAATCACAAGAACATAAATCTCGGCTAACTTCTCCAAAGGATAACTAATATCAATTGGAATAAAGTGAGCAGATTTAGTAAGCCTATCAACAATTACCCAAATAGCATTATGACCTCTTTGCGTATTTGGCAATCCCGTAACAAAATCCATCGATATACTATCCCATTTCCATTCCGGAATATCCAACGGTTGCATAAATCCACTTGGTTTTTGATGTTCCACCTTAGACTTTTGACAAGTTAAGCATGCATACACAAATCGAGCCACATCCCTCTTTAAACCGGACCACCAAAAGATCTTCTTCAAATCTTGATACATCTTATTCGCACCCGGATGAATACTCAAATTACTTCGGTGTCCTTCCTCTAGAATCATCTTTTTCAACTCCGCGTCGTCGGGAATACAAATACGACCACGGAATCTCAAAACTCCATAATTATCAACCTTGAAATCCTCATTCTCATTCAACATCAAATCAACGAATTTCAAGTCCAACTTTTGCTTTTCACTAACCGTTGCAAGAAAATCATTCGTAACATGTAACATACCAAGTCGCACACTCCTCGGCGTCATTTCACAAACCAAACTCAAATCTCTGAAATCTTCCAAAAGTTCCCATTCTTCCATCATCAATGCGGACATATGTAACAACCTCCGACTTAAGGCATCGGCCACCACGTTTGCCTTACCCGGATGGTAATTCAAACCAAAATCATAATCCTTCAAAAGTTCTAGCCACCTCCTTTGTCTCATGTTCAATTCTTTCTGATCAAATAAATATCTTAAGCTTTTGTGATCACTAAAAACTTCAAATCTCGCACCATAAAGATAATGCCTCCATATTTTCAAAACAAACACCACCGCCGCTAACTCCAAGTCATGTGTAGGGTAATTCTTTTCATGCACTCTCAATTGTCTAGAAGCATATGCCACAACTTTTCCATCTTGCATCAAAACACCACCTAAACCTGTCAATGAAGCATCACAATACACAACAAATGGTTCATTAGGATTAGGCAAAATCAAGATCGGAGTCGTTGTCAACCTTCTCTTTAACTCATTGAAACTCTCTTCACAATGAATATCCCAAATGAAAGCCTTTCCTTTACAAGTCAATTTCGTTAAAGGAAGTGCCAATTTCGAAAATCCCTCAATAAACCTCCGATAATAACCCGCCAAGCCTAAAAAGCTTCGAATCTCCATAACCGACCTAGGAGCCTCCCATTGCATCACCGCATCTATCTTGGATGGATCAACACTAATACCACTACCGGAAATAACATGTCCAAGGAAACTTACTTCCGACAACCAAAATTCACACTTCGACAACTTAGCATACAATTGTTTCTCTTTCAAAATTTGCAACACAATTCTCAAATGCTCTTCATGCTCCTCTTGAGACTTAGAGTAAATCAAAATATCATCGATGAACACAACCACAAAACGATCCAACTGTTCATGAAAAATACGATTCATGTATTCCATAAACACACCCGGCGCGTTAGAAACCCCGAATGGCATCACGGAGTATTCGTAATGACCATACCGTGTCCTAAATGCCGTCTTTTGAATATCCTCTCCTTTCACACGAATCTGGTGGTATCCTGATCTCAAATCAATCTTACTAAAAACATTCGCACCAACCAATTGGTCCATCAAATCATCGATCCTTGGAAGCGGATACTTGTTCTTAATTGTCACCTTGTTCAACTGTCGATAATCAATGCATAACCGCATACTCCCGTCCTTCTTCTTTACCAACAATACCGGAGCACCCCAAGGAGAAACACTTGGCCTTACAAATTTCTTGTCCAACAAGTCATTCAATTGCTTTTTCAATTCTACCAATTCCGATGCCGACATACGATACGGTGCCATCGAAATCGGTCTAGTACCCGGAACTAGATCAATAGAAAATTCAACTTCTCTTTCCGGCGGTACATCCGTAATATCTTCCGGAAACACTTCTGGAAATTCGCACACCACTGGGAACACATCAAGCTCAACTTTACTCTCCACCGACAATGATGCAAACAAACCAAACAATTGAGCTTCGTCCGCTAAAAGTTTCTTCAACTCTTTAGTGGATAGGAAACTCTCAAATTCATCATCTTCCAAAGAAGGAAACCTTACTAACTTGTGATAGCAATCTATATGAACTCGGTTAAATTGCAACCAGTTCATACCCAAGATTACGTCCAATCCCTCCAACGGCAAACATACTAAATCCATAACAAAGTCTTTACCATACATGGTCAAAGGACAACTCATACACACCAAAGATGTATTTACCGACCCTGAAGCAGGAGTCTCAATAACCATTTCAGCACCCATCACAGTTAACGCAAGATTCAAACGCTTCGCGCACTCAGACGAAATAAACGAATGAGTCGCTCCCGTATCAATAACAGCAACTAAAGGTGTACTATTAATAAAGCATGTACCTTTAATCAAACGGTCCGCATTCGTAGTTTGAGTCCCCGCCAATGCAAACACCTTTCCGCCCGCTTGAGCTTGTTTCGGCTTAGTACACTTAGTACTAATGTGACCCACTTCTCCACAATTATAGCACTTCACCATATTTCTTCTACAATCTGTAGCAGCATGCCCAAGACCACCACAATTAGAACATTTCGCTACAGGCTTCCCACACTCAAAAGATTTATGACCTATATCACCACATTTGTAACACCTAACAACACCGGAACCTCCTCCTCTAGACCTCCTATCAAAGCTTCCCCTATGCTTACCCTTATCAATGGGTGTCACATAAGGTCCACTTCTAGCTTGTTGCTTCCCCTTCCTCTCATTCACACTTTTGTAATGTGTAGAACGAGCCTTACTATCTTCTTCGAAGATTCTACAACATTCCGTCAAATCCGCAAACCTCCTTATCCTTTGATATCCCACAGCTTGTTTGATCTCAGGACGTAAACCATTCTCATATTTAATACACTTTGAGAACTCAGCAGTAATCGCAGCATAATGAGGATGGAATTGAACCAACTCCACAAATTTAGCAGTATAGTCCACCACAGACATACTACCTTGTTTCAGTTCAAGAAACTCCATCTACTTCTTTCCCTTCACACTCTCAGGGTAATACTTCCTCAAAAATTCAGTACGAAATAAATTCCAAGTTACCTCTTCATCATCCACCTCAAGAACTTCACGCATACCGACCCACCAATCGTCGGCTTCTTCCTTCAGCATGTGAGACCCAAGCCTCACCTTATTCTCCTCCGCACAACCCATCACTCTGAAGATTCTTTCAATCTCCTTCAACCACAATTGAGCTCCATCGGGATCAAATCTTCCTTTGAAAACCGGTGGTTGATTCTTCCTGAACTCGTCATTAGCATTCACGTTAGGTGCACCTTGCACCGCCCTAGCCATTGCTTCCAAAGCAGCAGCCATCGCATTGTCGTTTCTACCAGCCATCTTCTGATTATTCCCAAAAATGACAACAAGGTTAAACAACAGTTCAACCAACACAACAACAAGACAGACACAACTGACTCAACTCTGGCTCTGATACCACTTAATGTAACACCCCCTTTCTATACCCCCAAATAATCACATAAATCATTTAGGCACATATATAAAAAATATAAAAATTCGCCAGAGTACGATTAAAACATGGTATAAAAGAGGCATGTCACATCATACACGCAATTAATACATACAACACCTGCTCATTCTATTGATATGCAACAGTGGGGTAACTTATCACAGAGGAACTTTGTCCTTACACCCACATCTCAATATTTAGAATAAAAGCGGAAACATCTAAAATATTGAAGAACAACACATATGTACATCATCCAGTATGAATCACTAGCTACATCATGCTTATACACAAATTCATCAGCAAGATACATATGCAAATGTATCACAAAAGAATAATATACATCCTAGCTACCCGGTGCTACATATCAGAGCCAACCGACCAAAAGAATGAAGACACGCTTCACAAAAAGACCTCTAGCATACCTACTCTGCAATGCCTCATAGAGCATCATAAAACAGCAGAAGGGTGAGAAATATTATCATAATAACAATGCATACAATTATATATATCTTAACATAAAAATACACATATTACTCATTCTCACCACAATTCATCTCATTTTCATCTATATACATCACAATGTATATATATATATATATATATATATATATATATATATAACAAGTATATTCATCATGCACACTTTCACATTTCTCAATTATTCCGTATGAACATACACAATTATGTTCATTCAACAACACATCATTATAAAGATGATAAATGCAAATCATAGAGACCGACTCACGACTCTATGCAAATGCAATGCGGTACCGACTCAATCATCACTAGTTCACTCAGGAACTCTGCTGGAACCATCGCTCGTTACCGAAGTAACTCCCCGTCGGGCCTACGATGTTCACCCATTGCTCACACCCCACATGGGCACACAATGTTTATGGATCGCTCACACCCCACATGGGCACACGACCCGATCGCTCACACCCCACACGGGCACACGATCCGATTGCTCACACCCCACATGGGCACACAATCATTCGTAATCATCGCTCACACCCCACATGGGCACACGACGTTACGACGGATTCTCATTAGAATCGCACAACACAAGAATGCACATCATGATGCTTCACATGCAAAATGACTCAAAAGACATTCTTGAAATGCATACATATTCACAATATATTCATGCATTCATCTCTTACAATCACATACAATCTATATACATTCACATCAATGCACTATTGTATGATTCACATTCAAACACACAGTCAAAACGGTAAAAGTCGCTAAATAGCACTATTCCCGACTTTCTGACATAATTAAATCGGCTAACGATTTTCAAAACATCATAATAAGAAAGTACAGCTCAATACCTTTCCAACGACACCAAGAATGTAAAAATCGGATACTCGGAACAAAAGTTACGGACGAAACCGAAAACGACATTTTGAAAAATCCCATTTTTACATTCCTCCTGTCCATACGCGTATCACCCATGTCCATACGCGTACGGACAGAAACCATTTCCTTCACAAATTCCTCGTTCCAAAACCCATACGCGTATTGGCCCATGGCTCGCCCCTGTTACGCGTAATGCCAATATTCATACGCGTATTGGCCCAAAAATAAGCCAATGATACGCGTATTGCCTTGGCTCATACGCGTATGGACATGCCCCTTACGCGTATGGCCAGAGCATACCCAGAAAAATTCTGCAGAACGAAGTTCTGCGTTTTCCACTCCCCAATCATCCAAATCTTCACCTAATACTCAGAAAAATGCCAATTTGATGTATAACAATACATACCAATCATGTATAAACAACTATGAACACAATCAACATAAGTTTTAATACATTTGGATCAATTTCTAATCAATTTCTCAAAAATGGGTTATACCCTAAAACTCACAAAATTCATCAACAACAACAACAATTCATACATAATCATATACATTGATAAGATAACAATGTTTCACACCCTTACCCGGATTCAAAGCTTGCTAATTGATTGATCTTGATGAATTTCTAAGTTTTTCCTCCTTTCCTCTTCTTTTCTCTTCCTCTTCTTTCTTTCTCTCCTTTTTCTTTCTATCTTTCTCTATTTCTCTCTAATTCTCTTTTCTCCCTCTTTTCTTTCTATTTTCTTTCTCTCATTTTTCCACACAAACACTTAATTCATTTTAATCACACAATTCTAATTCCACTAAATTTCTAACTTATAATTAATTGAGAAAAGACTAAAATACCCTCCATTCTAATTTCCCCGAAAACTCTCGAAAATGGTAAAATAACATTTAACACACCAATTTAACAATTAAAATAAATTATCACCCAATTAAATTAAAAGACTCAAGAATAATGGAATAATCAAAATCGGGGCGTTACACTGCTCTCTTTGCCATTGCGATCTAGACATTGGGTTATTACCCTTGTAGTTCTGAGAAATGTATGCTAATTTGTTTGTGGTGCGATTCTCTTTTCTGTACTCAAATGACGCACCTCTTTCCACATCAAACTTCTCCCACTTTTTCTTCTGTCCTCTCCCTTCGATAGGTTTGATCCAACTACCTGTTGGCACATTCGCAGATGGTTTGAACGTACCTGGCCTAATTCCTGGTGCTTGGTTTTTTAACCCTGTTGAAAGTCGCCTATGGTCAAAATCTCTGTGCCCCTTGTTCACCTTCTGCCCTCATCTTTCGCCAGCCTTCTTGATACCTTCCAGCTTGTGGGCAGCCTTCTCATCAAAAATGGAGCTGCACCTGGGGCACAGCATTACTCCAGAATCTTTTTTCTGGCAATGATGCAAGAAGTCCACAATTGTCTCTTCTGGCCGAGGATAAGACATTTTGTTTAGTTTCTCTTGCTCATCTACCTTACTCAATTGTTCATCTTTTCGATCCGTAATTTCGACTATGTTGACATCCATTTTGTCCTTCAGGCGCATCTTGGAGAAGCTGGCCCCCAGACTTTCAGTGGTCTTTGCCAAGCATCCACCACCTACTGCTGCTTTTGCAGCTCTTTGGGAAGCTTTTTCCCAAGCAGCTTTCTCAGCCTCCACCATCTCCTCAGCATTGACTCTCTCGACATCAGGAGATGTCTTGAAAAAAATTTCAGCAGCTATGCATATCCAATTTTCCACCAGACAACCATCCATGTCCAGCATCTCTCCAACCAAGAGCATGTCATCTTCCAATTCCTTAACAACTTGAACTTTAGGGGCATTTCTACCCATAGCCTCATTGGTGTTGACACTATCTGTGCTAGAATCAGACTCTTCAGCCAATTCTACCATGTTAATGCCTTCATTGGCATTTATCTTCCACCCATTCACGGTCATATCCAAAACCTTAGCAGCCTTATCCATTTCAAAAAACTTATCAGCAGTTTCCTTGGTTACCAACATCAGACTGGTATCATCAATGTTTAGGCCACTTGTAGCCTTACTAGAACCTTCAATTATCACAACACCGATGGCGAAGTCTTTAGTAACTTCTACCATGTTGACTGACTCGTCGAATCCCCCTGTGGCTTCCACCATCTGAACCTCATGAGGCTCTGTATAATTGGCCTCTGCAACTTGCAATGGATCAGAGTCAATCTTCATCTGGGCTTTTCCTTTTTCCCCAAACTTCATCCTTCCTTCCTGGATAGCGTTTTGCACCAAATCCCTGAAAATAAAACAGTGAGAAGTTTTATGACCCAAAAAATTATGGTACTTACAAAAACCTCTTTTCTTTCTTTGTTCTAAAGGTGGCGTTTTAGCACCAGCAGGCACTATCATTTGCCCATCTTTAACTAACAAATCAAAAATTTCGTCACACTTAGTGACGTCGAAGGTATATGTTTTATTAGGGAATTTGTCGTTAGATTCGACAGGATTTTTTCCTTCTGAAGGGGCTAATAATTTGCAAGCATAAGGTGGACCTGCTTTAACTCAGCAACGCCAACCTCATTTTCGTCGAAACAAGATGGTTCCCCATACAGACTCTCCACATCTTCCTTGCATTCGACAAACGCTACTTTTTTACCCCTACTGAATTTGGCCTTTTCTTCTTTTAGCCTTTCTAGCTGTCGAACCCTATCAGCCAGCTGGGCCATATCTCTAAGATATTGAGTATCTAATTTCTTCCTAATGGAATAATCAAGACCCCCAGCAGCCATTTCGACCAACTCATGTTCTGGAACTTGTGTAAAGCACCTGGCTTTAAGAAGTCGAAACCTATTCAGGTAATCATCAATTGGCTCAGTGACTTTGCGCTTGATGCTAGCCAATTCTTTCAAACTAATCTTAGTTTGCCCCATGTAGAACTGTTCATGAAACAAACGTTCTAGTTGGGTCCAATTGTATATGGAATTTGGAGGCAACGTAGTAAACCATGTGAAGGCATTCTTGGTAAGGGAACTTGGGAAGTATTTGATCGTAAGGCTTTCGTCAGCTGTAATCTCGCCCGCTTCGATCAAATATCTGGCCACATGTTCGACAGTAGACTCAGTAGTATCTCCTGAAAACTTGCTGAACTTTGAAACCTTCATCCTAGTGGGTAGTTCTGCTTGGAGAATGTAATCCACTATAGGTGAAGTATAATTTGGCCTGGTGAAGCTAAAATTCATACCATTTCTAGTCATTATCCTCTCAACCATGGCTGCAAGATTATTTTCTTCTGCTTGATTCTGGTGTCGAACCTGCCTAAGTAGTTGATATGCGTTTTGGTTCCTGTTCACCATCACTACTGGTTCCTCCTCCATCTGATATGGCATCTAGTTTCTTGGTGGTTCGACTCTGAAATGGTCAACCATCTCTTGATCCTCCAGGTTAGCATCAGGTATCTGACGTTGATGACATCTTGGGATATCTTCGACAACCGTCGCTCTTCGATCTACTGCTGGTACTCCCATGAAATCAGCCATGCGTGCCACTTGTGCAGCCAGTTGTTGGTTAGTTTGGGTTGTATTTTGAATCAAAGGTTGGAAAACTTCTCCCATTGTCTGAGACAACGTATGTACCATTTGCATGTTACTTTCATCCATCTGCTGTCTCAAACAATTTATGGATGTATTTGTAAGGCTAGGTGTTTGAACAGAGTAACCAACACCTATATTCTGATTGTTTCGTCCTCCTGATCCTGACCCCTATAGTGGCGAAGACACAACAGTTTCTGAAAACACAGGTGGAACATTCTGCAGGTTTTACATCATTGATGTAGGCATACCATAGGGTTGACTCCTTGACCCTGGATGTGGAAAATCTGGTGGAGGAACGTGCCTATACATTGTATTTCCTCCTGAGGGTGTTGGTGAATTAGAACTCTGTGGTCCTATGTATTCCAACACAGGTTGAGTATAAGATTTTATATATGTTGATCCTGGCTCAGACACTACTAATGGAAGTGACGCCTGTCCTCCCGTCGAAGACATTGGTGATGGTGTGCTTTGAGTCCCAATACTGCTACTGGACTGAGTGTTTGAAATACTCCCTTGAGGATCAACTTGTTAATTGGCATTGGTTGCCATTTTCTTAGTTTATCTTCTCTTTGGTATTCCTTCGTTTGCTGTGGCTAACTTCCCACTTCTCAATAACATACAACGAAAGTGCTTCTTCACCAAGAGAGATGAGGTTGACAAAAAGGTTTAGCTTAGCACTGGGTCCCACCGGGTGTGCCAATTTGTTTACCGCGAATTTTGGTAAACAACCTCTGGTCTATCAATCTAAACGCAAATTGATTTAACTTGCAGGATCGCCCACACAAATCCTAGGACATGTGCTAAGTTTGAGAGACAAGCGTAAATTAAAGAAAATGTAAACTGAACTCCACGTTCGACAATGCTGAAAATAAAGTCTAACTGAACTCCACGTTCGACTACGGGCAATAAAGTAAAGTGAAGACTCGAAATTTAAAGTGATGCAAATAAAGGGTGCAGAAATCAAAGGCGTCGAATGAGTAAAAGCTTTGAAAGTAAAATGCAACGAACTCCACGTTCTTGGAAAGTAAAGGCTGGGATAATAAAAGTGTTGTCGAAGGTAAAGTGCAGGAAAGTAAAAGACTTTGAAAATAAATGAAATGGATTTAAAGGAGAACTCCAAGTTCTTGAAAATGAAAGACTTTGAAAAGTAAAGGCTTGAACATTAAATGCTTGAACGTAAAAACGCAGTCGAAAGTAAAACGCAGAAAGTTTAAATGGCTTTGAACATAAATTTAGCATGGAAGATAAAGTTCAAGAAACTGTAAAGGCATGGAAAGTAAATGGCTGAATCTTAAACATGCTGAAGATAAATTAGATTAATGAAGATAATGGTGTTACATTACGTACATTCTCACGAACTCGTTTCTCTACACGCGGGTACTTTGAGTTTCTTAGAGTAACTTGTACAAAAATATGAACACACCATTTACATAGAACCAACTCCTATTTATAGTGCTAAGAAATAACTACTCAGTGGTGGTTACTGCTTCGAACGTGTGGATTTTGGCGCCTTCCCCTTGATCTCAACTGTTCCCACGTTCACCACTTCTCTTATTTAAATCTCAAATATTGGAAATTCCCTCCAATCCTAATATAACCACTGCAGCGCTACATTCTCATGGTCGAAGAACCCTTTCCACACTTAGCCATTTTTTAAGGTTTCTCCACATTTATTCGACTCAGGCCTCTCAAAAGTTAGGTCGAAGCCTTCTTTACATTAAAAATAATTTTTAACATTAACATAGCTTTGATTTTGTCTGGCGTCGAAATTGAGGGTTAACAGTTACCAATCAAGAATATCCTAATAGTATTAACATCAACAAAATTGTCAACATTTGGGAATAGGACAAGACCACGGATAAGTAATGTAATGATAGCTTCAAAAGCATCCCTACTACTTGCTTTGGCAAAGACAAAAGCTTTCACCATCAAGAATCTGGAAGTCAACCCTTAGATTCCCCTTTTAGAAGTAAGATTAGGTTTCACATTATATGTCTCCAAATGAAGGGCTTCTGCAATGAATGAAGGTTCAAGAATCTTCTCTAAACCACTGAAAGGAATTTTGTCCGATACTAGGAAACCAAACCAATACAAATACTCATCTAGCAAATTTATCATCCCTACAGAAAATCATGACATCTCCTCGATCAGGTTTGCCATGTTATGCTCGGTACGTCCTGCTTAGTCGTGTTGTTGCTCCTGTATCTACTGGATACTGGCGATCGTGTCGGCCTGCTGCCTCTGCATATCTCTAAGCAGCTGGTCACCCTCAGCATCTATACCATTTCGATGTCGCAGCTCGCTCAGGACATCATCAAGTGCAGTCCTAATCGCGGTGTAGTCATACTTCTCTCGAGACTAGTGTCCGGAGGAGGTACTTTCAAAATTATCAGAAATACCAGGTGCAGTGTATGTGTGTGTATCATGGTCACTCACATGGGTGGGAACGTCTCGCTCGATATGGTCAAACTCTTCATCAGTCGAACCACCCTCGTTATCCTGCATGGGTATTTTAGTGGGGCGGGATGACAGAGCCTTTGGGCGGTCAAATCATATAACCAATTGTTTTGGCTTTGCACACTAGTGCGTGCGGAACAAGGTAAAACAATACTCCTAATAACATGGTTATTAATCATCAAATAGTACCTATCGTCTTGCCTAGCCTTAACCAGGTGCATGTTACGGCAAATCTCAAAATCAAGGAAGGGTGTATCAAGGGGCTCAAGGGTCGCTAGCTCATTGTTTAGGCCCAATGCATGGCCTATGGATGTGATCTGCCCTCTAATGCAAATGGGACCAGAGCCTCTAGTGCTAACAAATTGCATGTGTGTAAGCATAAATGGAGTCGTATTGACTCATGTTTGTGCGAGTGCACTGTGCACAAAGAAATGTTCCTTGGAATTCACTTTTCCACTACTCACTAGTTAATTATTCCCAAAAATGGAACGCTTCTATTTGCCAATCTCCGTCTAAGGGTCCTTCACATGATATACCGAACCCATGGGGGAAGTTCAGCAATTCGGCGACGTGATCTTGGCTAAATTCATACTCCCTATTAAACATCCTAAATTTCACTGTGCCTACCGTGCAATGACTTACTATCTGCGTGTAGTAAACGAACAAGCTCAAAAACTCAAGTGTAAGCTTAACGTAGGTAGGATTACCTAAAGCACAAAAGTGTGTCATCCCTATGTTTTCTATCATCCAATTAACACTACCAATCAGACCTAAACTACGTAAAGCAGAATCATCGGCATACCTCGTCGGATTTACCTCACGTTTGAACAACTTGACATATCTCATTCTTTGCGTCTCACAATCTTCACCTTCTCTAAAGATAATGCTTATGTAATCTGCTCTTGACCTTGTTGTTCTTACTGCTCGTGGAAGCATGGTGGAAAGATTTGGAAAGGAAAGTGGGTTTTGGAAGGAAATGTGAGAAATGGAAAAAAAATGGGAGATGATTGTAGTTGTGAATGAGGGTTTATTAGTAGAATAATGGTGGTGGAGTGGAAGTTTGAAAGTTAGTGGGTAGTGCAAATGAGGGAGTTAAGAGAGTAGTGGAAGTAGTGGGTTTTGAAAGTAGAAGAAAAAGAATAAATTGTGTGAGAAACGGTTCAAAAACGTGTGTCTTCCACTGATGTGTCTATGGCGAACGTCATAGGCTTTAAAGTACGCTTTTTCAACTATTATGCCCATGGCGAACGCCATAAGCTTTGGGCGCGTGATTTTTAAAGTTTAAGGGTGGCCTTAGAAAAGTCAATTAAATTGTAAATTGAAAGAAAAAAGTAAAAATAAAAATAAATAAATAAATAAATAAATAAAACAATAAAATGAAATAGGAATAAAAATGAATAATGGAAAGCTTAAAATTGCATTATGAAAAATCAAAAACTGTGGGTTGCCTTCCATGCAACACAGTGTTTTACGTCGATAGCTCGACAAAAATTTAAAATTAACTACTAAAATTATAAAAAAAATAGGGAAATCCTAAATTAGTAAGCGGGAAATCCTAAACATAGAAAAAATGAAAAAAAATATACTTTCCTCCCCCACACTATTCAAATGTAAGGTACGAATGTGGTAAGATTCAAGAAGAGATCAGCCACTTTGTCGTACATTAGGCTCGAAGAGTCTTCTGATGGAGTATATCTCTAGATAGATATGATCAAACTGCTTGTGTGCCACATCCATAAAACCGTGGAAATCTCGGCGAATGGTGGTAATATCATCTCTAAAGGTAGAAACTTAAGTCCGAAGGGTGTCTAGTGAATGAGTATGATCTATGGGGTGTGTGGTACGAGCAGCAGAGACAAGTGAAGAAGCATCAGGGAGAGGAGAAAGGTGGTACTCATAAACAGGAGGGGTCTCAAGTGGAGTAGGTGACTCGTTCTGACCTTCTAAGTCATACAACCAGTTATCTCGATTATGCACACTGGTCCTCTCATAATTAGTTAGGGTAAAATGGTGCACCATCTAGTGGTTAATCAGTAATTCAAACACATTATGTCCTAGGTTTTGTAGAAAAAGGTGGTTAAAACAAAAGACTATATTCATTGGTCGGGTCCTTGGGTAGCATGTGTAATCCTATTTAGGTTGGCGAGTATAAAGGTCACGACATTGATAGGCCTAGACTGGAAGACACAAAATATAATAAATAACTCATCTCTAGACACAACGATAATGTTTTCTTTCCCGAATAGTGTAGAAGCCAGGATCTTATGGAAGTCTCTTATGGCTGGGTTATGGATAATGTTAGAGTCCATAGAGATAGGTTCAGGATGGTAGTCTCTAGAAATGGTACCCCAAAATTAGTTAAGGTAAATGTCCATATATCTACCCTCTCGCACTTCTGTGAAAACGTCAGGGCCATTAGGGAATCCTAAGAGGTCAACAATCTCACGGTGTGTAAAGTGGTATGTATGCCCAAACAACCTAAAAGTGATTAATCCTCTTTTAAACCCTAGCCCTCGGTTAGGATCATAGAAGAAGGAACTCAAAAAATCAAGGGTTAGTTTACGATAAGTACAATATCTCCTCCTCACAGCAAAACTATGTTAGAACAAGATTTATTCTTGATATTTTCTCTTTAGTTTTGATGATAACAAAAGTATTAAAGGATTAACAGTTTATTTGACGTGTGTTTTATTTATGCAGGTTCTTGGAGTTACTTCATTGCTAGCTTCTGGTGGCAGAGTTTGAAGAACAATTTCTAGTGTGGTTTGTCGAAGACTCTGAACTGAAGGTCTTAGCATTCAGACGAGATTCCACAGTTAGTAATTGTATATCAGCATCCGGTACCATTCAAAGTTGGTGATAAAGCTGTGAACTATCCGTACTACTGAAAGCATGTTGTATTATCTTATCAACCTATCAGCTTGAGTCTACAGGATTGCAAGGCTCAAGAAAAGCTGGTACATACTATGGATGTCTACTCCCAACGACTCTATTAGTATAGAACCTCTTGAAGACTCAAAGGTTAAACATGTTACACAATGGATTCAGAAATTTGTTGTCCATCCCTCTTCAAAGTCTCTTGTACTTTGGAGCAGAAGCAAAGACACTTGATCAAGTAAACTTCTCTATGGCTAGTTTCTGGAAATTCTATATATATGGCTGAAGATTCAAACCTGAATTTTCAACAAGGATTCGTCTGTTGAAGGATTAACAAGATCAAGCAATTATGAACTATGTAATACGCAGATTTTATGTTTTAGGTTGTAATTGTAAAAGCCTTAAGATTTCTCAACTCTATAAATATTCAAGAAATCTTGAGTGCTTTAGGTGTTTGTTATGGTGATTTCCCGTACCTCTGATGTGTGCATCATGTACACCTTATTCTCTATTCTACTGAGCCTTCAGTAGTTTAGATTAAGTCTCCTGCTATATGCTCGAGCAAACAAAAGTCTTATTCATCTAGTCTTATTAAGCAAAAAGAAAGTCTTAGACATGTGCTCTAAGTAAAGGTAAGTCTCAACCTGAAGACAGATGAGTAGGTGGCTCAATCAGATGGTGTGAGCAAAGGAAAGTCTTAGGCATGTGCTTAAAGCAAAGGAAAGTCTCAACCAGAAGACAATTGAACAGGTGGCTCAGTCAGATTGTGTGAGCAAAGGAAGTCTTAGACATGTGCTCTAAGAAAGGGGAAGTCTCAATAAGAGGACAGATGATCAGGTGGCTCAGTCAGATGGTGTGAGCAAAGGATAAGTCTTAGACTTGAGCTCTAAGCAAGGAAAGTTTCAGACACTTGGTCTGACCAGTTGTAAAAGTCTTTTGCAGAAGCATAAGCGATTGTAATCATGAAGTGGTTAAAATGAAAATCTCTTGCAAGGAAAGGGGATTGGACTACTCTTAGTTAGGGGAGGAACCAATATAAAACTTTTGTGTCTTCTACTGTTATTTTATTTACTTCTGTTGAATCCACTGCCAAATGAATTAACTCAGAATCTTAACTTCAGTTCTGATTCTGAAACTCTGATCAGAAGCTAAATAATAAGAAAACGTGAAACACAATTCAACCCCCTTTCTTGTGTACTTTTCACACCTTCGAACTATCACATCCAATTTGGCTAAGCATAAAGCGGACACTTTCTCTGATTCCTAGGATGCTAATAGTCAGGACATCAGGGTACATAGTTAGTTCTATCTCCCTCTAAAATAAGACTTCATATCACAGCCTTTGGTAGGAGAGTTAGCGTTTGCAGTTTATGTTGCCTGAAAATAGACATAAGTAAAGTTAGTTCTGATTAAAAAATTTTAATATATCGCTTATTATATCGGGGAAAAATAAGAATCTAAGATGGTGGGTTGCCTCCCACACAGCGCTTCATATAATATCGGTAGCTGGACACATTTTCAATAAAACTATTCTTGTGAAAGAGCGGGCAACTCTTCTAGTTTGTAATTAGTGTAGTAATCTTTGTTTTCTACAAAATGATAATATTTGAGTCGCTTCCCGTTTACAACGAATTTTGTTGCACCCCAAAATTTACCCTCTTGTTTTTAACTTTAATTGGCTTATGCTTCATTCATTAGCATCATCATTTCATACATTACATTAGTTCTAAGACATGGGATTAAGGTATCTTGATTTTCCTCAAAAGGAGGAGTTGGTTTTCAAATAAATGAGCAAGGAAATGTCCTTAACAACATGGTATTCTCAAGCTACAAGGTCTTCATATACTTCAAAGTATCTCAACAAGTTCATCCAACTATCTGGTGATTAGGGTTTCAAGTGTTTCAAAGGATTAATCATTCTCCTATCTTATGGTTCTGAGCTGCGGTTTTGGTCAGAAGCCACTTGTGAGTATGTTCTTGAGTCAACATGATTCTAAGGTTCAAAGCATACTTCAAGGATTCCATATTTTCCTCATGTTTCATCATAAATTATTGCAAGAGTTTCTTAAGTTATAGAGGAGGAATTGGATTCATCTGATTAAAAAGTCAACTGATGCTTAAAAAGTCAACCTTTGAGATTTTTGGCCAAGTGTGGGTATTTCAAGTTATCATTCAAGTTATCAAGAGATTTAATCAAGATAAATCAAGAGAAATCAAGATATTCCCATAAGTTGCCAATTTAGGGTTTCATGAATTTTTTCTAAGTATGGAAAATTCATGTTCATGTGGCCATCTTGCAAGATTCATATCTCTCTCTCCACATTGAGCCAAATTGTACAAACCAATGCTCAAATTAAAGATGATATCATATACTACAAGTTTGTAGAAGAAGTGAGTTTCAAAAGATGCATGGATCAAAAGTTATGAAGATGTGAAGTTGAGAAAAGTAAGATTCAAGTTTCCAACACTTAGAAGTTTTCTAGTGTCAAAATTCAATTGAGACTTTATGTTTTCAATGGCAAATTCCGTCACTTTCCAAGATTCATTTTAATTTTCCTCCAACATGAATGTTGTTAAGCATCCTCCAAGCTTTCTTTTAATACCAAGAACCCCTCATTTGGATCCCTAGAGCTCAAGTTATGATGCTTCAAATACATGGTCCTCAAGTTGGCAAATTTCGTAAGTGTCGGACACCATTGACAACCCAACTTCATGCCTTCGATTTTCTATCATGAATATTTGTGCTACCAAATTATGCATGATGATGAATTCACAAAGGATCAAGTTATAGGTCCATTTTTGAGTTTCTAGGTAATCCATACTTCAAGTGTAAAGGTCCATAATGTTCAAATGCAAAACAACTTCAAGTGTGAACACAAGCTTATGGCATTTTCATGACACCATGTTCAAGATACCATATCTTCCAAACTAAGCCACTAATCAAGACAACTGCAAAGGTCATTAATTCACATCGTAACACACTTCATGTTGCATCAAGAATTAAATCCAGGGGTGGAGAAATGAACACGTGGGCGAGCAACAAAGTTTGTAAAAACTCACTTCACCAAACATTTTCAAGTAAGACAAATGTGAGAATATTCTAGAATTAAGTCACCTCATCATTACTAAATCATTCCACTATCATTTTTCAGTTCACCTCACACGTTTTTTTGCCTTGGTTCCAAGCTTATATCCAAACCACCAGATTCCATGTGCATTTTTTATCTTTCTAACTCCAAGCCAAGAATAACAACTTCATATCTCTTGCCTCGTTTCCACACCTCTTCACTTCCCTAAAATGAACCTCACTATAAATAGAGAGCCCCCTCATTGCATTTGCTAAGCTAGGAGAGCCAAGAAAATTCTGTCAAATTCGTGGCCAAACACCTCTGAAAATGGAGCTCGTGTGCACAGTCCAAGCAACCATAGTGGGAGTTCTTCACCCAGATCTCAAGTAGGAAGAATAAGGAAGAGAACTTGAATTTCTGGTTAAGCATATCACTAAGATGTCAGACAGGATGTCGTGACACTTGATCTCTGCTTCTCACACGAATTAAGGAAGAACACAAGTAAACTGCATAAAGCAAACACCACACAGAAATTGTTAACCCAGTTCGGTGATCAACAACACCTACGTCTGGGGGCTACCAAGCCAGAAAGGAAATCACTAAGTAGAATTGGTTCTAAGCTAAACTCCAACGTTTACAACTTAGCACCTAGAAACTACCCTTCCTAGATTTTTACCTAAGACTCTCCTAGGTATGAGGCCCTTCTCAATTCCCTTCCAATCACAACAGTGACTGAAAATATTACAACTCAATAAATTATCCTTCTCCTGTATTCACACAATACACGAGAGGCTCACACAAGTATAAACCCTAGTACTTCTAAAAAAATCTGCAATATTCAATACATAAACTAGGTTAAATCCAACCTATTTATATTGCAAAACACAACTGGACTTGGGCTTCAAAAGCGCAGCAATTTTGCTCCTCAGAATTTGCGACCTAATCCTTTCTTCAATCCCAAGTTTCCAAAAATGTCTCCTTACAAGGAAATCACATATTCCATTTAGAATTAGAATCTCTGATTCCACAATCTCAGATGCCACCTGGAATCAAGTCATATTCCAATCACACCTGTTACCAAAATACAGTTATCCCAAAACTGTAACAGGCAAAGATGTCGAATCTACCTGATAGGACATTTTGTCAAACATATTAACCTACAGTTAGTTCATCATGTCAGGACATCTTGTCCAATATCTTTCTGCTAAGTTAGTTTTACCAAAATTAATGCCAACCTCAAGGGCTAAGACTCATCAATCTCCCCCTTTGGAAGATTTTGGCTAAAACTAACTTTCATTGACCTGCAGAAACATATCAAGGAGACCACCATCAGAGCAGCAGTGGAAACTTAACTTGTCTCCCCCTCAATCAGTACAGATCTACTCCCCCTTAGTGGTTAGTAGACAATCAGCAGCAGTGGTTAGTGATGTTAGTATTTCTCCCCCTTTTTAGCCACAATATGACAAAGGTAGAAGGACTAACTCAAAACTAATAAAATAGTTCATAGTAGTTAAAATACAGACCCAACAGAAAAAAAATTATCCTAGGCATTCAGCCCTTACACAACCAAAAGTAAGTAGAAAAAAAACTTAAAGCAAAAAAAACTAGAATAAGAGAGAATACTGAAAAACCCTCTCAATATGGTGGGAATACATATTCAAAGACCAGAATATCATTCCCCCAACCAGTGGAAGGTTATGTCTTATCAGATAGGCAAACTCCAAGCTTGCCTCTCAATGTCTCAAATTGATTTGCATCCAAAGCTTTTGTGAAAATTTTAGCTAGTTGATTTTCTGTAGCCACGTGTTTCAGAGTGATGACTCTGTCCTCCACCAGGTCTCGAATGAAGTGATGTCTGATGTCAATGTGTGTAGTTCGGCTGTGCTAAATAGGATTCTTTGAAATATTTATTGCACTCAAGTTGTCACAGAAGAGTGTTATAACTATTTGTGGGACATTGTATTCAGTCAGCATTTGTTTCATCCATATCATTTGAGAGCCGCTACTCCCTGCTGCGATGTATTCAGCTTCATCAGTTGATAAGGAGACACGATTTTGCTTTTTGCTGAACCAGGAAATTAAATTGTTTCCTAGAAAAAAACATCCCACAGAGGTGCTTTTTCTATCATCTGCATTTCCTACCCAGTCATCATCACAGTATCCTATTAATAGAGAGTCAAAGCTGTGTGTGTAGAGTAGTCCATAGTTACATGTTCCATTCACATACTTCAGAATTCTCTTGACCTGATTAATATGGCTAGCTTTGGGTTCAGCCTGATACCTTGCACAAACTCCTACTGAGAATGTTATATCAGGTCTACTAGTTGTAAGATATAGGAGACTTCAAATCATGCTTCTATAGAGACTCTGATCAAAACTTACACCATTCTCATCTCTTGTCAATTTCAGGTGAGTAGGGGCAGGAGTCCTCTTGTGCTTTGCATTTTCCAAGCCAAAATTCTTAACAATATTCTTGGCATATTTTCCTTAACAGAGAAAAATAGAATCTTTCATTTGTTTGACTTGGAGACCAAGGAAATAGGTTAATTCTCCGGCTAGACTCATCTCAAAATCAGATTGCATTTGCTAAACAAAATGTTGGACCATCTCTTCAGACATTCCTCCAAAAACAATATCATCAACATAGATTTGTGTTATCATTTCCTCCCTTTCTGTAGTCATTTGTAACAAGGAAATCAGTCAGTCTTTCATACCAGGCCCTGGGAGCTTGTTTCAACCTATATAAGGCTTTCTTCAGATTGTAAACATGATCTAGAAATGTTGGGTCAACCAAGCCTTTAGGTTGTTCCACATAGACCTCTTCACTTAGATATCCATTCAAAAGGGAACTTTTAATATCCATTTGAAAGAGTTTGAACTTCAAAAGATAGGCTATTCCAAGGAGCAGTCGCACAGACTCCAGTCTAGCTATAGGAGCAAAAGTTTCATCAAAATCCACTCCCTCTATCTGAGTATATCCTTGTGCAACGAGTCTGACCTTGTTTCTTGTGACAACTTCGTGTTCATCAGACTTATTCTTAAATACCCACTTAGTTCCGATCACATTTGATCCTTCTGGTCTGGTTACAAGATCCCAAACATCATGCCTCTTAAACTGCCATAGCTCTTCCTGCATCGCATTAATCCAGAATTCATATGTCAAGGCCTTTTTGACATTCTTGGGTTCCAACTTTCTTCTCTGCTCACGGTCTACCAGAATGTAGCATTTGCTTCCGAAGACATGGAAGTATTTCTCAGTTGACTTTCTACCCTTCCATAGTTCATACAATGTTGCAGATGTTCCAGACCTGATGGTTACCCTGTTTAAGATATAGCAAGTTGTGTTCATTACTTCAGCCCAAAAAAGATACTGGAGTTTCTTTGCATGGAGCATGACCCTTGCACACTCTTGAATAGTTCTATTTTTCCTCTCAACCACACCATTCTGTTGGGGAGTGATGGGTGAAGAGAACTCATGACTGATTCCTTCTGAGGAACAGATCTCATTAAACTTGATGTTCTCAAACTCTTTCCCATGGTCACTTCTGATTCTAACTATTCCACGGTCCTTTTCTCTTTGAAGTTTCTGACACAATCCTTTGAAAACTTCAAATACCTCTGATTTCTCCTTGATAAAGTGCATCCAAGTGTACCTGGAGAAATCATCTATAACCACATAAGCATACATTTTTCCTCCAAGACTTTCGACCTGCATAGGTCCCATTAAATCCATATGGAGAAGCTCTAAGTTCTTTGAGGTGGTTTGATATTGAAGCCTTTTGTGTGACATTCTAGTTTGTTTACCAATCTGGCATTCCCCACATATCTTCCCTTCATCTATCTTAAGATTTGGAATCCTCAAATAGCTTCCTTGCATATGACTTCTTTCATTCCATTTAAGTGCAAATGGCCCAGTTTCTGATGCCATAACTTCACTTCATCCTCCCTTGATACCAAGCAGGTGGAGGGGCACTGAGTTTCATGAGGAGCTCACAAGTAATAGTTATCCTTGGATCTGGTACCTTTCATAATGAGTTCTTCTTTATCGTTTGTTACTAGGAACTCAGATTCAGAAAAGTTTACCTTAAGACCTTGGTCAAACAGTTGGTTGATGCTTATTAGATTTGTAGTCAATCCTTTGAGATACAAAACCCTATCAAGGCAGGGTTGACCATCATACTTCAGCTTGCCAACTCCTTTTATTTCTCCTTTTAAGCCATCTCCAAAGGGGACATGGCCAGTGGGATGAGGTTTGATGTTAGCCAAGAACTTCTTCATACCAGTCATGTGTCTGGAGCATCCACTATCAAAGTACCAGTCTTCTTTGCCGGAGGCTCTCAGGGAGGTATGGGCTATGAAAGCCACATTTGGATCCTTAGGGATCCACTTCTTCTTCCCTTTGGGAACCTAATTTCTTCTACTGGACCATGTCGATGATTTAGGATATCCATTCAACTTGTAATAGTGAGCCTTTATATGACCAAACTTCCCACAGTAATAGCACTGCTTGTCCTGTTTTTGTTTTCCTGGAGAGTTGTTCTGAGGCCTTTAATGATGTTGAGACATCTTTCTCGACATCACTTGGGCTGAGTTCCCTCAAGTCCCATGTCCTTTGATCTCATTATAGCCAAGACCCATTCCACTTCCTGCCTTTCTTCCTGAAATAAGGATTTCATCTAGCATGTCTGAGCTATTGTTCATCATCCTTATGTACTTGGTCATGTTGTAGAGTTTGGAGTTTAACCATTCCACTTTATCCTCAAAATCAGAGATCATTTCCAGATGGTTCAGTCTTTCATCACAAAGTTGTGAGATAATATTCTGCTGATCCTGTCCTAGTTGATACAATTCAGCAAAGTCATTAGGGTTAAGCGATCCATTATTTGACTCCTTGTCAGAATCATACACTCCAGTCATTGCGGACACCTTCTTAGTGGTATCTCCATCGCTCGAGGAGTCATCCTCAGACTATGAGGTGGATAAACCTTTTTTCTCCTTCTTGTGGTACGTGGTACACTCCCCTCTTGTGTGTCCAAAACCTCCACACTCAAAGCACTGAATTCCCTTCCCTCGGTTGGGTTTCTTATCATAGCTAGGTCTTCTTCCAAAGTTTCTTGACCTATAGATGTCAGAAGTCTGAGCCTTGACATTTGTCTTAGACTTCTCATCCAATTGCTTTTCTAGTTGATGAATTTGTTTTTCAAGGAACCCTACAGCTTTGGACAAATCCTCTTTGGTGTCACCCTCTTCTTGGTTGGTCACCAGGGCAAGACTTTTCTTCTTTTCATCCTTTTCGTTGATAGCCATCTCAAAGTTTTGGAGTGATCCCATAAGCTCATCTACCTTCATGGTATTTATGTCCTGAGCTTCTTCAATAGTCTTCACTTTCATATCAAACCTCTTGGGAAGAGACCTTAGTATTTTCTGAACCAACTTGGCTTCCAAAATTTTCTCTCCAAGATCACTAGATGTGTTGGCAATTTCAACAATATTCATATGAAAGTCATGTATACTTTTGTCTTCTTTCATCCTCGGGATCTCAAACTTAGTAGTGAGAAGCTGAAGTCTTGAGGATTTGACACGAGAGGTACCTTCATGAGCAGTCTTCAAGATTTCCCACGCATCCTTTGCAACAGTGCAATTCTTGATGAGTCTGAAGATGTTCTTGTCCACCCCATTGAACAAGGCATTCAAGGCTTTGTAGTTTCCTTAAGCAAGCTTATCATCTTCATCATCCCAATCTTTTTCAGGTTTTAGCTCCTCAGTGAGCTTCCAATCTTTGTCTTTGATCTTTGGTGGATCCCACCCCTTAACTACAGACTTCCAAACCTTTCCATCCATAGACTTGATAAACGCCACCATGCGAACTTTCCAATAATCATAATTGGAACCATCAAGTATTGGTGGTCTATTCAGTATTCCTCCTTATTTATCCATTGAACCAGAAAGTATCGTCCCTGAATCTCACTCAAATACAGAGCAGGCTGCCTGCTCTGATACCAATTGAAATTCTCATTAAGAAGATCACTAAGATGTCAGACAGGATGTCGTGACACTTGATCTCTTCTTCTCACACGGATTAAGGAAGAACACAAGTAAACTGCAGAAAGTAAACACCACACAGAAATGGTTAACCCAGTTCGGTGATCAACAACACCTACGTCTGGGGGCTACCAAGCTAGGAATGAAATCACTAAGTAGAATTGGTTCAAAGCTAAACTCCAACGTTTACGACTTAGTACCTAGAAACTACCCTTCCTATATTTCTACCTAAAACTCTCCTAGGTATGAGACCCTTCTCAATTCCCTTCTAATCACAGCAGTGACTGAAAATATTACAACTCAATAAATTGTCCTTCTCTAGTATTCACATAATACACGAGAGGCTCACACAAGTACAAACCCTAGTACTTCTAAAAACCGCTGGAATATTCAACACAACTGGACTTGGGCTTCGAAAGCGCAGCAATTCTGCTCCTCAGAATCTGCAACCTAATCCTTTCTTAAATCCCAAGTTTCCAAAAATGTCTCCTTACAAGGAAACCGCATATTCCATTTAGAATCAGAATCTATGATTCCACAATCTCAGATGCCACCTGGAATCAAGTCATATTCCAATCACACCTGTTACCAAAATACAGTTATCCCAAAACTGTAACAGACAAATATGTCGAATCCACCTGATAGGACATCTTATCAAACATCTTAACCTGCAGTTAGTTCATCATGTCTGGACATCTTGTCCAACATCTTTCTGCTAAGTTAGTTTTACCAAAATTAATGCCAACCTCAAGGGCTAGGACTCATCAGAACGCAACGAAGAACATGTCAAACAGAGCACTATGGAGGGAGAACGGACCTCATCTTCAGAGCACTTTGTTCACAGCGGTATCGGTAACTTTGCGAGCTTTTACAATATTCTTGATGCTATTATGTTCATTTTGTTCTCATGATTCCAAATCTATGATTATTTTTCATTTTCCATGCTTGAAAGTCATGTAAATAGCTTGATTTAATTTTGGTGTGTTTCGAGTTTGCTCGATTTTCTTATTAACTGTACCGTGAGAGCAAAAACTAATATCATTTTCAGTTTCCTCACGAATTTTTGGTTAAGAATCATGTGTTACTTCACATTTTTATAAAACTTGATGGATCATGATTTTTGGCATGAAGGTGATGATGAATAGTGCCTGCGGATTACTTCATGGTTGCATGAGTTCTCTAGTATCATACCCCAAATTTTGACCAACAATATTTCCCATCATTGTGAGGATCAGTGCCACAATATGGATGTACCTTCATGCCTCATCAATCTCCTCAAGGATTGTTGAGCTTTCACAATAATCAGGAACTAGGGTTTTAAGCCCTCTCAGAGCACTTAGACAAAGGATCAATCAAGAAATGACATGATCTTCAACTTGTCTAACCTCTCAAACACCCATAAGGGATCAAGAGGACTGCCACATGAAGAATCAAGCACAAAGTTGTAATATTCCAAGTGGATCAAGCCTCAAGATCGACAGTGTCACCAAATTAGGGTTTTGGTCGACCAAGGCCTCTAGATGAAAATTCTCCTCTAGGTATGAGCCAATGCTTCAAAGCACAACCCAAGATACTCCAAAAGACCTCATGGACCCAATCATCAAGTCAATTTAATCTCAGGGGATGCATTTACCAAAAATCAGGAATTAGGGCTTCTTGACCTAATTCACCCCTAAGTTGACTTTGGGACAAAGCATGACCCAAGACCTCAAGACATGATTTGAGGGCCTCCAATACACCACATTGATGCATTTATAACAATGGATTGGCCCAAGAAGCTTGGCTCACAAGGTTCAATTTCACCAGGACCACAATTAGGGTTTTGAGGAAAAAGTCAACTGTGCCTTTGACTTTTGACCAAGGCATGCTCCCACACCTTGGGACATGATTCAATACACCCTGTAACACCTATGGAATCCATCCATTAGGTTTGATTTAGGTCAAGGACTTGATTTCACAAAGGATCGCACAGTTTGGATTTCATCCGATAAAAAGTCAACTGTGCACAAAATCAAGTTTGACTTTTTGGAATTTTTCACAAATATGGTTCCCCTAAGTCAAAAATAATATTAATGTATGGTATTGATCATCATTCATTAATAAAAATCAAGAAAAGTGAGGCTTCTTGCAAAAGGGGCAACCATAAGAAACCAAAATTTTTCTAAGTTATGGAACAAAAGTGATTTTTGTACCAACTTCCAAGGATCATAACTTGAGATCCAAGCAACAATTTTGGGTGTTCCAAAGCTGGATTTGTAGGTCTTGCTACACTCTAAAAAAGCTTCAACTACCTCAGACTCCAATTCTTCATGGAATTTGAGTTAGGGATTGATCAAAATCACAAAAATATGAAAATGACACTTTTTCCAACACTTAGTGAAAATCTGCCTAAGTTACCAGCCTTGAACATCAATGTTCATGAGGTTTTTTCAGTTGGATCCAAATAGTTTCAAAACAAACTATGATCACACATGTTTTGTATCATATGAGGGCTTTCTAAAAAGCACAAGAGCCTCCCATAACTCAACCTGAGCAGGGAGATATGATCTCCTCAAAATCACCATTTCCAACTGCCTTGTACAAGGTAGATTTTGTGCATTTGCTCGATTTAGCAAATTTGGACAACTCCAAGCCTTATCATCCATTTGGACACATTTGAGGATAAAACAAAAGGAAAATGAACTGATCCCCAAGCCTCCAAAGTCCAAGAATCGACACTTAGCCATAACAAACCTAAAAAGGCTGAAAAGGTGCCAAGACTCCAATTTTGTTTCCAAGCATTCAATGGATGCACCAAGGTGGCATGGACTGACACATTCCTAACTGAATGAGTCAAGAATCAGCACTGAATCAAAGAACCATAGGCCTGTACCCTAACTTCCAGTCAATAGCTATAGGAGACTAAAGATTCCCTTGGATCAACATTGGCCAAAGGCCTGTACCAGCTGCCATTCACTATTGCTTGCAAAAAAACTTGTTATACTATAAATAGAGCTCATTTGTGCTCAGTTTGAGTACACCAAAGCACTACAACACTTGCTTTCCTCAAAATCTCATTCTCTAGGTCAAAATGCCTTCTTTTGCAAGTTATCTCTGAGTTTTTGAGTTAGAGAGAAATTCCATCACAACTCATGATCCAAACACATCCAATATGTCATATCTAAGCTGTTTAAGCACTCACTTGTGACCTGAAACACCAAATTCAAAAAGTCAACCTCCAAAACCTCAAAATTTGACTTTTCTTCATTTTTCAAGCCATGTCTTGCTTCAGTCACTTCCAAAACCAAACAAGGCCTCAAACACACTCCAAATATCATCCTTAAACTGTCCCAAATGGTTCCCCTCATCTGGAACACCATTTGAGATAGTTGTCGTATTGGTCACTTTTACCCCTTTTGCAAGAAAGAGCTAAAACTTGTTCCCGAGGATTCCAGCTGGTTCTAATTATCCTAAAAGCTTCTAAGGGATCAATCAAGAGTGTCTAAAGCATTGAATTACTTCTGGCACAAGGATCTTGACAGTTAGCACAAGAAGCTGAGGTAAGTGCATGACAACTTGAACTCTTTGAATTATGCATTCCTTTGATGTCCACTGATCATAAACAACTCATACATGTTGTATATGTTGTGTTTGAACCAATTTGTCATGCAACTCTTACCTGTACCATGAGATAGCATTGAACATGCAAATCTAGGCTTATTTTGAAACCACTAACGGGTTTTAAAATAGGGACACTTTCTGAAAATTCCAAAAGCACCATTGGATTCTTTGTGAAATTTTAGGCCAGATGCACCTAAATTTTGAGAAAGTTAGAGGCTTCACGTAAAATGCCAAAACTTGTCTTGCCTTGCCTTGGCAAGGCCTGAAAACAAGGCACCCCATATATGCACATGGGGTGGTTTTGATACACTGATGTATCACCACCCCAGTGGTAGCGCGCATGTGTGTTTGTTGGCATTGTCGTGGGTTTCAAACCCCACGCAGAACTTTTTTACTACTCTCTCAATTTTTGCTATTTTTTCAATATTTTCATGTTTTTATTAATTAATCCAAAAATTAATTTCTCTCTCAATTTTAATTATTTTTTATTGATTCTTTTTTTGAAAATTCACAAAAATATTAAAATATTTTATTCCATGAAAATTTCACAAAAATATTATGTATTTCATATATTTGATATTTTTGTAAAGAATTATATTTTCATTTGTTTTTAAACATTAAAAATATTTCTTTCTCTTGGTTTTTGCAAAATTCAAATGATTTTTAAATCATCCCATGAATGAAACGTGATTTTTCAAATATAAATCCAAGATCATAACCTTTTTTCGCATGTTTGATTATTTTAATTGTATTTTTATTCAATTAAAATACATTTTAAAACCAAAATTAGGGTTTTGATCACTATCACCCTAACAAATCCTTTCAAACCACCTTGGGCCTCTTTGTATAGTGTAAGTCCCATTACCTTTGTACATAAACCTTTTTGGGCCTCAGTCATTGTATAAGACCCACTGTATTTTCAACAAAAGCTCGGCGCGATCGTTGCCTTTTAAAAAAAATAATCTGGGCCTCTCATTGAGTTGTAAGCCTCATCTCTTGTACAAAAATAAACTTTGGGCCTCTCCTTGAGTTGTAAGACCCAACTCTCTTTATAAATACAATAATATGGACCACAGTCATTGTATAAGTCCCGATGCAATTTTCAAAACAACGGTACAATTACTGTTTTTCATCTGGGTCTCTCCTTGAGTATAAGCCCCAACAATCTTTTCAAAACAACTTATCTTTTGATTTTGGTTCAAATCCATAGTTATTATCAAAACTTTCTTTAATTTCTTGAACAACTATCCATACAGCTGTTAAAATGGAAGCTTGCTCGCCTGTAAGTTTTATCAGCTTTCTTTACATTCTTTCATATATATATATATATATATATATATAACTGTATTGTTGGAAGCTTGCTCACCTGTAAGTCCTTCTTTCATATCCTTTTAAAATACTTGTCATATATCAACTGTATATATACTTGTATACCTGCTTAGAGTTTTCCCCGGCAACTAAGTCTAGAATTAGGTAAAGCCATTTGGTCACTCTTAAATACAGTCAAAACTAGTTCCCCATAGGAATTTCCAGATACAGTCTTGCCTTCTCTTGGGCTTAAACAATATGGAACAAAGAGAAAGACATTATTCCCGGTGAAAGTTTTCTCAGAATGTCACTATTAGAAATTGTCAAAGACGTTCATTTCACCAGAGAGGATTAATTCCCGGTGAAACCTCTCCTGAATTTCTTCAAACCCTAGAACTGTTCACTAAAGAAAAGATTATTCCCGGTGAAACTTTTCTTGAACTATTCTTAAGTTTGGACCCACAGGCTTCCTAAAAGCATCCCAGCCTCCTCTTGGGCTTTGTACAAGGACCCTCCGGCTTCTTAGAAGTTCTCATGCCTTCTCTTGGGCTTAATACAAGGACCCTGAAGACCTCTTAAAGGTATAAGACAAAACTTAGTCATCCTTTGCTAGAGCAGTCTTTCCAGAGTCAAAACCTCATACCATTTTAGGGTTGATTCTCTTCCCTTAAAACACCTGCCTCCCCTGGGGCATCATACAAAGATAAACTCTTCTATACCAGTAGACTTGGATAGTCTAATCTCCTCTTAGATCTCAAAGACATTCTCTTCATAGCTTTCTCTTAAGCTTGAGGGATAAATCTCTTCCCCAACAAAGTCAATTACTCCCAACCTTCTTTTAGGTTTTGAGAAATAATATCCCTAAGCAGAATAAATTTCCTTTTTCACCCTCCTCTTAGGCTTTGTATAATGATTCTACCCAATAAGGTCAGCCTCAATCTTGGGCTTTGTACAAGACACCTAAAAAATCCTTAGCTGAGTCAGTCAACTACCTTTCAGCCTCAATCTTGGGATTTGTACAAGACACCAGATAAAACACTCTCTTGTTGAGTCAGTCTCATTTTAGGCTCAATCTTGGGCTTTGTAGAAGACACCGTATAAATCTCTCCAGCCGAGTCAATCTTCTTTTAGCCTCAATCTTGGGATTTGTACAAGACAGACAAAGTATTTCCCTAGAAAAGTTAACTTTTAGCCTCCTCTTAGGCTTTGTATAATGATATCCCCCAAAGAGTCAGTCTCTTTTAGCCTCAAGCCTGGGCTTTCTACAGGACAGATAAACACTCTCTTGTTGAGTCAGCCTTTTCCAGCCTCCTCTTAGGCTTTGTATAAGGACTTCCCTAGTGGAGTCAATCAATCTCTTAGCTTCAACCTTGGGCTTTGATCAAGGCACACAAAAATCAACATCCCCTCAGAGGAAATCAAAAACTCTCTGTAGGAAGACATTTCTCTATGTTATCACTTTATCAAAACAAAAAAAATATAAACAAACCCTAATCCCAGATAACCGTTGTAAGTGGCACACTTGTTGATTCAAATATCCAAGCTGTCATCCATCTCTTATCCTGGTAAAACTTCCTCTTTCATCTAATTGTTGTAAGTGGCAAGCCTCTGGATTATGTACATCCACGCCATTGTCCCTCTCTTAGCATGAAAGATTCCTAAGGAAAAATGGCATTGCTCAACACTGAGTTAAAGTTTTCTCCTTCAGGACAAATCCCCTATAAAGGAAATTATGGCATTGCTGGATTCTCATATCCCAGTTAAAGTAACCCTCCTTTATAAACAGTCACCCAACAGTTGTGATAAACAGAAAAGATGTCTCCCTTTAGCGATGACATATTCTCTCTTAGTCAAACCTTTAGCTTCAATCTCGGGCTTTGAACAAGACACAAATACTCCTTTAGCTTCAATCTTGGGCTTTAAACAAGACACCAAAACATCATCTTTCCTCCCGTAGAATAGGAGGAACTACGATTGCTTTAATTTCCCTATTTCTTTAAACAGGAATACGTAGTCATAAGATTGCGAAATCTTAGCAAGCATATCAATCAAAAACTCTAGGTCCAGTACCTTCAGACACTAAATCAAAACATTAGGTCCAGTACCCTACCCAAAACATCGGAAAACTCGAACATCAACTAAACTCTCTCTCTCAAACATTCCCAAAATAAAAACTTTCCCAACCCACAACAGATAAACACCATCAAGTACAAAGCAGAGCCTATTGCTAACAACCTGTGGATAACCACATATAGGATGGGTAATTGACAACTCCCCATTGTATAACCTGACCCCGAACTCCCCGAATCTCTTAAGCGTTTGCTCAGTTAAACATTCGAGTGCAAGGTTAGTTTTAGATAGTTTCCCTTTCCCTTCAAACTTCACGGGATAAATAAGAAATCAGAAAGTAGCACCCTACTCCTACCATTGCAGTGAGGAGAAACCCTTGGCGATAAGGTGGTCGCGTCACCGACAAAAATCGCACACTACAGGAAAATAGTGACTCTACTGGGGAGTCTATTTGTCTTTTTAAGATTAAGACTAGAATTCCTAAGAGGTCTAGGTTGTTAGTTTAAGGAATCATATATATATATATATATATATATATATATATATATATATATATATACTGCTTTTCCTACTTGATATCCGTGTTTATTTTTCTGCTAATGGGAATGCGAGTGATGTCGCATGTGGAAAGTATGAGAGAACCCTATGATAGGTGATGGCATTGATGGGTAGTCTTACAGGGAGAGAATCCCGAATAAGCTATCTCGGTAGACCATCAAATCAGTGGAGATACCCTTTGCGGATTCAATGCTTAACGACTCCGTTGTGAAGGCAGATTGTCCCAATGTGGTATCCGAGAAACAGAGGATTTAGTAGATAGTAACAATGTGGCCATTTGGTAGTGCGGTAGCTATCGAAAATAGTTGACACGCAATACTACACTCAATTTAGATTGCCCTAGGATGCTACAGCTCGCTCGGGTGAACCAGTTTGCTGTTGTTATCCCTAGGGGAGTCAATGATTTTGGGAACTTTTAACCCGTTCTACAGGTACAAAAATTCACCAGAATACAGCCTTTGGGGATGGGTAGAGCCATGACTCCATGCTCGTGACGTTGAACCTTTAAACCCATGTTTTTTCAATGTTTTTTTGTGTGGCATTCATGCATTCATTTAAAAAAACTCTTAAACAAAGAAAAAATCTTCTTTTCTCTTCTCTCTTTTTTTCAAAATTAAATTAAACAATGATTGCAAATATCAGAGAGAAAGATTGCGTTATGGATTTCGGTAAAAGGAAGACACACAAGTACACCTTCAAGGCTCCAAAACTAGAGGATTTAAGGGGGTTGGCAAGGATGATCACCGACCCTGATGCTTTCAGAGCTAAGTACGGAGGACTGCTGTCTCTGTTAAGGGTCCATGTAGTTGAAGGAATCCTGTCTACGCCGATTTAGTTCTACAATCCGATTTATCACTGTTTTACATTCCCGGATTATCAACTGACACCAACAATGGAGGAGTACTCTCACCTGATTGATTTACCCATCACTGACACTACGCCAAACAAGGGAAAAGAGAGCGCTTTTTTTGGCCTATGACAGCGCTGTCTAAGCCTGCGCTGTCGTAGGTAAAGACAACGCTTTTTTATTTATGAAAAACCGTTGTCTAAAAGGGGACTTTAGACAGTGCTTTTAAAAGCGTTGTCTAATGTATACGTTTAAAATTTTAAAGAATTTTTTTATATACTTTAGAGAGCGCTTTTTTCTTCAAAAGCGCTCTATAAAGGGGGACTTTAGACAACGCTTTCTAAAGCGATGTCTAATGTATACGTATAATGATTTATTTATATACCTTTAGACAGCGCTTTTTTCTCAAAAGCGCTGTTTTTTGTCTACGTATAATTTTGAAGATTTTTTTTAAAAATTCGATTTTAACCATTTTTTTTAATGCAGAAACCTGTATAATTCACATTTCCATAAACCTGTATAATTCACATTTCAATAAACCAATATGGATACGCATTTCCATCAACAAATTCTATTTCAAAACTAGAATTTACATTAATGCAGAATTCGCACAAATACTATAAACTAGAATTTACATGCAGAATTCGCACAAATTCTATTGTATGGTTTCAAACCTGTATAGAATTTACATTTCAATAAACTAAAATTTACATTCACAAAACTATACATTCAAGAAAGAATTCTTCTTGCAATAAAAAATTCGCACAATTCCTCCTTAGTATCTTGCAATTGTTTCCTCGTGTAATAAGGACACGCCATATCATCGAAGTACTACATAACAAAACAAAATAATAAATTTCCGATAAATATTAAAATAAATCCTAAGTTATAAAACCATGCATGCCGTAATAGGAATCTCCAATTGTCCCATTTGAAGGATTTCACTCATGAACCTCAAAACAAAGTACCCGCAGTCTATGCCATTACGCTGACGAGGGCACTACACATAGACAAACAAATAAGAAATAATATATAGATGTTTTGTGTTATCAAGTAGCATCACTAATAAGCAATATTGTGAAAATTAATATACCTCCACTTTGACCCATGTAATATTGGTTGCTCTAGCCCGTGTTACTCGTGCGTATCTTCCTGGTTACTAGACATTTGACCTGTAAGAAAGAAAAAAACAGAAATTAAATGACACTCATTTAACGATGCATACTCATTTCAAAACAATACGCAATCGTTTGGACAGTCATGTATCTTATCATAGCTCATGCCAATAGAGCACAACATCTTTTTGGCCTCATATGTTCGATTGGGAAGAGCATTATCCTCTGGAAGCATATCTTTCATAAGGGCCAATAATTCTGTGAAACTTTTATCTGACCATCCATTGCCCGCCTTTAAGTTGTACAACTTTAATACCGCAAACAATCTTGTAAATTTGGTGCAACCATTATACAATGGTTTCTCTGCATCGCTTACCAACCTCTCAAACATTTTGGGACAATCCTTAAGATCTTCTTCAAGTGCTTCTGTAATCTCTTCGACTCGATCAGAATTGTATGTATCTGTGCCATTGTCGTATGAAGCGTAGGTCGTATTATCCCCTGATTCAACATTCCCGTTAATTTTCTCACCATGCAAATTCCAACATGTATAACTTCTATCAATTCCACTCCTCAATAAATGCGATGCCAACTGAACCGCGTCAACCCGACTCCCAAAACAACAACCCAAGCAAGGACATATCATTCGACTGGGGTCTTTGGCATGCGCAACAGCAAACTTAACGAATTCCGATACCCCATTGTCATACTCTTTACACAATCGACTTGAAGACATCCATTTCTTATCCATAGTTATACTAATTAAACTAAACAAAAACAAAAAGAAAAAATGTTATACCTGTAGGGAAACGATCTGACTTTCACACTTTGAACACAAGTAACCCCTATACACGTATCATAAAATGAAATATCATTAATTGACCAATTATGAGTCATAACTTGATAAGTGACAACATGTAATCACAAACAAGCAACAATTAGAGGTAAACACCTACATATTCCAAGTACTCAAGAGCAAAATAAATACTTTAGAATCACTAAGTTTAGAGAACAGATCAAAATACAAGAAGAAAAGTGAGAGACAACCATTAATATAGGCTCATTGACTTATAATATAACTTTAAAAACCACGAAAAATTATAGTTTAAAGTATCAAAAAAATTCTCTCCTCAATAAGTATAAAGTAGACAATTAACTTATAACAAAAAGTCACAAGTTCTAGAAAATAAAAGAAATGAACTTGGAAAAAAAGGATAGACCAAACACAATCAATTGGAAAAACGGTACAACACAAGTAGCGAAATACAATTTCAATCAATACTAGGTTGTTTATACTAATCAACTTTGCCAAATATACAGTAGAAAATATTTAAAAGTAATCTTCCATAAAACTAGGTTGTATCATGAAGTATCTTTTCAATAATAGTCATCGTTGTGAAGATACTTTAATATTAGTTTCCTTATGAAAATACCTTCCACGAAACTAGGTTGTATCATGAATGCATAACACAATGAGCTTATTATAAAAAAAGAGGGACATTTGTAAAAATAAGAGATGAAAGATTAAGGATTGATACTTTGCCAAATATACATGAAAAATGAAAGCAAAAAATAGATTCGATTCTGCAACAATAAAAGAGGGAGCTTTTATCCTCATCGTGAAAACTTTTTCAACATAAAAATCAAATCAAAAACAAAAATTAAAAACAGAGAAATGAATAATAAAAGAGTAACAACGTACCTTATTCGTTTTCAGAGGATAAGAGAATAAGAACAACAACAAGAACAACTTTTTCACGAATGGAATGCAACGGTGAAGGCAACGGTGACGGCAATGGCAATGCAAGAACGATGGCAATGGCAATGCAAGAACGACGGCAAGGGTTTAGAGAAACGGTCGAGAGAGAAAATGAATAGAAGTGTCTCTGAAAATGTTTAGAATTGTTTTATATTTTAATTAGTAAAGGACTTTAGAGGGCGCTTTTCCTTAGAAAGCGCTTTCTAAAGTGAAAATAATTAGAGCCCTATAAGAGCGCTTTCTAAGAGCGCTTTCTAAGGTGGCCTTTAGACAGCGCTTTTTAAAAGCGCTCTCTAAAGTAATACCTATAGTAGCGCTTTTTGGAAAGCGCTTTCTAAGGTGGTCTAAGGTGGCAGTCTTTTACAGCGCTTTTGAAAATCGCTTTCTAAAGCCTTTCTTTTAAGGCGCTTTTTTTTAGCGAAATTTTTTTATTCTTTTTAGCAGCGCTTTTGTATAAAAGCGCTGTCTTTTAGGTGCCGTCTAAACATATTTTTGGCGTAGTGTGACCAAGCTCCCTTTTCTGGACTGGAAGAAATTCCAAAGGATAAAACCATTGCAAGAGCAAACTATTTGGATGAGTCAGAAGTCAGGACTCACATGACCACTAAGGAAGGAATCCAAGGTTTATCGGCCAAGTTTTTGGTAGAGAAAGCCCTGTACTTTGCCAATATAGGAAACATTACTGCTTTCGAAGATATCTTTGTTCTACTCACATACGGGTTGTTCCTTTTTCCCAACATCGATAACTTCATCGATATCAATGCCATTAAGATATTTCTGATTGGAAACCCCGTACCGACCTTGCTCGCAGATGCTTATCATTCTGTACACTTAAGGAATTTATACAGCAGAGGAAATATCACATGCTATGTACCCCTGCTATACAAATGGTTCACTTCCCATTTACCTAAGTCTACTGCCTTTTGGGATCATAAGAGTACTCTACGTTGGTCACAGAGAATCATGTCTCTTACCAACTCTGACATAGATTGGTACAATCGGATCTATGACGGGATAAGGATCATTGATAAATGTGGAAACTTCCCTAATGTACCCCTCATAGGAACTAAAGGAGGAATCAACTATCATCCAATTTTAGTTCGCCGTCAACTCGGATACCCGATGAGGCATATCCCGCGTAATGTTCATCTGGAAGGTATTTTCTTCAAGGAAGGAGAAAATGACAGGGCACTAAAAACAAAAATAGTTCATGCCTGAAAACATGTTCACAGGAAAGGAAAAGAGTCTCTAGGAAAACCAGATTGTGTCTTTGTGGAACCTTATCTCCACTGGGTACAAACTAGAGCCCTCAAACTGAGGATGCATTACCCTCATCAAGAAGTTCTTCCACTAAAGGAATATGTCCTTTATTTTATGTCTGACGCAGAAAAACTCCAGGTCAATCTCAACAAAGTTCGACGGGAAAAGAAATCTTGGAAGAACAAGTACCGCATTCTCAATGTGGAGTGTACCAAAATTCAGCAAATGTTAAAAGAAAAGGATGCTCTAATTAAGATATTGGAGCAACATGTTGTAGAAAGTCAGGAAGACCAAAGAAATTTGCTTGCTCCTTTCACTTGGCAAAGGACCGACAACGCGACAATGGCTCAAGAGCCCCAGTCAAAGAAAAAGAAAAGACCAGAACCAGCATCTGAGTTCTCCTCAAAGAGGACTCAGGATCCATAAGCTTAGACTTTTCCTTTTACAGCACTTTGTAAAATATTGTATTTCCCTTTCTGCAATCTTTCAAATTCAATAAAACGGGGTCTCTCCACTGTATGATATTTGCAATGTATTTGTTGAAGTTTCTTTTAGATTAAAGCAAAAACAAAAAAATTAATATATATCATTGGATATCATTCATCTTTCTCACATAACGCATTCTTCTTATTTTAGAATCTCACGTATGTGTCACGGTTCTAGAGTCAAACTGTCTCATTTGTATAATACTCGGGCCAATCGACAAAAGAAAATGGACGATCTCGAGGAAGAGAACAGAGAGCTGAGAAAAGAAATGGACGCTCTGAAGGAAGATTTGAGGAAACTTCTCAGTGACATGCAATCTCTGGAAGCAGCCCAGAGGCAACAACAAAGGACTGTGATCTCAGTGATCACATCTATGCCCATAGTGGAGACGTATGATCCTCGGTATAACATGCCTAAAGATCGTCCCTGGGTTATGTCTATCAACTTTATCCCTGAAGGATATATCCCGCCGGTCACGGAAGACCCGGAAGCTGCAGCAGAAACCGCTGGGCCTGAAGGTTACAAACTTTGGGAAGGCAAGGATGCAAGAGTCATGACAGCAACTCCTAATGGTTACAAACTTCGGGACAGGGAAGCACCAAGAGTCACCGTCGTAATGACTATACCACAACCCATAGTACACACTATCTCAGAAGGACAGATTCCACAAATAACCTCTGGTGGAAATAAAAATATGTACGACAGAATGAATGAGTTCCAAGAATAATTCTTGGAGATGCAAAAGGAACTGCATGCCATTCGCGGCCAGGATTTATTTGGAAAGGACATCGCTGGCCTTTGTTTGGTCCCCAACGTGAAAATCCCGTACAAATTCAAGGTGCCTGACTTTGAAAAATACAAGGGCAACTCCGGCCCTCAAATTCATTTGGTGATGTACGCTCGAAAGATGTCAACTCAGACAGAGAATCAATAGCTACTGATCCATTACTTCCAAGATAGTTTAACCGGTGCCACACTCAAATGGTACATGGGTTTAAACCACACCAAGATCCTTACTTTCAGAGATATTGGCGCTGCCTTTGTTCAGCAGTATAAATATAACCTGGACATGGCACCAGATAGAGATCAACGCAGAGCAATGTCACAGAAACACAAAGAAACTTTTAAGGAATATGCAAAGAGTTGGCATGAAATTGCCGCCCATATTTGTCCCCCTCTTGAGGAAAAAGAGATGACAAAGATCTTTTTGAAAACCTTAAGTCATTCTACTACGACCAAATGATCGCCAGCGCGCCCAGTGACTTCACTAAAATGGTGAACATGGGAGTACGCCTTGAAGAAGCAATCCGAGAAGGACCACTGGTCAAAGATACAGGACCATCAAGCAGTACTAAAAGATACGGTAGTGCTTTCCCTAAGAAAAAAGAGCAAGATATTGGTAATATCTCTCTCGAAAAGCAAAGATGAAGGTATCAACCAGTAGCAGCGGTGACTCCTGCTATCAACCGTGTTCCTGCTCCAACGTATCAACCTCAGGTTGTTCAGAGCCAACCGAATCAACAACAGTATCAGCAAAGGACACAACAACCTCTTTAGCAGGCTCGTCCACCGTACAACAATAACAACCGTACATCGCGACCGCCAAGGTTTGACCCTATACCGATGTTATACGCGGAACTTTTTCCACTTCTACTTGCTAAAGGGTACGTCCAAACCAGGTCTCCTCTTACAGTACCAGAAAATCCACCTTTTTGGTTCAAAGCGGATCAAACTTGCCCTTACCATCAAGGAGGATCGGGGCACAACATTGTCTTATCCTTCAAGGATACATATCCAAATGTTCAGACGAACCCGTTACCTCAACATGAGAAAACTGCAGTAAATTTGATAGAGAAAGAATTTAACCACAACTATCAAATTCATGATGTACTCCTATTAAGAACCAATTTGGTCAAGATTCATTGCAGACAGAGCGGATACGGCCATTTACCATCTCACAATTATCACCAGTGTGATATATGCTCAAAGAATAATCAAGGATGTTCTGTAGTGCAATCAGTTCTACAAGAACAAATGGATCTCAGATGGATCCAAGATCATCAAATCCGTGAGGTCAATATAGCTCACGCAAATCCCAACATTGTCCAGAACCACAACATTCTGGCGATGAATGTCAACTTGGTGGCAATGCACACAAGGCAAAGCCAACATCATGATCTACCACGCCACGATTACAATTCCTGTCCAATATGCTCAATAAATAATCAGGGATGCTCTTTTGTACTAGAGGACCTCCAGTGTCGGATGGATCCAGGATTACCGTGATAGAAGTAGCGATCAAGTTAATATGATTAAAATCTTTGATATTCGCTTGATGAATACCAGCCAGGTAGAATTACATGCTAAGCAAGTCAGGCTCGGTTTTCTAGATTCACATGATTATCAGGACTGTAAAGTGTGTCGTAAAGACGACCAAGGATGTGCACTTGTCCAAAGAACACTTCAACACCTGTTGAACCATTGGTGGATTCTGATCTACCTAGATGAAGACACATAACAAGTCATCATAACTGACGGGAATCCTAGTAGGCATCAAAGTCAGGATGTTCGCTCGATGGAAACAGATCTAGTGAAGCTGCACTGCATACAAAGCGGATGTGGCCGGGTGCCACCACACAACTATGAGCGCTGTAGAGTTTGCTCAGAGAACAACAAAGGATGCTACCTCGTGCGGTCAACTCTTCAAAATCAGTTGGACCGAAAAGAGATTCGGTCGTCTTCAAGTTCTGGTTCTATCAACGTAATGCAAGACTATCTTTCTGATCAAAGCAAAGACATTGTCTTGATCCCTAAACAGGAAGTGGCCAAAGATGTATGCACTATAATCCCTCAACTCCATGAATCAAGAGTTCCTCTTGATAGTAGAAAAATTCTCAACCTCGAACCAATTGAGGTTGGCTACGATGGTCAAAAAATCAAAAGGCTCCTGTGGTTATCTATCTGCTGGGACCAATACCGTACAAATCTGATAAGGCTACCCCTTACAAGTATGGTGGAACAACAATTGAAAATTGAAAGGAAACTCCATTACCCTCTGTCGTGAACATTGTAGACATCAATCAAGTAACACGGAGCGGCCGGATCTTCAACAGAGGAGTTGGAGAACCCACCAAGGAAAAGGAACCTCAAACAGAAGTTCCGAATTAATGAGTCGGTCAATCCAGTAATCTCGACCTTTCAAAGAACAATGATGAGATGCTGAAGCTCATACAGAAAAGCGGGTACAACATTGTAGACCAACTGTTGCAAACTCCATCAAGAATCTTTGTGATATCTCTCTTACTCAGTTCTGAAGCTCACAGGGAAGCTCTGTAGAAAGTCTTAGAGCAAGCCTTTGTGGAACAAGATGTGACAATAAGACAATTTGACAACATCATCTCCAACATCACTTCCTGCAACAACTTAGGATTCAGTGATGAAGAAGTGTAGGAAGAAGGCAAAAATCACAACATGGCGCTTAACATTACAGTCAACTTCCAGGACGATGCTTTAGCCAGCGTACTGGTAGATACCGGATTAGCTCTGAATGTTATGCCAAAATCTACTCTGATGCGACTATCATTTCAAGGATCTCCGATGAGAGGCAGCGAGGTCATCGTCAAAGCCTTTGACAGATCCAGAAAAACAGTTATCGGTGAAGTTGATCTTCCCATAACCATCAGTTCTCACACTTTCCAAGTCATTTTCAAGGTCATGGACATCCGGGCAGTATACAGCTGTTTATTAGGAAGACCTTGGATACACGAAGCTGGGGCAGTCACTTCGACACTTAACCAGAAGCTGAAGTTAGTCAAAAATGACAAGCTATTCATAGTCTGTGGAGAGCAGGCCTTAATCGTAAGAAACTTATCATCATCATCCTGTGTGGAACCAGATGAAGAGTGGAAGTCCTATCTCAATGAGGACGGTCATATGTCTTAGGAGGAAATGCATATACCATTTTTATTTCCCACGCAGAGTCCCAGATATATACCAAGATCAGACGTCAAAATGATGTACGGAATTTGTGATCCGGAAGGATGTCGTGCTCCGCCCAACTCATTAGAGGAGGACACTCTAATGAAAGACAACTTCGACTATGACTATTATGACACAATGAAAGACTTGCCTATTTGGCATCCGTACCCAGAAGACTTGGGGAAAAAGAGTCAGCCAAACGATGCATATCAGTTGAGCATCATTGAAAAGAATACCTGCGTCCCCACCAAAACATGGGATCATCACTTAGGGCATTCATAAAATTATCCAGCACAATGATGAATCTGCAAAGATTGCAGGACAAGAGTTCATCAACTATTCTTTTTCCGAGGTCAACGTCATCGAGAAAGATGACTCCTCTAGTTCCACGGAAGTATGGGACACCTTAGGACAACCGAGTGACAAGTACGACTTTTTAGTTAAGTACACCGCTCCTGAAAGCTCTCGTATCAGGCTCGAAGACATCCCGCCAACTGGATGGATAGATCCGTCTGAGAATGAAAACCATGTGCAAGATACAACAGAAGAGTTCATCTACGACAACTTTACATGAGAGGAAGACTCCAACGATCCTGCTCCACCAGAAATCAGCGTCATTTCTGAGGACAAGCCAAGAAAGAAGGTGCTAGACTTTGTGATTCACCAAGGATTCCGCCGCCAATGGGTTGTTGTCGATGTCCCAAAAATCGTCCATAAGTCTAACTAATTGTTGTTTTTGTTTTAACCTTTCACCCCGGCCAGGTGAAACCGATGTTTTGATAGGGCTCACTTTTTGTAAATGTCTCTCTTCGCTTCGCCCAAAGCAACTGATTTTTGTTTTATAGGGTTGTAGTTTCAAGAACCGACTAAATCATAAATAAATAAACGTCGTTCTGTAATTTTCGCATTTATTGCTGTTTTCACTTTTCGCTTTTTCAGAAAATGGTAATCCTAGAAACAACTCAAAATAAAAACAAGCATTTTTCAGAAAATACACTGCACACACTCTTGCATTTCTCTCTATCTCTTTCTAAAAAATAAATCATCACGTCATGCAGATTGCTTGTTTTAAACCTCGTTGAAACATACGATCCAATGCCTTCTCCCAACTTTGAATTCCCGATATTTAAAGCTGAAGAAGAAGAAGACAAAGAAATTCAAGAAGAGATCTCCCGATTACTCAGGCAAGAGGAAAGGTCCATTGACCCTCATAAAGAGCCGTTGGAAACGGTCAACTTAGGTACAGAAGAAGAGAGGAAAGAAGTCAAGATTGGGGCAGTGCTCAGTCCGACTGTCAAAGAAATTTTGACAAGACTTCTCAAAGAGTTTCCCGATGTATTTGCTTGGTCCTATCAGGATATGCCAGGGTTGGATACCAGCATCGTGGAACATCATCTACCGTTAAGATCAGAATGTCCGCCTGTGAAACAAAGACTGAGAAGAACTCATCCAGACATGGCCATCAAAATCAAAGAGGAAGTGTAGAAACAGATTGACGCAGGTTTCCTCGCCACCTCAAAATATCTTCAATGGTTAGCCAACATAGTACCAGTTTCTAAAAAGGACGGAAAAGTTAGAATGTGTGTGGACTACAGGGATCTGAACAAAGCAAGCCAAAAGATGACTTTCCCTTGCCACATATATACATGCTGGTAGACAGTACATCAATGTTCAAAGTCTTCTCCTTCATGGATGGATTCTCGGGCTATAATCAAATCAAAATGGCGCCGGAAGACATGGAGAAAACTTCGTTCATCACCCCATGGGGCACCTTTTATTACAAGGTAATGTCGTTTGGTCTGAAGAACGCGGGGACAACCTATCAAAGGGCCATGACAACTCTGTTTCACGACATGATGCACAAAGCAATCGAAGTGTATGTCGATGATATGATTGCCAAATCTAAAACAGAAGAAGGACATGTGGAACACTTGTCAAAGTTATTTGAGCGTCAGAGAAAGTACAAACTCCGCTTGAATCCCAACAAATGCACGTTCGGTGTGTGCTCAGGGAAACTGCTAGGGTTCATCTTCAGCCAGAAAGGAATTGAGGTTGATCCTGACAAGGTAAGGGTCATTCAAGAAATGCCTTATCTGAAGACTGAGAAACAAGTAAGAGGATTTCTGGGATTTTTGAATTACATTTCCAGATTTATAATCCTCATGACCGCGACATGCGCGCCAATCTTCAAATTACTCAAAGAGAATCAGGACTGTGTATGGACAGAAGACTGCCAAACCGCCTTCAACAGTATCAAAGAGTATCTGTTGAATCCACTTATCCTGTCACCTTCAGTAGAGGGAAGACCATTGATCATCTATTTAACAGTTTTGGAAGACTCCATGGGCTGTGTACTTGGTCAACAGGACGAAAGAAAAAGAAAAAAGTCTGCCATCTACTATTTGAGCAAGAAATTTACCGACTGTGAAACTTGGTATACTATGCTTGAGGAAACAATGTGCTCTAGCTTGGGCAGCCAAACGTCTTCGCCAGTACATGACTTGTCACACTACTTGGTTGATCTCCGAAATGGATCCAATCATGTACGTCTTTGAAAAACCTGCTCTCACGGGAAGGATTACCCGTTGGCAGATGTTGTTATCAGAATATGACATCGAGTACCATGCTCAAAAAGTCGTCAAAGGAAGTATTTTAGCCGATTATTTGGCTCATCAACCGATTGATGATCAGGAATCAGTCAGATTTGACTTCCTATATGAAGATGTCATGTATCTGAAAATGAAAGATTGCGATGAACCGCTACCCAGTGAAGGACCAAAACCAGGTTCCCAATGGGGACTAATCTTTGACGGAGCTGTCAACAATTATGGAAACAAAATTGGGGCAATCATCGTAACACCGCAGGGTACCCATATTCCTTTCACTGCCAGACTAACTTTCAAATGCACAAACAACGAGGCCGAATATGAAGCTTGTATCATGGGTCTCGAAGAAGCAATTGACTTAAGGATAAAGAACTTGGATGTGTATGGAGACTTAGCCCTGGTTATCAATCAAATCAAAGGAGAATGGAACACATACCAATAAGGACTGATTCCATACAAAAGCTATGCGAGAAGGTTGTTACCATTCTTCAACAGAATCGAGTTTCATCATACCCCTCGTGAAGAGAATCACATGGCTGATGCACTAGCCACTCTCTCCTCTATGATTAGTGTAGGTCAATGGAACGACATACCTAAGATCGACATAATGCGCCTAGAACGGCCCGCCTATATTTTCAAGATTGAAGTCATCATAGACGATAAACCTTGGTATCACGATCTCAAATACTTCCTTCGAACGCAAGAGTACCCACTTGGGGCATCCAGAAAAGACAGGAAAACTCTCAGAAGACTGGCTGGCAACTTCTTCCTGAGCGGTGTTACACTCTATAAGAGAAACTTTAGCATGGTCTTGCTCCTATGTGTAGACAGAATAGAGGCAAACATGTTGATAAAAGAAATTCACGAAGGATCCTTTGGCACTCATGCCAACAGACACACAATGGCGAGAAAAATTCTAAGAGCAGGGTACTATTGGTTGACCATGGAATCTGATTGCTACAAGTACATGAGGAGATGTCACAAGTGTCAGATATACTCAAACAAAATCCATGTACCGCCAATATAACCTGCCAATCCATGACTGGCATGATCGAACCCAAGGCTTCGAACGAACATCCGTTCATCCTGGTAGCCATTGACTACTTCACTAAATGGGTCGAAGCAGTGTCATACACCAATGTAACCCGACAAGTAGTGGTTCGCTTTATCAAGAACAATCTCATCTGCCGATATGGTGTTCCAAGCCAGATTATTACTGATAATGGATATAACATGAACAACAAGATGATGAAAGAGTTGTGTGCTGAGTTCAAGATCGAACACCATAACTCATGTCCCTACCAGCCTAAGATGAATGGAGCGGTAGAAGCAGCTAACAAGAACATCAAGAAGATTGTTCAAAAGATGGTTATAACCTACAAAGACTGGCACAAGATGCTACCCTTTGCTCTTCACAGTTATCGCACATCTGTCTGCACTTCAACAGGGCAACCCCTTTTTCTCTAGTATACGGCATGTAAGCAGTGCTCCCCATAGAAGTAGAGATCCCGTCAATCAGGGTATTGATGGAAGCTAAGCTAACAGAAGCTGAATGGTTTCAAAGTTGACACGATGAACTGAATTTGATTGAAGAAAAGCGAATAACGACTCTATGCCACGGTGAGTTGTATCAACAAAGAATGAAGAAGGCGTTCGACAAAAAGGTTCGACCCCGTGTCTTCAGGGAAGGAGACCTTGTGCTCAAAAAGATACATTCATTTCTCACTGATCCCCGAGGCAAGTAGACTCCGAATTACGATGGCCCCAATATGGTCAAGAAAGCTTTCTCAGGTGGCTCCTTGAGACTCGCAACCATGGATGGAGGGGAATTTGCCTACCCAACAAATGTTGACGTAATCAAGAAATACTTCGCCTAATTAAAAAAACGTCTCAGTGGATTGAAAACCCAAAAGGGCGATCCAGACAAAAGTTAGAGACATAAGCAAAAAAATCGTCCCGATGGATTGGAAATCTAAAAGTACAATCCAGGCAAAAGTTAGGGACTAATGGCAAGTAACTACATCTGACAAGGTTAAATTCCCAGCAGTAATGCCATCCATCAGGAAGACTCCAGTCAAGGTCATCTTCGACATAAGCTCAAGATGTCCAAAATTCAAAGTTGGTAGAAGGATAACGGTCGTTATGTTTCAATGTAGCCCTTTTCCCATAAATTACCGTTTTCTAAACTTTGTAATGATGAAGGTGATGATGAATAGTGCCTGCGGATTACTTCATGGTTGCATGAGTTCTCTAGTATCATACCCCAAATTTTGACCAGCAAGATTTCCCATCATTGTGAGGATCAGTGCCACAATATGGATGTACCTTCATGCCTCATCAATCTCCTCAAGGATTGTTGAGCTTTCACAACAATCAGGAATTAGGGTTTTAAGCCCTCTAAGAGCACTTAGACAAAGGATCAATCAAGAAATGACATGATCTTCAACTTGTCTAACCTCTCAAACACCCGTAAGGGATCAAGAGGACTCCCACATCAAGAATCAAGCACAAAGTTGCGACATTCCAAGTGGATCAAGCCTCAAGATCGACAGTGTCACCAAATTAGGGTTTTGGTAGACCAAGGCCTCCAAATGAAAATTCTCCTATAGGTATGAGCCAATGCTTCAAATCACAACCCAAGATACTCCAAGGGACCTCATGAACCCAATCATCAAGTCAATTTAATCTTAGGGGATGCATTTACCAAAAGTCAGGAATTAGGGCTTCTTGACCTAATTCACTCCTAAGTTGACTTTTGGGACAAAGCATGAGCCAAGACCTCAAGACATGATTTGAGGGCCTCCAATACACCACATTGATCCATTTGTAACAATGGATTAGCAAAATAAGCTTGGCTCACAAGTTTCAATTTCACCAAGACCACAATTAGGGTTTTGAGGAAAAAGTCAAATGTGCCTTTGACTTTTGACCAAGGCATGCTCCCACACCTTAGGACATGATTTAATACACTCTATAACACCTATGGAATCCATCCATTAGGTTTTATTTAGGTCAAGGACTTGATTTCACAAAGGATCGCACAGTTTGGATTTCATCCGATAAAAAGTCAACTGTGAACAAAATCAAGTTTGACTTTTTGGAATTTTTCACAAATATGGTTCCCCTAAGTAAAAAATAATGTTAATGTATGGTATCGATCATCATTCATTAATAAAAATCAAGAAAAATGAGGTTTCTTGCAAAAGGGGCAACCATAAGAAACCAAAATTTTTCTAAGTTATGGAACAAACGTGATTTTGGTACTGACTTCCAAGGATCATAACTTGAGATCCAAGCAACCATTTTGGGTGATCCAAAGCTGGATTTGTAGGTCTTGCTACACTCTACAAAAGTTTCAACTACCTCAGACTCTAATTCTTCATGGATTTTGATTTAGGGATTGATCAAATCACAAAAACATGAAAATGACACTTTTTCCAGCAATTAGTGAAAATCTGCCTAAGTTACCAACCTTGAACATCAATGTTCATGAGGTTTTTTCAGTTGGATCCAAATAGTTTCAAAACAAACTATGATCACCCATGTTTTGTATCATATTAGGGCTTTCTAAAAAGCATAAGATCCTCCAATAAATCAACCTGAGCAGGGAGATATGATCTCCTCAAAATCACCATTTCCAACTGCCTTGTACAAGGCAGATTTTGTGCATTTGCTCGATTTGGAAAATTTGGACAATTCCAAGCCTTGTCATCCATTTGGACACATCTGAGGATAAAACAAAAGGAGAATGATCTGATCCCCAAGCCTCTAAAGTCCAAGAATCTACACTTAGCCATAACAAATCTAAAAAGGCTTAAAAGGTGCCAAGACTCCAATTTTGTTTCCAAGCATTCAATGGATGCACCAAGGTGGCATGGACTGACACATTCCTAACTGAATGAGTCAAGAATCAGCAATGAATCAAAGAACCATAGGCTTGTGTCCTAACTTCAAGTCAATGGCTATAGGAGACTAAAGATTCCCTTGGATCAACATTGGCCAAAGGCTTGTACAAGCTGCCATTCACTATTGCTTGCAAAACAAACTTGCTATACTATAAATAGATCTCATTTGTGCTCAGTTTGAGTACACCAAAGCACTACAACACTTGCTTTCCTCAAAATCTCTTTCTCTAGGGCAAAATGCCTTGTTTTACAAGTTATCTCTGAGTTTTTGAGTTAGAGAGCAATTCCACCATAGCTCATGATCCAAACACATCCAATATGTCATATCTAAGCTGTTCAAACACTCACTTGTGACCTGAAACACCAAAATCAAAAAGTCAACCTCCAAAACCTCAAAAATTGACTTTTCGGCATTTTTCAAGCCATGACTTGATTCAGTCACTTCCAAAAGCAAACAAGGCCTTAAACACACTCAAAATATCATCCTTAAACTGTCCCAAATGGTTACCCTCATTTGGAACACCATTTGAGAGAGTTTTCATATTGGTCACTTTTGCCCCTTTTGCAAGAAAGGGCTAAAACTTGTTCCTGAGGATTCCAGCTGGTTCTAATCATCCTAAAAGCTTCTAAGGGATCAATAAAGAGTGTCTACAACATTGAATTACTTCTGGCAAAAGGATCTTGACAGTTAGCACAAGAAGCTCCAAGAGGTAAGTGCATGACAACTTGAACTCTTTGAATTATGCATTCCTTTGATGTCCACTGATCATAAACATCTCATACATGTTGTATATGTTATGTTTGAACCAATTTGTCATGCAATTCTTGCCTGTACCATGAGATAGCATAGAACATGCAAATCTAGGCCTATTTTGAAACCACTAACGGGTTTTAAAATAGGGACACTTTTTGAAAATTCCAAAAGCACCATTGGATTCATTGTAAAATTCTAGGCCAGATGCACCTAAATTTTGTCCAAATCCATGGAGAAATGAGAAAGTTAGAGGCTTCACGTAAAATGCCAAACCTTGCCAAAATTAATTTCTCTCTCAATTTTAATTATTTTTTATTGATTCTTTTTTTGAAAATTCACAAAAATATTAAAATATTTTATTCCATGAAAATTTCACAAAAATATTATGTATTTCATATATTTGATATTTTTGTAAAGAATTATATTTTCATTTGTTTTTAAACATTAAAAATATTTCTTTCTCTTGGTTTTTGCAAAATTCAAATGATTTTTAAATCATTCCATTAATGAAACATGATATTCCAAATATAAATCCAAGATCACAACCTTTTTCACATGTTTTATTATTTTAATTGAATTTTTATTCAATTAAAATACATTTTAAAACCAAAATTAGGGTTTTGATCACTATCACCCTAACAAATCCTTTCAAACCACTTTGGGCCTCTTTTAAGACTGTAAGTCCCATTCCCTTTGTACAGAAACATTTTTGGGCCTCAGTCATTGTATAAGACCCACTGTATTTTCAAAAAAAGCTCGGTGCGATCGTCGCCTTTTAAACAAAATAATTTGGGCCTCTCCTTGAGTTGTAATCCTCATCTCTTGTACAAAAATAAACTTTGGGCCTCTCCTTGAGTTGTAAGACCCAACTCTCTTTGTAAATACAATAATCTGGGCCTCAGTCATTGTATAAGTCCCGATACAATTTTCAAAACAACGGTACGATTACTGTTTTTCATCTGGGCCTCTCCTTGAGTATAAGCCCCAACAATCTTTTTAAAACAACTTCCCTTTTGATTTTGGTTCAAATCCATAGTTGTTATCAAAACTTTCTTTAATTTCTTGAACAACTAACCATACAGTCAAAACTATTTCCCCATAGGAATTTCCAGATACAGTCTTGCCTTCTCTTGGGCTTAAACAATATAGAACAAAGAGAAAGGCATTATTCCCGGTGAAACTTTTCTCAGACTGTCACTATTAGAAATTGTCAAAGAAGTTCATTTCCCCAGAGAGGATTAATTCCCGGTGAAACCTCTCTTGAATTTCTTCAAACACTAGAACTGTTCACTAAAGAAAAGATTATTCTCAGTGAAACTTTTCTTGAACTCTTCTTATGTTTGGACCCACAGGCTTCCCAAAAGCATCCCCGCCTCCTCTTTGGCTTTGTACAAGGACACTCCGGCTTCTTATAAGTTCTCATGCCTTCTCTTGGGCTTAATACAAGGACCCTGAAGACCTCTTAAAGGTATAAGACAGAACTTAGTCATCCTTTGCTAGAGCAGTCTTTCCAAAGTCAAAACCTCAGACCATTTTAGGGTTGATTCTCATCCCTTAAAACACCTACCTCCTCTTGGGCATCATACAAAGATAAACTCTTCCATACTAGTAGACTTGGACAGTCTAATCTCCTCTTGGATCTCAAATACATTCTCAAGTTCCCTACAAACACAGGAAAAACCCTGGCCATTTAACCAATCTCCAGTAGAGTTAAAATCTTCACAGAATCTAAAACTCAGTCTTTTACCCTAAAATTTCCCTAGCTAGGGTCAGCTTATCATCAGTATAACACTATCCCAAATCAGAATCTCAAGGCATCTGGCACCTCAACTCTTCTATAAACCTCAGTAAGAGTTGATTCCCCATCTTGGACCTGCCTCTGGATCTCAATAATCCTCAGCAGAAGTCAGCCTCCTCTTAGGGTTTGTATAAAGATTTTTCTTAGCTGAGTTAGCTTCAAAAGTACTCTCTTGTTGAGTCAATCACCTTTCCACACTCCCTTGTTGAGTCAATGGTACCAAAAATACTCTCTTGTTGATCTGTTCTTTCAGCCTCAATCTCGGGCTTCGTACAAGACATAGATATAAACTTTCTCCAACAAAGTCAAAATCTTCATAGCTTTCTCTTAAGCTTAGGGGACAAATCTCTTCCCCAGCAAAGTCAGTTCCTCCCATCCTTCTTTTATGTTTTGAGAAATAATATCGCTAAGCAGAATAAATTTCCTTTTTCAGCCTCCTCTTAGGCTTTGTATAATGGTTCTACCCAGTAAGGTCAGCCTCAATCTTGGGCTTTGTATAAGACACCTAAAAAATCCTTAGCTGAGTCATTCAACTACCTTTCAGCCTCAATCTTGGGCTTTGTACAAGACATAAAATAAAACACTCTCTTGTTGAGTCAGTCTCATTTTATCCTCAATCTTGGGCTTTGTACAAAAAACCGTATAAATCTCTCCGGCCGAGTCAATCTTCTTTTAGCCTCAATCTTGGGCTTTGTACAAGACAGACAAAATATTTCCCTGGAAAAGTCAACTTTTAGCCTCCTCTTAGGCTTTGTATAATGATATCCCCCAAAGCGTCAGTCTCTTTTAGCCTCAATCCTGGGCTTTGTACAGGATAGCTAAACACTCTCTTGTTGAGTCAGCCTTTTCCTTCCTCCTCTTAGGCTTTGTATAAGGACTTCCCCAGTGGAGTCAATCAATCTCTTAGCTTCAACCTTGGGCTTTGATCAAGGCACACAAAAATCAACATCCCCTTAGAGGAAATAAAAAACTCTCTGTAGGAAGACATTTCTCTGTGTTATCACTGCATCAAAACAAAAAAAAATTAGACAAACCCTAATCCTAGATAATCGTTGTAAGTGGCACACTTGTCGATTCAAATATCCAAGTTGTCGTCCATCTCTTATCCTAGTAAAACTTTCTCTTTCATTTGATTGTTGTAAGTGGCAAGCCTCTGGATTATTTACATCCACACCGCTGTCCCTCTCTTAGCATGAAAGATTCCTAAGGAAAAATGGCATTGCTCAACACTGATTTAAAGTTTTCTTCTTCAGGACAAATCCCCTATAATGGAAATTATTGCATTTCTAGATTCTCATATCCCAGTTAAAGTAACCCTCCTTTATAAACAGTAGACTCGGAGAGTCTAATCTCCTCTCGGATCTTAAAGACATTCTCAAGTTCTCTACAAACAAAGGAGAAACCCTTGTCATTTTAATCAATCTCCAGTAGAGTTAAAACCCATGGGTTCTAAAACCAGTCTTTCTCCTAAAATTCCTTATCTAGGGTCAGCTTACCATCAGTATAACACTATCCCAAATCAGAACCTCAAGGCATCTGATATCTCAACCCTTCTATAAACCCTCATCAAGAGTTGATTCCCCATTTGGACCTGCCTCTGGATCTCAATAAATCCTCAGCAGAAGATAGCCCCCTCTTAGGTTTTGTATAAAGATTTCTTTCTTTGTTCTTCCCCAGCAAAGATAGCATCCTCTTGGACTTTGTACAATGATTTTCCCCAGCTGAGCTAACCTTTTCAGACTATCTTGTTGAGTCAATCACCTTTCCATACTCTCTTGTTGAGTCAATGGTACAAGATAAAAACATTCTCTAGTTGAGTCAATCATTTAATTTTTCAGCTTCAATCTTGGGCTTTGTACAAGACCCCATATAAATTTCCCTAAGCAGAGTCAATCCTCTTTTCAGCCACAATCTTGGGCTTTGTACAAGACAGATAATACTCTTCAGTAGAGCCAAAAACTTTCAGCCTCCTCTTAGGCTTTGTATAATGATTTTCCCAGTAAGGTCAGCCTCAATCTTGGGCTTTGTACAAGACACCTAAAATATCCTCAGCCGAGTCAGTAAAATCTCATTTTAGCCTCAATCTTGGGCTTTGTACAAGACATATAAAGATTTCTTTCCCATGGAGTCAGTCTACTTTTCAGCCTCAATCTTGGGATTTGTACAAGACACATACAAACCTTCCTCAGCGGAGTCAAAATCCCTTTTAGCCTCAATCTTGGGCTTTGTACAAGACAGACAAAATATTTCCCCAGAAAAGTCAAACTTTTAGCCTCCTCTTAGGCTTTGTATAATGATATCCCCAAAGAGTCAGTCTCTTTTTTAGCCTCAATCTTGGGCTTTGTAGAAGACAGGTAAACACTCTCTTGTTGAGTCAGCCTTTTCCAGCCTCCTCTTAGGCTTTGTATAAGGACTTCCCCAGTGGAGTCAATCAATCTCTTAGCTTCAACCTTGGGCTTTGAACAAGGCACACAAAAATCAATATCCCCTCAAAGGAAATCAAAATCTCTCTGTAGGAAGATACTTCTCTGTATATCACACATCAAAACAGATAAATCAAAAATCCCAGATAACTGTTATAAGAGCACACTTGTTGACTCAAATATCCAAGTTGTCGTCCATCTCTTATCCTAGTAAAACTTCCTTCTTTCATCTAATTGCTGTAAGCGGCAAGCCTCTGGATTATTTACATCCATGCCACTGTCCCTCTCTTAGCATGAAAGACTCCTAAGGAAAAATGGCATTGCTCAAACACTGAGTTAAAGTTTTCTCCTTCAGGATAACATCCCTCATAAAGGAAATTATGGCATTGTTGGATTCTCATATCCCAGTTAAAGTAATCCTCCTGTATTAATAGTCACCCAACAGTTGTGATTAACAGACGAGATGTCTCCCTTTAGAGATGACAAATTCTCTCTCAGTCAAACCTTTTAGCTTCAGTCTTGGGCTTTGAACAAGACACAAATAAACCTTTTAGCTTCAGTCTTGGGCTTTGAACAAGACACCAAAACATCTTTTTCCTCCCATAGAATAGGAGGAACTACGATTGCTCTGATTTCCCTGTTTCATTAAACGGGAATACGTAGGCATAAGATTGCGAAATCTTAGCGAGCATACCAATCAAAAACCCTAGGTCCAGTACCTTCACACCGATCATAATTGAGGTCCAATACCTCACCAAAAATCATCAAAAACTCTCTCTCATATCTCCCAAAGAAGAAACTTTCCCAACCCATCAACAGATAAACACCATCAAGTACAAAGCAGAACCTAAAACTAACAATCTGTGGATAACCACATATAGGATGGGCAATTGACAACTCCCCATTGTATAACCTGACCCCGAACTCCCCGAATCTCTCTAAGCATTTGTTCAGTTAAACATTCGCGTGCAAGGTTAGTTTTAGATATCTTCCCTTTCCCTTCCAGCTTAACGGGATAAATAAGAATTCAAAAAGTAGCAACCTTTCTTCCAACCATTGCGGTGAGGAGGAACCCATTTTGCGATAAGGTGGTGGCGTCACCGACAAAAATCGCACGTTACACCTAAGAAACTACGTATTTCTCTAACTGTTTTCAGAGGTTAAAGGTTTCCAATAACTTCTATCTTAGCCTTATCAACTTCAATCTCCTTGTCGGACACTATGTATCCAAGCACGATTCCCTGTCGAAACATGAAATGGAACTTTTGCCAATTGAGTACAAGGTTAACTTTTACACTTCTTTCAAGTGCCATTTCTAAGTTTGCTAGACACCCTTCAAAACTCTGCCCGCAAACTGAAAAATCATCCATAAATACTTCCATGATGTCGTCCCAAAAATTTGCGAAGATTGCCATCATGCATCTTTGAAAGGTTATAGGAGCGTTACATAGTTCAACGACATTCGTCAGTAGGCGTATGTGCCATAAGGACATGTGAAGGTGGCATTTTCTTGGTAATCAGGATGAATAGAAATATGGAAGAATCTTGAGTAGCAGTTTAAATAACAGAAACGAGAGTGTCTGGACAATCGTTCGAGCATCTGGTCTACAAAGGGTAAAGGAAAATGATCTTTACGAGTGGTTTTATTTAATTTTCTATAGTCTATGCACATTCTCCATCCAGTTTCAACACATTTTTCAACTGGTTCGCCTTTCTCATTTTTTACTACTATAACACCTCCTTTCTTTGGTACGACATGTACTGAGCTAACCCACTTACTGTCAGATATTGGGTATATGATTCCTGCTTCTAATAGCTTTTTTACCTCTCTCTTGACTATGTCACTCATGATGGGGTTAATTCTCCTCTGATGTTCTCTAGAGGTCTTTGAATCTTCCTCTAGCATAATTTTGTGCATGCACGCAGAGGGACTAATTCCTTTTAGGTACGAGATGTTATAACCTAGAACAATGAGATACTTCCTTAGGATGTCTAACAATTGCTCAATTTCTTTTTGCCCTAAGTCTGCGTTTACTATTACAGGGCGTTCAAGCTCTTTATCTAGGAATTCATACCTTAAATTTTTGGGTACTGTCTTAAGTTCTATAGATGGTTTCTTTGGGCAATGCATAGGATTGGGAGTTAGGGCGAGACATTCTCTTAGACTGTCATCTACATATGCTTTACACCATGCATCATCTTCAAGTATAGGAGATGGTGGAATCTTTAGGACTTCAGTATCTTTAGGTGGTTCCATCTCCATTTCTCTTACACATTCTTCGATGATGTCTAGTAAACAACAAGAATCATCTATAGTTGGTGCCTTTAGAAACTGTGACAGGATGATTTCAGCTTTCTTTTCACCAACCTCAAAGGTTAGCTTTCCTTTCTTCAAATCTATAATGGCACCAGCAGTGGTCAAAAAGGGTCTTCCTAATATGATTGGAATGTTGGAATCCTCCTTTATGTCCATTATTATAAAGTCGGTAGGAATGTAGAATTAACCAATTCGGACAGGAACATTTTCTAGCATACGTAAGGGAAACTTAACAGGCCATTTAGCTAGTTGAAGAGACATTCTCGTTGGCCTTACTTCTTCTAATTTGAGTTTTTCACAGATGGAAAAAGGCATTAAACTAACACTGGCTCCTAAGTCGCAAAGTGCTTTGTCTATGAAAATTTTTCCGATTACACAACGTATGGAAAAACTACTTGGGTCTTTTAACTTGGGAGGCATATTGTTTTGAATGATAGCACTACACTCTACAGTGAGCGTCACTGTCTCATTATCCTCAAGCTTCTTCTTAATAGATATGATTTCTTTAAGGAACTTAGCATATGAAGGCATTTGTGTAATGGCTTCTGTGAAGGATATTGTGATATTCAATTATTTCAGAAGCTCTACAAATTTCTTAAATTGGCCTTCGTTTTTAAACTTAGCAAGTCTTTGAGGATAAGGAATGGGATGTTTATATGGTGGTGGAGGCATGTATGGTTTTTTTCTCTACTTCCTCTTGTCTTCCTGCCCATTGTCAATTGGTTCTTCTGGTTGGTCATTATTTGTTACGTTTTCATATTCTTTTCTGAATTTGTGATAATTGGGTGGATTTTAAAGTCTTGGATCCACTGGCCCATCTAATTTCGCCCCACTTCGCAGTGTGATAGCATTAGCATGACCTTTCGGGTTAGGTTGTGTTTGGCCAGGAAATACTCCATCTAGGGTTGCTGTTACTGCTTGTTGTTAGGCAACTTGAGAAATTTGGGTTTCTAACATTTTGTTGTGAGCAACCATTGAATCTACCTTACTTGCCAATTGTTTGATAAGCTTACTCATGTGAATGTTCTAGTTGGTAAACTCTTTATTTTGTTGGGTTTGGTTTGCGATAAAGTTCTCCAACATTAGCTCAAGGTTTGACTTCTTAGGTGCTTGAGGGGCAGCGGGGGATCCTTTTTGATATCCTGGAGGAACAACAGGCGCTAGGTTTAGAGCAAACAAAGCGTTGTTGCTCTTATAGGAAAAATTAGGATGGTTTCTCTAGCCAAGGTTATAAGTGTTTGAGTATGGGTTTCCTTGGGCATAGTTTCCTTGGTCTGTTGCAATTCCAGCCAATAAATGACATTCAAGAGTGTTGTGCCCAGGGGTTCCACATAGCTCACAACTAGGTGTCACAGCAGCTACGGTAGTTGCTGGAGTTACGGTCAAACTCTCAATCTTTTTAGTGAGTGCGTCCACTTTAGCATTGACGTGGTCTATGCCATTAACTTCGTACATTCCGGACTTCATCGCAAGTTTCTCAACAAAAGTCCTTTCACTTCCCCATTGATAGTGGTTTTACACCAAATTGCTCCATATCTCTCCCACGCTTCAAAAAGAGATTCATTGTCTTTTTTCCTAAATCTATTGATTTGTCCTCTTAGGATAGTTGTTTTGCTTGGTGGGAAGTATCTGGCAAAGAAAACTTTCTTCAATTCATTCCATGAAGTGATGGAGTTAGATGGTAAAGACTGGAGCCAAGCTCTAGCTCTATCTCTCAAATAAAAAGGATAGAGACGTAATCTTATGGCTTCGAGATTAACTCAATTAGCTTTCACTATGTCTGCGTACTACAAAAACACCGATAAATGAAGGTTCAGATCGTGTGTAGGGATACCAGAGAATTAGTTTTGTTGTACGACTTGTAACGTCGAAGGTTTCAACTTGAAAGTGTGTGCCTCGATGGCAGGTGGTGCAATGTTGTTGTGTGGCTCTTCTTGTGATATAGCAGCATCGTCCTTAAGAGGACGGTTTATTGGTACAGCCATAACTGGTTCTGATTATGGGATATCTGGATCAGGAATGTTATATTTTATCTGATATTCTTTAATTCGGCGTCTTAGATTTATAAAACGCTCTACTTCGTCAATTGGTTGCTCTAACTCTTCGCCTTGTAAGCGAGTGCTTTGCATACAATCGTTGAATTAAGCGAGAATTTGTTACCTTAGTCTATACTGTGCAACAAATGAATCACAAAATTGACTAAATTAGTCCCCGACAACGGCACCAAAAACTTGATCGCAACTTTATGAGTCTATCAGATTATCTAACTCCAAGTATACACTGCATCACGTAGTTATAAAAGATATCAAACCCACAGGAACCAATAATCAATCTATTGCTATATATTGGTACTATCTAAAGCTACGGCTAATGAATTCATGGTTTGGACGGAAATAAAAGCAAAAACTAAAATAAGATTTAAGAAATATATCAGAAAAGAGAGACCGGAATGTGGATTTCATTGTACCTTAGGGGCTCAATAATTCGTCGGCGTTTGTTTGATGTTAAATTACTTTCAGTAGAAAATATCAGTTTAAAAACTTTTATCTCATACTCGCGTGCTATTTATTAAAGCCTTACTCCCAGACCATGAGATTTTGCTCTCGCTCGCCCATTTGAATCAAGAAGTATTTTTTGAAAACTAAATAAGTCATAATTAATGCCTAAAGCGCTCTCGCTATATTTAGGATCAATGCTCAATTTTCACTATCCGGTTCAAGCCTCCCGCTCTCGCACTATCGACTCGAACCTTTGTTTTTTTACTCTCGTGCAAAACCTTTTGAATTAAAAATTGAAAACCAAAGCCACAAGAATAATTTATGAAAAGTTAACGCCAATTTTATTACCAAGTTCTGTCGGAACGACAAACCTCACATACAGCACTCAAAACAGTTTAGCTGGATATGTGGTCCTGAGTCACTATCGCTTGGGTACTACAGTTCGATTCATTTTTTATCCTATTGAGCTGATTAAGGAAGGGAAATAGATGTCTCCAATTAACCCTGCTTGCATACTGAGTTTGAACAGCGGTCTGTTAGCTTACAGATGCTATGTGGATGTGGGGCCCAATCTTTGGTTATTTTGTTAAGAACACAGTGTCTGGATTATTTGTGAGGTTTTTGGTAATCTGTTTAGATTTGATGCTTTTGGGTTGATTTGGTGGAGATACTGGATTTTGTGTTTTTGATTAGTATTCTCGATAAGATTTTTTCAATCTTATGCCTACGTATTCCCGTTTGATGAAACAGGGAAATCAGAGCGATCGTAGTTCCTCCTATTCTATGGGAGGAAAAAGGTTGTTTTGGTGTCTTGTTCAAAGCCCAAGACATGAAGCTAAAGGTAGTTTGTATCTTGTTCAAAGCCCAAGATGTGAAGCTGAAGGGTTGGATGAGAGAGAATTTGTCATCTCTAAAGAGGAGTTGTTGATGTTTGTATGTTGTGAGCAAGGCATGACTTTGATGCTAAAAGGTTGATTGACTCAACCGGGGTTTTCTTTATACAAAGCCTAAGAGGAGGCTATTGACCCAACAAGAGTGTGTTTTATATGTCTTGTACGAAGCCCGAGATGGAGGCTAAAAGGGAAGTGACTCAACAAGAGAGTCTGTTTGACAGGTGATTGACTCAACAGGAGAGTCTTTTATACTCAACAAGAGAGTTTTTTGTTGTGCCTTGTATGAAGCCCAAGACAGAGGCTAAAAGTGTTTGACTCAACAAGAGAGTCTTTTATACTCAACAAGAGAGTGTTTTCTATCTCGTACAAAGCCCGAGATGGAGGCTAAAGTGTTTGACTCAACAAGAGAGTCTTTTATACTCAACAAGAGAGTGTTTTCTATCTCGTACAAAGCCCGAGATGGAGGCTAAAGTGTTTGACTCAACAAGAGAGTCTTTTATACTCAACAAGAGAGTGTTTTCTATCTCGTAAGCCCGGGATGGAGGCTAAAGTTTTTGACTCAATAAGAGAGTCTTTTATACTCAACAAGAGAGTGTGAAAAGGTTAGCTCCGCTGGGGAGAATCATTGTACAAAGCCCAAGAGGAGGCTATCTATGCTGGTGACTGTTTCAGTTTAGTGACAGGTCTAGTATGTTGGATAAAAGAGAAAATCAGTTCTTATGAAGGATGTCAGATACCATGAGGCTCCGATTGGTTGATGACAGTAGAATGGTCTGAGTTGGAATTTTTACTGTATTGTGACAGTTGAGTTATTTTCTCTGGTGAGTATTTCTGTGAGTTTACTGTAATTGACCCATGCTGGGAAAGATTAAACGTAAGGTGTTGCTTTGGTACTGATCAGAGGATCAAGGTTATTTCCTGTTCTTTGAGGAAATGGGAAATCCAAAGGGTATTGAGACTGTCCAAGTCTACTCGTGTTGTGAGAAATCGATTCTCAGATAGTGAATGATCTGTGTATGATGCCCAAGAGAAGGCTGGTATGTTAAGGGATGAAGGTCAACCCATTAACTAGTCTGACACTTGACTTAGAAAGACAGCTCTAGTAAATTGAAGACTAGGTTTTGTTGCTATACCTGTAGAGGTCTCTGGGTCCTTGTACTAAGCCCAAGAGAAGGCATGAGAGCTTTTAAGAAGCCGAAGGGTCCTTGTACAACGCCCAAGAGGAGGCGGGGATGCTTTTAAGATGCCCGTGGGTCCCCAAACCCCGAGAAGTTCAAGACATGCCATTCACCGAGATTAGATCAAGCCAGGAAAGTCTGAGAATTTGGAACAAACTCAAGAGATGCCATTCACAGAGAAAAGATCTTCTCTTGGGAGTTAGAGTTTCTTTGACAATTTCTAAGGGTGACAGTCTGAGAAAGGGTTCACTGAGAATGCTGCCTTTCACGTCTCCATATTATTTAACCCCAAGAGGAGGGAAGACTGTATCTGGTAATCCTATGGGGATCTAGTTTTGTTTGTATTTAAGAGTGACCAACAGGGCTTTACCTAGTGCTAGACGTAGTTGCCGGGGAAAACTATAAATAACTATACTAGTATTACATAGTTGATATTTGACAAGTATATAAAAGGATGTGAATGAAGACTTACAGTGAGCATCCTCATAATACAGTTATATATATATATATATGAAAGTGGATAAAGAAAGCGGGTAAACACTTACTCGGTTGTAGAGCTTCCATGCTATTTTGTTAGTTTTTTCAACAAAGAAAGCTTTGATAACAATATTATATTCTACATCAAAGGTGAAAGTACTTTGAAAAGATTGTTGGGGCTTACACCTCAAGGAGAGGCACAAGGTTTTATCAGTGATTGCCCCGTTGTTTTGAAATTGTACAGGGACTTATACAAGTGACTGAGGCCCAAAAAGGTTTTCTTGTACAAAGGGAAGGGTCTTACACTCTATTAGAGGCCCAAAGGTGTTTTAAAGAAAAGGAATGGGGCTTATAACACGAAGGTAGGCCCAGATGATTTGATTTTTGAATTGGCGATCGCGCCGAGATTTTTCTTTAATGTACTGGGTCTTATACAATGCATTGAGGCCTAAAAGTTTTGGTTAAAAAAGGGTTTGGGTCTTACACTCTATTAGAGGCCCAAAGGTGATTTTAAAAGAAAAGATGGGCTTTATAACTCAAGGAGAGGCCCAGATGATTTTGTTTGAAAAATGACGATCGCGCCGATATTTCTTTAACGTACTGGGTCTTATACAATGCATTGAGGCCCAAAAAGATTTTATTTGCAAGGGATGGGTCTTACACTCTATTAGAAACCCAAAGGTGATTTTAAAATAAAAGATGGGGCTTACAACTCAAGGAGAGGCCCAGATGATTTTGTTTGAAAAATGACGATCGCGCCGAGATTTCTTTAACATACTAGGCCTTATACAATGCATTGAGGCCCAAATAATTTTGGTTTTCAAAAAGGGTTGGGTCTTACACTCTACTAGAGGCCCAAATGATTTTTGTTAAAAAGGCGACGATCGCGCCGAACTTTTTTTATGGTGTCGGGACTTATACAATACACTGAGGCCCAAATCATTTTGGTTTTCAAAAAGGGTTGGGTCTTACACTCTACTAGAGGCCCAAAGTGTTTGAAAAAGGTTTGTGAGGGTGGAAATCAAAGAAACCCTAAATTTGTTTTCCTTTAAAAGAAAATATTTAAAGAAAATCAATAAAATGATAAAAAAAATACCAAATAAGTTTGAATAAACCACTTGTGATTTTTGTTTAAGGTTTGAAAAATGATGTTTTAATCACAAGATGAATTAAAACTCATTTGGTTTTGATTTTCAAGGTAAATATTCACTTTTAAATGTTTAAAAACAATTAAAAATGAATTTATTCACAAAAATACTAATTATATTAAATAAATAATACAAATTTGATTTTTTGTGGGATAAAATATTTCAACATTTTTGTGAATTTTTGCAAAAAGAACCAATCAAAAATTATTAAAATTGAAGGAGTTATTAATTTTTCAAATCATTAAAAATAATATGAAAAATAGTAAAATATGAAAAATATGAAAAAAGTGGTAAAAAAGAGGATCTGGGGCGAGGGGGATTAGAACCCCAGACCTCTTGTGTACAGGGCGCGCGCCTTACCACTGGGGTGGTGATACATCCGTTGATTGAAATACAGCCACAAATATACAAGGCTTGCCTTGTTTTTGGCCTGGCCCAAGGCAAGGCAAGGCAAGATTTTGGTTAGAAAGGTGAAGGCCATAACTTTCTCATTTGTCCATGGATTGGGACAAATTTAGGTCTATCCTGCCTAGAATTTCACAAGGAATCCAATGGTGGTGGTGTTTTTTTTTCAGATCATGCTCCTATTGAAAAACCTGATAGTGGTTTTGAAAAAGGCCGTGATTTGCATTTTCTGTGCTATCTCTTGGTACATGTATGAATTATATGATAAATTGGTGCAAACACAACCCATATAACATGTATAATAGATGCATGATCAGTGGACATCAAAGGAAAGCATGATTCAAAGAATTCAAGTTGTGATGCTTACCCCTTTTTGGAGCTTTTGTGTAATCTGCCAAGGGCTTTGTTCTAGAAATGATTTGATGCTTTGGACACCCTCAAATGATCTCTTAGAAGCTTTTAGGATGGTTGGAATCAGCTGGAAACCTCAGGAAAAAGTTTGAGCTCTTTCTTGCAAAAGGGGCAAAAGTGACCAAAATAGCAACTCTCTCAAATGTTGTTCCAGATGTGTGGAACCATTTGGGACAGTTCAAGGATGATATTTGGAGTGCGTATGAAGTCTTATCTGGTTTGGAAAGTGAATGAATTAAGGCATGGCTTGAAAAATGCACAAAAGTCCAACTTTGAGGTTTTGAGAGGTGACTTTGAGATTTTGGTGTTACAGGTCACTTGTGAGTGTTTGGATCACCTCTATATGATGTTTTTGAGGTGTGTGTGTGTGTGTGTGATTGGTTTGGTTGGAATTGCTCTCAAACTCTAAACCCGATAGTGACTTGCTTTGGAAGGAAAATTTGGAAGTGAGAAGGTGATTTTGAGGAAAGCATTGGTTTGATGGCTTTGGTGTACTCAAACTGATCACAGATGAGCTCTATTTATAGTAGAGCAAGTTTGTTTTGGCTGCAATAGTGAATGGCAACTGCAGCAGAGGTTTGGCCAAAGTTGATCAATGGGAATCCAAGTCTCCTCTAGCCATTGGCTAGAGGTTAGGGCACAGGCTGCTAGTTCCCTTGGTCTTGGATATGTCTTGACTGAATTCAGTTGGAAATGACTCAGTCCATGCCACCTTGGTGCATCCATTGAATGCTCTAAAACAAAATTGGAATCTTGTCCATATTTTAGGCATTTCTAGGTTTGGCATGCTACTTTTGGTTCCAAAGACTTGGAAGGCTTATGGATCAGTGTTTTTCCCTCCTTGGTCTCCCCTTGAGGTGTTCAGATGGATAGACTTGCTTGCCCTTTGCAAATTTTGAGCAAATCGAGCAAAACTCCCAAATCTGCCTTGTTATGACAGTTGCAGCAAGGCATGTTGCCACTGTCACAACTTCTTGCTCAAATTGAGTTTGGTGAAGTTCTTGGCCATTTTGGAAAGCTCTCATATGATACAACATATGTGTGATCATAGTTTGTTTTGATACCTTTTGGATCCAAGTGAAAAATGCCCCTACATTTGGAAAAAAGTGAAGGCAGATTCTGACTTAGTGAAAATTTCACTAAGTGTTGGAAAAAATGACAATTCATGTTTTCAGCCATTTTGACCCAATCATAACTCAAAATCCATGATGAATTAGAGTGAGGTGTAGTTGAACCTTTTGTAGAGGGCCATGAGAGCTACAAATCCAGCTTTGAATGGGGAAAAATGGCCTTGTGGTTTAGGAGATATGATCCTCCAAAGTTGGTACCTTAGCCACTTTGTTCCATAACTTAGAAAAATTTCAAAGTTTTTACGATTACCCCTTTTACAAGTTATCCCACTTTTCTTGATTTTTCTTGATGAATGATGATTCCAATCACACATTAACATCATTTCAGGGTCAAAGAACCATAATTGTGAAAAATCTCAAAAAGTCAAAGTTGACTTTTGTGCACAGTGGACTTTTTGTCATATGAACTCCAAACTATGCGATCCTCTATGAAATCAAGTCCTTGACCTAAATCAAACTTGATGGATTGATTTCATAGGTGTTATAGGGTGTATTGAATCATGTCCCAAGGTTTGGGAGCATTCCTGGGTCAAAAGTCAAAGGCACCGTTGACTTTTCCCGCGAAACCTTAATTGTGGTTCTGATGAAATTGAAACTTGTTGCTCAAGCTTCTTGGATCAATACATTGTTGAAAATGGATCAATATGGTGTATTTGAGACCCTCAAATCCTCTCTTGAGGTCTTGGCTCATGTTTGTATCAAAAGTCAACTTAGGGGTGAATTAGGTCAAGAAACCCTAATTCCTGATTTTTTTGTGATTGCATCCCCTGCGGTTAAATTGACTTGATGATTGGGTTCATGATGTCCCTTGGAGAATCTTAGGTGATGCTTTGAAGCATTGGCTCATGCCCAGAGGAAGATTTCTATCTGGAGGCCCTGGTCAACCAAAACCCTAATTTGGTGACACTGGCGATCTTGAGGCTTAATCCACTTGGAATGTTGCAGCCTTGTGCATGATTCTTGATGTGGGAGTCCTCTTGATCCATTGGGGATGTTTGAGAGGCTAGACAAGTTGAAGATTATGTCATTCCTTGATTGATCCTTTGTCTAAGAACTCTGAGAGGGCTTGAAACCCTAATTTTGATTGTAGTGGATGCTCACCCATCTTTGGGGAGACTAATGAGGCATAATGATACACCCATATTGTGATGATGACTTGCACAATGATGGGAAATCTTAGTGGTCAAAATTTGGGGTATGACAATATGGTATTAAACTTAAGCAAATAAATCATGTTAATTGAAATTAAGGATAACATGGCAATGGAGTTAAAATGCAATAAGTAGAAATAAAGCAATAATGTAAGAACTTGAAAACTGGAATTAAATTTGCTGGAATAACTTTAGTACAATAACATAACAGAAATGAAAACTTCAATAATGTTGGCAAGATTATGACCCAAGCGTACAATAACAGAAACCTAAGAACTAATGGTGTGACAACCTCCCAATGCAAGAGATTATCACTTGGAAAAATTATTTATGCTTAAAACTAAGGACAGAGCATCAGCGTATGAACTTGGATGCCCAAAACCTTTGAAAACTACTTTTATATAATGATGTGCGGCTAAAAACTGCCTTGAAGTCATGTAGAAAGTGTTGAGAGAAAGTAGGGAAGTGGGAGGAGAATGAGCCAATTATGTTTCCATGTTTTACTGATTATACGCATCCATGGCGAACGCCATGGGCTTAAGTTGTGGCTGACGTGGTTTAGGTGCATGGGGAACGCCATGAGGTGGTGGCGAACGCCATACACCAGAGAGTGGCAGATTCTGCACTTTTTTTCATTTTCTTGCTCTTTTCTCAGTTTTCTTGCACAGACACTTCTTATTTGTCAAATACCTGAAACACAAACATAATACGTCATAATACTACGAAAGCATAATAAAATGACACTAAATAGCATGTGAGTCAAGTGGAAATATACGATACATTTTCATGTTATCATGATGCACCTGGGCTTATCCTTCTCCTTAGCAAAACAGAAGTACGCTTTGGGCTTAGAGATGGGGTAATTATCAAAGATCAGTAGAAGTAAATTAAAATACAACATTTAACCTTATCTTCAAGGGTGAATAATATTCCGGGCTACTTTTTGTCCGGACATTTCACCTTTTCAGGATTCATGCCCGGGGGGCTTATGTACATCCCAGAAATTATTTGGACGACTGAGGTATGAAGCCGAAATATTTAATTTGGTCGAGACATATATTTTTTAATGTTAGTCGAGATAATAAAGTAGGAGCCTCAGACCGACACATATAGTGCGGTCCCTGATGTTGGGCAGCCAACTTCCTTAAACAGATAAAAGGCCAACTAAGAGACAGAAACTATTATGAAACAATTAGTAAGTGGTTACAAGTACTTATTGAAAGCAGTTACGAATAATTGAAAGAAACAATTATTTATATGATGGCCATAAAGCCTAATTATGGTGACTATTCAGGAGGGGGAAGGCTGACAGTATAAAAAAGGACTTGAGACCAAATGGAAAAGGGGGGCATGGAGACGATGAATAACATAAAAATGAGTAAAAACTACGAAAAAACCTTGGACCACCAACAATGGTGGCCATGAATCTTATACCCACACAAACACTCCGACCACACTTTTAGGACCTGCCCTGGCTAGCGTCAGGGAGGTCAACCAGATTATGTTTTTTTACAAGAAAAGTTATGATCGATTTTACTGAGAAATATGTGATTTCTTGGACTTTCACTATCGTAACTATGGACAAGGATAGTATAGGGGAGAAAGACCAATTCCTAGTGGCCATGGACAACGATGAAGTCTTATGTTGTCATGTCTTGTCGTGCATTTATTTGAGTCTTATTTAAGTCTTCATTCATTGTTTTCGTTTGGTTTGTTTTGCCTCTGTTTTTTTATATCAACAATGTGACTAATTTATGTGCTTATAAAAAAATGGTTCTACTATGTGTATTGCCTGGAATTAAGACTTGTGTAATGTTATTGTGTTGTTATTTATATTTTATTCATGACTATTGTGTATTTTCATGTATGTTACGTATATGTGAGGGCACGATCTTTACTTTGGAATTGCCTCTATTTTGGTATATTGTATATGAGCTATGTTGTATCTATGTGATACGGCTAATATGATTTCTTTGTCTCTTTTATATTTTTTCAAAGGGGGAGAAGTATATGTAGCTATGAAGCTATGACGCATACATTCAGGGGGAGCCTTCATGGATACAAAAAAACATCGACTTAAGTTTTGCCATCATAAAAAATGGGGAGTATGTGAGTGCAACTTTCCAATTTAGGAGTATTTTGAATGATGTAAAAATTAGTGTTAGCATTTATGTACATTGAACCGTATCATCTAAGTTTAGTTGTGTATTTTAGTGTTAGGGAGCATGATAACATGTTTGAAAAGGATTAGAAAAAATTCATGTGTTAAGAAATGATTTTATGAGTAAAAAATTACGAAAAACTTTGCTACAGGTCGATACATAGAAGAGGTTTTCATCTATAGGTCAACACATGCCCTCTATAGGTCGGCACATGCGCAGCAGTATTGAAGCCTGTAGGTTCGGTTAGATGTTCCATCTCTACAGGTTGACATATGACCTAAATAGGTCGACAACTGACTTGCATAGGTCGACATATGCATAAAATATCTTGAAAAATTGCATTTTTTCCATTCCTTTTGCATTCCTTTTGCTTCATACTTGCTCACAGATTTATACCTGCTACATGTATCATTCTCTTTTAATTATTTTGGTAAAATCATAAACGAAACCTGGAACATACTAAGATTCGTCATCATCTTCAACCTTGGTTTTATGCATACACACAAACGAAGTACACATAATCATTCATAGTTTGGATTCCATCTAGAATCATGTTGATAAAGTCTAATTTAGCTTGTGGTATTGTAAATTGGGGTGAGATCTTAGAGGGGTTTCAAATAAGAAAACCAAGGTGGTGTTTTCCTTCAAGATCAAAGTGTGGATTTGAAGGTTTTAGACAAGATTACTTAAGTATGGATTCGATTAAGGGAATGCTTTGAAGAGATGCGGTTCTGGCAAAGGAGTAGGGTGAGACAGTGGATCATCTTAGTAAATCTAGGGTTACAACAATTTGCAATTTGGATTCAACCAAGTGAAGGCTTTGAAAGGTCGCAGTTCTTGCAAAGGAGTAGCGTGAAATGCTGAATCAAATTGCCATTGTTGAGTGACTTAATCAAGCTTAGATCTTGTAATACCCCAAAATTTGCTCTCCCTCTTTGTCATCATAGCATGGCATTATCATTTATCATATCATATCCACCTCATTAACATTGCATTGCATTTAACATAGAAAAATGAAGCATGGCATCCTTCTTACCATCAGGGCATGTGATCAGGTGGAAGGTGGGCAATCAAGAGATCATTCAAAGCACAAAAGGTCAATCAAGTGCCCTCAAGGCAAGCCAAGAGGTCTTTCATGTCTCATCCCATCTCAATTGATCTTCCACAACCTCAAGGATAAGAGATACAATGGGAGATTGAAGCATTACATCTTTCACTATGCAAGAGGTTCAAAAAACTGAAGGAAAACCCTCAAAAGAGATAGCTCATTGATCCAAAATCATCCTCAAGTGGCATTTTTCATCCTCCTTTAAGAGGATACACAACATACTCTGAGGAATTTGGATTTGAAGACTGCACATTTTTCTCCTAGGAGGTGGGCACCAAAACTAGGGTTTCCCATTAAATCAGGGAATCTTTGATTTTTTGGACAAAACTTGATGTCATGGTATTCTACATGTTCTTAAGTGTATGTGTATGGAGAATTGCCCCTCAATTGGTTTTGGAGGTGTTTCAATTGGAAGAAAGATCAAGAATCAGAGAAATTGGGGCAAAGTCAAATAATCAGAGGAAAAAGTCAACTCTTGACTTTTTGAGCCCAAAATAATGAAATTCATGTTACATATGTCCAATGTACAAAATTTGGTCAAGAAACTCCAAAGGAATCATGAAAAAATCAAGATTTGGAAAGTTGCCATTTTTGGATGAAGTAGGGTTACTAAAAATAGCAAGTTTTGGCCATTTTGCATCAGAATTGGAACCAAGGCCATTCAAAATTGAAGCACCAAATGAAAAATCCACTCTGCCTCAATGGAAGGCCTTGCTTTAAGCTTCAAATCCATGTGTGGAACATCTCCATTGGATAAAAAATGAGGGAGATATGATTGATCAAAGTTTGAGCAAAGTAGGTTCAAAACTAGGTCATGACCAAGATTTTCAGGGCACGCGCGCAGTCATTTTAACAAACATGTGGTGGGCCAAATGTCCACTCATATTACTCATGGTTAAAGGCTTCAAATGAAAAATCTTTCAACATGAAAGTTGTTCATCTATGTGAGATCTTCAAGATTGATGTTCATGATTTTTTTATGTGATCAAAGGATAAGGAGTTGAGATAGCTCAAAGTTTGGTCAACACAACTGAAAGTCACTAGGCCAACTTGTCATGCCATGCCACAAACTGCTCGACCATACATCAGTTTGTTTTTCCATCTGGTTATGGTCATTTTTAGGCATGTTTGAGGCATCCTTTCACTTTCATTTTCAAACCAAACTTGTTGTATTGTGATCATTCTTTCCAACAACATCAAAAGTTCCTCAAACCATCCACTAACATGAGAGAAATCCACCCTCGAACCTACATTGTTGCATTGGTTACAAACTGTCACAAAATTGAAAAAACAGAAGGTTGTTGTTGTTATCATGTTTTAAGTCACACGCATACATTCTCAACACACTCCCAACCTTTGCCTCATTTGAACAAACACCACCTTACACATACATAGCCTTACATCAAAGAGGAAATAAGAAAACTTCTGGTACAAGCCAGGCTGCTGCACTGATAGTAACATCACCACCACTGGTTCACTCTCATCCTCACCATATCATCTCATAATCACTCCACACTCTAACAGAACTTCCCCAACTCGTGCCATTAACCACCTAACTCAGTTAGTTAACTCAAACTCAGTTAACTAACTCAGTTTAACTAGAGTTCTAACTGTTAACTGAACTGGTTGGGAGTTAACCTTGGATATATAAGCTGAAACTCTCACAGTTTCAGAGGGGATTCTCATTTTTCACTCTCACTCCAAATTGCTCTCACTTTTCTCTCAGAGTTCTCGCCATTCTCTCTCTGATTTCACACGAGTTCTTCACACGTTCTCACCTTGATCTTCATCAATTGTTCATCATCAAGCACTTCTGATCAAGAACAAGCTGAAGTAAGAGCAAGCTATCGAGAGCAGCAACTTCTCCAATTGGAATCTCAGTTCATTGTCTTCAAAATCCAAAGGTTCAGAGCATTTATTTTGCTCTTAGGAAGCTCAAGATCAATCTCTCATCTCTGGTTTTCTGTTGATTCAAGAGTTCTCCAATTTCAGGTTTCAGAATTTCTCAAACTTTAATTGCACGATTTTATCCTGTTTTGACTTGTTGATGTGTTGTTTGAGCTTAGTAGAAGCTATGTGAAGCTGGCTAGTTGATAGAGCTCTTTAGGAGCTTAGAACTGAAAATTAGGGCAAATTTATTCACTTCGATTCTCCTTATTCATGCTTGATCTATGAATTTTCTTGTTGGATTTGTGTTCCTCATGAGCTTAGCTTTCGTTTGGTATATGGCTTGAGAATTTCTGGAGAGTTTGAAGGTTGCAGACGGTGGTGAATGACCGGAGAAGGTGACCGGAGGTCCCTCTCCGGCCGGTGACTGTTAGAGCTAGGGTTTATGCATGTTATAATCTCATCCGTCCATTTTTCATGATCGTGTGGCTTTAAGCTTGCCAGCACATTAAAACTCACATGCCACTCACGTGAGGATTCTGATTTGTATTTTAAACTTTGTGTGGTGCAGTGTATGGTATGTTATGTGTTCCCTCACGCGTGTGTGTTGATCATGATTACGTTGACTGCTTGTTTGACTTGACTTGATCTCATGGTTGTGATTGCTTTGACATTGTGTTGACTGAAGCACATGGTTGTTAATATGTTATGCGCAGAAATGGACCTAACCTGAATGCTATTTGCACCTTCTCTTTTTAAAGCCCAATGCATTTACACTGTCTAATTGCTATGTTTGCACCCCCTTGCATTTTGCATTCATTTTTATTTTTTGTTTCTTTCTACATGTTTGCTTGTTAATTTTTAAAAAATACCAAATAGTATCAGAAAATTCTACAAAAATTCATGTGTATTCTTAAAACATTTAGGAAATTTTCTATGATTTTATTTTCTGATTTTATGACCATTTTGCCCCTGTTCCATGATTTCTTTTGAATTTCCATTTGTATGCATACTTAATGTGACATATGATTTTGTGCATTTTTGTTCTTGATCATAAAAAATGATTTTGATGCCTTTCTTTTTGCATTGTGGTCACAATATGTTGAGGTATGTTTGAGATTTATGAGATGATTTTTAAGTCTTTTTTGGATGACTTTTGATGTGTTGCTTTGAGCATGAATGCATGAAACTTCCATGAGACTTTGACCTAATTGTTGAGTGACTTTGGTTCTGATTCATTGCTTGTGGACTTGATATGTTAATGGCATGTGTTTAAGGTGTTTGATTGGTGAAAGTCATAATTTTTGAAGCATGTTTGCTATTTGTTTGAAGCATGAAGTTTAACTTGTTCATTTTGTGAATGCATGCCTCATGTTTGGTTTGCTTGATCATGAAGGCACTTGTGCCATGAGTTGTGGTTTTGTTTGAGGATGTATAGCATGTTAATTGACTTCTGATTGTGACATTTGGGTTTCATCTTTGCATGTTTGATGTCTATCTTGCACCTTAAGTCACTTGTTTCACAAGTATGAACCACATTCACATCACTTCACCTTTTCTTCTTTGCTTCTTGTTGGATTGAGATTTTGTTTGCATGATTTGGTATGCTCATTTAGGATAACATTAGGTTGTGTAAATATGAGTTACATTCTGACTTGGAAGCATGTATAGCATTCAATCTCATTTTACTTTGTTTGTCAACTTGTTTGAATTTGATTTGTTCATTATATTTTCTTACTTTACTTGTAAGTAATTGTGCTAACCATGTAGGGGCTTCGGTAAGTTTCAATTGAGTGTGGATAAGGAATCCACATTCAACTTCTATCCTTTCTCTTTTACAATTCCATTTGGTGTTTTGCTAAGCACTTATGTGCTTTCTTTTAACAACTCATTACTTTCCCTTTTTGAATTACAATTCATCTTCTACTTTGGAAGTGAATTGTTTAATTCTTTCTTTCTTTAGACTTTAGGTTGAAACCTCACCAACCTTTAGGATCACTCTCTTTAATCTTCAATTAGGATTGAGTCTTAGTCCATATAGGTTTTACCTTTTCTCTTCCCTTGAGTATCTTTTCTCATCTTCAAAGAAAATTCAAAATATCTAATAAAGGTAAGCATTTATTGCATTTAGGCCTTTCATATAAAGAAAAGATTATAAGGGGTCTTCTCTTGTAATCTTAGAATGTGTAGCATATAGCCCATCTTGGGTCAATGTGTTAAACATTTGATCTTGTATGAGGGACTTAAATGCAATACTTGTTGAAGGTGCAAATAATAAAAAAAATCTTCTTCATTTCTTAATTAACAAAAACACTTAATAAACACAAGTATGCTAGTGTGTTTGAACCTTGACAATTGGAGCTAAGTGTGAGGGTCTTCTTCACTCTTAGTGTGCTTTCTTACCCATTCCATCTTGGAATGTGAGGATGTACACATTCCAATGACTAAGATCCAGATACACTGTCATATGCAAACAAATCCAAAACACTTCCTTCTAAAAGACAAAAAACAAACAATAACATCTTTCCTTCGGGAATTCTTTTCTCATCTCATTCATTCTCAACGCACGAACGCGCTTCTACTCGTTCTCTTGCAAGATGGTAACGCACTCGGACCAGCGAGCCTGCAACACCTGAGCTAGAACGTAAGTCGTTCTCTAAAAAACAATCCATCCCTAGTGAGGGGAACTACGTCGCTCTGATTCTCATGCTCCCGATGAGATACGTAGGCAGTGGGGTAGGGCCCATGCGAGCACTTCTTTTATTTTCCCTACATTTGTTTCTCGTTCCTTTTCCATTCTTTCTCCTTTATTTCTTTCAGTTCCTTTTCCAGCATTCTTTTCCTTACACCCTTTGATCGAAGCAAGCAAGCGTGGATCCCATCGGGTACGATGGACGCGAGGGGGTGCTAATACCTTCCTCTCGCGTAACCGACTCCCGAATCCAGTTCTCTTGGTCGCGAGACCATGCTTTTCCTTTCTCTCAGGTTTACGCGGTGTTTCCTTTCCCTCCCATGGGATAAATACACATTGCTGGCGACTCTGTTTCGGTGCCACTTTCGCGTTTGTACTAGGATGAAAATCCCGGGAGCGACAGCTGGCGACTCTGCTGGGGACCGAACCCAGAATCTCTGGTTTCCTTAGCGAGTCAATCCTAGCGCTTGTCTGCTTTTCTTTCATTGGGTGTTTACTGTTGTGCTATATGTTGTTGTTTATTTATTTTACTGTATTTACCGCATTTTAGCATTACATATCATATGTTATATTGTGTTGCACTGTTTTGTCTGTTTGGCGGGATGGGTGTTCTGAGAGATAAGCCCACTACCAAGGCTTGAGTACACACATAGGTATTAGAGTGGATAGTCATGACGCTTGCGTGGTGGTGACCACGTATTGTTGTTCATGAGACCCACAACCAGACGAGGTTCTATCAGGAGCTTTCTGCTACTGCATGTTATGCAGGCCAGTGGTTATTCTCTTGAGGAACTGTCGACTCTGGTGACCATTCCCGAGGACTCAGTTGCGGCACTCCTCCCGAGTTGTGACAGTGGCAGACCACATTCCGTGGCAAACCCATTGCACATTCTCGATCCGAGGACCCAATGCTGGGAACTTGCTATAGGACATCCCTTTTTGAAAGAGAATCAGCGGAGTCACTCCTCGATTGGCGATAGTACTGTACCCTGAGGGATGAATGTACTATTGCTTCTCGACCTCAGTGCCAGAAGCGGAGGACCTTTTTGTTTTGGAGAATCAGTTGAGGCCTCCTCGATTGATGATGATGCCAAACCAGAAATGGTGAACGTATCATCATTTCTCGACCTGAGAGCCCGGGATACTGAACATCCTAGTACCCACATGTGAGAAGGGCGGGTTGTTTACAGGTTTGCAGGTAACCATGACCTCCTACATACCCGGTTTTCTATCATCATTGCACAAAAAGGAAGTTTCATCCTATTGTATTCAGATGGTTCTTATCTATGGTTCTATATTAGTCTCAGAGCTACACTGACACCGTTCACAGTTCAGCACAGACACCTGATTACCTGATCACATTGCCCTTTGCATTGCATTATCATATCCTAACATACATGTTTATTCATTTCCAGGTGCATATATTACCCTCGATTCCAGTCATCAAGTCCCTGCAAAGATGAACACTAAAGAGAGGAAGAATATCATCAGCTATAAGTTCCTTACGCCTACCTTGGGCCCTATTGTTATGCTGAAGGGAATGGCGAGCCCGGCAGCACGAGAAGCTTTTGAAGAGAAATATGGGTGGATTTTATCTATGGTTCGTAATGTCAGTGATTATGAAGCCAGAGGTCTCCATACGTTGATGCAGTTCTATGATCCGCCTCTGAGATGTTTTGTATTTCCAGACTATGTGTTGGTTCCTACCTTGGAGGAGTATTCCAACATGTTGGGGATTGCTATCAAGGAGGAGCCCCCTTTCTTCGGATCGGTGGGGGATCTCGACTTTGGGAAGTTGGCTGGTGCTCTTTATTTGAGCAAATCAGAGTTAAGTGACAATGTCTCCAACAAAGGAAAGATTCGTGGTTACAAGTTGGAATATCTGATTAAGAAGGCCCAGGAAGCAGCTAAAGGCGAGAATTGGCTTGTTTTTAATGCTTTGTTAGCCCTTTGTATATACGGCATAGTGTTGTTTCCCAACGAGCCGGATTTTATTGATACGGACGCTATACGAATATTCATGATGAACAACCCGGTGCCAACGCTACTGGGAGATCTTCACTACTCATTGTACAACCGAAACGAAAAGAAAAGAGGAGGGATAATTCGTTGTTGTGCACCCTTGTTCTATAAGTGGTTTGCGGGCCGTTTACCACAATCAGGGGCTTTTGTGGATTCCAAAGATTCTCTAGAGTGGAAACAGCGTTTAATGGGATTGGCGGCCAAGGACATCGTATGGGTAGATCATGGGCTGATTGGCAAGAATATTATCCACAGCTGTGGTAAGTTCCCTAATGTTCCACTGATAGGAAGACTGGGTGGGATTAACTACAATCCTTCTTTGGCCATTCGACAATTTGGGTATGCCCTGACAGGTCCGCCTATTAAGAGAGATGTGGAGGAGTCCCTCTATTTTCATACATCAGAAGGATGGGAAGCAGCACAGAAAGCTTCTGAAAGCTGGGGTAGCATACTGAAAAAGGGGAAAGTTACTCTAGGAAAGCCTAACAACCGGGTTTATCCAGCATATGAAGAGTGGGTGAAGAAAAGAGTTGAAGATTTTCTCTTGCCTTTTGGTAAGGCACCCCTTTTGTATCCGGAGAATGAGAAAGCAAGAGGCACTGCTACGGTGGAAGAAGTTGACAAGTTGCAAGCCTTGGTGAAAAAGCTCCAAGGAGAGAATTCCGAGTTGAGTAGCCGTCTTCAGAATGCTCTACATGCCAACAAAGAGCTGGAGCGGAAAGCCCAAGAGGCTGAACAAATCCTAACTGCAAAAGAAAAAGACTTTGCTGGAAGAGCCCAACATTTCCGGAAGATTAGTAAAGGTGCTGATGATGTTACTCAAGCCCACAAGCAAACCAAACAGGCGTTAGCACAGACCAAAGAAAAGTTAACAAAGTTTCAGCACGCTTGGGACGAAGTTAGGATAGAGAATGCTGAATTACAGGAACAGTTGCAGATTAAGGACGAAGAGCTTGAAAAGGCGCATGAGCAGAGGAGAAAGTATCGGGAAAGCCTCGGTAAGAGTCAAGAACAGCTAGAAGAAGCTAGAGGTGAGCTGAGGAACACCAAGAAAGAGCTTGAAGAAGTCATGATAGAAAGGGAGATACTTAAGACGCAAGCCGGCATAAAGAGACACAAAGGAGTGTGTGATGACGAGGCTCTGATGCTGCATATGGGTTCTTTAAATGAAGCTCTTGAGAAAAGGGATGTCTTGATCAAAGAAATGATTGAAAAGCCGAATCACCAGCGTACCCGTATACTTTTTGAGGAGATCAAATACTCAAGTGATAAGCTGAAGGATGTGGAATTGTCAGATTGATGTTCTTTTCTCTGTATTTTGTTGTTAATGGCTACCATCAGGCTTGTTGATGGATCCATTTTTTCCTTGTATTGCATTTGCGGATGAGCCTTTCTTAAATGTACTTGAATACTTTGTTGAATGAGTATGAGCAGTTTTATTCAGAATTATTCCTTATCAGATAGCTGCACACAAGCACATGACCACGACACGTCTCTTTATATCACAATTTCTGGTCTTCAGATTTCTGTGGTTGGATTGGAATCAGGGTATAAAGCACCTCGGAAATGACAAACATGGCATTGCATATCATTTTGCATTTTTTGTTACTTGCTTTTCAGGTACTCGTTGCGGGGTCTCTAACCTTTATTTGGTTTCAGGCAGTATAGCGGAGAGTCATATTCACCGATATTCGACGCGAAGGAATCAAGTAAGAATCATGGATCAAGTGCAAAGTGATTTGGCGGAAATGAGGGCGCGTATGGACCAGTTCATGACCCTCATGACTGGCATGGCGCAAAATCAGGAGAGACTGAGGCTTCTGGTAGAGCGTCCCGACAATGGGCCCGAAGGTGATCATCATGACAATTCACAGGGACATGGCATTCCTCCTCCCGGTGGCAACCCTCCTCCTGGTGGTAACAATCGGGGTAATGGAAATGGTAGGCATGCTGGTGTTACTCTTGAAGATACTCTGGAAGACCAATTTACTCTGCTGGATGCTGATGTGGGTAATCAAGGGGATCGAAGGTATGATGAGCTAGCAGAGAAGATCAGGGCCATAGAATGCAAGAACTCTATGGGTATTGATGTTACCAGCTTGGGGCTGGTCTCAGGAGTCAGAATTCCCCCTAAATTCAAGCCTCCCACTTTTGATAAGTATCACGGCAACGCGTGTCCCCAAACGCATCTTCAAGCTTACTTTGGGAAGATTTCAGCCCATACGGATGACGAGAAGCTATGGATGCACTATTTTCAGGACAGTCTGGCTGGGGCGTCCTTGACCTGGTACATGAAGTTGAATAGAGCTGCTGTGAAGAATTGGAAAGATCTGGCAGAAGCGTTCCTGAAGCAATACCAGTATAATATCGACATGGCGCCCAACCGCACCCAATTGCAGGGACTGTCCCAGAATGCCAAGGAGAGTTTCAAAGAATATGCACAGAGGTGGAGGGAAATGGCTGCCCAGGTTCAACCTCCCTTGTCAGACAGAGAAATGGCAGATATGTTCATGGGCACCTTGCAAGGGGCCTATCTGGATAGATTAGCTGCTTGTCCGTCAACTGGATTTGCTGATATTGTGATTGCGGGAGAAAGAATAGAAAGTCTGTTAAAGCTTGGAAAGATCCAGGATGTGAGTGGGGCTGGCTCTTCGGGGACGAAGAAACCGTTCGCTAGTAACCAGAAAAGAAGAGAAGGTAATACGAATGCTGTGTTTAGAGGACGAGGCAGAGGGCGTTCTCGAGCTTATTATCAGGTAGATGCTGTGACAATCCCCACACCGTCTGTTCAGAAACAACAACCCCAACAACAAGTTCAACAGCAACAACCTTTTTTCCAGCAAAGGTCTAGACAGAGGGATCGTAAGATGGATCCTCTCCCTATGACTTATGCCGCGCTGTTGCCCCGGCTACTCGAGTTAAAGTTGGTAGAACTCCGTACTATGAAAGCTCCGGTTGCTGGAAACCTGCCACCTAACTTCGATGCTAATGCTCGTTGTGAGTTCCACTCAGGTGCTCAGGGGCACTCCATTGAAAAATGCTGGGCTTTCCATCATAAAGTACAAGATTTGATTGATGCTAAAGCCATCAATTTCTCTCCCGCTCCTAATATTACTCAGCATCCCATGCCTGATCATAGTGCAGCAAATGTGTACGCTATTAAAGATGGGAGGAGATTGAATTTGGTGTTAGACGTTCATCAAGTGAAAACTTCTTTGTTGGTTGTAAAAGATCGTTTATTGAAGGGACAGGTGTTCCCGGGCTGTAATCAAGAGTGCTCTGAGTGTATGAATCAGGAGAACGGCTGTGATAAGTTGAAGATGGGTTTACAGAATCTGATCGATGAAGGATGTCTACAGTTCGACAGAGTCGTGAAAGACACTGATGAGATATCAACCGTGACCATCTATTACACTCCCGCTGAGATTCAAATGCCGGTCAATGCAGTTCCCGTGGCGAGTGTTGCGCCAGAAGGGCCCAGTCCTGTCACTATCACGGTGCCAGGACCAATTCCGTTCACATCCACGAAAGCTATCCCATGGCACTATGGGGCAGATGTATATTACGAAGGTAAAAAGCAGGAAGTGGAGCCGTCAGTCAGCCCAAATATTGATAATGTAGGGGGTGTAGGGGGTTTTACAAGGAGTGGAAGGTTGTTCGCTCCCCAGACCTTGAGAAGTGATAAGGAGGTAGAAGATGCAGCAAAGGCTAAAGGTAAACAGGTGGTTGAAAGTGCGCCTACACCTGAAGCAGAGACAAAGTTTACTTTTGATAAGGAAATGGAAGAATTTATGAAGATAATCAAGAAAAGCGATTATAAGATTGTGGACCAACTGAATCAGACCCCTTCAAAGATTTCAATCTTGTCACTATTGATGTGCTCTGATGCGCACCGACAGGCGTTGTTGAAAGTGTTGAAGAGTGCGTACGTGCCACAAGAAATCACTGTTAATCAGCTCGAGGGCGTAATCTCCAATGTTAATGTTAGCCATGGCTTGGGCTTTACAAGTAGAGATTTGACTGTTGAAGGAAGAAACCATAATAAGGCTTTGCATATCACGATGGAGTGTAAGGGCGCAGTGTTATCTCATGTACTGGTAGACACTGGTTCATCACTCAATGTCTTGCCCAAGAAGGCATTAATGAAGCTGGAAGTTGATGGTTTGATCTTAAGGCCTAGTGAATTGGTGGTCAGAGCATTCGATGGGACCAGACGATCTGTGTTTGGTGAGGTGGAATTGCCCGTACAAATTGGACCACAGGTATTCAAATCCACGTTCCATGTAATGGACATACAACCTGCATATAGCTGCCTATTGGGACGCCCTTGGATTCACGGAGCTGGAGCTGTTACTTCCACTCTACATCAAAAGCTGAAGTATGAGTTTGAAGGGCAGGTTGTGACAGTGTGTGGGGAGGAAGACATCTTTGTGAGTCACTTGTCCACGTTCAAGTACATTGAAATGGATGGGGAAATTCATGAGATGCTGTGCCAATCATTTGAAGCAGTCAATATTGACGATGCACCTGAGTCTTCTTCTGTACCAGTTGGGGCTGGTACCTCCATTTCATCTTACAAACAAGCTGTCGAGGTCGTCAGGGCAGGCAACGCCCAAGGTTGGGGCAGGTTGGTAGAGACCCCAATGAAGGAAGACAAATTTGGTATTGGTTATCATCCCTCTACAACTTCAGATGCGGGGAGCAGGGGACCCATTACTTTCAATAGTGGGGGAATTATCTACATGGACCAGTCTTGTGCAGCCACAGAGGATAGTGTTGACAGTAATTGTGACCTGGACAACTGGGTACGCCCTCATGTTCCGGGACAACAAGTGCAGAACTGGTTCGTTGAAGAAGTCATCCGGGTTACTCTTCAGACAGAGTAATTTTTCTTTGTTTTTTCTAACCATAATGCATGACAAAATCTTGCGCTCTGCCCAAGGCGTATAGATTCATTTGTAGGGCCACCATGGTTGCATTTGCAATGTTTAATCATTAATAAAGGACGTTTTGCAATCAAATTTTGTTCTCTGTCTTTCAGTTTTTATTTTTGCACAAAAAATATAAAATGGCAATGTTTCATTTTCTTTTGTTTCGCTTAAAAATAAATTCTAAAATAAGGCATGAACCCGTTCATGCAGACTTGATCCTCCGGATACCACTGATAACGATTTTGATATGGCCATGTATGACTTTGACAATCCGATTTATCAAGCCGAAGAAGAGGATGAGAAAGATTGTGAACTTTCTGAAGAACTGGCCAGATTGTTGAAACAAGAGGAAAGGGTCATCCAGCCTCATCAGGAGACTGTAGAAATCATCAATATTGGTACCAAGGACGCCAAGAAAGAGATCAGGATTGGTGCCAGCTTGCAAGCAGATGTGAAGCAAACTTTGACGGAAATGTTGCGCGAGTATGTTGACATCTTCGCCTGGTCGTATCAAGACATGCCGGGGTTGGATACGGATATTGTCGTGCACAGGCTACCATTGAGAGAAGAATGTCCGCCAGTCAAGCAGAAACTTCGTCGGACTCACCCCGACATGGCTTTAAAGATTAAGGAGGAAGTCCAGAAGCAGTGGGACGCTGGTTTTCTTGCTGTGACAAAGTATCCGCCATGGGTAGCCAACATCGTGCCAGTACCGAAGAAAGATGGAAAAGTGAGAATGTGTGTGGATTATCGAGATCTTAATAAAGCTAGCCCGAAAGATGATTTTCCACTACCTCATATTGATGTGCTGGTCGATAATACAGCTCAGTTTTCAGTGTTCTCATTTATGGACGGTTTCTCCGGGTACAACCAGATCAAGATGGCACCTGAAGACATGGAGAAGACCACGTTCATTACTCCGTGGGGTACATATTGTTATAAAGTAATGCCTTTTGGTTTGAAAAACGCAGGGGCAACGTACCAGCGGGCGATGGTGACATTGTTTCATGACTTGATTCATAAGGAGATCGAATGTTATGTAGATGATATGATTGCCAAGTCGAGAACAGAAGAGGAACATCTGGTTAACCTGAAAAAGCTGTTTGAAAGGTTGAGAAAGTTCTGTCTGAGATTAAATCCAAACAAGTGCACGTTTGGGGTGCGTTATGGAAAGTTGTTAGGTTTCATTGTGAGCGAAAGAGGAATCGAGGTTGATCCTGCCAAGGTGAAAGCAATACAAGAAATGCCTGAACCGAGAACAGAAAAAGAGGTTCGTGGTTTCTTGGGTAGATTGAACTACATTGCAAGGTTCATATCTCACCTAACAGCCACGTGTGAGCCAATATTTAAATTGTTAAGGAAAGATCAAACGGTCAGGTGGAATGACGATTGCCAGTTGGCATTCGATAAGATAAAAGAATACTTGCAGGAACCTCCGATTCTAATGCCTCCAGTTGAAGGGAGACCGCTGATAATGTATCTGACAGTGCTTGAAGGTTCCATGGGTTGTGTTCTCGGTCAACATGACGAGACAGGTAGGAAGGAGCATGCTATTTACTACCTGAGCAAAAAGTTCAATGATTGTGAGTCCCGATACTTAATGCTTGAAAAGACATGCTGTGCGCTTGCCTGGGCCGCTAAGCGATTGAGGCAATATATGGTTAGGCACACAACCTTGTTGATTTCAAAAATGGATCCTATCAAGTACATTTTCGAGAAACCAGCATTGACAGGCAGAGTTGCACGGTGGCAAATGGTCTTGACAGAGTATGACATTCAGTACACTTCACAAAAGGCCATCAAAGGAAGTATCTTGTCCGACTATCTTGCGCAACAGCCGATTGATGATTACCAACCCATGAAATTTGACTTCCCTGATGAGGACATCATGTTTCTCAAAGCTAAAGACTGCGAGGAACCACTTCCGGAGGAGGGGCCAGACCCTGAATCCAAATGGAGTCTGATGTTTGATGGGGCTGTCAATATGAATGGGTGCGGAGTTGGAGCAGTTCTTATCACGCCGGAAGGTGTTCATATGCCTTTCACTGCCCGAATAACTTTCGGGTGCACCAACAATGAAGCAGAGTACGAAGCTTGTATAATGGGGATCGAGGAGGCGATTAATCTACGGATTAAAACCCTTGATATATTCGGTGATTCAGCTTTGGTAATCAATCAAGTGAAAGGGAGTTGGTACACGCACCAAGCAAATCTAGTGCCGTATAGAGATTATACGAGGAGATTGCTGACATTTTTCACAACAGTGAAACTGTACCATATTCCTCGAGATGAGAATAGGTTCGCGGATGCCTTGGCCACTTTGTCTTCCATGATCAAAGTGCAAGGATGGAACCATGTACCTAAGATTGAGGTATCCCGCCTTGACAGACCAGCATTTGTGTTTGCGGTCGATGCAACGTCTGATGACAAGCCATGGTTTCATGACATTAAGTGTTTCTTGAAAAGTCAAGAGTACCCGTCCGGGGCATCGTCCAAAGACAGGAAGACGTTGAGAAGGTTAGCTGGTAGTTTCTTCTTGAATAAAGATGGCGTGCTGTATAAAAGAAATTTTGACACGGTCCTGCTTAGATGTGTGGATAGACATGAAGCAGACTTGTTGATGATTGAAGTGCACGAAGGCTCTTTCGGTACCCATGCCGGAGGGCATGCAATGGCTAAAAAGTTGTTAAGATCGGGATATTATTGGTTGACTATGGAGTCAGATTGTTGTAAATATGCCCGCAAATGCCATAAATGCCAGATCTACGCAGATAAAGTGCATGTACCTCCAAATCCATTGAGTATCATGTCGTCGCCTTGGCCGTTTGCCATGTGGGGCATTGATATGATCGGAAAGATTGAGCCTACAGCTTCTAATGGTCATCGTTTCATCTTGGTGGCAATTGATTACTTCACCAAATGGGTTGAAGCCGCATCCTATGCCAATGTTACAAAACAAGTGGTCGCTCGTTTCTTAAAACGGGATATCATTTGCCGATATGGAGTTCCCGAAAGAATCATTACTGATAATGGTTCTAATTTGAATAATAAGATGATGGCTGAGTTATGCCGGGACTTCAAAATCGAACATCACAATTCTTCTCCGTACCGCCCAAAGATGAATGGCGCGGTCGAAGCGGCCAACAAAAATATCAAGAAGATTGTACAGAAGATGGTTGTCACGTACAAAGATTGGCATGAGATGTTACCATTTGCTTTGCATGGGTATCGAACGTCGGTACGCACGTCCACTGGGGCAACCCCATTCTCACTTGTATATGGTATGGAGGCAGTGCTACCGGTTGAAGTAGAGATTCCGTCCCTCAGAGTCATGATGGATGTTAAGCTAGATGAGGCTGAATGGGTACGAGCCAGATTTGATCAGTTGAGCCTTATTGAGGAAAAGCGATTGGCGGCTGTATGTCATGGGCAACTATATCAGCGCAGAATGAAACAGGCATTTGACCAGAAGGTGCGTCCTCGGGTTTATAAAGTCGGAGATGTGGTACTCAAAAGGATCCTTCCTCCCAATACAGATCACAGGGGCAAATGGACTCCCAACTATGAAGGTCCATTCGTGGTTAAAAAGGTCTTTTCGGGCGGAGCTTTATTGCTTACAACCATGGATGGCGAAGACTTTTCATCCCCTGTCAACTCGGACGTAGTCAAAAAATACTTCGCATGAATAGACCCGCTGGATAATAAAAATAAAAAAATCCAGGCAAAAAAGGGCATCCCGGCGAACCAAAAACAGAATAAGGTTCGGGCAAAAATTAGGGATATAATTGAAAAAAATTGTACACCCGGTAAGTTGAAAACCCGAAAGGGCAACTTAGGCAAAAAAGGGTATCCTGGTGGATCGAAAACCTGAAAGGGCGGTCCACACAAAAGAGGGATTTAAGCGAATGACTACGGTTTGAGTTATCTGTACTCCATTATCGTTTGAACAACTGACGTTCTGAAGAATAGGAATCGGTCTGATCATTCCTCAGAAGGCAAGGTCGGGGAGTTTTGAAGACATACTGGTCATAACAGAATGGAAACTCAGTGGAATTCCGTTTTCACATTGCCATTAGGATAGTTTCTTTTCTCAATTTTCAGCGATCACCTCTTTCCAGGGATTGCTTCCAGATGTAATTGCCTATTCTGGGCTCTCAGTCAATAAATTGAATTTCAATAAAAAGCTTTCTATTTTTGTTTTATTGCTTTGTTTACAAAAAACGTCCTAATTTTTGATAAAACATTGCATTTGAAAACATGGCAGCCTTGCAATAACATGCGCGAAAAAAAAACATTTGAAATTACTTTGAATGTTGAATATTCCCGGATGGTGGATTCTAGCCACGCGATATTCGGGGCATGTGTGCATATTCTTTTGTTGCAGGTAGTAGGTGCAGATGATGTTAAGCACAAGACCAGTAATAAATCACCCCACGCAAAAGACTGGGGCAATTACGGGTAAGGAGGTCTGCGTTCATCGCTCGGTCGACGGTCGTTCATAACGGTTCGATATCATTGAATTAAGTTCAACTGGGTACCGTTGTATCTTATTAAGTCGATTCTCTCATACAGTACTTCCAACAGCTACAAGCTTTTCTGTGTCGATAACGGTCACAGGTTCCCCAAAAGAGTGGTCTCGTCGACACCGAAACTGATGGTCATTATCCCCAGCGAAGTCACAAGAGTTTGAAGAGGCTAAATCTTCTGTAAAATCCTCTTATGACATCCTCTTCGGGGACGAATTGTTGTGTTGTCCAAGCATGGGGCATGTTTGTTTCCCCATCATGAAGTGTTGATCATCCCCAGTAGAGTTAAGGACAGTTGGTCTTCTGTAAAATCCTCCCAAAAGGCATTCCCCAGCACGAGACGTTTTACAGCAGTTTCCGCCAGCAGAGTTTGTTATAAACTCGTCATCCCTAACGGAATTGTCTAAAGGGAAGCTCGCCTAGCATGGTGCATTGTGGTACTTATCCTAAGCTCGACAGTCATATTCTTCAGCAGACTACTGTGGATTTGCTTTGGGTTTCCTCAACAGATCTCTAAGGACTCTTTCTAGCAAGTTGCAGTGGAATGTTCTAACCAGGATTTGCATATCCCTGGCAGAGTAGCCATGATCCCCAACAAGATTGTGTCTCTGGTAATGATCCCCCACAGAGGTCAGCATCGAATCTTGTCAGCAATACTCCCCAGCCGAGTTATAAGGTTGATAATCCCTATAAAGGATCTTGGGTTGAATAAATCCCCAAGCAGAGTTTTAATGGCTCATTTCCCCAGCAGGACGTCATTTAAAAACTCTCATCCCCAGCGGAATCGCTGTGACCAGAATTCATTCCCCCAAACGGATGGGATAATTCCTGGCAGAGTCGTCATTCCCTCATATCTTAAAGTCCAATTTATTTTTGGCAAGCTTGACAATTTGAAGCAGACGGATTGTTCATCCATTCGCCAGCAGAGATATTATCCTTTTAGGAGTCTCCGAGATTAAATCATTGATTGTGGTTCCTCAGCAGAGTCGGCAGAGATGTCTGGCGCAGAGGCAGAGAGTAATTCAATTTTGAAATTCTAAAAGTCCAACAGTGGATTGGCAAAAGTCCGTCTTCGGGTGGCAAAAGTCCAACAGTGGATTGGCAAAAGTCCGTCTTCGGGTGGCAAAAGTCCAACAGTGGATTGGCAAAAGTCCGTCTTCGGGTGGCAAAAGTCCAACAGTGGATTGGCAAAAGTCCGTCTTCGGGTGGCAAAAGTCCAACAGTGGATTGGCAAAAGTCCGTCTTTGGGTGGCAAAAGTCCAACAGTGGATTGGCAAAAGTCCGTCTTCGGGTGGCAAAAGTCCAACAGTGGATTGGCAAAAGTCCGTCTTCGGGTGGCAAAAGTCCAACAGTGGATTGGCAAAAGTCCGTCTTCGGGTGGCAAAAGTCCAACAGTGGATTGGCAAAAGTCCGTCTTAGGGTGGCAAAAGTCCAACAGTGGATTGGCAAAAGTCCATCTTCGGGTGGCAAAGCAGCGAAAAGTCCAACAGTGGATTGGCAAAAGTCCGTCTTCGGGTGGCAAAAGTCCAACAGTGGATTGGCGAAAGGTCCATCTAAGGGTGGCATATTCTAAAAGTCCAACAGTGGATTGGCAAAAGTCCATCTTCGGGTGGCACGAAGCTGCAAAGTCCACCAGTAGCGTGGCAGGCCAGTAGTCGTCTGGAATTGCATAAAAGACATTATTAAAGTCCACCAGTAGTGTGGCAAGCCAGTAGTCATCTGGCGTCGTTCAAAAAGACATTTCCAAAGTCCACCAGTAGTGTGGCAGGCCAGTAGTCGTCTGGAGTTGCATAAAAGACATTATTAAAGTCCACCAGCAGCGTGGCAGGCCAGTAGTCGTCTGGCATCGTTCAAAAGACAGATCTCTCCGACGTTTCATCGAAGATTCAATCCAACAATCTCGTTGGGTTTATATCCCTTTTGTTCTTCATCATCCAGAGCAAATTTTTGGTTATATTTGGTATTCAATCACTATATACCTTGAAAGTCTGAAAGCAACCGCTTTCAGGCATTCAGGTCTACAGCGTTTGAATAGGGGCAGCTGTAATACCCCAAAATTTGCTCTCCCTCTTTGTCATCATAGCATGGCATTATCATTTATCATATCATATCCACCTCATTAACATTGCATTGCATTTAACATAGAAAAATGAAGCATGGCATCCTTCTTACCATCAGGGCATGTGATCAGGTGGAAGGTGGGCAATCAAGAGATCATTCAAAGCACAAAAGGTCAATCAAGTGCCCTCAAGGCAAGCCAAGAGGTCTTTCATGTCTCATCCCATCTCAATTGATCTTCCACAACCTCAAGGATAAGAGATACAATGGGAGATTGAAGCATTACATCTTTCACTATGCAAGAGGTTCAAAAAACTGAAGGAAAACCCTCAAAAGAGATAGCTCATTGATCCAAAATCATCCTCAAGTGGCATTTTTCATCCTCCTTTAAGAGGATACACAACATACTCTGAGGAATTTGGATTTGAAGACTGCACATTTTTCTCCTAGGAGGTGGGCACCAAAACTAGGGTTTCCCATTAAATCAGGGAATCTTTGATTTTTTGGACAAAACTTGATGTCATGGTATTCTACATGTTCTTAAGTGTATGTGTATGGAGAATTGCCCCTCAATTGGTTTTGGAGGTGTTTCAATTGGAAGAAAGATCAAGAATCAGAGAAATTGGGGCAAAGTCAAATAATCAGAGGAAAAAGTCAACTCTTGACTTTTTGAGCCCAAAATAATGAAATTCATGTTACATATGTCCAATGTACAAAATTTGGTCAAGAAACTCCAAAGGAATCATGAAAAAATCAAGATTTGGAAAGTTGCCATTTTTGGATGAAGTAGGGTTACTAAAAATAGCAAGTTTTGGCCATTTTGCATCAGAATTGGAACCAAGGCCATTCAAAATTGAAGCACCAAATGAAAAATCCACTCTGCCTCAATGGAAGGCCTTGCTTTAAGCTTCAAATCCATGTGTGGAACATCTCCATTGGATAAAAAATGAGGGAGATATGATTGATCAAAGTTTGAGCAAAGTAGGTTCAAAACTAGGTCATGACCAAGATTTTCAGGGCACGCGCGCAGTCATTTTAACAAACATGTGGTGGGCCAAATGTCCACTCATATTACTCATGGTTAAAGGCTTCAAATGAAAAATCTTTCAACATGAAAGTTGTTCATCTATGTGAGATCTTCAAGATTGATGTTCATGATTTTTTTATGTGATCAAAGGATAAGGAGTTGAGATAGCTCAAAGTTTGGTCAACACAACTGAAAGTCACTAGGCCAACTTGTCATGCCATGCCACAAACTGCTCGACCATACATCAGTTTGTTTTTCCATCTGGTTATGGTCATTTTTAGGCATGTTTGAGGCATCCTTTCACTTTCATTTTCAAACCAAACTTGTTGTATTGTGATCATTCTTTCCAACAACATCAAAAGTTCCTCAAACCATCCACTAACATGAGAGAAATCCACCCTCGAACCTACATTGTTGCATTGGTTACAAACTGTCACAAAATTGAAAAAACAGAAGGTTGTTGTTGTTATCATGTTTTAAGTCACACGCATACATTCTCAACACACTCCCAACCTTTGCCTCATTTGAACAAACACCACCTTACACATACATAGCCTTACATCAAAGAGGAAATAAGAAAACTTCTGGTACAAGCCAGGCTGCTGCACTGATAGTAACATCACCACCACTGGTTCACTCTCATCCTCACCATATCATCTCATAATCACTCCACACTCTAACAGAACTTCCCCAACTCGTGCCATTAACCACCTAACTCAGTTAGTTAACTCAAACTCAGTTAACTAACTCAGTTTAACTAGAGTTCTAACTGTTAACTGAACTGGTTGGGAGTTAACCTTGGATATATAAGCTGAAACTCTCACAGTTTCAGAGGGGATTCTCATTTTTCACTCTCACTCCAAATTGCTCTCACTTTTCTCTCAGAGTTCTCGCCATTCTCTCTCTGATTTCACACGAGTTCTTCACACGTTCTCACCTTGATCTTCATCAATTGTTCATCATCAAGCACTTCTGATCAAGAACAAGCTGAAGTAAGAGCAAGCTATCGAGAGCAGCAACTTCTCCAATTGGAATCTCAGTTCATTGTCTTCAAAATCCAAAGGTTCAGAGCATTTATTTTGCTCTTAGGAAGCTCAAGATCAATCTCTCATCTCTGGTTTTCTGTTGATTCAAGAGTTCTCCAATTTCAGGTTTCAGAATTTCTCAAACTTTAATTGCACGATTTTATCCTGTTTTGACTTGTTGATGTGTTGTTTGAGCTTAGTAGAAGCTATGTGAAGCTGGCTAGTTGATAGAGCTCTTTAGGAGCTTAGAACTGAAAATTAGGGCAAATTTATTCACTTCGATTCTCCTTATTCATGCTTGATCTATGAATTTTCTTGTTGGATTTGTGTTCCTCATGAGCTTAGCTTTCGTTTGGTATATGGCTTGAGAATTTCTGGAGAGTTTGAAGGTTGCAGACGGTGGTGAATGACCGGAGAAGGTGACCGGAGGTCCCTCTCCGGCCGGTGACTGTTAGAGCTAGGGTTTATGCATGTTATAATCTCATCCGTCCATTTTTCATGATCGTGTGGCTTTAAGCTTGCCAGCACATTAAAACTCACATGCCACTCACGTGAGGATTCTGATTTGTATTTTAAACTTTGTGTGGTGCAGTGTATGGTATGTTATGTGTTCCCTCACGCGTGTGTGTTGATCATGATTACGTTGACTGCTTGTTTGACTTGACTTGATCTCATGGTTGTGATTGCTTTGACATTGTGTTGACTGAAGCACATGGTTGTTAATATGTTATGCGCAGAAATGGACCTAACCTGAATGCTATTTGCACCTTCTCTTTTTAAAGCCCAATGCATTTACACTGTCTAATTGCTATGTTTGCACCCCCTTGCATTTTGCATTCATTTTTATTTTTTGTTTCTTTCTACATGTTTGCTTGTTAATTTTTAAAAAATACCAAATAGTATCAGAAAATTCTACAAAAATTCATGTGTATTCTTAAAACATTTAGGAAATTTTCTATGATTTTATTTTCTGATTTTATGACCATTTTGCCCCTGTTCCATGATTTCTTTTGAATTTCCATTTGTATGCATACTTAATGTGACATATGATTTTGTGCATTTTTGTTCTTGATCATAAAAAATGATTTTGATGCCTTTCTTTTTGCATTGTGGTCACAATATGTTGAGGTATGTTTGAGATTTATGAGATGATTTTTAAGTCTTTTTTGGATGACTTTTGATGTGTTGCTTTGAGCATGAATGCATGAAACTTCCATGAGACTTTGACCTAATTGTTGAGTGACTTTGGTTCTGATTCATTGCTTGTGGACTTGATATGTTAATGGCATGTGTTTAAGGTGTTTGATTGGTGAAAGTCATAATTTTTGAAGCATGTTTGCTATTTGTTTGAAGCATGAAGTTTAACTTGTTCATTTTGTGAATGCATGCCTCATGTTTGGTTTGCTTGATCATGAAGGCACTTGTGCCATGAGTTGTGGTTTTGTTTGAGGATGTATAGCATGTTAATTGACTTCTGATTGTGACATTTGGGTTTCATCTTTGCATGTTTGATGTCTATCTTGCACCTTAAGTCACTTGTTTCACAAGTATGAACCACATTCACATCACTTCACCTTTTCTTCTTTGCTTCTTGTTGGATTGAGATTTTGTTTGCATGATTTGGTATGCTCATTTAGGATAACATTAGGTTGTGTAAATATGAGTTACATTCTGAGTTGGAAGCATGTATAGCATTCAATCTCATTTTACTTTGTTTGTCAACTTGTTTGAATTTGATTTGTTCATTATATTTTCTTACTTTACTTGTAAGTAATTGTGCTAACCATGTAGGGGCTTCGGTAAGTTTCAATTGAGTGTGGATAAGGAATCCACATTCAACTTCTATCCTTTCTCTTTTACAATTCCATTTGGTGTTTTGCTAAGCACTTATGTGCTTTCTTTTAACAACTCATTACTTTCCCTTTTTGAATTACAATTCATCTTCTACTTTGGAAGTGAATTGTTTAATTCTTTCTTTCTTTAGACTTTAGGTTGAAACCTCACCAACCTTTAGGATCACTCTCTTTAATCTTCAATTAGGATTGAGTCTTAGTCCATATAGGTTTTACCTTTTCTCTTCCCTTGAGTCTCTTTTCTCATCTTCAAAGAAAATTCAAAATATCTAATAAAGGTAAGCATTTATTGCATTTAGGCCTTTCATATAAAGAAAAGATTATAAGGGGTCTTCTCTTGTAATCTTAGAATGTGTAGCATATAGCCCATCTTGGGTCAATGTGTTAAACATTTGATCTTGTATGAGGGACTTAAATGCAATACTTGTTGAAGGTGCAAATAATAAAAAAAATCTTCTTCATTTCTTAATTAACAAAAACACTTAATAAACACAAGTATGCTAGTGTGTTTGAACCTTGACAATTGGAGCTAAGTGTGAGGGTCTTCTTCACTCTTAGTGTGCTTTCTTACCCATTCCATCTTGGAATGTGAGGATGTACACATTCCAATGACTAAGATCCAGATACACTGTCATATGCAAACAAATCCAAAACACTTCCTTCTAAAAGACAAAAAACAAACAATAACGTCTTTCCTTCGGGAATTCTTTTCTCATCTCATTCATTCTCAACGCACGAACGCGCTTCTACTCGTTCTCTTGCAAGATGGTAACGCACTCGGACCAGCGAGCCTGCAACACCTGAGCTAGAACGTAAGCCGTTCTCTAAAAAACAATCCATCCCTAGTGAGGGGAACTACGTCGCTCTGATTCTCATGCTCCCGATGAGATACGTAGGCAGTGGGGTAGGGCCCATGCGAGCACTTCTTTTATTTTCCCTACATTTGTTTCTCGTTCCTTTTCCATTCTTTCTCCTTTATTTCTTTCAGTTCCTTTTCCAGCATTCTTTTCCTTACACCCTTTGATCGAAGCAAGCAAGCGTGGATCCCATCGGGTACGATGGACGCGAGGGGGTGCTAATACCTTCCTCTCGCGTAACCGACTCCCGAATCCAGTTCTCTTGGTCGCGAGACCATGCTTTTCCTTTCTCTCAGGTTTACGCGGTGTTTCCTTTCCCTCCCATGGGATAAATACACATTGCTGGCGACTCTGTTTCGGTGCCACTTTCGCGTTTGTACTAGGATGAAAATCCCGGGAGCGACAGATCTCAATTCAAATTTGAATTGAGGGAAAACATACCCATAGCGAGGCTGATTGTGGAACTACATAAACAAATCCTTATGTACTCTCTCTATCTCTCTCTCTCACACTTTCTCTCTCTCTCTCTCTTTCTCTCTCTCTCTTGCATTTCATTTGAAAATTGTTGTGTTCATCATTTATGTGATTAATTCGTTTGGTAAATTAATTCAAAAAAAATTTTGAAAACGTTTTGTTGAGTTTATCACATTTATTTTGATTGTGGTTGGATTTTAAGATCCACAAAACTATATAAATTTCCAAACTAATTATGTTGCACTCAAGGTTGTCATACCCTAAATTTTGACCACAAGATTTCCCATCATTTTGCAAATCATCACCACAATATGGATGTACCTTCATACCTCATCAATCCTCTCAAAGATTGTAGAGCATTCACCTCAACCAAGGATTAGGGTTTTTAAGCCCTCTCAGAGCACTCATGCAAAGGATTAATCAAGAATTGACATGTTCTTCAACTTTTCAAACCTCTTAAACATCCATAAAGGGTCAAGAGGTCTTCCACATCAAGAATCAAGCATAAGAGTGCAACATTTCAAACGGATCAAGCCTCAAGATCATCAGTGTCACCAAATTAGGGTTTTGGTTGACCAAGGCCTCCAAAGAGAGATTTTCATCTAGGCATAAGCCAATACTTCAAAACATGATTCAAGAAACTCAAACGGGACCTCATGGATCCAATCATAAGTTCAAAATAGTCTCAGGGGATGCATTAATCAAAAATCAGGAATTAGGGTTTCTTAACCATATTCACCCCTAAGTTGACTTTTGGAGCAAGGCATTAACCAAAACCTCAAGGAATGTTTTGAAGACCTCAAATATCTCATATTGATCCTCTTACAAGTTCAAATGGACACAAAGAACATGGTTCATGCACAATATAGAGATGTGAATTTATCTGACCACAAACTAGGGTTTTTGAGAAAAAGTCAACCCCACCTTTGACTTTTGACCAAGACATGATCTCAAACCTTGGGACATGATTCAAGACCCTCTAAAACACCTATGGAATCCATCCATTAGGTTTGATTTATCCCAAGGACTTGATTTCATAGAGGATCACAAATTTTGAAATTCATCTAATAAAAAGTCAACTGTGCCCAAAAACCAAGTTTGACTTTTGAGATTTCTTGACAAACATGGCCTCTTTAAGTCAAAAACAATGTTAACTTATGGTTTGGATCATCATCCATCAAGAAAAATCAAGAAAAGTAAGGTTACTTGCAAAAGGGGTAATCTTGAGAAACTTAAAATTTCTCTAAGTTATGAAAAAATGATGATTTTCCCCAACTTTGCAAGGTCATAACTCCCAAACCACAAAGCCATTTTCTTCCATTAAAAGCTCAAATGAAAGCTCTCATTACATAATACAAAAGTGTCACAGTGCTCCATGAGCCAAAAAAGCTTGGATTTTGAGTTATAGAGCCATGAAGTTAGGGTTTCAAAACTTTTAAACTTGGACACTTTAAAACTTTTGAGACAGAATCTGTTTTATTTTTTTCCAACTTTGAGGTCATTTTTCTCCATGATCCACATTGATCCAAGACCAAAGTTAAACATCAAAGTTGAAGTATGATATACAAGCTTTCCAAAGAGTACAAGAACATCATCAAACTCCATTTGAGCAAAGAGATATGGAGTGACCAATATGCCTTAACACAAACTGTTTTTTGACAATATTGGTACATGACTTGTATCCCACGATTTCTTGAGCCAACTTTGGACACTTTCATCATTTTATTTCTGTCCAAAATCAACATGAATGATGAGGAATCTGAGCATAAGACCACCAAGTCAAAAATCATATCCCTTAGGCATGTGGCATTCAAGATTCATTTCCAAAACTTTCAATTTTGTCATAAGGCATTCAATGGGTGCATAGAGGTGGCATGAACTGAGGCATTGTTATTCAAATGAGTCAAGACATATCCAAAGTTCAGAAGACCTAAACCTGCAAAGCTGATCTTAAGTCAATGGCTAGAGGAGACTTTGGCTACATGACAAAATTCAATGGATAGTAGGGTGATCCAGCCTCCATTCACTATTCCTTCAAAAACAAACTTCCTCTACTATAAATATAGGTCATGTGTGAGAGATCAAACCACCCCAAAACATCAGAACTCATGTTTTCCTCCAAATCACTTTTCAAAACCAAAATTTCCTTCTTTGGCAAGTAACATGCGAATTTTCAAATAGAGAAGGATTCCACCACAACCAATGATCCTAACACCACATATACATCATATAGAAGTTATCCAAACACTTCTCCATCATCTGTAACATCAGAATCACAAAGCTCAAAATCCAACTTAGGCCTAATTGCAGTTGGGGTACCACAACGAGGTCCAGGTGTTTCCAATCCATTCCAAGCATCCAAACACCTTACATAAGGTAAATTGAAGTTGTCCAGATCATCACACAACATCTGTAACACCTCTACATCAAAATTCGAATTCCTCTTGCACAAGTAAGCCTGACACTCCCAAACTCTATGATCCATGCATCATAAATGTGTTTTCAAGTTATAAACATGTTTATATACTTGTGTAGAGTGTTTCCCCTCAATTAATTGCTTTGTAGCTATCGTGTATAGGATTTCATAGTGTTCTTGCAGAAATTAGGCTTCATGTGTTCATCACTTGATTTCTCACTCCACACTTAAAATAAATGCAATTAATTGGTATCATTGGAATCCTTGTTCAAAAATGAGCAACTTTCATGTTTACAAAAGTCAAAACCGTTGAGTAATCAGAGAGTTATGAGAGGTTTTGCAATCTGGGGAAACTGGGCACGCGCGAGGAAGAAGATTTTTCTTGGCGCCCTTTTTCAAATATTTCAATTTTTGAATTTTCTTTTAATTTTTAATTAATTTCAAAAATTAATTTCTCTCTGATTTTTAATTATTTTGGATTGATTATTTTTTTCAAAATTCACAAATATGTTTAAATATTTTATTCCACACAAAAATATTATTTATTTAATATATTTTAAATTTTTGTAAAGAATTTCTTTTTAATTGTTTTTAAACATTTTAAAAGAGTTCTTTCTCTTGATTTTTCAAACTTAAATGAATTTCAAGTCATCATATGGATAAAACATGTTGTTTCAAACATTGATCCAAGGTCACAACTTGTTTATTAAATAAATTTGATAATTTCCATCATTTTATTTAATTCTTTTTCAAAACAAATACTTTTTTTATGAAATTAGGGTTTGTTTGATTTAACCTTCAAATTTTGTTTTCAAAAACACTTTTGGGCCTCTTTGTAGAGTGTAAGACCCACTCATTTTTTTGTACATAAATATTTTAGGGCTCATTCATTGTATAAGTCCCACTGTGGTTTTCAAAACCGCGGCGCGATCGTCGCCTTTCAAATAAAAATCTTGGGCCTCTCCTTGAGTATAAACGCGAGAGTGGCGCGGAAAACACAAAGTCGCCAGCAATGTGTATTTATCCCGAGAGAGGGAAAGGAAACACTGCATAAACCTGAAGAGAAAGGGGGAAAGACATGGTCATCGCAACCATAGTCCGGGTTCGGGAGTCGATTATGCGAGGGGAAGGTGTTAGCACCTCACGCATCCATCGTACTCAATGGGATCCACGCTTATTGTCTAAACGGAGGGTGAGCTGTCCTACTATCTATGGCTGAACAAAAGAAAACGGGGATGGGGATGACTAAGACGGACTCGGTAGGACATATTTGATGCCCTAGGCCTACGTACTCCCTCGGTGCAATGGGAAAGTCAGAGTCAACGTAGTTCGGACGGGAACTGTGGGGGAAGGTTGCTCGCCAAGACATCGTCGTCTTGTGCCTACATATCCTCAATCGGACGAGAGAGAGGAATCAGAGCTAATGTAGTTCGTGGGTACGACCACGGATGGGTAAGTGTTTTTTATGAGCGACGTTAGATTCGCGTCCGGCAGTTAGGGTCGATGCCTGTTTGCGACTCAGACGGAAGGTAACGTGCTCTTTTCTGAAAATGGTCTGGAACCAAACAATCCCAAAGGACAAAAAAGATTTGAATTTGTTTTTGTGTTTTTTAGACAGAAGTGTTTTAAGTTAGTTCATAACTTGCATTGTACCAAAGTCTAGGGCATAGGGACGAATACTTAACGAATCATCCTAAGACAGGACGCCCGCTAAGCACTCTAGAAAGATGAGAGGAAGCCCCTCATTTCTCATTCCTCACGCTTAAGGCTCGTGCGCAATACACTTTATCTTTATTAAGTGTTTTCAAGAAGTTTTGAGATGAGAAGAGAGAAGACACAAAGGAAACTCTAAAGGGAAATTAAGAGTCCTAATGTTATCATGCATGGATGACCTATGGTTAGTGAGGCTTAGGAGAGACGACTACCTAAAACCTAATGCTAATCCTACTCCAAGCTTAATCAAAAATTAAGTTGGACTAGGTAGCTCTAAAGGGAAAGGAGTCCAAGACTTGAACAAGTCTTGAGACTCGAGGGAGTGAAAGAGTGAAAGAGAAGGTACAACACCTACAACGGCACATTTTCTTCAGAACAGCAATGAAATCATGAACATATACCAAACAACATTCAACAGCATGAAACTCAGCATGAAAACAGGTGGAAAAAAGGTCAAACAGCATACATGTACTCATGGACAGCACATATGACAGCACTTTATGCAAAACTCAGATGTGAAATCAGGACAGCATGCACCACATTTGAATACGATTCAATCAAGGCAGAGCAAACATGCATCAAACAACATACATCGTTCAATTAATCATGATCATAAACAAACCACACACCATGTTGAATAACCTTGCAAGCATCATGGAAGAATGCAACATATAGCATATGATCAAATGAAACAAGTATGCACATCATGAAATTGGATACAAGTAAGTATGCACAATTTTCATAAATCCAGCAGCAATGCACAATGAACATGATCAACAAGTGAGTGTGTGCATGTGTTCATAGCATTAAGTGTTCAACAACGCAAACATGCACATAAACGATGAAATTCAAGAGGTTACGTGTCGAGAAACGTGAACATGCAAGAGTGTGATGTGCAACGGCATCAAAATAATCCATAAATCATCAACATATTAGTCCATGAAGTTTAGGCAAGCATTGGATCTCAAACAACCAAGAAAATGCACTAAAATACACATTATGTCCCAGAGTAACCGGTTAACAAACGGTGAGTAACCGGTTACTTAGTTGAAAATCATACCATTTACGCAAAAAATACACAGAGTAACTAGTTAACAAACGGTGAGTAACCGGTTACTCTGGGACAGAGTTCAAAAATAATTTGCAAAATCACTTTTCAGCAGCAAAATCACATATCCAATCATATCCAATGATCATGTAATCAACAATGCACGAAAATTATGCTCATGAACAGCAATCAACATCATGCAAATCTATTATCATCAACATTCATGATCAACATCAAGCAAAAGCATCAACAACACATGAAATCAATGGATCTACATTGTAAAAGCTATGATCAATCAAAATCAATTATAGATCTAGGGAAAACCAACCTACAAGGCTGAGGTTTGCCTTGGTGAATGTTGAGAACGAAAATTGATGATCCAAATAAGAAATCCAAAGATCTATGTGATGAACTTCAAGATCCAAGCAAGAACAACCAAGATCTAAGCTAGAACAACTCAAACAATGAAAAGCTGCTTCAAAAGTGATTCCACACTCCAAAACAGTAGCAAATCCAAGATTCTTTCAAGAATTGGTGAATGGATGATGGTTTAGTTTCAAGATCAACAAATTCCAAGGTGAAAATTGATGAACTTTGATGATGAAACTTTGAGTGAGGGTTTTGGAGAATGAGAGAAAAGTTGAGAGAATTGAAAAAATTCTGAAAATTGGAGAGTAAAAATGATCTAGGTCCCCTCTTGGTTTGGAATGAGTGAGATTAAATATCCTCTAGCTTAGGAATTTGGCTTGGGATTGGAGTGAGTGGAAAATGAGGTGAAAAATGGGTTAAGAAGTGAAGTGTGGAATTGGGGTGGAAATTGATGAGTGGAAATGGAATATTTGGGTGGAAAATGATGAAAAGAAGCTGTTCTAGATCCTTTCCACGTAGGCACAAGCAATGCACATGACCACTAAAATGATTTGAAAATTCTGCAGTGCTGAAAAATGCAGGTTCTAGCCAAAAATTACACTGAGTAACCGGTTAACAAATGGTGAGTAACCGGTTACTCTGAGGAAAATTTGAATTTTCTGCTTGGTGCCAAAAGGAGGGAAAATGGAGACGGAGTTGATTCCACATGTTCTGAACCACAATATGCCTCTGAAACTTGTCTTTGGACCTCACTACTTAAGTGCACTTGAAACATGCCGTGAAATATTTTCTGGGCCCCGATTAAATTGCTGAGACAGCTGTTCGGTGCTGAATTCCTGATCAAAATTTGACTGCCAGAACTGTTGATCTTCAAATCACCTAATGGGCAAAATAAATGCTCAAAAAGACTTTGAGAATTAAATGTTTGGCCTTAACTGCCGATAAAGATCAAACCGGTGCTGAGAACCTCTTGTACTGCTGAAGAAAATGCCCTGATCCCATGCTCAAAGAAATATGCAAATGCAGCAATGCTAATGCAAAAAAAATGCAAAGGAACATAAGCCAGTTAGCTAAAAGTAAGAGGGCAAATTTTGGGGCGTTACACACATGTGTTGTATCATATGATAGCTTTCCAAAATGGCCAAGAACCCCATCAAATCACATCTGAGCTAAGAGTTATGACAGTGGCAATATGCCTTGCTGCAACTGACATAACAAGGCATATTTGTGCATTTTGCCCGATTTGAGCAATTTGTGCAAATGGCAAACAAGTTTATCCATCTGAACACCTCAAGGAGAGACCAAGGAGGGACAAACACTGATCCATAAGCCTCCCAAGTCTTTGGAACTAAAAATAGCATGCCAAACCTAAAAAACCCTAAAGAGGGGACAAGACTCCAGTTTTGTTTTGGAGCATTCAATGGATGCACTAAGGTGGCATGAACTGTGCCATTTCTAACTAAATGAGTTAAGGATGATCTCTGAACTAGGGAACCAAAGGCCTGTGCTCTAACCTCTAGTCAATGGCTAGAGGAGACTTGAGATTCCAAAATGCTCCAATTGGCCAAAGGTCTGCAGCAGCCTCCATTCACTATTGCTTGCAAAACAAACTTGCTCTACTATAAATAGAGCTCATTTGTGCTCAGTTTGAGTACACCAAAGCACTACAACACTTGCTTTCCTCAAAATCTCTTTCTTTAGGCAAAAATGCCTTCTTTAGCAAGGTAACTCTGAGTTTTTGAGTTAGAGATCAATTCCATCACAGATCATGATCCAAACACATCCAATATGTCATATCTAAGCTGTCCAAACTCTCACAATTGACCTGTAACACCAAAACCTCAAAGTCCCTTCTCAAAACCTCAAAATATGACTTTTTTACACTTTTCAAGCCATGTCTTGATTCATTCACTTTCAAAACCATATGAAGCCTCAAACACACTCCAAATATCATCCTTGAACTGTCCCAAATGGTTCCCCACATCTAGAACACCATTTGAGAGAGTTGCTATTTTGGTCACTTTTGCCCCTTTTGCAAGAAAGGGCCAGTTTCCATTTATGAGGTTTCCAGCTGTTTCCAATCAACTTAAAAGCTTCCAAGGGATCATTTGAGGGTGTCCAAAGTATCAAATTGTTTCTGGAACAAGGCACTTAACAGATTATACAAAAATCTCCTAAAGAGGTAAGCATCACAACTTGAACTCTTTGAAATATGCATTGCTTTGAAGTCCAGTGATCATACACATCTCATACATGTTATATATGTTGTGTCTGGTAATTGTTTATTTTCTGTAATTTTTGTTTTAATTGGATTAAAACACGTAAAAATTAAATCAAATCCAGATATTGAATTTTTTTGGCATCAAATTGTGTACGGTTTGGATGATTGATATTGACTATGCTTCGGAATCCGACAATAGTATGGTGAAGCAGCGATATGTCAATCGTCTATAAGTTACACATATATGATCGATCTAATTCATATGTGATATGATTAACTTTGATGCAAAGATGGTATATTGGATATACTATTTTATTTCGTTAGTTTAAATCAGGTAATGATTATCATTCTGGTTATCTGCTTCGAAATCTGCTTTAGTATGGTGAAGCGATAGCATACGGATCAATCATACTGAATTATTGATCATGGTGTTTTGATGGTATGAAATTGTTGCATCAAGGTTTATGACGGTACAAGGGTTGCGCCGTCAAAGAGGTCTACGATCAAAAGTCACGCGTTCGGTTAGTGTGAAGGTCGCCATAGCTTTGTGACGGTCGTCATGGGCTGATGTGTGACGGTCGCCATGGCAACTGTGATGGTCGTCACAGGCAGTATGACGGCGCAAATGTTGCGTCAATGCAGTCTGCGCTTTAGGTCATGCATTCGCCGAAAATTTAATTTGATTTATTTAATAAACAGGATTTAAATTAATAATAATAAAATTTATTTATTATTTTTCTTGTGGTGATCAGTTATGGCCTTAGTTTATTTTTCATTGTTTTGGATTTTATAAATATGACCTGCGTGTCGTGCCTCTCTCTTATTCTCATCATGTAACTTCTTTTCACATCTCACTCCCTCGTATGTAAAACGAGTTTCCTTTATGTAATGTATTATTATGAAGAAAGAGAAGACTACAAAACAAAGAAGGACAGCCTTGGAGATCTTGCTTGGAGAAGTGAAGATCGTTATTAGGTTTAGCTTAAGTTCTCTCATTGGCTTGGGAGAACAATTGCGCTAGGGGCCATAACTGTTTCATTTGTATGTATGTATGTTGATTTATATTGTATGTATGTTAATGCATGTGTGAGGAACGATTTATATGATAAATAAGCCGGTGAGATCAAACCAATTAAAAATCCCTCAAAACTAAATATTAAGTTTTTACTTTCCAAGTTTTAGAACTCATCAAGACTAGTATCGAATATTGTAGGTTTCGCCTAACGCGAGGTGCATGTTCCATATTAGTAAGGTGCGATGGGATAATTGTAATATCCAATTTCTAAAATAATGGGTCAAACTTAACTAAACAAAATATAATCAGATTATATGCATTTAGAAGCAAGAGTTGGGAATAGTCCATATGATGGATTGGAATAAGGAGTTATTCACCCAACTGAAATATTCGAGAATTGTATTGGATACAATTGGAAGGAGTTCCTACCTAAATAGCTAAGTTTTGTGTAATCAGCCTAACGTTGACTTAAAACAAAGTGAAATATGGATCTCGATCCACTAGAAAATCTTCCAACGGGATTTTCCGAATCAAATGATGAGGCTCATTTGGTTTGAGTAAAATAGTGGGAGCATATTTAATTAAATGCCTAATTGAATATGTTATGATACTTATATTTTTCCATTCCATTTTGTAGATTACCATGACAACAAACACATCTAATAACATTTTGCGAACAATCCTGGATAAGGAAAAATTGTCTGGGAGAAATTTTCTGGATTGGCACCGAAATCTGAGGAATGTCCTCAAACATGACAGAAAGTTGTATGTCTTAGAGACACCTGTTCCTGATGAGGAACCTCCTAGTTCTGCTCCTAAGGCTGAAAGAGATGCTTATAAGAAGCATGTCGATGATGCCAATGAAACTGCTTGCCTTATGCTGGCTACCATGAATTCTGAATTACAAAGGCAACATGAAAACATGGCAGCGTTCGATATGATCGAACATCTGAAAATGCTCTATCAAGAGCAGGCAAGGCATGAAAGGTTTGAAGTTTCAAAAGCCCTTTTTCAAGCCAAGCTTTCTGAGGGAACCCCAGTAGGTCCCCATGTACTCAAGATGATTGGGTAAGTGGAGAAACTTGAAAGATTGGGATTTTCCCACAAAAAGGAGCTTGCGACTGATTTAATCCTGCAATCGTTGCCGAAAAGCTTCGGTCAATTTGTCCTTAATTTCAACATGAATGACATGGACAAAACTCTTCCTGAATTGCTAAGAATGTTAAGAACTGCTGAGCAAAACCTGAAGACAAAAGGGAAATCCATTCTGATGGTCAGTAATGGAAAGAAACAGAACAAAAGGCCCACCAAGCAGGTTGGTAAATGGAAAGGCAAGGAAGTTGCCAAACCTAAACATACTACCCTTGCTTTGAAGCCTAGTGGAGGTATAGCAAAGGAGGACACTTGCTTCTATTGCGGTAAGACCGGACATTGGAAGAGAAACTGCCCAAAATACCTGGAAGATAAGAAGAATGGAGTGGTGACTTCGACTTCAGGTATTTTTGTTATAGACATAAATTTATCTACTTATGCATCATGGCTATTAGATACTGGATGTGGTTCTCACATTTGTACCAATGTACAGGGACTAAAAAGGAGTAGAGATTTGGCAAAAGGTGAAGTCGACCTACGAGTTGGAAATGGAGCAAAGGTTGCTGCTTTAGCCGTAGGAACTTATGTTTTGACTTTACCTAGTGGTTTAATAATTCAGTTAGAGAACTGTTATTATGTACCTGCAATTAGCAGGAATATTATTTCCGTTTCTTGTTTGGACAACTTTGGTTTTTCATTTATAATAAAGAATAATTGTTGCTCTATTTATTTGAATGATATATTCTATGCTACTGCACAAATGAACAATGGATTATATGTCCTTGATCTTGAAATGCCAATTTATAACATTAATACTAAAAGGATGAAACCTAACGAGTTAAATCCAAGTTACCTTTGGCATTGTCGCTTAGGCCATATAAATGAGAAACGCATCTCCAAACTCCATAAAGATGGACTATTGGACTCTTTTTATTACGAATCATATGATACATGCAGATCTTGTTTAATTGGAAAGATGACAAAGTCCCCATTCACAGGAAAAGGTGAAAGGGCTAATGATCTTTTGGCCCTCATACACACTGACGTATGTGGACCACTGAACATACCAGCCAGAGGAGGTTTTCAATACTTCATCACATTTACCGATGATTTCAGTAGATATGGTTATGTCTATTTAATGAAACACAAATCTGAATCCTTTGAAAAGTTCAAGGAATTTAAGAATGAAGTACAAAACCAACTAGGCAAGAATATTAAAACTCTTCGATCAGATCGAGGCGGTGAATATTTAAGCCTAGAGTTTGATGACCATCTAAAAGAGTGTGGGATTCTATCCCAACTCACTCCTCATGGAACACCACAATGGAATGGTGTATCTGAGAGAAGAAATCGAACCTTGTTAGACATGGTCCGATCCATGATGAGTCATCCCGATCTTCCAAACTCCTTTTGGGGACATGCACTACTGACAGCAGCTTACACACTTAATCGTGTTCCATCCAAAAAGGTTGAAAAGGCACCATATGAAATATGGAGTGGTAAGAAACCACATATGTCTTACATGAAGATTTGGGGTTGTGAAGTTTATGTAAAACGACAAATTTCAACTAAGCTTGAGCCCAAATCTGAAAAATGCTTATTTGTGGGGTATCCTAAAAAAACAAGAGGGTATTACTTCTACAATCCTTCTGAGGGCAAAGTGTTTGTCGCTCGAACTGGAGTTTTCTTGGAAAGGGCTTTATTTCTAAAGGAATCGGTGGGAGGAAAGTAGAGCTTGAAGAAATTCAAGAATCACAAAGCATTGATACACCTATGGAGGAATTAGAGCAGGAACCACAAGTAGTTATGGAAGAGCAACCTGCTCAAGTAGAACAAGACTAGCGTAGGCCGAGCAGGATACGTCACCAACCAGAGAGATATGGATATCTCATAAATGATCAAGGTGAAGTATTACTCATGGATCAAGATGAGCCTGTACCTATCAAGAGGCCATAACTGGTCCTGAGTTTGAGAAGTGGCTAGAAGCCATGAAATCTGAAATGGATTCCATGTACACAAACCAGGTTTGGACCTTAGTAGAGCATTCTGTAGGAATTAATCCTATAGGATGCAAGTGGGTCTTCAAAAAGAAGACTGACATGGATGGTAAGGTACATACCTATAAGGCAAGACTGGTTGCTAAAGGTTATAAACAAATTCATGGTGTAGACTATGATGAAACCTTTTCACCAGTTGCAATGCTTAAATCTGTTTGGATTTTACTTGCTATCGCTGCATATCATGATTATGAAATATGGCAGATGGATGTCAAGACTGCTTTCCTTAATGGGAATCTTCTTGAGGATGTGTACATGACACAACCTGAAGGATTTGACATACCTGAAGAAGCCCAAAAGATATGCAAGTTACAGCGATCAATCTACAGATTAAAGCAAGCTTCCAGAAGCTGGAATCTTCGTTTTGATAAAAATGTAAAACAATATGGATTCATAAAGAATGAAGATGAGCCTTGTGTCTACAAGAAGGTTAGTGGGAGCATAATCGTTTTCCTGGTATTATATGTAGATGACATATTACTCATTGGAAACGATATCCCTACCTTGCAACAAGTAAAAGCTTGGTTAGGGAAATGCTTTTCTATGAAGGACCTTGGTGAAGCAGCCTATATATTAGGAATCAGGATCTATAGAGATAGATCACAAAAACTGCTTGGTCTAAGTCAGAGTACATACATAGACAAAGTGTTGAGACGCTTTAATATGCATAATTCCAAGAAAGGATTCATACCTATGCAACATAGCCTATGTCTATCAAAAACACAATCCCCTTCAACAAAGGAAGAAAGGGATCGCATGAATAAGATTCCATATGCATCTACAATAGGATCTATCATGTATGCCATGTTATGTACTCGACCAGATGTCTCGTATGCTTTAAGTGCAACGAGTAGGTACCAATCTGATCCTGGTGATGCTCATTGGGTAGCTGTCAAGAATATCCTTAAGTACTTGAGAAGGACTAAGGACTCATTCTTGATATATGGAGGTCAGGAAGAACTCGCGGTAATTGGTTACACCGATGCTAGCTTCCAGACAGATAAGGATGACTTTAGATCGCAATCTGGTTATGTGTTCTGCCTAAATGGTGGTGCTGTGAGCTGGAAAAGTTCAAAGCAAGAAACAGTTGCTGATTCTACAACTGAGGCCGAGTATATTGTTGCCTCAAATGCTGCGAAGGAAGTTGTTTGGATCAAGAAGTTCATTAGTGAACTTGGCATAATCCCTAGCATTGTAGATCCCATTGATCTCTTTTGTGATAATAATGGTGCCACCGCACAAGCTAAGGAGCCTAGATCTCACCAACGATCCAAACACATACTTAGGCGTTATCGTCTCATTCGAGAGATAATAGATCGGGGAGATGTGAAGATATGCAGAGTACCTACACTTGACAATATTGTTGACCCACTAACAAAACCTCTTGCGCAGCTGAAGCATGATGGTCATACTAGATCTATGGGTATTAGGGGTACACCTGATTGGCTCTAGTGCTAGTGGGAGATTGTTGGTGTAAGTCCTAGAGGCCAATACTTTTGGTACTTGTATCGAATTATTTATTAATAATAAAAGGCATTTCTTTATTATGTTTGTTTTTCCAAAATGATAAAGTCCCTAGAATAGCTAGTTCATTTAATGAAACATTAAATATGACTTAATCATGAGATTCCATTAAACATAAGGACACTATTCTTAAAGCATCCATAGTCGAGCTTTAATGTGAAATGGGATAGCCTTAAAGCATTAAGAGTATTATGTAGATAGACTGATGATCACATCTCATGGATCATGGATAAGGAGTTATCAAGTCTTGACATAGGTATGAATATTAGGAGTAATATTTGTACTGGATTGACCCACTATGAGAGTACTACATAGAATGTCATGCAAAGTGTCATAAGTTACTCTCATGGTGATAGTGGTGTATACCACCCTTCGACCTGAAACTACTATGTACCCTAGATGTAGAGTCAAGTACTTTATTGCTGATCAAGCATTGTCCGTAACTGGATGATCATAAAGACAATTGATGGGTACTTCACAAAGCATGCTGAGGGACATGAGTAGCCTAGATGGAATTTGCCCATCCTGCATAACAGGATAAATATCTAAGGGCCCAATATTGAACTGGACAAGGATGACACGGTATATGCCTTGTGTTCAATATAGACATAGGGGCAAAAGGGTAATTGTACACACAAGTACTATCACAAAAGGTTTTGTCAGATCACATGACAATTTTGTGACTTGGGTAGCAGTGATGTGTTGCTAGATACCGCTCACTGTTTATTATGTTAAATACATGATTTAATATAATTGCCAACGTCGCGAAATCCTACAGGGTCACACACATAAGGACAGTTGGAGAAGAGATAGAGTAAATAAGGAACACCGTAAGGTACGGTGCACTTGAATGGAATACGGAATATGGTAAGGTACCATATAATATAATAATAGTTATTATTAATTTTATAATAGTTATAAAATATAATAATAATGAAATTATATTTATTATAATAATATAATAATATTATTATTGAGTTGGGCTTTTTAGCTTGTAGCCCACACAAGTAGTTCTATAAATAGAACCCTTGTGCAGAAGCTCAATAGTAGTTGTTGTTGAAACCCTGGCCGTATTCTATTTTTCCTCTCCCCCACTCAAAAACCTTCAATCGTAATCATCTAGCACTGTGACTGAAGGAAACTATTCGTGTGGACTGAGTAGAGGCGATGTTCATCGTACAACGCTCGAGATCATCCATAGATTTGGAATCAAAGGTTTCATCGCCACAAGAGGTAACCTTTCTATCACAGATCATGATCTTTCGTAAGGATCTCTAAAGGGAAAATTTTTGTTTTCCGCTGCGTTTAGAAGTGAGCGGATGGTGAAAAATAGGTGTTGCTGGAATTTGTATGGGGGAGGAATTTCGCCCCTACTTCACCGGGCGAAACCCAGGCGAGCGAGCTGCTTCGCCGAGCAAGCACCAGGCGAGCAGGGCAGATACTTAATTTGTTTCATTCATCATGTTGTCTTATTTTTCTTTGTTGTTTCTTATTGACTTGGTGCTATGGGGTTATTGATGTGTTGAATTGTGATAATTATAATATGATGATTTGTAAGTGTTGTATTGTGATGATTATAAATACGATGAATTGTGAAGTTGTTTACCGTGAATTTTGGTAAACAACCTCTGGTCTATCAATCTAAACACAAATTGATTTAACTTGCAGGATCGACCACACAAATCGTAGGACATGTGCTAAGTTTGAGAGACAAGCGTAAATTAAAGAAAATGTAAACTGAACTCCACGTTCGACAATGCTGAAAATAAAGTCTAACTGAACTCCACGTTCGACTACGGATAATAAAGTAAAGTGAAGACTCGAAATTTAAAGTGATGCAAAAAAAGGGTGCAGAAATCAAAGGCGTCGAATGAGTAAAAGCTTTGAAAGTAAAATGCAACGAACTCCACGTTCTTGGAAAGTAAAGGCTGGGATAATAAAAGTGATGTCGAAGGTAAAGTGCAGGAAAGTAAAAGACTTTGAAAATAAATGCAACGGATTTAAAGGAGAACTCCACGTTCTTGACAATGAAAGACTTTGAAACGTAAAGGCTTGAACATTAAATGCTTGAACGTAAAAACGCAGTCGAAAGTAAAACGCAGAAAGTTTAAATGGCTTTGAACATAAATTTGGCATGGAAGATAAAGTTCAAGAAACTGTAAAGGCATGGAAAGTAAATGGCTAAATCTTAAACATGCTGAAGATAAATTAGATTAATGAAGATAATGGTGTTACATTACGTACATTCTCACGAACTCGTTTCTCTACACGCGGGTACTTTGAGTTCCTTAGAGTAACTTGTACAAATATATGAACACACCATTTACATAGAACCAACTCCTATTTATAGTGCTAAGAAATAACTACTCAGTGGTGGTTACTGCTTCGAACGTGTGGATTTTGGCGCCTTCCCCTTGATCTCAACTGTTCCCACGTTCACCACTGCTCTTATTTAAATTTCAAATATTGGAAATTCCCTCCAATCCTAATATAACCACTGCAGCGCTACATTCTCATGGTCGAAGAACCCTTTCCACACTTAGCCATTTTTTAAGGTTTCTCCACATTTATTCGACTCAGGCCTCTCAAAAGTTAGGTCGAAGCCTTCTTTGCATTAAAAATAATTTTTAACATTAACATAGCTTTGATTTTGTCTGGCGTCGAAATTGAGGGTTAACAAATTGCCCCCAAGGAATGTCCTTTCGCCAGACTTGGTAGGAAGGCCATTTCTTGACATAATGCTCATTTCGACGTCTATTTGCATGGCCTTAACTGAACATCCCACTAATTCCCTAATAGCTAAACTATTCAGTTTCTTTAACCCACGCCTCTGACGTCACGCCATCATGACAAATCCTTAAAACGTATTTTCAGCCGTATTCATCATAACGCCTTTCTTGAAAACAGACGTTAACAGTCTGCACATAACTGCTCCTTTCCATCACGCCTTCAGGAGGAAGCCACGCGTCCCACTAACCCCTCAACTTCAACGGTGGATCCAAGTCCCTGAAGGTTTTCAAATATCTATATATACCCATTTCCGCCACTTTGTGATCTTTCCACTCTTTTAGTACTCTCAAGCAACTCTTCTTCTCTTCAGTTTTTTACGCAAACCCAGTAAAGACACCATATCTTCATCTTCTTCCACAATGGCATCCTCCCACATTAATCCTCAAGCAAAGAAGACCCAAAAGGGCAAAGTCACTCCATTCAAGCAAACCATCCCACCGTTCGCTAACATCCCAGGCCCTCAACTGGTAGATAACCGTCGTTGTATGCCGGAACCTACCTCTACAGAAGCAAGAGCCATCTACCAATCTCAGGTAATGATTCCCCTAGTTATGTTTGATAAAACTTATGCGTTATCTGGTCCTTTGGCTGAGGTGGACATTTCCAACGAGAAGCTGAGTGAGTTTTTCCCATCATACCGGAAATCCAGACCATTAGGGCAAAAGAGTTTCCCTAAAATTAATTCTGCTACTGGAGCTTCCCCTGAAGAGATCCCTTTACCCAAGATTAATGTTGGCTATCTCACTGATGGCACTAGACTGATGAGAGCCGCCAACCCTTTAAAGGAATTCGACCAATGGATGGCAAAGATGGAGAAAGTTAAAGCTGACCATTGGAAGGAGATAGGGATCTATGACCTTCTGATGCTGTCGAAGACCAACATACCCTATTGTTTGAACATGTTGGCAACATCTTTGTACTTTTGGGACAACACCCATTATACATTCCACCTGCCATGTGGAATGGTCACTCCAACCCTTTTCGACGTAGCTGCCATCACGGGGCTTCGTCCAGATGGCCTCGTCTACAATCCTGAGGTTGATGTTGATGATACCATCAACATTGCAGGCTCAAAACTGACCTACACCCTCTTTATCAAGCACCACTTCAAACAAGAAGATGATGAGGTGTCTGATGAAGAACACATTGCTTTCCTCACAGTCTGGCTGTCGAGGTATGTTTTTTGTACCAAGTCTTTGCAGGTGGCTAAGAAGTACCTGCCCCTGGCGAACCAACTCCACCACAACAGAGGGACCTGCCTGAGTGAACTCATTTTGGCGAACCTTTACAAATCTATCAGTGAAGGGGCTTCTCGACTGAAGAATGTGGACGCCCAAGGTTCTATGCATTTGAGCGGTCCTCTTTGGCTACTTCAACTGTGGCTCAATGCTACATTTGAGGCTAGCCTCCCCAGAAAAGGCATAGTCGATGAAGCTTCTGCTGAGATCAGGGAGAGGAGTGTCGAAGGGACACGTCTGGCTAAGCTCACTCCTAATGATGATGGTGAAAACCTTCAAAGGGCTTTCACCAGTTATATAATGATGTTCGTCAAACGCTATGAGTTTACTCCTAGCATGGCATCCTTTGTTCGACGAAGCCATGGCCCTGAGTGGTTTCAAAGGCCATTTCCAAATCCTCTCCAACCCCTTGATCCAGAGTCTGTTGTCATCTGGGAAGCCTTTTTTATTCCTAGATTTATTGTCCACAGGCTGAACCTAGGGAGAGGTTTATCAGCGTTGATTGCCTACCGACCCAACTTGGTTTCTCGACAATTTGGGCTGGCCCAGAGCTTCCCTCAGTGCTTATATGAGAAAAAGGGTCAAGTGATTCTTCACACCGCCTACCTCGACGAGGAGAACGTCTCTGAAGCACTCAACAGCAGGAACGAAAAAAGAAACATCCTCTCCCCTGTGTTTTTCGAACCTTCCTTTTTATGCACTTCATCCTTCCACCAATGGTGGTTGAAGCATTATACTGAGCACTTTCTTGATGCGGCTACGTTTTCTTCGTTACTTTACCAAGCTTTTCTCCACGTGCAGGACAAGACGAAAAAAAGTAAGTTCACTCACATCGAAGAAATACAGGCTTTTCAAAAATACTTTGAAACTATCTATCGACCAGATGATCTTAGTCGAACCATTCATGAGGCTGCTGTTACTCTAAAGAGAAAATTTCTAGAAAAGCTGGATCAACTAAAAATTCCTCCCAATGTCCCTCGTGAGAAACGTTATGAGGTAGCTTTTAAACTTTTTCCTCCAAAGTTCCCTCGACTGCCTAATGCTAATTTTGGAGTGGCGCTTGCCCCTCCATTTCCAGATTAGTTTGTCTGTGGGGAGCATTTAAAACTTCTTCGACAGCAATCTCAGCCAAAAGCCCAACGAGTGGTTTCGACTAAGCATACGTTAGACAGTTTTAAAGGGCACCTTCATATAGGAATTCAGGACGTTCGTGTCGAATCTGAAATATATGAAGGTTTGAGATCCTTACTCCATGGCTTTATGACTAGTTACGTAATCATTAACTTGTAACAATGGTGTGCTATCTTTCAGCTGTGCCTAGGAAAGCTGCTTCGACTAGAGCTGCCACCTTGCAAAGTGGCAAAGAACAAGGGAGTACACAGGTATATTTTACCCCTTTTTGTTTTTTTTTTCAATTACTTGAACTCTATGAATTTCTTCCTTATTCTCACTGCCTCTTCAGACTGGTCGAAAGCCTCCAACACCTTCCAAGAAAGGTAAGAAGGATCCCCCAGCTGTAGTTATAGCTTCAGAGGCCTCAGATGAATCTCCTGAAGAGGTTCTCACAAGGAAAAGGAAAAAACCCACAAAGGCCTCTGGACCTGCTGGCCCACCTCCCTCGAAGGTGGCCAAAATACTCGAAAAGGCATCCACCACAAGTGGTGTCGAGAAGGAATCCTCCAATGTAGCCTCGAGAACCCCTCTTGGTGACCATGGGGGTGATAAATCAAGTCCTGCTGTTGAACAAACTCAGGTATGCGCACCATTATCTTTTCTATTATGCTTGACATCCTTCACCTATTATTTCATTCTCACTATCTCCACTTGTGTTCTTTAGGCATCCATAATCAACAATCCAGATCCCCGACCAACTCCAAGCAACTTCGCTGCCACCACACTTGACGATTCTGTTCCTCACCCAACTTCAGAAAGCCTCACCACCACGTTTCTTAACAGCCAAGGTGAGCCAACTTATCACCCATCTTCTGATATTGGCTCTGGTTTGAGTGAGATTAATCAACCCGTTCCACATGTTACAGCAGCTACTGCAGCACCAACTCCAACCGCAACTCAGCACGCACAAGCTGAGGGATCTAACTTTGATGAGGATGACGCTTCAAGCCCACCACCTATCAATCTGGATGCCTCCATGGATAAAGGCCAGATGGTTGAAGAAGAAAGGCGTGAACCTGAAATCCAAACACACAACGCCACCCCTGATCAAACCACATCGGCTGATGACCAAGAGAATGTGCAACCAGCTGCTGATGAATCTGGTGAGGAAATGGGAGGAGAAGAAGATGAAGAGGAAGAAGAATCAATAGAGGAGGAAGAAGAACCAGCTGAGCCTCGCCCCCACCACACTCCTTCGCCTATGGTCGCTCCACTATCTGGGGACTCGCTGATAACGCTCAAGTGGTCGAACCCACGTGAGTTTGCCAAATTGATTCTTGGGCAAAGGCATGGTTCTTCCTCTGTTTCTTCGACCTCAGCACCAGATGACTTCGCCCAATCAATTCTCCAAGCCATCAAGAAGAAATTCTTCAAAGGGGATATTTACAAAATTCTGGCCTCAGATCCAACTGCAACTGCTTACCTGAAGGACACCCTTGCAAAGATTGAGCTCACTACTCTCAATCCAGATGTCTTTGGTTTTCTGATAGAGCTAACTACTGTGGTAAACCAAATAGCTGCAGAAATAAAACCGCTTCCCTCGATCAAGGATACCATAGAGAGAACATCTGGCTGTGAAAGTGCAGCCTGGTGTAGTGCACAAGAGGCGTACGAAGAGATCCAACGTATGGAGGCTGATCAAAAGAAAAAGCAAGACGAGATAGCCTCCAACACGAAGGACATTGAAGCATGGAAGCAACAGATCACAGAGCTACAAGCTAAGATTGCAAATGCTGAAAACCGCAACCGTGATTTGCGCCAACTCGACGACACTGAGATAGCTGAAGAGACGAAGAATGCTATTGATCGAATTGATGCGGCCCAAAGATATGAGAAAGAGCTCGCAGAAGCAAAACTTGACGAATCTTTGTGCAACGCTCGTCTCAAACATCACATAGAGTCTTTTTCTCAGTTGGCGTCGAGGCTTCCCTTCTAATACCTTCGACACCTTTATTTCATTTGTTTAATCATCACTTGTTTCCTGGCCTTTTCAGGCCTTTTATGTAATGACAATTTTATGCCTGTTGGCATTGATTTAATCAATCATTATTATTTTGCCTTTAACTGCTTTCAACTTCTATTGCATGATGATGTTCTTTGCTGTTATCATTTATCAGTCAAATTTGCAATTAAGGCATTCTACCTTTTCTTGGAAAGTCACCCCTCCAGCTTTAAATTCCAAGGCATAAGCCTCTAGCTTTAAAGTAACATTTATAGCATAGCCCTCAGGCCTACTTCCAAGAATAACTCACTTGTTTCCACCGTTTGGCTGGCCAATCCAATCAGCCACTAGCCTCTATAAATTTCTTCCATCTGACCATGTTTTGCGTAGAAGCAACCATGAATAATTCAGAGAAACCCTCAACTAAGAAGGTGGCTGGAAAGGCTAAGGCAATTGAGGAAACAAAGAAGGTAGAGGCGCCCCAACGACCTAATGCCTCCGTCGGAGCAACCTCTTCAGCCAAGAAGAGAGAAACCAAAATGAAAATCTCCAAGAAAGGGCGCTCCAGCACCCAAGATTCTGATGATGAGCCAGATGCAGATTATATGGACTTCCTCAAATCCATAGATTGGAGAGATTATGAATAACCTTTCCTTGAGAGAAAAAAAATGTTGTACTAGTTTCTCTTCGCTTTGTATGCCATATTAGCCTGACTTGGCCTATTTTGGCTTTATTTTATTCAATAAAGCTTATGTTTTAATATGAATCTCCTGCAGCATAGGCTTATATTTTTTCAAATACTTGCCATTTACTTTCAAGATTCTTTTATCTTTGTCTAACTCTTCCACTTCATAAGCTCCATTAGAGAATACTTGTATGACTTGGAATGGCCCTTCCCACTTAGGGGACCACTTGCCCAATGTTCTATCCTTTCGATCCATGGGCAAAACCACCTTCCAAACCAATTCCCCACATGCAAAAGATTTAGATTTAACCTTTTTGTTGTAGGATTCTTCGACCCTCTTCTTTTGTCTTCTCAGCAACTCCAAGGCCCTAAGCCTTTCTTCATCCAAATCCACTAATTTCATTCATCATCATTTCCCAATAATTCTCAGAGGGAATTTCATGATGTCTTTGAACTCTTACAGACTGTAGATAAATCTCAACAGGTAATACTGCATCATGACCAAAAGTGAGTCGAAATGGGGTAGTATTGGTAGCCTCTTTGGGGGATGTTCTACACGCCCAAAGAACTTGGTCTAACGTCTTGTGCCAATTTCTAGGCCTTTTTCCCACATGTTTCTTAATTAGTCCAATCACTACCTTATTGGCAGCTTCGACTTTCCCATTGGCCTAAGCATAATAAGGTGTAGAAGTTAATAACTTAAAACCTATTTCTTTGGCAAATTCCTGCATCTTTCGACCAATGAACAGTGATCCCTGATCTGTAGTAATTGTTTCAGGAATACCAAATCTATAAATAATGTGATTTTGAATGAACTCAATAACATCTTCCTGGCCTATATTCACCAGTGGTATTGCCTCAATCCACTTGGTGAAATAATCAATTCCCACCAGAATATATCTCTGGTTCTTTGAAGATGCTGGTCGAATCTCTCCCACTATATCCAAAGCCCATCCTCTGAAAGGCCATGGTTTCACTATAGAATGTAATTCACTTGCAGGGATGTGCTGTATGCCAGCATGAATTTGACATTCTTGGCACCCTTTAGCAAATTCTATGCAATCCTTCAGCATAGTGGGCCAATACATGCCTTGTCGAAACAACAACCATTTCATCTTCTGGCTAACTTGGTGTGCTCCACATGCCCCACTATGTACTGTCGAAAGTGCCAAATACGCCTCTGCTTCACTAAGGCATTTCAATAAGACTCCCTCAGGGGTCTTTTTAAACAATTCATTACCCACCAGTACATAGCTCAAAGCTTGATACCTGATTTTCCGTTCTGTCGAAGCCGTTGGGTTTTGCAAATAATCAACTATGGGCTTCCTCCAATCTTCATCTTTTAAATTATCTATGGAAAAAATTTCAAAATTTTCGCCATCTATACACCCAAGCTTAGTTGTTTCTAAGTTTGACGGACATAATCCAACAGCCACCACCTTACCTCTTGCCTCAATTACTTCTTGAAGGTTTTCTTTCGACACCTTGTATCCAGAAGCAATTTGGGCCAAGTCGTTAGCAACTTGATTCTCTATCCTAGGTATGTGTTGGATGGCCACTACCTCAAATTTCTTTAATAATCTATTGGCTATCACAAAGTACATAATGAGATTTTCTTTAACACATTTATACTCCTTTGTAATTTGTTTTATAACCAATTCTGAATCTCCCATTATTTCGACTCTAGTTGCCCCCAATTCTAACAAAATTTCAAGGCCAGCAATTAATGCTTCATATTCAGCCTCATTGTTAGAACAAGGACCTTCGACCTTGTACTTGAATTTTGTTTTTTAGGAGAAATAATGTATATTCCTACTCATGTTCCATTTTTATGACTTGATCCGTCAAAGTATAATTTCCAAGATCTTAATTCGACGTAATTCAAATCATTTTCATTTATGGAGTGATCAACTATAAAGTCTGCAACTATTTGCCCTTTCACAGCTTTTAAAGGTTGATATGTTAAGGAAAATTCTGTCAACGCTAATGCCCATTTACCAATTCGACTATGCAAAATGGGTTTAGATAACATATGTTTTACAACATCAAAGTGAGACGAAATATACACATCAACAGGTTTTATATATTGCTTCAGTTTAGTACAAGAGAAATACAAGCATAAACATAACTTTTCAATCATGCTATACCTAGTTTCTGCATCATTTAAAACTCGACTAAGGTAATAATTGGCTCTTTCAACTCCATTTTCATCCTCCTGAGCTAACATGCTCCCTAGAGTTTTATCTGATGCAGCTATGTACAATCTCATACTTTTGTTTCTACAGGGTGGTGAAAGAATTGGAGGGTGGCTTAGGTACTCCTTGATCTTGTCGAAGGCTTCCTGCTGTAATTGCCCCCACTCAAAACCATCTTTGTTAAAACGAAGCAATGGCGAAAAAGCTTGTGTTTTGCCACTCAGGTTGGATATAAACCTTCTTAAGAAGTTGATTTTGCCCAACAACGACTGCAACTCCTTTTTGGTTGATGGCGCTTTCGCCTCCATTATGGCTTTGGTTTTATTCTGATTTATTTCAATCCCTTTCTTGTGGACCACAAAGCCTAAGAAATCCCCTGCCTGCACACAAAAAGCACATTTAAGAGGATTCATTTTAAGACCATATTTCCTCATTCTTTCAAATGACTGTCGAAGATGGTCAATGTGACTATTCCCAGAAATAGATTTTATAACAATATCATCAATATAAATTTGCATGAATGTGTCTATAAAATCGTGGAAAATTGAATTCATTGCCCTTTGATAAGTAGCACTAGCGTTCTTGAGACCAAAAGGCATCACTACCCACTCATAGGTGCCTAAGGCTCCAGGGCATCTAAAAGCAGTTTTATGAACATCTTCCTCAGCAATGAATATTTGGTTATAGCCAGAATATCCATCCAGCATACTAAGATATTCATGTCCTGCTGCAGAATCTATTAACATTTCTGCTACTGGCATTGAATATTCATCTTTGGGAGTTGCAGAGTTTAAATCTCTAAAATCGATGTAAACTCTCAAAGACCCATTCTTTTTAATAACAGGTACTATATTAGCCAACCATTCGACATACCTTGCAGTGCGAATGAATTTGCAACGAAGCAGTCTTTCGACTTCCTCTTTGATTTTTGACAGTATCTCTGGTGCAAACCGTCTTGGATTTTGCTTGACTGGTTTTTTCCCAGGCGTCATAGGCAACTTGTGTTCGACTAACTCCCCGCTCAGACCACACATCTCATCATAATCCCAAGCGAAGCAGTCTTTGAATTTTTTCAACAGCTGAACTACTTCGACTTTCAACTGGGGATCAAGATTGGCACTGATGTAGGTAGGCCTTTTGGTTGCCCCCTTACTGAGGTCCACTTCTTCCAAAGGATCTTGTGCTAGCATTTTTATATTATTCGCCAATGGATCCTTCTCGAATCCCAAAGGCTCATCTTCATAGATGGCGTCGAGCCTCTGGCTTTGTTCTCCAGTTTCAACCTTATCTGGAGGTTTTGGGTCAAAGTCCTTACCAGGACCTTCTTGATATACTTCAGAAATGGCTTCACCAGCCATATAATCATTGGCGGCTTCCAAAGCCGCTTGTAGTTTTGTTTCGGCCACATAGGCCGAAATTCTTTTCAAAGCGTCAAACTCAGTCATGATCACTGAATTCATCTCCCCACCCTGTGGGCTCTATTGGAGGTGTGCCTAGGCATGGAAATCTTCCTCCTGGTACCTCCCTGTCCCATCTGAAACCTTCAACAGGGTGTAAGTACAACGAATAAAACGTTTCCTCGTCAGGTGTAAACTCAAAATCAGCTGGAGGACATGGAGCGATGTTCGCCAGATGTTTCTCAAATTGCCTACTGTCCACATGATTGACAGGCACCTTGAAGTACCCTTGATCAGCTTCAATGTTTTCCACTATCCCATCTGGTCTCTAGATTGTGATTCTCTGGTGCATAGATGAGGATATTGCTCCTATCCCATGGATTCACTCCCTACCTAAGAGTAGATTATAGTTAGCCTTTGTTTCGACGACCATGAACACTGTTAGTCTGGTAATAGTTCCCACAGTGAGATCCACCTGAATCACTCCCAGAGTGGAACCAACTTTGCCTTCATAGTTCGACAGAACCATGTTGTGGGGTTTAGTATCAGTCTCAAATTTTCCAATCTTGCTCAACAAAAATCTTGGCATCAAATTAACCGTCGCACCACAGTCTACCAAAATCTTGTTGACAGGGACGTTCTCCACTTTTCCAGTAATGTAAAGAGGCTTCAAATGACCCTTCATTGCCTCTGTGGGACGCTCGAAGAAAGCACTCTGCTCTTCGATGCACCCATTGTTCATGATGTAATAACACACATGCTTGTGTGCCATCATTTCCAATTCAGCAGTTTGGTCTAAGTCTTCAACCTCTGAGACTTGACCAAATTCTCTTGGCATCACTGACACCACATTTACCAAAATGTCTAGGGAAGCTGCTGACTCATTGTTGAAGTTATCAGTCATATCATCATCCTCTTCAGCCTTCTTTTCTGGCTAAATAGTAAACAACTTTCGTCGTATGGGCATCTTCTCCATTGCCCCAGCCACATTGGTGCTTGACTCCCCTTGCACCTGAGCCTCCCTGACAGCTTTTCGCCTGCGCTGCTCTCTTCGCCATTGCGATCTAGACATTGGGTTGTTACCCTTGTAGTTCTGAGAAATGTATGTTGATTTGTTTGTGGTGCGATTCTCTTTTCTGTACTCAAATGACGCACCTCTTTCCACATCAAACTTCTCCCACTTTTTCTTCTGTCCTCTCCCTTCGACAGGTTTGATCCAACTACCTGTTGGCACATTCGCAGTTGGTTTGAACGTACCTGGCCTAATTCCTAGTGCTTGGTTTTTTAACCCTGTCGAAAGTCGCCTATGGTCAAAACCTCTGTGCCCCTTGTTCACCTTCTGCCCCCAGCTTTCGCCAGCCTTCTTGATACCTTCCAGCTTGTGGGCAGCCTTCTCATCAAAAATGGCGCTGCACCTGGGGCACAACATTACTCCAGAATTTTTTTTCTGGCAACGATGCAAGAAGTCCACAATTGTCTCTTCTGGCCGAGGATAAGCCATTTTGTTGAGTTTCTCTTGCTCATCTACCTTACTCAATTGTTCATCTTTTTGATCCGTAATTTCGACCATGTTGACATCCATTCTGTCCTTCAGGCGCATCTTGGAGAAGCTGGCCCCCAGACTTTCAGTGGTCTTTGCCAAGCAGCCACCACCTACTGCTGCTTTTGTAGCTATTTGGGAAGCTTTTTCCCAAGCAGCTTTCTCAACCTCCGCCATCTCCTCAGCATTGACTCTCTCGACATCAGGAGATGTCTTGAAAAAAATTTCAGCAGCCATGCATATCCAATTTTCCACCAGACAACCATCCATGTCCAGCATCTCTCCAACCAAGAGCATGTCATCTTCCAATTCCTTAACAACTTGAACTTTAGGGGCATTTCTACCCATAGCCTCATTGGTGTTGACACTATCTGAGCTAGAATCAGACTCTTCAGCCAATTCGACCATGTTAATGCCTTCATTGGCATTTATCTTCCACCCATTCACGGTCATATCCAAAACCTTAGCAGCCTTATCCATTTCAACAACTTATCAGCAGTTTCCTTGGTTACCAACATCAGACTAGTATCATCAATGTTTAGGCCACTTGTAGCCTTACTAGAACCTTCAATTATCACAGCACTGATGGCGAAGTCTTCAGTAACTTCTACCATGTTGACTGACTCGTCGAATCCCCCTGTGGCTTCCACCATCTGAACCTCATGAGGCTCTGTATAGTTGGCCTCTGCAACTTGCAATGGATCAGAGTCAATCTTCATCTGGGCTTTGCCTTTTTCCCCAAACTTCAGCCTTCCTTCCTGGATAGCGTTTTGCACCAAATCCCTGAAAAGAAAACATTGAGAAGTTTTATGACCCAAAAAATTATGGTACTTACAAAAACCTCTTTTCTTTCTTTGTTCTAAAGGTGGCGTTTTAGCACCAGCAGGCACTATCATTTGCCCATCTTTAACTAACAAATCAAAAATTTCGTCACACTTAGTGACGTTGAAGGTATATGTTTTCTTAGGGAATTTGTCGCTAGATTCGACAGGATTTTTTCCTTCTGAAGGGGCTAATAATTTGCAAGCATAAGGTGGACCTTGCTTTAACTCAGCAACGTCAACCTCATTTTTGTCGAAACAAGATGGTTCACCATACAGACTCTCCACATCTTCCTTGCATTCGACAAATGCTACTTTTTTACCCCTACTGAATTTGGCCTTTTCTTCTTTTAGCCTTTCTAGCTGTCGAACCCTATCAGCCAGCTGGACCATATCTCTAAGATATTGGGTATCTAATTTCTTCCTAATGGAATAATCAAGACCCCCAGCAGCCATTTCGACCAACTCATGTTCTGGCACTTGTGTAAAGCACCTGGCTTTAAGAAGTCGAAACCTATTCAGGTAATCATCAATTGGCTCAGTGACTTTGCGCTTGATGATAGCCAATTCTTTCAAACTAATCTTAGTTTGCCCCATGTAGAACTGTTCATGAAACAAACGTTCTAGTTGGGTCCAATTATATATGGAATTTGGAGGCAACGCAGTAAACCATGTGAAGGCATTCTTGGTAAGGGAACTTGGGAAGTATTTGATCCTAAGGCTTTCGTCAGCTGCAATCTCGCCCGCTTCGATCAAATATCTAGCCACATGTTCGACAGTAGACTCAGTAGTATCTCCTGAAAACTTGCTGAACTTTGGAACCTTCATCCTAGGTGGTAGTTCTACTTGGAGAATGTAATCTGTAACAGCCCGGGCCCCTCGCAAGGCGATCCCGGCACTGCCACCTCACGATCTTCTCTACCCCCCTCACTAGTAGAGTTTTTGCCTTCCGTGGGAATCGAACCATGTACCCTGGGGTTCAAGTACATGTTCAATCCATTCCCACTACCAATTGAGCTAGTAGCTCAATTGGTAGTGGGAATGGATTGAACATGTACCTGAACCCCAGGGTACATGGTTCGATTCCCACGGAAGGCAAAAACTCTACTAGTGAGGGAGGTAGAGAAGATCGTGAGGTGGCAGTGCCGGGATCACCTTGCGAGGGGCCCGGGCTGTTACATAATCCACTATAGGTGAAGTATAATTTGGCCTGGTGAAGCCAAAATTCATACCATTTCTAGTCATTATCCTCTCAACCATGGCTGCAAGATTATTTTCTTCTGCTTGATTCTGGTGTCGAACCTGCCTAAGTAGTTGATCTGCGTTTTGGTTCCTGTTCACCATCACTACTAGTTCCTCCTCCATCTGATATGGCATCTGGTTTCTTGGTGGTTCGACTCTGAAATGGTCAACCATCTCTTGATCCTCCAGGTTAGCATCAGGTATCTGACGTTGATGACGTCTTGGGATATCTTCGACAACCGTCGCTCTTCGATCTACTGCTGGTACTCCCATGAAATCAGCCATGCGTGCCACTTGTGCAGCCAATTATTGGTTAGTTTGGGTTGTATTTTGAATCAAAGGTTGGAAAACTTCTCCCATTGTCTGAGACAACGTATGTACCATTTGCATGTTACTTTCATCCATCTGCTGTCTCAAACAATTTATGGATGTATTTGTAAGGCTAGGTGTTTGAACAGAGTAACCAACACCTATATTCTGATTGTTTCGTCCTCCTGATCCTGACCCCTGTAGTGGCGAAGACACAACAGTTTCTGAAAACACAAGTGGAGCATTCTGCAGGTTTTGCATCATTGATGTAGGCATACCATAGGGTTGACTCCTTGACCCTGGATGTGGAAAACCTGGTGGAGGAACATGCCTATACATTGTATTTCCTCCTGAGGGTGTTGGTGAATTAGAACTATGTGGTCCTATGTATTCCAACACAGGTTGAGTATAAGATTTTGTATATGTTGATCCTGGCTCAGACACTACTAATGGAAGTGACAAATGTCCTCCCGTCGAAGACACTGGTGATGGTGTGCTTTGAGTCCCTCCCTTGAGGATCAACTTGTTGATTGGCATTGGTTGCCATTTTCTTAGTGTATCTTCTCTTTGGTATTCCTTCGTTTGTTGTGGCTAACTTCCCACTTCTCAATAACATACAACGAAAGTGCTTCTTCACCAAGAGAGATGAGGTTGACAAAAAGGTTTAGCTTAGCACTGGGTCCCACCAGGTGTGCCAATTTGTTTACCGTGAATTTTGGTAAACAACCTCTGGTCTATCAATCTAAACGCAAATTGATTTAACTTGCAGGATCGACCACACAAATCCTAGGACATGTGCTAAGTTTGAGAGACAAGCGTAAATTAAAGAAAATGTAAACTGAACTCCACGTTCGACAATGCTGAAAATAAAGTCTAACTGAACTCCACGTTCGACTACGGGCAATAAAGTAAAGTGAAGTCTCGAAATTTAAAGTGATGCAAATAAAGGGTGCAGAAATCAAAGGCGTCGAATGAGTAAAAGCTTTGAAAGTAAAATGCAACGAACTCCACGTTCTTGGAAAGTAAAGGTTGGGATAATAAAAGTGTTGTCGAAGGTAAAGTGCAGGAAAGTAAAAGACTTTGAAAATAAATGCAATGGATTTAAAGGAGAACTCCACGTTCTTGAAAATGAAAGACTTTGAAACGTAAAGGCTTGAACATTAAATGCTTGAACGTAAAAACGCAGTCGAAAGTAAAACGCAGAAAGTTTAAATGGCTTTGAACATAAATTTGGCATGGAAGATAAAGTTCAAGAAACTGTAAAGGCATGGAAAGTAAATGGCTGAATCTTAAACATGCTGAAGATAAATTAGATTAATGAAGATAATGGTGTTACATTACGTACATTCTCACGAACTCGTTTCTCTACACGCGGGTACTTTGAGTTTCTTAGAGTAACTTGTACAAAAATATGAACACACCATTTACATAGAACCAACTCCTATTTATAGTGATAAGAAATAACTACTCATTGGTGGTTACTGCTTCGAACGTGTGGATTTTGGCGCCTTCCCCTTGATCTCAACTGTTCCCACGTTCACCACTGCTCTTATTTAAATTTCAAATATTGGAAATTCCCTCCAATCCTAATATAACCACTGCAGCGCTACATTCTCATGGTCGAAGAACCCTTTCCACACTTAGCCATTTTTTAAGGTTTCTCCACATTTATTCGACTCAGGCCTCTCAAAAGTTAGGTTGAAGCTTTCTTTACATTAAAAATAATTTTTAACATTAACATAGCTTTGATTTTGTCTGGCGTCGAAATTGAGGGTTAACAGAAGTGTTGTGATGAATTGTGATGTGTGTAATTGATGCTATATTATGATGAATATTCCTGCATCATGAGGTAATTTTGACGATTCTAATGTGAAGTATATTGATAAACCATGACGTATGTGAATGATATGATGACATGATATTTTGATGGAATTTTATGAATGATGATGCAATTTGACGATTTTGTGACGATAACAATTATGACGTTTGCATCATGGATTCATAGCGTTTAGGACTTCGGTCCAATGATGATTTTTGGACTTCGGTCCGGTGGTGGCTTTAATCCCATTAAGTGGATTGGGGTGTATGACGTTGCTCCAGTTCTTGAGTAGAATCGATCCTATTGGTGGGGATCTTTGGAGGGTGATGGCCCAATGTCCATCAAATATGATGAGTTTGGTACCACATGCATAAGTCTTTATTGTTGCATTTCATACTATGTGGCATTGTATAATTGAGTGTTAAATTGATGTTTAATGACGTTTTGACTTGAGGAATGTTGATATTGATAATTTTATGATGAATATGTATATATGTTACTACGATAGGAAGGTGTGAGTATAATACTTGGTAAATGATGTTATTGATGAAGTGATTTTCTAAGTGATGTATGATGATGATGGTTATTTGGTTTGACGATACTATGATGGTGTAAATGAATTGTTGATGCTGTTGTACTGATATATCTTTTCTCTATATCTTTTATATTGATTCGTGATTACTCACCCTGCCTGTTTAAATGTTGCCTCCACGTGAGTAACGTGCAAATTCTCAAGAATAGCTCAGAGAAGCATCGGTGATGGCTTTGGAGTTATTTAATTGTGTTTCCGTTAATAATAGAGGTGTCTTGCTCTGATATGTAACATCGGGAGGGGAACACTTGAGTTGAAGTTGTGTTGTTTTTGTTAAACCTATTTTATGATTTTTCAAATATGCTGAATTAATTGATGACGATTTTTGACAATGACCAAAAGGTCTTGATGTTTGATGAAATAAATGAAGTTATTTTGTGACTACGATTCCGCTGTGATGTTTGAACTTATATGTTGATGTACCAAAGAAATGATTATTATAAATGTTTGAAAACCCGTGTTACGGAGCAGGATGTTATTATTTGATGTTTTATGATGAAATGTGATGCCCTTGCAATGAATTACTCTGATATATTTGTTTACATATGTCGTGATTGTTTGTTCGGTAGAAGGGTGTTACAGGTCAAGAATGGCTTTCTAATAAAAAGGGTTATCTCGCAAGCCTTTAAACATAGAATTCTTAATATCGAAACTAATTGGATTAGCCGGTTAGAATCCCAGTGAGATTTGAATAGCATCGTCCCGTCTACAGTAATCCCCCAATGTCTGTCGCGGTGGATTTCCCATTATTGGTTCCTCCTTTTGTTGTTCATCTGCTAACAAAGCTTTGATCTTTGATTTATAGAGTGCTCGGTGGTTCTCTCTAGCTCTTGATCTAACAGTAAAAGAATAGAATTTTGAACCTCGCACAAAGACAGAAAACAATACTTTAGTAGCACTGTTCAACACAAAACATAGTAAAATAAAAAAGAACAATTATTAAAAGCATATTAACATAACGATAATTCAAAATTTACAACAAACAAAATTAAATTAAGTTACACACTATGCCTTGTTGTAAATATCAATAATCCCCAGCAACGATGCCAAAAACTTGATGACAATTTTACAAGCAAGTGGGCTAGCATTTTTATCGAAGTATCAAAAATAAATTTGTCTCCATAGGAATTAGTGTAGCGGCATAAATCGTGAGTGTAAGTTATTGATTAACTTAACTCATAAATCAAGAGTCGCCACCGAAATTTTATTTTATCCAAAAGGAAAGGAAAAAGAGTGCGCAAAACCTAAACAAGTTCTGAACAAGAACAAGTAAACAGAGACTGGGTAAGGGGGTTGGTTATGCTAAGGGAAGGTGTTAGCACCCAAAACGTCGATAGTACTCTATAGGAACCTGTTATACCCCAAATTTTACCCTTAGATTCCTTGATCTTTTGCACGTCATCTTAGGTCAATCATACCTGCATAACTAACCATTTTATTAGACTTTCTTTGTTTGTTTTCATTTGTGAAACTAGGTGTTGCTGCAGAAGGTTCAGAGCCCATGGAGGCCATGTCTGTGCTCATTGGAATTCTGGTCCTTGCAAGTTTTGTTGAGTTCCTGTGGAGATGTGTCCTCATTCTTATGGTCCTCTGGTCAATACAAACGACATCGCATCCCAGATTTTCTCAAAGATTCGAGGAGGGTTAGGATCTATGTCCTGTTGGTTGTGATCATGTGAGAATTGGTTGAAATCTCGTGACGTGTTGCATTATAAATGGCATCCTTAATTTCAAAGGGTTTCTCAAGGCACAGTTTGGATATTTATCTGCAAAAGTAGATCATTATGTGCTTCCATTTTGATTGCGACTAATATGTTGGAAGTGACAAAGCTTGGATCTTGAATCAAGTTTTCCCATAAGTTGTCAAATTCTCAAGTTGTCCCAAGATTATTCAAATGGGCCGTTTGGAATCCTAAGCCTTCAAGAGGAAGAGTTATTCAAAGTCCAATAAATCAAAACTCTTTCAAAGAGGTTCCATACCAATTAACAAAATTAATACAAATTCAAGTGCAAATTCTTTCAAGTTTCGCAAGTTGTGCAAGATCATGTCAAAACAAGTTATTGGTGATGGTCACAAGAAGATTCACGTTGTCATAAGGTTTACGTATCCAAATTTCATCGAACTTTATTCAAGTTTCCATATTCTCAAATTCAAAAAATTTGGCATAAAGATGTAAGAGGATTCAAGTTTCATCATGGAAGATTTGCAAAGAGATTTTAATCAAGTTTAAGTCTAAAGTCCAAGGTTGCAAGTTTAAACTTCATGTTACCCATTCAAGAGTGTTTCTTTGTCAAAGGAAATGTGTTTCATCAAAATCTGTTCAAAGTTTGTCAAAATGTAAAGATTGAAAAATTTACAAAATTCATTTAGGATTACAAAGCCTTTTCATCATTCATACTTAATCATGGCAAATGACAGTTTGGCGTGATGACATTTTTTTCACAAATTTACGAGCGTGCTAATAGCCTATTCAGGGAATAAGATTAATTCCAAGGATGATTGTTCTTTACAAGTTCAAAAGAGTGCAAGATTCAAAGGGTCTTTAATTTGCAAGCTTACAAAGTACATTTTAAATACAAATGGATGGTCTAAAATTATTTTACATGAGACAAAAAAATTGCCATTACAAGAGCCTTTGAGAACTCCACCCACGTGATCATGTTTCCAAGCATATCCATATTTCTTTTGTGACCTGCCATCCACTTTTCCAGGGAGCCAAATCCTTGACCCTTTCCTTTGAGTGCCGGGTTTATTAAATCATGGAAATCGCCTTTTCTGAGAAACTGTTCCAAGAAGAAAAATGGAATTTTTCCCCTTCCCGTCGACAATATTTGATCGCTATAATAAATAACAAAAGCAACACATCATGCATTCAAATCAAGACAGGGGAACAAGAGTCCTAAACCATTTCCAAAACAAGATTAAACAAGAAAGTTTGAAAAAGGAAAAGTTGTGAACATATCCAAATAAGATCAGACAGATTCTAATCATTGCCAAAACAATGCTCCAAACAAGTTTCAAATTGTTTCTAAACCCAGATGCAAACATGTCTCAAACATGATTGAGCAGCAAGAGGAAACTCTTTCAAGAGTGTGTGAACATGTTTTGATTGAAATGGAAACCATCATCAACTCTCAACATTTGTTCCAAAACAGTAGTTGACACAGTTTAATTGGAATTGAAATCCTGTTGAAGCTATATAAAGCAGAGAAATACGCAAGAACAGGGGGAGATACACATTCTCGCAGCAGAAATCACAGTGAGAAAAATCAGTAACATCACACACAAAATCAAAAGTTGGAGAGAGCAGACTTTACAAGGATAACAATATCACAAACACAGCATACATCAGAGAACACACACCAGAAAGAATTCACGATTCACACAACATTAGCAATAGCACACATATAGCGGGATTTCATAGCTGAAACACACACAGTTTGGAGGCAGACATCCACAGAAAAAATACACACAAGTTCAGAGCAAAAACAACATCATTAGTGTTCAACAATAATCCACACATCAGCGTAATAACAGCACGCAGCGATTCACAGCAAGCGTAAAGTAATAGTAACACACATATAGCAGCATTGAATCGAAAAGACGTACCCTCGAAATTGTCGAAGCCGCTGCGACGTAATTCGTCAAGAGGTATGTGATTCCATATTTAATTGCTATGAATTCTGATATAATTTGTTGGATAATCTAGAGCTAGGGTAGAATTTCGTTTTGAATCTTGTTTGAGAGCTGATGAATCAAAGGAGATACGAATTGAGGGAGGCGAATGGTGTGTTTGGAGAGAGAAATGTCTGAGCAAAGAAGAGGAAAATGGCGATCGAGAGAATGACAAGATGCCTTCGCGAGCGAGTGATGAAGCACGCGGAGGTGACGATGATTTACGAGCACGAGTGCGGAATGATTGAGAGCGAGAGGCATCGTGGTGGGTGGCGAGACGCGACGAACTTTAATGGCGTAGTGAGCTTGTTCCATGGCCGGTTGAATCGCGTGCGAAAGAAAGAAGAAAGTACGCAGGCGGCGAAACAGAGAGTGATTGAGAAATAAGTTGATGTTGATCTCTCCCTTTCATTTTTGTGACTTGCATTAGTTTTCTGGGCCGTGTGAGTCAAAGTGACTAGCCCCATTCCTTGTTTTTTTTGTCTCTGTTCAATTTTTGAGATGGATGGTGATGGGCTTACAAGCCCACATGCCTGATTCTTTTCCACCCAATTTTTCTTCATACATTATTGTAATCTAGTTCTTTTAATATAATTAGTTAATTTGAGTTTTGACTAGATTAAAATTAGAATTTGTTAATTAGTTTTGATGAGATTTTAGTTTATTTTCTTGATTAATTTTAATTAGATTTGATTAATTAGTTTTTAAATTAGAATTTGGTTTGATCAGATTTTATTCTTAAGTTAATCTTGACAAATCCTTGATTCTATTCTGGTTTATTCTTGATCCTTGCCGTTATTTTCTTGACATCATAAAGTTGTTCATGAGTTGTTGGTGAGTGTTTGATGTTCTCTCATTTGTTCTCGTTTGTTATCTCCTCTGTTTAAAACTGCGTACCTTGCTCCTTGTTGTTACTTACCCTCATTCCAAAGGAAAGGTTTCCCTCCGTTGACTTCATGTCATATTTAGGTTAACCTCCTTACCCTCGATCCTAGCCTTAGGATCAGAGTCGCCGCACTCCATGTAATTGTTCTGCCACGAACACTTACTCACTTACCTCCCTTTTAACTTAACCATAACTTTGAAATCGCCGCAATCCATTTAAGCGTCTTGCCACAGATGCTTACCTCCCCCTGGAACCTTGACCACAATCGAGAGTTCCTCACCCTCATCGAGGAGAACTACGGATACTCTGATTCCACTCCCGTCAGGATACGTAGGCACAAGATGCGATGTCTTGCCGAGTATACTTAGATACTAACCCCTATGGTTCATCCTTTAGCATAACACCCTTAGCAAGCGAGTAATAGATAACATAAATACTAACAAGAGGTTCATGTAGAGTACTACAGGCGTTTAGGATGCTAACACCTTCCCTAGGTGTAACCAACCCCCGAACCTTAGATCTCTTAGGTTTTTTTTTCGGTCTTTAACCTTTCCTTTGGATAAATCAAAGACCGGTGGTGAATTTAAAGATTTGAGATTCAAGTTAATATAATAGCTTGATATCAGATTCTTACCGCGGCAGAACCCTTTGAAATATCTACGCTTTTTGGTTTGAAAAGGTTTGTTTGAAATGAGATTGAGGAGATGAGAAGAGAAGTATTTTTTAAAATTTTGGTGTTTGGAGAGACTTGTCGCCTCATGCCTACGTACCCACAAAGTGCAATATAGGATCAAAACCTTGTAGTTCGTGGTAAAAATAACAAAATAGGTTTGTTATGGTTGATTTTAAATGTAAAGACAAGTCGTCATTTCCAAGCGAATAATCCCGCTTAAAGAAATGAATCATGTCTAAACTTATGAAAATAAGTTTTAAAAGAGAAAGTGCATAAGGCACAAAAGGAGTTTGAATGAGTTTGAATGTTTTTAAAGTCTTTTTAAATGGTCAAGTATGGTTAACATTGATTGACATTTATTAAAGAAAAGGAAGTTTGAAAAAGTACTTGACAAAATTCAAGGTTTATTGTAAATGAGGTTCAAGTTTTGAAAACAATAAGGTTTTGAAAAAGGGAGAAGGTTTGAAAATTGAAGAAGGGGTGGAAAAGAAGTGACTATCCTAAAGCATGAAGTAAAAGCTAAGGATAAGAAAAATCTAACCATAAATGTAGCTATCTTCACCATAAACCAAGCAAAAGCACATATCTCCAAAGTCTTCAAACCATAATTCTAAAGCAAAGGGAAAAGGTCCTAGTTCTAAGTCCAAGGATCCAAGAAAAGCATTGAAGTCCAAGGTCTAGGTTCAAAATTCTATGTCCAATGCAAAGGATAGTAGTCATAGTCCAAGATTAGAAGCACAAGTTTTTTAGAGGTTTTGGCCTTTATTAATGTGTTTGGTCCAAGTGGACAAAGAGAAAAAAAGGCATAAGCATAAACATATGGTCCAAGTGGACAAAGTGAAAATGACGGAAATGTAAACAAGATATAATATGATATAATGACATAAAAATAAAGAGAGATAGGGAGCAAGAAGGAAACATAAAGGTAAGGTTAGAAATTAGTGATTAGTTGTTAGAACAAATGATCAATAATGAATGAATAATGCACTTAGGTCAAGGTTAATGAGAACTCATTAGAGGATTGATAATACCAAAGCCTCCTAACAATAAGTCTCATAAGTATTGAGCCAAAAGACAAATAATCAACCATCATTGGGCTTGCAAACATAAGTTTGGGCCACGAATGATCATTTTCCGATGCGGGACACATGTAACGTTATGTTAAGTAATCGCCAAGTAACTTATATAGAAGTCACCCTACTCGAGGCCGGTCAAAATGATCTTTATGCTAATGCATGCTAGATGAGTGATATGTAAATCGTCATCCGAAAGCAATACCGCACGAAAAGATAAAAAGGTAATGATCTAGTCTTGATCAAGAATTCAACAAAGAAATTCTAAGATCCATAAGACTTTCATCGATCCAAATAAAAGAGAAATAGATGAAGAGAAAGCCATATTAAACCACAAAATTATGCGATCTAAGGCTAAGAACAAAGGGAAGGGGTTAGGAATGAAGAAACAACAAAAACAGTCTCAAAAATAGGTGAAAAATTGCTAAACAACATAAAAACAGCAAAAATCCAGCATCTCCAAAATTCAACATTCCTTCAAAATTCAGCATGATCAAGGAAAGGATTGTGCACGAAATTTCAATGTTAACAACAGTAAATACACTAATTGAAACACAATTTGAAAGATCCAAAGATCAAGCAACAAGAATTATTAAAGGATCACATTGTGGAAGATGAATCAAGAACAACAATGGTGGAAAATGAGATCACCATTCCAAATCTGAAAATTGCTTCAAATTACTCCAAGATCTAAACTGCAAAGCCTTGATCTACAAGAATTGATGAAGAAAACAAGTTTGGATGAAGGTTTAGCTCAAACTTGAATAAGATTCAATGTGAATACTTGTTAACTTTCAAAAAAAGAAAGAGAGCTTTTAGTGAATTTTGTGGTTAGGGAGAGAATTTGCAAGAGGTTTCTTGGCTATCAAAAGCTTGAAGAATGAATGAAATGAGGGTTCTATTTATAGAGTTTAGGCTTGGGAATTTTGGTGGCTTGGAGTTTGGTTTGGAACCAAAATTTGGCTTGGAATTTGAATTTGGAGGGAAAATCAAGATCAAGTGGTGATTAGTGAAGGTGTATGGTGGGAATTAATTGTGATGAGGTAGGGGAATTATTTGGAAGTGATCTAGAATATTCTCAAATGATGAAATTGGTGCCAAATGCTGCAGAATTAGAATTTGCAGATTTGTTTCAAATTTTCCACGTGGTAATCGATTACCCATATAGTGGTTATCGGTTACTTCAGTGAAAAAAAAATGGGAAAATTGCCTTTTTGTTGCATTATCTTGGCTCTGGCTCGATTCTTTTTGCTTGTCAAAGAAGGCATGGAAATAAACACATGAACCTTGGAATCTCTTGAATAATAATCAATTAAATCTTGGAAACTCGTGATCAGATGATTTTGAATTGTTTACAGATCAACTTTGACTTTGTTCAGATGAATTTTATTCGAGCTGAGGGACTGGTATTTGATATCCTTGATCCAAATCCTTCCTGAAAAAGTTAGTAAAAGGAAAACAAACATATTTTTTTGGATTTTGATTAAAGGTTAGTAAACATAAACAAATAAAGGCAAATAAGAAACACACAAATGCTCAGTGATCCCTGCAAGGCATAAACCCAAAGAAGAGAGGGATAAAGGAACCAAAGCATGATCTTGTTTGTGGTAAAGATGCAAAATGAGATGTGAGAAATCTTAGGGGTAAAAATTAGGGTACAACAATTGGGAACTTAGAACAAGGTATCTTGTGAGATATAATTAAAAACAGTAAACAAGGGGGTTTTTAGGTTATTTTGGTCGAAAATGCAAGAGATAAGTTTTTAAAACAATGATGATTAAGGAGGTCAAGTCTTATTATCAGAGTCCCTAATTTCTACTTGATTAATGAAACGCGCATTAACAGACATGCAATGACTACAGATTTACATGACAGACTAATTATGCCATTACACCTAATCCTTATGCGTGTATCTCACTAATCTAGGCACCGACTCCCCGATCCTTCATGCCAATTGTCTCGTCAGACTAGGTAAAAAAGGGCGTTAATCCCTAAGTCACAATTTCTAATTATACTATTCCTAGTTAATTAGCAAATTCAATAGGATATTTATGATATTTTGATTGTTTAGTTATTTTGTGACTTTTTACTACTATTTTAAGATATGTATCTTGTGACAAGTTTAGTCATGTATGTTGAATATTTTTGTTATTCACTTTATGCTATCTTACTCTTGATATTTTTTTCTAAATTACGTATTAATTTTGTGTGCAATTTATCTGGTGCTTGTTTAGTTCACTCAGTATGACATTGTATTTTTAGGATTTTTCTTTATCTTGGATTCAACTATTTGTGTGTGCTCTCTGTATCTTTTATCTTTTTGATATTTATCAAAGGGAGCGGCTGGAAGTGTAGTCATGATATCGTTTGGTATAACTTTTGTGTTTTGATGTTCTTGTCAATTTGAATATAGTTATCTTATTTTGTTTGCGTATTTGTAATTTTCCTCCCTTTTATTATTTGTGTTCTTGTACGATATTAATATTTCATTTTTATTGTAATCTCTTCGGCTATACCACTAAGAACCCTTTTTTCTCAATTGAATAAAAGTTTATTTTGATCAATGATATTGTTTCTTTTTTTTATCCTAGCAAATTGCTACTTTGTTGTTTCAACGGCCGTTGCTTAAATCACAAGTTATAACTCTTAAATTTAGATTTTCAGTTGCTTAATTATAATCAAATGTAAAATATAATTTGTGAGTGCCTTTGTATTTTGAGTGATGTCAAAACTAGGATAGTGTAGCATTATGTATATTGGACGATATCCTCCCATTATAGATGTGTATCTTGGCATTAGGAAGCATTCAAATAAGTTTGAAAAGGAGTTAACATCATATTTGCATTGAAAAACATGTTTTTGGGCATACAAATTCATTTCAGGCCGACCTATACGATTTTGAGCTTCAGTACAGGTCGGTACATACATTCTTTACGTCGGCTCCAATGGAGCAGTATCGAAGCCTGTAAGCTCTGCCCACAGGGCACCTCACAGATCGACATGAATACCAACATAGGCCGACCCATGACCTTCATAGGCCGACCTATATGTGTTGCCACCTCAAAATTTTCATTTTTGCACCAACTTATTGCATTCCTTTTGTTCATTCTGTCACATACCTATATATACTCATACATCACCTTCTTCTAGTTTAAGGGTTTTCTAGAGATAAAACCTAAACGAAACTGAATTACAAAGTTGCCCATCATCTTCAACCTTTCTTCTATGTATACACACAATTGAACTACACATAATCATTTTTCGATTGGGTGACCATCTAGATTAAGGTTGATAACATTCAATTAGGTTTGGTGTAACTAAGAATATTGGGTTGGGAACATTGTGTGTTTCAAATAAGAAAATCAAGGTGAGGTTTTCCTTCAAGATCGGTGTGATTTGAAGGTTTTGGACAAGATCACGTCAACAAACATTAGCAAGGCCGATTTCCTGCAAGTATTTCAATTCGATTTCGAAATGAGGGCAGACATACCCATAGCAAGGCCGATTGGGGAACTGCCTAAACAAATCTTAGTCTCTCTCTCTTTTATCTCTTTATCGCATTAATTTTTTATTTCTCAATTTATCGAATTCATCGTTGTTTGATCAATTCGATTGGAAATTGTTTTAAAATTATCTTTTAAAAGTGTTGTTGTTGATATAATCATAATCACTTTGATTGTGATTGGATTTTAACATCAACAAAACAAATTGAATTTCCAATTGCTATCGATTGCACACCAAGTGTTCAATAAATTGTTTGTGCGTATTTTAATTGTCTTTTGGTTCATTGGATATACGAGTTACGAATAGCTTTACATTTAATTGATTCGTAGCTTGATCGTTGTTGAACATTTACGTTCATTATCATTCCATTTGGTTTGTGATACGTATATAGATTTTCGATAGTAGGTTCAGTTAGACGATTTGATCCGAGTCGTTTTTCAGTTGCACCATATTTTTTAAAACTGATTTTTGCCAAAGCTTTTGGTTGAAAAATTTTTGATCTATTTACCTTCCCTCTAGATCGTAGCCTATCTTCTAACAAGTGGTATCAAAGCCTGGTTCATTCCATACTTGAGATATATTTCTTAGTAGAATGGCTACCGAACCTAAGGGTGCGTACAATAGAACACCAATTTTCACGGGCGAAAATTATGGATATTGGAAAGCTCTTGTGCATATACGCGTCAACTCCATTGACAAAGGTATTTGGGATGCTATCCAAAATGGTACAAATGTAATAACCATGACCAATGAGGAGGATGTCACATTACCTAAACCGAAAGCACAATGGGATGCTAATGATAGGAAATTGTGGTCACATGATTAGAAAGCGAAAAACATTCGCACTTCCGCTTTGGGAGTTTATTAGTTTTATTGTGTTTCTCATTGCGAGACTGTCAAAGCTATGTGAGACACATTAGAGATTTCTCATGAGGGTACTAATGACGTCAAACAAGCTAGGATCAACACATTAAATCAAGAGTTTGAGTTCTTTCATATTGAGCATGATGAAACCATTGCGGATATGCGGAAAAGGTCCTCACATCTTATTAATCGATTAAATGCACTAGGTAATCCCGTTTCCAATGAAATTTCTACTAAAATAGTTTTGCGGTGTTTAAGTAGGGAATGGAAACCAAAGGTCACCACTATTAAAGAATCAAATGATCTTATGTCCCTTGATCTTACGGCTTTATTTGGTAAGTTGGAAGAACATGAGCAAGAGCTTACTTGCTTGGAAAAATACAAGAAGGAATATAAAAAGAGATTGAAGAATGAGAAGGGGGAAGACAAATAAGAAGGGAAAATGTCCATTGCTCTAAAGACTTCAAGCTGAATGCCTTCATATTGTGAGCGTTGTGGTAAAGAGAGTGATGATGACAAGAATTCTTGTGAGGAAGATATTGGGATGTTCGTAAGGAGATACCAAACGTATATAAGGAAGAACAGTGTTAACAATTCTGACAAGAACATAGCCAAGTTTAAATGGTTAACAAGTTCCTCTAAGGATGATGAAAATACAAAGAGCAAGCTTAGAAGATCTTGCTATCATTGTGGTGAATTTGGTCATTATAGACTGGAAGGTCCTATGAGAATGAAAGATAAAGAAAAGAGCTATCACAAATGCTCTAGGAAGTCTAAAAAAGCTCATATCGCTTGGGAAAGTGCTAGTGACTCCTCTAGTGATGAAAGCACAACTTCAAGTGTGGAATCGACTCGAATTTGTCTCATGGAAAAAAGAAAGAAAAAAGAAGAATGTAAGTTCCTCTAAACTTAAATCCAATAATGATTCATCCTATTTTGAATTACAAAAGGCCTTTGAAAATATACATAGAAATTCAAAGTGACAAGAGAGTGGACATAATACCTCCTAGGTTTGGTTGTGAGTATTGTCATAATAGGCGAGAGGAAGTCAAATCTCTTCAAGTTAAGTTAGATGATGCCTTACAACCTAAGATTGTGTTTGCTATTGATCCTTCTAAGGTTGAAAAGCCTTTGAATCACTTTGAAAATTGTAATACCTCAAAATTTGCCCTCTTGCTTTTAGCTTTTACTGGCTTATGTTTCATTGCATTGCATTTAGATCTTATTTTCATCTCACATGGCATACATATTGCATAAGGGCATGTGATCAGTGATCTTCATAGTGTTGGTCATTCAAGGCAAGAGAATAAGAGCCAAGGGTCTTCAAACAAGCCTCAATGGTCTCTTATATCCTATATCCTCCCATTTGATCCCACAGGTCATGAGAAGATGGGAATTCATCAAGAAGATTGGGCAGTGCATCATCTCCTAACAAAATAGTCAAAATTAGGGTTTTTGGTTCAAGCAGTCTCCTGATGGAATTTTGATTCAAACTTGATCTCAATGTTTTCTACATGATGTCAAGTGTCTAAGGATGGAAGATTGGCCATTGGTTCATTTCAGAAGAGGTTCAATTGATCAGTTGCTTGAGAATCAAGAAATTGGGGGAAAAGTCAACAGTGCAGCGAAAAAAGTCAACTCCTGACTTTTTAAGATCAAATTCATGAAATTCAAGTTACATATGTTCATTGGACAAGATTTGATCAAGAAATGATGGAGGAATCATGAAAAATCAAGAAATGTACAAAGTTTCCATTTTTAGAAACTTAGGGTTTCCAAAAATGGCAAGTTTGGACCATTTTGCACCACACTTTGAGGCTTTATTTCTCCATGATAAAAGCTCCAAACTTCAGGCACAAGCTGAGCCAATTAAAGTTCACATTCTAAGCTTCAAATCCATATAAAGAACTCTTCCATTGGATCAAAATTGAAGGAGTTATGGTCAATCAAAGTTTGACAAAACTAGGTCAAAAACCAAGTCATGACCAAGCAAGACCAGGCCCATGCGCCATAATTTTGTCTAACACATGGTGGGCAAAATGTCATGCTACGTTTATCAATGATGGAGGCTCCAAATGAAAAAATGTTGAACATCAAAGTTGTTCATCTCAATGTCCTCTTCAACTTTTATGTTGGACATTTTTCCATTTGAGTAAGTTATGAGTGAGTTATAGTGGGCCAAAGTTGAGGTGTTTATGCTGAATTTTCACAGACCATAGCCATGCATGTCATGCAGCTTGCCACGCCCTTAATGCTATTTGGATCCCTTGTGTTCTAAGCAACTTTTCATCACTTTATAGGCATTGTTTCACTTGGAATCAAACATCAAATATGTTCTACCATGTACCATCTTTCATTTGCCACCAAGATTACACGTTTTCACCCATTAATGTGAGAGAATTTTATCATCAAACTTCATTGAAACCATGCTGTCAGGTTAGAATGTTATGGAATTGTTGTTGTTAAAACTCAGCTTGCACGCATACTTTACACACTATTCAATCATTGCCTCATTTGGACAAACATCCTACTACACATGCCATGCCATATGATCCATCATACATGAAAGAAGAAGAATGAAACTTGCTCTACAAGCTGTCTGCAACAAGTGACTTCATCACCACCATTCTTTCAACATCAACCTCACCATAACATCATAAATTCAACCACACCATATCACAGCCTCACTCACTCGCCCATAACTAACTTGACTCAGTTAGTTAGGGTGGACTCACTTAACCCACATTGAACTCACTAAACTAACTCATTTAACCATGAGTTAAGTCACTAACTCAACATATATAAATCAAAAACTCTCACAGAATTCACAACAACACTTCATTTTCACTCTCGCCTCAAATCACTCTCACTCTCTAAATTTCACTGAATTCTCTCTCTCTCTTTGTGCACGATTCTCTCACCATCTTCCACCATATTTCACCTTCATCATCATCAATGGTGTATCTCTGATCAAGAGCAAGAGAAGATAAGTTCAACTCATCAAGTGCAACTTCAATTCAGTTGGATTTCCAGTTTGTTTTTCTTCACGATTTCAAGTTCCAAAGCCTTTATTTGGCCACCTTAGAGCTCAAGAATTCAAGACAGCATCTCTGGCTCTATTTTGATTCAAGTTTCTGCAAAGTTCAGGTTCCAATTCCTCCAACTTTATTGCACAAATTTATGTTGTTTTAGCTTGCTTTTCTGTTGTTTTTAGCTTAATAGAAGCATTATTCATCTCTGGCTAGTTGATAGGTCTCTTAGAGGTGTAGATTCAAAACTTAGGGCATTTTTAATCTCTTCGATTCTCCTCATATATGATTGATATGTGAAAAATATTGGTGGATTCGTGACGTGTGTGAGTTCCTCTATCGAATGGTCTACGGTTTGCATATTTCTGGAACAATGTGAAGTTTGCAGGTGGCGGAGAGTCGCCGGAGAAGACGATCGGAGGTCCTTCTCCGACCGGTGAGGTTTAATGTTAGGGTTTTGCAATTTTAAATCATGGCCGTCTGATTATTCTCATCGTGTGGTTTAAACTTGGCCAACACATTAAAATCCCATGTGCATCTCACGTGTTTGAGTTTGTAACCTGATTGCTTGTGTACATGTGCATCATGCTTGTTATTGTGTGTCTCCAATCTGATCCATTCATCTTGTGTGATTGATCATCATGAAATTAATCCAACGTTTGATATTGTGCCAACGCATTAATGAGAGGGTTGCATGTCATGTGACTTATTTGTTTTCTCTCTGAGTGGTTGCCTACGTGTGAGTGCATGTTAGATATCGTGTGCATGTGATTTAATGCGTTTGATCTGATTACTTTGCATAAGTATTGGTGATTGATTGATCCTATGGCTGTGATTGCATCAAACATGTCAACTGAATGCACACTATCACACACAAGCACGCGTGTTGGACTGGATTGAATAATTGATGTTCACACCCCCCATACTGAGCCCAAACTATTTTTTCAACTGGCAAATTACTCACGCTGTACCCCCTTCCCATTTCTTTCACATTTTATTTTTATTTCACCTATTGTTTTGATTTTCTTATTTTAAAAATAGTAAATCATCTCTAAAAATCTCAAATTAATTCATGTGCGTTCTTAATACATTTAAATAATTTTCTTTTATTTTTAATTCTGACTTTGTGAATTTTTAAGCATAATTCCCTATTTTTCTTTTAATTTTCTTATTGAGTGAATTTCTTCATTGATACTCAAACTTGTGCATTTTATTCCTCCCATCTCACACAACATTTTTAACTCATTCTTTTTGCATAGATTAGATAATACATTAAAGCATCTAAATCCATTTTCTTTTGATTTTTAAGGTCATTTTATCACATGTCTGCATGTTCATCTTTGCATTTCCTTTTGGTTTGATCAATGTGATTTTGTGAATTCTTTGAGGCATGTTTTCTTTTGAGTTTTGCCATGAATCTTTGTACATGTTTTTGCCTCTGACTTGGATTGTTTAGGACTTAATTTAACAATGTTATCATATGCTTTGATAATTGTGGATACCTTGCATTTGAAGTTACTTTTTGTGCACTTTATTCTACCTCATTCTCACATGTTTTGATGAGGCATTTATGCCACCATTTGATGATTGTTTGTGCATATTTTGTATGTCATTTGCATGATATTATAGGTCATCTTTGTTTTATTATAGGTCACTTAGACTTGTGTTTGCATTTGATTTGAGTTTATGTGTTATAACTTGAAACTTTGACATGTTTCCACTTCTTATCTCCTCTTATGCTCTACATGTCTCATGTGTGCATTTTATATAACATTTCTCTCTTTCCATTTGCATTACATCAATGGTATGCCACTGCCCATATGCACTCACTAATCACTTAACATGTTATGCATCTCTAATATGTCACTTTGTGCACCTAATTGAACATGTTTCTCTTATGCTCACTTCTACTTCATCTTACTTCTTCTAGTTGTACTCTTTTATTCTTGAGTTGTATGATGATTCATGAGCATTAGAAGACTTTTATAAATGGTATATAATTCTGACTTTGATCTTTTGTGGAGCATTAATGCATGATCACTTTGCATTGCCACTCATCTTTCATCCATTCCTTTCATAGGTGTATTTACTTGATGTTTAAGACTTTGCTTGTGCATAGTTGGTGTGTGTTTAATATCTTAATTTTAGGAAACTTCCTTTAGATGTAGGTTTTGACTTTGATTGAGTTTCATCTCTTAGGCTCTTTATTCATTGGTTCTTATTTGGTTTGATCATTATTTGGTATTCTTTCCTTATTCCACTACTTGTAAATAGTTTTTGAACTAACCTTTTCATGCAGGTGCAAATGGTAAGTAAGTGTGTGGATATGTTTCCACATGTACTTCTTTCTTTCATCTTCTCTTATTTCTTTTAATAATTCAACTTGTGATCATGATAAGCATTTATATGCTTTCCTTGAATAACTCCTTCTTCATCCCTCTTTAAGATCAACTTAACTTCCATCTTGGAAGTAAGTTGCTTCTTTTGCTCTCCTTTTCCTTTCTTTTAGGATTAGGTTTCTTAAACCACATTAACCATAGGAACATCCATGTATGATACCATTAGGGTGAGTTTTAGTCCCTTTTAGTTTTCACCTTTAGCTCCCATTTAAGTCTCTTCTTCTCATCTCAAAACAATAGTAAAAAACACTTAATAAAGGCGTAACAAATATTGTATTTGAGCCTTTCATGTGAGAATAAGGAGGTGAGGGGTCTTCTCTCACTTTCTTAGAATGTTTAGCGTACGTCCTGTCTTGGGTTGATATGTGAGGGATTCGATCTTACATGAGGGACTTAAATCCAATATGTGTTGCAAAACACCAAATAAACAAGACACTTCTTTCTAAAAGACAAATACAAACAAGCAACTCTCTTTTCATCTTCTTCACTCATTCCTTAAGGATGCGTCATGTCCGTTCTACCGCAAATAGGTAACGCCTAAGTCTCCATACAGCGAGCTGCAACACCTAAACTGCTAGGACGCGAACGTTGACATATTCCACTAAAAAACACCAACAATTTTCCCTTAGCTGAGGGGAACTACGTCGCTCTGATTCTCATGTTCCCGATGAGATACGTAGGCAGTGGGGTAGGGCCCATTCGAGCACTTCTTTTATTTTCCCTACATTTGTTTCTCTTTCTCTCTCCCTTTCTATTCCAGTTCTCCAGCTAGCAGTGCCTTTTCCGGTATCCTTTCCTTACACCATTTGATCGAGACAAGCAAGTGTGGATCCCATCGGGTACGATGGACGCGTAGGGGTGCTAATACCTTTCTTACGCGTAACCGACTCCCGAACCCAGTTCTCTTGGTCGCAAGGCCATGCTCTTTCCTTTCCCTCAGGTTTACGCAGTGTTTCCTTTCCCTCTCTTGGGATAAATACACATTGCTGGCGACTCTGTTTCGGTGCCACTTTCGCGTTTGTACTTGGATGAAAATCCCGGGAGCGACAAAAAGAAACATAGACATATGTATAAGGATTCTAATATAAAGGAAATGTTTCATAAAAAACTATCTTGTCATTATTATTATTGCAAAAAGGAACACACCATTGAAAAGTGCAAATTTAGGAAGTTATTTGTTCCTAAAGGAGTAATTCAATGGTTGCCTAAGAGAAACTTTGATCACACTCACTCTCAAGGACCCAATGAAAATTGGGTACCTATTGCTTTTTTTTTTTTTAATTTCTGGTTGAATGTCTTGAATCTACCGAAAATATGTGGTATCTTGATAGTGGATGTTCAAGGCATATGACGAGTGACATATCTCTTTTCATTAACTTTGTGCCAAAGAGAAAGGGGTTCGTCACATATGGAGATAACAACAAAGGTGCTTTACGTGGAAAAGGTAGTGTAGGTAATCCCTCGTCTACTACTATCTCTGATGTTATACTAGTTGATGGCCTTAAACATAATCTTCTAAACATAAGCCAACTTTGCGACAAGGGTTTCAAAGTTACCTTTACAAAATCTTGTTGCTTATTTGTGCATGATGAAAAGAAGGAATCTATGTTTAAATGCTTGAGGGTAAATAATACTTATATGCTAAATCTAGATGATGTATCCATAGGCGGTGTTAAGTGTATAGCCACCATGAGTGAAAACTCTTGGTTATGGCATAAACCCCTAGCTCATCTTAACTTTGACCTACTGAACAAAGTATCCTCAATGGATTTGGTAATTGGTCTACCTAAAATAAAGTTCACTAAAGACCACCTATGTGAAGCTTGTCAAATGGGGAAGCAAAAGAGAATCTCTTTTAAATTAAAAATCTTGTTTCAACCTCGAGACCTCTTGAGCTTCTCCACATGGACCTCTTTGGTCCTTCTAGGATGAAAAGCTTAGGTAGAAATTACTATGGCTTTGTTATTGTAGATGATTACTTGAGAATTTGTTGGGTATTGTTCTTGTCTAGTAAATATGAGACCTATCCGGCTTTCAAATAATTTGCTAGATTATTTCAAAATAAAATGAATTTTAAAATCATTTCCATTCGAAGCGATCATGGAGGAGAGTTTTAAAATCACATCTTTGAAAATTATTATGGCAAACATGGCATTGAGAATAACTTTTCTGCTCCTAGAACTCCACATCAAAATGGCGTTCTGGAACGTAAAAATAGAATGTTTGAGAAGCTAGCAAGGACTATGCTTAATGAAGGTAATTTACCTAAGAATTTTTGGGCGGATGCCATTAACACTGCTTGCTATGTCATGAATAGAGTACTTATACGTCCTATTCTAGATAAGACCCCCTATGAACTACTTAGAGGTAGAAAACCTAATGTTTCCCACTTACATATCTTCGGATGTAAATGCTATGTTTTGAACAATAATAGGGATAATCTTGGCAAATTCGATGCAAAAGCCGATGAGGGTGTCTTCCTCGGATACTCACAATCTATTAAGGCGTATATGGTTCATAACAAGAGATTACTTATAGTTGAGGAGTCCGTACATGTTACCTTTGATGAGTCCCATCCAAAAGATGTTAGGAAAGGTGTTGTGTTTCATGATGTATGTGTGTCTTCTCAAAATATTCTCAATGGAACCGAACAAAGGATTGATCAACCTAAAGCGGTAAATGATGAGAAGAAAGAAGATGATAATGATGAAGAGGAAAAGGAAGAAAGTCCATCTACAACAGAAGGTCTACCTTTGACTTGGAAGACATCAAAGGATCACCCTATTGACAACATACTTGGAGACATCACAAAGGGAGTAACTACTCACTCTAAGATAAGTAATTTATATTATCACTTTATGTTTGTGTCTCAAGTAGAGCCTAAAAATGCTAAATATGCATTGCTTGATGAGCATTGGCTTATGGCCAGGCAAGATGAACTAAATAAATTCAAAAGAAACGACTTTTGGGACCTTGTCCCTCGTCCTAAAGATCTTCAAGTAATTGGCACTCGATGGGTTTTTAGGAACAAACTTGACGAAAACGAGGTGATAACCTGCAATAAGGCCCGACTAGTGGCTCAAGGCTACAACTAAAAGAATGGTATCGATTATGAGGAAACTTATGCTCTAGTGGCTCGCCATGAGGCTATACGTCTTCTACTAGCCTATGCTTGCGCCAAGAATTTCAAGTAATTTCAAATGGACGTGAAAAGTGTGTTTCGAAATGGTTTCATTAATGAAGAAGTGTATGTAGATCAACCCCCAGGATTTGAAAATCACGAGTATCCAAATAATGTGTACAAGCTCAAAAGAGCTTTGTATGGTCTCAAACAAGTCCCTAGGACTTGGTATGAGCGAATAAGCAAATTTTTAATTGACCAATGATACTCAAGGGGGAAAAGTAGATACTACTCTATTCATTAAGCTCCAAGGGAAACACACCTTTCTAGTTCAAGTTTATGTTGATGATATTATATTTGGATCAACTAATATGCAATTTGTAGAAGAGTTCTCTAAGCTTATGCAGGGAGAGTTTGAGATGAGCCTCATGGGGGAGTTGAACTACTTCCTTGGGCTTCAAATCAACCAATTGAAAGAGGCTACATTTGTGTGTCAAATGAAGTATTGAAAATAATTTCTAAAGCGCTTTGGCATGGAAGATGCAAATTCTATCGTTACACATATGCCTACAAATGGTAATTTGGAAAAGGACATAAATGGTAAGGACGTAGATGTGAAGAAATATAGACGTATGATCGAATCACTTCTATATCTTACTACATTTAGACCAGATATCATGTTTAGCATATGCATGTGTGCCCATTATCAATCGGCTCCAAAAGAATCTCACTTAAAAGTTGTAAAGTGTATTCTTAGATATCTTCTAGGTACCTCTCAATACGGGCTTTGGTATTCAAAGGGAAGCGATTGTAACTTGGTTGGATACACCGACTCTGATTTTACCGGTTGCAAATTGGATAGGAAGAGCACTAGTGGAACTTGCCACATGTTTTCAAATGCCTTAGTAAGTTGGCATAGCAAGAAACAAGTTTTTGTTGCTTTGTCAACCGCTGACGCAGAATAAGTTGCGGCCGATAGTTTTTGTGCCCAAATCTTGTGGCTTAAGCAACAATTATTTGATTTTGATATAAACTTGCAACGTATTCCTATTATGTGCAACAACACTAGCGTTATCAATCAAACTAAGAATTCGGTGCTACATTCACGCACTAAGCACATTGAGATTCGCCATCATTTCCTACATGATCATGTTGAAAAAGGTGATGTCGTATTCAAGCATGTTGATATTAAAAACCAACATGCTAATATTTTCACAAAACCACTTGCGACCGAACCATTTTTAAACATCCGAAGGAAGTTAGGGATACTCGATATCTCTAATCTTGCCTAGCATATCATCTTGTTGCATGCACTTTATATACTCTTACTCTAATCTTCATTGAGATCTCCATCTCATAAGAGTACATGGTTCATCAATCTACATAAGAGGAAATATTGTTCTTATTTCTTTCTCTTGCTTAGTAAGTTTCCTCTTCTACTTTATTTGTTGCTAGTATTCCAAATGGCTAATATCCTTAATGTAAGAAGTAGTTTATCAATATTCACTTCTAAAAATTTCTATTGATCTTTGTCAATTATATGTTTATAGTGATATTATGACATTCCTTTTTATATATTTGAAACACTTTCTTTGGTGCATTTGGCTTGTTATGTATTATTTCATGAACTTTGTTTGAACATGTTATGATGTTGAATGAATTCTTGGTGTGTATCACTATTATGTTTACATCTTTGTTTTTGGTTTTAGTGGTGATAACGTTGTTTATCGCCTTGCTAGAGCACATGCGTGTGCAGCATTTCGGAAGCACCAAAAGCATATGTCACGTAATTGTGTCACTTTTGTAGCAGCTCAAGACTTTGTTTGTATGTTATATCGTTCATTGTTCATGTTCTTTTATCTTATTTTGGCACTAAGTGTAGCAATTATGTTCTATTGTTACGTGGTGTGGTTGTATTTATGTTTAGGCATTCTAAATCAATGTGCATATCATTCTATGTGAATGCTTTCATATTGATATTCTTCTCTTTGCAAATTGCCTCTGTGTTGTATTTTGTATTCATTTGTGACTATTGATACTTCTAATTATTTGCATGTTCTCTTTTTGATGTTTTCAAAGGGGGAGAAGTATACACAAGTCGAAGTTGGATGCACATATTCAGGGGGGGTCTTCAAAAAGACAACAACGTCGCTAAACGCATTGTCTCAAGTTTTGCCATCATAAAAAAAGGGGAGTTTGTGAGTGCCTTTGTATTTTAAGTAATGTCAAAACTAGGATAGTGTAGCGTTATGTATATTGAAAGGTATCGTCCCATTCTAGATGTGCATCTTGGTATTAGGAAGCATTCAAATAAGTTTGAAAAGGAGTTAACATCATATTTACATTGAAAAACATGTTTTTGGGCATACAAATTCAGTTCAGGCCGACATGTGCATGAACAGGCCGACCTATACGATTTTTCGCTTTAGTACAGGTCGACACATACATTCTTCAAGTCAGCTCCCATGGAGCAGTATTGAAGCCTGTAGCCTCTGCCCACAAGCTGCCTCACAAGTCGACCTGAATACCTACATAGGCCGACCCATGACCTTCATAGGCCAACCTATACGTGTTCCCACCTCAAAAATTTCATTTTTGCTCCAACTTATTGCATTCCTTTTGCTCATTCTCTCACATACCTATCTATACTCATACATGCACCTTCTTCTAGTTTAAGGGTTTTCTAGAGATAAAACCTAAACGAAACTGGATTACAATGTTGGCCATCATCTTTAACCTTTCTTCTATGCATACACACAGTTGAACTACACATAATCATTTTTCAATTGGGTGACCATCTAGATTAGGGTTGATAACGTCCAATTAGGTTTGGTGTAACTTAGAATATTGGGTTGGGAACTTTATGTGTTTCAAATAAGAAAACCAAGGTGGGTTTTTCCTTCAAGATCGGTGTGATTTAAAGGTTTTCGACAAGATCATGTCAAGACAGATTCGACCGAGTGAAGACCTTGGGACAAGGTGGTTTCCTTGAAAGGGAGTAGCGTTAGACGATGAATTATGTTCGGGAATCTTGGGTTCAACAAGTTGCGTGCCTTAGATAATCAGAGGATTGTAGTTGCATTGTTGGTCACTTGACCAAGCCTTTGATCAAGGGTTTGTAGGTGGAAGGATCAACACAAGACAATATTGTTTTTGGGGTTTACATTCTTCATCTCTTGTATAAATAATTTTGCAAAGAAAAGGTTAATTGCAAGTATCTCAATTTGATTTCGAAATGAGGGCATACGTACCCATAGCGAGGCTGTAACATCCTAATTTTCCATACGCTAAATAATATGTCTTATTAGATTTGAGATTTTAACATCGTTAATTATTAAAAACTAAATATTGAAACTAACACCTATAATAATTAATTTATCAATTAATTACCCTTTATTTTTATTATTAATATTATTATTCAATTTGAATATCATCGTTTCATTTTACAAACTAAACTTTGAAATTGAAATTAATACTTAAAAATACTTAACTTTAATTTAATTAATTATTCATATTATTTTTATTATTATTGTTGTTGTTGCTTTGTTATTATTATTATTTTATTTTATTTTATTTGAATATTATCATTTTACTCTACAAACTAATGAGTAAATAAAATAATCTTAAGTTAATAATAATTATTCTTGTTGTCATTATTATTATTTTTATTATTATTATCATTTCATTTTTATAAAAGAAATATATATCTCGTTTTTTTTATTAATATCATAAATGATATTATGTCATGAAACATTAAAATATCAAGCTCCCATACCTTTCTCATAAATTATTTTCACAAAAGGCATACTAGAACATCTAAAGAACTATTGATGTAAGACTAGTAAATATTTGATAAAGACATTTACTAGCAAGAGTTGAAAAATTAGAAGGTATGGGCAAAAGAAGATACATTTATGTTATTTTAATATTTTACAACTAGTATAAATAGGGGTCTTTCCCACCCTATTTTCATTCACTCATTCACAAATCTTCTTTCTTACCTCCTTATTTCTTTCCTTCTCTAGTTTCTTCATATAGCAATATTAGTTTTAGTTATCGAGGTTCTCACGGTGTCGGTTCGTGACTTTTAGAGTTATTTAGTGGTAAAAGTTCTTCTACAGTTTCAAAGGAGTTTTATACGTCAAAGTTCTGTCCAAATCATTTTCATAAGTAACCGGTAAGCCGTTATAATGTCCATTTTATTTTAATAATATTATTTTAATTATGTTATTTATATAAAGGTTAATTTAAAATTTCTATGCAAATTCCATTTAGACGTCGAGATATTGAACTTATAAAGTCCAAAATAAATCTTACCATTTTAAGTCGTTATAATGCCCAAGTATTTTTATAATTTAAATGTTATTAGGAATCTACTCTTGATAATTTTCTAAAACGAACAAATCTAAACAGAGTTATAGTCTAATTTATATTTGAATTTAATAATTATTTAAATATAATGGAGGTTATTATTAAATATTTTAATAAATAAATATTTGAAGTTATAATGGGATTATGTTTAATTAACCATAAATTATATTCTAATAATTTTATAAATTTCGTACAATTCAACGGTTATCGTAAATTAGGTTCTTGGCAAAGATCGGAGAAAACCCTCGTGGACTTTCAACAACGCTCAACAACAAAAGGTGGGGGCAAGATTTCGTATACGTTGGGACGGTTAGCGTAAAATAGCTTAATATATATGTGTGTAGTGGTGACCCAAGCCATACTAGCGATAAATAAGTAAGGAGAGCCTATTCTCGAATAATGATTTTCACGAATCAGTGAGCGAGGTTACGCCGGCCTTAATTATTTATCATAGGAATAATCTATGACAATTTGAGGTTGTATTGTGCTTGCATTATTTGATTGATTGTTTAATTTGTTTATTTTATTTATACTTGAATGATTATGATTGATAGACTAAGAATAATGATCTATTAAGGAGAGAACAACATTACTAGATATTAAGTATTATATCCCCAATAACATAAGGGAAGTTGGATACATTGAGTAGTTGTATTTGATTGGATTCTGGCTAAGGAAAGACTTGGTCGACTATGTCCATTACGGTCCACCTCTCTTACCTTGGAAGTCAACCATACAATTATTCATTGTACAAATTAAACTGATTATGTAGAGATAAGGATCATGCCAAGAAGAAATACGACAAGACATATGATGGATTTGGCACTCAACTTAAGTATCTAGATAATAAGTATAACCTTAAGGGTTGATACGATATTTCCCAAGTATTAACTTAATACTTATGGTTGAGAGTTGCCACAAGATGATTGAGTGATTATATAGATTTGTATTGAGGAATGTGTAAGTCCACTTCCGTACGGTATGGGACGCACGAGGTTGATCGGTCGCTTACAATCCCGACGGGGATTATTATCTACGCATGCTAGGCAATGCAAGGTTCTTGGCCTGAATTCTCAAGGACGATCGACTTATAACACCTAGACTCTGTGTGAAGTTAAGTGGCATAGCTCTTGGTAACTGGGAGTACGTTGGTGGCATGTGGTCTTGTGATATCTGATCTTGGTAAATGGGATAGATATCATTGACAGCGTTTAGTGGCCTGAGTCAGTATATAGTTCAGGGATGCATTAGAATAAATAGAGATAGAGTATATATAATTATGGTTTAAAGATACACTTGTTTGAATAATTGTGGTTGCCATATATATTATTATTTTACACATTCATTCTCACTTTTAAACTTGTACATAAATCTTAGCCCTTTGTCCTTTTTGTCTTGCGTTTTGGGTTAATCTATGACGATCAGACGACGAGCTCGAATCTTGCTTACTTCCCGACAGTTCAGAAGGAAAGGATATGAAGTGACGTGCAGATGGGTTACTATAACATCTAGATTGGGAGTTGTTAGCGTTTTGTCAAACGCTGATCAAATCCTTACTACTACAGTCAGTATAAGTGCCAGTCTTGTTGGACTTAGGAGGTCCTTTTTGTTATGCTTTCTTTTGGTTTCCTTTCTGTACTTTTATTTTATGTTTTCCTATGTGGCAAGGCCACTAGTCTTAACGATGTCAAACTCTATGTAAAATATATTTGAAGCATATGTATGTGAAGCAGTATGTTGTTAAATAATTCAGTCTTTTTATTTAAAAGTTTCAAATTTTCTGTATTTTTATTAAAGGTTTCATTAGAATTTCACTAATGGGACATAGGCTGTCTCAGAGATTGGGTAACTGCCTAAACAAATCTTGGTCTCTCTCTCTTTTATCTCTTTATCACTTTAATTGTTGATTTCTCAATATATCGAATTCGTCGTTGTTTGATCAATTCGATTGGAAATTGTTTTTCAATTATCTTTTAAAAGTGTTGTTGTTGATATAATCATAATCAATTTTATTGTGGTTGACTTTTAACATCAACAAAACAAATTGAATTTCCAATTGCTATCAATTGCACACCAAATGTTCGATAAATTGTTTGTCCGTATTTTAATTGTCTTTTGGTTCATTGGATATACGAGTTACGAATAACTTTGCATTTAATTGATTCGTAGTTAGATATTTGTTGAATATTTACATTCATTATCATTCTGTTTTGTTTGTGATACGTATATAGCTTTCCGCTAGTAGGTTCGATTAGACGATTCGATCCGGGTCGTTTTTCCGCTGCGCCATATTTTTGAAAATAAATTTTTGCCAAAGTTTTTGGTTGAAAATTTTGTGATCTATTCACCATCCCCCCTCTAGATCGAAGTCTATCGTCTAACTTGATTTGAATCATAAGTTGTGAGAAAATTTAGGATTGCCTCTGGACCATTTGATCCGAATCACAAAATAAAATTGGTCAACCTAGAGTGAACCACCTTAATGAAACTATTGTGGGTCGAACAATGGTTATAAAATATAAAAGTCTTGGGAACCTATAACTGGTTTTAATAGAAAATAAAAATGGGAGTGTGATCAGAGATGTCCCTAGGGAGTACCCACTAATACATTAAACCACATCTCTCACACTAGGCGCCCATCACCAAAATTCTATCAAGCCTACTAGAATCCCCTCCATTTGGTTGTAACCAAGTAAAATTCCTTGCTAAGAGATAAGGATTAAAGAGATCCATCTAGGAGATGAAATAAATGAACTCGAGACAATCAGTTGTCCCATCTTGACAGATACGACCATCATCTCTAATTATCTCAAAAGTAGAACACACAAAATTAAAATCTGTAGGAACACATCACACATCTCCCCTCAATAGCCCTTTGCGTAGGAGAATATCATCCCACGTGGCTCTTTTATTAGGAAAAGAAAACTTAGAATAAATATTGACAATGAAGCATAAGGTTTTAGATACCCCTCATTCAAGACAAACACCAAGAAAACCTGACTTAATAAAGAGAAGTTAGAAATACCTTTAGAGATAGACCAAATGGACAAGAGGTCGCCAGTATTACCAATTGCGAGAACAAAGTTCCATTAACAGAACGAGTTGACCCAAAGGAAGTACACCAAGGATGTAGGAACCTCATTAAGCTTAGTCTCTTGGATAACAAAAAACTCTAAGGAATTGGAACATTAAAAGATCCAATCAATATCAAGCGCATATGTTAATAGATCTTGTAGACTTCTGTTGATGATCTCTAATTTCTAAGCCAACTAACCTAGTTATTTCTTCCTCGTCATTCAATTTGAAATAACATCCCATATGTGTAACTAACTTCACAAGTTTCAATTCTACATTCTTATCAGGACATCAGTACTTTTAGAAATTCCATAAGATAAAAGAACATGTTGATCTAAATGAGTAGCACATGGAAGAGGAGTATCTCAAACAATAACAAACTAGATAAGCCCTAGAGTATTCATATATTTATCTAAAGTTGGCGTATGAACATTATTTTTTTAAATAAAAACTAATAGAAGCACAAGGTGTAGCAAAACCAAAGAAAACATGAGGTTTAACAATACCTGAATTTTGTTGAAGGTGTTGTGAAGGTATTAGCCACTCTGAAATAGACTGAGCACTCATGAGTCTGGCGCGTGAGATGATGAATATGGATAAATGTAGCCCTTGGCATAATCCGTTGGAGGAGAAATCAACTCTCTCCTAAGTGACAAGGTAACCAACTGAGGGGAAACTCCCATGTTTGAAACTGGATGAATGGATGGCAGAAGAGATAACTGGTCTATGTTTGATTTAACCATTAAGTCTTAGACTTGAGAAGAGTCTAGTGAAGAAGCTGAAATTATGGCATATGCAGACAGCAAATGTCCTAACACATGTCAAGACATTGTGCTACATAATTATTTAAACATAGAGGCACAACAGCAGACCGATACCTTGAATATCAGAACTGCAGGATAACAGATGTCACGACATCTGATCCAACATGTTTATCATGAATCCTAACAGAAAACGTAAATCTGTAGAATGATAAAGAACACAACAATTGTTAACCCAGTTTAGTGCAATTCACCTACATCTAGGGGATGCCAATCCAGAAAGAACACCTCACTATCTGTAGACCTGTTACAAAGCTAAACTCCCCCGTTTACAACTTTATCCTAACATCTACCTGTAGCACCCCAAACTTTGCCTACCTTTTTCTAACCTTAACTGACTTATGTTTCCTTTTCATATGCATCTCCATTAGGTCATATCTTTGCATTCATACATTGCATTGGTCTTCTAAGACATGGGATCAGGAGTTTCCCTGAGTCAGGGCTTCTTATTTGCCTTGGGATACTTTCATTCAAGTTTGGCAGAAGGTTGAATTCTTGTTGTTGTAGTTTCATATTGTCATACCCCAAATTTTGACCACTAAGATTCCACATCATTGTGCAAACCATCATCACAATATGGATGAACCATCATGCCTCATTAGTCTCCACAAAGATGGGTGAGCCTTCTCTACAATCAAACTTAGGGTTTCAAGCCCTCTTAGTGTTCTTAGACAAAGGATCAATCAAGGAATGACATGATCTTCAACTTGTCTAGCCTCTCAAGCATCCCCAATGGATCAAGAGGACTCCCTCAGCAAGAATCAAGCACAAGGTTGCAGCATTCTGAGTGGATCAAGCCTCAAAATCAATAGTGTCACCAAATTAGGGTTTTGGTCGACCAGGGCCTCCAGATGGAAATTTTCCTCTGGGCATGAGCCAATGCTTCAAAGGATAACCTATTATGCTCCAAGGGACATCATGAACCCAATCATCAAGTCGATTTTGCCTCAGGGGATGCATTCATAAAAAAATCAGGAATTAGAGTTTCTTGACCTAATTCACCCATAAGTTGACTTTTGGGACAAAACATGAGCCAATACCTCAAGAGAGGATTTGAGGGTCTCAAATACATCACATTCATCCATTTGCAACAATGGATTGACCCAAGAAGCTTGATCAACAAGTTTCAAGCTCATCAGAACCAAAATTAGGGTTTCGCGGGAAAAAGTCAACTGTATCTTTGACTTTTGACCTAGGCATGCTCCCAAACTTTGGGACATGATTCAATACACCCTATAACACCTATGAAATCAATCCATCAAGTTTGATTTAGGTCAAGGACTTGATTTCATAGAGAATAACACAGTTTGGAATTCATCTGGTAAAAAGTCAACTGTGCCCAAAAGTCAAAGTTTGACTTTTTGATCAATTATGGTTCCCTAACCCTAAAATGATGTTAATGTGTGACTAGAATCATCATTCATCAAGAAAAATCAAGAAAAGTGGGATAACTTGTAAAAGGGGTAACCATAAAAAACTTAGAAATTTTCTAAGTTATGCAACAAAGTGGCTAGGGTACCAACTTTGGAGGATCATATCTCTTAAACCACAAGGCAATTTTTCCCCATCCAAAGCTAGATTTGTAGCTCTCATGGCACTCTACAAAAGCTTCAAACACAACTCATTCCAATTCCTCATGGATTTTAAGTTATGGAATGATCGAAATCACAAAAAGTGAAAATGTCACTTTTTTCCAACACTTAGTGAAATTTTCACTAAGTCAGAATCTGCCTTCACTTTTTTCCAAATGTAGGGGCATTTTTCACTTAGATCCAAAAAGTATCAAAACCAATTATGATCAAACAGTTGTTTTATCATATGAGGGCTTTCCAAAATGGCCAAGAACTCCATCAAATTCCACTTGAGCCATGAGATATGACAATGGCAATATGCCATGCTGAAAATTGTCAAAGCAAGGCATATTTGTGCATTTTGCTCAATTTGCCAAATTTGTGCAAATGACAAACACATTTATCCATCTTAACACCTCAGGGGGAGACCAAGGAGGGACAAACACTTATCCGTAAGCCTCCCAAGTCTTTGGAACCAAAAGTAGCATGCCAAACCTAGAAATACCTAAAAGAGGGACAAGACTCCAATTTTGTTTTGGAGAATTTAATAGATGCACCAAGGTGGCATGGACTGAGCCAAGTGTCAGACCAGTTAATGGGTTGACCTTCATCCCTTAACATACCAGCCTTCTCTTGGCCGTCATACAAAGATCATTCACTATCTGAGAATCGATTTCTCAGAACACCAGTAGACTTGGACAGTCTCAATACCCTTTGGATTTCCCATTTCCTTAAAGGACAGGAAATAACCCTGATCCTCTGACCAGTGCCAAGGCACAACCTTACCTTTAATCTTTATAAGAACTGATTTTCTCTTTTATCCAACATACCGGACCTGTCACTAAACTGAAACAGTCACCAGCATAAGTAGCCTCCTCTTGGGCTTTGTACAAATGATTCTCCCCAGCGGAGCTAGCCTTTTAACACTCTCTTGTTGAGTATAAAAGACTCTCTTGTTGAGTCAACAACTTTTAGCCTCCATCTCGGGCTTCGTACGAGATAGAAATCACTCTCTTATTGAGTATAAAAGACTCTCTTGTTGAGTCAATCTCCTTTCAGCCTCTATCTCGAGCTTTGTACGAGACAGCAAAACACTCTCTTATTGAGTATAAAAGGCTCTCTTTGAAATTCTGGTACAGATGTGTGATGTCTCGTGTAATGTCACAACATCGCAATCTACTGTATGAACAAGGGAATAACAACAACATTAAATCAACACACGGATTGTTCACCCAGTTCAGTTCAACAACCTACATCTGGGGGCATACCAAGCCAGGAAGGAAGTCCACTATTAGTAGTATCAAATTACAGACTCAACAAACCAGTTGACAATCTACCTAATTTAATCACTACCCAATGACCCTTTTATCTAAGTCCTCCCTAGATAAGAGACTCCATCTCACTTCCAATCATCGCAATGATGTCTAGCAGTCAACTTCTCCGCCACTGCATCAACAGCTTGATTCCAACAACTTTACAAACACATAAACATAGAAGACACACTTCCATGACACACATTGGAGTTGTTTCAAAGCTTCCTCCAAGAACAATATTCAACTCATTACCTACAGGTTTCTGAGTAATAACACAGTGACCATCTCACAACCCGAGTGGTTCACTTAGACAAAGCCCTAATGATCTACATCTTGGACCCGTAACTTTTCTTAGGTTACAAGCATTCAATTTATAACTTTTTCCCAACTGGATTTGGGCCTTCAAATCACAACATATCAGCTGCTACAAATCTGCAAAAGATTCTCCTACAAAATAGGTCTTCAATCAACTCTTCCTAATTTATCTCCATTGTAAGTTCCTGGATTGGCTGGAATTTTGGTAAAACAACAAGGTGTTCAATGCTAATGTCATGGTGTTGATGTTGCAGCATTGAGTCTTAGTACTGGGCTGTACTAAGTTGTGAAGGTTAACTATGTTTGATGTCATGGGCTTGATGTCATAACATTGCACTTAACACTGGGCTGTGTTAAGGTTGCTAGTTGCTGAAGTGGATGTCTGATGTCACATAGGTGATGTTGTAACATCAGACCTGCAGAACTGAAGCTAATGACAGCATGGGCTTGTTGTTATTAGGGTCGCGTATTAGCTGGAATTGTGGAGAGTGTTGACTCGTTGGATGAGAATATCTTGGGCTAGATATTTTCTGTTACATGGGAGATTTGATTGCAGGTTTGTTGGAGAATTAAAAGGTGGAAGATTTAAAAAGATTTTGGGGATAAAATCTGTTTTAAAAGATTCAGTTTTTAATTAACAAATCTGATCAAATATTGTGACAAATCCAATCCAAATTCAAGGAGCTATATAAAGCGCACAAGACTAAGGAAGAAGGTACAGAAAACAGATTGAAGATCAAGAGCTGGAGGCTTAGAGTCTAGGGTTTGTTTAGAGTACTTGTAATCACACTATTCTAGGTTTGAATAGGTGTTGAATTTTTTGTCCTCTCTAGAAGCTGTGAAGCAATAGAGAGTTGTTGATTGATCGAAGCTAGGAAGCAAGATCAAGGGATCTCAAAGAGGTTGTTCTTTGAGTGTTTTAGGGGATTGAGTAGTGTTCTCATATCTAAGTGGTTTCTTAGGTAGAAAGTCACTAGTAGAGTATAAGTTTAGGAGATTGTCAACTGGTGTGTTGAGTCTGTAAATTATATCTACAAGTAGTGAATTTCATCCCTGGCTTGGTAGCCCCCAGACGTAGGTAGTTAGACCGAACTGGGTGAACAATTCCTTGTGTTTTCCTGTTGCTTATTCTATCCATTATTGCAGAGTGTGTTGTTGTGACATCGCACCTTAACATCACACGTCTGGTACCAGAATTTCAATTGGTATCAGAGCAGGCATCCTGTCTGTCTCTGGGTGAGATCTAGGGAAGTACTTTCTGGTGAAAGATGGACAAAGAGGTTGGAGGATTTGTCAACAGACCCCCTATATTGGATGGCTCAAACTATGAGTATTGGAAGCCTAGAATGACTACCTTTTTAAAGTCATTAGACAACAGAGCTTGGAAGGCTGTCATTAAAGAGTGGGAAGCTCCTGTTGTGTGTGAAAAAGATGATGCCGGCAAGGATAAAGAATGCACCTCTAAGCGAAATCCTGAAGAAGAATGGTCCAAGGAAGAAGATGGGCTTGCCCTTGGGAATTCAAAAGCCCTAAATGCTATCTTCAATGGGGTTGACAAGAACATATTCAGACTGATCAACTCATGTGAAACTGCTAAGGCTGCTTGGGATATTTTGAAGGCTACTCATGAAGGTACATCTAGAGTGAAGATGTCAAGACTTCAGCTTTTAACATCTAAGTTTGAAAGCTTGAAGATGAAGGAAGAGGAAACGATTCATGACTTCCACATGAGTGTTCTTGAGCTGTCAAATGCATCCAGTGCTCTTGGTGAGAAGATGACAGAAGAGAAGCTGGTAAGAAAGATTCTTAGGTCCCTCCCTAAGAAGTATAAGATGAAGGTAACAACCATTGAAGAATCTCAAGACATCAGCAAGATGAGAGTTGATGAGCTTATTGGATCTCTTCAAACATTTGAACTTGGGCTGAATGAGGAAGAACCAGAAAAGAAGCCCAAGAGTATAGCCTTAGTCTCCACTCCTGAGCAGCTAAAGATGATGAGTCCCAGGAGGATCTGCCTCAGGCTATAGTTATGTTGGGAAGGCAATTCAACAAAGTGTTCAAGAAGATGAACTATAACTACAGGCCTAATGTCAAGAACATCTCCTCTGACATCAGTAAGTCAAAAGAGAAAGATGAAGAGAAGACTGTCCAAGATAAAGGTGTTCAGTGCTTTGAATGTGAAGGGTATGGACATGTCAAGAAAGAGTGTCCCACATTCTTGAAGAAGCAGAAGAAGGGCATGACAGTTTCCTGGTCTGACTCTGATAGTGAAAGTGAAATTGAGTCAGCAAAGCATGTTACAGCTTTGACAGGAATTATTGAACCTGATGATGATAGTGATGGAGAAGTCACTTATGATGAGCTAGCTTCAACCTACAAAGAGCTATGCTTAAAGAGTGTTGAACTATGTCAGGAGAGGAATCAACAGAAGAAACAGATTGCTCAACTAGAGAATGACAAAGCTGAATTGGAAAAAGAAGTCTTATGTGTCAAAGCTCATCTTAATCATGTGACTAAATCTGTTAGAATGTTGAACAGTGGGACAGCCACTCTTGACAAGATACTACAGTCAGAAAAAACTGCTGGAGACAAAGCTGGAATAGGTTATGTGGCTGAGGATAAGGGAACTTCAGAAGCAAGCACTTCAGGTTCAAAGAAGGAAGTATCACAACTTTCATCTCAACATCAGCCAAAGAAGCAGGATCCTACCCCTAAGAAAGCTGATGTTTCACAACCTAAGAAGATTGAGAAGAAGACTGGTCGCTATCAGAAGAGAAAGCAGCCACAGGGAGCTAGTCAGTATATGCCCCCATAATACCACAAGAGCATGCAAGCTGCTCAGTTCAAACAGCACATGTCTTATCAGGTGTCTCAACATCAGGGGTATGGTTACACCAATGTTGTTCCTCATATCTATGGAAGAAGAAAGCCACACCATCATGGGAGACAATCCAGGAAACAGCATTCTCAGCCTCCTTATGGAAGAAGATACCAGCATAATAGAAGGCATGCCAGTTATGGTAGGAGGAGACCACATTATGGATGGCAGCCTAAGCAATCTCATCATGGCAGAAGATTCAGAGATGAAAGGGTGAGATGCTTTTATTGTGGAAGGTTTAGACATATGCAGTACTCTTGCTACAAGCTGCATGGATACCCTCAGCCTCAAAACAGATGGAGAGAGTACAGGCCCAAAGTTGTTAAACAATGGGTACCTAAGGAGAAGGTGAAGTGTCTATTGGCTCACACATCAGATGAACATTTTGCTATGAATGCATGGTACTTTGACAGTGGATGTTCAAAGCACATGACTAGATCCAAGAAGCATTTGGTAGAGTTCAATCCTTGCCATGCAAATGGTGTTATTTTTGGCAATGGTGAAAAAGGAGTAGTAGAAGGAGTTGGAAGAGTGAAAAATCATGATGGCCTTACTCTTGATAATGTGCTCCTTGTTCAAGGGTTGAGTGCTAATTTAATTAGCATAAGTCAACTTTGTGATGAAGGTTACAACGTAAGCTACACCAAAGATGAATGTGTGGTAGCTGATGAGCAGAATGAGGTAGTGATGAAGGGAGTAAGATCCAAAGATAATTGCTATCAGTGGATACCTCAAGTGGACAGCTTATCTAGTGATGATGCTGTAACATCAGATGATGACATCAAGTGTGAAAGTATGGTGAAAAGTCAATCTGGGTTAATGACTTATGGTGTTGTTACTCCTAAGTTGGATGATGTGAGTAGTCAGTTATGTGAGCAAGATGAAGGAGTCAACAATGCTGATGGAAGGATCAAAAGATGTGACCTTAAGAAGTGTTGGGAGCTGAATACTTGCAAGGCCAAGAAAGATGACAACCTGACTAATGACTCCTATAGTTCAGAAGAAAAATTTCACAAGTTGACAATCCTTAGGTTGGAAGATGCAGATGTTAGAGCTGATGATGAACTAATTGCAAAAGTGGTTCCTGGGGTTGCTAAACGACTGAAATCAAGAAAGAGGAAAGCTATTGAGTCACCTCCAAAGATGAGAACTGCTAAGCAGAAAATCTATGTGGATGGTACTACAAAATCCAGGAGTAAAGTGTTCATCTCTAGGAAGATCAGAGATAAGTCTGAGGATAATGTCCAGGATATCTCTCAAATGAAGGAAGCCGTTGTTGTTAGAACTTCTGAGAAAATCCAAAAGGGCATACTAGATAACATTCCTGTGCTTTTCATAAAATGGTGGAAGTATGTTCTGGAAAAAGAATTTGGTATAAATACTCTGGATATGGTTGAGTTTGCTAGGATATGGTTCAGAGAGGGTGTGGGAACTTATGGTATTCAGGTGTGTATGAATAAGTTGCTCTGACTGTGTTTTATTGGGAGCTTCTTGAAGGACTTCTCTGTGCAATGAGTCCTTTGAATGGTGATGAGAAGCTGATGTCCCAAAAGATGTTATAACATCATGTTTGCTGGTGGTTATATCTGGAAGATGATTAAGATTGGACATGTGGAAGAAGTGTTTCTGATTATGTGGTTTAGAATGTGAAGTTTAGCATGACTACTTTTGAAGACTTCACCAGTTTCAACATCTACTGGGGGATGTAAGGATAGAGGAATTGTGATCTCTTTAAGAGACTGGATCTCAGTAAAGCTTATAAGTAAGCTGAGGATTTGTGGAGTTTGTGACACAGTGTTGAGATTGGATTATTTTGCTGATAGTAAATCCAGTAGTGGAGCATATGTAATACCCTGGTGTCAAGAGTGTCAAGAGTATCCTTGGTGAAGGATGTCTTTGTTCTGGATCTGAAGCTTAGTGCTTACATTATAGCTATGGAGCATCTATATAGTCATACGGGAGAATGATGAAGTAGATGGTTTGCCTTAAATGATTCTAGTCATATGAAGCAAATTGTGTGAATCTTGTGCGCACATGCTTCTGAGGAGATGTCTGAAGACAAGATTGAATCATGGCCTTGAATAGATTGTACACTTGTCTTGGTGTGTGTCATTCTAAGTGTGAGGAGTTGACTTAGAGTTCAGTGGCAGGCATTGCGTGCTTCAGATCTTATGGATGACTGTGTGAAGCCTTCATAACTGGATGGATGAAGAATATGTCTGGATTTTCAATATGTGGATATTGCTGACAGAAGAAGTTGGTTTTGTACAGGGTGTCATAGGCTGTACTTGTTGAGGTTTGTCAAATTATGGCTAAAAAGGGGGAGAGTTAATAAATGCCATAAAGAGAAGATATTGATGCTGCAAAAAGAACAAGGTGTTTAGTTGAAAGTGTGCTGATGCAGCTGTGGAGGGGGAGTATAGACAGCATAGTTGTGGAGCTGCTAGTGAAGAATTCATAGCAATTGGAGAGTGCAGCAAAGCAGGCATCAAGGGGGAGATGTGCTGCACATTGTGAGCTACTGAACAGCTGTGATGCTGGTTCAAGTTTTTGAGGGGGAGCACCAATTGGCTGTTGTCAATAATGAAGATGGTGCTGCAGCAGATCAAGTAATGAAGACTATATATGAAGATTGTCAAACTGCTGCAAGTTAAAGTTTCAAAATATTGAAGATATTCCGCTGCTGAAGTCTCTGAAGATGCAGAGATTGTTTTAGCCAAAATTAGCCAAAGGGGGAGATTGTAAGTTCCTGGATTGGCTGGAATTTTGGTAAAACAACAAGGTGTTCAATGCTGATGTCATGGTGTTGATGTTGCAGCATTGAGTCTTAGTACTGGGCTGTACTAAGTTGTGAAGGTTAACTATGTTTGATGTCATGGGCTTGATGTCATAACATTGCACTTAACACTGGGCTGTGTTAAGGTTGCTAGTTGCTGAAGTGGATGTCTGATGTCACATAGGTGATGTTGTAACATCAGACCTGCAGAACTGAAGCTAATGACAGCATGGGCTTGTTGTTATTAGGGTCGCGTATTAGCTGGAATTGTGGAGAGTGTTGACTCGTTGGATGAGAATATCTTGGGCTAGATATTTTCTGTTACATGGGAGATTTGATTGCAGGTTTGTTGGAGAATTAAAAGGTGGAAGCTTTAAAAAGATTTTGGGGATAAAATCTGTTTTAAAAGATTCAGTTTTTAATTAACAAATCTGATCAAATATTGTGACAAATCCAATCCAAATTCAAGGAGCTATATAAAGCGCACAAGACTAAGGAAGAAGGTACAGAAAACAGATTGAAGATCAAGAGCTGGAGGCTTAGAGTCTAGGGTTTGTTTAGAGTACTTGTAATCACACTATTCTAGGTTTGAATAGGTGTTGAATTTTCTGTCCTCTCTAGAAGCTGTGAAGCAATAGAGAGTTGTTGATTGATCGAAGCTAGGAAGCAAGATAAAGGGATCTCAAAGAGGTTGTTCTTTGAGTGTTTTAGGGGATTGAGTAGTGTTCTCATATCTAAGTGGTTTCTTAGGTAGAAAGTCACTAGTAGAGTATAAGTTTAGGAGATTGTCAACTGGTGTGTTGAGTCTGTAAATTATATCTACAAGTAGTGAATTTCATCCCTGGCTTGGTAGCCCCTAGACGTAGGTAGTTAGACCGAACTGGGTGAACAATTCCTTGTGTTTTCCTGTTGCTTATTCTGTCCATTATTGCAGAGTGTGTTGTTGTGACATCGCACCTTAACATCACACGTCTGGTACCAGAATTTCATCCATATCTTTTTGCACAAAAATAGTAACAAACTATTCTCCATATCTTTTTGCACTAAAATAGTAACAACCTATTCTCCATATCTTTTTGCACTAAAATAGTAACAAACTAATTTTCAATAATCTTCACTTTTTAATTTAGCTGCAAGATCTTCTCCATAAAAATATCTGATTTGATTTGAATTTAAAAACAGATTTTATCTTCAAATCTTTTTAAATCTTCAGCCCTTAAACACAACAACAAATCTGCACAAAATCAGATTGCAACAGAAAATATTTCTCCCAAGATATTCGCACACTAAATCTCTAACAGATCTGATCAAATCAAACTTAAACGCGCAGCCCTAAAACATCACCACCTGATGTTCTAATGTTCTGGTATAGTGATGTCAAGACATCGCATGTGACATCACTCTTCAGCACTTTAACTCTTCATCACCTTAACATTCACTAATGTTATGACTCAATGTTAAGACATCAGACACATGACATTAACATTGTTCAACTTTGTTTTACCAAAATTCCAACCAATACAAGAACTAACACTCTTGTTGAGTCAATCACCTATCAAACAGACTCTCTTGTTGAGTCACTTCCCTTTTAGCCTCCGTCTTGGGCTTCGTACAAGACACATAAAAGCACTCTCTTTTCGAGTCAGTCACTTGTTAGCACCCTTTTCTTGGGTCACTAGCCTCCTCTTAGGCTTTGTATAAAGAAAACCCCGGTTGAGTCAATCAACCTTTTAGCATCCAAATATGTGCCTTGCTCACAGCATACAAACATCAATAACTCCTTTTCCCCCCATCTAATTGCTGTAAGCGGCAAGCCTCTGGATTATTTACATCCACGCCATTGTCCCTCTTTTAGCATGAGAAATTCCTAAGGAAAGATGGCAATGCTCTAAGCTGAGTTAAAGTCTTCTCCTTCAGGTTAAAAATCCCATATAGAGGAAATTACAGCATTGCTGGATTCACATATCCCAGTTAAAGTAATTCTCCTTTATAATAAGTCACACGACAGTTGTGATAAACAGACCAAATATCCCCCTTTAGAGATGACAAATTCTCTCTCATCCATAAACCCTTTAGCTTTACATCTTGAGCTTTAAACAAGATACAAATCACCTTTAGCTTCACGTCTTGGGCTTTGAGCAAGACACCAAAACAACCTCTTTTCCTCCCATAGAATAGGAGGAACTACGATCGCTCTGATTTCCCAGTTTCATCAAACGGGAATACGTAGGCATACGATTGAAAAAAATCTTAGCGAGCATACTAATAAAAAACCCAAAACCCAGTATCTCCACCAAATCCACCCAAAGCAGCAAATCTAAACACATTACCAAAAACCTCACAAATAATCCAGACACTGTGTTCTTAACAAAATAACCGAAGATTGGGCCCCACATCCATATAGCATCTGTAACCTAACAGACCACTGTTCAAATTCAGTATGCAAGTAGGGTTAATTGGAGACATCTATTTCCCTTCCTTAATCAGCTCAATAGGATAAAAAATGAATCGAACTGTAGTGCCCAAGCGATCGTGACTCAGGACCATAAAAATTGCGCTACACATATCAAAGTTCGTTAGGCTTCAATTTCGATTTCAAGGCGAGTGTGGTTGTTCAGTTGCGATCCAATTCAGGCGGTGTGTATTCAAGGTCAAATTGTTGTGTGTGGAACTTATCAGGTTGTCAAGCAGTGGTTCGTATGATATTTGGTTCAGAAAATCAAGTTCATTAGTGGTTCAGCTGTGGATTTATTTTCCTCAGCGCAGATTCAGTGATCAGGGCAAGGTTTAAAAGTGGTTCAGATAGGTATTGATTCAAATTCAAGTTGTGTATTGGCCCAAGACCCATTCATTCATCTCAATCAAAGGTTGGTGGGAAAGTTCAAGTGTGGTCAAAGTTTGAGTTCAGAAGTCGGTATCCATTCATTTCACCATAGCCAATTTTTCTTTATCCATTTTTAACTCATTTTCAAATCCAATTCAATCCAAAACGTTCATTATCCAAATCTTTCCCTATCCAACCCATTCATCCATTTTTAATCCAATTTAATCCAGATAACCATTTTAATATCCTTTTTTAATTCAATTACCATAGTATCCGTTTGTAAATTCTTTTTCCATATCCATATCAATTTCAATTTCAAAAATAAACCATTTTTTTTAAGTTCACTTTTATGGCATATCCATTTCAAGAACCACATCCAACCATCTTTTCATTAATCCAAATTTCACTAAATTCATTTTATCCATTACATCATCCATATCCAAAATTCCTTAAAATATCACTTATTCGTTATCCATTCAATCCCATTTTGATTAATCACTAACCCATATCCAATTTAAATTCAACATTCATTTTGAGGTAGAATGTGTTGGACACGTTATGATGAATTTATAGTTGGGTATTATGGGGTCTCACCCCAGTTTCCGCTACTAGCCATTATTTGAAAAGATAGAGGGTAATTTTTTGGTGTTAAGTTTCCAAGTTGACTCATTGTAGTGATGGATCAGAATTGAAATGCAAGGTACTGGCCCATGAATTCTAAATCGTGTACACTGGCCACGTTAAAAGCATAACAACAGGATTTGTTTTCCAGAATTTGACAGAAATTGGAAAGAAAGAGGTCTTAATAGAAACTCATCACGTGAGCTGTGAAGTGGAAAATTTCAAAGAGAAAACCAAATCACAAATTATACCATTACAAAGCCAAAACCAGATGAAAACGCGTGACATCATTTCACAACAAATCACTCTAACAGAATTTCAATCAAAAAGCCTATTCTACCCTCCAAGAGTCCTGGTATAAAGCAGCTGCGACTGAATTGAGGGAATTTCCAATTCCTCACAATTCATCTTCACATTTCTCACTTTGATAGCAGAAAACTTCACTCTGCAACCTCACATTTTGTAAATCATCTTCAACTCATCTTTTGTAGAAGCCAAAGAGAACTTCCACCAACTTCACTCTCTCAAATTCTGCTCATGCTCCACACCAAAACTGTCTGAGTTCAATAAATCTCACAAACCTTCATGAATCCAACCTGCAGAAAATCAACATCTCAGATTCAACGATAATTCAGGGGTGATTCAAATTATAACAACAACCTCATCACACACGTATTCCATATATTTCAGAGCATCAACACAACGATTCAACGTCTTTACCAATTCACAAGTCCAACGCACTCAAGAACTCAACAACATCAACAACTCTGCAACAGAGATTTCAGGAATCAACATCAACAATCCTACAATAACAACTCGCGATGCAACAGGCATAAATAGTAGAAGAAGATGATTGAGCAGGAATGAAAATGCAACGCGAAGAACTCGACAACAACAACGCAAGATCGTAACACGTAGAAAGAGGAAGCGAGATACCTGAAGTAACCTCTGGTTTTTGGATTTCTGGTCCTTGTTCATTTGACAGCACAGCAGATGTTCAGAGCAACTTGACACCTTGATCCCATGTGTGCATCTGCATCGTCATTTTGCATTCTGACATACATGTTCTCGTATTTCTAAGGATCTTAACTTTGAGACTGACTGTTGAGCATTTCCATCTATTTCTTGTGGTTTCTGTGTGAAAAAAAAAAACTTGAATCAAAGCAGAATGATTCCTTGGATATATTTGAACATGGAATTTGCATTGCATTTCCATACTCATTTGCATAACATGTGTTCGAGGCTGGTTATTCTTGTCCTGATCTGGTCTTCTTTAGAATTGCAGACTTAACTTTTTAGGCCAGTCATAATTTGATCATGGAGCAAATTCAAGCGGAATTGAGGGAAGTACGAAGCCAAATGGAGCAGTTTAAGGGGAAAATGCAAGTGTTGATTCAAGACCAGAAAATGCTGAAGGAAAAGGTCAATCAAATAAAGACTCAGACGAGCCTGATTATGGAAGTTGTGAGAAGTGTGATCAGAAAGGATGATAACCCCATGCCTGACGCTGCAGCAGGAATTGTTGTTTCACCCTTGCCTGTGGGATCTTCCCCAAGTCGTGAGTTGGCTCACGAATTTTCTGCACAACCCGAGGTTCCAGAACTTTCCCGACAGCATCCAGGTCTTGTCTGCCAAGAGAAACCCAATATTAAGAAGTACCCACCGAAGTCGAAGAAAGCCGACAGAATCTTTGATCCGCTTTCGATGTCTTATGCTCAGCTGTTGAGGCATCTACTTCAACTCCGATTGGTTGAACTTCGTACTTTGGCTCCTCTTACTGGTACTCCTCTACCAGGTTACAATGCAAGAGCCCATTGTGGTTTCCACTTTGGTGCACCGGGGCATAATGTGGAAAAATGTAGGGCCTTTCAGCATGTTGTCCAGGATCTGATCGATTCAAAGGCAATTGAATTCACGTCGGGCAGCGTAAGCGTACAACGTGGTCCTACTCCAGCTGCTGAAAAAGAAGTGGATATCCCTGTTGTCTCTCCTAAAGTTGCATCAAGTCGGGGGCATATCTTGCAGTCCTTGGTCTTAGAATCCCCATGTCCGTAGCTATTGCCTATTCCTAAGCCGAGTTTAAGGATGATAGTGCCTGAGCGAGAGGAAGGCACAAGTCGGTATCAGCAACAGAGTTATCCTCTGAAGAGTTAACAAAGGTCCAGAAGGTATGAGAGAAGGTTTGATCTCATTACTGTTCCTCACAGTCATGTTCTTGTCCGGCTACTTGAGAGCTCTTTAGTTCAAATAAGGGATGCCAAGCCTGTTCCTGACCCCATTCCTCCTGATTATGATCTGGATGCTAGATGTGAGTATCACTCTGACACACCGGGCCATTCAATTGAAGATTGCAACGTGTTCAAGCACAAGGTGCAAGATCTAGTCGACTCAGGAGTCATTACTTTCACTGCAGATGGTATGTATTTCAATTAATGACTCCTAAAGGGGCACTCAGATTGCAAATACATCATCAGAAGCAATTAGTCCAGACGGAGTCAAGTCTCCTCAATAATGGCAATCATCAGTTTCTTTACTGCATTTTCATATGTAGCTTTCATTTGTTTGTTTAAACACTGTTTGCATGTAAAAACTGGTTTGTGTTTTGAATGATGATTTTTATGCAATGAATATGTTTTTCTTGAAGTGCTCTATTCGTGTTCATTCAACTAAATGTTTGTATGCACTGCAATACCAACTTTTCTTGCCTTAAACTCTCGAGGGAGGATGATGAAGTGAAAAACGCAAAATCTTTAGTTGTGTGCTTTTGGATAAAACCCTGTTGATGATGTACAAGCATTACTTCAAATCCCCAAACACCGGAGATATAAGGGAGATAGACCACTGTCAACCCCGTCGAGCCTCGAAGTAGGATTTTCCTTTCATTTGGAAAAACCCTCACAATTAACCCAGGGGCAGGGTAGTTATCAGTTGGTTTGACCGAGCGTTCTACTTTCAAAAGGAGTGTGCATCTGAGGACATCACCTTTCTTTCCTCACATATCAGGAGGTCAAGGGTCGTGAGACCTCAATGGTTATCCCTCATCGCAAGGAGTGAAATAGTCACAATCCTTTCAAAGAAGTCAAGACAGCCAGTGTCACACGATTTGTTCAAGAAAAAAAAAAGAGAAAGGAAAAAATAGAGAAAGAAAGCCCGCTAAGTCAAAACTTGAAAACAAGTGACTTAGGCAAAAGTTAGGGCATCCTGCTGGACTTCAAAATCGAAAAGAGATTTAAAAAGAAAAGAGAATGAGTCCAGGCAAAATCAGGGAAACAAAAGAAGAAAGAGCGAATAGAAAAAGCGAAAAGGCTTACAAAAGGGAGAACCTTCGAGCAAAAGCAAGTCGTGTGACCACAGGTACCAAAGACGAAAGAAGCGATTACCACTCCGAAACCCTTGCAGACACCTTAATTGTCACCGATAGCATGTCATAACATTTTGGTAGGGAAGCGCTCATGCCGGATTAACTGAACGTAGGACCGAAGGACATCATGGAGAATGGGTGGGTAGAGACAAACTTTGTGCCATAAATCCTTTTTTCTCAAGCCGCGAACCAGGCCACGTTACAACCCTTAAAAGTCCTAATTGAATCAGGGTTCATTCCGAGAGCTTACTACAGCAAGACAACGTTCTTGACTCCTATGAGTTATGCTAATAAGATTTTTGTTGGTATTGCATGTGCGTATTGTTTTCCATTCAAAAATCAATGTCGAATCCCAGCTAGTGATACGTTCACAAGGCTTGGCGAAGCATTTTCAATGAAACTTCAAGGTTAATATGTGTGTTGCATTAGAATTGTCATTCTCATAATAAACATTTTCTGCTTGCATGTGCTTAAGCGTCAGGGGAGCTTACACAATGAACGTCAGTCGAGAAGCTCGATCATGCTGAGTTGAGATGCTTGAAATTCCCGAAGGACAGTCATGTCAAGGGGTATGTGGCCAAGAGACTGTGCGCATCCTGGACGTTCCCAATGAGTGGTGATAAGATATAGCTAATTCGGAGCAGTCACATCGAAAACTCTCTCTGAAGCAGCCAAACAGGGGAAATCACGTTGAGATTTGGGCAAATCTCTCGAAGACCAGACGGTCAGAGGCAAATTCACTTCAAGGCTCGAATTGGTGCAGGCCACCTCTAGAGCACAAAAATTTATCCACTTCTGAGAACGATTTATTGAAAGCACCTCTTCAAGGTTCAGAATACTGGGGCAGAGTATTTCAGGTCACTGAGAATCCTCTCAAGGCAATTTACTTCATGGATTAAGAAGTTTGGGGCAGTTATATCGAGATCTAATAAATCTCTAAAAGTTTGAAGACCTGGGGCATGTTGAAAGCCAGGTCTTCTATAAAATCCTCTTGAGACGATTTCTTCCGTTAGACCCGATAATCCGGGGCAAGTGGAGTTCAAGAGGCCGTTTATGACCATAAAGGCAGGTCAGGCAGGGTAGCAAGGTTTCTCCCCAGTAGAGTTACTCTCCCCAACACTGAAAGTACATCATCCTCAGCAAAACTTATTCTCCCCAGCAAGAGTATAGAGGATTGTGTCCCCAGCCGAAGTCATGGTTGGTTTATTATTCCCCAGCAAGAAGTCAGAAGTAGATTGCTCCAAGGTGGATGTTGTTGTATTTCCAGCAGGAGATGTGTTGGATGTATCTGAAAAGACTTTATTTTCCCCACAGAGTCTGGTACTCACTTTCCTCAATAGGTCAGGAAGTGTAATTCCGTCAGCAACGACATGCTCTAATCCCCAGCAGGGTAAAATCTTTCTTCCAACAGCAGGTTAAGCTCAATGATATCCCTCGGCAGGGTTCGTTGAATTTTCTCCCCGGCAGAGTTATTCTCCCTAGCAATGAGGTTTCATCATCCTCATCAGACTGTCACTCTCCCCAGTCAGAGTACAGAAGATTGTTCCCCAACCAGCATTTAAAGTGGATTGCTCTAGGGTGGATGTTGTTTTATTACCGCAGGAGATTCGTGGAATGTATTCCCAAGATAAAGATGTTGTCTTCCCCACAGAGTCTTGGTGTCTACTCCCATCGGCCAGTCAGGAAACGTGTTTTCACCTGCAACAGCATGATCCAACCCTCAGTAGGATAAGGGCAAAGTCATTTCCCCAGCAGCGGGTTAAGTTCAATGGTGTCCCCAGCAGGTCTAGTATTTGTGATTTGTCTCCCCAAGCAGAGTTTGGTGGTAGTCTTCGCAGCAGGTTTGATCAGCGATGGTTGACATCCCCAGCAGGTTTTAAGTCCAAGTAATATTTGGCACTCTTCTGATTCAGGTCTTGGTTTCCTTTTTCAAAGAGTTATATATAATCCCCAGCAGAGTAGATGTTCTTTTGGATTTCATCTCCAGCAGAAGTTGTTGATCAAAGGAGTTGTTCAATGTGATCCTTCTCAGCAGAGTTCTTGGAGTCAGAGGACAATTTATTTTATCATCCCCGGTGGAGTTGTCTTCATTTTTAGCATTTAGTTTGCTTGAGCGTTTCTTTTTGCATTGCATAAGTATCATTTGCATGGCATCCTCCCAAACGCGTAGCATTTCCATTTCGTATGGAGCTTTACGCCATAGAAAAATTCAAACATAGGCATTTAAAGCATAAGCCAGGTTTGATATTTGTTGCCAGACTTTTCCTCAGCAGAAATGGCATGACTCAGGAAATATTGTTTTACTTTATCCCCAGTGAGATCTCCAATCAATTCGTCCTTCATATTGTTGTACATTCTAGTACACCACTGCAGAGTTGTCTGTTTAGATTTCTCTTTTCCCCAACTTTGATTCCAGATAAATTTGAGGGTCGTAAAATTGTTGCTTTTACCCTTGGTTGTCCTGTTATCCCCAGCGGAGTCTGCCTTCAGCCGGTCTTCCTTTTCGAGTTCACCTTCGGCCGTCCTCGTATTCTTTTATTGCTTAGTCCGCCTTTGGCCAGTCTTCCTTTTCGAGGTTGCCTTCGGTCGTCCTCGTATTCTTTTATTGGTTAGTCCGCCTTCGACAGGTCTTCCTTTTCGAGTTTGCCTTCGGTCGTCCTCATATTATTTTGTTGGGTAGCCCGCCTTCGGCCTATCTTCCTTTTCGAGTTCGCCTACGGCCGTCCTCGTATTATTTTGTTGGTTAGTCCGCCTTCGGACGGTCTTCCTTTTCGAGTTCGCCTTCGAACGTCCTCGTATTATTTTGTTGGTTAGTCTGCCTTCGGCCAGTCTTCCCTTTCGAGTTCGCCTTCTGCCGTCCTCGTATTCTTTTATTGGGTAGTCCGCCTTCGGCTAGTCTTCCTTTTCGAATTCGCCTTCGGCCGTCCTCGTATTATTTTGTTTGGTAGCCTGCCTTCGGACGGTCTTCCTTTTTTGAGTTCTCCTTCGGCCGTCCTCGTATTATTTTATTGGTTTGTCAGCCTTCGGCCGATCTTCCTTTTCGAGTTCACCTTCGGCCGTCCTCGTATTATTTTATTGGTTAGTCAGCCTTCGGCCAGTCTTCCTTTTCAAGTTCGCCTTCGGCCGTCCTCGCATTATTTTATTGGTTAGTCCGCCTTCTGCCGGTCTTCCTTTTCGAGTTCGCCTTCGGTCGTCCTCGTATTCTTTTGTTGGGTAGTCCACCTTCGGCTGGTCTTCCTTTTTGAGTTCGCCTTCGGCCGTCCTCGTATTCTTTTGTTGGGTAGTCCGCCTTCGGCCGGTCTTCCTTTTCGAGTTCGCCTTCGGCCGTCCTCGTATTCTTTTATTGGTTAGTCTGCTTTCGGCCGGTCTTCCTTTTCGAGTTCGCCTTCGGTCATCCTCGTATTCTTTTGTTGGGCAGCCCGCCTTCGGTCGGTCTTTCTTTTCGAGTTCGCCTTCGGCTGTCCTCGTATTATTTTGTTGGTTAGTCCGCCTTTCGCCGATCTTCCATTTCGAGTTCGCCTTCGGCCGTCCTCGTATTATTTTATTGGTTAGTCGCCTTCGGCCGGTCTTCCTTTTCGAGTTCGCCTTCGGCCGTCCTCATATTATTTTGTTGGTTTGTCCGCCTTCGGTCGGTCTTCCTTTTCGAGTTCGCCTTCGGCCGTCCTCTTATTATTTTGTTGGTTAGTCCACCTTCGTCCGTCCTCGTATTATTTTGTTGGTTAGTCCGCCTTCGGCCGGTCTTCCTTTTCGAGTTCTCCTTCATCCATCCTCGTTTTATTTTGTTGGTTAGTCCGCCTTCAGTCGGTCTTCCTTTTCGAGTTCGCCTTCGGCCGTCCTCGTGTTCTTTTGTCGGTTAGTCCACCTTCGGCCGATCTTCCTTTTCGAGTTCGCCTTCGGCCGTCCTCGTATTCTTTTGTTGGTTAGCCCGCCTTCGGCCGGTCTTGTCTTCCCAGCATAGTCCACCTTCGGCTGGCAAACACTCTATTTCATTATCCCCACAGTTTGCAAATTTCTGGATTCTTTTGGTATTCAATCTCTATGGACCTCAAATGTCTGAAAGTCGTCGCTATCATCCTTTCAGGTCCAAGTTGATTGAATAGGTGCAGCTGTAGCACCCCAAAATTTTCCAACCTTTTTCTAACCTTAACTGGCTTATGTTTCCTTTTCCTTTGCATCTCCATTAGGTCATATCTTTGCATTCATACATCGCATTGGTCTTCTAAGACATGGGATCAGGAGTTTCCCTGAGTCAGGGCTTCTTATTAGCCTTGGGATACTTTCATTCAAGTTTGGCAGAAGGTTGAATTCTTGTTGTTGTAGTTTCATATCAAAGTTCATCAGGCTTCAATTTCGATTTCAAGGCAAGTGTGGTTGTTCAGTGCGATCCAATTCAAGCGATGGGTATTCAAGGTCAAATTATTGTGTGTGGAACTCATCAAGTTGTCAAGCAGTGGTTCGTATGAGATTTGGTTCAGAAAATCAAGTTCATTAGTGGTTCAGCTATGGATTTATTTTCCTCAGTGCGGATTCAGTGATCAGGGCAAGGTTTAAAAGTGGTTCAGATGGGTATTGATTCAAATTCAAGTTGTGTATTGGCCCAAGACCCGTTGATTCATCTCAATCAGAGGTTTGTGGGAAAGTTCAAGTGTGGTTAAAGTTTGAGTTCAGAAGTCGGTATCCATTCATTTCACCATAGCCAATTTTTCTTTATCCATTTTTAACTCATTTTCAAATCCAATTCAATCCAAAACTTTCATTATCCAAATCTTTCCTTATCCAACCCATTCATCCATTTTTAATCCAATTTAATCTAGATAACCATTTTAATATCCTTTTTTAATTCAATTACCATAGTATCCATTTGTAAATTCTTTTTCCATATCCATATCAATTTCAATTTCAAAAACAAACCATTTTTTTAAGTTCACTTTTATGGCATATCCATTTCAAGAATCACATCCAACCATCTTTTCATTAATCCAAATTTCCCTAAATTCATTTTATCCATTACATCATCCATTATCCATTCAATCCCATTTTCATTAATCACTAACCCATATCCAATTTAAATTCAACATTAATTTTGAGGGAGAATGTGTTTGACACGTTATGATGAATTTGCAGTTGGGTATTATGGGGTCTCACCCCAGTTTTCGCTACAAGCCATTATGTGAAAAGATAGAGGGTAATTTTCTGGTGTTAAGTTTCCAAGTTGACTCATTGAAGTGATGGGTCGGAATTGAAATGCAAGGTACTGGCCCATGAATTCTAAATCGTGTATACTGGCCACGTTAAAAGCATAACAATAGGATTTGTTTTCCAGAATTTGACAGAAATTGGAAAGAAAGAGGTTTTAATAGAAACTCATCACGTGAGCTGTGAAGTGGAAAATTACAAAGGGAAAACCAAATCACAAATTATACCATTACAAAGCCAAAACCAGGTGAAAACGCGTGACATCATTTCACAACAAATCAGTCTAACAGAATTTCAATCAAAAAGCCTATTCTACCCTGCAAGAGTCCTGGTATAAAGCAGCTGCAACTGAATTGAGGGGATCACCAATTCCTCACAATTCATCTTCAGGTTTCTCACTTTGATAGCAGAAAAATTCACTCTGCAACCTCACATTTTGTAAATCATCTTTAACTCATCATTTGCAGAAGCCAAAGAGAACTTCCACCAACTTCACTCTCTCAAATTCTACTCATGCTCCACACCATAACTATCTGAGTTCAACAAATGTCACAAACCTTCATGAATCCAACCTGCAGAAAATCAACATCTCAGATTCAACGATAATTCAGGGGTGATTCAAATTATAACATCAACCTTATCGCACACGTATTCCATATATTTCAGAGCATCAACACAACGATTCAACATCTTCACCAATTCATAAGTCCAACACGCTCAAGAACTCAACAACATCAACAAATCTGCAACAGAGATTTCAGGAATCAACATCAACAATCCTACAATAACAACTCGCGATGCAACAGACAGACAGAGTAGAAGAAGATGATTGAGAAGGAATGAAAATGCAACGCGAAGAACTCGACAACAACAGCGCAAGATCGTAACACGTAGAAAGAGGAAGCGAGATACCTGAAGTAACCTCTGGTTTTATTCTGCTTCCATCAAAGACGCCATCGGAGCAACTCCGATAGGTATGTTAATCTCGTCCCTAAACTTGGATGATTTTACTCTTGTGTACGATTTTGTTAATGTGTTTACTATTCTGATTTGCAATGCGAAGCATGTGATTTTTTCATTGCATTTATTGTCAATTTCTGGACATTGTTTTCTCACCGTGAGGGTCGTGATTGAGGCGAAGTGAGAGTTGCAGTGAGGGAGCCGACGGTTCTGCAACAGTGGAGGAGGTTGAGGTCGCGAAGGAGAAGAAGAGAAGCGTTGATGAAGGAGTTCCGGTGAAACAGCGGACGGAGGTTGTTGTATCGCCGGCGGGAGCGAAAATCTTTGTTGTGGTTGAATAGGGCGAAGTAATTGAAGAAGAAATGTGAAGGAGGGGACCGCTGTTGGAGAAGAACAAGGTTTGTGATAAAGAATAGATTGATGGCCCAACGGATGGAGAAGGTGAGTGTTTCAATGGCGGCGAGGTTTAATGTTACCTGAAGAGGATGAAGCGTGAGATGAAGGAGGCTACGACTGAGTCTGAGTTTTTGGTTTTTTATTAGTTTAATTTAGTAGATCAGGCTTGCTCTCAAGCCCACTTGTTTTCTTTATTTCCACACCCCTCAGTCACTCTTCTCGCTCCCCTTTGGCTTTATGTTGGAAAAATATTGGGCCTGCTGATAAGCCCAGACGCGTGCCTTCTTTCCACACACCTGTTTTTCAGTCGACACCCCCTATGGAACCATGACAAAAACCTTTGGACCTGCTGTTTAAGCCCATACGCCTGAATCTCTAATCACACCACCACAATATACTGTTGCACCATTTGTTTTGTGTATTTGTTTAGTTAGTTTTATATTTTGGTTTAATTGTGTCATTTAATTGATGATTAGGTTAGTTAATATTTTTAAAATTAGATTTTAATTTTGATTTTGAATTTTAATTAACCTTTTAATTTTAGTTTTAAAAACTAATCTTGTTTTTTAAATTAGGATAATTAGATTAAAAGTTTTTTTTCCATTAGAATTAGAATTAGAGTTTTTTTTAAGAGCTTAACTTGAATTAATTTTGGATTTAATTTTCTAATTAGCTTTAGATTAACTCTTTTACTTAGAATTTAATCTTGATTTTAATTTGCATTCTTGATATTGATTTTCATGCTTATTCTGTTTAATTCCTGATTAAATTCTTGATGATACTTGCGTGAATTTCTCTTTGTGGTTGAGTCGTTTGGTGTTTACGTGTTGATTACTTTGTATTCACATGCTCCCTTAAGGCTCCTAGTCCGACTTAATTTCTGATAAGCTCGGAGTAGGATAGCCATTAGGCTCTCAATCCAAGCATGATAACATTAGGTAGAATCTTCCCCTCTTACCTCAACCTTAGGGCCATCCAAGTATGCTAACATTAGGATATAATTCCCGTAGTGTTTTCTTTTCCTTTGAGTCTTATCTTCTCCCCTCATAACAATTCTAAAACACTTAATAAAGATAACGCGCATTGCACACGAGCCTTAAGCATAGGAAATGAAGAATGAGGGGTCTCCCTTCATTCTTCTAGGGTGTTGAGCATACGTCCCATTGGGGGCGACCATGCGACACATTCGTTCCCGTGTCATAGGCTTTTGTGCAATGTAGGTTACGAACTAACTCAACTCACTTCTGTCTAAAAAACACAAAAACAAATTCAAATCTTTTTCATCCTTCGGGATTGTTAAGTTTCAAATCATTTTCAGAAAAGAGCACGTTACTTCTGTTTTGTCGCAAACAGGCATCGACCCTAATTGCCGGACGCGAACTTAACGTCGCTCATAAAAAACACCTAAACTTTGTGATCGTTACCACGAACTACGGACGCTCTGATTTCCTCTCTCTGGTTAGATTGAGGATACGTAGGAACAAGACGACGATGTCTTGGCGAGCACTCTTCCATCCTTTTTCTGTAGTCCCACGAACTACGGACGCTCTGACTTCCTCTCTCTGGTTAGATTAAGGATAAGTAGGCACGAAACGGCGATGTCTTGGCGAGCAACCTCCCCCCTTTAGTGCGTAGTCCGTCGAACTACGTTGACTCTAATTCTTCATTCGTCCACGAAGATACATAGGCATTGGATTACGACGATCCTTGCGAGTCCGTCCTTGTTTCCCCTCCCCCGTTTTAGTTTAGCCGTAGACTTTAGGATAACTCACCTTTTGATTAGACAACAAGCGTGGATCCCATCCAGTACGATGGACGCGTGGGGGTGCTAATACCTTCCCCTCGCGTAACCGACTCCCGAACCCAGACTATGGTTGCGATGACCATGCCTTTCCCTCTTTCAGGTTTTCTTCGATCGTTTCCTTTCCCCGTGTCAGGATAAATAATGTTCCGTGGCGACTCTTCTGTTCTAGTTTTCTCGTCGGTTATTTTTTCACAGTTGCGACACTACCCATTGAAGATCTTTACCACAGTTAAACTCAAACGTTTACGACTCTGATATGAGATACCCCACTCACTTCCCTTAATCACCAACTATAATTTCTACATCATCTTTGTCAATACAGAAATCTGTCAAGCTTTCTTGACAACCAAGATAACTCGGATTTGCTTAAAAGCTTCATCCAAGAATAATACATAATCCAATACCTCAAGGCTTATGGATCTATGTGACACCTATATCTGCCACAATGCATCAACTGATACAAAGGGAGACTTATAACTTAGAGAGCCAACGACTCTCAAAACCCTAAACCCTTGTTTCTTATGCAAGAGAACTAGGTTACAAAAGGCATATCAAAACCTAGGTCTAAGTCCTCTATTTATAGAGTCTTCTGCTTCCTTGGGCTTCAATCTTCTGGTCTTCTGATTCCTTGATACACGTTTTGATTTCACCTTGAATCTTGGAATAGATGTAAGAAACAATGTCAGATAAAGATGTCGAGACATCTGTTAGGACATCATCTCTGACCAGTCTTCTTTCATCACACTTCTTCATGTTTAAACATATCTTTTGACATTCTGTTTTTTCCAAAAATTTGCTCAAATCAGTAGAGCTTTCAATCTCCCCCTTTTGAAAAGTTTTTGGTTAAAACTCCTTAGGTATAAAAAGAAAGTCCGGCGTTTGGTAGATGTGATCTGAACACTTCTGAGACTACTTCTTATCCCTGAAATTTCTAGCTAAATGTTGGTGTACATGAGGAAGAGTTCATAACACATGTGACACCCTTTTCTACCCCCGCAAATGTTGCAGCAGAAACAACTCAAATATAAGAGTAAAACATAAAAGTTCCCTCAAAAGGTGCACATTTCTCATTTAAATCAAAATAATACACTTGCCCTATAAACAAGGTATTTCCTCAAAATAACTCAAAAGCCTTCACATGGCAGCGGAACTCAAAATTCTCAATTAAAAGGTTTTCAACAAACATTGTAATAATACAAAAAGGTTTCAACATATAAAACCATATCATCAAATGACAACAAAATAAGGAAAAACATAGATCGACTCAAAGGATCCCAACCCGATGTTACACTATCAGAGCAAGACCCTCTAAATCGACCAAAAGCAAATAAACTTCAGGGTCCTGAAAGCATCCACAACTAAACCTGATCACCTGCACGTTACCCACGTGGAGGCAACATTCAAACAGGCAGGGTGAGTAATCACAATTCATAATAATCATTATAAAACAAGATATACATAAAATGGCTTTAACTTCATAAACGACATTGTCAAGGAAAACATCAGGAAACACCATATCACAAATTCATCAATGCCACATAAAATGCAATGCATAACAAGACTCATGCATGTGGTACCAATCGTCATAATAGATGGACACTAGGCCATCAACCCTCCAAAGATCCCCGTCAATATGATCGATCTCGCAATCGGAACCGGAGCACGTCATAATTACCTCATATCCGCACAATGGGAATGAAGCGTCGTCACAGAGTATGCATATGAATGTATGATACACAACATCATTAATCATCATTGTAAAAGTTATCATTATGTGCATCATCATTCACCAAAACATCATGTTAATCACGTCATCATATATTCATCAAAACATCACAAATCATCATCATCAATATCATCAATAACATCATAGTAAATCATCAAAATATCACAGCACCAAAACCTCAGAACATCACAGCATCATAAACAAATTTCATAAAACAGCAGCAGTTAGCTGCTGAGTTCACTGTGCGAACACATTCGCTGGGACCTTCGCCTTGCGAAGCTCTAGCGAATCCCAGAATCCCAACAAATCCCCCATTCTGCCTCTCTTCGCCACTTCATTCGCTTTGCGAACCCACGACACCACTTCTCATAAATCAACCCAGAATCATCATATTTATCGCGCATTCGCAGCGCTACTCGCTTTGCGAGTCTAGGCGAACATTCGCCTTGTGAGTGTTTCGTTCGCTTTGGGAACTAGCGATTGCAGGGAATCGCTGCTACGCATCAAAAGCATAACAAACCGCCATTACATTACGAATTCAACCTCAGTTTGCCCAAAAACATCCTTATAACATTCCTAAGGCATTACAACCATTAAGGACACAAAACCTACAACTATTAGGTCGATTAATTTCACTATTCCAACTCGAAATCACTTAAACCTTCACAAACTCTCAAACTTCATATAAACTCCATAGATTCTTCCCACAAGGTTAAAACCACAACAACGACGGGGAAATCAGCCCCAAGGTCTACTTTAGCAGTTCAATTCCACGTTATTGATCGATTCACAAAAATGCCCTTAAAATCACCAGTTGACCTCAAAACCCATAAACCCTAAAAAACCCCAAAGTACACTTTAATCAATCGAATCCTATAATGAAAACAATGAAAGATAATTACTCCTCATACCTTAGATTGTCGATCCGATGAGTTCTCTCTTGAGCCTTTGGAAACTTTCACGAAAACCCTCGCCTTCTCCCTTTTTCCTCAGAGTTCTGCACCTTCTCCTTATTTTCACGATCTCCACAAATGAATCCTAATTCTCCTCAATTCCTCCTTTTTGGTTAATTTAACTCTTGGGCCTCAAATATGGGCTTTCTCCATAATGCCCTCACTAATTCTCTTGAACTGTCCACTTTGCCCTTAATTCCTCTAATATTATTTTAAATTAATAATAATACTAATATATTCATATTATATACTGTTATTTAATTAAAATAACCAAAACTCCACAAAACACCGACATCGACACAGACCACCAAAATTCACTGAAAATTCACAAATATTATATTTAAATAAATAAAATCAATATTTCTCATAAATTTGGGGTGTTACAACTCTCCCCCACTTAAAGAATTTTCGCCCTCGAAAATTACCTCAAGGAAATAGAGTCAGATACGACTCCCTCATCTGATCTTCGCATTCCCAAGTCCAACTTTCGCCAGCTGGTCCACCCCACAACACCTTCACCAAGGCTATGTCTTTACCCCGCAATTGCTTCATCTCTCAACCGTCGACACGCACAAGCAATGCTTCCACAGTTAGATTATCCCTCACTTGTACATCATCCATCTGGATCATATGCGACGGATCCGGAATATACTTCCTCAACTAAGACACATGGAACACGTCATGCAAATTCGCAAGTGACGGCGGTAAAGCAATTCGATAGGCTACCTCTCCTATCCTCTGCGATATCTGATATGGACCAACAAAACATGGAGTGAGCTTCCTAGACTTTAAAGCTCGACCCACACCAGTCACTGGTGTCACTCTCAAAAACACGTGATCTCCCTCTTGGAATTCAGGTGCTTTCCTCCTCTTATCATGGTAGCTCTTCTGACGACTCTGCGAAGCTTTCATCCTCTCTTGGGTATTCTTAATCTTCTCAGTCGTGTCTTGCACAATTTCAGGTCCGAGTACAACACTCTCTCCCGATTCATACCAACACAACGGAGTCCTACACCTTCTCCCATACAAAGCTTCGTAGGGCACCATTCCAATACTAGCATGAAAACTATTATTGTACGTGAACTCAATCAACGAAAAATGGCTATCCCACGATCCTCCATGATCCAACACACAAGCCCTCAGCAAATCCTCTAAAGATTTGATCGTCCTTTCTGTCTGACCGTCCGTCTGCGGATGATAGGCAGAACTCATCCTCAACTTGGTACCCAACGCATATTACAAACTCTTCCAGAACCTCGACGTAAACCTCGCATCTCTATCTAACACAATACTCGAAGGTACCCCATGTAACTTCACAATATCCTCAATATACATCTCGGCTAGCTTCTGCATGGAATGATTAATCTTCATCAGTAAGAAATGAGCCGACTTAGTTAATCTATCCACGATCACCCAATTTGAATCATTTCCCTTAGCAGTCTTCGGCAATCCCACCACAAAATCCATGGAAATACTATCCCATTTCCATTCTGGAATCCTCAACGGCTGCATCATACCTAAAGGCTTCTGATGCTCAACCTTTGACTTCTGACAAGTCAAACACGCATAAACAAACTCTGCAACATCCTTCTTCATACCTGGCCACCAAAACAACTTTTTCAAATCTTGGTACATCTTCGTAGCACCAGGATGAATACTCAACCTACTTCGATGTCCTTCTTTAAGAATACTCTTCTTAATATCTGGAACATACGGAACACATACTCTATCTCAAAACCTCATCACACCATCCTCATCAATCCGGAATCCTTCAACAACTCTAACCACCTTCTCTGCCTCATATTCAATTCCTTCTGATTAAATAAGTACTTCAGACTTTTATGGTCACTGAACACTTCAAATTTAGAGCCAGACAGATAATGTCTCCAAATTTTCAACACAAACACCACCGCGGCCAACTCCAAGTCATGTGTAGGATAATTCCTCTCATGAACTCGCAATTGTCTCGAAGCATAGGCAACCACTTGTCCATTCTGCATCAATACTCCACCAAGACTCATCTTCGACGCATCACGATACACCACAAAAGATTCACTCGGATTAGGCAAAATCAACATTGGAGCAGCAGTCAATTTCTTCTTTAATTCCACAAAACTTTCTTCACAAGCTACATCCCACACAAACGTTTGACCCTTTCGAGTCAACTGAGTCAGAGGTAATACTAACTTCGAAAAGCCTTCAATAAACTTGCGGTAGTACCCCGCTAATCCCAGAAAACTTCGTATCTCAGTAGCAGACTTCGGAGTCTCCCACTGTAACACCGCGTCAATCTTAGAAGGATCAACAGCAACACCACCACTTGAAATCACATGGCCAAGGAAACTCACTTCCTTCAACCAGAACTCACACTTTGACAACTTTGCATACATCTTCTTATCTTTCAACACTTGCAAAACAGTCCTCAAATGCTTGACATGTTCTTCTTCAGATCGAGAATATATTAAGATATCATCGATAAACACCACCACAAACTTATCCAAATACTGATGGAAAATCCGATTCATATACTCTATGAACACACCAGGTGCATTGGATACACCAAACAGCATCACAATGTATTCATAGTGTCCATATCTCATTCTAAAAGCCGTCTTCGAAATATCATCAGGCTTCACTCGAATCTGATGATAACCAGACCTCAAATCAATCTTGCTAAACACACAAGCACCTACTAACCGATCCATAAAATCATCGATTCTCGGAAGTGGATACTTATTCTTGATCATCAATTTATTCAACTGTCGATAATCAATGTACAACCTCATACTTCCATCTTTCTTCTTCACTAACAACACAGGAGCACCCCACGGAGAAACACTTGGTCGAACAAACCTCTTCTCAAGCAATTCTTCCAGCTGTTTCTTCAATTCACTTAACTCAGAAGCTGACATCCGATAAGGAGCCATCGACAATGGACTCGTACCTGGTATTAAGTCCACTGCAAACTCTACTTCACGCTCTGGAGGCAAATCACAGATGACATCTGGAAATTCATAGACAACCGGCAACTTCACACTCGCAGCTTCACGATCAATTTGCAACAATGCAAACATTGCAAACACCAAAGCTTCGTCTTCCACAAGTTCGTCTACTTGCTTAGCAGATAAGAACATCAACTCCCCACTATCATCAATCTCAGGAAACTCTACAGTCTTGTTATAACAATTGATATGAACACGGTTGAACTCCAACCAATTCATTCCAAAGATCACGTCAATTTGGTGCAAGGGTAGGCACACCAAATCCATCACAAAGCTCTTCTCAAAAATCGTCACAGGACATGTCAAACACACAAGGGTAGTAGTAACAGAACCATTAGCTGGAGTTTCTATTACCATATTACCATTCATATCAGATAACTTCAAACCCCATCTATTAGCACATTCAAGCGAGATAAAAGAATGAGTAGCACCAGTATCAATAATAGCAACCAATTCGATATTATTAATAAAACAAATACCTCGAATCAGGTTGTCCTTCTCTGGCACTTCTGCACCACTCAAAGCAAACACTCTGCCACTGGTCTGAGCGGCAGTTGCAGTCTTCTTAGGCTTCTGGCATTGAGTACTGATATGACCTTTCTCTCTGCAATTGGAGTAGGTCGGACCCTCATCTTTGCAGTCAGTAGATCTATGCCCCTTCTTACCACATCGATAGCACCTCACCACATTATTGGTGCACACATCAGCACGGTGACCTTGCTCGCCACACTTATGACACTTTCCAGAAGCGGGAGCTGCTCCCCCACTTGTCTTTTTCCAATCTGAAGCCTTCTACTTCCCTTTGTCAACTGAAGTTGTATAAGGTTTACCCATATACTGCCCTTTCTTCTCACCCAACTGCTTATAGTGAGCAGATCGAGCTCGGATATCCTCATCGTAGATCCTGCTCTTGTCGACCAACTCAGCATACCCGCGGATCTGCTGATACCCAATACCCTGCTTAATCTCTGGTCTCAGCCGATTCTCGAATTTGAGACACTTAGACATCTCCGCATCAGTACAATTGTAGTGCGGACAGAACTTCACTAGCTTCTCAAACTTCGCGGCATACTCTGCCACAGTCATATATCCTTGCTTCAGCTCAAGGAATTCCACTTCTCTCTTGCCACGAGCATCCTCTAGAAAATACTTTCCCAGAAACTCCTACTTAAACACAGCCCAAGTTATCACAGTGCCAACATCCGTAAGTCTCTGACGGGTGTTATCCCACCAGTCCTCAGCTTCCTCTTCCAACATATGCATTCCGAACTGAATCTGTTGCTCATCAGAACACCCCATCACTTGGAAAATCTTCTCGATTGCCTTCAGCCACTTGTGTGCACTTGCTGGATTATGCGTACCCACAAAAGTCGGTGGATTATTCCTCTGAAACTTACCCAAAGCTCGAAACTTATCAGGAGCTCCACCATTTGGATTCAGCTGCGCCACCACATTAGCAACCGATTCAAACGCATCAGCAATCGCATGATCATTTCTTCCAGCCATCCTGCACACCACCAACAAGATTAGAAGAACTAAACCATCGACAGTGTACACACACTCGTCAACTGACAGGGACAGACATCAAGTAAAAACCTGGCCGGATGGACCGACCTGCTCTGATACCACTAATGTAACACCCTTTTCTACCCTCGCAAATGTCGCAGCAGAAACAACTCAAATATCAGAGTAAAACATAAAAGTTCCCTCAAAGGGTGCACATTTCTCATTTAAATCAAAATAATACACTTACCCTGTAACCAAGGGATTTCCTCAAAATAACTCAAAAGCCTTCACATGGCAGCGGAACTCAAAATTCTCAATTAAAAGGTTTTCAACAAACATCGTAATAATCCAAAAAGGTTTCAACATATAAAACCATATCATCAAATGACAACAAAATAAGGAAAAACATAGTTCGACTCAAAGGACCCCAACCCGATGTTACACTATCAGAGCAAGACCCTCTAAATTGACCAAAAGCAAATAAACTTCAAGGTCCTCGAAGAATCCACAGCTAAACCTGATCACCTGCACGTTACCCACATGGAGGCAACATTCAAACAGGCAGGGTGAGTAATCACAATTCATAATAATCGTTATAAAACAAGATATACATAAAATGGCTTTAACTTCATAAACGACATCATCAAGGTCATCATCAAGGAAAACATTAGGAAACACCATATCACAAATTCATCAATGCCACATAAAATGCAATGCATAACAAGACTCATGCATGTGGTACTAATCGTCATAATAGATGGACACTAGGCCATCAACTCTCCAAAGATCCTCGTCAATAGGATCGATCCCACAATCGGAACCGAAGCACGTCATAATTACCTCATACCCGCACAATGGGAATGAAGCGTCGTCACAGAGTATGCATATGAATGTATGATACACAACATCATTAATCATCATTGTAAAAATTATCATTATGTGCATCATCATTCACCAAAACGTCATGCTAATCACGTCATCATATATTCATCAAAACATCACAAATCATCATCATCAATATCATCAATAACATCATAGTAAATCATCAAAATATCACAGCACCAAAACCTTAAAACATCACATCATCATAAACAAATTTCACAAAATAGCAGCAGTTCGCTGTGCAAACACATTCGCTGGGACCTTCGCCTCGAAGCTCTAGCGAATCCCAGAATCCCAACAAAGCCATCATTCTGCCTCTCTTTGCCACTTCATTCGCTTTGCGAAGCCCTTCGCTGTGCGAACCCACGCCACCACTTCTCAGAAATCAACCCAGAATCATCACATTTATCGCGCATTCGCTGCGCTACTCGCTTTGCGAGTCCAGGCAAACATTCTCCTTGCAAGTGTTTCGTTCGCTTTGCGAACTAGCGATTGCAGGGAATCGCTGCTACGCATCAGTAGCATACCAGACCCCCATTACATTACGAATTCAACTCAGTTCGCCCAAAAACATCCCTACAACATTCCTAAGGCATTACAACCATTAAAGACACAAAACCTACAACTATTAGGTCGATTAATTTCACTATTCAGACTCGAAATCACCTAAACCTTCACAAACTCTCAAACTTCATATAAACTCCATAGATCCTTCCCACAAGGTTAAAACTACAACAACGACGGGGAAATCAGCCCCAAGGTCTACTTTAGCGGTTCAATTCCACGTTATTGATTGATTCACAAAAATGCCCTTAAAATCATCAGTTTACCTCAAAACCCATAAACCCTCAAAAACCCCAAAGTTCACTTTAATCAATCAAATCCTATAATGAAAACAATGAAAGGCAATTACTCCCCATACCTTAGATTGTCGATCCGATGAGTTCTCTCTTGAGCCTTTGGAAACCTTCACGAAAATCCTCGCCTTCTCCCTTTTTCCTCAGAGCTCTGCACTTTCTCCTTATTTTCACGATCTCCACAAATGAATCCTAATTCTCCTCAATTCCTCCTTTTTGGTTAATTTAACTCTTGGGCCTCAAATATGGGCTTTCTCCATAATGCCCTCACTAATTCTCTTGAACTGTCCACTTTGCCCTTAACTCCTCTAATATTATTTTAAATTAATAATAATACCAATATATTCATATTATATACTATTATTTAATTAAAACAACCAAAACTCCACAAAACACCGACATCAACACGGACCACCAAAATTCACTGAAAATTCACAAATATTATATTTAAATAAATTAAATCAATATTTCTCATAAATTTGGGGTGTTACTGCACACTCCCTCTCAAACTTGTACTTGCCACTGAGGGATAAATCTTCCTCTTAAGAGGCATAAGAGAACCAGTAAGAAGGTTCAGTTGTACCATATATAACACTAAGTCCATAGAACATGTAAATCAGGTCACAAGACACAACCTGCTTCCTAACTCAGATCACAAGGCACATAAGGAAAGATTCTGATAGACTGTTAGAACATCCTCTCCAACATCCTTGCAAAACCAGCACCAGAGATGTATGTTGAGAGACTCACTCACACAACCATTCTCCCCCTTTTTAGCCAAAAATTGACAAAAGAAGCCAATGCAGTTCCATATCCATATGTTACTAATCCAAACACGAATGAAAGACATGATGGATCAACCCACAATCTGGAATACCTCAAACATGTGCACTCTTTAAATGCCTAAACGTTTTCTCTAGATCTCCACGGTCCAAAGAAGTTACCGCTAAACAATGCAGAGGAGAAATAAATTTAGGTAGGTAAATTCAACATTAATAATTATGCACTGCCCAACTAGGATAAGACTGTTCAAACTCTTAAGAGTAACCGTCCAAAAAGGAACACTTGTAACAAAACACGTGTTACCCATGCCTTCTCTTAGGAAGCACTCCCCACCGTTCAAAACAACGAGTTAGGACCCACCCGCAGGTCTTAAATAAAATCCTGACATTTTGTCGGTCTAGTTCAATGCATCTGAATCATAGTCACCATCCTGTTGATGAGTCCCAAGAATAATCCTTTTAACCAGAAGAAAGATAGAACAGGCCAAGATGTTAGAACATTTCTTCAAATATCTCCCAGTTAGCACCCAATATACTTATGTATTGATTAATAACTTCACAGTCATAAGATCACAGTCTGCAGAGAAAAATAAATTCCCCCAGACTCAACCAATGATTCTTAAGCATCCATTAAGAACCATGTAACTTGTATTGCCAAGTCTCCCCCAACTTACAACAATATAAATGTCAAGACATCCTTCTCGACATCTCATCCTCACAGGATGGAAACATAATCGCAGCTTGCTTGACGCACAATACAAAACTGGAACTTCAACTGCACCCTCGCAGTAATACATCTTAGATCAAAGAGCAACTCCCCCTATCTAAGATAATCAGTGCTCCTCTAATGAACACTAAGCTGGTGAATGGAAAACATAAGATGCATCTTCATGTCTTCAACAGCGCACCCTCAGTCCAAACTATCTACTGAACACAATCATCAACTCTCTTATTGCTTCTTCTAACAAGAACCAATAATCATTCACACATGATCACCATTATGCTACCCGTGAGGAAATATAAGGATCACCATCCTACAATAACAAATTCTTGGATTGAGATCAAAGCTCCACTGATTCCTCTCTTCTAGAAATTATCCATACACCATACAAATTCCTTCTGAATTCTCATGTATAGACCTCCTTGTTCCCTGAGACACAACCCAATTGAATCAGAATGCTTCACATTCCTCAAAGAGATCCACATGGCCCTTTAGTTTGTTATAACAATGTCAGATATCGTATGCATGCTCCAGAACTTCACAGCTTTCATGCTGATCCACTACTAGCATGACTTGTAGCAAGGGGCAGTATCCCATTCACAAGATTTTCCATTGACCTTACCAAGGCCAGCAACTGAGATAGACATCCCATAATCCAAGACAGTCACTCCTTCATCATTCTCCCATATGATAACTGGCATACTTCTGATTAGCCTGGTGAATATCCACTTCTGAATGCATCAAAATCCAGACCTTCATGCAATCAACACATGATCCACTTCAATCTTCTCTACACCATCCTTCCAAGGTAGTTCTTCTACTTCATCATTCTCCCGTATGACAAGATAGATACTCCTTAGACATGATGTAAGCAAACAAGTTCCTAGACCAGAACTTAAAATCCCCCTCCAAGGATAACCAACCCAAAAATGTTCTAACATCAGTTAGGGCATCCATCACACATCATAGACACCACACATCATGGTTCTTGATATGCTCTACCACTGGACTTACTATCAGCATAGTAATCCAAACTGAAGATCTTCACACCACACTGCGCCACCATCTTGAACAAAGAGAACTTCAGAAACCCAGAGAGAAATAAACTCTCATCCACCAAAAGAAGGTAATCTTCCATCTTCAACTTAGAACTTCTACCACAAGCTCCAAGAGAACCAGAACCTCCTTACGTTTTCAACTAACTACCCTTATGTACAAGAGTAATCAGTTTCAAGCATCCTGCTTGAATGCACACTATTAAACCACCCAAATTCCACCTTTTGATTGACCTCACTCCTCTTCAGAATTCCCACAAGATACACTGATCCACCAATGAAATCAGATCTTCAAGTCACATGAACTACTTGCACCATAGCAAGACATCTTGGATCCACCAAGCCTCTAAACATGTAACATCTTCCCATCCACAGCTCCCGCAAACTGCATGAGATAGACCTTTTTGAAGTATCCATAACTTCCATTCTCTTGTAGATCATCTTATCTTAAGCTGATGTTCCACATCACTAGCTAAGATTCTGATGTTAAGCTAGATGTCAGAACATTCTGATACGACATCCAGGTGTTGAATTCAGCTCCTCCTTCTGCCACTTAGAAGAACCTCCTCCCTTTACATAACTAGAGTTCCATGCTCTTATAGACTTAATTCAACAACCAAGTTTGAGTAGACAACCTCCATCCTACTTTAAAACTCCAAAGACTTCACACCTGCCACATCTGAATCTTCAGAAGATAAGTAGTCCTAGACTACATCATAGCCATACCAAAGAATGCCACTTTCCTTAGTAGAGCAAACTGTAGAAAGCCAGAGATAACTGCCACTTAACCTTGACCTTCACAATGAGCAAGATCCATGCTCCCAAGTACCCAGATTAGAAATAAACTGATCCAAACAATAACCATCAAGATTATGATGTCTTCATCTTCATCTTCAACAACATCAAAGTCCAGACTAGTTTCTTGCCAAGAAACTCTCCAGAGAACATATACTTCTGTCACACCCAACTAAAGCAACTTGTTAGATCACCACCTAAGATCAAAATAGATGCTAAAACGTATACAATACCCCTCCCATGTTTCTGCACAAACTCTGATGATGAAATGTTCTAACATCTTGTTGAACATCAACAATCTTGACTTTCAAGGATAATCAATTAAATACTTGTGAATTCCACAAATAGCAATTGATCTTAAATCCTTATCCAACAACCCTTCTTCACTGTTGTAGCTAAGCTCCACCAGATCACTTCATGAACACTTATTAAGTATTCAATCTTTTGCAAGTATCTTCTTTGACAAATAATGCTAAGATACCAAGGCTGCCACCCTTGACTCAAGTAACTAAGATTCTCTCTGAACGAACCTTATTTACCTCAACCATTCTGAAAGCTCCAATTAGATTAGATCCACCCTTAGGGTTAAAAGAGATGAATCCTTCCTTGTTGTTTTGGATGGTGAAAATAAATCACCTCCACTTTCTTCAGATTGTGTTTCAAAGAAACACCTTCTAGTCAGAAGAATAACTAGAAGACTCCAGATGCAAGACTGAGACGTCTTTATGAGTGAACTTGAGATAATTCTCAAGTATCTTTGACAACCTAGCCGATCAATAATTTATCAAACTCCCAGAGCAAGAACTTGATAAACTTAAACTCAACTCCTCTCCTCTTCAACTGACTTCAACTGCACCAAGAAACCAAGCTTCCAAGTACCAAGTCACCATACCAGATATCTTCCAACAACTCCTTTCATTCCATCGCTCCCGACTTTAGAATAAAAGAATGCAGATATCTTCACATATAGAGGCTGACGATTGAGATCTTCCACCAACTGTCTTCAGTAACAACTCCATAATCCCATAATTCTAGAGCTCTTCCATCAGAAACACATGTAGCGGAACCACCAAGGAACATATCCTGCTTGCCCTAATAAGATGTCAGAACATCTTACAAGACACCCCAACAAGATCCCCCGTTTATAACTTTATCATAACGTCTACCCAATGAAGATCTTTACCACAGTTAAACTCAAACGTTTACAAGTCTGATATGAGATACCTCACTCACTTCCCTTAATCACCAACTGTGATTTCTACATCATCCCTGTCAATACAAAAATCTGTCAAGCTTTCTTGACAACTAAGCTAACTCGGATTTGCTTAAAAGTTTCATCCAAGAACAATACACAATCTAATACCTCAAGGCTTATGGATCTGTGTGACACCTATATCTGCCACAATGCATCAACTGATACAAAGGGAGACTTACAACCTAGAGAGCCAACGACTCTCAAAACCCTAAACCCTTGTTTCTTATGCAAGAGAACTTGGTTACAAAAGGCATATCAAAACTTAGGTCTAAGTCTTCTATTTATAGAGTCTTCTGCTTCCTTGGGCTTCAATCTTCTGGTCTTCTGCTTCCTTGATCCACATTCTGATTTCACCTTGAATCTTGGAACAGATTTAAGAAACAATGTCAGATAAAGATGTCGAGACATCTGTTAGGACATCATCTCTGACCAGTCTTCTTTCATCAGAGTTCTTCATGTTTAAACATATCTTTTGACATTATGTTTTTCCCAAAAATTTGCTCAAATCAGCAGAGCTTTCAGAAGCCAAAGTCAAAGAGGAACCGACGTTTAAAAATGAAGCATCGTTCCTTAGTGGAAAATGTTAGGATCTCAAATCTAACCTTTGAGCAATCTCCAAATTTGAAGATGCTTGCCTAACACTGATTACCATAGTCACAAGAGGTACATAATGAGGCACAAAATAGTTTTCCTTGCAAAGGGGTGCAATCCGAGAAAGAATGCGGTTTCAAAAGCAAGGATTCTAAAAATGGTTTAAATAGTTTTGGTCCAAACTACTGGCCAATGATCCAAAACTATTACCAAAGTGGACTCAGAATCAACTATAAATCTTAGAGTTGAGGCCCAAATTCGAAAGGACTTTTTAGAATGATGATCTAGTGTCATGGATTATTAGTTGAGACATACATCGAATTAAAATCTTTATTTTCTATTATAAATGACATCTACATTATGAGAAATGTTTTTTTTATAAACAAAATTATATTAAAAAAATATATAAGGGATACTCTAACCTATTACTTAAAAAAAAAGAAGTTTTAGCTCAACATCACAGAGAGGCCTATGGTTTGCAAAAGGCTCTCACGATCCTATGCTCTGAAGCTTGATCATATGATTTGATTAGACGCCATCACATTAGGACAAATTAAATAAAATCAACTACATCTTCATCTTAAATAGGCTTAATATGCTTGTATGATACTAAGAAAGTCAATAAAACTTCCAACCAAACCAACATGATAAAACACAGCTCAGAAAAAAAAGAAAACTAGAGGACAAATATTTCATTTTGAATGAGTAAATAATATTATAGATAGAAAGAGTAGCACTGTAGTAGGATATTCAAACCCTTACAATTAAAGAATTTGAGGACATAGACCTATCTCTCAACAGGCAAAATGAGGATTCGACAACCATATACATATGATGATATAGTAGTTCTATACATCTTACTATAGAGCGCTATGACCTATACTCCCATTTACATATTAAAACTTCTCCCAACAAAACCTATTAAGTTAAACCATGAAAATTTTACAGGAAATTGATTGAAATCCCAATATTAACTTTCATGTGCTTCCAACTTCCAATGCTTCCATAACTTTCTTTTCATGCTAGATTTATATATACATGACTTAACTCCAATATGATTCCACAATATTGCTCCCAAAAACTGAAAAAAAAAGCTAAACTTAAAAAATATCCTGCAAAAAGCTAAACTTGAAAAATCGTAAGTCTTGTTTCGAAATTTTGGACAAAAGAGAAGTTAAGATACAAAATTATAACTTTTTTTAAAGACAAAATGAAATATTAAAAATGAAGAAAAAGTCCAGGCATGACATTATATGAAAAGATAAATAATGTGAATGAAAAGGATGAGCGAAAATGAGATATATGAAAGAGAGTGAAAGAAAGAGCATCTGAGTAGATAAGGGCAGAGACATGTTTGGCCAATGAAATAGATGGACACTCGTGACTCTGCCAACCCAAAACTAAAATATATCCAAAAATGATACCATTTGAAAAGGAGAAGACAGTAGAAGAAACAAAATCCTGCACTATGTCGCTGTCTTCACTCCATGCAAAGTTAATAACATGTCACTCATTACACCTTTTCATTGTCAAAACAAAATTTAACTCCACTCATCCCTTCCTTTCAAAACACTATTACCTCTTTTCTAAATTATAAGTCATTTTGTAAAAAATATTTATTCAAAATTATAACTCATTTTAAAATCAAATCTCAATGTAGCAATAAATTTACTTAAAAATAATGATGAGTTAAAATTAAAGCTATATTATAACTCTCAAGTTAATCAATAAAAAATAAAATCTACTAAAAAATCATTCAAAAATATCAAAGTAATATTAAGGAGATTATGCACTACATAATTAATTGAAGGATTTTTATACAATTATTTTCTTAATTTATATGGAATTCATTTTATTATATTATTACTTTAGTTTTTTTTTTAAAGCAAGTTATATTCAGAAATAGTATAAAGGGTACTCCCACTGATTACAAAAGATCGCCGACACAGTATTATTACTTTAGTTATAAGCTCTTACGCTTTAGAAAAATTTATGACATGTAAATTTTATTTAACACTTATAATCATTAAGTTAATTTTGGTATTCGTAAAACATATTACACATTCTTATTATTAATAGAGAAAATGGGTTATACTGTGAGTGTAAATTATTTTTACACTTTCAATTAATTACAACCATGAATCCTGGTACATCATACTAATATTTTTAAAATAATTTAATAACATGACAAACTGTTGATTTTTTATTGAATTACAATGTAAAACTATTTTACAGATATATCAATTAAACCCTTATTAATAATAATATAAAAATATTATTTCACTTATCGTTCTGATAAATAATATTATATGATATTTAACTAATATCATTTTTAAATGATATTTATTAGATAGTGTTTATAAAATAACAATTTATTCAATTATTGATTCAAATACAACAAGATCAAAACAGGTTGATTTAACAAATCTTCGTCAATAAAAGCTTTATCCGAAATGTCCTTCAAAATTCAACTCATTGTTCAACAAACACTAAAAGGAACTCCCTACTTCCTACCCTACCCTAGCACATTTACCAATGATATCTTACTTTAATCACCCTACATAGAAATAAGCGATAATCATATAAAAAAAAAAAGTACACTCTCCGGTCACTATTATATTCAACAAAATTTTTTTTAAATTTATTAAATAAATGATATATTTGGTCATTATTATATATCAGATACATCAATTATATAATGAACCAAAAAATTTTTTTTTTGTTTATAATAGTGTCCAGAGGGTGTAACTTTTTGTTACGTACCTTTTGAACTTTTTTCCAATTGCATGTCCAACAAAGATTCACACAATCACTCAAGGTTCCCTCCAAAATTTGCAGCGTTTTTCTCTGCTTCCACGTTGAAGTTTTGTTGTTCTCTTTGTGAAACAACCTCTCCATTCATGTTTCTCATTACTATTTGACCAACTCCAAGAAAATCTCTAGTGAGTCCATCAGAACCACCACCAATAACCTTTGTTGCTACAGAAGAAGAAGATGAACCACCATAGCTTCTTAGTAATGAAGAAGCAGTGTTATTGTTGATGTTGTTTGTGCTTGAAGTTGCACCCATCTGAGAAGCTTTTTGAAGAAGTGCTGTAGCTGACATGTGAGGTGAGATATGACTTGTTTGGTTATTATGATCACACATTAATGGATTTTCAGAAAAGAACCCTTCATGGTTGAAATCTCCAGAAAACAAATTGTTATTGTTGAGTTCAGACAATGGTATTAGCCCTTGGAATGTTTGAGAATGTTGGTCATGTTGAAAATTTTGGTTTGGTTGTTGAGTGATGAAATTAAATGGAGGGGTGTGAAGAGTATGTTGTGGAGGTGGGGATAGAATGTTGTGGTTGCCAAAACGCAAGATTTCAGTGGATTGGTTTGTGCCGTTTTGGTCATGAGTTGATGAGATTTGTTGTGGAGGAATTTGGGATAAGGCTAATGACATATTATTGTTGCTAATGTTTCCAAATAGTTGGGAGTTGTTAATGGAAGTGTTGGTGAATAAGGTTGGTAATTGTGGTTGTCTTGAACTTTCTTGAGCAAGTGCTTCACAAAAGGCTCTATGTGTGATGAAGCTGTCTCTTCTGCAAAATAAACAAATATTTCATATTAAGAAATGTTAATGTAGATTAGATTAATAATTATACATTTAAAGTAAATTTTCATATAAAAAAAATATGCAAATGAAAAAATTTATACTTTTTTTTTGATAAAAAATTATACTTAAAATCATATTAATGATCATTTTACAAGTCATGTACATAGTTCAAACCAAATCGAACCAAATTGTTTTAGAGGAACGCATTATATGGTTCATAATTTTGAGTTTCAACAATTTTACTGAGGACGTGCTACCGTATAAAATCTAAAATGTGACACATTTAAATCATAATTAAAAAATATTAAAAAATATTTGTCATAGTTAAAAATAAAGTTTGGTTAAGTTATCACGTTTAAACTATGGTTAACCTGTTTAAACTATGGTTAACCTCCAAAAACTTATACAACCTAGGTGAACTTGTGGGATTTTGGTAATAGTAGACAATTTTGGTATTGTACTTTCTTTGAGTAATATAGAAGGCATCAAAACAAGAATCTATCCATTTGTAAGTAATGTCCTGCAATGTTGTGTACTTCCTATAGTTGTGAAACAATGCGTAGGTCAGCTCCTCCATCAATTCAAATAAAAATGTACTAGTAGAGAAAATGAAATATTACGAAAACATGAAATAGAGGAGAAAATAGAGGGATTTTGTTAGAAACTGACGTTATCACAACAAAAAAAAAAAATTCTCCTGCAAAGAAGCACGTTACTGTAACTCAAACTCATGTTGCCAGTACACAAGACAACAAATATTGTAACTAACAACTCAAAACCTCTCTAAAACTCTAACTTTCCTTGTCTGTTTTATATAGGTTCCGGATTCTTTAGTTCACTTCAGTCAAAAGATCTCGCAATCACGTATTTAGAATATTAATAATTTTACAATCAAGATCAAACAATTTAAATATATAATTTTTAAGTTGTTTTATTTTAATCAGACAACAACATAGATTCAAAATGGAAGGTTTTCTTGGAAATTCAATTTATTTTATAAATAATATTTTGAAATTTTCAATGGTATTAAACCTTTTTTAAATAAAATAGTTTTAATTATTTTACCTATTATTTTATAATTAATAATAACAAATATTATAAAAAAAACTAAATTAATTTTTTTCTCTTAGATTATAAACTAAAAAAATAATAAACATTTTAAATAAATGTAATACCATTATTAATTTTCTTATTTTAGGTTACAAAGTTTGTATTTTTAGAACTAATATGCGAGGTTAAAATAAATAAATATTAATTTTGATGGAGTAATTCAATTGACATGTATTATTTGAGTTAAACGAGAATAAGATGTCGGTTTAGTGTTTAATCTCTAACATCCGGATTTATTTTATAAATCAACAATTTACTATGTTGATCTTTTAAAAGTAGTTTAAAATGGACTATTTTAATTTTGGGTTTAATGGTAGTGCACTGTTAGTATAAAAAAATATTACACATACATCCAATCAAAACATTTTAAAGTGCCAAATCATATAAATAATTTAAAATTTACAGGCTAACTTAGCGGGATATATGATTGTCATTGGTTGACGGTGTAAAAAATAATTTACACTGTCAGTGCACCATCCTATTTCTCTTTAATTTTAAGTAAAAAGTTAAATTAATAATAATAATAATAATAATAATAATAATAATGGAGATTAATTAGAATACAATATTAAGTAAAACTATTTTACACTGTCATTATTATTTTAACACATAAGCATATGAATTAAAAATAAAAATAATATATTATACTTGATTATTCTAATAATTGATTCTCCCACTTTTATCTCTCTCATTTTTTATACTCATGTGTCAAAAAAGTTCATTTTAATTGGATGATAGTGTATTTCAATTAATTTCATAATAAAAAACAAATAACATTTTATTAAAATTTATTAAAAAATAATAAGATGAACGCTTAAAACTGTTATTTTATCATTTTCAATACATTTTAAAATTTTGATTTTTTCTTCACTTTCTTTTGTTTGACAATTTTGTTTTTTCCGTGTGTTTTTTCTTAATTTCAAAGATTATTCACGTGGGGGGTGTTTCCTTCCGTTTCACTGGGTCACCTACAAAATATGAGGGCAAATAATGACAAAGGAAAGCTTACGAGAGAAAGAGAGTGCACAGAATCTTAATCAAAATATGGAAGAGAACCAAACGCAACACAAAAAGAAATGCATCTAAGTCCTTTTCCTCCCTATGCCACCAAAAACCTAATATGCCCTAATCCAAATATGAAACCTATAATAAACTAAATCAAATCAAACAATTATTACCTCAGGGTTCAAACACAACACCGGGCACACAATAGTGTTTAATCAGTCGAAAAAAATGTTTTATTGCCGATTATGATCTTCTATGATTAGATGAATTAGTCATTACAGTTGCTTGCAGATACTAATCTGTTTATATATGTAAAAAGACTGCTTATTATAATGTTTTAAATGGCAATTCTATACTCTCATTATGTTTTTAAGAGTATATGACTTGGGTAACCTCTATGTTCTATCCGATATGATTTTAAATTATGGTCTGCAATTGCAGACACAAAAGGTTTTTGAAGTTATTAAAACAGTATTGCAACTGTAATTTTGATCAAATTGACTCCATTTTTAACATTACAAGTGTTTGCAGCTTGATTGCAACAACACTGTAATTTGAAACCATTCAATAAACTCTATATATAAAATTGCATGAACAAAGTGAATTGTGAAAGATCAAGTAATAGGTTTTACCTTGAGAGAGAGTGCCACAGTCACATCTATACTCTCTAGTCCCACAAGTTTTAGAATGAGCTTTCCAATCAGATTGAACAGCATATTTCTTAGAACACTTTTTCACATTTCCACTTTTTCTCACCGTGCTTTCTAGAAAAGTGCTTCTTGATTCCAGTGAGGTCTCCAAGAGCTCTTGAAGGGTCATGGTGAACACAAGAAGGCTCAGGACACAGATAAACCTTTCTCTTTGGCTCTTTGTTACTCTTCTGCTTTAGCTTCCAAGGTAGATTGTGTCCTCTTCTATGAAGTTGCAAATTTTGCTCTCTTTGAAACCCTTTTTGACACACTTCACATTACAAATCTGTTTGTTGCCATTAAACTCCTTGGAGATAGTACTATCACTTCTGCATCTGGATCTGTTTTCGTCGAAACAAAACCAAAACAAAATTATAAAAGTTGAAATTAGGGTTTCCTACATGAAATGAAGCCAAAAAATAAAAGTATATATTATTTCAGAAATAAATGAACAGACGAAATAAATAAAATGGATGAAAGATTGAAGAAGACTTGCAATGGTGTTCCAGGTTGGTTTCTTCTTTTCTTCTGAGGTGGTGGTGGTGCAGTTGAGTTGTTGATGATGATGAATTTTGTTGATTCATCTCATTCTGATTCTCTCCTGTAAAGAAAGATGCTGCTGAAAATGATGCTGCCATATCAGAATGTATCAGAATGAAAATTTGAAAGGAAAATAAAAACTTGATATGATTTTTGTCTCTCAAGTTGGCTTATTATAAATGAGAAATTTTCTGAGGTAGCTTTATTAAGAATCTCTTCATTGATTGGTGTCATGCATATACAGGCAACACCTATCACACATGCACCATTTCACTTGTACTTATTTGATTATTTCTGGCTTTTTTTTCTTTGTTGAAACTTTTTTCCAGATTTTGGTGAATGCTTTTATGAGAAATGAATTGATATTTTTGATGAGAATTGATAGGAAGGGTGTGGCCTACGGTTTTGTGGACCCAAATTCTTTGTCAGGTAACGACATATAGGATGTGTAAGCAGCAAGGAACAGCTATAGCTATATACACCACACAAACACACTCTCTTACTTGTTTCGCATATTCTGATTCACTCCAAGACAAACTTTCACTGATCATCATGCCCCACTTGAACCTTACGAAAAATGTTCAAGGAATCAGAAAACAAAAAGTGGTGAAACTGAAAGTAAAGTTACTTTTAAATTCTAAAATTAGCAAGTATTGAGAGGAAGACACATATTTTTGCTTACCCGTAATAGAATGATTTTCTCAAATATGATTTATATTTTGGATTGTGAAAATACTATAATTGTGGAGTTTGTTCAGGTATTTGATCGTAAAAGATTATGTACGCTGAATTTTGTATAATGAACTTGAGTTTAGGTCTGATGACTCAGGTTATAGTCAGGTGACTCGGGGTGACGTTTGGCTGGTTCCTTCTTGATCTCGTGAGTTGCTTGTCTTTAGTTTTTTGGTCTGTTTCTTTTAAGGTTCAATAAAGTTATCTCAGTTCATGTAGGAATTTTTGAATTACAAGATTGGTTGGAGAGAGAGAGAGAGAGAGAGAGAGAGAGGAGAGAGAGAGAGAGAGAGAGAGAGAGAGAGAGAGAGAGAGAGAGAGAGAGAGAGAGAAGAGAGAGAGAGAGAGAGAGAGAGAGAGAGAGAGAGAGAGAGAGAGATGTAGAGAGAGAGAGAGGAGAGAGAGAGAGAGAGAGAGAGAGAGAGAGAGAGAGAGAGAGAGAGAGAGACGAGAGAGAGAGAGAGAGAGGAGAGAGAGAGAGAGAGAGAGAGAGAGAGAGAGAGACGAGAGAGAGAGAGAGAGAGAGAGAGGAGAGAGAGAGAGAGAGATTTTCATAACAATAAATGAAAATGCCTACAAGGCATTATAGAAGTGTTACAAAATAACTGAGACCTAAAACATACAAGTACATATTGAAAATGCAAAAACTCGGGCATGTAACCGGTTACACTAAACCTATGACCGGTTCCAGGTGACTTGAAAATAATAATACTTTCAGTGGTAACCGGTTAACCTCAGGTGTTAACCGGTTACACCCTCAAAGATTTCATTTTTCCTATAACTCAGAAGTGCTTGTGGTCTTGTCGTAATCGGTTACACCCCCTGTTAACCGGTTACAGCACTTGAATTACTCAAATCATTTTAAACACACCACCTTAATTCAAATTCTCCAAGTCTTCCATGCTCATGTTCATCTTCAACCTCTTGAACGCATCATTTATGTCCCCCTTATTTAACAAATCATCCAATTGGTCTTCACTTATGCCATATGTCAATCTTAACCTTCATTCACTAACAAGCTCCCTCGAGTAATGAAACCTCATCTCAATATGCTTTCTCCTCCCATGTGCAACTGGATTCTTAGAAATATTAATTGCGGAAACGTTGTCAACCAGGAGTGTAACAACTTCACCCTCACTGTTGCCCAACTCCTCCAATATATTCATAAGCCACACGACTTGACACTCACATAACGAAGCAACAATGAACTCGACCTTACTAGACGAGAGTTCAACTATCAATTCCTTCTTCCAACACCATGAGATTGGTGTTCCATCGAACATAAAAATGTATCCAACTATAGACTTTCGATCACCTTATATCTCTCCACCAATTGGAATCGAAAAAATCAAGAAAGTTTCATTTTCTGTCCATATTTGTTGTGGGAAAGAAAACTCTGCAGCCAACAGAACCTTGGACATATCTTAGGATTCTCTTTACTGTTGCCAAGTGAGACACCTTCAGTCTCCTCATGAGTCTACTCAAAACACTGACATTAAACACCGAGAATGGTTGCGTATTGCAAAAATAACGCAAAGATCCAGTATGCCTTCTATACCGAGTTAGATCAACATCTTGCTCATCATCATTCTTCGACAACTGCAACCTTGGTTCTTCCGGAGTAATAACAACATTATGAAGGTGTGAGAAAGACACAAGAAAGGGGGGGTTTGAATTGTGTATTCATTCTTTTTCTATTTTTCGCTTCTTATCGTTAAGGTGCATAAGATAGCATCAGAGTTCGTTGAGAGACTCTGACCTGCAAAGAAACATTCAGAACTTGTAGAGCGGAAGTTTATAAGAGTTAAGTTGCAAGGTTCTGACTTGCTTATGTAAGGTTCTGATACTCAATACAGAAACAATAACAATAACATAAAGCATAGCAAGAGTAAAGAACACACGATATATCCTGGTTCACCACAAGGCTAATCCAGTCCACCCTCCTCAGGTGATTTCGCCTTGAACACAAGGTCTTAATCCACTATAATCAATCTCGATTACAGATGCACGGGCTAACGCCGGTGACTAACACACAATGAACCGTTCAAGGATTCAACTGAATGAATATAACGAACATTGACCTGCAGGTTCCAATCTCGCAAGATCTACTGCTAGGATTTCAACAACTAGACGTTCAGGGATTCATCGCAATTAATATAACGCCTACTGACCCTATTTCAGGCTTTACCACAACGACACCCAGCCATTGTCTTCTCGAGTCTCCGATCACACTGACCACTCAAGGAATCCTAATTCACCAAGAGTTAGTTCAACAGGAGATTACAATAATGCTTCTTAACAAGCAGATTACTCCTAAGTTTAAGTACATAAGAACACACAAGTGTTCAAGCAAGATGTGAGCAACAGCTCCTTGCTATCTTAAGAAACTACAAAGATGTATATTGATTTGACAGTTGTTGACATCTTGTAGATCTTCTTCTTCTTCGTCTTCTTGGTTGAGCAAGCTTTGAGCAACAACTCCTTGCTTCAGATCTTCAATGTAGCTCTTGACGAGAAGGTGGTTGATGACTTGACTGATTTTTAATGTTGTCTTCTTCATCAACAGCTTGTGTACTAATTTGTTGTTGTTGTGTTGATTTCTGATCTTAAGCTTTAACAACAATGGTCATGTGTAAATTGATGACAGCTTTTGATATTTAAGTGTTACAACGAGAACTCATCATTGTCGATATCTTCACACAATGACTTGGTCCATTCTGTAATTTACAGAATTATACAATAGATGTATCATTGACTTCATCGACACTTTAGAAGCGAGAACTCATTTCTTTAAATTGCCCAGTAGAAATATAGTCGTTTGAATTGCTGTGGCTGTTAGAAAAGAGACGTTGTGTAATGATTACAGCTGTACTGACACATCTCCTTTTTACTGTGGGAGAAGTGACGGGATATATCTTCTTGGGCACTGTGTACAGTCGTTCACAACGGTAATATTTGTCTTCAAATCTTCAGAGGCTTCTGATGGTAATTAATTGAAGCATGAGTTGAGACTTCTTAACAGGATATCTGAAACTCTAAGTCTTCAGTCTTCGAAATCGTCCATTAGGAATCAGCCTTCAGAACTTCAGCACTTGTCTTTAGTTCGTTATCCTTTACTGCTTTAAGTCTTCTGAAATTTCAGAACTTGTCCATTAGGAATCTGTCTTCAGAGTCTTCAGCACTTGACCTTTGGAACCGTAATCTTTAAAACACATAAGTCTTCAGAGTCTTTATTCACTTGGTCTTCAGAGCCTTCAGCCTTCAGAACTTCAAGTCATGAGAGTCTTCAGCACTTCGGTTCTCCAGAAGATTATCTTCTTCAGAAGCTTCGCTATATTCAGAATCTCAACCATTTTCAGAGAGCATCCACAAGAGCATTGCAACATCAATACCAGCATCCTTGGATCTGACTGATCATGATCAGATACAGAAGCGTTCTTGCTTCTTGTGACTTGTGTCACACATAGTAACTTCGCATATTATCAATTACGCGCATCTGGCTGGTGCTTGTTGGATCTGATATCTTCTATGATTATGATCTGCACACAACACATGTTAGAACATAAAATAGTTCTTTCACAAATACGTATTGTTATCATCAAAACATAGAGACGACTTGTAGTGACAACTCTTGCTCTCACAATCTCCTCCTTTTTGATGATGACAAAACCAAGTATTTTGATTGAACATTTTATACAAGGTAATCACCAAAAAAAACATATTCAGAGTCTGGAACAACAGCTCCCCCTGAATGTGTTATCCTTAAAGTTTTATGTGTGATAATCTAGAATCTTATATGATCCAAAGACATACAGAGTAACAACTTGAGTTGCCAGAACACCGAATATAAAAGGACTACTTCTCTATCTTGTCTTTAAGGAGACAAAAGTCTTCAGCATCTGGACTAGTTCATCAGAACTTCCATTTTTAGATCTTCAGAACTTAGTTCCTTTTACATCGTATCAGAGCTTATAATCTTTAGAGACATCTAAAGCATTTCTACTTTTCACTACTTTTCAGCAGATTCATTTTAGCACAGAACATGACAGTTCTTATTTGATAACATAACCTTGCTATTCATCAGAGTCAGACACTGTCTTTGAGAAACTCCCCCTGAGTTTCAGACTTTGTGAAGATTTTAGAATTTAACATTTGAATCTTCTGGGTAGTCTCCCCCTAATTTCCATAAGTCAGATATTGGGATCTTCAGAATCGTAATTCAAAAATATAATTTTTTAATCACCAATGTAGATCATGACTTTTCAGAGTTTAACTTAGAACACAAGCCTTCATCTCAGAACCTTGTTACTGTAACAACTCAGTGGTTTATCAAAGCTTGATTCTTGATCAGATACCAATAGAAGGTTAATTTAGTGATCAATCAACGCTTGATTTTGAATCTAGTACACATGTGATCTGATTCTTATCTGACACCAAGTTATACCAGAGTATGTTGATTCTGATCCCAACTGATGTATTTTTCTCATACCACTTATATTTCCTTAGTGTGCTGAAATTGATACCAATGAAGGTATTTGACAATATTTCACAGCTTTGCTCTGATTGATATTACTACAGACTGAGTCTGATACCAATCTTTTATATACTGAGTCTAATTACCAATTGTTGATTTAGTCTGATACCAAATCATTTTCTCTTTAATTGGTTCTTGGTTAACATCAGAACTACTTCTTCTTGGATCTTCAATCCAGATCTTCAGACAGTCCTTGACTTCTGATTTGCACAGTTCTTATGAATAAGCATCTTGAGATGTAGACTTTGTCTTGACTGATTTCAGAGCTTTCCTTCTTCTGATTCTTACATTCTGAATCTCATATTCTCAAACAGATTACAGCTTCTGAACCAAGTGAGACAGAGATCACGATAAACTTTGAATTTCAGAAAGTTCTCAACTTCTGAACAGTACTGGGTAGATCTGATTCTGAACATGTAACACCCCACTTTCCCATTTTACAAAATAAGTAAATATTATGAAAATAATCAGAGTTTTATAACATCTAGTAGGATGTCACATCATCAAAATCAACAACGAAACTCCTTTTCATTAATGAAATTAAACAGCGGAAATAAACGTTTTATTCAAATCCCGACAATTTGCCAACAACACCAAAAATCCACATAAATTGTGGTCCACCATATTTTCAAATAAGGAATGATACGTAACAGAGCGACTCCTAAGACTCGATCAAGCAACACACACTTCATGCACACTCAAGTACCTGGATTATCTGTACCAAAACACCATGGTTCATTCAATCGAACTCGATTCATAATAGAATCCAAATAGATCACATACACCCCTACTTGGCAATGATCTATCCCACCATACTCCACATTCCAGATGAGCCACATACACTCCTCCTGAGCAATGACTCATCACCACCAATACACCATGAATGAATGATGATATTTATGCATATGACACACATGTATAATATTAATTACACATCCTCACGATCCTCCTGATCATACATCAGATATCTATTTACCAAGATACACAACACAACAGAAAACACCTCACACGCTGATAATTAGTTAACTATCTAATTAATTCAGCTAAAATTACTAAATCAATTGTTTTTATCACCAATTCTACATTTCTCAGGTTTTGGCATCTATCCCCGACCTCTCAAACCAAAAGAACTGCATCAGATGCGAAATCGGGAAAGAAATCGCAGAACAGCAGAATTCTGCACTCTCGCTGGTCATACGTGTATTGCCTTGAGCCGTACGCGTATTGTCCAGCTTGCTCGCCCATCCTGTTGCGTATCATACGCGTAAGGCCTCTTCTCCCGCCCTGCAATACGCGTATTACCCTACCTATTACGCGTATGAGCAGAGACGTTTCATTCCCACAAATCCAATTTTTCAGATCCAGATACGCGTAACCCCTCTCATACCGGTAAGGCCAACTTCCATACGCGTACCATCACTAGTGCAAAATGACGAATATAATTTTAAAATTTACACCCATTATATAGAAAACAGGTGTAAATAAGTAATCCGGTGGCAAATTTGTAAATAAAATGTCATTTTAATTATTAACAAGTGATAATAGACATCCTATTTTTTAAAAAAGGGTGTTAATTAAAAATATTATTATAATAAATTAAAATAATTATTATAGTAAAATCTCTATTACTCCCGTTAAAGATAAAATGGGTGTAAATTTTAATTGGTCAAAAAAATTATTTATTTTAACAACTTTAATTATTAAACTTAAACACATTAATAAAACACAATATGTTAATTAAATAAGAAAGTGAATTAATAGGTGTAAATTTATTAAATATATATTGTATAAATAAAATAATAAAAAAAAGACACAACAAATAATGCATAGATTAAAACCCTTTTTTGAAATCCCATTTCTCTAAACCCATTCTCTCAGAAACCCTATAACTCTTTCTTCTCCTCGTATCTCACATCAAAACCCCACCTATCAATCCTTTCTTATCTCTCATCATCTCTATTCACATGCTAAACTGCCATCACCACTCATTCACTGACACCCTCTATATACTCCCCAATGAACACACTCATTTCCAAACCCTAAAACCCTAAAGACTCAGTTCCAATTTTCAGCTATGGATAACAAAAGGACGACCCTCGGCACCGAACAAAACCACCGTGACGGAAAAAAACCAAGGCTCACTCACCACATAACAGAACACGAGATCCATCACGAATTCTCCCACAACAAAACCGTCGTCGCCAGAATCAACAACGACAGTTTCGGAAGCTCAAAACCAAGCTGCTATGAGAGCTTTTCTCAACTTAACTTCTCATTCATCTGGTACTCTACTTCTTTCTCTTTCTGTAAAAACATGTTAGTTTTAAAATCTTGCTTTGAAAACGATAGGAGGATCTTGTAGTTGAAAGTTGAAACGTTTGGTATTTTGAAATGTGTTTTCTTTATGACCAAAACTTTTATTAAATATCACTTTTATGAAAAGTTTGATCAGCAAAGATGATTATATGTGTCTTGGTGGTATTAAAAGGTTCTTGTTGTTTCATAATACACAAAACTGAATCCTGTCATTTAATCAAGCATAATTTTTTGAAATTTTTTTAAATTCACTTTTGTTAGAAAGTTTTTATTGTATACTTTCCATTTACAATTACATCAGCTTCACATGGTAGAAGATATTGTCTATATTTATACAATTTTGTTCTAATGTTTGTGGTTCATGATTTCCATCTAGACTCTTCAAAACCAACCGAGGAAGTTGGATCTCCCAAATCTCAAGAGACTCTAGTTATAATGACAGGTAAACAATTTCTTTCACTTTGCTCACTAATGTGTCTGCAAATCTTTAAAAATCGTGTTACTATTCTTTTCTATTTAAACATTGTTTAAAAAAATTAATGAATTCATTCTTTCAGAGACGGGTCGTTTATGCAAACATCAGTTGCAAAACTACGCTCGAAAGGACAATCTCGATCAACCTGTTTTTACAATTATAACTCAGGGGCTACCTCATGACTTTCGCTACAAGGCTACTGTTGTTATTGGTGGGAAATCATTCGACAACCCAACATTTTTCAGCACTATAAAAGAGGCAGAACAGGTCGCTGCAAAAGGTGCTTTGAAGGAATTGCCAATTTTGCTAACTTGTTTAAGAAGGCAAGTGTCGTTGTAATTTCTCATGTAATTTCGAATTGAGTTCTTTTAGATAATTTATGATCATCAAATTGATAACTAGATTTTTTTTTGTGTTTCTTAACATATTTCTGAGCTAATGTTGGCAAAAATCTAAGGTGCGTTACAACACATTTAGATGTTGATAAATTGATTGATCAGTAATAGTATATAACCTGTGTTTGAATGTCAAACTTATATCAACTGTGTTTGAATGTTAAACTATTTTAATGCTATATATGCATTAAAAATAGTTTTAATTGGATTTTGATTTGCATTCTATTTATTCAGGATGATTCTTGTCCAGCCAAGAATTTACTGCTTGAATTAACACAGAGAGAAGGTTTTTCGAAGCCAATATATAAAACTGCAGAGTCTTGTTCTTCTAATATGCCAAATTTTTTCTCAAGCTCTGGAAGTAGAGGGTGTAGAATTTCACGGAAAGGTGTCTAGATCCAAAAAACAAGCAGAACATGATGCTGCAAAGATTGCTTACATTGCCACAAAGGGTGTAAGTTCATTCACTTAACTTTGCTTTCATTCATACCAATCACAAACAAGTTTAGCCTTTATTATTACTTCGAAGTTAATTTTATATGTAGATGATTACAAGTTCATGAAGACACGAACTCATGATTAAAGACTAATATTAACATGTCATTATACGTCTTTGTGATTCTTTTCATAGGTACGCTACAGAACATAGATGTGGAGTGGTTGTTAAAGGACCAAATTTGAGTGGAAATATATCCGGGACAGACCCGTTAAAGGACAACTGCTTACTCTTGAAAGCAGAAGCTTTATACGAATCTCATGAAGCAAGGAACACTGCTGATGTTGTTAATGAGTTGTCCAAGGAAATAACAAAAATTTCTAATCCTGTGAATGCTCAACGTGCTGCAGAAGGGAAGAATATTGAATATGATAACAATTTTACTTATTTTCGTTGTAGTTCGAATTGGATTGGTGTGTGTGATATCTGGTTTTAGAGGAAATTTGTTGTGTGTTTTATTCCTCCATTCAATCATCTACGTTGGTGCATCTGGTGCAATATTCGGCTTACTAGGAGTGATGCTATCAGAAGTTTTAACAAATTGGAAAATCCATACTCATAAGGTAAATAAATAAGTTTATACGTTATTAAGCTCAATGATGCTGCCTAATTAATATATTTTTGTTATTGTTTTGCAGTTTGATGAGAAGTTGATTCTTATTGTGGTATTTGTTCTCGACTTAGCTCTTGGAACTTTTCCATTTGGAAATAATTTTCGTAACATTGGAGGGTTTACATCAGGATTTCTTCTTGGATTTTCCATTTTGATTCGTTCTCAGTATAATGGGCTTAATCTAACCAAGTCTAAAACGTACCAGAAGCAAGAATCTTATCACTATGCCCTTCAGATTATCTCTTTTGTGCTACTAAGTGTTGGGTAACAGTCTCTCGCCTTTTTTGTTGTTGTTGTTAGGTGAATTGCATTGTTATGAACTTGTGTCTCCAAATGTGAAAGTTGGTTTGTTTACAGATTGGTTGACGGCCTCGTCTTTTTCTTTAAAGGGGTGGACTTGAATGATTACTGCTCTTGGTGCCCTTATATGACTTGTGCCCCTCCCAATTGTAAACCAGGCTACATTTCTTGTCATTATGTGAGTGATGCTGCTACTTTCTTATGTATTCGTTTGAAGCACTGACACAAAAGTGATTACAACTGATATAACTAATCTTTAGTTCTGTTGACACATAATAAAAGAACCAGTCAAGATTCTGCATATATGGTTAATTTATTTGTCAAATAGATTTTCTTGGGATGATTTAATTCTTGAAAAGTTCAACAATTAAACTTGAGTTGTTATTGATGCTAACATTTTTATGATGTAATGCTGCAGGATAACCAGATCGGCAACCAACTTAACGTGACGTGCATGAACAATGGGAGAAGTGGCATTTTCCACTGTCAAACTGTAACCCTGACAAGCAGGCTGAAGAGCTATGTTATCGAGCATGCTAACAGTTTTATGGGTTTTAATCGATGGGAATGATTATTGCTAGAACATAAAAGAGTCGCCTCTGATTACAGCTCTTATTGGTGGCGTTATTGCCCATTATTGCTGCTGCAATGGAGACACATGGTCTTCAGAGATTAGAGTTCTCAGTGATGAACGCCCCCGTCTCATCACAACCTTCAAGGTAAATAGTATTTTAGTCTAAGCCCTATATGAGCATCCGCGTAAGTCACATTATTGTCGATTGGTGCTCATGTTCATGGGAATTTTTACGGTATAGGTAGTTCGGAGAAGTTAGATGTGTCTGTTGCTGCCGTAAATGATGCTTCTATTGATAAAAGTTTAGATATTGATGGTAAGAAACCGTCTCTTGATCGGCAAACTGATGCTACTTCAAACTCGCGAATAGATAATAGTGAGTCTAGTTTTGTGAAACTTCCGAAGAAGGAGGATGTGAATGAAACACCTGGAAATAGTTTAGATGCGGCCAATACTAGATTGCCTGCTCAAACAATTTCGCAAGTTGATTCGGCTTTAAGTGCAACTATTCCGGTAGAAGCAGGTACTGGTGCTTCCAATTTGACGGGTAGTGTTAGATCTGAGGAACCCCCTTCTACGGTTTCTATCAATCAGTCCAGTGCTGTATTTACGACCTCCAAAGAGGCCTCTGTGAGTTCTGATAATTCCACATCAATAGCTATTCCCGAATCAGTTGAGAAGCCGGATAACACATCCTATGCCGGTTCAGTTAATTCAGGTTAAAGTTGCAATCTTTTCACCTGCACTTACTTGTTTTAAATGCATCATCGTGTTTGGTATTTACCATTTTTGTTTTATATAATCGAGAATAACATAAAACTCTGTTTTTGTTTACTTCACTCTCCTTTGGAAGCCCATTGTGTGACATAAAATAGTCTCATTTTAACTCATTACTTGTTATTAGGATAGGAACCTAGAGAAACTGAAATCAAGAGGATCAAAGTGTATTATTGAAAACTAAACTGGAATTGGCAAAGGAAAATTAGATAATTCAACCCACAAATTTTCTCTTCACAAAGGATATTTCTTTTCACTTACAAGTGCAATTATCAAATCGACAGCTCCTTCAATCTGGTCTTCTATACTAACATTACTACTTTTATCTAACTAAGAATTTTATTCAAGTTAAAACACCCTTTTAGCCATTTGTCTTGTTAATATCGTAGTAGCAAAAACCATCGAGGGAGGGATTGATTTAGTCTTTAACACATGCATACATATGTACTGCTGCTGCTTCATACTTTTAAAGGATTTGGGTTGTGAGAGATTGAGAGAGAAAGAAATATATTACAGTGGACAATAATATAGGAAAATTTAATGTGATTTATTTGTAATAGGAGAAAAGGCTAAAAGGAAAGATGCATGCATCAAAGAATATCCATCCTCATATTTTGTTTCGTGGTGGTTACGAAAAGCTTAAGGCAAACATAATGGAAGAGAGGAGGAAAATAATGATTGAAGAGGCCAACGGTGATGAAAGTTTAGTAGGTGAGCCTCCAGAAATAAAATGATACGAGGCATGGTTGATGGCTCGACATAAGAGATCTGGAGATTTTACATCCGAGGCAACAAACTTAGTAGCTTTTATGATTGTAAGTAATAAAAGATTCTTTATAAATTTGAATTTTATATGATTAGGCACCTAATTGTTCAACAAACTTAGAAGCCCATGTACACCAAATTGTTGTTAAACGTCATTGCCAACTAAGATTGATTTTATATGATCTTACTCTGTCTCCATATGAGTAGCTAACATTATCTTCCTATACTGCCAATTAATAATTGGTACCTAGCTACATATGGGTGTAATGTGACACAACTTTTATTTTATAGTATTACAACTTCATCACTTGTGGAAAGTAACGTACAACTGTTTCCCACATTACAAAAATGTCTTTTTGTGTCTTCTAATAATCAATATACAGATAAGCGATTGTAACTGTATTTATTATTATTTTAAAGCCAAGTTGTTCAAGATATGTATCTATATGTATAACTTATTAATCATTTTATTTCATGAGTATATATGTGTTTTACCATTTCAGGGTGACTTAGTGGAAAAAAGTACACAAGGTGATATTGTTTTTGAAGGACGTGAGGATATATTGACTGTTGCCCTTGGAACAAATGAACGCCCTGGTCGGATCCGCACTGCTCCAAGGGGTGTGGGCTTTAAGAAATTCTTTGGAAAAAATTCACGCCCCGCCTCAGGAGGTGTCTCTCAAGATGACCTTCTAGCCTTGGAGAAAAAACTGAATGCAAATTTCCAACAGAAATTACAAAAAGAGTTCCAACAACAAGGATTAGAGCTCCAACAGCAAATGAAAAAGGAGATGCAAGAAGAGAGAGCTAAATTCCTACAAGAGATGCAATTGGAGCCTTGCCCTAAAAGGACTAAAGAGGTGTTTTTAAAAGAGGTATGAGTAATTTGATTTAATTAATCGATTAAAATTTTACAAATTTTATAATTTAATTAATGTTTAATATATTACAGAATGTGCAATCTCTGGATACGAGCACTAACGGAAGTTGCTCTAAGGTTTTGATTACTGAAGATTACAAATTTTATAATTTAATTAATGTTTAATATATTTAGTTTTCTTGATCCACATAGGATGCTAACTTCTACTATATCGGTCGAAGTAATCCAATCATACATACAAAATAAGCTGGATGACGAATCAAAAAAGTGTTACTTAGGGCCCTTGTTAAATCGGTAAGTACATGTTTCCTTGAAGGTTTTATACATTATTATGTTATTATGTAATATTTGAATTTTAGTGATTCTAACACTTTTGTTTTGAAACTACAGGAATCATTGGCAGCTGTTTGTAATTTGTCCTAAAGATAATGATATCTTTTGGTTTTATTCATTAAACAAACCTCCCAAGAAAAATATTAAGATCATACTTGAAGGGTAAGAAGCCTAAATCAAGAGATTTCATTTATACTTAATTTTTGTACCTTTTAACTTTATATTTATAACTTACTTCTGTTGCAATTTCTTTTATCAGAGCTGTAGAAGGATATCATCTATTAAGAGGAATTAAGAATAAGAAGCCTTATTGGAAGATTGTCAAGGTAAGTGAGTTGTTTTGTACTACCCATAGTTCTGCTGCAATGTGTTTTGCAATAGCTGCATACTTAATGGTTAATGTCCTGTACCACACATATTTAATGGTTAATGGTTAATGTTATGTACTACCCATATTTCTGCTGAATTTGTAGTAGTAAATTCATAGTTTGAATAGGTAACAGATGTATATAGGCTCAGGCACAAATATCCCTATATATATATATATATATATATATATATATATATATATATATATATATATATATATATATATATATATATATATGTATATAGATATAAAAAAAACTGAGAAAACATTGGCTAGTTGAATGATCGGTGAAGTAGGGCTATAGGATTAGAATGGTGACATATTATCTACAAGAGGAATATATGCATTGATTATAGTTAAGACTGATTGAGTTACATAAATTGCAACTTATTTCTCCATAACTGGAGTTTAGAAAGAAATGATAACATTACACTCTTTTTCATCACATGAATATCATAGAGTATTAAATGCCTAGACATAGACCCAGACTATTCATAACCAAAACAGTTTCTATAGCAGACTCAGTAATCTGTGAAACATACACCTGCCTAGGTTTCTTTCTATGTGCCAACTCTGAATTCAATTTCCTGAAGCACTACACATTTTCGACTAAATTAATTAATAATAATATTAATATATCAATTAATTAATGCAAGTAATAATATTATATAAAATTAGCAAACATTATTTGCTAAAATTAAAATACTAAAAACAAGTTTAAGTGCTAACGAAAAAGTCGTTTCTTTGCGTTAGTAGTTGACGATATTCTCTGGTTCCGACCCTTGCGTTTCAACGGTTCAACCACCGAGTCTCTGAACCAGAACAATAAGGTTTTATAGTTATATACAACTAAGATTTTATTGTGTTTTTATTGGATTGTAGCATGTAAGGTGGATGTTTTGCTGTGTCACACTTCATGGTGTCTTTATTATAACTAAGATTTCATATATATGTAGGCACATCGTCAAGATAACGGATGGGCATGTGGATACTACGTCATGAAGACTATGTTTGACATCGTTGAAGCTTCTATTGCTGAAAGATTCAACGAGGTAGGATAAGTTAAAATATTATTGTATTGCATGTATTTAATGAAAAACATGTAGTATTTTAACTTATTATATGTAAACTTGTAGATATTCACTGACACTTCGTCATATGAAAAAGAGACGATTGATCACGTGCGACAACTCTGGGCTAAGTGTTTTTTGGAAATGATTGAAGATCAAAATGTTGAAGACCGAAAGGCTGAAGAGCAAATGCAAATGGATGAAGAGCATGAGGACAAAGAGCATGAGGACAAACAAGACATACAAATATTGCCAAAACCAAAGCGAAGGAGGAAAAATTATATATAGATAGTTTTTGTTAATATGCTTTAGTTGTATGACTTTATGCTATTAGATAATATGATTGATAATACTTATATATGTACAATGATGTTAGGATGGTTGTTTTATGCTATTAGATAATATGATTTGATAAGACATATATACATGATGTTAGGATGGTTGTTTTGGTTGTATTTTTTGTTTATTGAATGTTAAGTGGTATACAAAATATTTGATTAAATAAAATAGGTTCTAAATCTAATTATATATAACATAATTATGAAACTAATACAAACATTCTATTTAATTAAAGTATACAGGATCTAAAAATGCCAACAACAATGGTGAAATCGGGTGTAAAATTGCCAACATGAACAGCAAAATCGGGTGTAAATTTTACACCCTATTTAAAGAAAAGAGGGTGTAAGTTTGCCACCCTCTATAGTAATCACTGCTCATTTTATATCCGATTTTTAAGAAATTGGGTGTAAATTTGTCTGATTGAAATGCTATTATTTACATATTTACACCCGTTTTTTATAAAATAGGGTGTAAAGTTGAATATATATATACATCCGTTTTAAACAAAAAAAGGGTGTAATATACCATCTATAAATGTATATATGTAACAATTTACACCCGATTTCCAAAAAAAAGAGTGTAATATAACATCAAATTTACACCCGTTTAAAAACGGGTGTAAATGTGTCCGACATTTCTCACCCGTTGAATTCACACCCTCCAGAAACGGGTGTTAAATGTATAAAAATCGGGTGTAATTTTATATATCTGCACTAGTGCATTACGCGTACGGGCAGAAGGCCGTGTCAAAAGTGAGCTCCATACGCGTATACCCATGTAACGCTTGGCCATACGCGTAACAACCTGCCTGTTACGCGTATTGCCCTCTGGCACATAAAGCCATACGCGTAACGCCTCCCCTATTACGCGTATGGGCAGAGACTGTGAAAAATCCCCATTTTTCATATCAGTCTGAATTCTACCACTTTACCCTCACTTATAACATTTAGATTTGTCCTAAAAATCGTTTCTACATTGATTTTAAGACCCCTAATCTCACATTACTCCATTCTCTTGTTATTACTAGTGAATTTCATACTCCCTAGATCTAGATTCGTCACTCCCAACCTGCAACAAAATCAGATCTACAACCATAGATACACAACAACAACATAGCAGAGCTCAATCATCTTAATCACACAAATTTCAGATTTATATCTACATCATATAAATGATTTTATAAAATCAAACAGTCAATTTGGGCATCAAACAAAATACGAAAATTTCTAAGAGGGAAAGGAAGCCTCACTACCCTTACATGGTATTAGCACCTATATTGAACCCATTCTCCTCCTTACCTCGAATTCTTGATTAAAATCCTGCGAAAATTGGATCTGGAGATTGCCCTAATAGTTGTTCTTCCCTTGTTCTTCCTTCTCTAACTCCCTCTTGGTGAAAATTGTCATTATTCCTAAAATTACCCCTAATCCTGATTAAAGTTTATTTTTCCTTATTTCCCTCCTACTAACTATATTCTAATTAAATCGGATTTTTATTTTTAATTGTAATAATAGTAATTGTGATAATAAATATAATAATTATAATACTACTCATGTTAATAATAAAAATAATAATAATAATAATAATATTGAGCATAATAGTGATAATATTACATTATATTCTAATGTTATTGGATATGCCCGATATTATTCATTACCATATTATTACTACTCTTACGCGCTCAAACACCAACACACCCTAAACAAGGCCAAACAATCGAAATACGCACGACTATTAAATAAATTAAAATGGGGTGTTACAACTCTCCCCCACTTAAATTATTTTCGTACTCGAAAATATACCTGATGGAAATAGCTCCGGATACGACTCTCGCATCCTGCTCTCCAGCTCTCAGGTCACACTTCCTCCAGCAGCTCCTCCCCAAGCTACTCTCACCAAAGGAATCTCCTTCTCTCTGAGTTATTTCATCTTGCGATCCTCGATCCTTATCGGCATCATCTCCACAGTAAGATTATCTCTAATCTGCACCTCATCCCTCTGGATAACATGAGATGGATCAGATACATACTTCCGAAGTTGCGACACATGAAACACGTCATGCAAGTTCGAAAGTTCAGGCGGCAACGCCACCCTATAGGCAACTGCACCTACTCTCTGCAAGATCTGATACGGCCCAATAAACTTAGGATCCAACTTCTTTGATTTCAATACACGCCCAACACCGGTCACTGGGTTGACTCTCAGGAACACGTGGTCACCTTCATTGAATTCCAAGTCTTTCTTCCGATTATCATGATAACTTTTCTGCCTACTCTGAGACGTTTTCATCTTCTCGTGGATCATCTGAATTGTCTCAGTAGTCTGTTGCACAATCTCAGGTCCAAGCACCACATTTTCACCAGTCACGTACCAACACAGAGGCGTCCTACACCTCCTACCATACAAAGCTTCGAAAGTTGCCATTCCAATGCTAGAATGGTAACTATTATTATACGTGAACTTGATCACTGAATACTTTAAATCTCGATCCATACAAATAATGTCTCCAGATTTTTAATACAAAAACCACCGCAGCTATTTCAAGGTCATGAGTAAGATAGTTCCTCTCATGCACCCTCAATTGTCGCGAAGCATATGCCACTACCTTGCCATCTTGCATTAACACACCACCTAATCCCATCTTAGATGCATCACAATACACCACAAAAGGTTCACTTGGACTTGGTAGAATTAACACCGGTGCCGTAGTCAATTTCTTCTTCAATTCCTCAAAACTTTCCTCACAAGCCGCATCCTAAACAAAAGCTTGATTCTTTCTAGTTAACTACGTCAACGGTAATGCCAAATTAGAAAACCCTTCAATAAACCTTCGGTAATAACCAGCTAAACCCAAGAAACTTCTAATCGCCGCCGCTGTCTTCAGCGGCTCCCACTGAAGTACCGCACTTACTTTAGATGGATCCACCGCTATGCCATCACCAGAAATAAAATGACCCAAGAAACTCACAGTCTTCAACCAGAATTCACATTTCGAGAACTTTGCAAACAACTTATTATCTTTCAACACTTGTAATGCAATTCTCAAGTGCCCTGCATGATCTTCGTCAGACTTAGAATAAATCAGTATGTCATCAATGAATACTACAATAATCTGATCCAGATAAGAATGAAAGATACGATTCATATACTCCATAAATACACCCGACGCGTTAGACACTCCAAAAGGCATTACTGCATATTCATAATGTCCATAGCGAGTCTTGAACGCATTTTTATGAATATCATCTTCTTTTACTCTAATCTGATGGTACCCCGACCTCAAATCAATCTTGCTGAAAACATGAGCTCCCACAAGCTGATCCATTAAGTCATCAATCCTTGAAAGTGGATACTTGTTTTTAATAGTCACTTTATTCAACTAACGGTAATCAATGCACAGACGCATACTACCATCCTTCTTTTTCACCAACAACACTGGAGCTCCCCACGGCGACACACTTGGTCTAATAAACTTCTTATCAAGCAATTCTCCAATCTGAGATTTCAACTCTGCCAATTTTGATGCAGACATCCTGTATGGTGCCATAGATATAGGTCTGGTACTAGGAACAAGATCAATAGTAAATTCAACTTCCCTTGTCGGGGGCAATTTTGTAATATCATCAAGAAACACTTCAAGGAATTCACTCACCACCGGTAACTCATTAACTGAAGTCTTGATTTCCACAAATAACGAGGCAAACACTGCAAACATCTTAACTTTATCCTCCAGCAACGTCCTCAACTCTCTGCTAGACAAAGAATCTGCTAATGCTTCCTCTTCAGGAGTAAGAAACAGTAACGTCTTCCTAAAGCAATCAATGTAAACCCGATTGAACTCCAACCACTTCATCCCCAAAATAACATCGAGATTACTGAGCGGCAAACAAATCAAGTCCACTCTAAAATCCCTACCAAACATAGTCAACGGACACTTCAAACACACTAAGGAAGTGACCACTAAACCAATAGACGGAGTCTCAATCGTCATCCTCTGATCTAGAGTAGACGACACAATTCCTAATCTCTTCACACAATCAACAGAAATGAACGAGTGGGTTACACCCATGTCAATGATAGAAATCAAAGGAATATCATTAATAAAACAAGTACCTTTGACATAACTCTCCTCATTGGTGGATTGGGCTCCCACCAAGGCAAACACTTTTCCACTGGCCTGAGATTTCTTTGGCTTCTCACAGTGAGTGTTGATATGACCCTTTTCTCCATAGTTATAACAGGTAGGCATAGTGGCCTTACAATCTGCTATAACATGACCTGGTCGCCCACACTTGAAACACTTCTTCACCTCATTCAGACAATTATTGGCACGGTGACCCGCGCCACCGCATCGGAAACACTTGAGAGTATCGGGAACCACTCCTCCCTCTTTTGGTTTCTTTCCTACAGCAGCTTTCTATTTTCCCTTATCAGCTGGAGCATTGTAAGGAGTACCCCCAAACCTCTGCTTACCCTTCCGATCACTCACAGCCTTATAGTGAGCAATCTGGGCCCTGTTGTCATTATCATAAATTCGAATTCTGCTAACCAATTCTGGGTAATTCCTTATCTTCTGACAAGCAATGCCTTGTTTGATCTCGGGACGCAGCCCATTCTCAAACTTTAAGCATTTCAAATTCATAGCTTCTTCCGTATTGTAATGAGCACAATACTGCACCAAATCTTCAAACAGAGTAGTATATTCAGCAACATTCATGGTACCCTGTTTCAGTTCTAGGAATTCAATCTCCTTTGCACTACGAATATCTTCCGAAAAGTACTTTTCCAGAAACTTAGCCTGAAACACTGTCCAAGTAATATCAGTACCCGCAGCTTCCAACCTTTGACGACTATTGTCCCACCAGGCTTCAGCCTCTTCTTCCAGCATATGAGTGCTAAACCGTACTTTCTGAGCATCACTGCATCCCATGGTCCTGAAGATCTTCTCAATAGCCTTCAGCCATTTTTGTGCAGCCTCAGGATCCAAAATACCTCCTTTATATGCAGGCGGCTTATTGCTCTGAAACTGTGCTAAGTCACGGAACTGCGCACCCCCAGCCTAATTAGTGTTCTCTACCGCTTGTACTATAGCTTGCATAGTAGTAGCAAGAGCAGCATCATTCCTTCCTGCCATATTGTTCAACAATCAACATACGATCAGAACAAACAACTTACTCCTATTCTAAGGACAAACTCTACTACAGCACCTGGCCGGACGGACCAACCTCCTCTGATACCAATTGTAACACCCCACTTTCCCATTTTATAAAATAAGTAAATATTACGAAAATAATCAGAGTTTTGCAACATTTAGTAGGATGTCACATCATCAAAATCACCAACGAAACTCCTTTTCATTAATGAAATTAAACCGCGAAAATAAACGTTTTATTCAAATCACGGTAATTTGCCAACAACACCAAAAATCCACATAAATTGTGGTCCACCATATTTTCAAATAAATAATGATACGTAACAAAGCAATAAAGAATAACAATTGACGATAAACTCCCAAAATCCCGTGTTACGTATCAGAGCGACTCCTAAGACTCGATCAAGCAACACGCACTCCATATACACTCAAGTACCTGGATTATCTGTACTTCTGAAGAAGCACAGACGCAACAAACATCAAAGGGGTGAGAACTACATTCAATAAATAACAGTGCATAATATATGTTAAGAGTAGTAATCACACCATCACGACACACTTGTCGTTTTCATACATAATTCAATAGACATAAAAGGATGCAATGTGACTCAACAACTGACACAATGCATGTGGTACCAAAACACCATGGTTCATTCAATCGAACCCAATTCATAATAGAATTCGAATATAACACATAACCCCTACATGGCAAATGATCTATCCCACCATACTCCACATTGGAGTCCAGATGAGCCACATACACTCCTCCTGAGCAATGACTCATCACCACCAATACACCATGAATGCATGACGATATTTATGCATATGACACACATGTATAATATTAATTACACATCCTCACGATCCTCCTGATCATACATCAGATATCTATTCACCAAGATACGCACCACAACAGAAACACCTCACACGCCGATAAATAGTTAACTATCTAATTAATTCAGCTAAAATTACTAAATCAATTATTTTTATCACCAATTCTACATTTCTCAGGTTCTGGCATCTATCCCCAACCTCTCAAACCAAAAGAACTGCATCAGACGCGAAATCGGGAAATAAATCGCAGAACAGCAGAATTCTGCACTCTCCCTGGTCATATGCGTATTGCCTTGAGCCGTATGCGTATTGTCCAGCTCGCTCGCCCATCCTGCTACGTATCATATGCGTAAAGCCTCTCCTCCTGCCCTGCCATACGCGTATTGCCCTACCTATTACGCGTATGAGCAGAGACGTTTAATTCCCAAAAATCCAATTTTTCAGATACAGATACGCGTAACCCCTCTCATACCGGTAAGGCCAGCTTCCATACGCGTACCATTATGCGTACGGGCAGAAGGCCGTGTCAAAAGTGAGCTCCATAAGCGTATACCCACGTAACGCTTGGCCATACGCATAACAACATGTCTGTTACGCGTATTGCCCTCTGGCACACAATGCCATACGCGTAACGCCTCCTGTGTTACGCGTATTGGCAGAGACTGTGAAAAATCCCCATTTTTCATATCAGTCCGAATTCTACCACTTTACCCTCACTTCTAGCGTTCAGATTTGTCCTAAAAATCATTTCTACATTGATTTTAAGACCCCTAATCTCACATTACTCCATTAACTTGTTATTACTAGTGAATTTCATACTCCCTAGATCTAGATTCGTCACTCCTAACCTGCAACAAAATCAGATCTACAACCATAGATACACAACAACAACATAGCAGAGTTCAATCATCATAATCACACGAATTTCAGATTTATATCTACATCATATCAATGATTTTATAAAATCAAACAGACAATTCAGGTATCAAACAAAATACGAAAATTTCTAAGAGGGAAAGGAGCCCTCACTACCCTTACATGGTATTAGCACCTATATTGAACCCATTACCCCCCTTACCTCGAATTCTTGATTAAAATCCTGCGAAAATTGGATCTGGAGATTGCCCTAGCAGTTGTTCTTCCCTTGTTCATCCTTCTCTAACTCCCTCTTGGTGAAAATTGTGATTATTCCTAAAACTACCCCTAATCCTGATTAAAATTTATTTTTCCTTATTTCCCTCCTACTAACCATATTCTAATTAAATCAGATTTTTATTTTTAATTGTAATAATAGTAATAGTGATAATAAATATAATAATAATAATAATAATAATACTCATGTTAATAATAATAATAATAATAATAATAATAATAATAATATTGAGCATAATAGTGATATTATTACATTATATTCTAATGTTATTGGATATGCCCCATATTATTCATTACCATATTATTACTACTCCTACGCGCTCAAACACGAACACACCCTAAACAAGGCCAAACAATGGAAATACGCACGACGATTAAATAAATTAAAATGATGTGTTACAGAACACATGTTCACGAAGTGTACAACTTTGATCATATGAACAAACAGTTCATAAGAACTTTTGGCAAAGTTCTTCTTTTTTAACCTGTTCTTAGAATGCCTAGTGAACTTGTTCAGAGTTCCTCAGTTAAACATCAAACAATAACTTTAGTGGTAAACGCATTTTATATGATTGATTACTTGTTTGAGTTTGCATTCTTTAATGTCTCTAATCAAAATCATATTATCTATTTCTCCCCCTTTTTGACATCATCAAAAAGTTTAGAGCGTTTGAGCATTTAAGCATTAAGCATAATTAGATCAATATGATAAAGAACAATTTTAGTGATAAAACATCTTTAGAGATCAAATAAAGCATTTTCATTGATTAATACTGAGATGTAACCATCAACACAACAAAAGATATTAAATTCAAAGCATAGGTTGATTTTAATCATAACTAGTTTATGACAATCAAAACATAGACCTAATGAGAATAGGTTCCTAGGGGTTAGACTAAAAGGAGCCTAAATATGATGAGGAGGATGAGAACAAGCTTTTAGAATCATCAGTTCTTGAGGCATGTAGCTTTTCTTATGCTTGATTAATTGCCAGCCTCTTGTTCTTCACAATCTCTTCTGAGATCCATTCATGGAAGTCAGTCCAGATATTTCTTATTTCCATGGGGTTCACACAGGAACTGGAAGCACCCACTAAGCTTTAGATTCTTGTGATATCTTAATCCTTGAAGGATGTTATTGCATTATTTAGTGAAAGCAATGACAATTGTTTTAAGCATTCTAACATTTTAAGTGGTGTAAACATATTAGATTATGATTAAAGTTTTCATGCAGTTCTTACAGTAGAATCTTATGGTAAAGACTTTCGTACTTTTTAAAACCCTAAATATATTTCATTAAATAACTCAACGAGTATGCATAGTCCAAGAATTAACATAACAAGGCAGATACTTATAACCCTATTCTATTTCTTCTCAGGAACTCCCAGATAGATCCGTAAAATCCATGGGTGAACATTCTGTGGTTACCCCAATGTGTTCTAGCCTAGTAATCACGTCTTGAATTTCTAGGACTCGAGATATGACTCTTCCATATGGGATACTAAGAGTGGGTTTGTCTTTAGACAAGAGAATTTGTTCTTTCAGGTGATTGAACATGGTTAGTGGAAGGTTTATTTTTCTTCTGTAGATAAGAAAGAAGATAAATAGTCGATCTGAATGAGTTATCAAATGCCCTCCTATTTCTCTAGGTCGTAAGTTTGTTTCCATTATTCTGTGCCAGACTTTAGCTGAAGGAATAAGTGTGGAGACACAGTTGGAGGCACCATTTCCATTGTGAATTCTCCAAATGAGATCATTGAAGATGTCTCTTTCCTTGTAATCTTCAAGAGTGTCACCGCTTTCATCACACTTGATTGCTTGAGCGATGATAGATGGATTAATCATCACATGGATTCCGAAGATGGTTGATTGAATGACGTGTTGGTTATACACATTTGAAAACACATCACCATTTGCCCAGAATTCTTTGACACGGTCTGTGTAAATGAGACTTGGAAGCATGCCAAGATAACTTTCCCATTTCTGACATTGTAATTCAGACGAGGTTTAAAGTCGAGTTCTTTGAGAGAACTCGCGTTTATAGATAATTCATTCAGGACTTTTGACTCTGAGTATTTACCCTTAGCAGCCAAAGTTTGTGAGTTAGACATTTTTAGAGATGATACACAGGATAGAGAGAGAGAGAGGACCACTAACTGATATAGGCTGGAGATATGGGTAAGAGAGTGAGCACGATGCCTTAAATAGATGAATCATAGTGTGAGTTAATGAATGCTTGTGACTGCAAACGATAGGTTTTCATTTCCAAGGTTTTAGACGGTTTATAGGTACTAAGTCTAACGGTCTCTTAATCTTGAAGCGGCCAAGAGATCACGCATGGGATTCTTTAATTAATTTTAGGCAGGAGTTAAGTGTGTGTAATAAATGTATTTGAATAAGTGGTGTTTGACGCAATTTTGAAGATATTGACTCATAGTAGAAAAGAAGAGACACAAAAAAAAACTTTATACTACATCATTAATGAGTGCATAGCCAAGGATGCTAGCAAAAGGATTTTTACTATTTCCAATACTAAAGCTAATCTTGTCTTGTCAGAGCATGATCACGCCTGGTTAGTAGCTAGAGGACTGGGTGACGGGCTATTTTGGCCAAGACAACACGCTTTCCAAATTCGTACGTAACATATGTATAGCTGTCATTTAATATACATATTTCAAGAGATTTGGATCATTGAGATATTCCTAGGTAGAGATATGGGTATGGCTATTTGAGACAGATTTTATTATATGAGATACATCAAAAGAATAAAATTGGACACTATAGTTTCTAAGACTAGAGAAACTAGATAGAGGGACTCTAAGAGATAGAGAGAGTTAGGTTGAAATAAGAACACTTTATTGGAGTGTACTTATGGATTATAGGAAGTGGCTGAAACAAAGTGACCGACATGATGGAGAGAATCTTACAAATGAGATTGATTTACTTTAACTATTCATCAGTCATATGCATACGCATACCGATAAGGACAAACGATTTTCTAAATAACTTTCTAACCTATTCTCACACAACTTAACATGGCATGACCAATTGAGTTAGTTCTTAACATGGTATTTCACGTAGTTATCATGAATAAGTCATAAATGAAAGAAAACTGGTGCCTTAAGGACACTGAGATTTTTACTGAATTATTTGAGTGTTTTTTCATTCTGATTCTGATATTTCTTTCTTGAAGATACTGAGGACTATATTACACATCAGTTCTGAGCTTTTGATCATCATCTCTTAGTTTCTGCTTCCCTCAAAGTGAGCTCTCGGACACAAGCTGAATCCCGCATAACTCTGAATTTTGAAATTGAATAATGTAGATATCCCTTACATTCTGATCTCAAGAATCATATTTCAGGTGATTCTTTCTTCTCCTGTTCAGAGCAATTCATCTGACTTCTAAGAAGAATCAATCAGAGACTCTGAATCAACATTGTCAGAACGACAAGCTTCCATTAGGCTTTCTAGTTTTAAGAAGATCATTAATTTCTTAGCTTAATCAAAAACCAATTAAGATTATGTGCTTCGAGAATTGATTTTTGCAACATCTTCTGACTTTGCTTCTTCAAACAGATGCAGATCAAGTTCAGAACAAGTATCATTAAACATCTGTGTAACATGACATATATTTTGCATGAAACTCCTTGATCTCACAATGCTGATCTAACTGTTTAAGATTGATTCATTAAGGAATTAACAGCATATCTACTTCTGAAGAAAGTTATGAGAAACTTATCAGATCAATCAATAATATTTGGATCATCTTGAGATATAATCTCAAGATAACAAAGCTTAATAATCTGTGTTAATTCAACCAAGACTTAGAATTCATTCTTAATTAAATTCTTGATGACTCCTTGGATTTCTTCTCCTTGAATATTCTTTCAGTTTTCTGCATAGCTTTCCAAGAAAATGATATTCAGTTGAATCTGTTTAAACTTCTCGATCAGTCAAGATTCAGATGTTGAATCATTTCTAAGAGTTTGAATTCTTCAGATTTCTGACTTCAACAGACTTTATTCTGAAATTCAAAATCAGAGAATAACAACCTTTCTTCTTTACATGAAGAAGTTCTGAATGAGCTTTAAAAGAGAAAGTCAAGGGTGGACCTAATCCGTTTCTTGAAAACATCTCAAAAACTCATAAAGAATTAATCTTTAGCAAACATGACTTCTTGTTTTCTAATGATTCAACTTTGAGCAAATACTTGGTTTATCCATATGTATCTTCCAAGATAAGTATTCAACAGATATTACTTCTTATCTGATGAATCTATCTTATCAGCTGATTTTTCAATCTTCATCTAAGCTTAAATGAGGAAGATTTAGTTGTTTGACAACTGTAAAACTTCCAGAATCAGTGATTTGGTCAAGTAACCAAATTGATTACAATTTTGTACACAATCATCTTCTGAACTGTTACAGAAATTATAAGTGGATTTCAATCTCACCCAGAGTATTTCTTCGCACCGCATCTGGATCTTTTTCTGACACTGTTAAGTTTTGATATCCATCAATAATAGAACCGGAGCTCTGATACCAATTGAAGGTGCTAGAAAGACACAAGAAAAAGGGGGGGGGGGTTGAATTGTGTATTCATTTTTTTTCTACTTTTCGCTTCTTATCGTTAAGGTGCATAAGATAGCATCATAGTTCGTTGAGAGACTCTAACCAACGAAGAAACATTCAAACTTGGCATTGCTTAAAGCATGAGAACCAATAAGAGTCTGAACGCTATATGCAACATTCAGAACTTGCAGAGCTGAAGCTTATCATAGTTAAGCTGTAAGGTTCTGACTTGCTTATGTAAGGTTTTGATACTCGATATAGAAACAATAATAATAACATAAAGCATAGCAAGAGTAAAGAACACACGATATATCCTGGTTCACCACAAGGATAATCCAGTCCACCCTCCTCAGGTGATTTCGCCTTGAACACAAGGTCTTAATCAACTATAATCAATCTCAATTACAGATGCACGGGCTAACGCCGATGACTAACACACAATGAACCATTCAGGGATTCAACTGAATGAATATAACGAACATTGACCTGCAGGTTCCAATCTCGCAAGATCTACTTCTAGGATTTCAACAGCTAGACATTCAGGGATTCATCGCAACGAATATAACGCTTACTGACCCTATTTCAGGCTTTACCACAATGACACCCAGCCATTGTCTTCTCGAGTCTCCGGTCATACTGACCACTCAAGGAATACTAATTCACCAAGAATTAGTTCAAAAGGAGATTACAATAATACTTCTTAACAAGCAGATTACTCCTAAGTTTAAGTACATAAGAACACACAAGTGTTCAAGCAAGATGTGAGCAACAGCTCCTTGCTATCTTAAGAAACTATGACAATTTATATTGATTTGATAGTTGTTGACATCTTGTAGATCTTCTTCTTCTTCGTCTTCTTGGTTGAGCAAACTTTGAGCAACAACTCCTTGCTTCAGATCTTCAATGTAGCTCTTAACGAGAAGGTGGTTGATGACTTAACTGATTTTCAATGTTGTCTTCTTCATCAACAGCTTCTGTACTAATTTGTTGTTGTTGTGTTGATTTCTGATCTTAAGCTTCAACAACAATGGTCATGTGTAAATTGATGACAGCATTTGATATTTAAGTGTTACAATGAGAACTCATCGTTGTTGCTATCTTCACACAATGACTTCGTCGATTGTGTAATTTACAGGATTATACAATAGATGTATCACTGACTCCATCGACACTTCAGAAGCGAGAACTCCTTTCTTTAAATAGCCCAGTAGAAATATAGCTGTTTGAATTACTGTGGCTGTTAGAAAAGAGACGTTGTGTAATGATTACAGCTGTACTGACACATCTCCTTTTTACTATGGGAGAAGTGGCGGGATATATCATCTTGGGCACTGTGTACGGTAGTTCACAACGGTAATATTTGTCTTCAAATCTTTAGAGGCTTCTGATGGTAATTAATTGAAGCATGAGTAGAGACTTCTTAATAGGATATCTGAAACTCCACATCTTCAGTCTTCGAAGTCGTCCATTTGGAATCAGCCTTCAGAACTTTAGCACTTGTCTTTAAGTTCATTATCCTTTACTTCTTCAAGTCTTCCGAAACTTCAGAACTTGTCCATTAGGAATCTGTCTTTAGAGTCTTTAGCACTTGACCTTTGGAATCGTAATCTTCAGAACACATAAGTCTTCAGAATCTTTCTGCACTTGGTCTTCAGAGCCTTCAGCCTTCAGAACTTTAAGTCATGAGAGTCTTCAGCACTTCGGTTCTCCAGAAGATTATCTTCTTCAAAAGCTTTGCTATCTTTAGAATCTCAACCATTTTCAGAGAGCATCCACAAGAGCATTGCAACAGCAATATCAGCATCCTTGGATCTGACTGATCATGATCAGATACAGAAGCGTTTTTTCTTCTTGCGACTTGTGTCACACATAGTAACTTTGCATATTATCAATTACGCGCATCTGGCTGGTGCTTGTTGGATCTGATATCTTCTATGATTATGATCTACACACAACACACGTTAGAACATAAAATACTTCTTTCACAAATACGTATTATTATCATCAAAACATAGAGATGACTTGTAGAGACAACTCTTGCTCTCACACATTACAATACTCTATTTCAAACTTCTTTAATATCTCAAGTGCATATGTTGTTTGGTGCATGAGTAGTCCCTTTTTGGACTTGTGGAACTCAATTCCAAGGAAGTATGTCATGAGGCCAAAGTCGGTCATCTCAAATTCTTTCATAAGTTCACTCTTGAGGTTAGAAATGCATTTTTTGTTACTGCCTATTATCAATAAGTTATATACATATAGACAAAGGATAATCATTCCATCACTTGTATATTTCTTCACATACACTTCATGCTCGGATACATATTTCGTGATGCCAACCTCCTTTAGGAAACCAGTAAGAACAAGATCTGTTCTACATCTGATCTCGAAGTTTTAATGATAACAATACATGATATTTTAGAGAAAAATTATGTACTCTAATGACTGTTATCTAGGGTGTAGCTTTTGCTAAACAGGTTCTGACTCTGAAGGAAAAGCGTATGACGTCATCAGACTTTGAACTCAATACTCTAAAAGAAAACATTTGTTGGTTACATGTTATGATTCAGGAATGCCTCTAATGGAACGGTTCTGAAGAATGTCTTACTGTTAGCTGGAAGATTTCGACTGAGCAACGAGAATGAAGAGTTAGTGGAAAGACCAACACGTGGGTCGACGTCAGAAGGAAAATGGTGAGGAATCCAAAACGTGGGTCGACGCAAGTAAGAGGTGAGTCGGAGGAGGATCCAAAGGCTATGCTTTCGAAGGGTTTCGACTGATGGCTAATGAAACTAACACAAAGTTGGGGAACCTTTGAGCAGAAAGAAATTTGAAATGTTGAGAGCGTGGGGAAGTTACAAAGATGGTGGGACGACACGTGTCACAACCAGGGCGAACCTTGAGAGAAAAACAATTATTTTCTTTTTCTATTTAAAGCAATGTCAATCAGCTTAGAATTCTGTCCTGATTCTCATTTGATATTTTTGACTAACACATTTGGGACCACACTTATCCACTTATTATTTTTGTTCTTTTTCTTCTTTTTTCTTCTTTTTTTTGGCAAAACGTCTCATCTCATAATCTTCTCATGTGAGTTCAATTGGATATTATGATGAAGACGCCTGTTGTTCCTCCAATTTCAGGCACAGGAACTTTATTGGTGGTTTTTGCCACTTTTTGCACACTTTTGTGTGTTTTTGTGTGAAGTGTGTCCCTTATGTGGTTGTCTCAATCAGGGTTTAATTCTTCTTGTTCTTTCCTTTGTGATTCCTAGGATGTCAACCTTTCCCTTGAGTTTCACAATTCAGTTTTCTTTTGGAAAAAAAAATTCTTTGGCTGGTTTAGGAGACGAGTACTGTCGTGATAGAGAACATCAGTCTCCTTTGTCAAACTCATTTGGTAAAACTCCTTCACCTTGCTTTGCTAACACCTAACAAATTTATTTACCTTTTTAATCCTGAGCCCAGAAATTAAAAATTTATGCTCCTGACTTAGTTGAATCCCAACATTCCCTAGTTCTAAGTTATGATAAACGCAAATTTAATAAAAGAATTATCACACAAAATGCCACACACATGTAATTAAAACAAACATCAAACAGTAGGTCATCATGTTCTGGGAGCGTTACAACATCCCCTCAAGTAAATTAAAAACATTTGGCTCAAAACACAGCCAACCAGACACAATATCCAAACTTAGACATAAGGCAACAGTCATAGACAGAAACGACAGCAATAGACATAAACAGTTGATTGCAGAGGGTTAGAATTGGTGAAAATATGCTGAGTACTGATGCCCTCCCCCAAACTTAGTAAGGAAAGTGTCCTTACTGTTTAGTGATGAGAGGTGGCAAGTCAGTACTCGCCTATTTCCACGTTACCACTTAGGCCCTTAGCTTGGAGCTCTTTCTTGGTGCTTGCAAGGCTTGTTTCTTATTTTTCTTCTTGGTCTCATGTGTTCCTAGGTCTTTCTTTTCACTGCCCTCTCCAGCTGTGCCAGCAGCAACCTCCTTCCTAGCAGCCTTAGTTGGACTTTTCGCCTTTTGTTGAGGCTGTTCTCCACTTTCCTTTTGCTGCACCTCCGCAACAGTGTTTTCTTTATCTACGGCAGGTTCCATGACAGGAAAGGGTTCTGGCTCAGCTCGGGTCTTTTCTGTCTCGTTACTATCCGCTTCGTCATCTCCTTTGGAAACTTCCTCTTTTTCTGTTTCTGTGGAGGAGTAATATCTCCTCACTTTTTCTACTTCCTTGTCTTCAGTCCCTCCTTCAGATTGTACCATCTCTTCCATATTATCCTCCTTCTCTTCACTTCTTCCTTCATCCTCAGTAGCTTTCTCCTTGTTCATCTCCAAGTCCTCAGCATCCTTTTTTGCTTCTGACAACATGGTTTCCAAAACTTCATCCTTTTCTGATCCTTCCTCCTCCTGGTCTGATTTGTTCAAGTCAAATTTGTTGGCATTTGTTATAGGGTTGGCAGATGGTGTCGTGACTACAGTCGTCTCCTTCTTTTTCCATTCAGCTTTCAGCTTCTTTTTCTTTGGGCTTTCCTCCATTTCTGGAGGTGGAGACGAATAACCCTTCCTTAGCTTTTTCTTCTTTTTGACTTGGCTTTGACTGTTTTCCACAGACACACCTTTGCTTGCCTCTTCAACATCCTTCGTGTTTGACTCCGTGTCTTTCTTCTTCTTTTTGGCCTTCTCCTTTTTCGTGAGTTTCTTTTCCTCCCCTTCAGCAGCAACAACTGGTTCAATAATCCCTAAAATATGGTCTGGGAACTCTGGAGCCTTCAGCATGTGAGATGGGGCTTGCATGGCCCACATTTCTTCTAGCCATTGCACCTTGGCCTTTTGGTAAGCAAAGTATGCTTGTTGATCCTTCTGCATCTGCCTTAAGATCTCCATTGCAGGGTCTGGTTACTCCTCAGTTCCATATGAGTTTTGACTTGTTGTAGCTGCTCTCTTCCTTGATCCCTTGGGCTTCATGAGTGTCATGATTAATGTCTTGTCAAGCGGCTGTTGTGGGGAGCCAAAATTGTCTGAGTCATACTCAAACACACCATGTCTCCGACACAAAGTTGTAATCAAGCAAGGGAAATAGAGCATCCCTTCTTTCTTTTTGGAACAAGCATGAATTTCCTGTATTATGATTTTCCCAACATTGAAGGGTCTCAACCCAATGATACAGTGTAAAAGTACCAAGTTTGCCCTAGAAACCGTCTCATTGTGAGCGGTAAGCTTGATAGAGTTCTTCAAGAACTGATACCAAATTTTGACCTCCGACCTGAGATCCATTCTCTTAACTACTTTATCCACCCATTTGGCACCCGGGACACACAAAGATTCCAGATACACATCATACTCATATTCTTGAGATCTTAGTACCATGTTTTGGTACTCATCCTCCACAGCTTCCAGTTTGAAGTAGTAGTTGATATTTGACTCAGTATACATAACCTTTGTTCCTCTTATGATAACCTCTAATCTTTTGTGTCCTGGATCGGTGAGATTTGCATAGAACTCCTTGACTAGGCTAGCATTGTATACACCAGGCTGCTTGCACAACTGTTCCCATTTCAACTTTGAGATTGTAGTGCCAATACCCCCTGGTAGTCCCAGGTTTTCATCAGTAGTATCCATTATGAAACCACGCTCAGAAAAAATACTCATTTTTCTAAAGTGTTACATGTAACGCCTGTGTGCTTCCACATTTACTAAGATCTCGTCTTCGTCCTGACTTGATATATCAATGGTAGGGGTTGCATTATTCTTGGCAGTTGTTTTGTAACGGTGGCCGGTTTGTGGGTTATGTGCCATTTTTTCTTGAGTGAAGGATGAAAAAGGGTGTGAGAAGTTTTTAGGGTTACAGAGAAGAAGGTGAAATGAAAGATGAAGAGGTTTTTGTTTGAAGGTTTGTGTAGAGGTAAAAGTGGGGGGAAGTTGTAAAGATGGTTGGAAAAAGTTTTTAGAAAATAATAAAATAAAAAGTTTCTTGAAAGGTGGAGAGATATATTTTTCCGTTTTTGTGTTTTGTAGGTCAAGGAGTGGAAAACCCTAGGTCTGACACCTGAAAACACATATTTTAGTGGTTTTGCGTGTTTAGGTGGCTGAAGTGTCTGACGTGGCAGACCTGGCCATCATAACACTGCTTTCTCACTAAGCCCAAGACGCTTACTCCCTAGGATGCGTTTCATTTCTCTCTCTCCCTCCTTAAACACAACGTTTCAATTCTTTTCTGATTTTTCCAAAAGAAAAATAATTAACGCCAACTCAGCATTAATATTAATCTTATTGGACTTAGGAAAATTTTTGGTTCCTTCAACTTTTTTCCACTATTCTAACTCCACTATCCTTGTGTCTATTGCTGACATGTCTCGTCTTGTCATGAGCTGACGCCACTAGAACACATCATGATCCTGTACAAAATAAAACAAAAGAAAAAATTGCATAAAGCTGGGCTGCCTCCCAGTAGCGCTATTTTAAGGTCTTATCGCTTGACCATCACACAAATCCATTAATCAATAAAATGGAGAGAATCCCTTGTGTTACTTGAGGACTCTCCAAAGTAAGCTTTAACCCTTTGGCCGTTAACCTTAAATTTCTCTCCATTTTTCTCAATCAATAATTCTACAGCACCATGGGGGTAAATCTCCTCTAAGATAAAGGGTCCAGACCATCTTGATTTTAATTTTCCAGGGAATAACTTCAGCCTTGAGTTAAAATGTAAAACTTTTTGGCCTTTCACTAATTCCCTCTTCTGGCATTTCCTGTCATGCCACCTCTTGGTTTTTTCCTTGTACAATTCAACATTCTCGTATGAGAACATCCTATGCTCATCTAACTCATTTAGTTGGAGCATTCTAGCTTGGCCAGCATTTTGAATATTAAAATTTAATTTCTTCACAGGCCAAAATGCCTTATGCTCCAATTCAATTGGTAGATGACAAGCCTTCCCATAGACAAGTCTATATGGAGACATGTCTAAGGGGGTTTTATAGGCAGTCCTATACACCCATAGTGCTTCGTCCAAGTGTTTGGACCAATCCTTTCTTGTTGGATCTATTGGACAACTCCACTTGTCCACTAGTTTGTGGATGGTAGGTTATAGCAACCTTGTGCTTAATCCCATATTTTTCCATTAATTTATTAAAAAGTTTGTTGCAAAAATGGGATCCACCATCACAGATGATAGCTTTAGGCGTGCCATGTCTTGTCAAGATGTTCTTGAGCAAGAACTTAGTCACAACCTTGACATCATTGGATGGCGTTGCTACTGCCTCAATCCACTTGGACACGTAGTCCATAGCTACAAGTATGTAAAGATTTCCAAAAGAGGGAGGAAATGGTCCCATGAAATCAATGCCCCATACATAAAAAATTTCCACTTCAAGAATACTAGTAAGCGACATCTCTTGTCTCATGGACACATTTCCAACCCTTTGACATCTATCACATCTCTTTGTAAATTCATGAGCATCTTTAAAAATGGAAGGCCAGAAATAACCTGATTGCAGCACCTTTGCTGCAGTTCTGACTCCCCCAAAATCTCCACCATATGGGGCTTTGTGGCATGCTGATAAGATCTGGTGTGCCTCTTCATAGTCAACACATCTGCTTAGGAACTGATATGCACACTTCTTGTATAGGTAAGGCTCATCCCAGAAAATAGTTCTTGACAATGTGAAAGAACCTCTTTCTCAGTTGGAAGTTGAATTCTGGTGGAACGACTCTGCTGACTAAGTAATTCACAATGCCAGCGTACCAAGGAGTCACGCCATCAGTAATCATTAATAGCTTCTCATCTGGAAAACTCTCTTGGATGGCTCCACTGTTTAGAGGTTGCACTTCTTCAGGAAGTCTTGAGAGATGATCAGCAACTGAGTTCTCTACTCCTTTCTTGTCTCTTATTTCCAGGTCAAACTCTTGTAGAGGGAGCACCCAATGTATGAGCCGTGGTTTTGCATCTTTTTTGGCAATCAAATACTTAACTGCTGCATGATCCGTATAAATAATGACTTTAGTTCCTACTAAATAAGGTCTGAACTTGTCAAAAGCAAACACTACTGCCAACAGCTCCTTCTCCGTGGTTGTGTAATTGATTTGTGCTTCGATCAAAGTTTTGCTCGCATAGTAAATATTGTGAAACACTTTGCTATGCCTTTCGCCTAGAACAACACCAATGGCAAAGTCACTGGCATCACACATTAACTCAAAAAGCTTGGACCAATCTGGAACTTTGACTACAGGTGCAGAAATGAGAGTTTTTTTCAAAAGGTTGAAAGATTCAAGGCACTCTTTACTGAAGGGTTTTGTTATTTTTGAGAAATGTTTTATAAACCTCCTATAAAATCCAGCATTCCCCAAGAAACTCCTAATGCCTTTGATGTTGACTATTGGGGGTAGCTTTTCAATCACCTCCATCTTTGTTTGATCTACCTTCAATCCTTCTTTAGAAATTCTATGACCAAGAACAATTCCTTCTTTTACCATAAAATGGCATTTTTCACAATTGAGGACTAAATTGTTCTCTTCACACCTGTTCAGCACCAACTCCAGATTCTTTAGGCAATCTTTGAATGATTCTCCAAAAACTGAAAAATCATCCATGAAGACTTCCATGGAAGTTTCTATGATGTCAGAGAAAATAGCCATCATGCAACGTTGGAAAGTGGTTGGTGCATTGCATAGTCCAAACGACATCCTTCTGAAAGCAAAGGTGCCATAAGGGCATGTGAATGTTGTTTTTTCTTGATCTTTCGGAGCTATTGCAATTTGGTTATAGCCCGAATATCCATCTAAGAAGCAATAATACTCCTTTCCAGCCAATCTATCCAACATCTGATCAATGAAAGGCAAAGGAAAATGATCCTTCCTTGTTGCCTTGTTCAACTTCCTATAATCCATGCAGATTCTCCAACCAGAAACTGTTCTAGTGGGAATGAGCTCATTCTTTTCATTGGTAATTACTGTCATGGCTCCCTTCTTTGGTACGCACTGGATTGGACTTACCCACACACTATCAGAGATAGGGTAAATAATCATTGCGTCCAACCACTTGATAATCTCCTTTTTACAACCTCCTTCATGATAGGGTTTAGCCTCCTTTGACTCTCAATGCTATTCTTAGCATTTTCTTCCAACAGAATTTTATGCATGCAAACTGTTGGGCCGATTCCCTTAATGTAAGAAATCTGCCAAGCAATTGCCTTCTTGTGTCTCTTCAGTGGTGTAATCAATTGATCCTTCTGTTCCTCTTGTAAGTCTGTGGCAATGATAACTGGCAACTTCTGTCCTGCCTCCAGATATGCATACTGTAAGTGTTCCAGCAGTTATTTTAGCTCTAATTCAGGGGGCTCTTCTATGGAAGGTAGCTGCTGCTTGTGAGCAACAATGGTTGTTTCAATCACTTCAACAGATTCTTTCTCTTGCTTTTGTATAGGACCGTAGATGATTCCATCTTTTAGTCCTTCGTCTTCCACTTTTCCTAACTCAATTTTTAACACATCATTAGCCTTTAGAAGGTTTTGATGAATTAAACCTTCCCAGCTAGATATCATAGAACACTCAGCCACCTCCTCTTCTAGGTATTGCAAGGCATTAAGTATGTTGAACACCACTTGTTGCCCATTCACCCTCATAGTGAGCTCTCATCTTTCAACATCAATTAAGGTTCTACCCGTTGCTAGGAATGGCCTTCCCAACAAGATGGGTGTCTCCTCATCAGCTTCAAAATCCATAATGATAAAATTAGCAGGGAAGACAAGTTTGTCAACCCTAACCAGCACATCTTCAATCTTCCCCTGCGGGTAGAAAATACTCCTATCTGCCAACTGCAAGGTGATGGTTGTAGGCCTGGAAGCACCTATCCTCAGCTTCTTGAATATGGATAGGGGCATGAGATTAATGTTGGCCCCTAAATCACATAACGCCTTTCCACAAAAGGTGTCTCCTATGGTGCATGGAATAGTGAAACTTCTAGGATCCTTCAACTTGGGAGGGAGTTTGCCTTGAACTAATTGACTACACTCTTGTGTAAGTGCAATCGTAGCAAACTCTCCTACCCTTTTTCGCTTGGTAAGCACATCCTTCATGAACTTTGAGTAGTTTGGCATTTGTTGAATGGTTTTAATTAATGGTATGTTGATGTGAAGCTGCTTCAAGATCTCCATCAAATTTGAAAATTATTGTTCTTCTTTTGCCTTTTTGATTCTTTGTGGAAAAGGGGGTGGTGGTCTTTCTTCCACGAACTTCTGTTTATTGTTGGCTTTAGAAATGATTTCTTGAGTTGCTGTAGGAATACAATCTTCAGTGAGTTTAACATCTTTGTGCTTCTATTGTTTGGATGAAGACGATTCTTCATCCTTGTCTTTTGTTCCAGGAATGTTGGGCTTAGACACAGCAATTCTTAACTCCTTGCTCTTTGTAATGGTCTCTTCAATTTCCTTGCCACTTCTTAGCTTAAGAGCTTGGAAAGTCTCAACATTATTCACTCCAGCTTGTGTGTTAGGAGTCTCAATGGAGCTGGGAAGATTTCCCAAGTTTCTTGAACTTAAAGCCGTGGCAATTTTGCCCACTTGGTTCTCCAAGTTCTTGATACTTACTCCTTGTGCTTGAAATTGATTCTTTGCTTCTTGAATGAAGGACTTGAGCACATTCTCCAGATGGTTGCTTCCCTGGTTGACCCCAACATAAGTAGGGTTAGAAAAACCAGGTGGAGCTTGAGGTGTGGTTGCTTGCGGTTTAGGTTGATTTTGATTGTTACTCCAAGAGAAATTAGGATGATTGCGCCATCCAGGGTTGTAAGTGTTGCTGTAAGGACTATTGTATCTGTTGTTGTTGTTGGGATTGCCAACATAGTTAACTGAAACAGGATTGGCAGAACATTCTTCAAATAGATGTGGTCCTCCACAGTAAACACAGGCGACCTCAGAAGCGTCAGTAACCACCTTAACAGGGCCAGGCTTTGGCACTTCAGGATTCATCAGATTCTTCATCATTTGGTGGATCTGAGCCACTTGAGCAACAATCGCTGTAGTCTCAATGACTTCATGAACTCTAGCAGGCTTTTTTTGAGTTGAACTTGAAGTGGCCCTTATGACTGGCCATTGATAAGTGTTGGCGGTAATGCTCTCGATCAACTTGTAACCATCATTATAGGATTTAGACAATAGAGCTCCACCACTGGATGCATCTAACATATTCCTTGAGGATGGAATTAATCCATTATAGAAAGTCTCAAGTTGTATGTGTCGCTCCCGAGGATTTGCATCCATGGTACAAACGCGAAAGTGGCGCGGAAAACAGAGTCGCCAGCAATGTGTATTTATCCCAAGAGAGGGAAAGGAAACACTGCATAAACCTGAGGGAAGGGAAAGAGCATGGTCACGCGACCAAGAGAAACGGGTAAGGGAGTCAGTTATGCGAAGGGAAGGTGTTAGCACCCCACACGTCCATCGTACTCGATGGGATCCACGCTTGTTGTCTCGGTCAAAGGGTGTCGTCGTCTGGAGCTCCGCTGCTACTGGAAAGGAGAAGAAACGGGAACGGAAAGGAACGAAGAAACGAAGAAGAAAAGAAAAAGAAGTGACTCGATAGGACATCGCTCATCTTACGCCTACGTACTCCCTCGTGCAATGGGAAAGTCAGAGTCAACGTAGTTCGGACACGAACTTAGGGGGAAGGTTGCTCGCCAAGACATCACCGTCTTATGCCTACGTATCCTCAATCGGACGAGAAAGAGGAAATCAGAGTAGTCGTAGTTCGACCTAACGAGGTCGGTTAGTGTTTTTTATGAGCGATGTTAGATTCGCGTCTGGCAGTTAGGGCTGATGCCTGTTTGCGACGAGACGGAAGTAACGTGACCTTTTCTGAAAATGATTTGAACTTAACGATCCCGAAGGATGAAAAAGGTTTGAGTTTGTTTTTGTGTTTTTTAGACAGAAGTGGATTGAAGTTAGTTCATAACTTGCATTGCACCGGAGTCTATGAGGTAGGAATGAATGCTTAGCAAATCGTTCCAAGATGGAACGTCCACCAAACACTCTAGAAAAATGAGAGGAAACCCCTCATTTCTCACTTCCCACATGCAAGCCTCATGCGCAATACACGTTAACTTTATTACGTGTTTTACAAGTGTTAAGAGATGAGAAGAGAAAACACAAGGAAAGGGAATTCTAAAGGGAACTTCTATCCTAGTGTTGTCATGCAAAAGGGGTGGTCCTATGGTTAGTGAAGTTTAGGCGAGAAACAACTACCTAAGACCTAATGCTAATCCTACTCCAAGCTTAATCGAAAATTAAGTTGGACTAGGTAGCTCTAAGGGGAAAAGAATCCAAGACTTAAACAAGTCTTGAGATCCAAGGGAAGAAAAGAGTGAAGGAGACGAAAGAAGAAAGGAAGCGAAAACATAAAAACAGCAGCTACCACAACGTTCCTGCACCAAAACAACGGTAAAAAGCAGCACACTAGCAAGACAACATACAACAACATACAATTCAGCACAAGAAAGGGTGTAAAATGTCAGCTAGCAGCACATACAACAACACACATACACATAGACAGCTGTAGAAACTGGACAACATGCAATACATTTGAATACGAATCAAGCATGGCAAAGCAAACACGCATCAACATCATGCATTATGATTGCAAACACATCATATACCATGGTAAACAACATTTGGAGATAACATGAAAGAATGCACCACATCATGAACGGATGCACAACATCAAGCATATGAACAAAGTTGGAAACAAGCATGTATCCCATGAAATTAAATGCACGCAATCAAGTTCAAACAAACAACTCCAGCAACATCAACAACGAGTCACAATCCACGTGCTTAAGAAGTGTGTGTTATGTGTTCATCGCATCAATTACTCAACAACGCGAACGTAAACATAAACGATAAAAATCCAAGCATCGCGTGTCAGAGGAATGTGTTCATGCAATAGTGTGAGCTGCAACAGCTCAAGAATAGTCCACTAATCAATGACATATTAATCCATGAAGTTTAGGCATGCATCGGATCTCAAACAACCAAGAAAGTGCAAGAAAATATCACTCTGCAGCAGTGGTAATCGATTACTCACTTTGAGTAAGCAGTTACTCAGTTGAAATTTGACCAAAAACGTGAAAATTAGGCAGAGTAATTGGTTACTCTGTTAGGGTAATCGATTACCATTGAAACAGAGGCAGAAAATCAACTTTGAAAAGCACTTTTCAGCATCCAATCACTTATGCAAACATCCAAATGATCATGCAATCAATTAATCACAAAATTCACATCAAATATCAGTAATCAAACACCAATTTCATTAATCAAACAACAAAATCACAAATCAAATCAAGCAAATGGATCAAATCACATCACAAACCAAAAATCTACATTGCATAAGTTGAAATTAAGCTAAATCAAACATAGATCTAAGGAAAACCAACCTACAAGGCTGAGATTTGCCTTGGTGATTGTTGAGCACGAAAATTGGTGAATCCAAGCAAGAAAACCAGAGATCTATATAATAATCTTCAAGATCCTAGCAAGAAACTTCAAGATCCAAACAAGAACACTCCAAATAATCAAAAGCTGCTCCCAAAAGTGATTCCAAGATCCAAACCAGTAGCTATATCAAAATTGAACCAAGAATGATGATGTGATGGGGGTTTAGCTCAAGAATTCACAAATTCCAATGAAGAATTTGTGAATCTATGGATATGGAGCTTTGGTGAGAGGTTGGAGATGAAGATGAAAAGTGGAAAAAGAGAGAGAGAATTGAGAGCAAAATTCTGAAAAATGAGAGTGAAAATGATCTAGGTTGGTGAGGTTTGGAATGAATTAGTTTAAATAACCCCTAGGTTAAGAGTTAAGTTTGGGTTGGGCGTGAGGTTAAGTGAGTGGAAATTGGAATGCAATGTGAATTAGGAAATGAAATGAGGAATTAGAGTGGAAAAATGATGGAGAAAATTTGAATTTTGGGAGGAAAATGATGCAAATAGATCAGTTCTAGATCCTTCCCACACATGCACAAGCCAAGCACATGACCATAAAACATTCCAAAATTCTGCAGTGCTGAAAATGCCACATTTTTTGCAATTTTGCCCAGAGTAATCGGTTACTCATTTTGAGTAATCAATTACTCCATTCAAAAATTCAAAAATTGGCGCCAAAAGGAGGGAAATTTGGATATTCGCCCTGTTCCACCTGTTCTGGACCATGATATACCTCTGAAACTTGCCATCTGATATTACCACTAGAATACACTTGAAATATGCGGTGAAATGTTCTTTCACACTCGGATTAAACTGCCGATACCAACTGCCTGGTGCTGAATAACTGATCAAAAAAATGACTGCCGGGGTTTCTGATCATCCAAACGCTTAATGATCAAAATAAATACTAAAAAAGACTTGGAAAGCTATCTGCTGGGCTCTGAACACTGTTAAAAATCGTACTGGGACTGATGACGCTGTGAGTTGCTGAAAGAATGCCTTGATCCCATGCCCAAAAGGACAATGCAAATGCAGGAATGATAATGCAAATGAAAGGAAGCATAAGACAGTTAGGTTAGAAACAAAAGGGAAAATTTTCAGGTGTTACAGCTACCCCTATTCAAACTTCTTGGATCCGAGGGTATGGGAGCAACGACTTCCAGACAATCGGGATACATGGAGATTGAATACCAAAATAACCTGAAAAATTTGCACCCTGTGGGGAGGATGAAATAATGCGAATACGAGAACGGCCAAAGGGGGACTCGGAAAGGTAAACCGGCCGAAGGCGGACTAAACTGGGGGTATAAGGATAAACGAGAATAGCCGAAGGCGAACTCGAAAAGGTAGACCGTCCGAAGGCGGACCATGCTGAGGAGATATAAAGGATACGAGACCATGCCGAAGGTGGGCTCGAAAAAGAAAAACCAAGCTGAAGGTGGGTTCTCAAACAAAGGATACGAGGCCATGCCGAAGGTGGGCTCGAAAAAGAAAGACCAAGCTGAAGGTGAGCTTTCAAAGAAAGACTAAGCCGAAGGTAGACTCTCAAACAAAGGATACGAGGCCATGCCGAAGGTGGGCTCGAAAAAGAAAGACCAAGCCGAAGGTGAGATTTCAAAGAAAGACTAAGCCGAAGGTAGACTCTCAAACAAAGGATACGAGGACATACCGAAGGTGGGCTCGAAAAAGAAAGACCAATTCGAAGGTGGGCTTTCAAAGAAAGACTAAGCCGAAGGTAGACTCTCAAACAAAGGATACGAGGCCATGCCGAAGGTGGGCTCGAAAAAGAAAGACCAAGTCGAAGGTGGGCTTTCAAAGAAAGACTAAGCCAAAGGTAGACTCTCAAACAAAGGATACGAGGCCATGCTGAAGGTGGGCTCGAAAAAGAATGACCAAGCCGAAGGTGAGCTTTCAAAGAAAGACTAAGCCGAAGGCAGACTCTCAAACAAAGGATACGAGGCCATGCCGAAGGTGGGCTCGTAAAAGAAAGTCCAAGCCGAAGGTGAGCTTTCAAAGAAAGACTAAGCCGAAGGTAGACTCTCAAACAAAGGATACGAGGCCATCCCGAAGGTGGGCTCGAAAAAGAAAGACCAAGCCGAAGGTGAGCTTTCAAAGAAAGACAAAGCCGAAGGTAGACTCTTAAACAAAAGATACGAGGCCATGCCGAAGGTGGGCTCGTAAAAGAAAGACCAAGCCGAAGGTGAACTTTCAAAGAAAGACTAAGCCGAAGGTAGACTCTCAAACAAAGGATACGAGGCCATGCCGAAGGTGGGCTCGAAAAAAAAGACCAAGCCGAAGGTGAGCTTTCATAGAAAGACTAAGCCGAAGGTAGACTCTCAAACAAAGGATACAAGGCCATGCCGAAGGTGGGCTCGAAAAATAAAGACCAAGTCGAAGGTGGGCTTTCAAAGAAAGACTAAGCCGAAGGTGAGCTTTCAAAGAAAGGATACGAGGCCAAGCCGAAGGTGGGCTCGAAAAAGAAAGACCAAGCCGAAGGTGAGCTTTCAAAGAAAGACTAAGCCGAAGGTAGACTCTCAAACAAAGGATACGAGGCCATGCAGAAGGTGGGCTCATAAAAGAAAGACCAAGCCGAAGGTGAGATTTCAAAGAAAGACTAAGCCGAAGGTAGACTTTCAAACAAAGGATACAAGACCGTGCCGAAGGTGGGCTCGTAAAAGAAAGGCCAAGCCGAGGGTGAGCTTTCAAAGAACGACTATGCCGAAGGTAGACTCTCCTGTGGATAACAAGATAACAGCGGGCGCGAGGACGGCCGAGGGCGAACTCGAGAAAAGAGAAAGACCAAGCCGCAGGTGGACTTTCAAAGAAAGACTAAGCCGAAGGTAGACTCTCAAACAACAATATGTAGAATCGACAGTTCTACAAAGAAGACTCCGCCAGGGAAAAGAGAAATCTAAACAGACAACTCTTCGGGGGAGTATCGAAAGAACCAACAAGAAGGACGAATCCACTGGTTGCGGTGTAGTGTAAAACAACATCTTCTGAATTTGTTACTTTCTGCTGAGGAAAGAAATTGGCAAAGGATATCAAACCTGGCTTATGCTTCGAATGCATATGTTTGAATCTTGCCGTAATGCTCCATATCAATGGAATACTACGCTTTTGGGAGGATGCCATGCAAAAATGCTTATGCAATGCAAAAGAGGCGTCTCAGCAAAATAAATGCTGAAGACAAAGGAAATTCCACCTGGGATGACAAACTAAATTGTCCTCTGAAACAAGAGACCCCGCCGGGAAAAACTTCACTCTGCTTAGTAAGATCTTGATCATAAACTTTGCTGGATGAAACACCAAAAGAATACCCGCTCTGTTGGGGATGGATAAGCACGAATATTGAAGATGGAACCCGAAAAGAATACCCGCTCTGTTGGGGATGGATAAGATCACTCATCTGAGGAGAGTAACTCATACCATCGCTGGTGAGGTAACCATTTCTTGACTAGCTGAGGAGAATGAGTGTTCAGACTCTGCGGGGACAAAATACCTTTGTCCAAAGAAGGAAGATATTCCTTAAGTCTCCTGCTGGGGATGCAACAGCATCCACTTCCGATTGTTTGCTGAGAAAGTGATAAATCAATCATGACTCTAGCTGGGGAATTAATCCTCTGTACTCTTCTGAGGAAGACAGTCCTCGACACTCTGGTTGGAAAAAATAACAACGTGCTGCTGTTGGAGGAGAGAATCTACCCTGCTGGGGATGAGAGCATGCCTTCGCTGACGGAAATACACTCCCCGACCTCCTGAGGAAAGTGGTCACCAGGACCTGTGGGGAACCTAAAGTCTTTTCAAAGACATCCAACACACCTTCTGCTGGAGGTATAACCACATTCACCTCGGAGCAGTCTACTCTAAACTTGCTTGCTGGGGGGAATGGGTTCTGTTGAGGATAATGAAATTTCAGTGCTGGGGGAGGCGACTCCACTGGGGAAGAACAAACCTGTTGTCCTGCAAACACAATCAGCAGGAAGTTCTATACGCAAAAAGGTCACCTCTATTACCAATACAACGACCGTTACCTAAGCAATTTCCACTGTTTTCTAATATGCTTTGCAAAGCTTAACATTTTCGCATACAATGTTTTATCAAAATATCGGACGTTTTCACAAACAAAACAGTAAAATGTAAAAACAACACAAATGGAAAGCTTTTTGAGTGAAGTGCAGTTTTTATTGAATGAAATTGGCCTGTAAATAGGCATATACATTTGGAAGCAATTCCTGGAAAGAGGTACTTGCAAAAAAGAAAAGAAAAGAAAATACGCATGTCGGCAATGTGGGGAACAGAAATCCACCATGATTCAATTCAGCTATGACCCAGTATGCCTTGGTTATCCGCGGATGTGTTGGCCTTTGAAGAGACTGACTGGACTGATTCCTTTCCTTCGAAATTTCCACGTATCAAAAGTGTTCACAGATCAAACTTTTGCCTGGATCGCCCTTTTCAGGTTTTCAATCCACCGGGATACCCTTTTTTGCCAAAGTTACCTTTTCAGGTTTTCAACTTTGCGGGCTTATTCTTCTTTTTTCTTTTTATCCCTAACTTTTTCCTGAACCTTTTCTTTTTATGGTTTGCCGGGATGCCCATTTTTTGCCCGGACTTTCTTTTTGTGTCCAGCGGGTCTCTTTTATGCAAAGTATTTTTTGACTACGTCTGCATTCACAGGGGACGTAAAATCTTTGCCATCCATAGTTGAGAGTAATAAGGCTCCACCAGAGAAAACCTGTCTTACTACATATGGCCCTTCGTAGTTGGGAGTCCACTTGCCCCTGTGTTCTGTTTGAGGAGGGAGGATCCTTTTCAAAACCAATTCACCAGCCTGAAAACACTGAGGACGCACTTTCTGATCAAAGGCTTTCTTCATCCTACTCTGATACAACCGACCATGTTCAATGGCTGCCAATATCTTCTCTTCAATAAGGCTCAGCTGATCCAGTATAGAACGCACCCACTCAGCTTCATCAAGTTTCACGTCTTCCAGGATTCTTAAAGAAGTAATCTCAACCTCTAATGGTAGAACTGCTTCCATACCATATACCAATGAGAAAGGAGTTTCCCCAGTCGATGTGCGTACCAAAGTACGATAACCATGTAAAGCATAAGGCAGTATCTCATGCCATTCTTTATAAGTCACTACCATTTTCTGCACAATCTTCTTGATGTTCTTATTTGCTGCTTCGACTGCCCCATTCATCTTCGGACGATAAGGAGAAGAGTTATGATGTTCGATCTTAAAGCTCTGACATAGCCCCTTCATCATCTTGTTATTCAAATTTGAACCATTATCAGTAATGATTCTCTCCGGGACTCCACACCGGCAGATGATGTCCTTCTTGATAAACCTGGCTACCACTTGTCTGGTGACGATGGAAAACGAGGCTGCTTCCACCCACTTTGTGAAATAATCGGTGGCAACCAAAATGAAATGATTCCCATTGGAAGTAGTCGGCTCAATCTTTCCGATCATATCAATGCCCCACATGGCAAAGGGCCAAGATGATGATAACACATTCAGAGGAGTAGGCGGCACATGCACCTTATCAGCATAAATCTGGCATTTATGACATTTCCGGGCGTATTTTAAACAATCAGATTCCATGGTCATCCATTAATACCCCGCTCTCTGCAGTTTTCTGGCCATAGCATGCCCATTGGCATGGGTACCAAAAGATCCTTCATGAACTTCCTCCATTAACAAGCTTGCCTCGTGTTCATCAACACAACGTAGCAAGACCATGTCAAAGTTTCTCTTGTATAACACGTCATCCTTATTCAAAAAGAAATTTCCCGCCAACCTCCTCAGAGTTTTCTTGTCTTTGGTGGATGCACCTTCTGGATACTCTTGACTCTTTAGAAAAACCTTAATATCATGATACCAAGGTTTGCCATCTGACATATCTTCAACTGCACACACAAAAGTTGGTCTATCCAGACGCATGATTCTGATCGAAGGAGTTTCATTCCAACGATTCACCTGATACATCGAAGACAATGTTGCCAACGCATCGGCCATCTGATTCTCCAACCGGGGTATATGGTGGAAGTCAATTCTGTCAAAGAAAGGTAACAACCTCTTGGCATAGTTATTATAAGGCACCAAGTTCACTTGACGAGTTTCCCATTCTCCAGTGATCTGATTAACCACCAACGCGGAATCACCATAAACATCGAGGTTCTTATTCTCAAATCAATCACTTCTTCCAACACCATAATGCATGCTTCATACTCTGCCTCGTTGTTGGTGCATATGAACGCTAATCGGGTAGTGAAAGGTATATGCGAACCTTTTGGAGTTGTAATGACTGCCCCGATTCTGTTACCGTATGATTTAACAGCCCCATCAAAACCCAGCTTCCATTGGGACCCAATTTCTGGCCCTTCATCAGGTAGAGGCTCTTCACAGTCTTTCATCTTCAGATACATAATGTGCTCATCAGGAAATTCGAACTTCATCGGTTGAGAATCCTCAATTGGTTGTTCAGCGAGATATTCTGACAAAACACTTCCCTTAATGGCTTTTTGGCAAACATATTGAATATCGTATTCTGTTAAAACCATCTGCCAACGGGCTATTCTTCCAGAAAGCGCCTGCTTTTTAAACATATACTTGATCGGATCCATCTTCGAAATCAAGAGGGTTGTGTGGTTTGTAACGACCCCGTTTTCGCGTGCGTTTTATTTAATCGAGTCGTTTGATTATTATATTATTATTTTATTTTATTTTTGACTTTTATCTGAAAATATGTTATTTTTCAATGTTGTGATATTTTATCGGGTTTTGGGAACATTTGGGAGATATTTGAGTGTGGGGGTATTTTGGACATTTCACAATATTTTGTTAAGTTAGAATAGAAAGGGAATTAGGAAGAGAGAAAAAGAGAAAGAAAGAAAAGGAAAAGAAAGAAAACGAGGAGAAAAGAGAAGAAGAAGAGAAATAGTGGAAAACTTGGAAAAATCAAAGAAAAATCAAATTCTAGAATCGATTTAATCGGGTAAGGGTGCTAAACTCAATTATTGTATGATTGTGTATGATTATGTATGTATATTTGTGATGTTTGTTGGATTGAAATGAAGAAATTTAGTAAAACCCATTTTTGGTAAAATTGATTAGAAAGTGAGTAAATGTGTTGAAAATCATGTGTTAAGTGTTCATTCTTGTTGATACATGATAGATACTTGTTATTGGACATTGTATTGGCAATTTTCTGGTGTGTAGGTAAGATTTGGGGTGTTTTTGGGTGGAACCCGTATGAAAAATTATGCAGAAGAATTTTTCTGAGATTTCCAGGTCATACGCGTATCGGGCATGTTCATACGCTTATGGACCTTGGCAATACGCGTATGGTGGGCGAGCCATAGGGCTAATACGCGTATGGGTTGCTTGTTTTCTCGGCCATCTGCCCATTTGCGTATGATACGCGTAACATTTTTGGGGCAATACACGTACGGGCTTGGGCATTACGCGTACGGACATTTACACGTGAAGTTTGGGAAAAATGAGTCTCTGCTCATACGCGTATGGCTCAGGGCAATACGCGTATGGACAGGACTTTTGCAAAATGGGACTTTTCAAAATATCGTTTTTCGTTTTCTTTCGTAACTTTTGATCCGTTTGTCTGATTTTTACATTCTTGGTATTATTGCGTAGCTATTGAACTGTACTTTCTTATTATGATGATTTTGAAATTGTTAGCCGATTTAATTATGTCGGAAAGTCGGGAATAGTGTCGGTTGTCGACTTTTGTCGTTATACTTATACGTAATTGATGTGTATTGTGCAAGGTGCTGTTGTATGATGTAAACGTATGTGTTTAGATGATGTTGTGATAATTTGGGCATAAGTGCAAAGTGTGATTTTATCGATGTAAATGAATATGTGTGAGTGTGCATATTGAATGTCATGGGTCTTTGTATGCCAAGCATCATGATATGCATTGTGGAAACGCCCTGAGTGACGGTTTGGATTCCAGAGGGAATTCGCTATAACTTCGTGTGCCCATGTGGGGTGTGAGCGATGATTATAGACGATCGTGTGCCCATGTGGGGTGTGAGCGATCGGGTCGTGTTCCCGTGTGGGGTGTGAGCGATCCATAAACACCGTGTGCCCGTGTGGGGTATGAGCGGTGGGGAACATCATAGGTCGGACGGGGAGTTACAGTGATGTAACAAGCGATGGTTCCAGCAGAGTTCCTGAGTGAACTAGTGATGAGAAACAATGGAAGTCGGTACCGCATGTGCATATTCATAGAGTCGTGCGTCGGTCTCTTGCGTTTGTATAAATCATTTATAGTTGATTATGTGTGGATTTATGGATAAATTGATATATGGATATGTGTTGATGATGGAAATATGTATTATGTCTTGTAATGCCTTGTCTTTGAATTATGGCGTGAGTTGTGGTGAGAATCGTATATATGTGTATTTTTGTGTTATATATATAATTGTATGCAATTATATTATGGTTGTTTTTCTCACCCTTCTGCTGTTTTATAATGCTCTACGAGGCATTGCAGATTAGAGTTGCTGGAGTTATTTTTGTGAAGCTTTTCGTCTTCATTCTTTTGTCGGTCGACTCTGATATGTGACACCGGGTAGTTAGGGAGGTCGTTTGTGATAATTGTATATTATGTATATGTATATCTTTTGGCTTGAGCATGTATAACCTGATGTATGACAAAACTTCTCATGATATATATATATATATATATATATATATATATATATATATATATATATATATATATATATATATATGTTATTCAGTTTTAGATTTTCCGCTTTTATTCTAAAATCTGAAATGTGGGTGTAAGGAACTTAGTTCCTCTGTTGATTGCTACCCCACTGTTGCATATCTTTATGAGCAGGTGTTGTATGAATTGTTTCAAATTGATGTGACCCCTCGGTCTATGCCATGATAATTTAAATATACTCTGACGAAATTTTGAATTTTCTTTTACTGCTTTTTATTAATTGGGGGTATAGATTGGGGGTGTTACATTAAGTGGTATCAAAGCCAGTTTGTGTCAGTCAGTGTCAGTTGTGTCAGTCCTTGTTGGTCGTTGTGGTTGGATGAGCTGTTTGTTTAACCATAGTTTCTGTTATTGGAAATGAACAGAATATGGCTGGTAGGAATGATGCTGCTTTGGCTGCAGCTATGCAAGCTATGGCTCGTGCTGTGCAGGGTGCACCTAATGCTGCGGGTAATGATGAATTCAGGAAGAACAAACCGCCTGTCTTCAAGGGAAGATATGATCCGGATGGTGCACAGATTTGGCTGAAAGAGATTGAAAGGATTTTCCGAGTAATGGATTGTGATGAAGACCAGAAGGTGAGACTGGGTACTCACATGTTATTGGAAGAAGCTGATGATTGGTGGGTTAGTACTCGACGTGTGTTGGAAGCTGCAGAAGAGGAAGAAATTACTTGGGAAGTTTTTAGCCGGGAGTTCTTGAGGAGGTATTTTCCTGAAGATGTGAGAGGGAAGAAGGAAATTGAGTTTCTGGAACTAAAACAAGGTAATATGTCTGTGGTCGATTATACTGCTAAGTTTGTGGAACTTGTGTAGTTTTATCCTCATTATGCTAAAGCGACTGCGTAATTCTCTAAGTGTGTGAAGTTTGAGAATGGCTTGCGTCCTGAGATAAAGCAGGCGATTGGATATCAGAGGATTCAGAGGTTTTCTGATTTGGTAGATTGTTGTAGGATTTATGAAGAGGACAGTAAGGCTCGTTCTACTCATTACAAGAGTGTGGGCGAGAGGAAAGGGAAGCAACAGTTCTGTGGTGGTCCGTATGTGACACCAGCTGATAAAGGTAAACAAAGAGGGAATTTTGAGAAAAGGTCAGGTGGAGGAGGAATGTCTGGTCCTATGAGGTGTTATAAATGTGGTGAGTTGGGGCATCGTCAGTTTGAGTGCTGGAAAGATTTGAGGAAGTGTACTAATTGTGGAGGTGTAGGACATGTTGCTACTGATTGTGCAAGGAAGAATGTGGTGAAATGTTACAACTGTGGTGAACCTGGTCATATTAGTACCAAGTGTCCGAAACCGAAACAAGCTCCAGCTGGTGGAAAAGTGTTTGCATTATTGGGGACTCAGACTTCGAGTGCAGATCGTCTGATTCGAGGTACTTGTTTTATTAATAGTACTCCTTTGATTGCTATTATTGATACTGGAGCGACTCATTCGTTTATTTCGTCTGAGTGCGCGAAGCGTTTGAATCTTGTGTTGTCTGTGATGGGTGGTGGAATGGTTATTGATACTCCAGCAATGGGGTCAGTAACTACTTCTTTGGTTTGTCTAAGATGTCCTTTGACCATTTATGGTAAAGACTTTGAGATGGATTTAGTGTGTTTGCCGTTGGATGGATTAGATGTGGTCTTGGGTATGAATTGGTTGCAATTCAATCGGGTTCATATTAATTGTTATCATAAGCTGGTAAGGTTTCCTTCTCTTGAGGAAGACGAAGACTCGAGTTTCTTATCTACCAAAGAGTTGAAGAAACTTTTGGCAGAGGAAGCTCAGTTGTTTGGATTGTTTGCATCTTTAACTGTGGATAGTCAAGTTTCACTTGAGGTGTTTCCTGTTGTGTGTGAATTTCTGGAAGTGTTTCCTGAGGATATTTCAGACTTGCCGCCGGAGAGAGAGGTGGAGTTTTCTATAGATCTAGTTCCTGGTACTAGACCTGTTTCTATGGCACCTTATCGTATGTCGGCATCTAAATTGGTGGAGTTAAAGAAACAGTTGAATGAGTTGTTGGAAAAGAGGTTCGTGAGACCAAGTGTTTCTCCTTGGGGTGCTCAAGTTTTATTGGTGAAAAAGAAGGATGGGAGTATGAGGTTATGTATTGATTATCGCCAGTTGAATAAGGTGACGATCAAGAATAAGTATCCTCTTCCAAGGATTGATGATCTGATGGATCAGTTGGTTGGTGCGTGTGTGTTCAGTAAGATTGACTTGAGGTCAGGGTATCATCAGATAAGGGTGAAGGAGGAAGACATTCAGAAAACGGCTTTTAGGACACGATATGGTCATTATGAATATTCTGTGATGCCGTTCGGGGTTTCTAATGCGCCAGGTGTGTTTATGGAATACATGAATCGTATTTTTCACGAGCATCTGGATCGTTTTGTGGTGGTGTTTATTGATGATCTCTTAATTTATTCTAAGTCTCGGGAGGAGCATGCAGAACATTTGCGTATTGTTTTGCAGGTTTTGAAGGAGAGGAAGCTTTTTGCTAAACTATCCAAGTGTGAATTCTAGTTATCGGAAGTAAGTTTTCTTGGACACGTAATTTCAGGTAATGGTATTATTGTGGATCCATCTAAAGTAGAAGCAGTTCTACAATGGGAGGCTCCGAGATCCGTTACTGAAATTCGAAGCTTTTTGGGTTTGGCTGGTTATTATCGGAGGTTTATTGAAGCATTGGTGTCTCCTTTTCAGCGCCACCTGTTATTAGTAAGCATTGGTGTAGAACTTAGTTGATGTCCAGGGGCTGTATTCAATATGTTTCCAATCCTGTAATGCTTTAGCTCCACTGTTATGTCTAAGTTTTTTCTGTTCTTGCAGCAGCACTCCTGCAGTGGTTTTGGTTATATATGGGCTGAACAACCATTTGCTAGGTAGTATGGTTTGTTTGGTTAGTATGGGATGGATTAGGAGTTCTATCAGGTGAAATTTGTAACTCCTGGCATAACTTATGCCAGTTTTCATTAATAAAAACTCTTTTTGGCTGCTTCAAAAAAAAAAGTCAACATCAGTAAAACCCAGACCATTGCCTGCATTGACATGGGCCACTACCCCCTGCAACTGATTAACAGAGATCTCTTGAGGTACGTAAGCAGGATTCAGTACTCTCAGGAATGCATTTAGGTGTGCCTCGAAACACAATAACAGGGATAAGATAGAGATCTTGGATGGAGTCTGATGCAACTGATCACCAAATCTTATAATCGCTCTTCCTGATTAATCTCATAAATTCTTCTACGTTCTCGGAGAAAGAATTATTAACCGGCCCTGTCGTGGAGTCATTCGCTACTGGTGCTTGCACAGAATTACCTACAACCTATTTCCCTTTGTCTTGCCCCGAACTACCAGCTTGATCATTAGAAGGGGTAAAGACCCTACCACTTCTCGTGATAGCCCCTACCTCAATACTGCTTTCAACACAAGAATTCACTGCAGAAGTTCCTACCAGTTCTTGTTTCTGTCTGTTGACAAACACTTCGGCTCCGTAGATCCAAGGAATGGCATTGGTACTCTCGTATGGTACGGGTCCGGGAGCTGTAATAATCACCGGTGCTGGTCTGGCTGGCCCTGAAATGGTGATTGTTTTGAAAGGGATAGTAATGGTAGCAACCTCATTTTTCCTGCTAACAACCTCTTTCCGTTGGTCACATCGGTCAAACTACAATTGACCTTCATCTATCAGCTTTTGAATTCCTGACTTCAACAAATCACACCCATTTGCTTGCGACATACAATCTGACCAATTCTCATCACATCCAGGGGACACCCCACCCCTCAATCACCTCTCCATTACCACCATCAAAGGAGTCCTTAATTCATTCACATCCATAACCAGATTCAAAGACTCACACTCTTCTAACACAACATTAACCCTTGGCCCGCCATGGTTCGGTATTAGATTCTGGATGACATTTGGCCCATCATTTGAAAAGTTAATGGCCTTCGAATCCACCAAGTCTTAGACTACGTGCTTAAAAGCTTTACAGTCTTCAATATAGTGTCCAGGTGCCCCAAAATGAAAGTCACAGTGGGCATTAGGATTATAACCCGGAGGTGGATTACCGGTGGGAGGAGCTAGAGTCCTTTTCTGGATCAACTGTAACTGTAACAAATGCTGAAACAACTGTGAATATGGTAGAGGTGGAGTATCAAAATGTCGGTTCTGCTTAGGCCTTGGCTGATACTGATGAGGAGCCTGATTTTGCTGCTGCTGAGGTGGAAGGGCTGCAGGGATTGTCACTGAAGCTACCTGCTGGTTATAACTCTGATGCTGCTTTCCTTTACCTCAGTGAGACGACACATAATTGGTTTCCTCCTTTTTCTTATAATTAGCATAGGGCTTCTTCCCTTGACCTGAAGACGACCCATCACTACCTGCTACCTTCCCCGCTTTGATTCCACTCTCTAGTATTTCCCCGACCATGATCAAATCAGCAAACTTGCCCGAAGCACAAGGTAACAGTTTCTCATAATAACGTCTCGGCAAAGTATCCATAAACAAATTTAGCATTTCCTTTTCCAACATCGGCGGCTGCACCCTTGTCGCTAGTTCACGCCATCTCTGTGCATATTCTTTGAAGCTCTCATTATTCTTCTAAGATATATTCTGTAATTGGGTCCTGTTAGGAGCCATATCAGTGTTATATTGGTACTGCTTGATGAAGGCCTCGACCAACTCTCTCCAATTATGGACATGGCATCTCTCTAGTTGCATATACCATTCCAAGGATGCCCCAGCCAAGCTGTCCTGGAAAAAATGCATCAGCAATTTCTCATCTTTAGAATACGCGGCCATCTTCCTCGCGTATGCCCTGACATGCGTCTTGGGACAGGTGGTACCATTGTATTTTGAAAAAGTGGGCACCTGAAATTTGTGTGGATTTACAACTCCAGGAACCAGCCCCAAATCCTCCAGATCCATTCCTACAGAATTCTGATTCACCATTCCCCTTAGTTGTTCTTCAATGAGTCTGAACCTCTGATCATTGTCGGCCTGAGGACCAGCATCCCCGTCTGGCATGGAGAAAAAAATCATCTCGTTGGTCTTCAAAATGATGACCATGAATAGCACAAACACTTTCTCCTCCCACAACAGAAGGAATCACAAGTTGCTCTCCTTCGCCCGGAGGGATCACAACACCAGGAATAGGGATCTCTACGCCCCCAGGGCCTCCCTGAGAACCGTTACCAACAACGCCATTATGGACTCCACCATGAAGAACCCCGTCCTCATCCACCCTTGCCACTAAGTGTTGGACCAAAGTCCTCAACTGCTCTTGCCCTTGGGCAACACCTTGCATCAGCTCCATGAATTGGTCTATACGGGCCTGCATGGCAGCCATATCAGCTTGTATCTTCTCCATAATTCTCTTCTGATTTGATCTAGTAGAATACCGGTGAATGGGCTGATTATCAATCCCGCCTACAACAAAATAAAGGTTAGAACAAACCGGAACGAGCACCTGCGATACAAAAATGAATATGATTATGCCAATGCAAATGAACATGTTTGAATATTTGCAGGGCGATCCACCCCTTGATTCCAGTTTAAAGACAAGATAGGATAACTACTGCTCATATCTAAGTCAGAGTAAATCACTGTCAGAGATTACAACCCAAAATAACAATAATAAGTCTGAAACAAAAGAAGCAAAGATCCCAACCAACAATTCTGGTGGTGACCCGAGATACAAAGAAAAACAAACCATAGAGTGTCACCCACTGCCTGATCTAGAGCCTTCACTCCTAGGCCTCTTCACCTCAGCTCGTATCTTCAGCTCTGCTATGGTCGCTATGGCCTCATTCAGCCGCTCCTCAACCGCGTGTCTCTGGAACGTCCCTAATAAGATCTCCTCGTCTTTCTTCTTGAGCTTTATCTTCAGACTCTCGATCTGATCTAGGAACTGATCTTCTTTCTGCTTGTTGGCAGCTATTGCAGTATCTCTGTAAGCGTTGAACTTGTGAATCTTTGACCAAGCTTTGGCTAGATCTTCCTTCTTGGATTTGAGAATCCTGCTAACACTTCTTAGAGCTTGCCCTACCTTTTGTCTGGCTGTGACCTCTTCAGCTAGCTCTTTTTCTTTCTTAGCGAGAAGCTCTGTCTTCAACTTGGCGACATGAACAGCTTCACCCCTCTCATGCTTCAACTGGTAGATTTCTCTTTGTAGCTCACTGCTCTCCTCTCGAAGCTTCTCCTTTTCAGGCCAAAATTTGGTATACTCCTCTATCTTCACTGTGGTTGGTGGCTCAATCATCAGGGGGTACAAAGGCGACTCTATTGGGAAAGGAAGAAGCTCCTCTTCTGCCCTTTTCCGGACCCACTCCACATTCAGAGAGAAAGCTTGGTTGTTACACTTCCCAAAGAAAGTATTTCCTCTCTTAAAAACTTGCTTCCAAGCGTCCACGACTTTTCTTACCATCTTTTGGTCTGCAGTGCCATTGAAAAACAAGAATTCTCTGACATTTTGTTCCTCAGGGGGAGTCTTCAATGCATACCCAAACTGTCTGATAGCCAGGGAAGGGTTATAATTAATTCTGCCTTTCCTCCCTATTAAGGGCACATTTGGGAATCCTCTGCAGTTGAAAATGAGCTCAATCCCTAGCAAACTGTGATTAAACCAAACGATGTTGTCAGCAGTCAATCCCATCAACCTCTTAGACCACTTCATAGAACCCGTTGCATCAACAAAAGCCCCAGCTTTAGGGAGATGACTGAAAAACCAAGTGGATAGGAGCGGCGCGCAGCAACTTACAGTCCTTCCTCGCCTCTTTTCGTTCTTGTAGTGGACTGAATGATATACGTCACCAAGAAGAGTAGGCACGGGGTTTCTCAAAATGAAAATCCGAATTGCCTGCATGTCGACAAACACTGGGATGTTAGGGAATATGACAATTCCATAAATGCAAAGAGCTAAAATAACATTGAAAGCAGGCCAATTTTTCTCCTTAGCACATGAGCAGGCTTGGTCAAACAGAAAATTCAAAGGGAGGCCCTTAAACCCTTGCTTGTCACTGATATTGTTGCTCAGAATGGATTCCCCCATGTGAATAGCAGCCGCCGTCTCTTCCAGTTCGGGCTGTTCTTCAGAAAAGAAAGGTATCTTTGGATCGATAGAGATTCCCAAAATAAATGAGAACTCCTCCAAAGTCGGAGCCAATACATAATCCTGAAAAGTGAAACAACGCAAAGGAGGGTCATAGAACTGAAGGAGCGTGTGAATGGCATCATGCTCTTCTTGTGAAATATTTCGGACAACCTTCAATATCTCCCCATATTCCTCCTTGAACCTGGCACGGACCTCAGGATCAGTCATACTAATCAACTTGTGAATCAACTTCAGAGTCGGATCTGGGAACGTGTATGCTACATTCTTCTTCCTCTGAGCTTCCATGACGAGAACACCTCAACAACCGGAATCAAGGGTAAGATGCAAGCCCTGAAAAATGTCAAACATGTTAGAATGCCAGAAATGATGAAAATGCAAACATGGGATCAAGGTATCATTGCTCTAGACATATGCTGTGCTGTCAACTGAACGAGAACCACAACCCAGAAAACCAGATTTCCAGAACAACAAACCACTGAGATAACCAGAAAACCAGGTAAAACTAAACACTGTCGAGAAATCCAGAAAACCGGGTAGGTTGAAGGTTTTGGTTACCTGCAGACCTGCAAACACCCATCCCCGCTCACATGTGGGTTCTAGAAAACGGGATCCTCAGTCTCAGATTCTCGATTTGAGAAGCAATAGTATATTCATCCCTTGAGGTACAATACTATCGCCAAACAAAGAGGTCGTCCACTGATTCCCCCAAAAAATAATGTCATCCTATGCAAGTTCCCAGCATTGGGTCCTCGGATCGACAAGTGTAATGGGTTTGCCATTTCTGGTCTGCCATTATCACATGTCGGGAGGAGAGGCGTTGCTGAGTCCTCGGAAGAAACGGTCGCCAGAGTCGACAGCTCTCTAGATCAACACCCTGAAATGCGCAAGACACGCACGTCAGAATATCTCCCAAGATAGCCTCGTCTGAATGTGTATTTCGTGAACACCAAACGCACCAAGACGGCGCGTAGGTCCCACTACTTTCCACTCTAGTCCTAAGTGTATGCTCAAGCCTGTGTATTGGGTTTATCTCTCGAAGAAACCCAACCTGCCAAACAGAAAACCAGCACAACACAGTCTAGCATAATAATGAAATGCAATGCAATAAATGTAGTAAAAACAGTAAAACAGTAATATGCAGTAATATACAGCAAAATAAACCATAACAGTAACAGTAAACACCCAATGAAAACAAACAAACAAGCGCTAGGATTGACTCGCAAAAGGGATGGATCAGCAAGGGGTCAACCTGTCCCCAGCAGAGTCGCCAGCTGTCGCTCCCGAGGATTTGCATCCATGGTACAAACACGAAAGTGGCGCGGAAAACAGAGTCGCCAGCAATGTGTATTTATCCCAAGAGAGGGAAAGGAAACACTGCATAAACCTGAGGGAAGGGAAAGAGCATGGTCACGCGACCAAGAGAAACGGGTAAGGGAGTCGGTTAAGCGAAGGGAAGGTTTTAGCACCCCACACGTCCATCGTACTCGATGGGATCCACGCTTGTTGTCTCGATCAAAGGGTGTCGTCGTCTGGAGCTCCACTGCTACTGGAAAGGAGAAGAAATGGGAACGGAAAGGAACGAAGAAACGAAGAAGAAAAGAAAAAGAAGACACTCGATAGGACATCGCTCGTCCTACACCTACATACTCCCTCGTGCAATGGGAAAGTCTGAGTCAACGTAGTTCGGACACGAACTAAGGGGGAAGGTTGCTCGCCAAGACATCGTCGTATTGTGCCTACGTATCCTCAATCGGACGAGAAAGACGAAATCAGAGCAGTCGTAGTTTGACCTAACGAGGTCGGTTAGTGTTTTTATGAGCGATGTTAGATTCGCGTCCGGCAGTTAGGGTCGATGCCTGTTTGCGACGAGACGGAAGTAACGTGCCCTTTTCTGAAAATGATTTGAACTTAACGATCCCGAAGGATGAAAAAGGTTTGAGTTTGTTTTTGTGTTTTTTAGACAGAAGTGGATTGAAGTTAGTTCATAACTTGCATTGTACCGGAGTCTATGAGGTATGAACGAATGCTTAGCAAATCGTTCCAAGATGGAACGTCCACCAAACACTCTAGAAAAATGAGAGGAAATCCCTCATTCCTCACTTCCCACATGCAAGGCTCATGCGCAATACACATTAACTTTATTACGTGTTTTAGAAGTGTTAAGAGATGAGAAGAGAAAACACAAGGAAAGGGAATTCTAAAGGGAACTTCTATCCTAGTGTTGTCATGCAAAAAGGGTGGTCCTATGGTTAGTGAAGTTTAGGCGAGAAACAACTACCTAAGACCTAATGCAAATCCTACTCCAAGCTTAATAAAAAATTAAGTTGGACTAGGTAGCTCTAAGGGGAAAAGAATCCAAGACTTAAACAAGTCTTGAGATCCAAGGGAAGAAAAGAGTGAAGGAGACGAAAGAAGAAAGGAAGCAAAAACATAAAAGTAGCAGCTACCACAACGTTCCTGCACCAAAATAGCGGTAAAAAGCAGCACACTAGCAAGACAGCATACAACAACATACAATTCAACACAAGAAAGGGTGTAAAATGTCAGCTAGCAGCACATACAATAACACACATACACATAGACAGCTGTAGAAACCGGACAACATGCAATACACTTGAATACGATTCAAGCATGGCAAAGCAAACACGCATCAACATCATGCATTATGATTGCAAACACATCATATACCATGGTAAACAACATTTGGAGATAACATGAAAGAATGCACCACATCATGAACGGATGCACAACATCAAGCATATGAACAAAGTTGGAAACAAGCATGTATCCCATGAAATTAAATGCACGCAATCAAGTTCAAACAAACAACTCCATCAACATCAACAACGAGTCACAATCCACGTGCTTAAGAAGTGTGTGTTATGTGTTCATCGCATCAATTACTCAACAACGCGAACGTAAATATAAACAATAAAACTCTAACCATCGCGTGTCGGAGGAATGTGTTCATGCAATAGTGTGAGGTGCAACAGCTCAAGAATAGTCCACTAATCAATGACATATTAATCCATGAAGTTTAGGCATGCATCGGATCTCAAACAACCAAGAAAATGCAAGAAAATATCACTCTGCAGCAGTGGTAATCAATTACTCACTTTGAGTAATCGGTTACTCAGTTGAAATTTGACCAAAAACGTGAAAATTAGGCAGAGTAATCGGTTACTCTGTTAGGGTAATCGATTACCACTGAAACAGAGGCAAAAAATCAACTTTGAAAAGCACTTTTCAGCATCCAATCACTTATGCAAACATCCAAATGATCATGCAATCAATTAATCACAAAATTCACATCAAATATCAGTAATCAAACACCAATTTCATTAATCAAACAACAAAATCACAAATCAAATCAAGCAAATGGATCAAATCACTCCACAAACCAAAAATCTACATTGCATAAGTTGAAATTGAGCTAAATCAAACATAGATATAAGGAAAACCAACCTACAAGGCTGAGATTTGCCTTGGTGATTGTTGAGCACGAAAATTGGTGAATCCAAGCAAGAAAACCAGAGATCTATACAATAATCTTCAAGATCCTAGCAAGAGACTTCAAGATCCAAACAAGAACACTCCAAATAATCCAAAGCTGCTCCCAAAACTGATTCCAAGATCCAAACCAGTAGCTATATCAGAATTGAACCAAGAATGATGATGTGATGGAGGTTTAGCTCAAGAATTCACAAATTCCAATGAAGAATTTGTGAATCTATGGATATGGAGCTTTGGTGAGAGGTTGGAGATGAAGATGAAAAGTGGAAAAAGTGAGAGAGAATTGAGAGCAAAATTCTGAAAAATGAGAGTGAAAATGATCTAGGTTGGTGAGGTTTGGAATGAATTGGTTTAAATAACCCCTAGGTTAGGAGTTAAGTTTGGGTTGGGAGTGAGGTTAAGTGAGTGGAAATTGGGATGAAAGGTGAATTAGGAAATGAAATGAGGAATTAGAGTGGAAAAATGATGGAGAGAATTTGAATTTTGGGTGGAAAATGATGCAAATTGATCAGTTCTAGATCCTTCCCACACATGCACAAGCCAAGCACATGACCACAAAACATTCCAAAATTCTGCAGTGCTAAAAATGCCACATTTTTTGCAATTTCGCCCAGAGTAATCGGTTACTCACTTTGAGTAATCGATTACTCCATTCAAAAATTGAAAAATTGGCGCCAAAAGGAGGGAAATTTGGATATTCGCCCTGTTCCACCTGTTTTGGACCATGATAGACCTCTGAAACTTGCCATCTGATATTACCACTGGAATACACTTGAAATATGCGGTGAAATGTTCTTTCACACTCGGATTAAACTACCGATATCAACTGCCTGGTGCTGAATAACTGATAAAAAAAATGACTGCCGGGGTCTCTGATCATCCAATCGCTTAATGAGCAAAATAAATACTCAAAAAGACTTGGAAAGCTATCTGCTGGGCTCTGAACACTGTTAAAAATCGTACTGGGACTGATGACGCCGCGAGCTGCTGAAAGAATGCCTTGATCCCATGCCCAAAAGGACAATGCAAATGCAGGAATGATATTGCAAATGAAAGGAAGCATAAGCCAGTTAGGTTAGAAACAAAAGGGCAAATTTTGAGGTGTTACAGTATGCAGATGGGAATCCCATGATGTGGACATTGTCTCAACAGATCCTTAAATCTTTCCCATGCATCAAACAATGTTTCATCATCTCCTTGCCTAAATGAGGTAATCTCATTTCTCATTTTTTCATTTTTGGAAGGAGGAAAATATTTGGCCAGAAACTTTTCTGCCAAGGCGTTCCGTGTAGTAATGGAATTTGGTTCCAAAGAATTAAACCAACTCTTGGCTCTATCCCTTAGAGAATATGGAAACAGCCTCAACCTAAAGGTATCCACTGGAACGTCAAGGATTTTGAAGTTATCAACCACATCCAGAAATTATTTTAAGTGCAAGTGAGGGTCTTCATGAGGAGAGCCTAAATATTGACTAGCAGCTTGTAACATTTGGAACATCATAGGCTTGAACTCAAATTGTGGTGCTGTGATGGCTGACCTAGCAATGCCAGTATTCATAGCATTAGGATCAAATATAGCATAGTCCCTGATGCTACGCGCTCAGTCATTGGCAATGCCAATAATGTCTAGCTCTGCCATGGTTGCCTTTTGTAATGACTCGTCTGAAGAGGACGATGAACTTTCTTCGTCTGTATCCTCCTCGTACACTACTCCTTCAGGTTCAGCCACAACTGAGGTTGAGGAAACTTCAGATGTTTGCTGAGCACGTAAAAATTTCCTGCGGGCTTTGAGAATTCTTTTAGGTTCAGGATATCCACTGTAAACTGGTTGTAACGACCTGCCCATACAAAAACTTAAGCCTGTCGAGACACCAAATCACAACAAACGTTAAAGGCTCAAATACAGTCTTAAACAAAATATTAAATATAGTTTTTCAAACTTTTTCACTTCCCCGACAAAGGCGCCAAAAACTTGAACTACTCTCCAAATGTAATAGTTTTCTTTTAAATGTTTTAGAGCAATGGTGTCACATTTAAGTATACATGCTTGGTAATGTAGCAAGTGATAAAGTAAAGGTCGAACCCACAGGGAAGTGTAAAGTATTTAAACTATTAATTTACTTTGTTTAAGAAAAGTATGAGCACGGTAATAGAAATACGAGAATAAGGAACAAGAGCACACACAAATAACTAAGTTACTTAATGCAAAAGAGGAGTTAAAATATCAGAGAGAGTAGCTGATGAGCTAAATCCATTAGTATAGTTGTTGTTTAAAATGCCTTTATGATGTGAAGTGTCGTGCCTCAAAAGATCAGAACGTGATCTAGTGGTGTATATATACAACGTCAAAAACATGTATAACTAGGGCAAGGGAAAAAATCTCTAAGTCTCACTTGTAACCCTAAAATACGTCTGGTTTTAATTTCTGAAAAATATTCATGGTCTCAACTTCTTAACTCTAAGCAAGTTGAATTAAGTGAATATCTCTATCCTACTTTCTTAACCACTTTTGTTAAGAAATCCACTTGTTTATTGGATCTCTCTCAACAACAAACTTTTACTTTTTTCCTAGTTCATCACTCTAAGAACCATGTTTATAGCATAAAAACACATAACAAAATAAAAGACTAGCCAACACATTATATTAACATAAAAACAACTTTTATACTAACTTCATTAGTCTCATCAAACAAAGATTTAGCTCATGGTGAGCTGAGTACAAACTACTGGAATGAAATTAATAGGAAACATCATCTTACAGAGTGTAGTAAAGAAATGCAACCTAATTATAACTTGGAGATCTCTTGCGGTGGATAAACAGCAACAGCTCACTTCAGTCACGACAGTTCTCAGCAGAACGTACAGGTCTGGAGAAGAAAAGAATACTCTCCAATAATACTGTAACTCTTGAAAATAAAAATAACTAAAAATAAACTATTGATGTGTGTGGAATCTCTTGTCCCCCGTATTCAATGTGCAAGCTCTCTTTAAATAGTGATGAATGGAAGTGGTAGTTGCTTCTTCTTGAATTGTGGGTCTCTTGACAAAATTAAGGTTAGGCCCAAATCAATTCTTCATGTGGGCCAGTTGTCCCTCAATCCTTCCTCTGCAAGCAATCTGGTACAGATGTTGGTAGGAGACAAATCTGCTTTTTGCAGGCGGCTATAGCAGGCTGGTGGAGCAGAGCATATAGCTGGTGGTGCTGGGCGCTCTTTACTGCGTGGTCCCCACCGTACCACCTTTGTTCCTCTAGTTTTCTTGATCTTATCCATTCCTTTTGCTCCAATGCTCTTCAAAATGCTGCCACATGAGCCCTAATCTTTTCATCATCATTCTCCAACTCTCTTGGTGAAAAGGTTGATTAAACTATCAACTTCTTTCTCTCCAAATAGGTCCTCATTCTACTTCAGAACCTGGAAACTGGGGTCATGCCTCTTCTCATCATCATCAAACTTCCTTTTAGAGCATAAACACAGAAAATGTAAAAGAAGCAAATAAAGTGCTTAAAGCTTAAATCATGCTAAAACACCTTAAACTCATGCTACATAAGTGAAATCATGAACTAGAAATGTCACATAAATTGGATTAAAGTAACACACTAAAATAGTGTTATAAATAACTAACCCCCAAACCTTAGAGATCTTAGTTGTGTCTTCACATAGCGCAATTAGGGTGTTCTTCGATCTTTACCCTTTCCTTTGTATACATCAAAGCTCGGTGGTGAATTTCAAAGATGTGTGATTCCAGTTAATTAATAGCTTGATATCTGATTCTCACTGCAACAGAAATGGCGACTTCACTGGGGATATTTTGAGGGATAAGCCCACCTTGTCTTATTTGTGTTATATGTTTTGCTTGGTTGTATATATGAATATATCTATATATCTGTATCTGCTTGGATTTTTCTATTTGGTAGGGTTGTTACATTTGAGTGGTGAGATAAGTCCTAACCCGGACTTGAGCATACACATGTGATAGGATTGTGGTGTAATAAATAGTCAGCTGTTGGGTGTAGTCCTAACATGTCTGGCATATGATGACCACGCTCAGTGGAGGCCCCTTTGGGATTATTGATGTTTGATGCGAGTAGTCGTATTGATGTCACTCTTTCTGACCCGGGAGTCCGTGATATTGACGACCTTAAGTTACCCTTTACCCCACTTGGCCTTTTTAGGACGTAGTGCAGTGATCATCCAGGTGTAGACCTGTGTTGGTTGTCATGCGATAGTACACTCAGACGAGTTTATCTTAAGAATATTATTAACCCGCACGAGTAGTCGTGTAGGCCAATAATATCCTAAAGATTTATTGATGACTCTGGGAACTTTTTAGAACCATTATCTACAAACGATAAACCCATAGTACACACCTCTTGGGATGGGTAGACCATGGCTCCACGCATGTGACCTCTAAACCTAGGCCCTGTGTACATGTATATATGTTTGGATGTTTATCTGTGTTTGTGTGTTTTGTGCATTGCATACATTCATCCTTGCATCCATTGTTGGTTTTAAGGAACTTAGTCGTCTTTTCCTTTGCAAATCATAGGTATCATTGATCTTGAGAAAAGAAACACTAAGAAGTACAACTTCAAGAAGCCCAACTTGGTAGAGTTGAAAAAGCTGGCAGCTTTGGTGTCTTGCCCTAAAGATTTCATAAAACACTATGGAAGGTTGATTGGTATCCTTAGGACTAAGATGGAAGATGGAGTTCTTGACACGTTGATGCAGTTTTATGACCCTCTTTATCATTCTTTCACTTTTCCTGACTACCAACTTGTTCCAACTTTAGAGGAGTATTCTTATTGGTTTGGTCTACCTATATTGGAGCAAGAGCCTTTTAGTGGTTTAGAGAAGATTCCTTCCCCAAAGGATATTGCTTACGCCATTCATTTGGAAATGTCTGAAGTCAAGGCAAATCTTATTACCATGAATGGAATCAAAGTCCTACGCTCTAAGTTCTTGATCGATAAGGCTTTCTACTTAGCTAAGATGAACACCATGGATGCCTTCGAAGCAGTCTTTGCTTTACTTGTCTATGGGTTGGCTTTGTTTACCAATGTTGAAGAGTTTGTTGACATCAACGCCATTCGGATATTCCTAAGTGGAAACCCTATACCCACATTGCTTGGTGATACTTATCTCTCAATCCACCATAGTACCCTCAAGGGATCTGGTACCATCTTGTGATGCGTACCTTTGCTTTAAAAGTGGTTTGTTACGCATTTACCTCAGACAACACTGTTTAAGGATAATCCAGACAAGCTTCGTTGGTCTCAAAGAATCATCTCTCTCACTCATACTGATGTGTTTTGGTATGACTCAGCCTATGACAAAGGGGTCATCATCGATAGTTGTGGTTCATTCCCCAATGTGCCGCTCCTTGGCATTAGAGGAGGAATTAATTACAACCCCATTCTAGCTAGGCGTCAATTTGGATATCCTATGAAGGACAAGCCTAAGAAGATCCTTTTGTCCGGTTTCTTCTATCTTAACGAGGAAGCTAGTGCAGAAACTAAGGATAGGGTTTTGCATGCTTGGGGGACGATCCATAAGAGAACTAAAGACGACTTGGGAAAGAAGAATTTATGGCCTTGGAACCATTCATTCAGTGGGTTCGATCCCGAGCTTGTGATCTTAAGATGCCATACCTCCCCGAGAAACCTCCACAGCCTACTGTTGCATCACCTTCTACCATTCCTCTTGAGTGTATGGAAGAATATCAGGAAACCTTGGCAAGGATGAAACTTTAGTGAGACACTTGGGAAGGGAAGTACCATACCATCTATGCTGAGCAGATGGAGATGAAGAAATATATGAAAGAGAAGGATGATCTAATTGAGTTACTCGAGAGACGTGTAGTAGAGAGGAATGTGGTGCAAGACAATTTATTTTTCTCTAACGTACAACAAACTTCCAGTACCCACGAGTATTCAAGTGTTCCTCCGACATCTGGTGCTTGGAAAGGAATTATTGACAAGCTGATTCTAGAGAACGGCAAGTTCAAGAGACAAAAGAGGATGCGTGGGGTGGAGCCCTTTTAGATAATACTACTTGGGGCTTTTTAGGCCTAGCTGTTTTTCTCTTTGTATTTTGAGCTTCTTGAAATGTACTTCGAAGTTATAATGTTTCTCAATATTATTGAATTGAAGCTTATTTTGAAAATGTTTCTGACGTGTTCCTTAAAACTAACTGCATTCGCATTGCATCTTGCATTTTTGCTAACCCTATCAAGGAACTGAAAATTTGTTTTACAGACATTGAAAGATGGATTTTGGAAAGAGAGGTACTTGGCCGTACACCTTCATGGTTCCCAATGTTGAGCAACTAAAGGAACTAGAAGAATTGATTGAAGATCCATTGGCTTTCGCAGAAAGGTATGGAAAATTCTCCCGTTGTTGAAGCTTCAAAGGGCTGAAAGTCTGTTAGAGACGTTGGTTAATCTCTACCATCCCATTTATCATTGCTTCGTATTTCCTGATTACCAGTTGATGCCAACCTTGGAAGAATACTCTGCTTTGTTGGGTCTTCCTGTCAATGATTTCCCTCCTTTCTCCAGATTAGAAGATGAACTCAGTATGAAATACATTGCAAGAGGAACGAGACTAAGGTTGTCTGACATCCGAACCCACCTGACTATCAAGGGAGGACTTGTTGGTTTGACCGCTCAGTTCTTGTTTGAGAAGGCTCGATATTTTTCTGATAGGAAGAACACTGTGCACTTTGAGTCCACCTTCGCTTTGTTAGCCTATGGACTTTTTCTATTTCCAAATATAAAAGACTTTGTCGATGTTAACGTTATCCAGATTTTTATGCTCAAGAATCTGGTTCCTACCCTATTGGCTGATTCCTATCATGCCATTCACTCAAAGATTTTGCGAGAAGAAGGACAAATCGTTTGCTGTGTTGCTCTCTTTTATAGGTGGTTTATTTTTCACCTACCAAGGACCGCAACCTTTTGGGATGTGAAAGCCAGTACAATTTGGTCTAAGAGACTCATGGAGCTTACCCATTCAGAGATCAAGTGGTACAATCCAATCTATGGGGGGATCCTTATGATTCATAGTTGTGGGGACTTCCCCAATGTACCTCTTATTGGCAGAAAGGGATGCATTAGTTATAACCCCATCCTTGCTAGCCGACAACTTGGTCATTCAATGGAGGAAGAACCTGATCCCAGCAACCTGGCAAGACTTTTTCTTAAAGAGGGAGAGAACCCTTAGCATAGAGCCAGAATTGCGTGTGCTTGGCGTCGCATAAACAAATAAAGATGGACCGCATTTGGAAATCCTGATTGTTCTGTCACAGAAGCTTGTTTGGAATGGACCCGTGGAATAGCCCTCGTGATGAGGATGCCTTACCCGCATCACAAGCCGCCTACAAGGGAAGAGTTGAAGATGAAGAAAGTGCTGGAAGAGTTGACCCTCGACAAAGCAAGGATACAAGAGCGAATTAACAAACTCATGAAGGAGCTCCATGAAGGAGAAGGTCCATCTTCAAGTGGATTATATTCCTAGTTCCTTTTATGTTGTATTTCTATGTAATGAACTTTGGAGGTGTACCGCTTATCCTGTAAAACTTACAAATTTGCTAATGAATGAGTCGTTTTAAGATGTATCCTCGATATCTACAATGTTTGCAAAATTTAATTTTGAGTTCCTTGAAAACTTTATTTGCATCTGCATTTGCATCATGTCATAACATGTGCATTCTTTCTTGGCGTGTCTCATCCTGTCATCTTGTCTTCAGAAACCGTCACTCTGAATCGCCGATGTAGTTACAACACTAGAGCCCAAGCTCGCCAAAGGATGTCTGAGCAGAATATTGAATTGGATAGGGTCAACGATGAATTGGAGGATTTACAAGGAAGCGTAAGGCAGATCATGGAAGTCCTACAAGTTATCAAAGCAAAGATTGATACTCAGACCACCGTGGTCTCTGAGATTGTCATTCCAACTGTGGAACCTTCTAAAAATGTCAACACTGCTGTCGTACCACCGTTTATACTACCCCCTGGTTTTGTGCCTCCGCCAATTGCTGCAACTACTCAATAGGTTATTCCTGTGGGGCTTGAATATCCTCAAGCTATCCAAACTTTTTCTCCACCAACTGCGCAAGCTCAAGTGCACCCTATTTCCACAATCCACAACCGGTTTATGATTTCCCCGAAGTATCTGAAGAAGGGGACGAGCGTCATGAGAGGCTGAAAGAAAGTGTGGAAACCATTCAAAGAAAGATGAGTACGATGGAAGGCAGTAACCTCTTTAGTACTGACGCTAGAGATATGTGTTTGGTTTCCGGTTTAGGGATTCCACCAAAGTTCAAGACTCCAAGCTTCGACCAGTATTCAGGCGCAACATGCCCTAAGTCGCACTTGATTATGTATTACAGGAGAATGGCAGCATATGTGGATAATGACAAGTTGATGATCCATTGTTTTCAAGATAGCTTGAAAGGAGCTTCTGCTAAATGGTATATGGGCTTGGACCAATCCAGAATTCACAGTTTCCAAGATCTGTCAGATGCTTTTGTGAAACATTACAAGTATAACATGGATTTGGCCCCTGACCGTAGGCAGCTTTTAAGTATGTCTCAGAACAACTCACAGTCCTTTAAAGAATATGCTCAACACTGGAGGGAGACTGCTTCCCAAGTAGAACCTCTATTGTCCGAGAAAGAACTAGTTGATTGGTTCGTAGACACTGTGAAGCCTGAGTTTTATGAAAGGATGACTAGTAGTGTTAGCGCTAATTTTGCTGACATTGTGGCTGTGGGTGTGAAAGTAGAAGCTGGTTTGAAGAGTGGCAAGGTGATTAGTTCCTCAAGCAATTCAAGAAGTAGCAACAACATGAAACCTTCTAGTAATTTCCATAAAAACAAAGAAGGGGAGACAAATGCAGTCATGACAGGCAGAAAGAAGAATCAAGCTTGGAAACAGCCAGTTTACCAACAACAATCCAACCCAGGTTTTGTTCAACAACCAATATACCCTGTTCATTATGCCCCACAACCTTATGTGTCAGTTGTGACTCCAAATTTCAATCTGAATTATCAGCCCGTGCAACAGGCGCCAGTTTATCAACAACAACCCAACTATCAACAAGCACCCAGTGCTCTAGCTCATCAACAACAACAGAGGCCACCTGCTTCTCAATCAAACGCCCCCTACCAAATGCAAGGGGCAAAACCTTCATTTCCTCCCATTCCAATAACTTACACAGAGATTTACCCTTCTTTGGTCCAACAAGGTTTGATCACCACTAGATCCTTTGGCCCACCTACAGAGAAGTAATGCAGTTTCATAATCCTAATGCCCATTGTGCATTCCAGCAAGGTGATGTCGGTCATGACCTAGAAGGATGCTGTAACACCCTAAATTTTGTAAGAATATTTATTTAATTTATTTAAATATAATATTCGTGCATTTTCGTGAAATTTGGTGGTTTATGTTGATGTGGGTAATGTTCGTGGAGTTTTGGTTATTTAATTAAATAATAGTATATAATATGAAATATATTAGTATTATTGTTTATTTTAAATAATATTAGAGGAATTAAGGGTAAGATGGACTTTTGAGGATGATTAGTGAGGGTAATATGGAGAAGCCCATTTTAGAAGCCCAAGAGTTAGGTTTAACAAAAAAAAGGAGAATTTGAGAATAGGATTCATTTTGTTAGACCGTGAAAAGAAGGAAAGAAGGTGAGAGCTCTGAGGAAAAAGGGAAAGGCGAGGATTCGAGAAGGTTTCCAAAGACTCAAGAGAGAAAACTTCGAATCGAAAATCTAAGGTATGGGGAGTATTGCCTTTCAATGTTTTCAATATAGGGATTCGATGTATTTAAAGTGGATTTTTTGGTTTGTGAGGGTTTATGGGTTTTATGAGAAAACTGATGATTTGAGGGTATTTTGTGAATCGATTATTAAGGGTTGAATTGAATCGGATAAAATAAACCTTGAGGGTGACCTTAATGTGAAAGGAATTTATGGGGTTTATGAGAAGCTTGAGAGTTTGTGATGGTTTAGGTGATTTGAGGTTTCAAATAGTGTAATGAATCGACCTAATAGTCCTAGGTTTTACGCCTTTGATTTCCATGATTCCTTAGGAATGTTATAGGGATGTTTTTGGGGTAATTTGGGTTGAAATCGTAAGGGTTTTTGGAGTTATTGTGCTACTGCAGTGTAGCAGCGATTTCCAGGAATCGCAGGTTCGCAAAGCGAACGTTTCCTTTGCAAGGCGAACACTCGCCCAGACTCGCAAAGCGAGTAGGGCAGCGAATGTGCGATGATTTTGTGTTGAGGTACTGAGATGAATGCTGACTATGATTTTAGCTCGCAAAGCGAATGTCCAAGCGAGTGGCTTCGCAAAGCGAATGGAGGTAGCGAGGATGGACAAAGGGGAAGCCTATCTGGTTTTTGTATGGGGATGGGGATTCGCTGTCAGGTTCGCAAAGCAAAGGTCCTAGTGAACAGGTTCACACAACGAACTCAGTAGCGAACGCCTACTGTTCGCGAAATTTTGTTATGATTCGGTGTTGTCCTGATGTTTTGGTGCTGAGATTTTTATGATGATTTACCATGATGTTACTGATGATTATGATGATGACGTTTTGTGATGTTTGACGAATATATGATGACATGATTAATATGAGAACTGATGAATGATGATGCACAAAAATGATTTTTATTTTATGATGATGATTAATGACGTTGTGTATCATGCATTCATAGCATTTCAGTGATGATGTTAGCCTTTAATCCCATTGTGTGGATTTGAGGTAAATTTTGACGTGCTAAGGTTCTTGTGTGGAACCGATCCTAATGACGGGGATCTTTGGAGGCTGATGGCCTAGTGTCCATCGACTGTGTCGATTGGTACCACATGTATGAGTCTTGCTGTGCATCGCATTTAATTGGCATTGATGTATTTTATGATGTTGTGATTTTGATGTTTTCCTGGTGATGACCCTGAAGATGTTGTGTATGATGATGATGCCATTTTATGCATAACCTATTTTTATATTGATTATAATGAATGGTGATCACTCACCCTGCCTGTTTGAATGTTACCTCCACGTGGGTAACGTGCAGGTGATCAAGCTTAACTGTGGATGCCTTCAAGGACTTTTGAAGTTTATTTGCTTTTGGTCGATGTAGAGGGTCTTGCTCTGATATTATAACATCGGGTTGGGTCATTGGGTCGAACCATGTTGAGTTGTTATTTTGTTGTTATTGGATGATTATGGTTTTTGCTATAAAACTTTTTTATTTTAGATTATTATGGTTATGGTGGTTCCGCTGCTAGTTGATGGCTTTTTGATTATTTTGAGGAAAACCTGTTGTTTACTGAGCAAATGTATTATTTTGGTGTTTATTCAGAAGTGTGCACCCTTTTGAGGTGAATTTTACACTGATAATTATGTATATTTTCGTGAATAATTGTGGGGTAGTAACGGGTGTTACATTAGTGGTATCAGAGCAGGTCAGTTTGTCCGGCCAGGTTTTACTTGATGTCAGTCCCCTGTCGGTCGACAAGTGTGTGTACACTGTCGATGTTTTTATTTCTTCTAACCTTGTTGGTGGTGTGCAGGATGGCTGGAAGAAATGACCTGGGATGTGTTTAAGCAGGAGTTTCTGGGAAAGTATTTTCTGGAGGATGCTCGTGGCAAAAGAGAAGTGGAATTCCTTGAGCCGAAGCAAGGAGACATGACTGTGGCAGAGTATGCCATGAATTTCGAGGCTTTGGTGAGTTCTGTCCGCACTACAATCGTGCTGACGCTGAGATGTCTAAGTGTCTCAAGTTTGAGAATGGGCTGAGACCGGAAATTAAGTAGGGCATTGGGTATCAACAGATCCGCAAGTATGCTGCATTGGTTGACAAGAGCAGAATCTACGATGAGGATAGCCGAGCTCGATCTACTCACTACAAGTAGTTGAGTGAGAAGAAAGGGCAAAATAGGGGTAAGCCTTATACAACTTCAACTGACAAAGGGAAGCAGAAAGCTTCATATGGGAAAAATACAAGTGGGGGAGCAGCTACCACTTCTGGGAAGTGTTATAAGTGTGGCGAGCAAGGCCACCGTGCTGATGTGTGTACCAATAATGTGGTGAGGTGATATTTTTAACACCCCAAAATTTGCCTTCTTGTTTTTAGCTAACTGGCTTATGTTTCTTTGCATTTCTTGCATTAGCATTTGTGCATAGCATTGGTTCTTAGCATGGGATCAAGGTACTTGGTTCATCTCAAAGGAGTCTCAAGCCTCAAGGTGGTTTGAGAGGTCATCATATCTCCATAAGATCAAGAATGGCAAAGGATTTCAAGTGAATCTTTCCCTCCTAACCAGAGGGACCAAATTAGGGATTTTGACCCAAAAGAGCTTCTTGAGAAAACTTTGTGAATTCAAGCACGCTCATGGGTTCCATATGCTCACAAACACTCATAGAGGAAGGCTTGGCTAGTGGTTCCTTGAGGAAGGTGTTCAGTGGATCAGTTACTTGTGAAGTAAGCAAAAGTCAACTGTAAGGAGGAAAGTCAACCATGGGATTTTGAGGTCGTCTTCATGATTTTTAAGGTCTTATGCCCCCATATGGTCCTCAAATGTCAAGATTCATGTCACTCATCAAGAATCAAGAGTTTGTGCAAAAGTTACTAAATATGGAAATGACCTATAATTTGAAACTTTCCATTTTTGGTAGCTTTTTCACCACATTCAACTTGAATTTTCATCATCAAAGAAGATTCAAATGAATTTTCCTCAAACATGAAAGTTGAAGATCTTTCTCTCCCATTTCTAAAAAGTACTAGATTGTCTCCATATCATTTGTGGTTCTCAAGTTATGATCAAAAGAAGGCAAGGTGCTTTTTAAGGTTTTCTCATGGTTCCATTTTTTCACCTTTTGAATTTTGTTTCAAAATGACTTGTAATTGATTCTAATGCTTCAATTCATATTGCCATATTCAAGTACACTTCATGAGGACCCGTTTTGACCCTTGAACCAAGTGGATACGTGCCATGTACTTCACTTATTTCACAAAATGCATTTTTGCAAGATGGATTGAAACTCACAAACCAATCAACCACAAGGCCCAATTTCAATTCCATTGTGATCAGCAAGTGAAATGTGAGTGAATCATGCTTATTCCATGACCTTTGCACGTGTGGATTAGTGGGTGCATCACAATTTTCATTTTTGCAAATCACCTTGGGTAGCTTTAATCAAGGGATTAACTAAACCCTAATCATGCTCAGAATGTTAACCAAGTCTATATAATGAGGATCACACGTTCATTTCACCCTCATGCACTCTCATTTGTTCAGAATTCCAATTTTTGCTCTCACTCTTTCCCTCTTCGAAACTCACTCTCCTTGGGGTTTCTTTGAGATTTTATTTCACATTCTTGATCAGTGAAGTAAATAGAGCAAGAATCAACCACTGATTGGAGCTGAGAGTGAGTTTTCATCAGATTCAGTTTTGAAGGTTCAAGTTCAAATCTCAAGATCTAGCACGATTCCAAGCTCTAATTACATTTATTTTGCAATTAGAGGTTCTAAGGAGTAGTTCTGCAGCTTCCAAAGGGTTTTCTTGGTGTATTTTAAGCTCTGCAATTCTCAGGTTAGTGTGAAATTCATCCTCATGTAACTTGATTTTATGGTGTGCATTGTGTTCCTCATGAGTTGCTGATCATGCTGATATGTTTAGAAGTGATTTTGGACGTGTATCATGGATGTATTGTAGATCTGAAGTTTTTAGATCTAAACTTTATCTCTTCGATTTGCTTTGTGTGTTAATGATCTGGTGAAATAAATTGCATATTCTTAATCCTTGTTGAATTCTGAGTGGAATGATGTAGGTTTTTGCAATTTCTGGAAAATTTTGGTTTGGTGCTCGCCGGAGAAGGTGACCGGAGCTAGGGTTCCGGCACCTGGTTATTTTTCAGGTGGTCTGAGGGATGGAGGTAGGAGATGAAATCTGGACCATTGGTGGTCCGATCGGATGGTCCATGCGTATCCACGTCATTTAAATCTTCTTTTATATTATTGTTTGTGTGTTGTTGATCCATGCTTCCTATTGTGCACACTCAGATCTGGCCACACATCTTGCATATCTTTGATTTTGTTGATTTGATCTGGAACGTTGATTTGATCTGATGATTTATGTTGTGTCAACACATTAAAATATCATGTGCCCATCACGTGTTTTTATTTTAATTTCTGATGATTGGATGTGCGCGCGTATACTGTTGCTACCATGTACTTTTGATCCTGAGCGTTGATCTTGATTACTATGTGGTTTGTTGACTTTATATCATGCGTGAGATTAATCTTGTGGCTGGTGTGAGTTGGCTGGGTCCTTGTTTTATTGTTTGGTATGCGCTGACTATTCATTTGGACTGGGCTTACTTTTCCCACCCCTCCTTGAGCCCATTTGATTATTTTCAACGTGTAATTTGCTTTGTATGCACCCTGACTGTTTTATTTTCATTTTATTTTATTTAATTGTTGCATTTTACTTTTTAATTTTTAAAAATAGTTTTATGCATCAAAAAATTATAAAGAAAATCATGAATCATCCTTAGGGTTTTATAAAATTTTGGTAAATTTTATTTTCCATTTTTATTTTATTTTGTGCCTCTGAATTAATTGTTTGTTTAATTTATTTGTGAATTGCTTCAATTGTGCTCACATTGCCTTGTGGATTTTTGTTCTCATTATTGGTATATGATTTGATTCTCATTATTTTTGAATATGTTAGAGGACATGTTGAAGTTCTTAAAAACATTTTTTTTTCTTTTTTAAAACTTTTTCATATTGCATTTTAGTCCATCTCCTTTGCATGTTGGTTCATGGTTCCTATGTGATTTTTCCTAATTGTTTGAGGTACTTAAACTTTGAATTTTAGTGTGATCTTTTGATATGCTGTTAGCCTATGACTTAGGTCATTTGGGTTTTAATTTCACAATTTTTGAATGTCATTTGATATATGTTTGATTATTTGTGCTTAAGTGAATTATGCATGATCATCTTTTGACATCTCTTAACCCTAATTGCTTTGCCATGCCTAATTGATTGAATTTATTTATGATTCTTTGCATGAGCTTTTGGTATGATGTTTACCCCTGGTTGAGGTCCTTTGAGACTTAATTTTGCAATTTGTGGATCATGTTTGGCATGTGCTAAGTGTTTGGACTTTGAGTTTCCTTTTGTGGACTTTCTTTAGTGCATATTGTTTCATGCTTTGATCTTCTTTTGTACATGAGAATTGTTGATGATGGTATGATCTTGGTTCTGACTTGCTTTCATCTTCATCTTATTTTTCCCATTTCATCTTGATATGAAGTTCATTGGTGCTTAATTGTGCATTTCATATAAGTATGCTTGCATTCTTTCATGATTACCTTTGCATGTTTACTTGAGATTGTTTTGCATGATCTTTGAGACTTATTTATGGATGTGAGTTGGATGTATTTGATATGATGTGCTTGCTGCCCTATCTTGTTTTTTATCTCATCCTTCTCTTTCTCATTCTTCTCTTACACTCTCTTCCTCCCATGATTCTCAAGACTTGTTTAAGTCTTGGATTCTCTCCCTTTAGAGATACCTAGTCCAACTTAATTTTTGATTAAGCTTGGAGTAGGATTAGCATTAGGTTTTAGGTAGTCGTCTCTCCTAAACCTCACTAACCATAGGTCATCCATGCATGATAACATTAGGACTCTTAGTTTCCCTTTAGAGTTTCCTCTGTGTCTTCTCTCTTCTCATCTCAAAACTTCTTGAAAACACTTAATAAAGATAAAGTGTATTGCGCACGAGCCTTAAGCGTGGGGAATGAGAAATGAGGGGCTTCCTCTCATCTTTCTAGAGTGCTTAGCGGGCGTCCTGTCTTGGGACGATTCATTAAGTATTCGCCCCTGTGCCCTAGACTTTGGTGCAATGCAAGTTATGAACTAACTTAAAACACTTCTGTCTAAAAAATACAAAACAAATTCAAATCTTTTTATCCTTCGGGATTGTTGGGTTTCAAATTTCATTTTCAGAAAAGAGCTCGTCGCTCACGTAAAAAACACTTACCCATTCGTGGTCGTACCCACGAACTACATTAGCTCTGATTCCTCTCTCTCGTCCGATTGAGGATATGCAGGCACATGACAGCGATTGTCTTGGCGAGCAACCTTTCCCCACAGTTCCCGTCCGAACTACGTTGACTCTGACTTTCCTATTGCACTGAGGGAGTACGTAGGCCTAGGGCATCAAATATGTCCTACCGAGTCCGTCTTAGTCACCCCCATCCCCGTTTTCTTTTGTACAACCATAGATAGTAGGACAGCTCACCCTCGGTTTAGACAACAAGCGTGGATCCCATCGAGTAAGATGGATGCATAGGGTGCTAACACCTTCCCCTCGCATAACCGACTCCCGAACCCGGACTATGGTTGCGATGACCGTGTCTTTCCCCCTTTCTCTTTAGGTTTATGCAGTGTTTCCTTTCCCTCTCTTGGGATAAATACACATTGCTGGCGACTCTATTTTTTCTGCGCCACTCTCGCGTTTGTACCGTTGGATGCGAATCTTTCGGGAGCGACAATATCAATGTGGTAATAAGGGACATAGAGCTACTGACTGCAAGGACGATTGTCCAAACTGTTTCAATTGTGGTGAGAAAGGTCATATCAGTACTCAATGTCAGAAGCCGAAGAAGACTACTACTGCTGCTTAGACTAGTGGCCGTGTGTTTGCTTTGAGTGGTGCAGAGGTGCCATAGAAGGACAACCTAATTCGAGCTACTTGTTTTATTAATAATATCGAGTTGATTGCTATTATTGATAATGGTGCTACTCATTCTTTTATCTCGCTTGAATGTGCTAATAGATTGGGTTTGAAATTGGCTGATATGAATGAGAATATGGTAATAGAAACTCCAGCTAATGGTTCTGTTACTACTACCCTTGTGTGTTTGAGTTGTCCTGTGACGATTTTTGGGAAGAGTTTTGTGATGGATTTGGTGTGCTTATCCTTGCACCAAATTGACTCGATCTTTGGAATAAACTGGTTGGAGTTCAATCGTGTTCATATCAATTGTTATAACAAGACTGTGGAGTTTCCTGAGATTGATGATAGTGAGGAGTTGATGTTCTTGTCTGCTAAGCAAGTAGACGAACTTCAAGAAGATGAAGCCCTGGTGTTTGAAATGTTTGCTTCTTAGAAAATCGACCGTGAAGCTGCGAGTGTGGAGTTGTCTGTTGTCTGTGAATTTCCAGATGTGTTTCCAGATGACATCAGTGATTTGCCTCCAGAGCGTGAAGTAGAGTTTGTAGTGGACTTAATACCAGGTTCGAGTCTAGTGTTAATGGCTCCTTACCTAATGCCCGCTTCTGAGTTAAGTGATTTGAAGAAACAACTAGAAGAATTGCTTGAGAAGAGATTTGTTCGACCAAGTGTTTTTGCGTGGGGTGCTCATGTGCTGTTAGTGAAGAAGAAGGATGGAAGTATGAGATTGTGTGTCGATTATCGGCAATTCAATAAAGTGACTATTAAGAATAAGTATCCGCTCCCAACAATTGACGATTTGATGGATCAGCTAGTAGGTGCTTGTGTGTTCAGTAAGATTGATTTGAGGTCAGGTTATCATCAGATTTGAGTTAAGCCTGGTGATATTCCGAAGACGACTTTCAGGACGAGGTATGATCACTATGAATACACTGTGATGTCGTTTGGAGTGTCCAACGTACCTGGTGTGTTCATAGAGTATATGAATCGGATTTTTCACGAGTATTTGGATAAGTTTGTGGTGGTGTTTATCGACGATATCTTGATATATTCTAGAACTGAAGAAGAACGTGCTGAGCATCTGAGAAATGTGTTGCAAGTATTGAAGGAGAAGAAGTTGTATGCTAAGCTGTCGAAGTGTGAGTTTTGTTTGAAGGAAGTCAATTTCCTTGGCCACGTGATTTCAAGTGGTTAAATTGCTGTTGATCCCTCTAAAATTGATGCTGTGTTATAGTAGGAGACTCCGAAGTCTGCTACCAAGATACGAAGTTTTCTAGGATTGGCGGGGTATTATAGTAAGTTTATCAAAGGCTTTTCTAAGTTGGAATTACCTTTGACTCAGTTGAGTCGAAAGGGTCAAGCTTTTGTGTGGGATGTAGCTTATGAAGAGAGTTTTGTGGAATTGAAGAAGAGGTTAACGACCGCTCTAGTGTTGATTTTGCCTAATCCGAGTGAATCTTTTATGGTGTATTGATGATGCGTCGAAGATAGGTCTTGGTGGAGTATTGATGCAGAATGGACAAGTTGTTGCCTATGCTTCGAGACAATTGCGAGTTCGTGAGAGGAATTATCCTACACATGACTTGGAATTGGCCGCGGTGGTGTTTGTGTTGAAGATTTGGAGACATTATCTGTTTGGCTCTAAGTTTGAAGTGTTCGATGTTCATTAAAGTCTGAAGTACTTATTTGATCAGAAGGAATTGAATATGAGGCAGAGGAGGTGGTTAGAGTTGTTGAAGGATTTTGATTATGATTTGAGTTATCATCCGGGCAAAGAAAATGTAGTGGCCGATGCATTGAGCACAAAGTCATTGTATATGTCAATGCTTATGGTGAAAGAATTGGAATTAATTGAGCAATTCTGAGATTTGAGTTTGGTATATGAAGAGACATCTGGCAGTGTGAAGTTGGGAATGTTGAAGTTGACTAGTGGTATTCTGGAAGAGATTAGAGTAGGACAACAATATGACATGAAGTTGGTTGACTAGTTGACTTTGATTAATCAAGATAACAGAGGTGACTTCCGGATTGATGAGAATGGTGTGATGAAGTTTCGAGATAGAGTATGTGTTCCAGATGTTCCAGAAATCAAGAAGAGTATTCTAGAAAAAGGACACCGAAGCAGGTTGAGTATTCATGTCGGTGCTACAAAGATGTACCAGGATTTGAAGAAGTTGTTTTGGTGGCCGGGTATGAAGAAGGATACTATAGAGTTCGTTTATGCGTGTTTGACTTGTTAGAAGTCGAAGATTAAGCATCAGAAGCCTTTAGGTATGATGCAGCCGCTGAATATTCCAGAATGGAAATGAGATAGTAATTCCATGGATTTTGTGTCAGGATTACCGAGAATTGCTAAGGGAAATGATTCAATTTGGGTGATTGTAGATAGATTAACTAAATCTGCTCATTTTTTGCCGATGAAGATTAATCATTCCATGTAGAAGTTAGCCGAGATATACATTTAGGAGATTGTGAAGTTACATGGGATACCTTCGAGTATTGTGTCGGATAGAGATCCGAGATTTACATCTAGGTTCTGGAAGAGTTTGCAAGATGCTTTGGGTACTAAGTTGAGGATGAGTTTTGCGTATCATCCGCAGACGGACGGTCAGACAGAAAGGACTATCCAATGTTTAGAGGATTTGTTAAGGGCATGTGTGTTGGATCACAGAGGATCTTGGGATAGCCATTTACCGTTGAGGGAATTTGTCATACCCCAAATTTTGACCACTAAGATTTACCATCATTGTGCAAATCATCACCACAATATGGGTAATCCATCATACCTCATTAGTCTCCCCAAAGATGGGTGAGCATCCACTACAATCAAAATTAGGGTTTCAAGCCCTTTCTGAGTGCTTAGACAAAGGATCAATCAAGGAATGACATGATCTTAAACTTGTATAAACCTCTCAAACATCCACAAGGGATCAAGAGGACTCCCACTTCAAGAATCAAGCACAAGGCTGCAACATTCTGAGTGGATCAAGCCTCAAGATCGCCAGTGTCACCAAATAAGGGTTTTGATCGAGTAAGGCCTCCAGATGGGGATTTTCCTCTGGGAATGAGCCAATGCTTCAAAGCATAACCTAATATGCTCCACGGGACATCATAGACCCAATCATCAAGTCAATTTTGACCTCAGGGGATGCATTCATCAAAAATCAGAAATTAGGGTTTCTTGACCTAATTCTCCCCTAAGTTGACTTTTGGGGCAAAGCATGAGCCAAGACCTCAAGACATGATTTGAGGGTCTCTAATAAACAACATTGATCCATTTGCAACAATGGATTGATCCAAGAAGCTTGAGCATCAAGTTTCAAATTCATCAGAACCACAATTAGGGTTTCGCGAGAAAATTCAACTGTATCTTTGAATTTTGACAAGGACATGCTACCGAACCCTAGGACATTATTTAATACACCCTATAACACCAATGAAATCAATCCATCAAGTTTTATTTAGGTCAAGGTCTTGATTTCATAGAGGATCGTACAGTTTGGAATTCATCTGACAAAAGACAACTGTGCACAAAAGTCAAACTTTGACTTTTTGAGATTTTTCACAAACATGGTTCTTTGACCCCAAAATGATGTTAATGTATGATTGGAATCATCATTCATCAAGAAAAATCAAGAAAAGTGGGATAACTTGTAAAAGGGGTAACCATAAAAAACTTAGAAAATTTTCGAAGTTATGAAACAAAGTGGCTAGGGTACCAACGGAGGATCATAACTCCTAAACCACAAGGCCATTTTTCCCCATCCCAAAGCTGGATTTGTAGCTCTCATGGCCCTCTACAAAAGCTTGAACTACCACTCATTCCAATTCATCATGGATTTTGAGTTATGGAATGATCATAATGACAAAAAGTAAAAATGTCACTTTTTTCCAACACTTAGTGAAATTTTCATTTAGTCATAATTTGCTATACTTTTTTCCAAATGTAGGGGTATTTTTCACTTGGATCCAAAAAGTATCAAACCAATTATGATCAAACAGTTATTGTATCATATGAGGGCTTTCCAAAATGGCCAAGAACTCCATCAAATCCCACTTGAGCCATGAGATATGACAATGACAATATGCCTTGCTGAAAACTGCCAAGGCTAGGCAGAATTTTTCACTTTTGCTCGATTTGGAAAAATCAGATAATTCCAAGCCTTGTCATCACTTTGGACAAATCTGAGGATCAAATCTAAAGGGAACAAACACTGATCCAAGCCTCCAAAGTCTTTGGAACAAGAAGTAGCATGCCAAACCTAGAAATCCCTAAATGAGGGACAAGACTCCAATTTTGGATTAGAGCATTCAATGGATGCACTAAGGTGGCATGGACTGACACATTTGTAACTGAATTAAGTCAAGAATGATCCAACAACTAGGGAACCACAACTCTATGCTCTAACCTCTAGTCAATGGCTAGAGGAGACTTGGATTCTCATTGCTCAACATTGGCCAAACCTCTGCTACAGTTGCCATTCACTATTGATCCCAAAACAAACTTTCTCTACTATAAATAGAGCTCATTTGTACTCAGTTTGAGTACACCAAAGCCATCAAACAGATGCTTTCCTTAAAATCACTTTCTTTAGGCAAAAATACCTTCTTTAGCGAGGTAACTCTGAGTTTTTGAGTTAGAGAGCATTTCCATCACAGCTCATGATCCAAACATATCCAATATGTCATATCTAAGCTGTCCAAACTCACACAAGTGACCTGTAATCCTTAAATCTCAAAGTCACCTCTCAAAACCTCAAAATAGGCTTTTTTTTTTGCATTTTTAAGGCCATGTCTTGATTCAATCACTTTTGAAACCAGATAAAGCCTCAAACACACTCCAAATATCATCCTTGAACTATCCCAAATGGCTCCCAACATCTGGAACACCCATTTGAGAGAGTTGCTATTTTGGCCATTTTAACCCCTTTTGCAAGAAAGGGCCAGTTTTTGTTTTTGCATGTTCCAGCTGATTCCAATCATCCTAAAAGCTTCTAAGGGGTCATTTGAGAGTGTCCAAAGCATTAAACCATTTTCTGGAACAAGAAACTTGGCAGATTGCACTAAAAACTCCAAAAGCTCAAAAAAATGTAAGCATCATGACTTGAACGTCCCAAGATATGCATTGCTTTGAAGTCCACTGATCATTGCATCTCTTCTACATGTTATATGTGTTATGTTTACATCAATTTATCATGTAATTCATGCCTATAACCAAGATATAGCACAGAAAATGCAAATATGGTCTATTTCAAAACCATTATCGGATTTTGAGGAGGGAGCATGATCTGAAAAAAAATACCACCACCATTGGATTCCTTGTGAAATTCTAGGTCAGCTGCATATAAATTTTGTCCCAACCATGGAGAAATGAGAAAGTTATGGACCTTCCCGTTTCTTGACAAAACATGCCTTGCCTTGCCTTGGGCCTAGCCAAAAACAAGGCAAGCCTTGTATATTTATTGTTGTGTTTCAATCAACGGATGTATCACCACCCCAGTGGTAAAGCGCGCGCCCTATACACAAGAGGTCTGAGGTTCGAATCCCCCTCGCCCCAGACCCTCTTTTTGCTATTTTCCACTTTTTTTGTTATTTTTCATATTATTTTTAATAGTTTGAAAAATTAATAACTCCCTCCAATTTTAATTATTTTTTATTGGTTCTTTTTACAAAAAATCACAAAAATGTTGAAATATTTTATTCCCCAAAAATATTAGATTTATATTATTTATTTAATATAATTAGTATTTTTGTGAATAAATGTCTTTTATTTGTTTTTAATCCTTTTAAAAATAAATAACCATTTTTGGAAAATCAAAACCAAATAGGTTTTAATTCATCTTGTGATTAAAGCCTCATTTTTCAAACCTAAAACCAAAATCACAAGTTGTTTATTCAAACTTATTTAGAATTTTTATCATTTGTATTGATTTTCTTTGAATAATTATATTAAATAATGATGAAATTAAGTTTTTTATGGGTTTTCACCCTAACAAACTTTTTTGAACACTCATGGGCCTCTAATAGAGTGTAAGACCCAACCCCCCTTTTAACCAAAACAATTTTTGGGCCTCAGATATTGTATAAGTCCCTCTGCGTTAAAAGAAAATCTCGATGCGATCGCCAGTTCAAAAATCAAACCCTTGGGACTCTCCTCGAGGTATAAAGACCCATTCAAAATCATTTTGGGCCTCTAATAGAGTGTAAGACCCAATTCCCTTTTGTAACCAAAAAATTTTGGGCCGCAGTCATTGTATAAGACCCACGGTGTTTTCAAAACCTCGGCGCGATCGTCGCCCTTTCCAAAATTAACCCTTGGGCCTACCCTCGTGTTATAAGCCCCATTATTTTTCTTTAAACACCTTTGGGCCTCTTGAGAGAGTGTAAGACCCATCCCCTTTGTACAGAAAACCTTTCTTGGGCCTCAGTCACTTGTATAAGTCCTTGTACAAAACGACAGTGCGATCAATGATAAAACCTTGGGCCTCTCCTTGTGCTGTAAGCTCCAACAATCTTTTCAAAGCACTTTCTCCTTTGATTTTGAATATAATATTGTTATCAAAGCTTTCCTTTGTTGAACAAACTAACAAAACAGCATGGAAGCTCTACAACCAGAGTAAGTGTTTACCCACTTTCATTTACCGCTTTCATATGTATATAACTGTACTGTGGGGCTGTTTCACTGCAAGTCTTCTTTCATAAACTCATATCGACTGTGTAATACTAGTAATAGATATTTAGAGTTTCCCCGGCAACTACGTCTAGAACTAGACAAAACTTTGTCTCCTTACATCTGACGTTCTCCCGGATATTTCAACATAACCTAAACCATTAGGAATTTTCTTTTACAACAATTTTAGATAACTAGATCTAAGAATCTCCCCCTTGAACAGTTCATATACCGAAGGCCAATGTTCCAAGTGAAACCCCTTCTAGAACTGTTACATCAGCCTCCTCTTGGGCTTAGTGCAAGGACACACAGGCTTCCTAAAAGCATCCCCGCCTCCTCTTGGGCGTTGTACAAGGACCCGTCGGCTTCTTAGAAGTTTTCACAGCCTCCTCTTAGGCTTCGTATAATGATTCTTCCTCCGGGAAGATAACCTCCTCTTGGGCTTCATTACAAATTGTCCCTTCGGCTTCTTAAAAGTTTTTCTCGCCTCCTCTATGGCTTCGTACAAATTGTCCCGACGACCTCTTAAAGGTATAGGAACAAGAATTAGTCATCTTAATAGAACAGTCTTTCAAAGAGTCTAGATCTTTTCTACCACGAACGTACTATCTCTTAATTTCTCTTAAGCATAGTACAAAAGATAAAACTCTAGACTTGACAGTCTAATCTCCTTGAGTCTCGAAGACATTCTCAAGTTCCTTTCAGAAATAGGAAAAAAACACCCTTAGACTTGGACAGTCTCAATACCCTTTGGATTTCCCATTTCCTTAAAGAACAGGAGATAACCCTGATCCTCTGATCAAATCCATAAGTACAACATTACCCATATAAGAACCGATTTTCTCTTTTAAACCAACATACTGGACCTGTCACTAAACTGAAACAGCCACCAGCACCATAGCCTCCTCTTGGGCTTTGTACAATGATTCTCCCCAGCGGAGCTAACCTTTTCAGCCTATATCTCGGGCTTCGTACGAGATACAAAAACACTCTCTTGTTGAGTCAGTCACTTGTTAGCACTTTGTTGTTGAGTATAAAAGACTCTCTTGTTGAGTCAAGCACCTTTAGCCTCCTCTCGGGCTTCGTACGAGATACAAAAACACTCTCTTGTTGAGTATAAAAGACTCTCTTGTTGAGTCAAACTTTTTTTTCCTCCATCTCGGGCTTCGTACGAGATACAAAATCACTCTCTTGTTGAGTATAAAAGACTCTCTTGTTGAGTTAAACCCTTTTAGCCTCCATCTCGGGCTTCGTACAAGATACAAAAACACTCTCTTGTTGAGTATAAAGGACTCTCTTGTTGAGTCACACCTTTTAGCTTCCGTCTTGGGCTTCGTACAAGACACTAAAAAACACTCTCTTGTTGAGTATAAAGGACTCTCTTGTTGAGTCACACCTTTTAGCTTCCGTCTTGGGCTTCGTACAAGACACTAAAAAACTCTCTTGTTGTGTATAAAAGACTCTCTTGTTGAGTGAAATCCCTTTTAGCCTCTCTCTCAGGCTTCGTACGGGACACATAAAGGCACTCTCTTGTTGGGTCAATAGCCTCCTCTTAGGCTTTGTATAAGGAAAACCCCGGTTGAGCCAATCAACCTTTTAGCATCAAAGATGTGCCTTGCTCACAGCATACAAACATCAACAACACCTGTTTTCATCTAATTGCTATAAGCAGCAAACCTCTGGATTATTTACATCGACGCCACTGTCCCTCTTTTAGCATGAGAAATTCCTAAGGAAAGATAGCATTGCTCTACACTGAGTTAAAGTCTTCTCCTTCAGGTTAAAAACCCCCTATAAAGGAAATTATGGCATTGCTGGAATCACATATCCCCGTTAAAGTAATTCTCCTTTATAATCAGTCACCCAATAATTGTGATAGAAATCCCCTTTAGAGATGACAAATTCTCTCTAAAGTCAAAACACTTTAGCTTCATATCTTGGGCTTCGAACAAGATACAAATAGACCCTTCAGCTTCTCATCTTGGGCTTTGAACAAGATACAAATCACCTTTAGCTTCACGTCTTGGGCTTTGAACAAGACACCAAAACACCATTTCCTCCCATAGAATAGGAGGAACTACGACCACTCTGATTTCCTTATCCCGGGAATACGTAGGCATAAGATTGCAAAAGAATCTTAACGAGCACAATAATTAAAAAATCCAGAGTCCCCTACCTCCATCCAATCTGGCGCAATATCCTAACAAATTCCCCATGAACAGTCCCTGTATTTCGTTCTGAACAAAATAAGCAGAGAGAGGCCCACGAACTAAAACTGCATCTGTAAAGCAACAGTTTTGACTGTTTAACCTCAGTTTGCAAGCAGGGTTAGTTGGAGACATCTATTTCCCTTCCTTTATCAGCTTCAATAGGATAAAAAATGAATCGACCTGTAGTTCCCCAGAGCGACGGTGCTTAAGAACCACATCCAAAATCGCTCGCTACAGAAAAATTGCGCCCACCGTGGGGCCAAACAAAGGAATCTTGTCTCTCTTATCTCTCTGGTTGAAGCCTTCTCTTAGGACGAGTCCTTGGGTTCACAAGCTATCACCGAATGACGGTTCCATCGGGGAATGTCATTATTGCTAGGATCGGCCCTCACTAGGATCTTAGGTCAAAACCTTTAAGTTGGGAAGGTAATACAGAATGGCGACTCCGCCGGGGAGCCATTTTCTGTCAGGATCATAGGATTCATAGCTCTTAAAAAGTCTAGGACATTAGGACAAATATATATACTGCTTTTCCTAATTGATATCTGTGTTTATTTTTCTGCTAATGGGAATGCGTGTGATGCCTCATGTGGAAATATTGAGTATACACCTAGGAAAAACCTCTTTCAGTAGTGCGGAAGCTATCGGAAATAGTTGTTACGCGATACTACCTTCTTCTGAGATTCTTCGAAATACATCACCTAGCACGGTTCCTGGCCCGCTGATGTTATCTCGACAAGGATCAATGATTTTGAGAGACTGGTACAAGAATCACTAGTAAACCTTTGGGATGGGTAGAGCCTTGAATTCATGACACCGACCCTTTGACCCCATGTTTTTTCTATGTTTTTGTGTGTTGTATTCATGCATTCATTTAAATAAAAAACATTAAGCAAAGAAAAATTTTCTCCTCTAGTCTCTCTTTTACCAATTAAACTAAGACAATGATTGCAAATGTCAGAGAGAAAATGATTGCGCTCATGGATTTCGGTAGACGGAAAACTCACAAGTATACCTTCAAGGTTCCAAAACTAGAGAATTTGAGAGGGTTAGTAAGGATGATCACTAACCCTGATGCTTTCAGAGCCAAGTACAGAGGTCTGCTACCTCTATTAAAGGTCTATGTAATTGAAGGAATCATGGAGGCACTCATTCAGTTTTACAATCTGGTCTATCACTGTTTCACATTCCTGGATTACCAGCTCGCACCAAAGCTGGAGGAGTATTCTCATCTGATTGATCTACCCATTACTGATCAAGCTCCCTTTTCTGGACTGGAAGAAATTCCAAAGGATCAAATCATTGCAAGAGCAATCTATTTGGATGAGTCAGAAGTCAAGACTCACATGACCACCAAGGGAGGAATCCAGGTTTACCAGCCAAGTTTCTGGTAAAGAAGGCTCTATACTTTGCTAGTATAGGGAACGTGACTGCTTTTGAAAGCATCTTTGTTTTACTCACCTACAGGTTATTTCTATTTCCCAACATTGATACCTTCGTCGATATCAACGCCATTAAGGTTTTTCTCATTGGAAACGCCGTACCAAGCTTGCTCGCAGATGCGTATCATTCTGTAAACTTAAGGAATTTATACAGCGGAGGAATGATCACGTGATGTATACCCCTGCTATTTAAGTGGTTTATCTCCCATTTTCCTAGGTCTGCTGCTTTTTGGGATCATAAGAGTGCCTGTCGTTGGTCGCAGAAAATCATGTCTCTTACCAACTCTGACATAGATTGGTTCAATCGAATCTATGATGGAATAAAGATCATTGACCGTTGTGGAAACTTCCCCAACGTACCCCTCATAGAAACTAAGGGAGGGATCAATTACCATCCAGTTCTCATTCGTCGTCAATTCGGATACCCGATGAGGCATGTCCCGCGCAATGCTCATCTGGAAGGTCTGTTCTTCAAGGAAGGAGAAAATGACAGGGCACTAAAGATGGAAATAGTGCACGCTTAGAAACACGTTTATAAGAAAGGACGGGAGTCTCTAGGAAAATCGGACTGTGTCTCGGTGGAGCCTTATCTCCACTGGGTACAAACTAGAGCTCTCAAGCTAAAGATGCCTTATCCTCGTCATGGAGTCTTTCCACCAAGGGAATCTGTCATGTACTTCATGACTGAAACGGAAAAACTTCAGGTTACTCTCAACAAAGTTCAACAAGAGAGGAGGTCTTGGAAGAACAAGTACCACATTCTCAATGTGGAGTGTACCATAATACAGCAATTGCTGAAAGATAAGGATGCTCTAATTGAGATTTTGGAGCAACATGATGTAGAAAATCAGGATGACCAAAGGAATTTGCTCGCTCCTTTCACTTGGCAAAGGAATGACAACCCGTCAACGGTCCAAGGGCCCCGATCCAAGAAAAGGAAAGTACCAGAATTAGCACCCGAGTTCTCCTCAGAGAGGACTCGGGACCCATTAGCTTAGGTTTCTGTTTCCGCACCTTGTAATTTACTGTATTTCCATTTCGGTAATCCTTTGAATTCCATAAAATGGGGGTTTCCCCACTGATCGATATTCACAATCTAATTGTCGAAGTTTATTTTGATTAAACCAAAAAAACAATTAATATAATCATTGCATTCATCATTCTCACATCACTTATTCTTCTTACCTACGAATCTCACGTTTGTGTCTCGATTCTAGAGTCAAACTGTCTCATTCGTACAATACTCGGGCCAATCGCCAGAAAAAGATGGATGATTTCGAGGAAGAGAACAGAGAGTTGAAACAATAGATCGACGCTCTGAGAGTGGATATGAGAAAGCTTCGTAACGACATGCAAGCCATGGCAGAAACTCAGCTACAAAGAACTGTGATCGCAGAAGTCACCTCAACGCCCATAATGGAGAAGTATGATCCTAGGTATCAAATGTCGAAAGATCGTCCCTGGGGCATGCTTGTTAACTATATCCCAGAAGGATATGTTCCGCCGATCACTGAAGATCAGGGAATCATAGCAGAAGCCGCTAGGCCTGAAGGTTACAAACTTCGGGAAAGCGAGGATGCCAGAGGCATATTGAGGGCTCCTGAAGGTTACAAACTTCGAGAAATGCCAAGATTCACTGCCGTAGTAACGGTACCTCCCCCTGTGGTGCACACTGTCCCGGAAGGACAGATTCCACAGATACCTTCTGGTAGAAAGGAAAGTATGTTCGATAAAATGGATGAATTCCAGGAGCAGTTCCTGGAAATGCAGAAGGAACTGCAAGCTATTCACGGTCAGGATTTATTTGGAAAGGACGCCGCAGACCTTTGTTTGGTCCCCAATGTGAAAGTCACGCAAAAATTCCTAGTACCCGATTTTGAAAAGTACAAGGGTAACTCTTGCCCTCAAAGCCATTTGGTGATGTACGCTCGGCGAATGTCAACTCAGACAGAGAACCAGGATCTGCTGATTCACTACTTTCAGGATAGTTTAACCAGTGCCGCATTAAAATGGTACATGGGTTTAAACCGCGTTACGATTAGCACTTTCAGAGATCTTGGCACTGCCTTCGTCCAACAATATAAATACAATTTGGACATGGCATCGGACAAAGATCAACTAAGATCAATGTCACAAAAGGATAAGGAAACCTTTAAGGAATACGCTCAGAGATGGCGTGAAATTTCCGCTCAAATTTGTCCACCTCTTGAGGAAAAAGTGATGACAAAGATTTTCTTAAAGACCTTGAGCTCATTTTACTACGACCGAATGGTTGCCAGTGCGCCCAGCGACTTCACCAAAATGGTCGGTAAGGGAGTGCGTCTCGAGGAATCCGTTCAAGAATGACGTTTAGAAAAAGACGTTGGGTCATCAAGTAGTACAAAACGATACGGTAATGCTCTCCCTAAGAAAAAAGAGCAAGATATTGGGAATATCTCTCTCGGAAAGCAAAGGCGACGTTATCAACCAGTAGCAGCTGTAACTCCTGCTATCAACCCTGCGCCTGTTTCTACGTATCAGCCTCAGGTTGCGTAGATCCAACCTAATCAATAGCAATTTCAGCAAAGTACACAACATTCTCTTCAGCAGACTCGTCCTCCATAAAACAACAACTGAACAACGCGGCCACCAAGATTTGATCCTATACTCGTATCATACGCAGAACTATTTCCGTTACTACTGGCCAAGGGGCATGTCTAGACTAAGTCTCCTCTTACAGTATCGGAAAATCCGCCTTTTTAGTTTAAGGTGGATCAAACTTGCCCTTATCATCAAGGAGGACCAGGGCATAATATAGAAAATTGTCTCAGTTTCAAATCCGACGTGCAAAAGATTGTTAGGAGCGGGGTCTTATCTTTCAAAGATACGAATTCGAATGTTCTCACGAACCTGCTGCCTCAACACGAGAAAGCTACAGTCAATTTGATGGAGGAAGAGTCTAACAACATCTATCAAATTCATGATGTACTCTTGTTAAGGGCCAACTTGGTCAAAATGCATTGTAGACAGAGTGGATATGGCCATGTGCCACCTCATAATTATCACCAGTGTGATATCTGCTTTAAAAACAATCAGGGATGTTCTGTGGTGCAATCAGATCTACAAGAACAGATGGATCTCGGATGGATCCAAGAGCACCGAGTTCATGGAGTTAACATGGTTTATACGAATTCCAACGTCATTCAAAACCACGACATTCGTGCGATGAATGTCAACTTGCTGGCAATGCACTCATGGCAAAGCCAGTATCATAATCTGCTGCGGCATGTGTACAATTCCTGTCTGACTTGCTCGGTAAACCAAAAGGGATGCTCTTTTGTACAAGAGGCCCTCCAGCGTCAGATGGATCTTGGATGGATTCAAGACTACCATGATAGGAATCATTATCAAATCAACATGATTCAAATATTTGATATTCGCTTGATGAACACCAGCCTGGTGTAGTTACATGCTAAACAAGTCCGGCTCGGGTTCCTAGTATCACATGATTATCAGAGCTGTAAAGCGGGTTGCGAAGAGGATCAGGGTTGTGCCCTTGTCCAGGAAACACTTCAGCACTTGTTGAACCACCGGTGGCTTCCAATCTATATGGATGAAGACACCCAGTAAATTAGTATTATTAATGGGAATCCTACTAGATATCAAAGTCAGGATGTTCGGTCGATGGAAACAGATCTAGTAAGGTTACAATGTAGTCAAAGCGGACGTGGCCAAGTGCCACTACACAACTATGAGCGGTGTGGAGTTTGCTTAGTGGATAATCAAGGATGATACCTCGTGCGAGCAGCCCTTCAAAGTCAATTGGACTGCAAAGAGATTCAACCATGGTCAAGTTCTAGATCAGTCAACTACTTCGCTGATCAAATTGAGGACATTATCGTAATCTCTGATCATCAGAGGGCTATGGATGTTTGTGCCATCATCCCTCTACTTGACGAATCGAGAGTTCCAAACCAAGAATGGATCGAAATTACTTACGATGGTCAGAAAAATTAGAAGGCTCCCATAGTCATCTATCTACCGGGACCACTACCGTATGAATAAACTAAGACTATCCCTTACAAATACGGTGCAACTATAGTTGAGAATGGAAAGGAAATTCCTTTACCCTCCGTCGTGAATATTGCAGACATCAGTCGAGTAACACGGAGTAGTAGAATGTTCAACAGAGGAGTTGGAGAACCCCACAAAGAAAAGGAACCTCAGACAGAAGTTCCCAATCCACCAGTCTTTCAATCCAGTAATCCCGACCTTTCAAAAAACAATGATGAGATGCTAAAGCTCTTCCAGAAGAGTGAATACACCATTGTTGATCAACTGTTACAAACTCCTTCAATGATCTCGGTATTATCACTGTTACATAGTTCAGAAGCGCACAGGGAGGCTCTACAGAAGGACTTGGAGCAAGTCTTTGTGTAACAGGATGTAACAATTAGACAGTTCGATAGCATTGTCTCTAAGATCACTTCCTGCAATAACTTGGGATTTAGTGATGAGGAATTACTAAAGAAGGTCGCCGTCATAACATGGCGCTCAACATTACAGTCAACTGCCAGGACGATGCTTTAGCCAGCGTACTGGTAGACACAGTTTCAGCCCTGAATGTTATACCAAAGTCCACTTTGATGCAATTATCATTCAAAGGACCTCCGATGAGAACCAGCGAGGTCGTCGTCAAAGCATTTGACGGATCCAGAAAAGCAGTTATCGCGCGAAGTCGACCTTCCCATAACTATCGGTCCTCACACTTTCCAAGTCATTTTCCAGGTCATGGACAGCCGGGCAACATACAGTTTTTTATTAGGAAGACCTTGGATACATCTGGATGGTGCGGTCACTTCGACCCTCCACCAAAAGCTAAAGTTCGTCCAGAATGACCAACTCGTCACAGTCTGTGGAGAACAGGCCTTGCTCGTAAGCAACTTATCGTCATCCACTTATGTAGAACCGGAGGGGATAATCGGAACCCAGTTCCAAACGCTTTCGCTACACTAGGAAAATCAATCCGAAGGGGGAACTTCGATTTCCTCGTACAAAGATGCTATCAAAGCGATCAAAAATAACAATACGAAGGGATGGGGACAACTTGGCATTCCTACTGATAATAAAACAAAGAAGGGTATTGGTTTTTCTGTGACCTGCACCCAGACACCTGCTAACAATGAAAGTCTTCATCCCATTCAGGATTTCTTCCACAGTGGAGGCTTCCTTCAACCAGTGACTCAAGAAGTGCATACCATCAATAAAGATGATTCCTCCGTATCGGAGGAAGAATGGAAGTGCTATCTCAACGAGGACGATTATATGTCTCAGGAAGAGGTGCCTACGCCCTTTTACTATCCCGTACAGAGTCCGAGATTTATACCGAGGTTAGATGTCGAAATGATATATGGAGATTGTGATCCTAAAGGATGTCGTGCTCCACCAAACTCATTAGAGGAGGACACTCTGATGAAAGACAACTTTGACCACGACTACTATGACCCGATGGATGGCCTGCCAATGTGGCAGCCTTACCCAGGAGACTTGGGGCAAGAAAATCAACCGAACAATGAAAATCAGTTGAGCATCATTGAAAATAATACCTGCGTCCCCACCATGTCATGGGATCAACACCCAGGTTATCCTGAAAATACCCAGCACGACGATGAATTCGCAACGTTTGCAGGACTAGAATTCATTAACTATGCTTTTCCCGAGGTCAACGTCATCGAGAGGGATGACTTCTCTAGTTCCAAAGAAGTGTGGGACACCTTGGGTGAACCGAGTGGAAAATACGACTTCAAGGTCAAGTACACTGCTCATGAAAGCTCTCGTATCAGGCTCGAAGACATCCAGCCAACTGGATGGGGAGATACAGCTGAGAGTACAAATACTACGCAAAATACAACAGAGGAATCCTCCTACGACAACTCTGCCTGGGAGACAGATTCCAATGATCCGGCTCCACCAGATATCGGCGTCATTTCTAAAGACAAGTCAAGAAAGAAGGTGCCAGACTTTGTGATTCACCGAGGAGTTCGACGCCAATGGGTTACTGTCGATGTTCCAAAGATTGTTCATAGGTCTAAGTAATTGCCATCTTTAATTTAACCTTTCACCTTGCCCAGGTGAAACGGATGTTTTGATAGGGCTCACTTTCTGTAAATATCCCTCTTCGCTTTGCCCAAAGCGACAGAGTTTTGTTTTATAGGGTTGTAGTTTCAAGAGTCGACTTGATCATAAATAAAATAACGTTGTTCTGTAATTTCTGCATTAATTGTTGTTTTCTCTTTTCGCTTTTCAAAAAATGGTAATCCTAAAAAACAAATCAATAATAAAAACCAGCAGTTTTCAAAGAAATATACACTACACACACTTGCATTTTCTCTATCTCTTCTAAACACAAATCATCACGTCATGCAGATTGCTTATTTTAAACCCCGTTGAAACATACGATTCAATGCCTTCTCCCAACTTTGAGTTCCCAGTATTTGGGGCTGAAGAAGAAGTTGACGACGAAATTCCAGAAGAGATCTCCCAACTACTCAGACAAGAGGAAAGGTCCATAGAACCTCATAAAGAGCCGTTGGAAATGATCAACTTGGGTTCAGATGAAGAGAGAAAAGAAGTCAAGATTGGCCATTGCTCAGTCCAACTGTTAAAGAAAGTTTGACAAAACTTCTCAAAGAGTTTCCCGATGTATTCGCTTGGTTCTATCAAGATATGCCAGGGTTGGATACCAGCATCGTGGAACATCATCTACCGTTAAGATCCGAATGTCCACCGGTAAAACAAAGGTTGAGACGGACTTATCCAGATATAGCTGTCAAAATCAAAGAGGAGGTACAGAAACAGATTGACGCGGGTTTCCTCGCTACGTCAGAATATCCTCAATGGTTAGCCAACATAGTACCAGTTCCGAAAAAGGACGGAAAGGTCAGAATGTGTGTCGATTACAGAGATCTAAACAAGGCAAGTCCATAGGACGACTTTCCCTTGCCACATATAGACATGCTGATAGACAGTACAATAAAGTTCAAAGTCTTCTCCTTCATGGATGGATTCACGGGCTATAATCAGGTCAAAATGGCGCCGAAAGACATGGAGAAGGCCTCCTTTATTACCCCATGGGGTGCTTTTTTTACAAGGTAATGCCATTCGGTTTGAAGAACGCCGGGGCAACCTATCAAAGGACCATGACTACTCTGTTTCATGACATGATACACAAGGAAATCGAGGTATATGTCGATGACATGATTGGCAAATCTAAAACAGAGGAGGAGCATATGACCCACCTGTCAAAACTATTTGAACGGTTGAGGAAGTACAAACTCTGCTTGAATCCCAACAAGTGCACCTTTGGTGTCCATTCAGGGAAACTTTTAGGGTTCATTGTCAGCCAGAAGCGAATTGAGGTTGATCCTGACAAGGTCAAGGACATTCAAGAAATGCCTTCTCCGAAGACTGAAAAACAAGTTAGGGGATTCCTGGGACGTTTGAACTACATCTCCAGATTCATATTCCTCCTGACCGCGACCTGTGCGCCGATTTTCAAATTACTCAAAAAGAATCAAGACTGCGTTTGGACAAAAGATTGCCAAACCGCCTTCGACAGTATCAAGGAATATCTGTTTAACCCACCGATTCTATCACCTCCAGTGGAAGAAAGACCGCTGATCATCTACTTAACAGTCTTGGAAGACTCAATGGTGTGTGTACTTGGCCAACAGGATGAAACCAAATGGAAAGAGTTTGCCATCTACTATTTGAGCAAGAAATTCACCGACTGCGGGACTCGGTACACTATGCTTAAGAAAACTTGTGGCGCTCTGGCTTGGGCAGTCAAACGTATAAGCCAGTACATGATTCGCCACACCACTCGGTTAATATCTGAAATGGATCCAATCACGTATGCCTTTGAAAAGCCTTCTCTCACGGGAAGGATTGCCCGTTGGCAGATGTTGTTATCAGAATATTACATAGAGTACCATGCTCAGAAAGCCGTTAAAGGAAGTGTTTTAGCCGATTATTTGGCTCATCAACCAATTGACGATCAGGAATCAGTCGAATTTGACTTCCCAGACGAAGATGTCATGTATCTAAAAATAAAAGACTGCGATGAACCATTACCCAGTGAAGGGCCGGAACCAGATTCCCAATGGGGACTTATCTTTGACGGAGCTGTCAATCATTACAAAAACGGAATTGGGGCAATTATCATAACGCCTCAGGGTACCCACATTCCTTTCACTGCTAGACTTACGTTCAAGTGCACAAACAATGAGGCCGAATACGAAGCTTGTATCATGGGTCTCGAAGAAGCGATTGATTTGAGGATCAAGAACTTGGATGTATATGGCGACTCAGATATGGTCCTCAATCAGATCAAAGGAGATTGGAACATATACCTGTCCAGGTTGATTCCTTACAAAGATTACGCGAGAAGGTTGTTACCTTTCTTCAACAGAGTCGAGTTTCATCATATTCCTCGTGAGGAGAATCACATGGCTGATGCATTAGCCACTCTCTCTTCCATGATTAGTGTAGGTCAATGGAATGACTAACCTAAGATCGACATAATGCGCCTTGAACGGCCCGCTTACATCTTCACAATTGAAGTAGTCATAGACGACAAACCTTGGTATCACGATATCAAATGCTTCTTTCAGAGACAAGAGTACCCACCTGGGGCACTAAGAAAAGATAGAAAGACCCTCAGAAGACTGGCTAGAAACTTCCTCCTGAGTGGTGATACACTCTATAAGAGGAATTTTGACATGGTCTTGCTCCGATGCGTTGATAGACTAGAAGCAGACATGCTGATAAAAGAAATTCACGAAGGATCCTTTGACACTCATGACAATGGACACACAATGGCGAGGAAAATTCTGAGAGCAGGATACTACTGGTTGACCATGGAATCCGACTGCTGCAAGTACCTGAGGAGGTGTCACAAGTGTCAGATATACTCCGACAAAATCCATGTACCGCCAACACATCTCAAAGTTCTCTCTTCCCCTTGGCGTTTTTCCATATGGGGAATCGACATGATTGGCATGATCGAACCCAAGGCTTCAAACGGACATCGGTTCATCCTGGTAGCCATTGACTACTTCACCAAATGGGTCGAAGCAGCGTCATACGCAAATGTAACCCGACAAGTGGTATTCCGATTTATCAAAAACAATATCATCTGCCGTTATGGTGTTCCGAGCCAGATCATTACTGATAATGGATCTAACTTAAACAACAAGATGATGAAATATTTGTGCACAGAGTTCAAGATCGAACACCATAACTCATCTCCCTACCGACCCAAGATGAACGGAGTGGTAGAGGCAGCTAACAAGAACATCAAGAAGATTGTTCAAAAGATAGTTGTAACCTATAAAGACTGGCACGAGATGCTACCCTTTTCCCTCCACGGTTATCACACATCTGTCGCACTTCAACAGAGGCAACCCCTTTCTCTCTAGTATATGGCATGGAGGAATTCCTCCCCATTGAAGAAGAAATCCCATCAATCCGGGTATTGATGGAGGCTAAGCTAACAGAAGCTGAATTGTGTCAAAGTTGACACGATGAGCTGAATCTGATTGAAGAAAAGTGAATCACGACACTATGCCACTGTCACTTGTATCAACAAAGAATGAAGAAGGCGTTTGACAAAAAGGTCCGACCTTGCGTCTTCAGAAAAGGAGACCTCGTGCTCAAGAAAATACAATCATTTATCACTGATTCTCGGGGCAAGTGGACTCCGAATTATGACGGCCCCTATGTGGTCAAGAAAGCTTTCTCAGGCGGCGCCTTGAGACTCGCATCCATGGACGGAGAGGAATTTTGCTACCCCACAAACGTTGACGTAGTCAAGAAATACTTCGCCAAAAAAAAAGAAGGAAAAAAAAACGTCTCGGTGGATTGAAAACCCGAAAGGGCGGTCCAGGCAAAAATTAGAGACATGATCAAAAATCATCCCGGTGGATTGGAAACCTCAACGTACAATCCAGAACAAAATTGGGGATAATGGCAAGTAAGTATGTTCGACAAAGGGGCAAGTCCCTCGGCAGCAGTTACATCATCCGTCAGGAAAACTCCGGTCAAGGTCATCTTCGACAGAAGCTCAGGATGCCCATAATTCAAAGTTGGTAAAAGGATAGTGGTCGTTATGTTTCAATGTAGCCCTTTTCCCTTAAATTACCATCAAAGTGCAGAATCAAAGTATTCCTTCTAAACTAGTACATCTAAAGGAAGGATCAACTGTGTCAGAGACCATGTTTCATCTGACACCCCCGACAGAGTTCTTATCTCCTAAGCCCAACCAGCGTAGCTCCCAACAGACCATGTTACATTTGCATTCATATTGCATCACTATCTCTCTAGTCGGTCTTGTCCCATAGTGATAACAGTCCTCTCAATCGAGTTGTCAGTTCTTTCCTCGTCAGGAAATGTTACGTCTAAACAATCTCTCTCCTCCAGTGTATTTCTGGGATGAAGTTGGGTCCTTGACCACTTTGATAACTTGAACCTCTGAGAAAACCAGAGAACCTTCGACAAATGTCACTCTTTGCCATTGAAGATGATATCCTCGCTTTCCCGGATTAAGGAAAAATCCCTAGAGAAAGCCTCTCAACTAAAGACTCTCAGCAACACATTGATTTTTATCTCCAAGAGAGTCAATGTCAAGGAAGTCATCAGCACCTCAAAATTGGGGTACATTGTATGGCATTTCTCCGAGAAGATCTCGAAGAAAAGTATGATGTAATATGCCCAAGCTGGAAACAGTCTCTCAAGAGACTCGTTTTCCCCAGTAGAGTCAACAAATGGCGTCTCTAACAGAGAAGTTTGTGCCTCTCTACAATCAAAAATTTTTCCATCAAATGGCATCTTCCCAGGAAAATTTGGCGAGAAGTTTGAGGAGAACCGCTACAAATAGCGTCCCTTGTCAATAAAGTTTATTGACAAAAGAAACTAAGACCAGATCCTTTGTAGGAAACCAGGATCGAGGGGAAGTTTAAATCAGAAACTGAGACCAGTTCCTTGGTAGGAAACCAGGATCGAGGGGAAGTTTATTTCAGAAACTGAGACCAGTTTCTTGGTAGGAAACCAGGATCGAGGGGAAGTTTATTTCAGAAACTGAGACCAGTTCCTTGGTAGGAAACCAGGATCGAGGGGAAGTTTACATCAGAAATTGAGACCAGTTCCTTGGTAGGAAACCATGATCGAGGGGATGTTTTACCTTTTCTAAGCATCGTTGCTTAGCAAAAGAAGATGGATGCGCAAACTGTCATTCATAACCACTGTCAAAATTTCGGGTATTCTGATATTTAATCCTCTTGCACCCCGAATGCCCGAATACCTTCGTCATTCACACCTTCGGGTCCAAGAAGATTAAATAGGGGCATCTGTCATACCCCAAATTTTGACCACTAAGATTTCCCATCATTGTGCAAATCATCACCACAATATGGGTAATCCATCATACCTCATTAGTCTCCCCAAAGATGGGTGAGCATCCACTACAATCAAAATTAGGGTTTCAAGCCCTCTCTGAGTGCTTAGACAAAGGATCAATAAAGGAATGACATGATCTTCAACTTGTCTAAACCTCTTAAACATCCACAAGGGATCAAGAGGACTCCCACTTCAAGAATCAAGCACAAGGCTGCAACATTCTGAGTCAATCAAGCCTCAAGATCGCCAGTGTCACCAAATTAGGGTTTTTATCGACCAGGGCCTCTAGATGGGGATTCTCCTCTGGGAATGAGCCAATGCTTCAAAGCATAACCTAATATACTTCATGGGACATCATGGACCCAATCATCAAGTCAATTTTGATGTCAGGGGATGCATTCATCAAAAATCAAGAATTAGGGTTTCTTGACCTAATTCACCCCTAAGTTGACTTTTGGGGCAAAGAATGAACCAAGACCTCTAAACATGATTTGAGGGTCTCTAATAAACCACATTGATCCATTTGAAACAATGGATTGATCCAAGAAGCTTGAGCAGCAAGTTTCAAATTCATCAGAACCACAATTAGGGTTTCGTGAGAAAAGTCAATTGTATCTTTGACTTTTGACCAGGACATGCTCCCAAATTCTAGGACATGGTTCAATACACCCTATAACACCTATGAAATCAATACATCAGGTTTGATTTAGGTCAAGGACTTGATTTCATAGAGGATCGCACAGTTTGGAATTCATCTGACAAAAGTCAACTGTTCACAAAAGTCAAACTTTGACTCTTTGAGATTTTTCACAAACATGGTTCTTTGACCCCAAAATGATGTTAATGTATGATTGGAATCATCATTCATCAAGAAAAATCAAGAAAAGTGGGATAACTTGTAAAAGGGGTAACCATAAAAAACTTAGAAAATTTTCTAAGTTGTGAAACAAAGTGGCTAGGGTACAAATTTGGAGGATCATAACTCCTAAACCACAAGGCCATTTTTCCCCATCCAAAGCTGGATTTGTAGCTCTCATGGCCCTCTACAAAAGCTTCAACTACACTCATTCCAATTCATCATGGCTTTTGAGTTATGGAATAATCAAAATCACAAAAAGTGAAAATGTCACTTTTTTCCAACACTCAGTGAAATTTTCACTAAGTCAGAATCTGCCTTACTTTTTTCCAAATGTTGGGGCATTTTTCACTTGGATACAAAAAGTATCAAAACCAATTATGATCAAACAGTTATTGTATCATATGAGGGCTTTCCAAAATGGCCACGAACTCCATCAAATTCCACTTGAGCCATGAGATATGACAATGACAATATGCCTTGCTGAAAACTACCAAGGCTAGGCAGAATTTTGTACTTTGGCTCGATTTGGCAAAATCAGATAATTCCAAGCCTTGTCATCACTTTGGACACATCTGAGGATCAAATCTAAAGGGAACAAACACTAATCCAAGCCTCCAAAGTCTTTGGAACAAGAAGTAGCATGCCAAACCTAGAAATCGCTAAAAGAGGGACAAGACTCCAATTTTGGATTGGAGCATTCAATGGATGCACTAAGGTGGCATGGACTGACACATTTGCAACTGAATTCAGTTAAGAATGATCCAACAACTAGGGAACCACAGCTCTGTGCTCTAACCTCTAGTCAATGGCTAGAGGAGACTTGGATTCTCATTGCTCAACATTGGCCAAACCTCTGTTGCAGTTACCATTCACTATTGATCCCAAAACAAACTTGCTCTACTATAAATAGAGCTCATTTGTGCTCAGTTTGAGTACACCAAAGCCATCAAACAGATGCTTTCCTCAAAATCACTTTCTTTAGGCAAAAATACCTTCTTTAGCAAGGTAACTCTGAGTTTTTGAGTTAGAGAGCATTTCCATCACAGCTCATGATCCAAACACATCCAATATATCATATCTAAGCTGTCCAAACTCACACAAGTGACCTGTAATCCTTAAATCTCAAAGTCACCTCTAAAAACCTCAAAATAGGTTATTTTTTGCATTTTTAAGGCCATGTCTTGATTCAATCACTTTCCAAACCAGATAAAGCCTCAAACACACTCCAAATATCATCCTTGAACTGTCCCAAATGGCTCCCAACACTATGCCAAACAAGGACTACGACAACGCTTTTTTTGGCCTTTAACAGCTCTTAAAAGCGCCGCCTAAGGTGGCGCTGTCGTAGGTAAGGACAACGCTTTTTTTTTAATGAAAAAGCGCTACTAAAGGCCTACTTTAGGCAGCACTTTACCTTTAAAAGAGCTTTCTAAAGTAGGCCTTTAGCAGTGCTTTTTCCTTTAAAAGTGCTCTCTAAAGTGGGCCTTTAGACAACGCTTTTGAAAGCGCTGTATAATGTATACGTATAAAATTTTAATGAATTTGTTTATATACCTTTAGAGAGCGCTTTTACAGGAAAAAGCGCTTTCTTTTGTCCCCCTTTAGACAGCACTTTTTAAAGCGCTCTCTAATGTATACCTATAATTTTAATGAATTTTTTTCTATACCTTTAGAGAGGGCTTTTCTATACGTATAATTTTAATGAATTTTTTTAAAAATCCCATTTTAACAGTTTTTTAATGGAGAAACCTGTATAATTCAAGCCATTTCAATAAACCTGTACAATTCACATTTCCATTAACAATTTCTAGTATGATTCATTAACCATTTCCACTAATCCCATAAATCACATAAACCACATAAACCATTTCCATTATAATTCAAGTCATTTACATTAACCATTCACAAAACTATACAATTACAATCCAAAATCACATAAATAACATAAACCATTCACAAAACTATACAATCCCATAAAATAAACCATTCACAAAACTATACAATCCCATAAAATAAACCATTCACAAAACTATACATTCACATAATCCCATAATCCTATGCCTTATATGATTCTTATTCCAATAAGGTATTCACACAATTCCTCCTTAATTTTTTGCTATTTATCCTTCGTGTAATGAGAACACGCGTATTCATCAAAGTACTACATAACAAAACAAAATATGCATTATTTAGTTTAAAATAATAAATTATATGACATATCCGATAAGTATTAAAATAAATCCTAAGTTATAAATCCATGCATACCATGATAGGAATCTCTAATCGATCCATTTGAAGGATTTCTCTCATAAACCTTAAAACAAAATACCCGCAGTCTATGCCATTACGCTGACGAGGACACTACATATAGACAAACAAATAAGAATTAATATATAGTTGTTTTGTGTTATCAAGTAGCATCACTAATAAGCAACATTGTGAAAATTAATATACCTCCACTTTGACCCATGTAACGTTGGTTGCTTTAGCCCGTGCTACTCGAGCTTCTCTTTGTACTCGGTATACTAGTATTGCTCTATAAAAGAAAAACGTAAATTTAGAACAATCTCACAGAAATAATTAAATATACAAATACACACGAATATTTCGAACAATCTCACTTACGTATTAACCACACCCTTCATACTCTCATATGTTGACCAATCATGATCCAATGAATTCAGATAATAGACCACTTCTCTTGTAGGATTAATGGCAGCTAACAACCAGTGTCCACTGTAAAATATAACAAAAGTTTAGACGGATAATTTCTACGCAAAAGATACAAAGATTAGAATGAAATTAGAATGAAAATCTTACCCGTTTCCAGTATTATACGGTAAAAGAAACAAACTTTCTGTCTTGCTGGCCATAAATCTCTCAATTAAGTGGTCTCTTACTGAAAGTGGATTCATACCAATTGTCGGTGCATTGACACAGGTGCAAGAGAAGAAACGGAATCTGTTTGACAATTGCGTCCCGTGCATCAATTTTTCATACAAGCACCTTAAATAAAAACATAATAAACATTAGACTATTTTCATTGAAATGTGTAAATAAAATGTTCAACTAAATAAATAATAGATTGATCGGAGTACCAGATGTATGAATACATAACACCGATGTCTAATTCAAGATGCTTGAAAATCTGCTCCATGTCCTCTCTTCCAATTATCTCGGAATGAGGAAAACCAAAAACACCTTCGTCCATGTCTATTTGACGAATATCACCATCCATCAGATATGATGTTGCCACAAGTGTTTCAAGACACGGCTGAAAGCGAGGAGGAGCTCTTTTTTCCTGCACGGTCCTATTAGGAGCTTTTTTCTTGCTGGCCTCTTGTGAAGCTTGACCAGGAACCTAACAATCATATTAGTTAGGTAAAGTAGAAAATCATGAAACTTTTGAATTCGAATAATAGAATAACACTTAAAATGTACCTCTCTTTGTGATGAAACAGACTCGTTTTGCCGCAAAACCCCTTTATCCTTAGCTCTGAGTTTTGTAGGAGTCTAACATTTCCATGTAAAAAAAATGTACGTAATGGTTCAGAATGATTTTCATAATGGTTCAGAATAGACATTTGAATACTAAGAGATTCATAATGGTTTTCAACAAACCTCATCATCTATGGAAATAAGGTCTAACGGCCATGCAACAAACGAACCTATTGCATCTCGCAGCAATGTAACCTCTGAAGCCGAGTCAGGCATAAGTAGTACTGCATCCGTATCTAAAGCGATATCAACCGACACTTTCAGATATCCATGAGGGAGCGGTTTATTTTGAAGTAACTCTCCCACTTTGTTATGCACTTTTCCCTTGCCAACCATGTGATAAGTCGGTAACGACAAATACAGCTGACAAGGTGAAATGCCCTGAAGCAATAATAAATATGTAACTGTTAATGTGTATAAAGGTCAATTAAAATAAATGTGTTAATTTAATTAAAATAAATATGTGCTAATTACCTCAGGAATTTTATTTTGACAATTGATACTAGCTTTGTCACTAGTATCTTTCAACACGGAACCACGTTTTTCCGCCTCATATCTCTCTTTATCCTTTTGCAATTCACGGACTTGCGCTTTTAGTTCCTCCAATGATTGCATGACTTCTTGGTTGCTGGGATTTTTTCTCTTTGGTTGCTTATACAACGAAGATGGAGTCACACCAAATCCTTTACCTCTCACCCGACCGGAATACTCAGGAACATTTAGTACTCAACTAAGAATGCTCATGCAATCCTCCTCATCTGTGGTTAAGGATTTAGACAGAGTCTCCTGAAATTCATTGACATATCGAAAATCATTAGTGGAGATTAAAAATTAATTATTTTTTAATAAAATTTTGATTAACTTAAAGACATAATGTTATACTTACACATTCGTCATAAACATGTTGAACATCTTCCCTAACAACTCCATCCTTACCCACACGAGCTTCCTTCCCCAAAACATGATCCGGAAGTGATGATTCTTCACTTTTCGTCTCTTCTAACTACACATTTAGTTAAATAATAAGTTCATCAATTATCACACAATAATACAATTAATAAAATCATAGCATTAATATATACTTACCAATTTTGGTTGTAAAAGTGCATATCCCGTTCGACCTTTTATGTACGGATACGCGGGTTTTGATGCTCTTTGGCGATTAATGGCACTCAATTCCTGGATAAACAAGTTTAAGTCATATCAGAACAAACTAATGCAACAAGTATATAATACAATTAATAGACATGACAAGATAACATTACATTGAATTTTTCGGTTTTCCGTTTGGCTACAAAAGTGCCCCATTCTTCCGGTGTAATCAAGTCCGCATACAACTGTGGAAGTTCTGCTTCTACAAATTTTTTGTCCTCATTCTTAAGATATTTGTTTTATAATAAGGCTCGAAACCCTCTGTGTCTCTTTTCGGCCAATTGGAGACAATACTTTCACCGGCTTTCATCAATATTAAAGGACCTCTACAAAAAAAACATACACATATAATCATAAAGTGTGTTAGTATAAGTAAATTAAAGACTTAATCGTCAACAAAAATCTAATAACATCAATCATATTTGGTAAGTAACTATATCTCAGTCTATATCTTATCTTTACCAGCTTGCAACAATGGATTCCTCCAATTATCACTGGTAATTGGAATGTGTTGACGGACAAGTGAACCAATGTATGAAGACAACATTGAACCGTTAGGCTCAATTAGTTGGTTCTCAGCACTCCAATGTACATCAAATTTGATCCCTTTATCTCTAGCACGGATGATTGACTTCATAATAGTTATTCCTCGTTTTATTTCACTTTCTACATTCGAAGCTTCATTCTGAGCTTCATTTGTATCATGTGTCTCGTGTGTGTCTTCCTGGTCACTAGCCATTTTACCTGTAAGAATCCTGACTTATCCATTTGTACGCCATTATTATTTTCAACCCACTTGCAACGAAATATAGGAATCTGAAACTTCTCATAATCAAACACCCAAATGCGCTCGATAACCCCAAAATATGACAGATTTGCAAATTTGGGGTTTAAGTCTTTCACACTTGAAATGTGCATTGCTTCAGCTACCACGGTGACACCACTATTTTGCATGGTACTTTTATCATCTTGTTCTTTGGTATAAAATGTGTATCCATTAATTGCGTATGCGTTATAAGAAAACACAACCAAACTTGGACCATATGCTAAACATCTCAACCTTTCTGTTATTGAAGCGGGATCTGAATAATACTTTGAATAAATATGATCCTTAATCCAAGGTATGAAACTTCGATTGTGCTCTCGTACTATCCAATTCTCATTTCTATTTAGATTTAAACCTCGGAGAACATCCTTGTGCATTTCAACATACGGCTCAACCTCATTCTCATTGTGCAGAACATACAAATGCACTTGATCCCGTTCGACCCTTGATACTGTCACAACTTCATTTCCAATTAACTTTTTTCTTCTTTTTTATCGACAATATGAGATTTGGGGAGTCCAATTGATTGTACATTGGATAGATATTCAGTACAAAACTCAATCGCTTCTTCAACAATGTATCGTTCAACAATACAACCCTCTGGTCGACTTCGGTTTTTCACATACCCTTTTAATATTTTCATATAACGTTCAGCAGGGTACATCCATCTCATATAAGCCGGTCCACACAATTGTGTCTCTTTCACCAGATGAACAACTAGATGAACCATTATGTCAAAAAACGAGGGAGGAAAATACATTTCAAGATCACACAAAGTAATAGCTATTTATTTTTGCAATGTTGGTAAGATCGCAGGATCGATCACCTTACTGCCAATTGACTTGAAGAAAAAACACAATTTAGTTATTGTGCTTCTTACTTTTTCTGGCAGAATAGAACGTATACCTATTGGTAGAAAATGTTCCATTATAACATGGCAGTCATGCGTCTTTAAACTCTTTAACTTGAAGTCTATCATAGACACAAGTCTTCTAATATCTGAAGAGTATCCTTCTGGAACTTTAACTTCACTTAGAAAATTACACAATACTTTTTCTCCTTTCTAGATAGAGTATACGCAACAGGTGGTAGATATGTTCGTTTTCCTTTCTTCAATGGTCCTAATTCAGTTCTTATCCCCATCGCTATCAAGTCCTTTCTTGCTTTAAGGCCATCCTTAGACTTTCCTTGTATATTGAGTAAAGTATCAATAACACTATTAAATACATTTTTTTCAATATGCATAATATCGAGAAAATGTCTTACATACAACGACTTCCAATATGGCCATTCAAAAAAAATTGACCTCTTCTTGTACCCACTCTTGACAAGTGTATGTGCAAAAGGCTTTCCAAACTGAGTACTCACATCTTTCACCTTTTCAAAAATTTGATCACCTGTCAATATAGTTGGAGCTCTACCTTGTTCTGGCTCTCCATTGAATGCTTTTCTCCACCCACGATAGTGATGATTTGAATTTAAGAATCTACGATGACCGAGAAAGACATTCTTCTGACCAAACTCCAATCGCGTCCTATCTGTTTTATCTTCACAAATAGTACACGCACATTGACCTTTTATGATGTACCCTGATAGATTTTCGTATGCTGGAAAATCATTAATTGTGCCAAACAACATTGCCCTCAAGTTGAAACTTTCTTTCCTATACCCATCATAAACCTCCACACCGTTCACCCATAAAAACTTTAAATCTTCGATTAAGGGTGCCAAGTATACGTCTATGTCATTCCCTGGTTGTCTAGGCCCAGAAATTAACATTGATAACATCATGTACTTATGCTTCATACATAGCCATGGAGGTAGGTTATAAATCATTATGATCATAGGCCAAGTGCTATGTGAGATACTTTGAAGACCGTGTGGGTTCATTCCATCAGCAGGTAATGCCAAGCGAAGGTTTCTTGCTTCTTTTCCAAATTCAGGATAATCATCACCAATTTGCATCCACTGTGGTGAATCTGTCGGATGTCAAAACTTTCCATCAATAATTTTTTCATCTACATGCCAAGTCAAGTGTCTTGAATCGGTCTCACTACGAAACATGCGTCTAAATCTCAGAATTATAGGAAAATACTATAATACTTTTGCTGGAGACAACTTTTTCTTATATCGAGAGACACCGCATTTAGGACACTCATTTAACGATGCATACTCATTTCGAAACAAAACACAATCGTTTGGACAGGCATGTATCTTATCATAGCTCATGTCAATAGAGCACAACATCTTTTTGGCCTCATATGTTCGATTGGGAAGAACATTATCCTCTGGAAGCATATCTTTCATAAGGGCCAATAACTCTGTGAAACTTTTATCCGACCATCCATTGCCCGCCTTTAAGTTGTACACTTTAATACCGCAGACAATCTTGTGAATTTAGTGCAACCATTATACAACGGTTTCTCTGCATCGCTTACCAACCTCTCAAACATTTTGGGACAATACTTAAGATCTTCTTCAAGTGCTTATGCAGTCTCTTCGACTCGATCAGAATTGCATGTATCTGTGCCATTGTCGTTTGAAGCATAGGTCGTATTATCCCCCGGTTCAACATTCCCGTTAATTTTCTCACCATGCAAATTCCAACATGTATAACTTCTATCAATTCCACGCCTCATTAAATGCAATGTCAACTGAACTGCGTCAACCTGGCTCCCAAAACAGCAACCCAAGCAAGGACATATCATTCGACTGGGGTCTTTGGCGTGCGCAACAACAAACTTAACGAATTACGATACCCCATTCTCGTACTCTTTCGACAATCAACTTTAATACATCCATTTTTTATCCATAGTTATACTAATTAAACTAAACAAAAACAAAAATAAAAAATATTTACCTGTACGGAAACAATCCGACTTTCATACTTTGATCACAAGTAACCCCTATATATAGCAAATTCAATAAGTTAGTAACCCTATCATATCAGTTCATTCAAAGCACTACTAATTACAGTGGCGAGAGAGAAAACCTAATTACCTGTAGAGATGTAAACAACTTCTAGACCCACACAGTGTCCAGATAGGTTAGAATTACCAAGATCCCCCTGTACACGTATCATAAAAAGAAATATCATTAATTGACCAATTATGAGTCATAACTTGATAAGTGGCAACATGTAATCACAAACAAGCAAAAATTAGAGGTAAACACCTACATATCCCAAGTACTTGACCAAATACTCAAGAGCAAGCATACTTAAACAAGTAATCATCATATCACAAAGATAACCATCAAAGCAATTATTGAGCAAGATAAACATCTCATGCAAAGACAAATACCATACTTTCTTTGACCATGCAATACAATTAACTATCATAACTCAAATTTAATATAAAAGAGGAGTAGGAGGAAGAGGAATGAAGCCACCATCAACCTTGGAAGGTAAACATTATTTTCTATTATCAAATAAGTGTTAAAGTGATTTAGTGTTAATCTTCATGATAAACATACTAATTCATTATCAAGATTTAGTGTTAATAAGTGTTAAATTGATTTAGTGCTAATTTTCTGTTATCAAACATTATTTTCTGTTATCAACCTTGAAAGCCATCATCAAGATTTAGTGTTAATCTTCATGACAACACATAAGTAACAACACAGAACGTACCTCTTCATGTTAATTCATTAGTATAAGTTCATGTAACATTCATTCTGTCATGTTAATCTTCATGTTAATCTAGAACATTCATTCTGATACAAAAATTGACAAAAGCAACAACACAGAACGACAACAACAACACCACAATGACGGCAACAAAAACAGAACGACGACAATGGTGATGGCAAGAATGAACGACAACAACAACAACGACAACAAGAACAATGTAAGAAGCAAGAACAACAACAACAACAACAATGTACCTCTTCTTCGTTTTTGTCTTCTCCTTCACGAATGCAAGAATGAACGACGACAACGGTGACGGTTTCAGAATGACGGAAACATTGACGGCAAAGGTTTCAGAACGACGACAATGGCAAGGGTTTCAGAACGCATGCAAGAACGATTGGAAGCAAGGGTTTCAGCAGAAAGAAACTCCCGAGAGAAGAAAATGAAAAGAATTTCTGAAAATGATTAGAAATTGTTTTATATTTTAATTCATTATTGACCTTAGAGAGCGCTTTTCAAAAAGCGCTTTCTTAAGTGCTACCTATAAGAGCGCTTTCCATAGAAAGCGCTTTCTTAAGTGGGGAGAATTTAAGACCTATAGCAGCGCTTTCTAAAAGCGCTTTCTAAGGTTAACCTATAGCAGCGCTTTTTTAAAGCGCCTTCTAAGGTAATACCTATAGCAGCGCTTTTCAAAAAGCGCTTTCTAAGGTGGCTTCAATTTAGGGCATTTAATAGCGCTTTTAAAAAGCGCTTTCTAAAGGCTATCTTTTGCAGCGCATTTTTTTAGCGAAATTTTCTAAAGGCCTATAGCAGCGCTTTGTGCAAAAAGCGCTGTCATTGTGGCAATGTGAAAATCCATTTTCGGCGTAGTGCAACATCTGGAACACCATTTAAGAGAGTTGCTATTTTGGCCATTTTAACCCCTTTTGCAAGAAAGGGCTAGTTTTTGTTTTTGCAGGTTCCAGCTGATTCCAATCATCCTAAAAGCTTCTAAGGGATCATTTGAGAGTGTCCAAAGCATCAAACCATTTCTAGAACAAGAAACTTGCCAGATTGCATAAAAAATTCCAAAAGCTCAAAAAGAGGTAAGCATCATGACTTGAACTTCCCAAAATATGCATTGCTTTGAAGTCAACTGATCATGCATCTCTTCTACATGTTATATGTGTTATGTTTGCATCAATTTATCATGTAATTCATGCCTATACCAAGATATAGCATAGAAAATGCAAAATATAGTCTATTTCAAAACCACGATCGAATTTTGAGGAGGGAGCATGATCTGAAAAAAATACCACCACCATTGGATTCCATGTGAAATTCTAGGCCAGATGCATATAAATTTTGTCCCCAACCATGGAGAAATGAGAAAGTTATGGACCTTCCCATTTCTTGCCAAAACTTGCCTTGCCTTGCCTTGGGCCAGGCCAAAAACAAGGCAAGCCTTGTATATTTATGGTTGTGTTTCAATCAACGGATGTATCACCACCCAAGTGGTAAGGCGCGCGCCCTATACACAAAAGGTCGGGGGTTCGAATCCCCCTCGCCCCATACCCTCTTTTTGCTATTTTCCACTTTTTTTTGTTATTTTTCATATTATTTTTAATAGTTTGAAAAATTAATAACTCCCTCAATTTTAATTATTTTTTATTGGTTCTTTTTGCAAAAAATCACAAAAATATTGAAATATTTTATTCCCCAAAAAAATTAGATTTATATTATTTATTTAATATAATTAGTATTTTTGTGAATAAATGTCTTTTATTTGTTTTTAATCCTTTTAAAAATAAATAACCATTTTGGAAAATCAAAACCAAATAGGTTTTAATTCATCTTGTGATTAAAGCCTCGTTTTTCAAACCTAAAACCAAAATCACAAGTTGTTTATTCAAACTTATTTGGAATTTTTATCATTTGTATTGATTTTCTTTGAATAATTATATTAAAAAATGATGAAATTAGGGTTTTATGGGTTTTCACCCTAACAAACTTCTCCGAACACTCATGGGCCTCTAACAAAGTGTAAGACCCAACCCCCTTTTAACCAAAATAATTTTTGGGCCTCAGATATTGTATAAGTCCCTCTGCGTTAAAAGAAAATCTCGGCGCGATCGCCAGTTCAAAAATCAAACCCTTGGGCCTCTCCTCGAGGTATAAGACCCATTCAAAATCATTTTGGGTCTCTAATAGAGTGTAAGACCCAATCCCTTTTTGAAACCAAAAACTTTTGGGCCGCAGTCATTGTATAAGACCCACGGTATTTTCAAAACCTCGGCCTGATCTTCGCCCTTTCCAAAATTAACCATTGGGCCTACCCTCGTGTTATAAGCTCCATTATTTTTCTTTAAACACCTTTGGGCCTCTTGAGAGAGTGTAAGACCCATCCCCTTTGTACAGAAAACCTTTCTTGGGCCTTAGTCACTTGTATAAGTCCCTGTACAAAACGACAGTGCGATCACTGATAAAACCTTGGGCCTCTCCTTGTGCTGTAAGCCCCAACAATCTTTTCAAAGAACTTTCTCCTTTGATGTTGAATATAATATTGTTATCAAAGCTTTCTTTGTTGAACAAACTAACAAAACAGCATGGAAGCTCTACAACCGAGTAAGTGTTTACCCGCTTTCATTTACCGCTTTCATATGTGTCGCACCCTAATTTTTGACCCTAAGATCCCCTCCTTGTTGTTTGCATCTTAGGTCATCATTCGTGCATAACTAACCGCTTTATCTAGTTTCGTCTATTTTTTTTTAGGACAGGTGTTGATGCAGAAGGCTCGAGGTCTTGAAGGCTGTGTTGTGTGTGTGTTTGTGGAGATTCTCTGGTCTTTGCAAGATGTGTGTGGATTCCCGTGAGATTGTGCCCTTCCACTTTCTGGTCCCTAAACCACTACCAAGCCTTCTCCCCCTCTGTCAGCTCCTCAAGATTTAGGAGGCGTGTTTGCTCCGTGATGTTATGTTCTTAAGTAATGGAAGTTCAATTTGAAGGAATTAGAAGGTTTAAACCCATAATACAAATTCAAGTCCGTTGTTGCCGCAAGTTTACAAGATCAAGCCTGAAAATCCTACATCATCTCTATATGATTCCTGCATGAAGCTCATGCCCTCTATTTCAAGAAGTTTTTTATATTCTTGAAGCTGTCAAACATTCTTCAAGCAATTTTCAAGACCCATGGGAAATTAAAATGGTTTAAGATATTTTGACCATTTGTGGAAAGTTTGAGTAATCCTTGCAATTTCTTAAAGTCTTACCCGATATTATTGATGTTAAAGAGGCGGAATGTTATAACCGTTTGGTTGGGGAAGTTTAGCCCATAACATTACATCAAGATTTTACAAAGGGCATATTTCTTGTACTTTCTAAGGCATTGCCCATGAAAATTCAAACTAAGTCAAGGCCTTTGACTTTAGATTAGAAAGTTTTGATTGGTCCATTTTCAAGTTATAAGACATGCTTAATTCAAAGGAAGTTCTGACAAAGTTGGACTCAATTGTTTAATCATGGCCTCAAGTTTGTTTTAAAAGTAACTCAATGCTTTCCATCACTACTCAATCATTTGGTCCTTTGGAAGTATATTTAAAGTAAACAAGGTTTCAAAATGAGTTTCGGTTATGAATATTCCCAAGTTCAAATTTTATCACAAGGGTTCAAGTCACTCTTTCTCTCCCATTGAAATTTGATCCTAGAAGATGAAATTCCATTCGAAATATACTAGTTCAAGTTCTTCCAAAGTACACTATTTGTTTTGAAATCCATGTTTGAATTTAAGCTCCCAAGATTCAAAAGTCCAGATTACAAAACACAAATCCAAGATACCATTACAATTCAAGTTCACTTAAAGATACATGATTCAAAGTGTATCAAGAAGGTTCATATTATTCAAGTCACAATTTAAGAAGATTGTTATCCATATTAGTGCAAAGATAAAAATACACATGAGTTTTGCATGTAGTTACAAGCTGATACAAATTTGTGTCATTTGGTTCACATATGCACAGATTCCTAAGCCTAATCAAGATGAAGTGGTGACGTTGGGTTTATTTATTTTACAAAATCTTGCTACCTTTCTTCATGTAGTCTCCTCTTATGTTATAATAAGAAAACAAAATTCTTTACTTCTATTCCATCAACTTACAAGAGCTTATACTCAAGAAATGTGCCGAGAGGTTTTGCGGTTCCTTAGTGGGCCTGCTCTTAGAATACGTCAAGACTTTGATAACAGATTATGTGTGGATTTCAAGGGAACAAACCATTACTAATATATCTAGCTATACACCAAGTACGTGTCCTCCTTCAACTTTTCTTGGGCTTCAAAAAGTGCATTTTTGGGACTGTTCAAGACCTACAAAAGAAAGACAAGTGTCAAGATGGTTTCAGCAGGTTTCATTCTGCTTTAGCTTGGAATTAAGGGCCACTTGACACGGTTCCACTTTCACGACCTGATGGCTATGCTCTGATAAGTGTCCACTCCATTGATGATATTCAATGTTTGCACGTTGCTTTTGGATAAAGACCTTACAAAGGTACCTTGGCAACTCTGCAACACATTTACAATCTCAGTAAAATATATAATAGTAATAATAAATAAATAACATTCGAAGGAAAAGTGTGACCTTGAAACTCTTGCTGCAACGAAGTTTCGTCGAGACAACATTTTACTCTTTTATTTCCAAATACAACCTTACCATCGTCATCAACACTGAGCATTAATAGCCACCAAATGAATTGATTCACTTAATCACCTGCATATCAAACAAAAATCAAACACGTTCGAATAAAAAGGAGATGACATTCAAAGTTACACACATATCAGATATATTCATGACAGCCAACATTTTCTTTCCAAAACTACCACTAGACATCATCAAATCATTGTTTCAATTATTCCCAAAACATGTTCAGATATAAATCAATTACATTCCAAAACTAGAAATAGCATGTCTAAACATGTCGAACCAAAACACAAACAAGATTATCATCATAAAGCAGGTTCAGACAACTTTTGAATAATTTCCAAAACAGTTTGCAACATGTTTAGACAAGAGTTATATGCACACTTAATACGCAACACTTATAAAAGGAGTAACAACCACACGCAGCAGGGGGAAGAGAAACAAAAACCAAATTTATCATACATATACAACAAAAATTCAATCGCACCAGAAATAATCATCAAGACCAAACAAATTCACTAATACGACCATTCACCAACTCTGTATACCAGAAATTCCAACTATCCAATAAACCAGAAAAAGCAATGATACGCAAAAAGAAAGACTCAGGATCACAAATTCTTCATCATACATTCAACCAAATTCATCAGACCTCAACCAACTTCGCCAGAACACTCGATCCAAGAAGAAGAAGATAATACACCAGAGAACTGATAAACACACACACGACGGACGCAGATAATACACCGAATCACGTAAGCAAAGAAGAAAAGACTTATCTATAATAGAGGATCATGAGTCTCGATCGCGCCTCCTTCGTCAACCTTCACCGGCCGTTTCCCTTTTTTTCATTTTCGCTTGTAAAATTGTAAAATCATGAATAATCATAGTGGATTGGGGTTAAGGTTTGCTGGGGGTTGGGTTTATTTGTTCAATTTTTGTTTGATCGAGTGAGAGGCGAGAGGTGGCGGAAAGGCTGGATTTAGGGTTTTGAAACCCTTCTATTCGAGAGAGAGGGAGAGGACGGAGATAGAGAGAGAGTAAACGAGAGAGAGAATTGGTGAGAGGCGTTTTGTTGTTTTCCTTCTAGTCTGATAATCCCGTACGCTTGCACATATGAGTCACCACGGTGCACTCTCACTGTTTAGTGCTCAGATCATGACTTTTTGCATCGTGTGGTCATGATCTGAGGGTCCATGATGGACCCTCTCCCCCTTGCAAGCGCTATTCCTCCATTTTTTTTAATACAAATCTTAATTAATTAACCTCTTTTTAAAATAATTTTATCTTGTTCTTTTTCTAAAATAACCTTTTTTTTAAAAACATAACCATTCTAAAAAAATAATAATAAAATATAGAACTCTTTTTTATTACCCCCTTTCCTAATAAAATTTAATCTCTTTTATATCTAAAATTAATAAATTAAAACTTTTCGTTAAAACCTTTTCTATTAGTAAAACTTTGTCATAATAAAAATTATTTATTAAAATATTAGAATTATAATCTTTTTAATAAGAAACTCTTTAATAACTTTTTCTTTTAATATAATTCTAAACTAAAGATAATAAGAATTCTCTCTTTTTAATTAATAAGAAAACCTTTTTTTAAAACTCCTTTAAATATAACTTTAAAGCTAAAATGTAAGTTTTTTTTAAAGTAATTAAAACTTTTTGTTAACTAAAACCTTTTTTTTTAATAAGAAAACTTTATTAACTTTTAAACTAAATAAATTTTTTTTTCAAATGTTTAAAACCTTTTAAGAGATCTCTAACTTTAAATTAGATATTAATCTCTAAAACATGATTCTCGAATAAACCTTAAAATCAAAGCTCTTTTTCTAAGTCGTTCCCCGTTAGAATCTCTCGCGCTCGAGTGTACGCTTGCGTGTTTATCTATTTACTATGCCTTTATTTGAACGTATGCTTCGTATGTCTAAACCTTTTCAAACTTATAAAAAATCCTCGATCCAACGTCGAGTCCACTTTTCTACCCATGTAAGTCGATCGCCTTAGGGCATCGCATTCGACATACCGATCACAAGACACAAGTCTAGCATCACTTTGCTGGCACCCTCGCCTAAATAACAATAATTTAATCGCATTAATATACAAGGGAAAATCCCATGCATGATAACCATGTTATTGTGCATGGTGCATAATCATTTGCATCATAATCGACACCTTAAGATAAGTCAATTAGATAACTTAGGATAGATTTCCTAGGTTAGTCCCCCCTTAATTTTGATTTTTAAATCAAACTTTAGCCCACCTAATTCTCCACACAAGAGAATTAGATGTTAATCATCTCAAAGAAAGGGACATACAATCCCATACCCCACAAAATACAAACATTTTCAAAACTGTGGTGGTCTTTCTTAAGATGATGACTCATCTTCTTTTCCTAAATCTTTAAACATTTAGTATCCTTAATAAGGAACTACAAGTGCTTTGATTCCCTCCTGACAGGATATGTAGGCACAAGATGCGATATCTTTTCGAGCACACTTAGGAATAAAATAATAAATCACCTACCCTTAAACTCTTAGCAAAACAAATAACATATAACATAAAATAAATCAAGAGGTTCCTGTAGAGTACTACAGATATCTAGGATGCTAACACCTTCCCTAGGTATAACCAACCCCCGAACTTAGAATCTTAGTGCATTTGCATTGCATTGTGGGAATTCGGTTTTTCTCCCTTCCCTTGGATAAAATCAAAGACCGGTGGTGACATTAAAAATGCGATCCTAGTTAACAAATAATTATGGTATCCAATTTTCACCGCAACAATATGTATATAACTGTACTGTGGGGTTGTTTCACTGTAAGTCTTCTTTCATAAAATCATATCGACTCTGTAATACTAGTATAAATATTTATAGTTTCCCCAGCAAATACGTCTAGAACTAGACAAAACTTCGTCTCCTTACATCCGACGTTCTCCCGGATATTTCAACATAACCTAAACCATGAGAATTTTCTTTTACAACAATTTTAGATAACTAGATCTAAGAAATCTCCCCCTTGAACAGTTCATATACTGAAGGCCAATGTTCCAAGTGAAACCCCTTCTGGAATTGTTCATCAGCCTCCGCTTGGACTTAGTGCAAGGACCCACAGGCTTCCTAAAAGCATCCCCGCCTCCTCTTGGGCGTTGTACAAGGACTCGTCGGTTTCTTAGAAGTTTTCACAGCCTCCTCTTAGGCTTCGTATAATGATTCTTCCTTCGGGAAGATAGCCTCCTCTTGGGCTTCGTACAAATTGTCCCTTCGGCTTCTTAAAAGTTTTTCTCGCCTCCTTTTGGGCTTCGTACAAATTGTCCCGACGACCTCTTAAAGGTATAGGAACAGGAATTAGTCATCTTAATAGAACAGTCTTTCAAAGAGTCTAGATCTTTTCTACCACGAACGTTTTGTCTCTTAATTTCTCTTAAGCATAGTACAAAAGATAAAACTCTAGACTTGGACAGTCTAATCTCCTTGAGTCTCGAAGACATTCTCAAGTTCCTTTCAGAAATAGGAAAAAAACACCCGTAGACTTGGACAGTCTCAATACCCTTTGGATTTTCCATTTCCTTAAAGAACAGGAGATAACCCTGATCCTCTAATCAAATCCATAAGTACAACATTACCCATATAAAAACTGATTTTCTCTTTTAACCAACATACTGGACATGTCACTAAACTGAAACAGTCACCAGCACAATAGCCTCCTCTTAGGCTTTGTACAATTCGTCTCCCCAGCGGAGCTAACCTTTTCAGCCTCTATCTCGGGCTTCGTACGAGATACAAAAGCACTCTCTTGTTGAATCAGTCAGTTGTTAGCACTCTCTTGTTGAGTATAAAAAACTCTCTTGTTGAGTCAAGCACCTTTAGCCTCCATCTCGGGCTTCGTACGAGATACAAAAACACTCTCTTGTTGAGTATAAAAGACTCTCTTGTTGAGTCAAACATTTTTTAACCTCCATCTCAAGCTTCGTACGAGATACAAAATCACTCTCTTGTTGAGTATAAAAGACTCTCTTGTTGAGTCAAACCCTTTTAGCCTCCATCTCGGGCTTCGTACGAGATACAAAAACACTCTCTTGTTGAGTATAAAGGACTCTCTTGTTGAGTCACACCTTTTAGCTTCCTTCTTAGGCTTCGTACAAGACAATAAAACACCCTCTTGTTGAGTATAAAAGACTCTCTTGTTGAGTCAAATCCCTTTTATCCTCTCTCTCGGGCTTCGTACGGGACACATAAAGGCACTCTCTTGTTGGGTCAATAGCCTCCTCTTAGGCTTTGTATAAGGAAAACCCCGGTTGAGCCAATCAACCTTTTATCCTCAAAGCTGTGCCTTGCTCACATCATACAAACATGAACAACTCCTATTTTCATCTAATTGTTGTAAGCGGCAAGCCTCTAGATTATTTACATCCACGCCACTTTCCCTCTTTTAGCATGAGAAATTCCTAAGGAAAGATAGCATTGCTCTACACTGAGTTAAAGTCTTCTCCTTCAGGTTAAAAACCCCCTATAAAGGAAATTATGGCATTGCTGGATTCACATATCCCAGTTAAAGTAATTCTCCTTTATAATCTGTCACCCGACAGTTGTGATAGAAATCCCCATTAGAGATGACAAATTCTCTCTAAAGTCAAAACCCTTTAGCTTCATATCTTGGGCTTCGAACAAGATACAAATAGATCCTTCAGCTTCACATCTTGGGCTTTGAACAAGATACAAATCACCTTTAGCTTCATGTCTTGGGCTTTGAAAAAGACACCAAAACACCATTTCCTCCCATAGAATAGGAGTAACTATGATCGCTCTGATTTCCCTATCCCGGGAATATGGAGGCATAAGATTGCAAAAGAATCTTAGCGAGCACACTAATAAAAAAACCCAGAGTCCCCTACCTCCATCGAATCTGGCGCAGTATCCTAACAAATTCCCCATGAACAGTCCCAGTATTTCGTTCTGAACAAAATAAGCAGAGAGAGGCCCACGAACTAAAACCGCATCTGTAAACCAACAATTTTGACTGTTTAACCTCAGTTTGCAAGCAGGGTAAGTTGGAGACATCTATTTCCCTTCCTTCATCAGCTTCAATAGGGTAAAAAATGAATCGACCTATAGTACCCCAGAGCGACAGTGCTTAAGAACCACATCCAAAATCGCTCACTACAGAATTCACGTACAATAATAGTTTTCATGCTAGTATTGGAATGGTGCCCTATGAAGCTTTGTATGGGAGAAGGTGTAGGACTCCTTTTTGTTTGTATGAGTCGGGCGAGAGTGCTGTACTCGGGCCTGAGATTGTGCAAGAGACGACCGAGATGATTAAGATGATACAAGAAAGAATGAAAGCTTCGCGGATTCGTCAGAAGAGTTACCACGATAAGAGGAGGAAGACACTTGAATTCCAAGAGGGAGATCACGTGTTTTTGAGGGTGACGCCAGTGACTGGTGTGGGTCGAGCTTTAAAGTCTAGGAAGCTCACTCCACGTTTTGTTGGTCTATATCAAATCTCGTAGAGGATAGGAGAGGTAGCCTATCGAATTGCTTTACCACTGTCACTTGTGAATTTGCATGACGTGTTCCATGTGTCCCAGTTGAGGAAGTACATTCCAGATCCATCGCATGTGCTTAGATGGATTATGTACAAGTGAGGGATAACCTGACAGTGGAAGCATTACATATGCAGATTGATGGTCGAGAGATGAAGCAACTGCGGGGTAAAGGCATAGCTTTGGTGAAGGTGTTGTGGGGTGGACTAGCTTGCGAGAGTTGGACTTGGGAACGTGAAGATCAGATGAGGGAGTCGTATCCGACTCTATTTCCTTGAGGTAATTTTCGAGGGCGAAAATTCTTTAAGTGGGGGCGAGTTGTAACACCCCAAATTTCTTAAGAATATATATTTAATTTTTTAAAATATAATATTCGTGCATTTTCGTGAATTTCAGTGAATTTGGATGTTTTGGGCATTTTGTGGATGTTGCGTTGAAAATCAGATATGAAGCTTTTAATTAACTTGAATCACATATCTTTGAAATTCACCACCGAGCTTTGATTTATCCAAAGGAAAGAGTAAAGTTTGAAGAAAACCCTAAGAGGATCTAGGTTCGGGGGTTGGTTATACAAAGGGAAGGTATTAGCACCCTAAGTATCTGTAGTACTCTACAGGAACCTCTTGTTAATGTTTGTGTTAAGTTATGTTTGCTTTCTAATGGAATCTGTTAAGGGTAAAGGTAAAACCTAGGGGTATATATACTAAGTTTGCTTGCCAAGACGTCACATCTTGTGCCTACGTATCTGACTAAAGAATAAGAGCAACCGTAGTTCACATAACTATGGGTGAGAGGAACCATTGACTATGGCCAAAGTTCCAAGAGGGAATGAGTATGAGCTCATATATAGTTTAAGAAACTCTCTAAGTCTAAGTTGTAATTGGGTGAAATGGACACTCAAGGTGATGAGTCTCACATAGAGTTCAAGAACTCTAACTTGTTGTAAGTTGTAAGATTGAGTGGCTATGAGGCCAAGGAGGATGGCTATGACTCTGAGGTCAAAGCTAGTATCCTATGACTATGAGGTCAAGGAGAGAGGTGGCTATGACTATGAGGTCAAAACTGGTATCCTATGACTATGAGGTCAAGGAGAGAGGTGGCTATTACTATGAGGTCAAAGCTGGTAATGAGCTATCTATGACTTTGAGGTCAAAGAGAGACTTTCTTTTGGAAGGAAGGGGAGATAGTAACCTTCTTGTGAATAAGAATGTTACAAGGGAATTGGGATTTACAATATAAGTTCAAGAATCCAAAGAGAATGTACAATAATTAGGCATGATCAAAATTCAAAAAACATGAATCAAACATAAGCAAATAAGTTCACATTTAAAAAGATAACATCTTAAAGTTGAAATCCAAGATAAAGTATTCATGATAAAAGGCATAGCAACAAAGTTAAGAGACACAAATAAAACCCTGAGGGAAATAATCTCTAAACAAGGTCAAGGAACCTCTCCAAATAACTCTCTTAAGTACTGAGAACAAAATCAAGAGAACTCTCACAAGTCTTTCAATAATTAAATGTTTTTTCAAAGAAAATTCAAAACTAAGTGAAAAAGTTTACACATGTTTTTGAAAATGTAAAAATAAACTAAGAGTGAAAAATTAAATTTAAACATTTAATATAAAACATTTATGAATTTTGGGAATTTTTTGGTTAAAGGAAAAAAAATATTTTAATTAGAATTAAGGCCTAAATAATGTTTTCGTCCCTGTAAGTTGGCGAGTTTTTGGTTTTCGTCCCTGAATCTTTTTTTTTTCGGTTTTAGTCCCTATATCTTACTTTTTGTTGGTATTTAGTCCCTACAGAGGTTTCCTGCGGATTTTCCTGCAGATTTTGGCTTTAGGGACTAAACACCAACAAAAAGTAAGATATAGGGACTAAAACCGAAAAAAAAGATTCAAGGACGAAAACTAAAAACTCGCTAACTTACAGGGACGAAAACCTTATTTAAGCCTAGAATTAAAATGAAAGAGAAATGAAAATAAAATGTTTTTTAAACCAAACAAAGAAAAGAGTGGTGTATTAGAAAAATTTAGATGAACTGGGATTAAAGTATGGCGCGTGGTCCTGAGTTAAGGGGGGTGCTGAAAGTAATTCTCTAGGCCCAAATGAAAAAAAAAAACTAAGAGGAAAATGTAAGAAAAACGTCCAAAATGGTGTCTGGGGCGAGGGGGATTCGAACCCCAGACACCCTAGTCACAGTGCACGCACAATACCACTGGGGTGGCTATACATCCATTGTATATGCCACCCCCACAAATACTTAAGCTCACCAAAATGAAGTAAGGATACTTCCATTGAACACCCAGGCAAGGAGAAAAAGAAGGGCTAAGTGCATACTATACTTCAAGTAAATTGGTCAAACCCTACTCAAATTACTAATTGCCAAGCAACACTCTGGGCCAATCATATGCCATATTCTCGTTCTCCCCATGCCAACATGCAGAAAAAACATAAACCCTAGTGAAACATAAGAAGAGAAAATGATGCATATTCCTCCTGTTCAAACTAGGATATTTTTAAAAGCCTGACCAAGTATTATGAAACAAAACAACCCTTTGGTACCATACAAGACAAGGAGAAGAAAATAAACTTAAGACATTCAAGATAAAAGCATGAACAAGTAGGAGGACAACATCAAAACAGGTGTTCAATAATGAAAAGCATACTGTCAAAGTGCCTCAAAACTAAATGCATATCCAACAATAATTCCCATATTACTTAAATATACAATGCACAACCTAGGAGTGGACTCCATCGTGCAAACTTTACCATGAGAATACTAGCATTACGTCATCAAATTTGACAGTAAGTGCCAAGAATAAATCATTTAAAATTAATATGAACATTTTAAACCCACAACTCTGAATCAGATGAACATACATCCCTGAATTATGATCATGGCACTAAAGTCACTCATCATGTCAACACATTTTTAAGCAAACTCTCGATGGTATTGGGGTAGTAATAACATAGCATCATGAAAGGCAGTGTCAAAAACATCAATATTATTCACATGGTCACTTGACTCAAATGCTAAAAAAAACAACAGCATGATCATGATAGTGTAAGCATAGAATTGTGTGCCAGGAGAGTGAGAACAACTACTTGTCACATCATAAGAACTTCAACAGAACTTATGTGTGATTAAACTGAACCAACATGGAATGAACAACTCTAGGACAATTCAAACATTAAGCTACAACATGAACACAATGTATTCTAAATCAACAAACTGGTAGTGCTTAAGAAATGCATAAAAAAGGATTCACATATCATATTATCATTTGATTTTAATGCAAGGCCAACACATGATAACAGTAGGAAAGTTCACGATGTTCTGAACTTGGGGTTATGAACTAGGGGAGAATGAGAGCAAAAGCTTGTCCACTAGAACTCCAACAACCTAACAATGTTAACTAGGAACAAAATGGGCATATCAAGAACAGTTTATACATACAGATTCTAACATGAAGGCAAGAACACCTCTAAATCATGGCAAAACACACTCAAGCACACATGGTGTCAGCCTATGCATATGATCACAAACAGAAAAAAAGAGCATAATGTCACACCCTTATCATGTCAGCATAACCCTAAACCTAACTTTTCATGTTGTTTAACAATGGTAACCTCATCTATTCAAACTCAGTGTCAAGATGTGAACATCATATTATCAAGAATTGATATTGCAAAAGACACAAACACATAAACTCTACAATATCATTCACATGGTCATTGGGTTATGTGAAAAGCAAAACAATATAATGGCAGTATGATCATGGCTTTTGAAACATAGAGTAAAGGAGAGATGAATGTGACCTAGTGGAATAAGTCCACTACACCTTCCAAAAGCTTGAAGAACAAACTGCACTTAATTTTTTCTTTCCCAAGATGCTTGTGCTTCTCTTCTACACAAACTTCCCACACGAGCAGTGTTTAGTGTTGTAATGTTTTTTTGTTGATATCCACTGAATGAGAATTGTGCTCATTTTATAGGAGAACAAGTTGGTCCTTAATATAAAAGATTCATCAGACAAAGGCTTTGTCTTGAGGAGAAAGTAAAAAAGGGGCTGCTACACGCATGGCAACGTGACTAGCATTCTTGAGCCAAGTGAAAGTTTGCCATGTTGCTTATCTTAGGGTTCATATCAGAAAATGAAAAGGCATGGACCAGAGGTTATGTTGCAAAGTGAATTTACATGATGGTTATTTATTATACACTATGGTACACCTTCTTTTGACAACCATCAAAGTACAAAGGTTGTAGTTTTCTAAAGTTCATTTGCACATTTTAGTGGTTCTTGGATGGGAAATGATGGATAGGGTTCAGCAGCTTGTACTTGACATTATCTTTTGCTCAGACAATTTGCAAGGAAGATAACCTTATTGTGGCTTTTCATCACACGAGTACATTGGTATGGAAAGAACCAAAACTAACAACTTCTAGTTGTCACACAGGTACATTTTACTCAAGAGGCATCATGATACATTTTTTATTCTAAATCTTATGACAAAACGTGACAAAAATGGTAGTGTAGCCAAAAGTTGGAAGTATGAATTTTCTATGTAAAGAGGGCATTTGATAGATCAATTCTCATGTGGAAAGTGGTTTGAGATAAGGTTTGTAACATTGAGAAAGATTACTCTAAAGTCATGCGCATGGAAAGACAAAAAGACTTAGAAAAATTTTCTAAGTTATTCAGTTTTTGCAATTTGAAGCACCCAACTTTAAAGCATCATAACTTGAGATTGGTTTATCCAAATGAGGAGCTCCACACATGCTTGGAAAGCTTGAAGAACAAGGAACAACTTTCATATCCAAATATTTTTGATTTGAAGCTTGGAACTAGGTGAAAATTTGAGTTAAATTTGGATGAAAATTAAGGTGAAAATGTTGAAAATTTCACTAAGTCCCAAAGGTAACTTATCTTCCAAGTCTCATAACTTAAAAACCATGCAATTTTTGAAGAGAGGCCCTCTAATACACTTTGAAGTTCATGAAAATATATTTCATTTGAGCTTTGAGTCACTCAATTTGGATGTGTTGTTTGAAAGTTATGGTCTTCCCAAATTTGCACAAGAAGTGAATTTTCAACACTTAAGAAGTTTCAAGGACCAAACATTGCCCTCAATGCAAGAAACCTTTAAAAACTTGATTTCTCATGCCTTAACTCATCAATTAGACATGTCATGATGGATTGAGAATTGAATGCTTCATCTTGAATCAAAATCTCAAAAGTCAACAGCTCAGTTAAAACCCTAATTTCACTTGTGAATACCACTGGATAATTTCTTATAATCTTGCTTCTTCAACCTCTTTCAAGACTCATAGGTGGTCTCTAGGGATGTCTATTACCATGTTGAATCATGTCCCAGGGCTTGGGAACACGTCTTGATCAATATCAAAGGTAATGGCTAACTTGTCTTCACAAATCCCTAGTTTGAGGTATGGAGAACTTGTGGCTCAAGGCACTTGTGAAGGGAGCCAAACACACTTGATTTCTTGTTAAATAAGACTTCTTGGATACATGTAGGTTCAAATGGGTGCATTTGGAGCCTCAGTTGTCCCTTTGAACAGACAACTTCTTTGAATCACATGAGAGTTTGGCTGAGAAGACTTTTCCCTATACTTTGTGTAAGTCCTGACTTTCACACAATAAACAAACTTGCATAATGAAGTGGTTAGTTAACAATGCATAGATGATTGAACCTAAATGTCAATGCAAGATGTTATGACATCTAAGGGGTAAAATTTGGGGTACAACCATAGGATTCTAGTTATTTAATTAAATAATAATAGTATAATCTCGGCGAGCTTCTGCATAGAATGATTAATCTTCATCGGCAAGAATTGAGCCGATTTAGTTAATATATCCATAATCACCCAAATCGAATCATTTCCTTTATGAGTCCTCGGCAATACCGTCACAAAATCCATTGAAATACTATCCCATTTCCATTCTGGAATGTTCAACGAACTCTGCAATATCCTTCTTCATACCCGGCCACCAAAACAACTTCTTCAAATCCTGGTACATCTTCGTAGCACCGGGATGAATACTCAACCTACTTCGGTGTCCTTCTTCTAGAATACTCCTCTTAATATCTGGAACATCTGGAACACACACTCTATCTCGAAACCTCATCACACCATTCTCATCAATCCGGAAGTCACCTCCGTTATCTTGGTTAATCAAAGTCAATTGGTCAACCAACTTTACATCAGATTGTTGTCCCACTCTGATTTTTTCCAGAATACCACTAGTCAACTTCAACATTCACAACTTCACACTGTTAGAGGTCTTTTCACATACCAAACTCAAATCTCGGAATTGCTCAATTAATTCCAATTCTTTCACCATAAGCATCGACATATGCAATGACTTCCTGCTCAGTGCATCAGCAACTACATTTGCTTTTCCCGGATGATAACTCAAGTCAAAATCAAAATCCTTCAACAACTCTAACCACCTCCTCTGCCTCATATTCAATTCTTTCTGATCAAATAAGTACTTCAGTCTTTTATGATCACTGAACACTTCAAACTTAGAGCCAAACATATAATGTCTCCAAATCTTCAACACAAACACCACGGCGGCCGATTCCAAGTCATGTGTAGGATAATTCCTCTCATGAACTCGAATTTGTCTCGAAGCATAGGCAATAACTTGTCAATTCTGCATCAATACTCCACCAAAACCCATCTTCGACGCATCACAATACACCACAAATGATTCACTTGGATTTGGCAAAATCAACACTGGAGCGGTCGTCAACCTTTTCTTTAATTCCACAAAACTCTCTTCACAAGATACATCCCACACAAAAGCTTGACCCTTTCGAGTCAACTGAGTCAAAGGTAATGCCAACTTAGAAAAGCCTTCAATAAACTTGCGGTAATAACCCACTAATCCCAGAAAACTTTGTATCTCAGTAGCAGACATTGGAGTCTCCCACCGTATCACGACATCAATCTTAGAAGGATCAACATCAATTCCACCACTTAAAATAACGTGACCAAGGAAACTCACTTCCTTCAACCAAAACTCACACTTCGACAGTTTAGCATACAACTTCTTCTCTTTCAACACTTGCAACACAATTCTCAAATGTTCGACATGCTCTTCTTCAGATCTAGAATATATCAAGATATCATCAATAAACACCACCACAAACTTATCCAAATACTCCAGAAAGATCCGATTCATGTACTCCATGAACACACCAGGTGCATTGGATACACCAAACGGCATCACAGTATATTCATAGTGACCATACCTCGTCCTGAAAGCCGTCTTTGGAATATCATCAGGCTTAACACGAATCTGATGATAACCAGACCTCAAATCAATCTTGCTAAACACACAAGCACCTACTAACTGATCCATCAAATCGTCAATTCTCGGGAGCGGATACTTATTCTTGATAGTCACCTTATTCAACTGCCAATAATCAACACACAACCTCATACTTCCATCCTTCTTCCTCACTAACAGCACAGGAGCCCCCCACGGAGAAACACTCGGTCGAACAAACCACTTCTCAAGCAATTCTTCCAGTTGTTTCTTCAATTCACTTAACTCAGAAGTGGACATCCGGTAAGGAACCATTGACACCGAACTTGTACCTGGTATTAAGTCCACTACAAACTCTACCTCATGCTCTGGAGGCAAATCACTGATGTCATCTGGGAACACATCTAGAAATTCATTGACAACGGGCAACTCCACACTCGCAGCTTCACGATCGATTTGTAATGATGCAAACATTGCAAATACCAAGGCTTCGTCTTCTTGAAGTTCACCTACTTGCTTAGCAGACAAGAACATCAAGTCCCCACTATCATCAATCTCAGGAAACTCCACAGTCTTGTTATAACAATTTATGTGAACGCGGTTGAACTCCAACTAGTTCATTACAAAGATCACGTTGATTTGGTTCAAGGGTAAGCAAACCAAATCCATCATAAAGCTCTTCTAAAAAATCATCGGTATTATTAATAAAACAAGTACCTCGAATCAGGTTGTCTTCTCTGGCACCTCTGCACCACTCAAAGCAAACACAGAGCCACCAGTCTAAGCGGCAGTCGCAGTCTTCTTTGGCTTCTGACATTGAGTACTGATGTGACCTTTCTCACTACAATTGAAACAGGTCAGACCATCGTCCTTGCAGACAATAGTTATATGTCCCTTCTTACCACATCGATAACACCTCACCATGTTATTGGTACACACATCAGCACGGTGACCTTGCTCTCCATACTTATGACACTTCCCTAGAAGCGGAAGCTGCTCCCCCACTTATCTTTTTCCTCTCTGAAGCCTTATGCTTCCCTTTGTCAGCTGAAGTTGTATAAGGCTTCCCCCTATACTGCCCTTTCTTCTTAATCAACTGCTTATAGTGAGCAGATCGAGCTCGACACTCCTCATCATAGATTCTGCTCTTGTCAACCAACTCAGCATACATGCGGATCTGCTGATATCCAATACCCTGCTTAATTTCTGGTCTCAACCTATTCTCGAACTTGGACACTTAGACATCTCAGCATCAACACTATTGTAGTGCGGACAGAACTTCACCAAATCCTCGAACTTCACGGCGTACTCCGCCACAGTCATGTCACCTTGATACAGCTCAAGGAATTCCACTTCTCTCTTTCCACGAGCATCCTCTGGAACATACTTGCCCAGAAACTCCTGCTTAAACACATTCCAGGATATCACAGTGCCAACATCCGTGAGTCTCTGACGGGTGTTATCCCACCAATCCTCAACCTCTTCTTGCAGCATATGTGTTCCAAAATGAACCTGTTGCTCATCAGAACACTGCATCACTCGAAAAATCTTCTCGATCGCCTTCGACCACTTGTGTGCACTTGCTGGATCATGCGTACCCATAAAAGTTGGTGGATTGTTCCTTTGAAACTTCCCTAAAGCACGAAACTTATCTAGAGCTCCACCATTCGGATTGAGTTGCGTCACCACATTAGCAACTGATTCCAACGCATCAGCAATTGCACGATCATTTCTTCCAGCCATCCTGCACACCACCAACAAGGTTAGAAGAACTAAAACATCGACAATGTACACACACTCGTCGACTGACAGAGACTGACATCGCGTAAAACCCTGGCGGGACGGACCGACCTGCTCTGATACCATTAATGTAACACCCTTTTCTACCCCACAAATAGTCACGACAAAATATACTATTTATCAGAGTAAATATCAGAACCACCTCAGAGGGTGCACATTTCTCAAAACTCAAAATAACACAATTGCTCCGTAAATAACAGGTTTTCATCAAAATAGCTCAAAAACCTTCATATGGCAGCAGAACTCAATAATTCAAAATAAAAATGTTTTCAATAAAAGCCATCAAAATCAGCAGCAGATCCACCATAATCACAAACACTCAAAAAGGTTTTTAAAATAAAACTATATCATCAAATAACAACAAAATAACGAAATCAACATGGTTTGACTCGACGACCCAACCCGATGTTACACTATCAGAGCAAGACCCTCTACATCGACCAAAAGAAAATAAACTTCAGAAGTCCTCGAAGGCATCCACAGCTAATCCTGATCACCTGCATGTTACCCACGTGGAGGTAACATTCAAACAGGCAGAGTGAGTAATCACAATTCAATAAATCAATATAAAAATAAGATATACATTGAATGGCGTCATCATCATATACAACATCTTCAGGGTCATCACAAGGAAGACATCATAATTCATAAAATACATCAATGCCACATAAATGCAATGCACAACAAGACTCATGCATGTGGTACCAATCGTCATAATTGATGGATACGGGGCCATCATCCCTCCAAAGATCCCCGTCAATAGGATCGATTCCGCATAGGAACCGAAGCACGTCATAATTACCTAATATCCGCAGAATGGGAATGAAGTATCGTCACAGAGTATGCATATGAATGCATGATACACAACGTCAATAGTCATCATCATAAAATAAACATCATTATGTGCATCATCATTCATCAATTCTCATACAAAACATGTCATCACATATTCGTCAAATAATCACCAATACATCATCTCATAATCATCAGTACATCATGGTAAATCATCATAAAAATCACAGCGTCAAAACATCAAAACAGCACAGCAACATAAACAAAATTTCGCGAAAAATAGATGTTCACTGCACAGTATGCTGTGCGAACAAGCTCGCTAGGACGTTCGTTTTGTGAGCTCCAGCGAGTCCCCCAATTCCCACACAGAACACCAGAAACTCCATCTGTCATCCTCGTTACTGCATTCGATGTGTGAACCCATTCGCTTGGTGATTCGCTTAGCGGACTAAGAGTCATTTCCAATCCTAATCCAGTATCCCAAAAACATTATCATCACGCATTCGTTGTGCTACTCGCTTTGCGAGTCTTGGCGAATGTTCGTCGTGCAAAGAAACCGTTCGCTTTGCGAACCTGCGATTACAGTAAATCTCTGCTAGGCACCAGTAGCACCAGAACTCCAAAAGTCCCTACAATTACATCCCCAATTAACCCAAAAATATTCTTACAACATTCCTAATGCATCACGGAAATTAAAAGCACAAAACCTACGTTTATTAGGTCGATTCGAAACACTACGGGAAACCTTAAATCCCTAAACCTTCAAAACTCTAAAGCTTCCCATAAACCCCATAAATTCCTTTCTCGTACAAGATCCCACATATCATCAAAGAAGGTTTTTGCCCCGAAGGCTTATTTTTACCCGAATCAATTCAACCCTTAATAATCCATCATCGATCCTCATAAATACCTCTAAATCATCAATATTTCATAAACCCTTCAAAAACCCCAAAACCCCAAATATCCACTTTAAACACATCACTTCCTATATTGAAAATAATGAAAGGCAATACTCCCCATACCTTAGATTGTCGATTCGAAGCTTTCTCTCTAAGCCCTTGGAAACCTTCTAGAATTCCTCGCCTTTTTCCTTTTTCCCCAGAGCTCTCACTTCTTTCCTTCTTTTCACGGTCAACAAAACTGAATCATATTCTCAAATTCTCCTTAATATACAACCTAACCCTTGGGCCTCAAAAATAGGTTTTCTCCATAATACCCTCACTAATCCTCCTCAAAAGTCCGCCTTACCCTCAAAAATAGGTTTGACAGTATAATTGCAAATATCATTGCTTGCAACACCCTCAGCTTCAGCAATGAAGATTTACCTAGAGAAGGTCAAAATCACAATCTTGCTTTACATGTATCCATAAAGTGTCAAGAAGATACTTTGGCAAGAGTCCTCGTGGACACTGGCTCTTCTCTAAATGTTTTACCTTAGAGGACACTTGAAAAGTTGACTTACAAAGGGGCTGAAATGAAACCTACCTCCCTGATTGTCAAAGCTTTTGATGGCTCACGAAGATCAGTAATGGGTGAAGTTGAGCTACCAATATTAATTGGCCCACCTATTTTCAACATCACGTTCCAAGTGTTGGATATCAATCATGCCTACAGCTTCCTACTTGGAAGGCCATGGGTCCATGAAGCTGGTGCTGTAACTTCAACATTACACCAAAAGATGAAGTTTGTGGTTAATGATAAGTTGGCTATAATACATGGTGAAGAGGATTTGATGGTCAGCAATTTGTCTTCTTTCCGCTACATAGAGGCTAATAAGGATGCTTTGGAAACTTTTTTCCAAGCTTTTGAAATGGCCAATACTTTCATGTTGGATGTTGAAGAAACGGTGGTCGCGAGTAATCCATCTTTTGTCTCATATAAGAGTATCCAGTCTTCCATGAAAGAAGGTGTTCTTGCAGGCTGGGTCAAGGTTATTGAAGTGCAAGAAAGGAAGAAGTATCAGGGGTTGGGTTTCAAACCAACTTATGATAAAGTATTTGCTGCTACAACAATGCGACCAAAGACAATCTAGGAAGTGTTCATCAGCAAAGGATATCAGGTCAATGCCGTGATAGGAGACGAGGAAGATGAAGATATCAGCCATTTGGTTTTTCATTGTGACGCTGCACTAGATAATTGGGAAGCTATTGAGATACCTGTGTTGTTTCTTGCGCCAGAGTAACATGTTTGTTTTCAATTTCATAACTGTGCCCAAGGTTATTGGACTATTTTGTAGGGGCCACCACTTTCAACTTCTATTAATCAATGAAGATGTTTTTTTAAACTCATTTGCTTTCATTTACTATTTTTGCTTTTGAGGGAAAATGGAAATCTTTTTCAAAATACCAAAAATATTCTTCTTGCATTAAATTTTGTGCATTTTAATAAAATAAGTCCCTCCACCATGCAGAGAAATCCACAAACCTGTTGTATTCGATGACCCTACTTTCACTATTGAATTTGACTCACCCATCTACCAACGTATTAAAGAGCCATGGTGACTCTTTTCCATGATATGATGCATAAAGAGATTGAGGTGTATGTTGATGATATGATTGCTAAATCCCAGAGTGAGGAATACCATTTGGATCGCCTTCTGAAACTGTTCAAAAGACTCCGAAAATATCAATTGAAGTTAAACCCTGCCAAATGTGCCTTCGGTGTTAGATCAGGAAAGTTGCTTGGTTTTATTGTTAATCAACGAGGAATTGAAGTAGACCCTAACAAAGTGCGAGCTATCCAAGAGATGCCAGCTCCACAAACGGAATCTCAAGTAAGGTGTTTTTTTGGTCGTGTCAATTACATCTCCAGGTTCATCTCTAATATGACTCCCACTTGTGAGCCGATCTTCAAGCTGCTTCACAAAGACCAAATTGTAGAGTGGAACACTGATTTCCAGCAGGCCTTTGACAAAATCAAGAGTTATTTGAAATAACCACCAATCTTGGTCCCACCTGTTCCAGGAAAACCCCTCTTCATGTATCTGACTATATTGGAAGGATCAATGGGCTGTGTTTTGGGTCAACATGATGAATCTGGGTGTAAAGAGCATGCCATTTACTACTTGAGCAAGAAGTTTATTGATTGTGAAAGTCAATACTCACTTTTGGAAAAGACTTGTTGCGCTTTAGCATGGGCCGCGAAGAGCTTGAGGCAATACCTGATATGTCATACCACTTTATTGATCTCAAAAATGGACCCAATAAAGTATATCTTTGAAAAACCTGCTCAAACTGGAAGGCTTTCCCTTTGGCACATGCTCCTATAAGAGTATGATATTCAGTACGTTACTCAGAAGTCTATCAAAGGGAGTGTCTTATCAGATTACCTCGCAGATCAGCCTGGGGAAGACTATGAGCCTCTCAAGTTTGATTTTCTGGACGGGGATATTATGTTGGTGAATAAAGATTGTGAAGAGCCAGGTCCTGATGAAGGTCCTGAACTAGGTTCCCGGTGGAAAATAATGTTTGACGGTTCTTCCAATTACAGCGGGCATGGCGTAGGTCCTGTCTTGAGGAACCCTAATGATGGTTATACACCATTCACAGCAAAGTTAGTTTTTAAATGCACGAATAACATGGTTGAATATGAGGTGTGCATTTTGAGGTTGGAAGCAGTCAAAGATCTCAGAATTAAGAGTTTGGAAGTTAGTGGAGATTCTGCTTTGGTTATTTTTCAAGTCAAAGGTGAGTGGGAAACAAGAGATGAGAAGTTGGTCCCGTATCGTGCTTACATTGAGGAAATGATCCAATACTTTGATGAGATCACTTTCTGTCATGTTCCGCGATCAGAAAACCACACACCAGATGCTTTAACCAGGCTAGCTTCAATGTGGGAGGTCAAATTTGTTAATGAGGCACGACTGATTAGAATTGAGCGCAAGACTGGGCCTGCTTATTGCCAATTGGTTGAAGAAGAGGTAGATGGGAAGCAATGCTTTCATGACATCAAGAATTATCTGAAGAACCAGAAATATCCAGCTAATGCTACTGCTCTTGATAAGAAGAATTTGAGGAGGTTGTTGTCCAAGTTTTTCCTCAGTAATGATGTCCTTTATAAAAGGAATCATGACATGGTTTTGCTAAGATGTGTTGACAAACGAGAAGCAGACCTGTTAATGCAAGACATTCACGAAGGAGCCTTTGGCACTCACGCCAATGGCATGCCATGACTAAGAAGATCTTGAGGGATGGATGTTATTGGTAAACTATGGAGACCGATTGCATCCAATATGCCCAAAAATACCATAAATGCCAAATTTATGCTGACAAGGTGCATGTACCTCCAACATTGCTGAACATGTTGTCTTCACCTTGGTCGTTCTCTATGTGGGGCATTGACATGATTGGGGCAATTGAGCCAAAAGCTTCTAATGGTCATCGGTTCATCTTAGTGGCTATTGACTACTTCACAAAGTGGTTCAAGGCTGCCTCCTACACCACTGTGACCAAGCAAGTGGTTGCCCGCTTCATCAAGAATCAAATCATATGTCGTTATGGGATTCCAAATAGGATCATAACGTATAATGGAACAAATTTTAACAACAAGAGAATGAAAAAGCTGTGTGATAGCTTCAAGATCGAGCATCATAATTCCTCACCTTACCGTCCCAAGATGAATGGAGCTGTCGAAGCTACTAACAAGAATATAAAAAAATATTTTGCAGAAAATGGTCAAGACTTATAAGGATTGGCATGAGATGTTACCATTAGCCTTGCATGTGTATAGAACTTCAGTTCAGACTTCGACAGGGGCAACCCTTTTCTCTTTGGTGTATGGGATGGATGATGTTCTTCCCATTGAAGTAGAGATACCTTCCTTAAGGATTCTAATATAGACCATGCTTGATGAAGAGGAGTGGGTCCAAGAAAGATATGATCAGCTTAACCTCATCGATGAGAAGTGTCTGACTGTGATGTGTCATGGCCACTTGTATCAGAAGAGGATGAAAAGGGCATTTGATAAAAAGGTCCGTGTTCGTGAATTCTGAGAAGGGGAACTCGTACTCAAAAATATCTTGCCATCTCAAAGGGATATACGTGGAAAATGGGTGCCTAATTATGAAGGACCATTTGTGGGAAAGATTGTATTCTCATGAGGTTCCCTAATTCTTACAACGATGGAAGGTGAACAACTCTCATACCTTGTAAATGTTGACGCAGTAAGAAAATATTATGCTTAAAAAGGCCCGCTAAGTCGAAAACTAGAAATGGCGATTTAGGCAAGAAAAGGGTATCCCGGTGGGTCATAAACTATTAAGGAGACTCAGGAAAAAGTTAGGGATTAAATAAATAAGAAAGAGCTCGCTAGGATGAAAACTCGAAAGGGCGGCCTAGGAAAAAAAGAGCGTCCGAGTGGATTGAAAACCCGAAAGGGTGATCCAGGTAAAAGATAGGGACAAAAAGCATTTCACTGTGTTAGAAGGGTTGTCACCAGTACCAAGGAATTCAAGCAGAAGTTCAATCTCATTCGCTCTCATCAGCAGCAAAGCTTTGGAGGATTCTTAGTCATTAGGGATAATAGTGGTCATTGAATACAATGTAGCCTTTCTCTTATTGCCTTTTCCTAATTGTAATGTTCCATGGAACTTTGCCATTTGCAATTTACAATTCTAATAAAATCAGATTTTGAACCGTTCATTGTTAGATATTTATCATTTCTCTTTTCTTGCTATGCAAAACTTCATTTATTTATTAATAATGGTTTTAAAAGCGGAAATTTTTTGAAATAAAAACAGAACTTTTGTGAGAACATGATGAAAACATAACCTGCTTTGGCTCTTGGGACAATTTAGCAAAATCACATGCTTCCCCAGTGGTTCTTGTTGTGACGAAAACACTGTTAAATCATCTAGCATGTAATTCTCCCCAATGAAGCAAGTTTAGCTGATAATGCCTCTTGGTTTGGACACTTCAATGATAACTAATTACCATGATACAAAGGAATTCTCCCCAGTATCGTTTGCAGGTGTATGTTGAATGTGGGAGATTTTTACCTCCTCAGGTGAAAGATGTGAATCCCCGGGCTGTTCTCATCAGAATTAGTGTGGCTCGTTGAAGTGGATTTATTTTCCATTTCCTCTTTTTCCCAGTCTCTTCGTCGGAGTCGACTCTTGTGTATCATTAAGAATCTGCATCATACTATATCATGTGCATTTTAGCATTTGGTGTGTTTCTTTTGGGTCTTTACCTCTTTACCTTAGCCTGTTCATGGTAGGTATCTTTTTGAGTTAGTGGATCGTCATCCGCGTTCTTCTTGTATTTATCTCTCGCATGCGTCAAATTAGATTATTATCCATATTTCCCAGGAAGCTTAGTCATCACTATGCAACCCCGGTAATGTCCCATTTGTTGTTTAATCTATTATTAACCCAATCATTTTTGGTGTTTGTAAAGTCCAGTGTTTACTGGCATGTTTTAGTTTCGATCATCGTCGGTATCGTTTAAGTCGTGTGTTTATTGGCATGTTGTTAATCCAATCATTATTGGTATTGAAAAGTCCAATAATTACTGGCATTGTAAATCCAATCATTATTGGCACTTTTAAGTCCAGTGTTTACTAGTATTATTTCCTGTATCGATTATCATCGGTATCGTTTAAGTCCAGTATTTACTGGCATAATGTTAGTCCAATCATTATTGGTATTATTAATTCCAGTGATTATTGGCATTGCTTGAGGGCTCGATCTTTATCAGTATTGTTAAGTCCAGTGTTTATTGGCCTCGTTTCAAAAAGATTCAATCTTTATTGGTGTTCTTTCTCCAGTGTTTACTGGCTTTGTTTCAAAAAATCCAATCCTTATTGGTATCCCAAGCCCAGTGTTTACTGGCATTGTCTAAGGACCTATCTTTGGCACTCGAAGTCCAGTATTTATTAGCATTGCCTCATAAGTCAATCATTATTAATATCCCAGTCTAGTGTTCACTGGCGTTGTTTTTTATCCAATCATTATTGGCGTCAAAGTCCAGTATTTACTGGCATTGTTCCAAATCCGGTCTTCATTGGTATCGTATAAGTCTAGTGATTACAGGCATGTTTTCTAAGTCCAATCATTATTGGCATGTTATAATCTTATCCCCACCAGAAGCTTGGTCATCACCAATATCCTCACAAAAGTCCAGTAATTACAAGCAAGTTCTCTTTAAGTCCAATCATTATTGGCATCCCCTTGAAGTCCATATGGTTACCATTATTTGGTGCATGCAGAGTTTGTGTTTTTCTCTGTCTTTTCTTATTTTTCTTGTAGATCCCGTTTAAACTCTTCAGCATAAGAAATGTCCAGAAAATCTGTTTGTCAGATGTCCATCCTTTTATTTCAAATTGATCCTTAGTGGAGATCATGTATTCTTTCTGGTTTCATCCCCTGTATAGAGTGTTGTTTATCCTTTTGTTGTCCCCGAAATCATTCGGTCATATCTAAACCTGTCTGAATTCCACCTCCTGTGAGGACCTTTGTAGTCCCCCATAAGTTTTTTAATCCCTGGTGACTTCTTAGTCATTCCCCAGTAAACCTCATATGTTGGTTGTCAACCTTCATTCTCAGTGAGTCTTTTCTGTGGGTGCTTGGCCTTCGTCCCCTTTATGTCCAGTTGTGTCTGCATTTTGCACCATCATGGCATCATATCATCATACTAGAGTTCATGGCATGTCAGCATTTGCACGTTTCTACCTATCCTTAGCATTATATTACATCTAAGGGAAAAATTTTCGATTTGCTATATTTAAACACCTTTCACCATGATTTTACGAAGATTATCATCGCTCGCGCCATCCGGTTAAGCTATTTAAATAGGGGCAACCGTTATACCCCAAATTTTACCCCTTAAATGTCATGGCAATTTTGCATTTGCATTAGGGGTCAACCATGTATGCATTGTCAATTAACCATCATGTTTTGCTACTTTGTTCTTCAATTGAAAGCCAGGGTTTTGCACAAGAAAGAGGGAAAAATCAATGTGCCAAGTTCTCATACATTTCAAGGTCTCCTAAGGCACTTCTTGACTCATTACACCCATCCAAAGTGCTCACAAGGTGATCAAGGGAGGTTTTTAAATCCATCTGATCAAGAAAGTCAACTATGGTCCCAAAAGGTCCACATGTGGTCTTGATGGCTAATCATGAAGTTTTCAAGTCAAATTTCATGGTCTCATGGGATTGTATCAAGAGAAATCAAAGAGGAACATAAAATCAGGAGTTGTGAAATTAGGGTTTTGACTTGAGGAATCACAAAGGAATCTTGGTGTGATCAATTAATATCTTGATTGGTTCATCAACAAATTGAGCTCACATACATTTAAGAGAACCTATTCATCAAGAAGTCAAGAGTAGTTGGCTCCATCACAAGTACAATGAATCTCAAGTTCATCTGGTGCCAGATTAAGGTTTTGTCAAGAAAAGTTAACCATGCCTTTGACTTTTGATCAAGGCATAATCCCATGTCTTGGGACATGATTCCATATGTTCATTAACATCTTTGGATGTCATCTATGATGTTTTGGAAGTTTTAGAAAGCAAGGTCATCAAGGATCACCCAGTTGAACCCTTGAGGAAATTAGGGTTTTGTCTGAAAAGTCAACCCTCTGACTTTTAGGGTTTTCTGTCCAAAATGAAGCATTCAAGCCATATTCCATTTAAACATGTCTAATCCTTGGATTGGAGCATGAAAAATCAAGTTTCAAGAGGTTTCTTATAAAAGGGGCAAAGTTGACTTTGAAAATTTTCTAAGTATGGAAACCCTAATCCTTATATGAACTTGGGAAGGTCATAACTCTTAATCCACGTATCCAATTTTTGTGATCCAAGGCTCAAATTGAAGATCTCATCACGAACTTTAAAATTGTGACTGAGAGTCATACCCTAAAAATGGCTTAGTTTTTGAGTTATGAGGCATGGATGTTCTAGTCAAGTTAAAACACTTAGTGAAATTTCACATTTCTTCCCTACTTGCAGCCAACTTCAACCACATTTTTAATCATGTTCCCTTTGGATACAGGACTTGGAGTGAACATGAACATTGTAGAGCATGCTTGGGGATTTCCAAAAAGTACTAGAACACCCCAATCCAATAAGTGAGCAGGGAGTTTTGAATCCATGAAGTTGAGGTCACAAACTTGAGTTTTAGGTCATGATCATGTTGCTTCGGATTGCAAAATCACTCCAAATCTTCATGATCTCATGTGGAAAACCCTTTTTCTTGTTAGTTTGGTTTGAATCAGATAAGTACACATGCTTTTGAAGTATTATCCAAGTGGTTTAAGCATTATATCATGAATCATGCCATTTTTGGCACAAAGGTGACATTGCCATTTACATAAAGCTACTTTAACCAAGTCAACTTGTCTTGAGCCTTGTAATTGTTTCCTCTACACTTCAAAAAGGTTGTACTAAGTAGAAAGACGTCTGGGCCTTTTCAACCATGCTAGAGAAGCATGGTACATGGCTTGGAAATGACAAAATGTTTGGAACTACAAGTTGAAATGCAACCGAGCTAAAAGGTTGAGAACTTAACTATCTGGTTAGTTTTAAACCTCCACACTTTTCCTATAAATAAAGGGCCTCACTAAGCTTCAGAACACACAAACAATCACTCAGAAAACCCTTACATTCTCTCTTTCCATCACTTTTGCAAGAACTCTCAAAACTAGTAAAACCACTGCATAGAACCATTTCACTCGTGCAACTCACAAATAACCTTCACAATCCCTCTCTAAATGCCCCATAGAGATTGTTCAAAACATTAAACAAGTTCTGTAACACATCATTCATCATTTTCCTTTTTCAAGGTTCACTTTGCAAGAGGACACGGGTTTGGTGTTTGAAGCAATTTCCATCCATTTCAGACACTCTGACCATCACTCCAAGGATCAACAAAGCTAAGAAGGACCTCATTTCACTTCTGTAACATCACTTGAAGAGGCCTTGGACCTGCTCCAAGAGGTAAGTACTTGGAAACTCTAAACTCAAATTCCATGCATATTGTTGTTCTATGATTGAAGCAAATATGCAGTCTTCGTTGTGTTTAATGTGGCTGAAGCATTGCTTGCAATACTTTTGTTGAATATGTGATGTTTTGAACAAGTTCTATCTTGTTGTGTTGCACTGTTGTTGAGAGTCTGGTGAAGTATACAATTAGTTTTAGGACAAGATAATAGGACCTTTAGATTCCTTGCAAGAAATACTTTAATTTTGGTTTTTACAAATTGAAAAATGGTTGAGAAATGATTAAGTTATGTTGATGTCAAAATCTGGGTAGAGGTTTGAGTCAGGGCACGAGTAAAAGGAGGAAGAAAGAAAGAAAAGAGAAGAAGAAAGTGTGACATGGCGCTGAGTAGGCATGAGATGGCGCTGAAGTGTCCATTTCATAGTAGGTACAACATATTTTTTTCTTCTTGCCATATAGATATTGGATGAGAGCGTAGTACCGCTAGTCAAGGAGGAGGGTTTAAGTGTGCTTGCCATGCCTATGACTGGGGTTCGAATCCCCCTCGCCCTAGTCTTTTTATTTTATTTTCGGACTTAGTTTGGTTTCAAATATATTGACTTGGGTCCATGACTTGTTACAACTCGCGTAGTGGTTGAGTTGGTAAACCTTTTGAGCTGTAACACCAGGTGTGTGGGTTCAACACCTACTAGGGCCCTCCCCTTTATTTTTAACACTTAAATTGTTTGTTGTGTTTCACAATTTCAGCAAGTCATAACTCCCTCATTTTTTAGGCTTTTGAGCCCATTCTTTTTGCATTATTTTCATCTTGCTGTCTACTTTCTCATAGCATTGAAGAGTTTCCAAAATATTAATTTTTAGGGTGGTTATTCATGTTCAAAGTGTGTATATTTTAGGGTTTTCATAAAGAATGTTTTGACTTCCTTGGTTGCATCCCTTGATTTTCTTGGCACTTTTGGACTTATGCAAACTTGTTTTAACATGTTTTAAACCCCCTTAAACCATAGCTTGAAGTTGTACTTATTTGTGGAGTTTGTTTTAAGTGAAATTTTAAGGTATTTGTTTGTGTTAAAAACATGTAAAACTTTTGTCATCCTCTTAAAGTCTTAGATAGGTCTTTACCTACAATTAGGACTATTTTCCCTTTGTTTATAACATCCTAATGTATACAAACCATCAACTTAGGTCACACCACGTACATATGTGCCTAAAATACTTAAGATTTCACTTTCTTAAAAGTGGACTTCAAATAAACTTAGATAATACTTTCCTTCTTGTAAAAAGTTTATACCACATCCCCCATGTTAGGTCACCATCTAATTGATTCACATGTCTAGACTTATATCATACTTCCTTTAGGTCTTTACCTTGTACAAAGTGATATAGTTCTTGGACATATTAACTTAATACTTGTATACTATTTTGAGTACTTGCCTTGAATGTCATCACATTCACCATCATTATCCATGTGTTATATTTATGTGTTTATCAACATCATTAAATTCATGTGTTAATATCATTTGTTACCTTGTATTTTCCAACTTTATCAAGTCATCCCTTTAAGTGAGTCCAGCTTGTTAGCTCTTCTCCTTAACCCTCTTTTGTTCCCCTCCTTCAAAAGGAAAGTCTATCTATTGACTTTAATGTCATAGATAACCCATTACCTCTTTGCCTCTTTAGAGCCATCATCCACCTTTGGCCTCATTAGAGCCATTCCATTCCCTTAACCTTATTAGGATCAAACCTTTGGCCTCATTAGAGCCACTTCTCCTTGACCTAACTTAGGTTAGGATCCTTACCTCTCTTGTAAGGACTATCATCATAGTTGTTTGCTCCTCTCTTTGGCCTCATTAGAGCCACTTACCTTACAACTTAGGATAAACCCAGAGTTCTTCAACTCTATGTGAGCATCATCATAATTGTTGCAGCCGACAAAATATCGAGTCGCCATTATCCTTTATTCGTCCTAAGGAAAGGAAAATAATGATAAAACCTAAATCCTAAGGGATAGACGCCAAGGTTCGGGAGTCGGTTAAGCGAGAGGAAGGTGTTAGGCAGCTCTCACCTCCATTGTACTCAATGGGATCCTTCTTAAGTTCTAGGGTATGTTTGCTTGTTATTTGAACGTTTGACTGCTTATTTTATTTACAAAAAATCCTATTATTATACAAAGAAGAAGAGGGGACCCTAAGTTTTTTATTATTATTGTTCTCGCTAGTGTTTATAACTATATGCCTACGTACCTCCAAATTTGAAGGATCAGAGTATCCGTAGTTCACCTCCACTATACCCTATTCCTATCCCTATTCCTATTCCTATTTCTATCCCATTCCTAATACTTTATTTATACTCTTGGATAAAGAGTTCTATCCCAAAAAATCCTAATCCATTTGTTTATACTCTCGGATGTCAAGTGTAACACCCTTTTCTACCCCCAAAAATGTTACAGCCGAAACAACTTAAATAATCAGAGTAAGGCATAAAAATCACCTCAAAGGGTGCACATTTCTCATTAAATCAAAATAACACAAATTACCCTGTAAACAAAAGGGTTTTCCTCAAATAACTCAAAAGCCTTCACATGGCAGCGGAACTCAAAATTCTCAATTAAAAGGTTTTCAACAAACATCGTAATAATCCAAAAAAGTTTTCAAAATAAAAAACCATATCATCAAATGACAACAGAATAAGGAAAAACATAGTTCGACTCAAAGGACCCCAACCCGATGTTACACTATCAGAGCAAGACCCTCTAAATCGACAAAAAGCAAATAACTTTAAGGTCCTCGAAGCATCCATAGCTAAATCTGATCACCTGCACGTTACCCACGTGGAGGCAACACTCAAACAGGCAGGGTGAGTAATCACAATTCATAATAATCATTATAAAACAAGATATACATAAAATGGCATTATATTCATAAACGACGTCATCAAGGTCATCATCAAGGAAAACATCAGGAAACACCATCATAAAACAAGATATACATAAAATGGCATTATCTTCATAAACGACGTCATCAAGGTCATCATCAAGGAAAACATCAGGAAACACCATCATAAACAAATTTCACAAACAACAGCAGTTCGCTGCTGAGTTCGCTGTGCAAACACCTTCGCTTTGCGAAGCTCCAGCGAATCCCAGAATCCCAAAACATCCCACATTCTGCCACTCCTCGCCAATACATTCGCTGTGCGAATCCCTTTTTTGTATTGTCATTCAATTTGAGAGAGTTGACTGGAGTCTTGCATGAAGCTCTTGCATTTAGATGCATAATCAAGTTAAACTGAGAACTACCCTGCCCCAAGGTTAAGACTTAAGGATTGTTTTTTTGTAAGGAAAGAAAAACTCCTACTTCTAGGCTCAAAGGGGTTATCGAGGGATTATCTTACTTATTTCTCTAGTGTTTAGGAATTGAAACAATGCCTTACATCCTCGGCAAGGTTTAATCGGAAGCATACCGCAGCAATTATGGATAATATTTTCATCATCCTCCCCAATCTTTGCTTAAACAAACAGTTTGATAAAGGGAGTGGAACAAGATATATTTTTTTCTTTTACGAAAGTAACAGTAAATGAGTGAAACGAATGGATTTAATCAAAAGATGCATAAACATTTCATTAATGCTGCTAATTTGAAAGTACAACAATGCTTATAAGCAAATATAAATTCAAAGTGAAGGAAATACATTTGAAAATACTGAAATAAACAAAATACAACCAACTTCGGCGAATTTATTTCAAAAGATTTCAGTTTTCGGGCCCAAGCGCGGGAACACCTTCTCCACTAATCACTAGTTCCTTGTGATACAGAATCTTGAGAGGCCTCTCAAGTCTTTTGCCTTTGGCATGAAGATTTGAGACATTGACATTTGATATAACTTCCTGAGGTTGCAATGTTCTTAGCAGGTTTAGCAGTCTCGTTTCGAACTCTTTGCATTCTTCAATGGGGTGCCCCATTGTCCCAGTGCAGAATTTGCATTCAATCTCTGGATGATCCTCTTCAAAGATCAAATCCTTATTGTGGATCAGATATTGTACAGTAGCTTTTAAAACTAATCAACCATCTAAATTATGTCCTCCAAACCTTCATGAAAGTCGCAAGTCAGATTTGCATTGTGCCAAGGTCCTGGCACAGGGTTGTAAGGTTGAGGAGTCACCAACTTGTTCTGAATCAGCAGTGGGAACAGTTTACTTAGCGGCACCGGGATAGGAGTGTAGTGAACCTCGCCCCTTTTGACAGAGCACCTCTTTTAATTTTGGTTTCGATAACCTCGAGGAAAAACAACTGTTGGAGGCTGAAACACCCTTTCGATAGACACCTGATGACAATTACATTCTGGTGCGAGACCAAGACCAAAGGTTGGCTGGCGTGAAGTTTCCTCAAAAGCAGATCCTTGGTATGGGAGAACCATAGGAGATGGCAAAGGATTATTGATTTGAATGCCTTGAGGCGTGAATGAGATCCTCTCAGAGTCTAACAAATTCTGAACCTTACTTGGGAGCACCTTATAGTCTTAAGTTGAATGCCCATGTGCCCCAGCATGGTAATCACATCGAGCATTGGCGTCAAAGCTTGGTGGATACGGAAATGGTATTGGCTTTAATTCTTTTGGCACTATCAATCCTCCTTTGATCAAAACTGGCAGTAATTGACTGTACGACATTGGTAGATGAGTGAAATTTCTTTCTGGCTTTCTTGGCCTTGGTCGTACATGCTGGCGTGGTTGACGGCGGTCTGGCCCTTGATACTGAGGAGATTCTTGAGTCAGAAGATCCATAAGAGCTGGTGAACTGACAACTTCTCTAGGAGTAACAGGGTGAGCATGCTCCTCTTTCCTCATCAGGGCTTGCAGAGTTTCTAGAACCCAATTCATCTGGCATTTGAGGATTCTGACCTCCTCTTTCAAATCTTCATGGTTCTTCAGAATTTCATTCATTGTTGCCAATGTCTTGAATAAGCACTAGGTATCCTTCAGACATAGAGGGAGAGACTCAGGACCGAGAAATGAAAATGAGGTGCGAATGCGCATGGAATGCAAATACAAGCCAAGTGGTTTCAAGGAACTCAAAGGAAAGTTGCAGAAATTTTTGTGGAAAAACTGAAGAAGTTTTTGTTTTTAGGATCCTAGCTCTATTGCTGTTTTGAAAAGGAAATGAATGTCTGAATTCCTTGAAACCAACAATGGATGCAAATGAGATGTATGCAATGCATAAACACGGGTAAATATACATAGATATATGTACACAGCATATCACATGAGTCTTAGATTTAGAAGTCACCTTAGTGGAGCCATGGTCTATCCATCCCAATAGGTGTGCACTGTGGGTTTATCAACTGTAGAACAAGGCTCTAAAAGTTCCCAGAGTCTATGTAAATCCTTCGGATATTACCGGCCTGCATGACTACTCACGCGGGTTATTAATATTCTCAAGATAAACTCGTCTGAGTGTAGTATCGCGTAACAAATACTTAGGACTTTCTCCCTTGTAGCCACCTCACTACGTCCTAAAAGGCCAAGTGGGGTGAAGGTAACTACGGTCCTCAGAATCCCTGGCTCCCAATTGAAAAAGTAATATTAATGCGACTGCTCACATCAGACATCAACAATCCCAAAAGGCCTCATCTGAGTGTGGTCATCATATGCCATAGATTGTTAGGACTACTCCCAATAACTGACTATTGATTACATCACGATCCTTTCATATATTTGCTCTCACGTTCGGGTTATGACTTATCTCACCACTCAATGGTACCATGCCAATAGAAGATCTCAAGCAAAATAGAATAGACAGATATACAAATATGTACAAGTAAGCAAGCAAAACATATAACAAATACAAGCAAAACAAGGTGGGCTTAACCCTCAAATTTCATCATTCCCCAGTGAAGTCACCATTTCTGTTGCGGTGAGAATAGGATAACAAGCTATTGATTAACTTGCATCACCTTTCTTTGAATTCACCACCGACTTTGATTTATCCAAAGGAAAGGTTCAAGATCGAGAAAAACCTAAAGGGGGGAGATTTAAGGTTCGGGGGTTGGTTATACTAAGGGAAGGTATTAGCACCCTAAGTATCTGTAGTACTCTACAGGAACCTCTTGTTTAGTTTCTGTTATGTTATGTTTGCTTCCTAAGGATATCTGATAAGGTAAAGGTAATGACCTAAGGGTATGTACACTAAGTTTGCTCGCCAAGACGTCGCATCTTGTGCCTACGTATCTGACTAAAGAATCAGAGCAACCGTAGTTCACCTAACAAAGGGTGAGGAACCATTGACTATGGCCAAAGTTCCAAGGGGAAATGAGTATGAGCTCATTTAGAGTTTAAGGAAACTCTCTAAGTCTACGTTATGATTGAATGGCTATAAGGCCAAGGGAAGAGGTTACCTATGACTATGAGGTCAAGGAGGATGATGGCTATGACTATGAGGTCAAAGCTGATGTCCTATGACTATGAGGTCAAAGGAGGGAGATGGCTCTAAGGAGGCCAAGATGGAAATGAGCTTTCTATGACTATGAGGTCAATAGAGAGACTTTTTATGACTATGAGGTCAAGGTTGGAAGATGGCAATGAGGCCAAGATATGATCCTATGACTATGAGGTCAAAGGGGAATGAGGTGTCTCTATGACTATGAGGTCAAGAGGTAATCCTACGACGATGAGGTCAAGGAAGGGTGGCCATGACTATGAGGTCAAAGCTTTCCAATGACTATGAGGTCAAAGGTTAAAGATGGCCCTATGACTATGAGGTCAAGAGGGAATCCTATGACTATGAGGTCCAGGAAGGGTGGCCATGACTATAAGGTCAGAGCTTGCCTATGACTATGAGGTCAAAGGTTAGGGCTATGACTATGAGGTCAAAGCTTACCTATGACTATGAGGTCAAGGTGAACAGAGGGTTATGACTATGAGGTTAAGGCTTACCTATGACTATGAGGTCAAGGTGAACATCCTATGACTATGAGGTCAAGGGAAAGAGTTACCAATGACTATGAGGTCAAAGGTGGCAATGAGCTTTCTACGACTATGTGGTCAATAGAGAGACTTTGATTATGAGGTCAAAGGAGGAAGATCCATGACTATGAGGTCAACGCTTGCCTATGACTATGAGGTCAAGGGCTACCTATGACTATGAGGTCAAAGGATTAAAGATGTAACTCTATGACTATGAGGCCATGAGAGGTTCCTATGACTATGAGGTCAAAGGTTGAAGAAGTAACTCTATGACTATGAGGCCATGAGAGGTTCCTATGACTATGAGGTCAAAGGTTGAAGAAGTAACTCTATGACTATGAGGCCATGAGAGATTCCTATGACTATGAGGTTAAAGGACGGTAATGGATGCCTAGGACTATGAGGTCATAGGCAGTAATGAGCTTTCTATGACTTTGAGGTAAATAGAAAAACTTGTCCTTTGGAAGGAAGGGGAAGAATAACATCTTTTAAACAAGAGTTACAGTGGGGTTGAAATACAATGAAACATATGAGTTCAAGAATTCCAAACAGTAAGCATTTAATCAACACATGAAGTGAAATTTCAAATGTGAACATAGCAATCAACAAGAAAAAATGATCGTGTAAACGTGACAAGTATGGCAGAGAGGGCATTCACAATTTGAAGCAAATACATTTGGAGCCATGCAACTCATCAACAGAGAACAAAAAACAAACAACATTCTCATGGTAAGGTTTGTTAAAGTCAGGAAATAAAGCTTCACAAATCAATCACACTTCAAAGAAAACTCAATTCAAAGTCAGTGGTCACATGAATATGTCAAGCATGGCTGGGAAGGCACAAGAAACAATTGGATATAAGTCATGCAACTTCAACAGAGACCAAAAAACAAACAACATTCTCATGGTAAGGTTTGTTAAATTAGGACACAAGGCTTCATGAATCACAGCATACTTCTAAAACAGCTTAATTTAAAGTCAGTGGTCATACAAATAAACCAAGTATGGCAGAAAAGGCATTCTCACGGTGGGAAAACAAATGCATTTGGAATCATGCAACTTAACAATCAGAAGCCAGAAAAACCAAGACAACATTCTCATGATACAGTCAGGAAGCAATTTGTAAACAAAATTTCATAAGTTACAAAATATCCCAAAGGAAAATTGTTTAATGTTTTTAAGAAAATAACTTATTTTATTTACAAAAGAAATCTAAAATAAAAATGAAGTGATGAATATTTTAATGCTTTTTTGGAAATATTAGGAGAAGAAAGAAAAGTAAATAAAAAGAAGTGAAAGGTAAACACATGAAAAATAATAAAACAAACAAAAAAAAAAGTCAACCAATGTGGCTCTCGCCACATCACAAGCATGGCCGGCGCCATGACCATGTGGCTTGCGCCACCCCCCAACATGGCTGGCGCCATGTGCTCTCTTTTTCTCTTTTTTTTTTTGTTTTTTTTTGTGGTGTGTTATTATTTTTTATTTGTTTTGTGTGTTAGTGATGTGTGGCGGGCGCCACTATGGTAGCATGGCGAACGCCACTTTAATTCTTTTCTTGTTCAGTTTTTTTATTCAACAGACGAGTTCAATTCATGATTTTTTTTTAAAACCAACATTTAGGATCTACAACATTCATCACAGAAACAAGCAATAATTAGACAACAAAAAGATAACGAATATGACAACATGATAACAATATGGAGCAAAATGATCACAGAATCAGACAATAATGAGATAACAAATATGATAACAGTATGGTGCAAATATGAAACAAATGATCATCTTGTATAAAAACAGAGTGAAATAGAGTGATACCTAGTGGAGAGAGTCCACTGCTTCTTCACAGGTACGGGTTTCTGGAAATGGTGGATGAACTTTCCTTCCTCAACTGCTACAGAGCCAACCCTCTCAGAAAGAAACACAAGTTTTTGGTGGTTAAGATGTTGGAGGTTTGAGGGTTTGAAGTGTTTACAGAAGGACTGAAAATGATAAGTTATTTGCAAGTTTTGAAGGTTACTTGCAGAACTTAAGAAAGGGAGAATTGGAGAGATTTGGAGAGAGTTTTCTTATCTCTTGCTCGGTGTTTTTATTGTGTGAGGTACTTACAGAGGGAATGAAAAGTGGTGAATTCCTTTGCAAGTTTTTTTGAAGATTACTTGCAGGATTATGAAAGGGAGAAGTAGAGAGAAATTTTCTTGGTAATTTCTGGTGTGTTGAACAAAGGAGAAGTGCTCTCCTTTTATAGGAAAAATCAAATGGTCTGGGTATTGGAGACATAGTGGACACAAGCTTTATCCGTAGAGGAAAAAATTAGGGTTTGTGTAGCATTCCTTTCAACCGTTGATCTCAGTCAACCTTGGAGATTGTTATGCTTCATTTGATGAACAAATGCAGCGGAGGACACGGTGCAGGTCTGCTCCTTTCATCCTTTAATATCCATTCCAAAAACCCTTTTTATTGTGCCATGAGAGAGAAAGTAAAAAGAGGTAATAGTAGGAATTGAGAATTACAGATTCTATGATCATGAACACAGGTCTCTTGTGCTGAGCCATTTTATTTCATCAATCCACTATGGGGTCCCAGAAAGCTTCGGGCTTCGTCAGGAGAGGGTGAGCTCAAAGAGGTAGCATTTAGTGACTTCACGAAAATAGTTTTACAAGCAAAGCATCTCCAGATTTTTCAAATAATACAAGTGGCTCATGGAATAAACTAAATGCATAATGCCTTGCTGCTTAACCATACGGGAACACCATTTTGAATCTTCATAATTTTTAAGGCCTTTGATCCAAACGACAACATTTTGGGCCCAATGGAACTTTGAGATAAATGATATGTCCATGACCAAAAGAAAATGTCGCGGGAACACACTTTAGAAAATTCTAGGTCACACCATTTAATTGTTCCATGCTACCAATTTTGAGATTTTGCACCTCGGTAAATGTTTATCCAAATGAAAAATTCTTGCACTTAAGAGAAAATCTTCCAAGACCCAAAGGTGGACTCCAAGGATGTTCGTTAACACGTGGAATAATGCCTCAAGACTTGGGATCACACTTTGCTTGACATGAAAGGCAATGGTTGACTTGTCTTGGTAAAGCATTTGATTTCTTGTTGAAAAAAGACTTCTTGGATGCATGTAGATTCTAATGGTTGCACTTAGAGCCAAGAGATGTCTTAGGGATACCTTGTCCTCTTTATGTGAACCCTATTTCCCACAATATAAATAAACAACTCAAAAAGAAAAGGTTAGTTAACAATACACACATGATTGAAGTCTAAATGTAAGTGCAAGATGATATGACATCTAAGGGGTAAAATTTGGGGTACAACAGGGGAAATCTGCCCCAAAGGTCTATTTTACCGATTAGATTCAACTCTTATCAATCGATCTCCCAACACGCCCTCAAAGTCATCAGTTTACCTCAAAACCTATAAACCCTCAAAACCCCACAATCCACTTCAATCAATCGAATCCTATAATGAAAACAATGAAAGGTAATAACTCCCCATACCTTAGATTGTCGATCTGATGAGTTCTCTCTTGAGCCTTTGGAATCCTTCACAAAAATCCTCGCCTTTTCCCTTTTTCCGCAGAGCTCTGCACTTTCTCCTTATTTTCACGATCTCCACAAATGAATCCTAATTCTCCTCAATTCCTCCTTTTTGGTTAATTTAACTCTTGGGCCTCAACTATGGGCTTTCTCCATAATACCCTCACTAATACTCCTAAAATGTCCATCTTACCCTTAATTTTTCTAATATTATTTTAAATTAATAATAATACTAATATATTCATATTATATACTATTATTTAATTAAAATAACCAAACTTCACCAAAAATACCGACATCGACGCCAACCACCAAAAATCACAGAAATTCACGAATATAATATTTAAACAACATAATTAAATTTTCTTACGAAAATTGGGGTGTTACAACTCTCCCCCACTTAAAGGAGTTTAGCCTTTGAAAATTACCTCAAGGAAATAGAGTTGGATACGACTCCCTCATCTGATCTTCACGTTCCCAAGTCCAACTTCTGCCAGCTGGTCCACCCCACAACACCTTCACCAAAGTTATGTCTTTACCCCGCAATTGCTTCGTCTCTCTACCATCGACACGCACAGGCAATGCTTCCATAGTCAGATTATCCCTCACTTGTACATCATCCATCTGAATCACATGCGACGGATCTGGAATGTACTTCCTCAACTGAGACACATGGAACACGTCATGCAAATTCGCAAGTGACGGCGGTAAAGCAATTCGATAGGATACCTCTCCTATCCTCTGTGATATCTGGTATGGACCAACAAAACGTGGAGTGAGCTTCCTAGACTTCAAAGCTCGACCCACACCAGTCACTGGTGTCACTCTAAAAAACACATGATCTCCCTCTTGGAATTCAATCGCCTTTCTCCTCTTGTCATGGTAACTCTTCTGACGACTCTGCGAATCTTTCATCCTCTCTTGGATCTTCTTAATCTTCTCAGTCGTCTCTTGCACAATTTCAGGTCCGAGTACAACACTCTCGCCCGACTCATACTAACACAAAGGAGTCCTACACCTTCCCCCATACAAAGCTTCATAGGGTGCCATCCCAATACTAGCATGAAAACTATTATTGTACGTGAACTCAATCAACGGTAAATGGACATCCCACGATCCTCCATGATCCAACACACAAGCCCTCAACAAATCCTCTAAAGATTGGATAGTCTTTTCTGTCTGACCGTCCATTTGCGGATGATATGCAGAACTCATCCTCAACTTAGTACCCAAAGCATCTTGAAAAACTCATCCAGAACCTCGATGTAAACCTCGGATCTCTATCCGACACAATACTCGAAGGTACCCCATGTAACTTCACAATCTCTTCAATGTAGATCTCGGCTAGCTTTTGCATGGAATGATTAATCTTCATCGGTAAGAAATGATCACCCAAATTGAATCATTTCCCTTAGCAGTCTTCGGCAACCCCACCACAAAATCCATGGAAATACTATCCCATTTCCATTCTGGAATCCTCACGGCTGCATCATACCTAAAGGCTTCTGATGCTCAACCTTTGACTTCTGACAAGTCAAACACGCATAAACAAACTCTGTAACATCCTTCTTCATACATGGTCACCAAAACAACTTCTTCAAATCCTGGTACATTTTCGTAGCACCGGGATGAATACTCAACCTAATTCGATGTCCTTATTTAAGAATGCTCTTCTTAATATCTGGAACATCTGGGACACATACTCTATCCTGAAACCTCATCACACCATCCTCGTAAATCCAGAAGTCACCTCCTTTACCTTGGTTAATCAAGGTTAATTGGCCAACCAACTTTAAATCAGATTGCTGTCCCACTCTGATTTCTTCCAGAATACTACTAGTCAACTTCAACATTCCCAACTTCACACTGTCAGGAGTCGCTTCACATACCAAACTCAGATCTCTGAATTGCTCAATCAACTCCAATTTTTTCACCATAAGCATCGACATATGCAATGACTTTCTGCTCAATGCATCGGCCACTACATTTGCTTTGCCCGGATGATAACTCAAATCAAAATCAAAATCCTTCAACAGTTCTAACCACCTTCTCTGCCTCATATTCAATTCCTTCTGATTAAATAAGTACTTCAGACTTTTAAGATCACTGAACACTTCGAATTTAGAGCCAAACAGGTAACGTCTCCAAATTTTTAACACAAACACCACCGCGGCCAACTCCAAGTCATGTGTAGGATCAACAAAAATCCCTCAACTAGAAATCATATGGCCAAGGAAACTCACTTCCTTTAACCAGAACTCACACTTCGACATCTTTGCATACAACTTATTCTCTTTCAAGACTTGCAACACAGTTCTCAAATGCTCGGCATGCTCTTCTTCAGATCTAGAATCTATCAAGATATCATCGATAAACACCACCACAAACTTATCCAAATACTCATGGAAGATCCGATTCATATACTCCATGAACACACCAGGTGCATTGGATACACCAAACGACATCACAGTGTATTCATAGTGTCCACATCTCGTTCTGAAAGCCATCTTCGGAATATCACCAGGCTTCACTCGAATCTGATGATAATCAGACCTCAAATCAATCTTGCTAAACACACAAGCACCTACTAACTGATCCATTAAATCGTCGATTCTCAGAAGCGGATACTTTTTCTTGATAGTCACCTTATTCAACTGCCGATAATCAATGCACAACCTCATACTTCCATCTTTCTTCTTCACTATCAACACAGGAGCACCCCACGGAGAAACACTTGGTCGAACAAACCTCTTCTCAAGAAATTCTTCCAACTGTTTCTTCAATCCGCTTAACTCGGAAGCTGACATCCGATAAGGACCCATCGACACTGGACTCGTACCTGGTATTAAGTCCACTGTAAACTCTACTTCATGCTCTGGAGGCAAATCACTGATGTCATCTGGAAACACATATGGGAATTCACAGACAACAGGCAACTCCATACTCGCAGCTTCACGATCAATTAGCAACGATGCAAACATTGCAAACACCAAAGCTTCGTCTTCTTGAAGTTCCTCTACTTGCTTAGCAGACAAGAACATCAACTCTCCACTATCATCAATCTCAGTAAACTCTACAGTCTTGTTATAATAATTGATATGAACACGGTTGAACTCCAACTAGTTCATTCCAAAGATCACATCAATTTGGTGCAAGGGTAGGCACACCAAATCCATCACAAAGCTCTTCTCAAAAATCGTCACAGGACATCTCAAACACATAAGGGTAGTAGTAACAGAACCATTAGCTGGAGTTTCTATTACCATATTACCATTCATCTCTGATAACTATTTAGCCGAACATAGTGACAGAAACAAATAAACAATTTTGGGTTTTTGAATTAGGCGAAAACATAGCAAGCGGTTTAAAATGATTTAAAGTGATGCTTGAAGAAAAATGGTAAAAGCTTGAAATGATAACAATGGCAAAAAGATAAAGCATAAATATAAATGGCAGAAAATAAAAGCGTAAAAGTAAATGAACCTGAAGATAAAACTGGAAATAAAACTGAATTAAATATCTTGAAATAATGACGGAAAGATTGATCCAAGCATTACATAGATTGAAGGCATAACACTAATGGTGTGGTAGTTCCTCGATGTGAGAAAGTACCACTTTTTACACCAGTAATTTCTTCCTAAAACTACAAAATAAATTCAACAGTGCTTTCGCATACAAAAACTTCGATCCCTTGAAACTAAATGATAGGTCCTATATATAGTGATAACAGGTTGGAAGTTACTTAAGAATTCATGTGAAAAATAGTGGAGATAATGGGAAGTTGGAGAAGTGGTGGAGATAATGGGAAGTTGGAGAAGTTCAAGGAGAAAGTGTTGACTGAATTGGCCCTTCCGTGTCCACGTCTGTGTTCTGAACGTAATAAGTCATTTTGCGTGCGTGACGATCGTGATGCATTGTGATGGTCGTGATGAAATTTGTATCTGCCACGGTCGTGGTGGACCTGTGACGATCGTCACATCAGCAGAATTTGGATTCTGCTATTTTTCTTCTCTTTTCTGCTATTTTCTTGCATGTTTTGCTTCATTTTCACACTTTGCATACTTTTGACTTGGAAATGGAATTACCTGCAAAAACACTTAAATACTCTCGATAAAATCGGATATTAGACGAAAACGGAATAAGAAAATAACATAAATCAAAGTAAAAAATATGATATAATTTCGTTTTATCAAACTCCCCCACACTTAAACCTTTGCTTGTCCTCAAGCAAACCATGACTCGTGGGAAAAATAGTGCATACGGATACTCACCCTTGGCTACCAACTCTACTTCGATTAAGTTTGTGTCGATAGGTACTTGCTCACACACTAAGGATATCGTAACAACACAACTCCGCTTTTGCGGTCATCAACCTACATCCTATACAAACCAATCTGAATTATGTCATTATACTTAAGCCTAACTCACTCATCCTTCTTTTATACCTTTTCATTCTGGCGCAATCACATTAAGCCCGTTATCCTTTCACATTCATGGTAGGATAGCCTGTTAATGATTTTGATCTCATTATCATCTTTCATTTTTTCTTTTTGCACATCGGCTTTAAAATCAATAAAATAAAGAAGTTTGCACCGTTGGGTTAAATGATCGGGTGAGGATCACCTAACTTAGAAGGATCATTCATTTTTTTCTTTTCTTAATTTACCTTTTAAGCCTGAGATCATACACTTATTTGCATCGGCTTCCTACTTAGTGCGTGCTTAGGATGGTGCTGACTGCTAAATAAATTACTAAGGGACTACTAGGGGTGAGAATTTAAGGCTATGGAATAACAAGTACTCAAATTGATTTCCATAATTTAGAGGCTCACGGTGTTAAGACGATACCGATATTGCAGAATTTTCCCAAGTCTCACAGTCTAACCTCATTTTTGTCTGTAACCTAAGATTTTCAAAAGAAACACTATTTTTAACTCAAAAATTTTCAAAATATTTTGTGTGGCTCAAGGGAATGGGGAAATCAATAGACAACATAAAATCACCATAAAGACTCGACAGCACATGCACAAACGGACGGAACATTTAAAACAGAAAAAATTTTAAAATCATGCTGGAAAACAGTAAATCTAACTAGAAAACGGTAAAATGAAAGCGGTAAATGTTCCTCCCCCACACTTAAACCAAACATTGTCCTCAATGTTTTGATAAAAGGTGAAAAAGGAAAGATAGAACCTGTATGAATGCCATTGCGTGCTACCACGGCCAAATTCGCACCGATTATTCCCTTGTCGTCCCTGTCTTCGCTGGCCACTTCTACTTCGGTGTCTTATACTACGAGTTATCTGAATTTGCTGAAACTTCATTTTCTTGAAGCCGCTCATTATATTGCCTATTTCTGAAGGAAGTACCGCCAAAAATTGTTAGAAAAATACGGTGCGGTGCGTGCAGGTGGAACCTGACCAAGCAAAAGAACAAGGAGGAGGTGAGTTACGAGCGGGAGAGACATGCTTTCTCCCATCATACTCAACATTGGTATCACCACCAGCAGAGACATTCGTAGGAATGTCCGTGGGCACCAACTCGTCTTAAGGGATTGTCATCTAGAGATCTTTCGCCTAAATGTGGATGAGACGTGACAAGCGATACAATTCTTTATTTTCTGCAAACACAAACAATAAAAGTAGAACGTTAAATTAAAAGCTCGTGGGTTGCCACCCACGCAGGGCTTTGTTTAACGTCGGTAGCTCGATGGTTAGGAGTGTTAATCTTCGGTTTCCAAGGCCATTTATCAAGCCATCTCACATATCCCTCACCTTTTCTTTTCTTCCTTCTGTGGGGTGGTTCATTCTTTTGAACTCGTGGTAGTGGTTCTGGATCTATCCTAAGTATTAGTTTTTCAAGTTTGGGCTTAGTTATTTCATCCATCACCTCAAAGTTTAACCTTACCCTCTTAGCAGTAATGATATCCCTAGTTTTATGGTCCTCTGATTTTCTCTTTCTATGCGTGGCCTCAAACAAAGATGCATCGGTGTGGATATTTTCCAATACCTTCACATGTGTTTTGGATTGGGAGTCTACAAACCAATGCGGGAAAGGAATCGGTGGGGTATACGCATGAGGAAAAGCCTTAGGTGCTGCTTTCTCTACCTCTTTGACGACCTCCCTTTCAGGTGGTCCCAGTAAAATTTTCTCAATCTCTACTTCTTCCTTACCAGAACCCTCCTCAACCTCAATATCACTCTCCTCAACCTCATTATCACTCTCCGTAGGATCTTTGATTTTTGTTTCACTACAACATCAACATGCTCCTCAGGGTAGGGACCTATAGGTGTCTGTGCAAGCAGGGAGATTTGAGTCTCCAATGCCACAGTGTGTGTCGCGAGGGACTCGACCATAGTGTTTATCTGCCTAAGGGTTTCCAAAGTATCGAGATGTTGTCTTCTAAGCTCTTCATTATGGAGAGTTTGGGTCTCCACAAAGTGCTCCATCATAGATTCTAACCATGAATTAGTTGTTGTTTCAATGAAATCCTCCATTAATCTTTCGAGGTTGGAATTGACGGATTCTTGCGGTTCCTCAAAATAATGGGAGTTGTAGTCATAGGGAAAATTTGGTTGCGGTTCCTCAAAATATTGGGAGTCTTGCGGTTTGTAATTGTAGAGAAAATTTGGATGCGGCTCCTCAAGATAATGTGAGTGGTTATCATAGAAAAAATTTGGGTGATACATGGTTTTTAAATTTTAAATTTTAAATTTTAAATTTTTTTATCTTATTATTATTATTATTTTTTATGGGAGTGCCTTAGTCTATACGGTGCAACAACGGAATAACAATATTGACTGTTGGTCCCCGGCAACGGCGCCAAAAACTTGATGCGTCCGCAAGCGCACGGATTTATCGAAGTAATATAAAAGATTGTCGAACCCACAGAGACTAATGTCAACCTACTGTTATCGATCGTTACTTTGTAAAGCTATGGCTGATGAATATTTAATTAAGAGGAAACTCGAACTAAAACTAAAAATGAACTTAGAAAATATGATAATAAAAAGAGGTCGGAGTATGGATTCCGCGTTCCTAAAGGACTTTGTAGAATTCGGGTACTAATTACAACTATAACTTAGTTCTGTAGAATATACCAACTTAAAGATTTCGCCTCACGATCCCGCGGTATTAACTAAAGTCATGTTCCCTAATCCCAAGATTTTGCTCTCGCTCGCCCGGTAACTAGGAAATATATTTTGAAAGCCAATAATATCCTAAACGTATCTAAAGCGCTCTCGTTGTATTTAGATATGTTGCCTAATTTCCACTATCCGGTTCGATCCCCATGCTCTCGCAGTGCCGGCTCTAACCTTAATTAATTTCTCACTCTCGTGATAAAACCGTGTTAAATAACCTCTCACTCTCGTGACAAAGCTATTTAAATTAGACTTGGAAATTAAAACCAAAAACAGAATTTTGATCATAAGTTCGCACCTATTATTTTCTACCGAGTCTCGTCGGTAACGACGGTCCTCATACGCCGGACTCTAAACTATTTAGCCGAACATAGTGACAGAAACAAATAAACAATTTTGGGTTTTTGAATTAGGCGAAAACATAGCAAGCGGTTTAAAATGATTTAAAGTGATGCTTGAAGAAAAATGGTAAAAGCTTGAAATGATAACAATGGCAGAAAGATAAAGCATAAATATAAATGGCAGAAAATAAAAGCGTAAAAGTAAATGAACCTGAAGATAAAACTGGAAATAAAACTGAATTAAATATCTTGAAATAATGACGGCAAGATTTATCCAAGCATTACATAGATTGAAGGCCTAACACTAATGGTGTGGTAGTTCCTCGATGTGTGAAACTACCACTTTTTACACCAGTAATTTCTGCCTAAAACTACGAAATAAATTCAACAGTGCTTCCGCATACAAAAACTTCGATCCCTTGAAACTAAATGATAGGTCCTATATATAGTGATAACAGGTTGGAAGTTACTTAAGAATTCATGTGAAAAATAGTGGAGATAATGGGAAGTTGGAGAAGTAGTGGAGATAATGGGAAGTTGGAGAAGTTCAAGGAGAAAGTGTTGACTGAATTGGCCCTTCCGTGTCCACGTCTGTGTTCTGAACGTAATAAGTCATTTTGCGTGCGTGACGATCGTGAAGCATTGTGACGGTCGTGATGAAATTTGTATCTGCCACGGTCGTGGTGGACCTGTGACGATCGTCACATCAGCAGAATTTGGATTCTTCTATTTTTCTTCTCTTTTCTGCTCTTTTCTTGCATGTTTTGCTTCTTTTCCACACTTTGCATACTTTTGACTTGGAAATGGAATTACCTGCAAAAACACTTAAATACTCTCGAGAAAATCGGATATTAGACGAAAACGGAATAAGAAAATAACATAAATCAAAGTAAAAAATATGATATAATTTCTTATTATCAACAATAAATCCAAGCATTAAATATGATCATACAATAAACCCAATCATCAACAATAGAGCAAAATTCGATAATAACAACGAGATTTCTCTGGTTTAATTCCAGCTACAACTTTTCTTTTTCCCCTTTCTCCTTCCTTCGTTTTCTATGGTTTAATTCCAGCTACAACTTTTCTTTTTCCCCTTTCTCCTTCTTTCATTTTCTATGGTTTAATTCCAGCTACAACTTCTCTTTGCTCCTTTTTCTTTCTTTCGTTTTCTATTGCTTTACACCTTTCTCCTTCTTTTGCTTTCTACCGCTTTCCACTTATAGGTTTTTTTAAGTTGTTGTTGTTCTTCAATGTGAAGAACAACAACTTTTGGGGTTGTGAATATGTAAATTGTGGGTGCCTCAAAAAGTATGAAAATAAGTCCTATTTATAGATAAAATTATATCAAAGACAATTAAATGTGATTGAACTAATCTGGAAAGATTTTAATTTGATTGATAATTGATATGAATCCCATTTAATCCAATTAAAAAAAAGATTTGATGTTTATTTATTTTTATTATTTTTTGAGATTTTTTCCATAAAAAATTGATTTTAATGAAAAAATCATATTTTCAAAAACTCATTAAATAAAAATACGAAAATTAAAAATTAAATATTAAAAAATAATATTTTTGTGATTTTTATTAAAAAAATAAAATAGAAATAAGTTAGTAATAAAGGAAAAACAAATAAAACATTAAAAGAGAGGAAGGTGGGATTTGAATTCACAACCTCTCACACTTATATCCCTTATACCCCTCTTTCTACCAATTGTGGCATTTTACTTATTCGAAATAAAGTGGCGCTATAAATCATATAAAACGGGTCAAAATTTAGGGTACAACAATAATGTTGTTCCACTTCCCATTGGCCTTATTAGAGCCATTCACCCTTACAACTTAGAAATTAGGATTGGAGTTCTTAAACTCTATGTGATTCTCATCATAATGAGTATTCACTTTCCTCTTGACTTTGTTCAAAGTCACCTCTTTAGACTAGTCTTTCAACTTAGACTTAGGGAGTTCTTTAACTCCATATGAGTGTCATACTCATTCCCCTTGGAACTTTGACCATAGTCAATGGTTCCTCACCCGTAGTTAGGTGAACTACAAATGCTCTGATTCTGTCCTTATTAGAATACGTAGGCACGAGATGCGACATCTTGGCGAGCATACTTAGTGCACATACCCCTATTTCTTTACCTTTAGCACATTACCCCTAGCAAGCAAAATAACATAACACAAATATAAACAAGAGGTTCTTGTAGAGTACTACAGATACTTAGGATGCTATCACCTTCCCTAGGTATAACCAACCCCCGAACGTTAGATATCTTAGTTGTGTCTTCACATAGTGCAATTAGGGTTTTCTTTGATCTTTACCCTTTCCTTTGGATAAATCAAAGCTCGATGGTGAATTTCAAAACTGTATGATTCCAGTTGATTAATAGCTTGATATCCGATTCTCGCTGCAATAAGTATGCTCGACTAGTATTCTGGCTATAATCAGATTCTCATAGCCGAAGATGATGTCCCCAAAATTGCGTTCCGATGCCCTGGGGATTTGAGAACATACGAATGGGTTGTAATGCATTTTGGGTTAAAGAACGTTGGGGCAACCTATCAAAGAGCCATGAATGCTATATTCCATGATTTTATTGAGAAATTTATGCAGGTGTATATTGATGACATTGTGATAAAATCCTCATTAGAGAATGGTCACTTAGACCACCTTTGACGTTCATTTGAAAGAATGAGAAAATATGGATTAAAAATGAATCCACTAAAATGTGTTTTTGGTGTTCACGCAGGGGACTTCCTGGGATTTGTAGTCCACAAGAAAGGCATCGAGATAAACCAAAACAAGACAAGAGCAATTTTGGATCTCAAGCCTCCTTTGACAAAGAAACAACTCCAGTCTTTGTTGGGGAAGAAAAACTTCTTGAGAAGGTTTATATCAAATTTAAGTGGCAAGCCAAACGTGTTCTCGCCATTGCTCCATGCCAAGAAGGAAAGTGATTTTCACTGGGACCGGAGAAACAGGAGGCTTTCAACGCCATTAAAGAATACCTCACAAGGCCTCCTGTTTTATTGCCACATAGTATAAATAAGGGCATGATGTTGTACATTGTTGCGTCGGACACGAGCATAGGAAGCATGTTAGCACAAAAGGATAGTAGTGGCGTCGAAATACCCATTTATTACCTTAGTCAAATATTAATAGATGTTGAAACTAGGTACACTATAATTGAAAAGTTGTGCCTATGCTTGTACTTCTCATGTATGAAATTAAAGCAATATATCAAAGTAGTTGATGTTTACGTTTCGTCGTATTTTGATGTTATTAAGCATATGTTGTCTAAACCCATTCTACATAGTCGAATTGGGAAATAGGCACTAGCATTAACTGAATTTTCCTTGACGTATGTCCCTCTAAAAGCCATGTAAGGTCAAGTAGTGGCAGACTTTATTTTCGATCACGCAGTAGTCGAACCGTCAATATGTATAGTCGACGTTGACCCTTGGAAGTTATACTTCGATGGGTCGAGCCATAAAAACGGGGTAGGGATTAGGATTTTAATAGTATCCCCATAGGGCATTCCAACTAGATTCAAGTGTAAGGTCGACGGAAAATGTTCCAATAATGAAACAGAATATGAAGCTTTAATCACTGGCCTTAAAATACTCAAGGATTTGGGGGCCAGGAAAGTTGAAATATAGGATGATTTTGAACTGGTGATTAAACAAATCACGAGGAATATAAATGCGTCAAAGAACATATTTTGATGTACTTCACAATGGCGAAGCGACTGTTGGAACGCTCTGAGGTTGTCAACATTATGCATGTGCCCAAAATAGAGAATCAAGAGGCAAACGATTTAGCGCAGATTTCCTCCGGGTACAAAGTATCAGAAGAGAAGTTGAAAGACTTCATTGAGATTAAGGAGAATATGGTGTCAAACTTATTACCATCACCAAGATTATCAACCCCAAAAGCCGGTGGGGCAAACGCCCCAACAGAAAGCTTAATCGAAAGTTTGGGAGATTATGAAGTCTTCGCCATTAGCAATCAATCACCGTCAGATTGGAGAAGACCAATCATCGAGTATTTGGAAAATCCGGTGGGAAATACTAATAGAAAGACTAAATACAGAGCTCTAAGTTATGTTCTAATGGGAAATGAGTTGCTAAAAAAGTATCCGGAAGGAGTGTCGCTCAAGTGTTTGGGAGACACAGATGCATACCTAGCAATTTCTAAAGTTCATAGTGGGACATGTGGAGCTCACCAAGATGGCCATAAGATGAAATGGTTGTTATTTCGACAAGGCGTCTATTGGCCAAGCATGCTCAAGGACTGTATGGATTTTGCAAAAGGATGCCAAGACTGTCGAAAACATGCAAACATTCAACACGTGCCAGCCAGCGACTTGCATACAATTGTCAAGCCATGGCCTTTTCGTGGATGGGCATTGGATGTTATAGGCGAAACTCGACCAACCTCATCGAAGTAACAAAAATTCATCCTTGTGGGTATAGACTACTTCACAAAATGGATAGAGGTTGTACCTCTGGTAAAAGTGGACCAAGAGGCTGTGATCGAATTCATCCAGAATCATATTTTATATAGATTCGGGATCCCTGAAACCATCACCACAAATCAAGGTTCCGTATTTGTTGGCCAAAAGATACAAGAATTCTTAGCTGAAACGGGTTTCAAGTTAATTACTTCGACACCATATTATGCTCAGGAAAATGGTCAGGTCGAAGCCGCAAACGAAATCGTGATTGGACTCATCAAAAAACACGTTTCCAAAAAACCTAAAAATTGGAACAAGACATTAGATCAAATTTTATGGGCTTGTTGAACATCCCCTAAGGAGTCGACCAACTTGACCCGTTTCGGTTGACATTCGGGCACAATGTCGTATTGCTAGTAGAGATTTGTCTATAGTAAATTAGGGTGCAACGTCAACATGAGATTCCATCGGAGCAATACTTGAGCATGATGGTAGACGAAATCGTGGATTTAGACAAAGAAAGGATGGTAGCGTTGAACATATTACTACGTCAAAAGGCACGAGTTTCCAAAGCATATAATAAGAAGGTTAGAGAGAAGACCTTTGCAGTTAATGATTATGTGTGGAATGCAGTGTTGCCTATGGATCAAAGGGATCGAACTTGAGGGAAATGGTCACCAAATTGGGAGGGACCATTCCAAGTGATTCAAGTATTCAGTAACAACGCGTACGAAATTCAAGAAATAGGCACGGAGCAACGAATCTTAAGAGTAAATGGGAAATATTTGAAAAAATATAAACCTATGTTACAAGAGGTTCGAATCAAAAGGTAAATTTTCTTTAATAAGTAGCCAAAATGGACTAAGGGCCAAGATGGCTTACCAAAGTTCCAAGTGGAGTTACAAGAGTTCGACTGAAAATGTAAATTATGGTTAAACAGGGAAGCGAGGTTTAAAGTATTCAAAAAGAGTTTTCTCATAAACAACCTTGTTGTCGAGAAGGGCCTTCTTTTTTTGCATTTGGTTGATCGTACTCTTTAGTGCAATGGCCATTTCAACATGAGCAATGCCTTGAATGACTTCTTGATCAATCACTTCTTGAGTAGGCAAAGGTTTAGCAGAATCCAAAGAGGCCTTTTGTTTCTCGACCTCAGCAATATTTCTTGTAAGTTCAACTATCTGAGCCTGATAGTCAGATATCTACTGGTCGAAAGCACAATGCTTATCAGAATGCTCTTGCCTTTTGACCTCGAAGTCCCTAAGTTTCTTCTCACAAAGTGAACTAAGGTACCACTTATAGTTCATCTCATTGGTCTTCATCCTGATCTGATCGTCGGCCTGTTTTCAAATAGCGAGGTCTTTAGCCAGTTGGGTAAAGAAGGCGTCGAATTCGGTTAAGTACTTGGCCATGGGAGAAGAAACTTGAAACTCAGAAAGTTCATATAATATCTTGAAAACGTCACAAGCTACAACAGCTTTCTCTACAACGGCATCCAGAAATTCGTCCCCAAATAGGTACGTCTTCAGTTGTTGGAGTTTAAGGGTGAAAGAAGCATCCATTTCGGGGGTAAGGATGGTTGTCGAACTAGCAGGTTGGGCATCCATAGACTCCTGGCGAAGCTTGTGTAGTGCCTTCAAAGTTGTTGCTGGATTCGTTTGCTTCATTGCAAAAATCTTCTATGGAGTAAGAGTTATGTCGACATTGGGCATAGGCGTGTTGGGGCCACCTTCAGCAGAAGCTTTAGGATTCATGTTTTCCTCAGCAGCAGCAGCAATAGTCGAAGGGTTCTCATTACCACTAGTGGTTGTACCGTTCTTGCCGGCCTCAGTTGTGGTGTTTGGAATTGGAGGCGCCTTCGTCACTAGATCATCTTCTGTCAACGTTCCCTGGAACTTATCAAATTTTTGGGGACTAAAGAGGGTTACCGTCTCAAGCGGGTTTCCAGCGGTAGCCGTGGCATTATTATCATTCGCATCAATGGTTGAGTCAGCCAGAGTTTCCTGCAAGAGAAGGTTCAGTGAGGAAATACCCAAGTGATATATGGGCCAAGAGAACAAGGGCAATAAATACCTCAGTAGTGGGTTTTTGAGGAGGCACTTCAGAGTCAACGGGCTTGAAGACCTTGGCAAGATGCCTAGGAACAACAGGTTTCATGGTCAAAGTGACCATTTTAGAAGGTGTTCTCTTGACTAAAACTTTCTTCTTCTTTACCAATGGAGTAGTGGAGGGGATGCTGAGGCTTCAATGGGAAAGATATGAGATTGGGTACTTTCATCTGACACATCACCCTCAAGAAGTGCTATTTTCTCAGAAGCCTAATAAACAACAAAGTCAGATAACAGTAGAAACAAGTGCAAAGGAACTTCGAAACATGTTATACCTGTGGTTTCAGAATTTTTGGTTTCTTTGCAAGCCTTGTTCAGGCCGATGGAGCAGCTGGTTCCCGTTCTTGTCCTTGGGAGATAAGCACAAATGATTAGCTAATGACAACTAATGAAATAAAAATGAAGAGTTTAGGGGTTACCTTCTTTGGTGGGTCTTCTATGGCATCAACCCCCTGGGTGTTCTCGACAGGCACAACAACTGTCGGGGTAGGAGCTTCGCCAGCAAGGGCAGCAAAAACATCAACCATATTTTCCAGAAAAATTTAACGATGAAAATATTGAGCTTTGTATTCTGACCATCAGACGTCAAAGTCTTTTGTGGTAAAGAAGGATGGTTGAAAAGAAAAAACAGGCAACTCAAGGCGCTGAGTCAACCTAGAAAATTTGAGGCAATTCTTGTGGCCAGCCAGATTCAGTCGTCGACCGGCCCAAACAATATCTGAAGAATGCCACACCAAAGACTTAGGCAGCATCTGGCTCAAACCAAATTGACACGCCACAAAGTTGGGCTGGTAGTTCATAAATATATAACATGTATTCCCCATCTCAATTCGAAATGTTAACATGGTGGCAGTTAGAAACACCCTCCATATAGAGTTCAACAATGCTTCTGCCTTGGGGGAGACACTAGGAAATGGATTTTTGAACCACGTCGGACCAAAATTTCTAGCCACAAAGGGTGCCATGCTGGGAACGAACGACGTTGTTTCCACAAACATATTCAGGTACTTCATGAAGAGATTTTTATTGGGGGTTTCCTGAGTATTCATCAGGGCAATTCGAACGCCTTCTATGGGACGTTCTTCGATTAAACGTTGCATTTTTGCAGATGCAGGGTAACCCAACTGGTGCTCAAAGGTGGCATTAAGCCAATGTTGCAGCAGCCACATAGGCCCTGAAATATTCAAGGCTTTGGTAGTTTCATGAAGGAGTTTCAATCTCAGGGCTGATAGGCCAAGAGAGTGGCAAATGGAGGCTAACAAAAGCTTACCCAAAGATACCTGTCGACCCTCATGAATTTGGATCGCCAGGTTGATGTAGCTTTTAGATATTTGCAGAGAGCCTAGACAGAAGAGGTAGTATGACAGCCAAAGGGTCAGGAAGGTAATATGTTCCTCATCTGACACTTCATCAGAATCCTTGTTATGATGATGTTCAATATAGTTTTGAAAACCAGCACGATCGAAGTCGAAGGTGGTGGTCGTCTCCAGAGTTGGGTCGAAAGTTTCGTCCAAAGGTGAGAGGCATGTGATAGCCGCCACGTTGAAGAGTGTCAGTGTAAACATACCACAGGGTAAGTGGAATATGTTGGTTGACCCCTCCCAGAAGTACATCGACGCCAGCAGTAGACAAGGGTTAACCCTGTGAGCGTTCCTAGAGAGTTGGATAGCGTCGAAGATGCCAGCTGTTTTCCATTGCTCCTGACGCTTGCCTTGGACTTTGTTAAGCCAGTAGATGTAGTCCTTGTTGCCAGAAGTGGGCATTGATCGAAAAACCTAGCTTTGGGCGCCATGAACTTGAGGTCGAAGGTGCCACCTTACTCGAAAGCAGGTGGTATTGTAGGAGTGTATCAAGGAAAGAACACTTGGAGTTCTTGATGATTCGATTTCTTATCGGGATACAACCCATGGAAAGCATGCAGTTTGCTAGGCACCATAAAGGGAATGATCATCTGGCGTTGCCAATTTGCTACCACCACATCATCAGTGGATGTTGGTTGAGGAAGGGGTCTGAGGGATTCACTTTCAGAGAGGACGAAGGCAATTGGGTTGTTTCCAGTTGTGTGAGTTGCAGAAGCGGTGAATGTTGAAGAAGCCATTGAAAGGGAAGTTGAAATCAGGAGAATATTGGGAGCAAGCAAGTTTGGAAGAAGAGGAAAGTATGAGAAAATATGGAAAAGAAAGCTAAACGTGGGTAAAGATTATTTATAGGCAAATGGCATGCAACTGAAAGGTCAAGGAAAACAACTGTTCCGATTCTGCAGTTAGTGGGAGTAATTTCAAATCCCATAACTTAGGATGAGGCTAGCTATAATGACCTTTCTTGGAAATCGTGACGCAGAAAGACGCCATCATCACGTCAATCCGCGTGTGACACGTGGTTGAGATTCGACAGAAGACAAAACGATTAAGTTACTAGGTCGAAACACATGTACAATCGAAATCTCACAAGGAAAACAAAACGCCAAGTTTCTCGGTCGACATGGTGTTCAGTCGAAACTGGCCGTTTAGAGGGGGGAATTTGTTAGCCGAAAAATTTTGACTAAGCAAGGAGAATGAAGAGTTGGTGGAAAGACCAACATATGGGTTGACATCAGAAGGAAAATGGTGAGGAAGCCAAAACGTGGGTCGACGCGAGTAACAGGTGAGTCAGAGGAGGATCCAAAGGCTTTGCTGTGGAAGGGTTTCGATTGATGGCTAATGAAACTAACACAAAGTTGGGGAATCTTTGAGCGGGAAGAAAGCTGAAATGCTGAGAACGTGAGGAAGTTACAAAGATGGTGCGACGACACGTGTCGCAACCTGTCATACCCTAAATTTTGACCACTAAGATTCCCATCATTTGTGCAAATCATCATCACAATATGGATGTACCTTTATGCCTCATCAATCTCCCCAAACTAGAGGTGTTCGCGGGTTGGGTCGGGTCTAATTTGATTAAATCCAATACCCGACCTGATCAATATTTTTTGGGTTGGGTTGAGTGTTCAACCCGTACTTTTAATACTAAACCCGACCCAACCCAACCCGTTCATGAATGGGTTGGGTTGGGTTGGGTTCGTGGGTAATCCACTAAATATAATTTTCAAATTCTAAATAAAATATATCAATTTAGTTAACACATTTATATTACAAAAACATTAAAAAATCATAAACTTTTAGTATTCAATTTGAATAAAATTTATTGGTTAATACCTAAAACGTCTTTTATGATTCATATAAAGTTAGAAAAATATACAAATAGTGTAAAGTATAATTTAAAAGGTAAGATACCTCTCTCTTTGAATAAATAAAATTGATCTCTCAAATTTGATTTAGACTTAGGCTTTTATAATTAATAAAAACTATAATTATATTTTAAAAAATAAATACATTGTAAGAATTATGCTAGATAATTTATAAATAAAATAAAATAAAAATAGTGTGATATATTAATGGGTTGGGTTCGCGGGTTCGTGCGTTTAAAACTTCAAACCCGTTACCCGAACCAAATACCAATGGGTTTGAATGGGTTGGTTTGGGTTGGACCCGTACATGATTGGGTTGGGTAAAAATAAGGGTTGGGTTGGGTTGGGTGAGTGGGTTCGCGGGTTGGCCCGTACCCATGAACACCCCTACCCCAAAGGTGGGTGAGCATTCACTACAATCAAAATCAGGGTTTCGGGCCCTCTCAGAGCTCTTAGACAAAGGATCAATCAAGGAATGGCATGCTCTTTAACTTGTCTTGCCTCTCAAATATCCACAATGGATCAAAAGGACTCCCACTTCAAGGATTAAGCACAAGGCTTCCCCCTTCTAGGTGGATCAAGCCTCAAGATCGCTAGTGTCACCAAATTAGGGTTTTGGTCGACCAGGGCCTCCAGATGGAAAATTTCCACTAGGCATGAGCCAATGCTTCAAAGCATATCCTAATATGCTCCATGGAACCTCATGGACCCAATCATCAAGTCAATTTAACCTCAGTGGATACATTCACCAAAAATCAGGAATTAGGGTTTCTTGACCTTATTCACCCCTAAGTTGACTTTTGGGACAAATTATGAACCAAGACCTCAAGAGAGGATTTGAAAGTCTCTAACATACCACATTGACCCATTTGAAACAATGGATTCATCCAAGGAGCTTGAGCAACAAGTCTCAATTTCATCTGAACCACAACTAGGGTTTCGCGGGAAAAGTCAACTGTAGCTTTGAATTTTGACCAGAACATGCTCCCAAACCCTAAGACATGATTCAATACACCCTATATCACCTATGAAATCAATCCATCAAGTTTAATTTAGGTCAAGGTGTCATACCCCAAATTTTTACCACTAAGATTTCCCATCATTGTGCAAATTATCATCACAATATGGAGGAACCATCCTACCTTGTCAGTCTCCCCTAAGATGGGTGAGCATCCACTACAATCAAAATTAGGGTTTCAAGCCCTCTCTGAGTGTTTAGACAAAGGATCAATCAAGGAGTGACATGATCTTCAGCTTGTCTAACCTCCCAAACATTCACAATGGATCAAGAGGACTCCCACTTCAAGGATTAAGCACAAGGTTGCTCCCTTCTAGGTGGATCAAGCTTCAAGATCGACAGTGTCACCAAATTAGGGTTTTGGTCGACCAGGGCCCCCAGATGGAAATTTTCATCTGGGCATGAGCCAATGATCCAAAACATAACCTAATATACTCCATGGAACCTCATGGACCCAATCACCAAGTCAATTTTGCCTCAGGGGATGCATACATCAAAAATCAGGAATTAGGGTTTATTGACCTAATTCACCCCTAAGTTGACTTTTGGTGCAAATCATGAACCAAGACCTCAAGAGAGGGTTTGAAGGTCTCTAATGAACTATATTGATCCATTTGGAACAATGATTTAATCCAAGAAGCTTGAGCAACAAGCTCAATTTCATCTGCACCACAGTTAGGGTTTTAAGGAAAAAGTCAACTGTAGCTTTGACTTTTGACCAGGACATGCTCCCAAGCCCTAAGACATGATTCAATATAACCTATGACACCCATGGAACATGTCCATCAAGTTTGATTTAGGTCAAGGACATGATTTCCTGAAGAATTGCACAGTTTGGAATTCATCTGATAAAAAGTCAACTGTGCACAAAAGTCAACTTTGAGTTTTTGAGATTTTTCACCAAAATGGATTTTTAACCCTAAAATGATGTTAATGTATGATTAGAATCATCATTCATCAAGGAAAATCAAGAAAAGTTGGATAACTTGTAAAAGGGGTAACCATAAAAACTTAGAAATTTTTCTAAGTTAAAAATAAAGTGACAAGGGTACCAACTTTGGAGGATCATAACTCCTAAACCACAAGGCCATTTTTTCTCATCCAAAGATGGATTTGTAGCCCTCATTACCCTCTACAAAAACTTCAACTAGACCTAAGTCCAATTCATTAAGGATTTGGAGTTATGGAGTGATCAAAATGGCTGAAAAATGAAAATGTCACTTTTTCCAAATGAAAATGAAAAAGTCAGAATTTATCTTCATTTTTTCCAAATGTAGGGGGATTTTTCACTTGGATTCAAAAGAGATCAAAACCAAACATGTTCAAACAGTTGTTGTATCATGTAAGGGCTTTCCAAAATGACCAAGAACATTGCCAAATTCCATTTGAGTCATGAGATATGACATTGGAAAGTTGCCTTGCTGAAATCTATCAAAGGCAAGGAAAAATTTGCAATTTTGCTCGATTTGCCAAAATCAGCCAAATTCAAATGCTCCTATCCACTTGGACACCTCAGAGGATTGAATCTAAAGGGGACAATCACTGAGCCAAGCCTCCAAAGTCCATGGAACAAGAAATAACATGTTGAACCTAGAATCGCCAAAATAGGGACAAGACTCCAAATTTGGATTGAAGCATTCAATGGAAGCATCAAGGTGGCATGGACTGAGCCATTCTCATCTGAAATCAGTCAAGACTTATCCAAGATCAAGGGAACCAAAGCTCTGTGCCCTAACCTCTAGTCAATGGCTAGAGGAGACTTGGATTCTCATTTGCCAACATTGGCCAAACCTACTTAGTAGCTGACATTCACTATTCCTTGCAAAACAAACTTGCTCTACTATAAATAGAGCTCAATTGTGATCAGTTTGAGTACACCAAAGCCATCTAACAGATGCTTTCCTCAAAATCTCTTTCTCTTGGCAAAAATGCCTTTCTTAGCAAGGTAGCTATCGGGTTTTGAGTTTGAGAGCTTTTCCATTCAAACCAATCACTCACACACCTCACATACATCATATAGAAGTGATCCAAACACTCACATAACACCTGGAACACAGATTTCACAAAATCACCAGCCAATTGCTCAAGTTCTTGACAAATTTGCAATTGAAGTGCCATCTTCAATTCCAAACCATTTCAATCCATTCCAAGCACTCAGACACATCACTTGGTACCTAGGGAAGCTATCCACATCATTGGAACCTAGCTGTAACACCTCCAACACAAATCACGATCACCAGCTGCAAGTGGTAAGCATGAGCTCTTCTAACTCTATGATCCACACAATTTTTGCTACACAATAATTTGGCCATATGTTCATAATCATGCATGGAATGTTTCCCTCAATTAATTGCATTGTTTGAATCGTGTATCAAAAATCCTAGCCTTCATGCAGAAATTAGGGTTCTTGAGGATTTTGCATGATTTCTTGTTATATGTTTAATTTAAATGAAATTAATGGACATAGACATGATCGTGAGGTTGAGACGAGCATAATGATATGTGGATTGCATGTTATAATCAAGTATTCAGGGAGATTGGATAGAAAATGCAAATCAGCCAAACCCAGAACACGCGCGTGTTCTTCAGCTGTTCTTGGCGCCTTTTTTTGAATATTCAAATATTTGAATTTTGTGATTTTCTTTAATTGATTCAAAAATTAATTTCTCTCTGAGTTTTAATGATTTTGAGTTTATTCTTTTTTTAATAATTCACAAAAATGTTAAAATATTTTATTTTCCCAAAAATTCCCAAAAATATTATTTATTTCATATAATTGATATTTTTGCAAGGAATTAATATTTTAATTGTTTTTGACATTTTAAATATTTTTTCTACAATGATTTTGCAACTTTTAATGCTTTCTAATTATTTTGTAGGTCAATACTTAATTTTTGAAGCATTAATCCAAGATCACAATTTGTTTTTCATATGATAAACAATTTTGATCATTTTAATTGAATTTTTATTCAATTAAATACATTTTTGAAAACAAATTAGGGTTTTTGGATTAATTCAACCCTCATAAATCATTATCTTTAAAACTTTTTGGGCCTCTAATAGTGTGTAAGACCCAATCCTTTGTAAATACAAACCTATTTTGGGCCTCACTTATTGTATAAGTCCCGTTGTATTTCAAAAAGTTCAACGCGATCATCGTCCGTTGAAAAATAAACCTTGGGCCTCTCCTCGAGCTATAAGACCCGTTCAAAAATATTTTGGGCCTCTATTAGAGTGTAAGACCCAACCCCCTTTTAACCAAAACATTTTGGGCCTCACTTATTGTATAAGTCCCTCCGCATTAAAAGAAAACCTCGGCGCGATCGCCATTTTAAACGAAAAATCATTTGGGCCTACCCTCGTGTTATAAGCCCCACTCTTTTTCTTTAAAACTTTTTGGGCCTCTGGAGAGAGTGTAAGACCCATCCCTTTGTACAGAAAACCTTTTTTGGGCCTCAGTCACTTGTATAAGTCCCTCTGTACAAATTCAAACAGTGCGCTCACTGATAAAACCCTGGGCCTCTCCTTGAGCTATAAGCCCCAAATCTTTCTTTTTCAAAGCACTTTCTCCTTTGGTTTTGAATATACTGTTGTTTTCAATCTTTCTTTGTTGAACAACTAACCAAACAGCATGGAAGCTCTACAACTGAGTAAGTGTTTATACGCTTTCATTTACCACTTTCATATACATATAACTGTATTGTGGGGCTGTTTCACTGTAAGTCTTCTTTCATAAACTCATATCAAATATGTAATAATAGTATAGATATTTAGAGTTTCCCCGGCAACTACGTCTAGAACTAGGTGACGCCGTTTCGTTTATTCGTAGAAATAGACAACTAGATCCCCAATAGGATCACCAGATACAGTCTTCTCTTCGGCTGTCCTCATTAGGAATTGTCAAGAAACTCTACTCCCCAAGATGAATGTATTCTCCGTGAATGGCATCTTTGAGTTTCTTCGAAATTCTCGAACTTTCCTGACTTTGATCTATTCTCGGTGAATAGCATTGCCTTGAATTTCTCGGGGTTTGGGGACCCACGGGCTTCTTAAAAGCATCGGCCTCCTCTTGGGCATCGTACAAGGACCTATAGGCTTCCTAAAAGCAACCCCGCCTCCTCTTGGGCTTAGTACAAGGACCCGCCGGCTTCTTAGAAGTATTCACAGCCTCCTCTTAGGCTTCGTATAATGATCTCTTCCTCCGGGAATGATAGCCTTCTGTTGGGCTTAGTACAAGGACCCGTTGGCTTCTTAAAAGCTTCCAGCCTCGTCTTGGGCTTTGTACAAATTGTCCCGACGACCTGCTAAAGGTATAGGAACAGAACTTAATCATCTTCATAGAACAGTCCTTTCAAAGAGTCTACTACTGTTTCTCAAAGCATAGTACAAAATATGAAACTCTAGACTTAGACAGTCTAACTTCCTTGAGTCTCAAAGACATTCTCAAGTAACCCCTTCGTTAAATAGGGAAAAAACCCCGTAGACTCGGACAGTCTCGATACCCTTCGGATTTCCCACTTCCTTAAAGAACAGGAATAACCCGGGTCCTCGAACCAAATCCTTGAGTACAGTGTTACTCATATAAGAACTGATTTTCTCTTTCAAAATCAGTATACTGGACCTGTCACTCAACTGAAACAGTAACCATAGCCTCCTCTTAGGCTTTGTATAATGATACTTCTTCAGTGAAGTTATCCTCCTCTTGGGCTTTGTACAATGATTCTCCCTAGCGGAGTCAAACAACGTTTAGCCTCTCTCTCGGGCTTTGTACGAGACACATAAGAGACTCCCTCGCTGAGTCAATCACCCCTTTCGCCTCCATCTCGGGCTTTATACGAGATACAAAAAGGTTCTTATTGAGCCAAACAAGCAACAACCTCCATCTCGGGCTTCGTACGAGATACAAAAGATTCCCTTGTTGAATCAACCCTTTCAGCCTCTCTCTCGGGCTTCGTACGAGACACGTAAAAACTCCCTCTTGTTGGGCCAATAGCCTCCTCTTAGGCTTTGTATAAGAAAACCACTGGTTGATCCAATCAACCTTTTAGCATCAAAGTTGTGCCTCGTTCACAGTACACAAACATCAACAACTCCTTCCCCTTCATCTAATCGCTGTAAGAGGCAAGCCTCTGGATCATCTACATCCATGCCACTGTCCCTCTTTTAGCATGAGAAATTCCTAAGGAAAGATAGCATTGCTCTAAACTGAGTTAAAGTCTTCTCCTTCAGGTTAAAATCCCTTATAAGGGAAATTATGGAATTGCCGGATTCACAAATCCCGGTTAAAGTAATCCTCCTTTACAGTCAGTCACCCAACAGTTGTGACAAACAAACCCTTCTTTAGAGATGACAAATTCTCTCTAAATTCAGGACCTTCAGCTTCACATATTGGGCTTTAAACAAGATACAAATCACCTTTCGCTTCACGTCTTGGGCTTTGAACAAGACACCAAAACACCCATTTCCTCCCATAGAATAGGAGGAACTATGAATGCTCTGATTTCCCTGTTTCGGTAAATGGGAATATGTAGGCATAAGATTGAAAGAAAAATTTTAGCGAGCACAGTCAACAAAAAACCCAAATCCCATACTCTCATGTATCTATCAAAAAGCATCAGTCCTAACATCCTAATCCTTGTTCCCCGCCAGAAAACTTCTGTCTAGATAAAAACCAGTATTGGCGATAATACAAATAACCAGTACAAAGGCCCCCACATTGATAGCATCCGTAACCGAACAGTCCGCTGTTTAAACACAGTATGCAAAGCAGGGTTAATTGGAGACATCTATTTCCCTTCCTTCATCAGCTTTAATAGGATAAAAAATGAATCGACCTGTAGTACGCTCAAACCGCAGAGAGCGACCAGCGCTTAAGAACCGCGCCCAAAATCGCTCACTACACAAGGACTTGATTTCATAGAGGATCGCACAGTTTGGAATTCATCGGATAAAAAGTCAACTGTGCACAAAAGTCAAACTTTGACTTTTTGAGATTTTTCACAAAAATGGTTTTTTAACCCTAAAATGATGTTAATGTATGATTTGAATCATCATTCATCAAGAAAAATCAAAGAAAGTGGGATAACTTGTAAAAGGGGTAACCATAAAAACTTAGAAAATTTTCTAAGTTATGAACAAAGTGGCAAGGGTACCAACTTTGGAGGATCATAACTCCTAAACCACAAATCCATTTTCCTCATCCAAAGCTTGATTTTTAGATCTCATGGCCCTCTACAAAAGCTTAAAACTGACCTCCTTCCAAATTCTTCATGGATTTTGAGTTATAGGATGATCAAAATCACAAAAAGTGAAAATGTCACTTTTTTCCAACACTTTGTGAAATTTTCACTAAGTCAGAATCTGCCTTACTTTTTTCCAAATGTAGGGACATTTTTCATTTGGATCCAAAAAGTATCAAAACCAAATATGACCAAACAGTTGTTGTATCATATGAGGGCTTTCCAAAATGACCAAGAACATCACCAAACTCAACTTGAGCCATGAGTTATGACAATGGCAACATGCCTTGCTGAAAACTGCCAAGGCTAGGCAGAATTTTGAATTTTTGCTCGATTTGGCAAAATCAGATAATTCCAAGCCTTGTCATCACTTTGGACACATCTGAGGATTAAATCTAAAGGGGACAATCACTGAGCCAAGCCTCCAAAGTCTTTGGAACAAGAAGTAGCATGCCAAACCTAGAATTGCCTAAAAGAAGAACAAGACTCCAATTTTGGATTGGACCATTCAATGCATACACCAAGGTGGTATGGACTGAGCCATTCTCAACTGAATTCAGTCAAGACTTATCCAAGACCAAGGGAACCAGCATCCTGTGTTCTAACCTCTAGTCAATGGCTAGAGTAGACTTGGATTCTCATTGCTCAACATTGGCCAAACCTCTGCTGTGGTTGCCATTCACTATTGATCCCAAAACAAACTTGCTCTACTATAAATAGAGCTCATTTGTGCTCAGTTTGAGTACACCAAAGCCATCAAACAGATGCTTTCCTCAAAATCCCTCTCTTTAGGCCAAAATGCCTTCTTTAGCAAGGTAACTCTGAGATTTTGAGTTTGAGAGCAATTCCAATCAAACCAATCACACACACACCTCATAAACATCATATGTAGGTGATCCAAACTCTCAGAAGTGGCCTGTAACATCGAAATCGCAAAGTCACCTCTCAAAACCTCAAAATATGCCTTTTGTGCATATTTCAAGCCATGTCTTGATTCAGTCACTTTCCAAACCAGATAAAACCTCAAACACACTCCAGATAACATCCTTGAACTATCCCAAATGGTTCCCCCCATCTAGAACACCATTTGAGAGAGTTGTTATTTTGGTCATTTTTAACCCCTTTTGCAAGAAAGGGCCCGTTTGTGTTTTTGCAGGTTCTAGCTGATTCCACTCATCCTAAAAGCATCTAAGGGATCATTTGAGAGTGTCCAAAGTATCAAACTATTTCTGGAACAAAGATCTTGGCAGATTGCACAAAAACTCCAAAAGCTCAAAAGAGAGGTAAGCATCATGACTTGAACTTGCCTAAATATGCATTGCTTTGAAGTCCACTGATCATGCACACCTCATACATGTTATATATGTTGTGTTTGAACTAATTGATCATGTAATTCATGCTTGTATCAAAGTGTAGCATAGAAAATGTAATTATAGGCCTTTTTCAAAACCCATATCGGATTTTGAGGAGGGAGTGTGATCTGAAAAAAATACCACCACCATTGGATTCCTTGTGAAATTATAGGCCAGATGCATATAAATTTTGTCTCAAAACATGGAGAAATGAGAAAGTTATGACCTTCACGTTTTTGACCCAAAACTTGCCTTGCCTTGCCTTGGGCCAGGCCAAGAACAAGGCAAGCCTTGTATATTTGTGGTTTCACTTCGAGTAATGGATGTATCACCACCCCAGTGGTAAGGCGCGCACCCTATAACCTTGAGGTCGTGGGTTCAAACCCCACCCATGCCATTTTGTGTTTTTTCACATTTTTGCTATTTTTCCAATATTTTCATGTTTTGTTAATTAATTGGAAAATCAATAACTCCTTCAATTTTAATTATTTTTATTGGTTCTTTTTGAAAAAAATCACAAAAATGTTGAAATATTTTATACCCCAAAAAAATTAAATTTATATTATTTATTTAATATAATTAGTATTTTTGTGAATAAATTCCTTTTATTTGTTTTAAACATTTTGAAAATGAATATTTACTTTGAAAAATCAAAATCAAATGAGTTTTAATATCTCTTGTGATTAATCCCTCATTTTTCAAACCTTAAACAAAAATCACAAGTGGTTTATTCAAATTCATTTGGTATTTTTCATTGATTTTCTTTTAATATTTACTTTTAAAGGAAAACAAATTAGGGTTTCTTTGATTTTCACCCTCACAAATTATTTTCAAACACTCATGGGCCTCTAATAAAGTGTAAGACCCAATCCTTTGTAAATACAAACCCTTTGTTGGGCCTCAATTATTGTATAAGTCCCGTTGTATTTCAAAAAGTTCAGCGCGATCATCGCCCGTTTAAAACAAACCATATGGGCCTACCCACGTGTTATAAGCCCCACTCTTTAAAAAAACCATTGGGCCTCTATTAGAGTGTAAAACCCAACCCCTTTGAAAACCATATTATCTAAGGCCTCAGTCATTGTAAAAGACCCATTGCGTTTTCAAAAATCTCGGCGCGATCGCCATTTCAAACGAAAAAATCATTTGGGCCTACCCTCGTGTTATAAGCCCCATATCTTTTCCTTTAAAAACTCTTTGGGCCTCTTGAGAGAGTGTAAGACCCATCCCCTTGTACAGAAAACCATTCTTGGACCTTAATAACTTGTATAAGTCCCTGTACAAAACAACAGTGCAATCACTGACAAAACCCTGGGCCTCTCCTTGAGCTGCAAGCCTCAATCTTTCTTTTCAAAGCACTTTCTCCTTTGATTATGAATATAATATTGTTATCAAAGTTTTCTTTGTTGAACAAACTAACCTAACAGCATGGAAGCTCTACAACCGAGTAAGTGTTTACCCGCTTTCATTTATCGCTTTCACATGTATATAACTGTACTGTGGGGCTGTTTTGCTGTAAGTCTTCTTTCATAAACTCATATCAACTGTGTAATAATAGTATAGATATTTAGAGTTTCCCCGACAACTACGTCTAGCATTAGGTGGAGCCCTGATGACCACTCTTAAAAATAGACAAAACTAGATCCCTCAAAGGTGCACCAGATACAGTCTTCTCTTCGGCTGTTACTCCTAGGAATTGTCAAGAAACTCTAACTCCCCAGAGATGATCTTTTCTCCATGAATGGAATCTCTTGAGTTTCTTCCAAATTCTCGAACTTTCCTGGCTTGATCTATTCTCTGTGAATAGCCTGTCTTGAATTTCTTGAGGTTTGGGGACCCACCGGCTTCTTAAAAGCATCCCCGCCTCCTCTTGGGCGTTGTACAAGGACCCGTCGGCTTCTTGGAAGTATTCACAGCCTCCTCTTAGGCTTCGTATAATGATTCTTCCTCCGAGAAGATAGCCTCATCTTGGGCTTAGTACAAATTTTCCCTCGGCTTCTTAAAAGTTTCCAACCTCCTCTTGGGCTTCGTACAAATTGTCCCGACGACCTCCTAGAGGTATAGGAACAGAAATTAGTCATCTTAATAGAACATTCTTTCAAAGAGTCTATATCCTACTGCTACTGTTTCTTAAGTATAGTACAAAAGGTAAAACCCGTAGACTCGGACAGTCCCAATACCCTTTGGATTTCCCATTTCCTTAAAGAACAGGAAATAATCCCGGTCCTCAGATCAAATCCATGTGTACAACATTACTAATATAAGAACTGATTTTCTCTTTGAACCAACAAACAGGACTTGTCACTCAACTGAAACAGTAACCATAGCCTCCATCTCGGGCTTCGTACGAGATACAAAAACACTCACTTGTTAAGTATAAAAGACTCTCTTGTTGAGTCACATCTTTTAGCCTCCATCTCGGGCTTTATACGTGATACAAAAAGACTCTCTTGTTGAGTCAAACATCTTTTAGCCTCCATCTCGGGCTTTGTACGAGATACAAAAAGACTCACTTGTTAAGTCAAACAACTTTTAGCTTCCGTCTTGGGCTTCGTACAAGACACACATAAAAGCACTCTCTTGTTGAGTCAACCCTTTTAGCCTCTCTCTCGGGCTTCGTATGAGACACATAAAAGTACCCCCTTTTTATTGGGCCAATAGCCTCCTCTTAGGCTTTGTATAAGGAAACCCCGGTTGAGCCAATCAACCTTTTAGCATCAAAGTTGTGCCTCGTTCACAGTATACAAACATCAACAACTCCTTTCCCTTCATCTAATTGCTGTAAGCGGCAAGCCTCTGGATTATTTACATCCATGCCACTGTCCCTCTTTTAGCATGAGAAATTCCTAAGGAAAGATGACATTGCTCTAGACTGAGTTAAAGTCTTCTCCTTCAGGATAAAATCCCCTATAAAGGAAATTATGGCATTGCCGGATTCATATATCCCAGTTAAAGTAATCCTCCTTTATAACCAGTCACCCAATAGTTGTGACAGACAGACCCCTCTTTAGAGATGAAAAATTCTCTCTAAAGTCAAACACCCATTAGCTTCACATCTTGGGCTTTAAACTAGATACAAATAGACCCTCCAGCTTCACATCTTGGGCTTTGAACAAGATATAAACCACCTTTCGCTTCACGTCTTGGGCTTTGAACAAGGCACCAAAACACCATTTCCTCCCATAGAATAGGAGGAACTACGATCGCTCTGATTTCCCTGTTTCATTAAACGGGAATACGTAGGCATAAGATTGAAAGAAAAATATTAGCGAGCACACTAATAAAAAACTCAAAATCCCGTACCTTCATACATCAATCGAAAAGCATCAGTCATAACATCCTACCAATAGCATAGTCCTGTCATTTCAACCTTAAATAAGTAGAAAAAGGCCTCATTACCATATAGCATATGTAACCTAACAGACCGCTGTTTAATTTAAGTATGCAAGCAAGGTTAATTGGAGACATCTATTTCCCTTCCTTCACCAGCTTCAATAGGATAAAAAATGAATCGACTTGTAGTAAACCCCAAAGAGCGACATCGCCTAAGAATCGCGTCCCAAATTCGCTCGCTACAAAAAAGTGGCGCCCACCGTGGGGCCTTTCTTTGGTTATTTAAGAAAAACCTTGGACAAGTTATTTTCATGACAGTTCCATCGGGGGGTTTCATTATTGCTAGAATCGACCTTCACTAGGATCTTAGGTCAAAACCTTTAAATTGGGAAGGCACCACAGAATGGCGACTCCGACGGGGAGCCATTTTCTATCAGGAACATAGGATTCAGAGCTTTTAAAAGTCTAGGACATTAGGAAAAATATATATAATGATTTTCCTAATTGATATATGGGTTTATTTTTCTGCTAATGGGAATGCGTGTGATGCCGCATGTGGAAAGATTGAGTATACACCTGGAAAAACCCTTTTTAGTAGTGTGGAAGCTATCGGAAATAGTCGTCACGCGATTCTACCCTCTTCTAATGATTCTTCGAAAAACACCACTTAGCACGGTTCTCGTCCCGCTGGTGTTTTCTCGACAAGAATTGATGATTTTGAGAGACAAGTACAAAAATCACTAGTATAAACCTTTGGGATGGGTAGAGCCTTGACTCCATGACACCGACCCTTTGACCCCATGTTTTTCTATGTTTTTGTGTACTGCATTCATGCATTCATTTAAAAAAAAAATTAAGACAAAGAAAAACATTTCTCTTCTAGTCTCTCTTTTTCAAACTAAACTAAGACAATGATTGCAAATGTCAGAGAAAAAGATTGCGCTCATGGATTTTGGTCGAAGGAGAACTCATAAGTACACCTTCAAGGTTCCAAAACTAGAGGATTTGAGAGGTTTGGCGAGAATGGTCACTAACCCTGAAGCTTTCAGAACCAAATACGGAGGTCTGCTACCTCTATTAAGGGTCCATGTGATTGAGGGAATCCTGGAGGCACTCATTCAGTTTTACGATCCGATTTATCACAGTTTTACATTCCCGGATTATCAACTAGCACCAATGCTGGAGGAGTATTCTTATCTGATTGATTTACATATCACTGATCAAGCTCCCTTTTCTGGACTGGAAGGAATTCCAAAGGATCAGACCGTTGCAAGAGCAATTTATTTGGACGAGTCAGAAGTCAAGACTCACATGACCACTAAGGGTGGCATACAAGGCTTCCCAGCCCAGTTTCTGACAAAGAAGGCCCTGTACTTAGCTAGTATAGGGAATGTGACTGCTTTTGAAAGCATCTTTGTCTTACTCACCTACGGGTTATTTTTGTTTCCCAACATCAATAACTTCGTCGACATCAATGCCATTAAGGTTTTTATCATTGGAAACCCTGTGACGACTTTGCTCGCAGACGTGTATCATTCTGTACACTTAGGGAATTTGTACAGCGGAGGGGAGATCACATGTTGTGTACCCCTGCTATACAAATGGTTTATCTCCCATTTGCCTAAGTCTGCCGCTTTTTGGGATCACAAGAATGCCTTACATTGGTCACAGAAAATCATGTCTCTTGCCAACTCTGACATAGATTGGTGTAATAGGATTTATGATGGGATCGGAATCATTGACCGTTGTGGAAACTTCCCCAACATACCCCTCATAGGAACTAAGGGAGGAATCAATTACCATCCAGTTCTTGTTCGTCGTCAGTTTGGATACCTGATGAGGCATGTCCCGCGCAACGCTCATCTAGAAGGTCTTTTCTTCAAGGAAGGAGAAAATGACAGAGCACTAAAGATGGAAATAGTGCACACTTGGAAACACATTCATAAGAAAGGACGGGAGTCTCTAGGAAAACCGGACTGTGTCTCGGTGGAGCCTTATCTCCACTGGGTACAAACTAGAGCTCTCAAGCTAAAGATGCCTTATACTCATCACGGAGTTCTTCCGCCAAGGGAATCTGTCATGTACTTCATGACCGAAACGGAAAAACTTCAGGTTACTCTCAACAAAGTTCAACGGGAGAGGAGGTCATGAAAGAACAAGTATCGCATTCTCAATGTGAAGTGTATCCAAATACAGCAACTACTGAAAGATAAGGATGCTCTGATTGAGATTTTGGAGCAACATGCTGTTGAAAATCAGGATGACCAAAGGAATTTGCTCACTCCTTTCACCTGGCAAAGGAATGACAACCCAACAACGGTCCGAGAGCCCCGATCCAAGAAATGGAACGTGCCAGAATCAGCACCCGAGTTCTCCTCAGAGAGGACTCAGGGCCCATTAGCTTAGTTTTTGTTTCCGTACCTTGTAATCTACTGTATTTCCGTTTCCGCAATCTTTTGAATTCAATAAAATGGAGGTTTCCCCACTGTTTCATATTTCCAATCTAATTGTCAAAGTTTATTTTGATAAACCAAAAAAAAACAAACAATTAATATAATCATTGCATTCATCATTCTCCCGTCACGTATTCTTCTTACCTACGAATCTCACGTTTGTGTCTCGGTTCTAGAGTCAAACTGTCTCATTCGTATAATACTTGGGCCAATCGTCAGAAAAGGATGAATGATCTCGAGGAAGAGAACAGAGAGTTGAAAGAAGAGATCGACGCTCTAAGATAGGATATGTGAAAGCTTCATAACGACATGTAAGCCATGGCAGAAGCTCAATAACAAAGAACTGTGATCGCAGAGATCACCTCGACGCCCATAGTGGAGAAGTATGATCCTAGGTATCAAATGCAGAAAGATCGTCCCTGAGGCATGCCTGTTAACTATATCCCGGAAGGATATGTTCCGCCAATCACTGAAGATCAGGGAATCATAGCAGAAGCCGCTAGGCCTGAAGGTTACAAACTTTGGGAAAGCGAGGTGCCAGGGGCATAATGAGGACTCTTGAAGGTTACAAACTTTGGGAAACGCCAAGGTTCACTGCCGCAGTCACGGTACCACCCCCTGTGGTACACACTGTCCCAGAAGGACAAATTCCACAGATACCTTCTGGTAGAAAGGAAACTATGTTTGACAGAATGGATGAATTCCAGGAGCAATTCTTGGAAATGCAGAAGGAACTTCAAGCTATTCGCGGTCAGGATTTATTTGGAAATGACACCGCAGACCTTTGTTTGTCCCAAATGTGAAAGTTCCACACAAATTCCAAGTGCTCGACTTTGAAAAATACAAGGGTAACTCTTGCCCTCAGAGCCACCTGGTGATGTACGCTCGGCGAATGTTAGCTCAGACAGAGAATCAGGACTTACTGATTCACTACTTTCAGGATAGTTTAACCGGTGCCACATTAAAATGGTACATGGGTTTAAACCGCGCTACGATCAGCACATTCAGAGATCTTGGCACTGCCTTCATCCAACAATACAAATAAAATTTAGACATGGCACCGGACAAGCAAACCTTTAAGGAGTACGCTCAGAGATGGTGTGAGATCGTCGCCCAAATTTGTCCACCTCTTGAGGAAAAAGAGATGACAGAGATCTTCTTAAAGACCTTGAGCTCATTTTACTACGACAGAATGGTTGCCAGTGTGCCCAGTGATTTCACCGAAATGGCCGGTATGGGAGTTCGTCTTGAGGAAGCCGTCCGAGAAGGACGTTTGGTAAAAGACGCTGGGTCATCAAGTAGTACAAAATGATACGCTAGTGCTCTCCCTAAGAAAAAAGAGCAAGATATTGGGAATATCTCTCTTGGAAAGCAAAGGTGGCGTTATCAACCAGTAGTAGCTGTGACTCCTGCTATCAACCCCGCGCCTATTCCTACGTTTCAGCCTCAGGTTGCGCAGAGCCAACCTAGTCAACAGCCTCTTCAGCAGGCTCGTCCTCAATACAACAACAACCGTACAACATGACCACAAGGATTTGATCCTATACCCGTATCGTACGCAGAACTATTTCCGTTACTATGAGCCAAGGGGCACATCTAGACTAAGTCCCCTCTTACAGTACCGGAAAATCCGCCTTTTTGGTTTAAGGTGGATCAGACATGCCCTTATCATCAAGGAGGACCAGGGCATAACATAGAGAATTGTCTTAATTTCAAATACGACGTGCAAAAGCTTGTTAGGATCGGGCTCTTATCTTTCAAAAATACAAATCCCAATGTTCTCACGAACCGCTGCCTCAACATGAGAAAGCTGCAGTTAACCTGATAGTGGGACAGTCTAACAATGTCTATCAAATTTAGGATGTACTATTGTTAAGGACCAATTTGGTCAAGATGCATTGTAGACAAAGTGGATATGGCCATGTGCCACCTCATAATTATCATCAATGTGAGGTCTGCTCTAAAAGCAATCGAGGATGTTCTGTGGTGCAAGAAGCTCTACAGGAATAGATGATTCTCGGATGGATCCAAGAGCACCGAGTTCGTGGGGTTAACATGGTCTATACGAATTCCAACGTCATTCAAAACCATGACATCCGTGCGATGAATGTCAACTTGGTGGCAATGCACTCCAGGCAAAGCCAGTATCATAATCTGCCGCGGCACGATTACAGTTCTTATCTTACTTGCTCGGTAAACAAACAGGGATGCTCTTTCATACAGGAGGCCCTCCAGCGTCAGATGGATCTTGGATGGATCCAGGACTATCATGATAAAAATCCCTATCAGATCAACATGATTTAGATCTTCGATATTCGCTTAGTGAATACCAACCTGGTAGAGTTACATGCTGAGCAGGTTCGGCTCGGGTTCCTGATATCACATGATTATCAGAGCTATAAAGCGAGTTGCGAAGACGATCAAGGTTGTACCTTTGTCCAGGAAGAACTTCAGCACTTGTTAAATCATTGGTGGCTTCCAATCTATATGGATGAAGACACAACAAATTAGTATCAATAACAGGAACCCTACTCGGCGTCAAAGTCAGGATGTCCGATCTGTAGGAACTAACCTAGTGAGGTTACATTGCATTCAAAGCGGGCGTGGCCAGGTGCAACCACACAATTATGAATGTTGTAGAGTCTGTTCGGAAAGTAACCAAGGATGCTACCTTGTGCGAGCAGCTCTTCAGGGTCAGGTAGATCGTAGAGAGATTCGCCCATATCCGGGTTCCGAACCAATTAACCTGGACGCCAGACTACTTCGCTGATCAAATCAAAGACGTTGTCGTAATCTCTAACCATGAGAGGAACAGGGATGTTTGTACCATAATCCCTCTACTTGAAGAATCAAGAGTTCCTAACCAGGAACGGATCGAGTTTACTTACGATGGTCAGAAAAATCAGAAGGTTCCCATAGTCATCTAACTACCAGGACCATTACCATATGAATCAGCTAAGGTGATCCCTTACAAATACGGTGTAATGATAATTGAGAATGGAAAGGAAATTCCATTACCCTCCGTCGTGAATATTGCAGACATCAGTCGTGTAACATGGAGCGGTCTAATCTTCAACAGAGGAGTTGAAGAACCCAACAAATGCTAGAAATATCTGCATTATTGTTTCATCCATCGTTGATGGTGAAAAGGTTTAGTACTGGAAAGCCAAACTAGAAAGATCTTCTTAGAGGGTGATATTGATATTTGGAATATGGTAGTTGATAACTACATATCTCCCTCAGATGACGCTGACAATAGGATTGGAACCAAATCTGAATGATCAGTTGGAAAAGGATGACAAAAATCATCAGAAAGCAAGATGCCTTGTTTGCTGAAAGTTAATTCTTACTGAGTATGAGATGTTTTCAAATAAGACTGCTAAGTCTACATTTGACTTTCTTAGAATGAATCATTAAGAACTCTTTTAAGTCAAGGAAACAAATGCTCATGTTTTGATTTAGAAGCATGAAGACTTCAAGATGAAGAACGCTGAGACCGTTAAGATTGTGTTCTCAAATTTTGAAGACTTTGGCTGTAGAAATATGGGTTATGAACTAAGGCTACACTTCGTCAGATCACTTGAAGAAAGTTATTAGAAGCTCGCTGTCCAGATGAAGACTTTTAGTAACTACTCTTAAGTTTGCAGAAGATTTGAACAACACCTCTTTCAGAAGATCCGAGAAGACCAGAGCGGCTTCAAGTCAAAGTAATCAAGAATTATAGAAGATATGTTGTCACTTTTGTTCAGATGAGTTGATCGTTATGGAAGAAGATCTCATGGAAACAGATCTAAAATGATTAGACAATCGTTTGGCAACATGAAATGGTTCTAATCTCTCAGAAGTCGCTGCAGAAGAAGAGGAAGCTAACTCACCACTGTTGGTTGATGCTGGAATCTCAGATGAAGAAGATCCCTACAAAAGATGAAGTAGTTTCTGATTCAGCAGAAACTATCTCTGTTGCAGGAGTTCTTAGTAGTGTAGTCAAAGCATTGGCCTTGTTACCAGGATTCTGACTGCTTGCACATATCAAAGGTACATGTTCCATAGCCTGGAACTTAAGCCTACAGGCAATAGTTTTTGGAGGTGATCAGAAGGAAAAGAATCATTGGCTTCAGAACAGTTAGCCTTTGGAGTTTCTATACACTGACATATCTGAACCATTGAAATACCACAGTATGAAGTATTGGATCAGTTGTTGTTAGTATCTACATGATAGACATGGGTAAAGGATCATGACATAAGGATGAATCATTTTGTGTTTTTTTATCGTCTTAGTGCCAAACTGATTGTCTGAGAATGTTCGAGGTTAGAAATAATCATGGTCAACAGTCTGATAATAAACAGCTTGAGAAGCTATTTGATGAGAATGAGTTCTTCATTTCCTAGATATTTACAACAAGACGCAGCTGTAATAGGAAGAACAAGATCTTGAAAAGAAATGGCTAAAATTATGAAATATGAGACTATCATGACAAAGCATTTCTACGCTGAGGCAACACGCTATATTCAGAACAAAATTCTTTTCAGATCTATTCTAATTCATCATGATTAGAATGCTCAAAAGGCTACAAAGTACTTGGAGTTGAAGTACCTCTGCAAATGAATCAAATCATGTCAGAATTGATAATAAGCTTTGCAGTTAGAAGCCAAAGCTTTTTGGAAGTTCGTAAATATGGAGATTACCTTTTTTAGATGCTGAAGGTAATGGAGCTGCTGAAGAAGTACAAGATGAAGAAATCAGAAGATGCTCAATCAGAAGTTGTCGCTGTTCTTACCCCTCTAAGAAAACTTAGACATAAATCTTTACTTTATGAAGTACTAATTTTGGGTGATAAGACTTAGCCAGTAAGAACAAGATCAACATTCAAACCCTCTGAAGAAATGTTTTGTGGTTTGATGTTCATGATGATATATGCATCTGTTGAAGAAGAGCATCTGGTCAAAGATTAAACTCTGGCGATGCAACAAGAAATCAACATATTCTTTCTGTATATGGTGTTTGGGATGATTGAATCAAGTAGCCTTCTGGAAGCAAGTCTTCGTGAAGACGAAAGCGATTGACCTCGAGCAGAAAACTAAAGGGATGACTCAGCTCTCATGATGATTTAGATACAACAAACATCAGGAGAGATGTTTTCATCCATCAGAGTGAGAAGACCAAAGAAGCTATGAAGACGATCTTGTCTCGGTGCAAGGTTCAAGGACTCCTATACACAGTGACGAAGCCAGGACTTTTTAATAGCGGGGGCAATTTATATAATTATTTTTCTGTTTAAATTTAAATATTATATTTAAATTTTATATGATTTTTTATAAAAATAAGTGTATTTAAAAATAAATTAATATGATTTATAAAAACATATTTTATAATTATAATTAATATAAGTAAAGTAAAATTCAATAAATAAAAATAGGTTAACGGATATATATTATATTAATATTAAAAAGTAATAATTATTTTGATATTGAAAAAAGTGAAAATATAATATTTTTAGACAAAATTCCAAATTAATTTTTTATGATATTTTTACTCACAAAAATTGTGAACAATTAAACTTTTACCATCTTTAAATATAACTATAATGTTAATCTTTTAAATTTTAATATAATATAATATAATATATTATTATTATTATTATTATTATTATTATTATTATTCTTATTATTATTCATTATTATATAATTAAAGAGAACTACAAACAATAATAAAGAGATAAAAATGTCCAATACTTATGTATTTACTGAGTGGATCAAACTTGTTTTCAATAGAAAAATAACATGTACTGTTTTAATTAAAATATATGCATCAATATAATACTTATCATTAATAAGTATTAAAAGATAGTAAGGGCATTAGCCCACACTTCCTTGAACATGGCTCCGTCCCTGCCTATGCATCTCATTCAAGATCTGAAGAAAGAAAGAAGTTATTATGATGTCAGTTTTTGAAGAGAATTTGATCTAGCGGTCCAGCTAGAGACAATCATCAACAACGTCCTCAACTGCAGAAGCTAATTGTGTGTTGATTTTGAAGAAGCACCTACATCTTCAAGATACATAGTCAACTGGAATTCTACCAAATGATTGAGAGTAACGCTTTTCTAACTCTTACTAATTTTCACTTAATTGTCTAAGAATTTATTTTTATATTCTAGGATTAAAAATTTGAGATTATGTTCAGAAAGGAAGTATTCTTTTAAAAACCTTTGATACAGTATTTTCATATGGCTATTACTTATTTTCTAAATTCCTTGTTTAAAACAAACTTCTTTTCATTCCAACATGTGAACTATGTTCTATGTCCAGAATGAAAAGGAGTATCTCAGAATATATGTCCTCAAGAATAGAAATAATAAGTTTCTAATGCTTGATTCATAGCGTTTTACTTCTGAGATGTGAGGCTTCTGACAAGTGAAGTTACCATGTATCTAAAGTATCCAAGGACAAAATATTCTCTTGAAATTGTTTTTTGTCCATTGGAAACTGAAGAGTTTACTTCATTAACATGTTGTCAGGAAAGTGAAGAGTTTTTTATTCATTATAAGACAACTGTCTTTTAATGAACAACGCTTCGTACTTGTTGTGACACTTTGGGGGACGAGACTCTTGCATTTAGGATAATAAATCTTCACGTTTCCTAGACCTTTTTCAGATACCTAATACCTTATACCTTTTTGGTGTCCCTTTCGTCTATTCCTTTATTGAAATAAAAAAGTAATTAGTACAACCTTTCCAATTCTAGTTATATTTGTCTCTTGTGTTTTGGTTTCCAATGAGTTTTTTCATCTTTGGAAATGTTGGTAGTACATATTCTTGGTTAAGCATTAATTGCTTTGCGTGTCTCGAGTCTGTATATCTATTATTGCTTTGTCTAAAGTCGGAAGCAAATAGTTTAATCCTCTGCTATGTACATTGAATTAACCATTGGTTTTTACTCAGATTCATTTCTGTTCAATCAAGTTTGTCTATACACGTGCGTTTTGTATTTGGTGCTAGCTATGTATTCTCCTGTTTTACAAATTATCTTGTATATAAGATAGTTCTTTAAAATCTCTCTATTTTTAAAAAGTTTTGTTCTTCTCCTTCAACATGTCCTAAAAACCCTTTAAAGGAGATATTCATGATCTAGAAGTTCTAAAGGAGTACACAGTTGATTTCAATAAATTGACGGCAAGCAATCTTTCACAAATTGTTTTAGATATTTAATTTCAAAAATTGAATGAATATTTTGCAATGTTCTCTGGACCCATCTATCCAGATCTTGTGAAAGACTAATGGGTAAATGCTCGCATTTATCAAAATAGGTTCGATGATTTCCTGATTCTGTCTGCTGTCTTTGGCTTTCCTGGTGTGATCAACTCTAAAATCATCTCTTAAGCTATTAAATGTGAGAAAGATGGAGATACTGTTAAAAGTAACAGACATAGCAATAGATTTGCAAAAGATGTTCGCATCATCTTTGGTTACGAAGGTCCTGCTGAAAGTCCTTCTACTCTTTCTGCTATGGCAAAAGTCTGGTACCAAATTATGGGAACCAATCTAAGGGCTAGAGAAAAAGGGACAAGATGGTTTTCTTCCAATGATAAGCTTTTCATTTTGTTCTTAGCCTCCAGAATCAAGATCAATCTGCCCCTATCTATGTTCAATCATCTGAAAGAAGAAATTCTATCATCTCATGAGGAATTTTCATTTCTTATTACTTTTGGTAGGGTTCTTTCTCAGATTCTTGTTCATCAAGGTGTTGTTACTCATGTACAACAAGCTGGGCTGATTGACAATCTTGTCCCAGACTAGTGTTCAGCTATGAATTATATTGAAACCATTATTAATCACTATAGCTGTCAAATTAAGGGGCTGGGGCCTAAATTTTTTGGCCCTAAAAATATAGGGGGCCCAAAATCTTAAAGATAATTGAGCCCTAAAATAAGTAGGCCCCCAAAATTAAAGGCCCTTAAAACTTAAGAAAGGCCTCAAGGCCCTAACATTTTCACAAAGTTGACTCTTTGGGACGAAAAACTACTTTTTTTTTAGAAAAAATGAAACTTTTTAATTTAAAAAAAATAACTTTTTCAATTTTTTAAAAAATCTTTTTTTTTTTCGAAAAAATCAATTTTTTTCATTTTTTAAAAAATGACTATTTTTAACTTTCGAAAAAATTGACTTTTATATTTTTGGAAAAACCGACTTTTTTACTTCCAGAAAAATTGACTTTTATATTTCCAGAAAAATCAATTTTTTTCCAAAAAAATCGATTTTATTTCCCAAAAAAATAAACTTTTTTAAAGTTACAAAAAAAAAAACTTTTTATATATTTTCGAAAAAATCACAACAACCACAAAATAAAACAACAACAACCACAATAATGGCAAATGAATTTTACTGTAGATGCATGGGGGAAAATATTTTACGTACCCTTAACGTGATGACTAAGTAAATGATGTTGGTGTTGGTGATGGTGTTGTCTTCTTTCCTTGTGGTTACGATGGTGTTGTTGTTGTATTCTTTCTAGACGGTAACAACTTGCTTGATTGTAATGGTCTTGTCAACTTGGTTGACGACGATGACGACAATGACAAATACACAGTGAAGTAGGAAAGATGGTGTTTTGGATGAAATCGTGTAATGTTTCACAGTAATGAACATTAGGGTTTGGGTTGAAATCGTGTATTGTTTCGTCTAGTTTCTATTTGAAATGGAAAAAAGGATACTGAAGAGACAAGCTAACTAGGAGTGTATAATATTATCACGCTACCACAACGGCCAATACTTGCAACCGTAGTGATATTTTACTTTCATGGTGAAATTTCATAAAAAAGCGCCAAAGTATTAAAAATTAAAAATTTTAAATAAAAAACAAAATATAACACAAAGGTTGTAAACACCAAGCATAGTCATAAACTTTAAAGTTTTTTATTTAAAAATAATTAAAAAAGAAAAGGCGACACTTAACATTAAAGGAATAACATATATGAGGGCCCTGAGGTTCGAACCCATGAAAGCGTGAGGTTAACACAACGGTTGGCTGCTTAACCGTTGTTATATACAAATAATTTTTAATAAAAAAAATAATATTATGATAGAACTTTAGTTTAAAGATGTCACAACGGTATAGGTAATAAGCGTGGTGACCATGGCGTTGTTGTTTACGCGTTTTGTAGTAGTGAGTTTAGTTCTCCATTACAATCGTTAAAAACATGGAAAAAATTCGAGAATAATAAAAAGGTAATCTTACGGTAGCGCAGCTAAAAACCTTATAAACCAAATAAGGTTTTTCACTACTAACTAAATCTGGGTCGGAAACATAAACCAGGCCCATAAAACGACCCGAAACAAATTATTTTCTAAAGTCAGAATTCTGGTTCTGAATTCAACAACTTATTTGACCATCTTTCACTCCGAATCAGATCTTGGCTTCAACATAAAAATTGTAGCTCTTTGTCTTTGCTTTCTATGAACTGGTAGAACACGCAAAACGGCATCCCGTAGCTCAAGTTATGACCTGTACAGTGAAAGGTATCAAATAAGTGTTAATGCTGAAAATAAGCTGCGAAAATAAAATAAAGGTAGAAACAAACTTAAATATGAAAACACATTATAATAGTAAAAACACTCAAATAAATTGTAGAAATGCCTAATTACAAACATAAAAGAATGTACATTAAAATGCACTGATCAAATTCCCCCACACTTGAACTTTTGCACTTCGAGCAAAATAGAAATCGAAACTTAAGAAAAAAGAAATCGCTTTCCTATTCGCAATGCGAACCCCCAGCGAACCATGGCAGAAGAAAAAAGGCATAAAGTTTGCAATGCGAACTTCTAGGCGAACCTTCGCTTTCCCCTTCGCTTTGGTTTGCAAAGCGAACCTGCGAACCCAGAAATTCTCAGCAGCGTCAATATAGGTCATTTGGGGCCAAAATCCCTCATTTCTTCCACCCAAACACTTCCAAATCACAATATATAAACCAAAAGATGTTCCAAACATAACAACAAGTATTCTACGCAGTTTATATCGAGTTTCAATCGTGAAAACATCGATTTCTATTTATTTTGATCACAAATTATCAATAAGAAAAAGTTGTGAAACAACCAAAACAATTACAACAAACAACACATATACATACACAAGCAAGATACAATCGAAACTTCTCACCCTTACCCGATTAATCGCGCTTGAAACGAATGATTTCTTCTTCCCTAAGTTTTCCTCTCCTTCCTCTTCCTTTCTTTACTTTCCCTTTCTTTTCTCTCTTTTTCTCTCAAATATCTATTTATAAAAATATCTAATTTTTCTAAAATATCTAACCTCTCAAAATGACCATTTTACCCCTCAGCCCAAATATCTCGCAAACGCTCTCAAAACGCGATACAAAATAAACAACGATGAAATATATTTCGGGAAATAAAAGTTGAAAAGAAATTATAATTTATTGCAAATATTTTACCTATCAGGGAAATTAGCCAATTAACTCAATTAGCAGGTAAAATACAACAAATTCACACATTTCACAAAATTCACATAAATGAAATAAATAAATACAATTAAACAAATTGGGGCATTACAATTCTCCCCCATTAGACATTTTCGTCCTCGAAAATATACTTGGTGTAAACAACTCCAGATACGACTCTCGTATCCGACTAACCCACTCTCATGCCATTAAAGGCAACACCAAGAATAACACCACTAACAACCCACCTTGCTAACAACAACTACTACAACGACACGACAACGGTTATAACGACAACGACAAGATGCAATGCCCATACAATGCACTTGACGACCTACCCACGAATCAAAGAATACCCAATGTATGAACACACACTGGTTCACTCTTGAACCGAAACACAACAAGATCGTTACCCTCACCATAGGTAACACTCCCCTAATTCCCCACACAAGAATTAGCTACTTGCACTCAAACCATCACGATGGAAACGAGGCAACAACGCAAACAAGAACATAAAGTTCCACGACCCAACATCATTTAAACAACCTCTACATAACCACAATACCAACATCCTTGTCACACAACAATATTACAACAATGCTACGATTCACCAATCGAACATATAACCAAAACATCCATCTACATAGTAGCCCATGAATAATATTTAAACCCTTCACCTAAAACTCTCATTCTGAAACGTCCAATGGTCTCATCACTCCTACATGTTTCCAATGTTCAACCTATGAACTCTTACAAGTCACACACGCATATACAAAATGTGCCACATCATGCTACCGCAACGCACTCTGATGACTCGTAACCATCAAAACTATCAATCCCACGTCCAAGGTCTAACTCTTTCTCATATTCGCCAAAGATCACTGTTCACTTTTAATATACCCACCCTCACACTCTGCTGTGTTTGCTTACACACCAGACACAAGTCTCTAAACTGCTCAACCAACTCTAATTCTCTGACCATCAAAAGATCTTCTTCAAATCTTGATACATTTTATTAGCTCCCGGATGTATACTCAAACTACTCCGGTGTCCTTCCTCTAAAATCATCTGTTTCAATTCCAAACCATCAGGAATACCAATTCTACCAAGGAATCTCAAAACACCCTGATCATCCACTTTAAAGTCACTATTCACATCTTTATCTCCAACTGTCATCAATTCAACAAATTTCACATCCAGCCTCTGTTTCTAAACACAAAAGTAACCGCAACCATCTTGAAATCATGAATCCTCAATTGTCGTAAAGCATAAGAAATGACTTTACCCTCTCGCATTAGCACACTAACTACACTCATCAAGGACACATCCCAATATTCCATAAATAGTTTATTAGGATCAGGCAGAATCAAAATTGGAGCCGTAGTCAATCTCTACTTCAGCTCACCAAAACTTACTCACAACGAACATCCAAAACAAACGACTCACCCTTTGCAAGTCAACTGAGATAACAGAAGTACGAACTTAGCAAAGTCTTCCATAGCCTGCAGTAACAACCAACTAAGCCCAAAAGTTTCTAATCTCCTTAACCGACTTTGGAGTTTCTCAATGTAGAACTACATCTATTTTGGATAGATACACAACAATACCATCATCGGAAATAATATAACCAAGAAACTAACCTCTTTCAATCAAAATTCTCACTTCGATAATTTAGTAGAAAGCTCCCTCTCTTTCAGCCCTTGTAACTCAATCCTCAAATACACTACATACTCATCCTTTGATTTAAAATAAATCAGAATATCATCCAATAAACATCACTATAAACTTATCGAAACAAGTATGGAAGATACGATTCATATACTCCACAACCATAACATATACAACCTTCAAAATTCATTCTGAGGTCGAAACAATTTATCCAAAATAGCTTAACAATCTCTGGTTACCACAGTCCATATCAATTCTTCTTACAGGGTTTCAACTCCCTCAAGGTTTCTGCTGACACGAGATCTCAACCCATAACAAAAGTAATACCATCAAGGAACTTCAAATCTTTTGTAATTCGTCACAATTCAAAACTCAAGCTATCCAGAACACAACCGCAAGTTTCCATACTACTCACTGATTAACATGCAACCTCATGCTATCATCCTTTTCCTTACCAACCATGTTGGACCTCTTCAAGTCGACACACTAATGTTTCATCCAAAAACACATATGAAAACCATGCACAACTGACGGCCCATCACTGTGGCTTCCTGCCAATTTCCAGAACACTATCATCACAAACATGACCATCATCTGAGTTTCACTTCCTAAAAGTTCTTCTACTTACTTAGCAGATCCAAACCTCAAATCTTCACCTTCGCCAAATTTGAGTTAACACTCTACTCTCTGAGAACAACCATTAACGATACCCAATCATTCTCTCTCAATGACTTCCCAACTGGACCAACATACCAAAACCTCTAATCCGTCTCATCTTCCGATATAAGAATCTTCATCGACTCATCAAAACAATCCGTAATCATTTTCTTAATTCCAAATAATTCATTGCACACACTATCAAATCCGAAAAGACACGTCTATTCCATCCAACATAATTTCGTCTACTATCAACAAGAGATTAAGGGTGATCAGTTCCTCAATTTGTCAATAGACAGCCGACAATCATGATGGGGCATAGACCATCTTTACCAGACCATAATAGCATTTCATGTATCTTCTACACACAACTACCTAAGGCACAATTCCTTAGTCGACATAAACCTTACCTACGCATTCCCTCTGGAATCGGGAACAACACTGTCCAAACAACACTTACAATCTTGCAACCAACGCTCCACAACTGAAGCAACTTGGAGAAGCACCAGCTTTTCCCCCACTTATCTCATTCTAAATCCTGCAGACAAAGGATTAGAAAACCATAAAGCACTGACAGTGTTTCACACACATATCACGTACTGAGGAAAAAACAACATCGACAGTATTCAACTGTCACACCAACTGACTCAACAACTTGCCCGGACGGACCGACCTGCTCTGATACCACTAATGTAACACCCCAATTCCCATCGCACTAAATAATACATAATTAAATCAGAGTGAATAAAAATAAATTCTTTTCGACAGAAATAAGGATGCCACATTTGAGAAAAACATAATCCACCTGCTCATAACTTTGATACATAACACAAAATGGCATAAACCTAATAGGGAAACTTTTTCCAACAAAAGGAAATTTCAATTATGGAATAAAGCGGAAAGATCCATAACTGAATTGTTTTACAAAATAAATTATTTATATAACATAAAAAATATTTATACAAAGGTAATACAAAATAGATCCAACAAATGTATACATATATAACAAAAGCGTTCCCCGACTCCCGTGTTACGTATCAGAGCGGACAGACCGACAAAAGGATGGAGAACTAATCTTCACAAAAGCCTCCAAGATACTAATCTGCAAATGCCTCATCGAGCATCAAACCACAGTAGAAGGGTGAGAAATAACAACTAAATCAAGATTGCATAATAATATGCAAACACATATAAATTCACATGCATAATTATTCTCACCACACGCGTCACATACTAATACATATAGCATGCCACAGATACATAACATATTTCCAATAATCCAACCACATAGCATATATCAATTATACCAACATAATCACATATTCGTACATAAGGCATACCAAGGTTATGACATATGGAAACACACCACCATATCACATATATTCATATATAGCATATCATAGATAATTAATACAATCATTGTAAGGTCCAACATCCCCACAAAACATAGCATATGTATATACATAAAACATATCATCCATAACCAATGCATTTATCACGAATGCATATCAAATCACTAATGCTATCACGAGCTCAACACATAATCAATCAATTCACAATTCCCCACACATAATCAACCCATTCATGATTTCCCACACATAATCAATCCATTCATGATTTCCCACACATAATCAATCCATTCATGATTTATCACACATAATCAATCCATTCGTGATTTATGCAAATGCACAGAGACCGAAACAACGAATCTATGCATGCGGTACCAATCCATCCATAATTCTCATCATCATTATTTCACACAGGAATTATTGGAATCATCGCTTCTTACATAGTGTAACTCCCCGTCGGGAAAACGATGTTCCCCGTCGCTTTAGGTCCTCTTTGTATAAGGCACACGACGTTTATGGATCGCTTTAGGTCCTCTTTGTATAAGGCACATGATCCGATCGCTTTAGGTCCTCTTTGTATAAGTCACATGATCTTCTATAACGTCGTTTTAGGTCCTCTTTGTATAAGGCACACGACCGTTACAGCAAATTCCCTCTGGAATCGTTTTGTCGCTCTCACCCCACAAGGGCACACTACATCATAAGATGCATATCATGATGCTTGGCATACAAATGACTCATGACAATCAAATGCATATTCACAAATCAACAATATGAATTATCTCATCATCATTATTCATGCATTGGAAATGAATTCAAACAATGTATTTACTTGCCATAAGGCCACCAAATAACACACATTGAATTTCACATAAACAATGCATTTCATCATAATCCACAAACCACAACAATTAGCATTTTAGCATATACACTCATATCAATTCATATCAAGAATTACTCACCATCAACCACAACAATCCAGCAATCATACAATGATACTCATAACACTAGGATTCACGCCACGAAGGCTACCCACAAGAACATACATTAATACCATACATTTGTATTCAAGTTAACTAAGTATTTTGCCATAAGGCCACAACCATTACAATAACTTATCACATGCTTCAACATCATATAAACCACATAAAAGCTCCACGTCATATAACAATAGCACAACACACTGTAAAACACCGACCACACGCATTTAATGCGTTAAAAACCCGACAACCCAACACTTTTACACAACCACGACTTAAATAAATCATCTACTGCCCTCGAAACCATTTTTATAAGAAAGAACATCTCATTAGCTTTCTAACGCATCCGACCGCGCCTCAATCCGAGTTACGGATCAAAAGTTATGAAGGAAGCTAAATGGAAAATCTATCGCGTTCGCTTTCCTATTCGCAATGCGAACCCCCAGCGAACCATGGCAGAAGAAAAAAGGCATAAATATCGCAATGCAAACTTCTAGGCGAACATTTGCTTTCCCCTTCGCTTTGGTTCGCAAAGCGAACCTGCGAACCCAGAAATTCTCAGCAGCATCAATATAGGTCATTTGGGGCCAAAATCCCTCATTTCTTACACCCAAACACCTCCAAATCACAATATATTAACCAAAACATGTTCCAAACATAACAACAAGTATTCCACGCAGTTTATATCGAGGTTTAACCGTGAAAACATCGATTTCTATTTATTTTGATCACAAATTATCAATAAGAAAAATTTGTGAAACAACCAAAACAATTACAACAAACAACACATATACATACAAAAGCAAGATATTATCGAAACTTCTCACCCTTACCCGATTAATCGCGCTTGAAACGGATGATTTCTTTTTCCCTAAGTTTTCCTCTCCTTCTCTTTTCCTTCCTCTTCCTTTCTTTCCTTTCCCTTTCTTTTCTCTCTTTTTCTCTCAAATATCTATTTATAAAAATATCTAATTTTTCTAAAATATCTAACCTCTCAAAATGAGCATTTAACCCTCAGCCCAAATATCTCGCAAACGCTCTCAAAACGCGATACAAAATAAACAGCGATGAAATATATTTCGGAAAATAAAAGTTGAAAAGAAATTATAATTTATTGCAAATATTTTACCTATCATGGAAATTAGCCAATTAACTCAATTAGCAGGTAAAATACAACAAATTCACACATTTCACAAAATTCACATAAATGAAATAAATAAATACAATTAAACAATTCGGGCGTTACATATAACCCCTTGTTTACCCAATTGTAGTTGCGGGGGATCAGACCGTAATCCGCGCAACCAAGTTCAGCATCAGATACCTCTGAACCAACTAACAACGAGTCTTATTATCATATTTTGGTAGGTTCTACAACAGTTGGGTTAAATGACCGGGTGAGGGTCACCAAACTTAGAAGATGCATTCCCTATTTTTTAATTATTTTTTTAATGAAAACTTGGATCACTCACTTATTTTCATCGGCTTCCATACGTAGAGCGTGTGTGAGATGGTGTTGATTGCTAAGATAAACTACTCAAGAGCTATTAAAAGATGAGAACTCAAGGCTATGTCATAACAGGTATTCAAAATGATTTCCATATTCAGGAGACTTAAGGTGTTAAAACGATATCGATCTTGTGAACTTTTCCCAAGTCTCCACAACTAAGCTCAAATTAATCTATGGCCTATAACTTTAAAAAAAAAATGCCTAGTGTTTCTAAAACAAAACAAAACAAAATAAAACAAAATAAAACAAACAAAACAAAAACAAAGAAAACAAAGAAAATAAATGATTCCCTCCCCCACCTTTAAAACAAGCATTGTCTTCAATGAAATGACATAACTATTAAAGTTAAGAGAAATGAAAGAACACACCCAAACAATCAAGGTGGATAGGTGATCACATACGCATTCTTTCCTAAAGAGATATCTTTTACGCTTTCCTCTTCCATCAATGTAGGGCTCTCTTTTATGCAATGAAATTTGAAGTTATTATCAGAGCTCTCACTTTCTTTTTGTATTCCGAAATCAAAAAATGATCCTAGAAAAGTGGAAATGTGGTCCATCCAATTAAATTGCTTTTGGGGCTGCCTAAACTCAAGAATGCTAACCAGGGTCTATCCTATTCCCTTATTATGTTCCTGCAATGATTTCTCTTCCTGCATAAATTCAAATAAATTATTAGGAAGTGGTTTCAGCTCTAAGGAGGTTGGTTTCTCGATTGATGCTTTGTTCCAGACAGCCGGGGTGTCGAGTGATTCATCTACATGAACAACTTCATTTGCAACCTCATCTGCAGTAAGAATATCAACTTGCAAGGCAACCTCAATTTCAGCACAAACAGAGCAAAGTTTAGTGTCAGTACAAACATCACAAGAGTAAACATCATCAAAATCAGACAAAGATGGAAAATTAGTTGCAAACAAATTAGTACAAGTATCATCAACAGTTTCAGAAGACAACTCTATCTGAAAAATCATAATGCTCTTCCGAGGGCTGTTGATTTGATCCTTGAGCTTGCTGCATGGCATTCATTGAAGTGGCAAGTTGTCCAATATGTATTTCCAAAGTCTGAACATTAGAATCTATATGTTGTTGAAACTTGATATTATTTGTAGCCATTTGGTTGACAAGGTCCTCTAGTGAAGGTTCAGAAGGTGCAGAGCACACAACTTCTAATTCCTTTATATGCTTATGTGGATCCTCACCTGCAAGACCATTAAACCTTGGTAACAAGTGTATTAAACAATTTATGAGGGGTTCAAAAGGTACATCAACATCAAGATATTCAATACATAAAGCATTATAATTCACAAGTGCAGCCACTTCTCTCAGAGTTCTTTGATCAACCATGATAAACTCAAAATAAGAATCACCCAAAGAATGAGAAAACACAAGATCAAGATTAAGATCAAAATCAAACAAGAAATGTGAGAACAAAGAATCAGAATCACAATTGTTAAGGATCAAAATCAAAAAGGCCAGAACAAGAAGACCTAGTAGTCAGGACTAATGCAGCAACAAATGCGATAATGCCAAAATGTCCCTATAGAGGCAGAAACAAAATCAAAGAAGAAAAACAACTAAAATAAACTCAGAAAAATCTTAGAACACAAAATTTTATCTAATTAGGTAAAATAAGAGTTTTGGGAATTTTTTTAGATTTTTCTGAAAGTATAAAAACAGTAAAAAATTCATAAAAAAATAGAAAAATGATGAATTTTGGATTTTTAGGTCGGCGTCCATTATTTAAGCCCTAAATAGAGGCTTTTGATCCCTGATTTTTTTCTAATGAATCGACCAAGAATCGGACAAATCTGAGACGATTTTTCTAAAAATCAATTTTTTACAAGGTCTGACGCAAGACAGACGTCCGAACGGGAAAATGGTAAAACAGTAAAATGAAAGTTCAAAACACACTAATCAACACCTATGACTCAACTAACGGTTAAAAAGGACAAGAATCCCTGGCAACGGCGCCAATTTGATCCACTTTCGCGCACGGATCAAAAGCGAGTAATTTTGAAAGCAGTATCAGATGTCGTATCATAAGGATTCTTCTTGAGAATTTAACAAACTAAAAATGATTGGGGGTTTCGAATTAGGTGATTAAAAATAAGTGATTACAAAACAATTTGATATGTTGTTCGTTCTCCTACTTATCATTGATCATATAATTACCAAGCCCTAAGCGGAATTCATTCTCTTTCGATCATAGTAACTATAGCAAGCGTGATTGAATTACTATATGATTTATGTTCCTAAATCTGAATTAAGCAAACAGATCACACAAACACGAATAAGCAAACGCGATTACGATTAATAGAACATACATCAATCGAATTAATTCAATCCTATTCTATAAAATATGCAATTGAATTAAGTAAACAACGACAACTGAATTAAGCAAACATGATTATAGATAGAATTGAAAATAGAATTGAAATTTACTTGGAAAATATATTAACCTCAAAGTGAACGGGGATACAGTTACAGCAGATAAACTCAAAGAGTTTAGTTTTCCATTCCAATCGTTAAAAGCAAGGGAAAAATTCGTGAATAATAAAAAGGTAATCCTACTGTAGCACGGTTGAAAACCTAATAAACCTAATAAGGTTTTTCACTTCAAACTAAAACTGGGTCGGAAACATAAACCAGGCCCATAAAACGACCCAAAACAAATTATTTTCTAAATTCAGAATTCGGGTTCTGACTTCAATGACTTATTTGACCATCTTTCACTCCGAATTAGATCTTGGCTTCAACATAAAACTTGTAGCTCTCTGTCTTAGCTTTCTATCGACTGGTAGAAAGCGTAAAACGGCATCCCGTAGCTCAAGTTATGACCTGCGCAGTGAAAGGTATCAAATAAGTGTTAATGCTGAAAATAAGCTGCGAAAATAAAATGAAGGTAGAAACAAACTTAAATATGAAAACAAATTAAAATAGTAAAAACACTCAGATAAAATGTAGAAATTCCTAAGTACAAACATAAGAGAATGTGCATTAAAATGCACTGATCAAATTCCCCCACACTTGGACTTTTGCACTCCGAGCAAAATAGAAGTCAAAACTCAAGAACCACAACAACATTTTGATACTCATTCTAGGCTACAAACTCTTCTTCGGTTAAGAAAACATCGATAGGTACTAATCTTGCACACTAAGGATATTGTAAGTACACAAATCCGCAATTGTACAGTCATGAGTCTCCCTCTTATACAAACCCATCAGAACCATGTTATTATGCTTAAGCCTAACATACTCATCCTCCTTTTTGCTCTCTTTCATTCTAGCACAATCACATTAAGGCCGTTATCTCTACACACTCATAATAAGGCAACCGGTTAGTGACTCTGATCCTTTTTGCATGGGGTTCTGGTAATTAAGTGGCATAACCCCTTGCTTACCCAATTGTAGTTGCGGGGGATCAGACCGTAATCGGCCCTACCAAGTTCAGCATCAGATACCTCTGAACTAACCAACAACGAGTCTTATTATCATGTTTTGGTAGGTTCTACAATCATTGGGTTAAATGAACGGGTGAGGGTCAGAAAAATTAGAAGGTGCATTCCCTATTTTTTAATTATTTTTTTAATGAAAACTTGGATCACTAACTTATTTTCACCGGCTTCCTTACGTAGAGCGTGTGTAAGATGGTGTTGACTACTAAGATAAACTACTCAAGAGCTATTAAAAGATGAGAACTCAAGGCTATTTCATAACAGGTATTCAAATTGATTTCCATATTCAGGAAACTTAAGGTGTTAAAACGATATTGATCTTGTGAACTTTTCCCAAGTCTCCACAACTAACCTCAAATTAATCTACGACCTAAAACTTTCAAAAAAACGCCTAGTATTACTAAAACAAAACAAAATAAAACAAAATAAAACAAACAAAACAAAAACAAAGAAAACAAAGAAAATAAATGATTCCCTCCCCCATGCTTAAAACAAGCATTGTCCTCAATAAAATGACATAACTATTAAAGTTGAGAGAAAGGAAAGAACACACCCGAGTAGTCAAGGTGGATAGGTGATCATATAAACAACCTTTCCTAAAGAGAGATCTTTTACGCTTTTTTCTTCCATCAATATGGAGATGTCTTTTATGCGATGAAATTGAAGTTATTATCAGAGCTCTCGCTTTCGCTTTGTATTCCGGGATCCAAAAATGATCCTAGAAAAGTGGAAATGTGGTCCATCCAATTAAATTGCTTTTGGGGCTGCCTAAACTTAAGAATACTAAACAAGGTCTATCCTATTCCCTTCTTATGTTCCTGCAATGATTTCTCTTCCTGCATAAATTCAAATAAATTATTAGGAAGTGGTTTCAGCTCTAAGGAGGGTGGTTTCTCGATGGATGGTTTGTTCCAGACATCTGGGGTGTCGAGTGATTCATCTACATGAAAAACTTCATTTGCAAAATCATCTGCAGTAAGAATATCAACTTGCAAGGCAACCTCAATTTCAGCACAAACAGAGAAAAGTTTAGTGTTAGTACAAACATCACAAGAGTAAACATCATCGAAATTAGACAATGATGGAAAATCAGTTGCAAACAAATCAGTACAAGTATCATCAACAGTTTCGGAAGACAACTCTATTTGAAAGTCATAATGCTCTTCCGAGGGCTGTTAATTTTGATCCTTTAGCTTGCTGCATGGCATTCATTGAAGTGGCAAGTTATCCAATATGTATTTCCAATGTCTAAACATTAGAATATATTTGTTGTTGAAACTTGATATTATTTGTAGCCATTTGGTTGACAAGGTCCTCTAGTGAAGGTTCGGAAGGTGCAGAGCACACAACTTCTAATTCCTTCATATGCTTATGTGGATCCTCACCTGCAAGACCATTAAACCTTGGCAACAAGTGTTTTAAACCATATTTGAATTCAAAAGGTACAACAACATTAGGATATTCAATACATAAAGCATTATAATTCACAAGTGCAACCACTTCTCTTAGAGTTTTTTGATCAGCCATGATAAACTCAAAATAAGTATCACCCAAAGAATAAGAAAACACAAGATCAAGATTAAGATAAAAATCAAAAAAGCAATGTGAGAACAAAGAATCAGAATCACAATTGTTAAGGATAAAAATCAAAAAGGTCAGAACAAGAAGACCTAGTAGTCAGGACTAATGCAGCAACAAATGTGATAATGCCAACAATGTCCCTATAGAGGTAGAAACAAAATCAAAGATGAAAAATGACTACAATAAATTCATAAAAATCTAAAAAAACAAAATTTTATCTAATTAGGTAAAATAAGAATTTTGGGAATTTTTTCAGATTTTTCTGAAACTATAAAAACAGTATAAAAATTCATAAAAAATAGAAAATTGATAAATTTTGGATTTTTAGGTCAGCATACACCATTTAGGTTCTAAATAGTGGCTTCTGATCCCTATTTTTTTCTAATGAATCGACCAAGAATAGGACAAATCTGAGATGATTTTCCTAAAAATTGATTTTTTTACTAGGTCTAACGTGTGACGGACGTCCGGATGGGAAATGGTAAAACAGCAAAACGAAAGTTCAAAACACCCTAATCAACAACTATGACTCTACTAACGGTTAAAAACGACAAGAATCCATGGCAACGACGCCAATTTGATCTGCTGTTCCGCACAGATCTAAAACGAGTAATTTTGAAAGCAATATTGGGAAGCGACACTCGGATGTCGTATCACAAGGATTCTTGTTGAGAATTTAACCAACTGAAAATGATTGGGAGGTTTCGAATTAGGTGACTATAAATAAGTGATTAAAAATAAGTGATTATAAAACAAGTTAATCTGTTGTTCGATCTCTTACTTATCATTGATCATATAATTATCAAGCTCTAAGCGGAATTCATTCTCTTTCGATCATAGTAACTGTAGCGGGGAAATTTGAGTGTATACGCTATTGATTAACTTAACTAAAAAAAACAAGAGTCGCCACCGCACTTTTATTTTATCCCAAAAAAGGAAAGGAAAAAGAGCGAACAAAACCTAAGGAGTTCTAAAAAAAGAACAAACAGAGAATTGGTAAGGGGGTTGGTTACGCAATGGGAAGGTATTAGCACCCAAAACGTCTATAGTACTCTATAGGAACCCTTTGAAATATCTACCGCTTTTTGGTCTGAAAAAGTTTGCTTGAAAAAAGATTGAGGAGATAAGAGGAGAATTATTTTTTAATATTTTTGTGTTTGGAGAGACTTATCGCCTCATGCCTACGTACCCACGATGTGCAATATAGGATCAAAACCTCGTAGTTTGTGGTACAGAAAATAAAAATTTGGTTATTTTGATTGATTTTAAGTGTAAAGACAAGTCGTCGTTTTCAAGCGAATAATTCCGCTTAAAGAAATGAATCATGTCTAAACTTATGAAAAAGGTTTTAAAAGAAAAAGTGCACAAGGCACAAAAAGAGATTGATGAGTTTTGGTGTTTTTTAAAGTCTTTTTGAAATGGTCAAAGTCTATATGTGAATCTCTTCCCGACCAGGCCAGGCCGAATCGGGCCACCACTTGGGATGGGAATCGCTCAGCCCATATGCATCATTTGATGAAAGCACTCCAGTCGCTTCCTCGAAGTGGCTTGTCAACCACGATTTCCCTCCCTCAAAACAATGCTCCTCACCAACCATAACGGCCTTGGGTTGGGGCAAGACTGCAATGAGTAGTTCGCTTCAGGACCCCACCCCCTCGAGAGCTGGATGCCGGCCGAGATTGAGCTGGGAGATTGGCATTTATTAAAGAAAACAAAGCAAAGTTTAAAAATCACTTGACCGAAGTCAAGGTTTTATTATGAATGCGGTTTTAAGTTTGAAAACAAGAAAGTTTTGAAAAAAGGGAGAAGGTTTTGAAAATTGAAGAAGGGGTGGAGAAGAAGTGACTATCCTAATGCATAAAATAAAAGCTAAGGATAAGAATGATCTAACAACAAATGTAGCTATCTTCACCATAAACCAGGCATAAGCACAAGGCTCCTAAGTCTTCAAACCATAATTCCAAACCAAAGGGAGAAAATCCTAATTCTAAGTCCATAATCAAGCCAAGAAGATCCTCCAAAAGTAAGGGATAGTGGCCATAGTCCAACAATTAAGAGCACAAGTCTTTTAGTGGTTTAATCCTTTATTAATGTTTTTTGAGTCCAAAATGGACAAAAGAAGAACAAAAGCACAAGATAATATGGTCCAAGTGGACAAAATAAAAATGACATAAACATAAACATGATATGATAATGAGCAATAAAAAAGAAAGAGAGATAGGGAGCGAGAAGGAAATATAAAGAAGTAAAAAGTTAGTAATTAGTAGCACAAGGCTCTAGTGCCATAAGCCTTCACCGATTATTCCGTTTCGCGTCTTGAACTATAGTGATTAAACAATGCACTTAGGCCAAGGTTAATGAACTTGATAGAAGATTGGTAGAACCAAAGCCTCTACAATGCCAAGTTTCAAAGATTATGGACCTAATACAAAAGTTTAACCAACATTGGGTTGACGCGACCAATCAAGGTCTGGACCACGAAAGTTCGAATTCCGAATTGGATAAAGAGGGATAAATTTTGCGCTATGTTACGCAATCACCGAGTAATTTACGAAGTAATTACCCTACAATGAGGCCGTTCAATAGATCTTTGTGTTAATGCATGCTAGATGAACGATATGTAGATCGTCATCCGAAAGCAATACCGCAGGAAAAGAAAATAGGTAACGATCTAGTCTTGATCAAGAATTCAACAAAGGAATTCTAAGATCCATAAGACTTTCATCGATCAAAAGAAAGAGAAATAGATGAAGAGAAAGCCAAATTAAACAACACAGTTATGTGATCTAAGGCTAAGAACAAAAGGAAAGGGAAGAAAAACCAAAACAACCCAAAAAACAAGGCAAAATATGCATTTTGTTTCGAAGTAACCGGTTACAGACTATATGATAACCGGTTACTTAGTTCAAAATAAGCACAGTTTTTTAAAATTAACATAGAGTAACCGGTTACTGACTATATGATAACTAGTTACTCTGCACCAGAATGCAGAAAGTTGTGATAAATTCAGCATGATCCAATTTCAAAAAATTTTACAAACACCTTGTGATCATGGAATTGAAATTGCATAAAATTTAAAGTAAAATAAGTGTTAATGCTGAAAATAAGCTGAGAAAATAAAATAAAGGTAGAAACAAACTTAAATATGAAAACGCATTTAAATAGTAAAAACACTCAAATAAACTGTAGAAATGCCTAAGTACAAACATAAGAGAATGTGCATTAAAATGCACTGATCAAGCGTCCTCGACTTACTCCGCGCCCTTTCACTTGATTAGTGGTGGATGGGTGGATTTGATCTTTATCGTCGAATTCACTTTTGCTTCTTCTGCTTTTTAGGTGAAATGGATGACAGAAATGAGGGAGTCGTCCCCGAAGTCGGGGCTGCACACGGGGAGACTGAGCAGCCCGTCGAGCATGCTAACGTTCGAATGGCTGAGGGAGATATAGACTGGATCACCTAAGAGCCACTGTCGACGAGATCGACTTTTATTGAAGAGGAAACTCGAGTTTCCTTATCTTGAAGATCGGGCAGAGGGTGCACCCGTACATTGGAGAGTTATCTGCCCCACGGATGACGACCAGATATGTTCGGTGTATCCGGGGATACGATTCCCCATGTATGAATTTTCCTTAGAGGAGGAGAGGTACCGTATGCCCTTTACCGACTTTCAAGAGGCCATCTTTTGCCATCTAGAACTGTGCCCTGCTCAACTTCATCCGAAGGCACTGGCGTTTATCGGGGCCTTTGAGCTGGTCTACCATTTAATTTCTTGTGTTTTTAATTTCTCGTTCAATGTGCTACCCTCCCCTTTCACTTTTGCAGGGAAGATGTCGGGCATAAGGGAGAGTCTGGTGAAGTCCGCAGCGGCCAAAAATTTGAAGAAGGTGCCATTGCCGAAGGCTGGTGCTGCCAAGCAGCAAGCAAGACTGGAAAAGTTTGTGGCCGGAACTGCCTCCATCCCGGGGACCACTTTGAACCCTCCTACTCTAGACACAACCCACAAGAGGAAACAGAACGATATTTGACGGGGAAAATTCGAGCAACTTTGTTGGGGGAAAGTTCGAACTTCCTTCGTGTTATCTCCAAGGAAGAATATTTGACGGGGAAGGTTCTGTCGTGGTCCCCGAACTTGAGGCGTCGACCATCCTGTCAGCTGACCCTAAGGTGAGGAGAAAGCTTCTCTGCCAGGATGTGGCCCCTGTTATGAGAGTATTGGGAGCTGCGCTGTTCCTTAGGGATGCAGAGACAGTTTCGCTTGCATATCTTAAGAGGGCGCAAACCAAGATCACCGACCTTGAGCTGGAGAATGTCGTGATCCACAACGAGTTGACAAAGCTCTAAGATAACCTGGAGGCCAAAATCGCACTCCAGAAGGAAGTGTCCCAGATGAAGGGGGAGGTGACAAAGGTGAACGAAGAGAATGCCCGCCTGAAGGCGAAGGTAACAGAGCTGGAGGGCTCGTCGGAGGTTGGTCAGGATGAGACTGATGATGAGAAGGCCCTGAAGACCTGGAGGAACCTGATCGAGAGGATCCGCATCCTCGAACAGGATAAATTGGGGGCAACTGAGTTTGGTTTCTACGCTGCGGTGGAGCAGATGAAAGCTCTTAATTTCGACGTTTAATTGCTGACCGAAGGGATGGGTGTTCTCAATGTGGTCGTCGATGGCGAGGTGGTTCCTCCAGAGGTTCCCGGTGATGCCGTTTAGTTGTTTGTACTTGTACTTTGTTGGCCTGCGTGCCATTTGGTTTGTAACCATTTGTCGGGGATAGCTCCCTTTTTGTAATATTAATTGCTATGGCCTTGTGTCCATATTTATATAAATATATTGTGTTTGACATTATGTATGTTGAATTTTATTCGTGTATGCTTTTAACATTTGAATGCTAAGTATGGACATTTTGTTCGACTCGTTATCATTACACTCGACAGTTTGGGGGACTCGTCGAGGGGGGAGAAGTGTTTTCCCAGGTGAAGGGACTAGGATCTAGGTCGAGGTCCTAATCCCACAGGGCTTGGATTATTCCCATCGCGAGCTGGGTGTCCTACTATGTTTGTGAGGCAACGGCGGAGCTCGATTGAGGTATCCTCATTGGGCACAAAGTCTGCTCATCCCATAAGCATAAACTGGGTGGCGTTGTATGGTGAAGGATCGTGCTTGCACCAGGGCATGGTCCTGTAGCCGAGCCATCTCCCCGCAGTGGGGTGATCTCATCTGCAGTCAGACCAAACTAGTGGCTGGTCCTAACTGTAATATTGTTTGAGCTTTTTAGAGTTTTTATGTAGTTGGCTTCAGGGCCTGTTTTTGATTTGACCCTATAGGGTCCTTCCCAATTTGCGGCCAGTTTGCCTTTGCGCGAATCTTTTTTATTTTTGCATTGGACCAGGCTACCAAATGGGAATTCCCACTTTACGACTTTGGCATTGTGGAGCAAGGTTATTTTTTGTTTTAGCAAAGCTTCATGGAGAGCTGCCCCTGACCGGATCTCTTCGACCAGGTTGAGCTCTTCTCTTAGAGCCTTCTCGTTCATCTCTTCTTCAAGAGGAGCTTCCATTCTTCTAGAAGGTTCCCTGATCTCCACCGGTATCACTGCCTCGGTTTCGTAGGCTAGTCGGAAGGGAGTTTCCTGATGGTGGAGTGCGGGGTTGTTCTATAGGCCTAGAGCACGCTGTGTAGCTCCTCGACCCATCTTTTTTTGGCTTCTCATAGCCTTCATTTTATACCTCAAAGGATCACCCTGTTCGCGGCCTCTGCTTGCCCAATGGTCTGGGGGTGCTCGATGGAAGTAAACTGTTACTTCGTGCCTAGTTTAATGACGAAGTCTTGGAACTTCCTGTCCGTGAATTGGGTTCCATTGTTGTTCACAAGGGTCTGGGGCACCCCAAATCGTGCGAGGACGTTTCTTTTGTAGAAACAAAGTATGTTGAAGGCTATGATCTTGGAGAGAGCTTCGGCTTCGGTCCACTTTGTAAAGTAATCGACAGTCACAATTTGAAATTTGTTTTGGTAGGACCCCATCATGAAGGGACCGAGGATATCCATCCCCCACCAGGCGAAGGGCCAAGGCAAGGACAGAGTCTTCAACTCGTTAGGGGGAGCTAAGTGCATGTCCCGTGACACTGGCACCGGTCACATTTCTGGACATACTCCTTAGCGTCGTGTGGCATGGTCAGCCAATAGTATCCTGCTCACAGGGCCTTTAGTTCTAATGATCTCCCTCCCAAGTGTTGAGCGTTGATTCCCTCGTGAATTTCCTGGATAACTTCGGGGACCTTGTCCTCCTCAATGCATTTCAGGAGGGGAATGGAAAATCCTCATTGGTAGAGTTTGTGATCGACCAGGATGTATGAGCAGGCCCTTCGTTTGGTCATGTTGGCCTCCTTGCTGTCTTCGGGCAGCTCCCCTATAATGAGGTATTTATATACCAGAGTCATCTAGCAACTGCTGTCGTCAATGGCGTTGACGTCGAGCAGCTCCGATCACTTATCGATGCTCGGGCGGGAGAGTATCTCTTGTATGACATATTTTTTGCCACCTTTCTTTCTGGTGCTAGCCAGTTTCGAAAGGACATCTGCTCGAGTGTTTTGTTCACGAGGGATGTGTTGGACTTCCCATGCGTCGAACATAGTTATCCTCTCTTTCACCAGCGTCAGTTATTCGACCAGGTTATCATTTTTGGCTTAGTACTCTCCTCGTACTTGGGACGTTGTCATACCCTAAATTTTTACCACTAAGATTCCCCATCATTTTTCAAACCATCATTACAATATGGATGAACAATCATAACTCATTAGTCTCCCCAAAGATGGGTGAGCATCCACTACAATCAAACTTAGGGTTTCAAGCCCTCTCAGAGCTCTTAGACAAAGGATCAATCAAGGAATGACATGATCTTCAACTTATCTAAACCTCTCAAACATCCACAATGGATCAAGAGGACTCCCACATCAAGGATCAAGCACAAGACTGCAACATTCCAAGTGGATTAAGCCTCAAGATCGCCATTGCCACCAAATTAGGGTTTTGGTCAACCAGGGCCTCCATATGGAATTTTTCCTCTGGGCATGAGCCAATGCTTCAAAGCATAATCCAAGATACTCCAAGGGACCTCATGGACCCCATCATCAAGTCAATTTAGCCTCAGGGGATGCATTCACAAAAAAATCAGGAATTAGGGTTTCTTGACCTAATTCACCCCTAAGTTGACTTTTGGGACAAAGCATGAGACAAAACCTCAAGACATGATTTGAGGGTCCCTAATATACTACATTGATCCATTTGCAACAATGGATTGATCCAAGAAGCTTGATTCACAAGTTTCAAGTTCATCAGAACCACAGTTAGGGTTTCGCGGAAAAAAGTCAACTGTGTCTTTGACTTTTGACCAGGACATGCTACCAAACCTTGGGACATGATTCAATACTCCCTATAACACCTATGAAATCAATCCATCAAGTTTGATTTAGGTCAAGGACTTAATTCCATAGAGGATCACACAGTTTGGAATTCATCTGATAAAAAGTCAACTGTGCCCAAAAGTCAAAGTTTGACTTTTTAATTTTTTGATCAATTATGGTTCCCTAACCCTAAAATGATGTTAATGTGTGATTGGGATCATCATTCATCAAAAAAAAATCAAGAAAAGTGGGATAACTTGCAAAAGGGGTAACCATAAAAAACTTAGAAATTTTCTAAGTTATGGAACAAAGTAGCTAGGGTACCAACTTCCAAGGATCATAACTTGTGATCCTAGCAACCATTTTGGCTGATCCAAAGATGGATTTGTAGATCTCATGGCATACTTTAAAAGTGTCAACTACACCTCATTCCAAATCTTCATGGATTTTTAGTTATGGAGTGACCAAAATGACAAAAACATGAAAATGCCACTTTTTCCAACACTTGGTGAAATTTTCACTAAGTCAGAATCTGTTTCATTTTTGTAAAAATGTAGGGGCATTTTTCACTTGGATCCAATAAGTTTCAAGACAAACTATGATCACCCATATGTTGTATCATATGGGGGCTTTCCAAAATGGGCAAGAACTCCTTCAAATTGCATTTGAGCTAAGAGTTATGACAATGGCAATGTGCCTTGCTGCAACTGTCAAGGCAAGGAAAATTTGTGCATTTTGCTCAATTTGATCAAATTGTGCAAATGACAAACAAGTTTATCCATCTGAACACCTCAGGGGGAGACCAAGGAGGAACAAACACTGATCCATAAGCCTCCCTAGTCTTTGGAACTAAAAGTAGCATGCCAAACCTAAAAATGCCTAAAAGGGGGACAAGACTCTAATTTTGTTTTGGAGCATTCAATAGATGCACCAAGGTGGCATGAACTGAGCCTTTTCCAACTGAATGAGTCAAGGATGATCTCTGGACTAGGGAACCAAAGGCCTATGCTCTAACCTCTAGTCAATGGCTAGAGGAGACTTAAGATTTCAAAGTGATGCAATTAGACAATGAGCTGCTGCAGTTGCCATTAACTATTGCTTGCAAAACAAACTTGCTCTACTATAAATAGAGCTCATTTGTGCTCAGTTTAAGTACACCAAATGCCTACAACACTTGCCTTTCTAAAATCATCTTCTCACTCTAAAAAATGCCTTTCCTAGCAAGTCACTATCGAATTTTTCAATAGAGAGTAATTCCACTCAAACTAATTGCTCTAACACCTCATAAACATCATATGCGAGTTGATCAAACACTAAACACACAACTGAAACACTGATTTCTCAGAATCACCAGCCAGTTGCTCATGTTTTCAACCAAGTTACAGTTGAGATGCCATGAATTGATCCAGCCATTTCCAGTCAAGTCCAAGCATTCAAACACACTCCATATGGTGTAGGGAAGCTGTTCAGATCATCACAACTCATCTGTAACACTTCCAACTCAAAAATCACATTGCTCTTGCTGTCACGACCTTCAAGCAAGCCTAAACTTTGTCATCTCTTAATCTAGACATATTTCATCGCACAATACTTTTACGAAATGTTCATAATCATGCATAGAATGTTTCCCCTCGATTAATTGCTTTGTTTGAATCGTGTATCAAAATTCTCAGCCTTCATTCAAATTTTAGGGTTCTTGAAGTTTTGTCTGGATTTCTTATTCCATGCTTAAAATAAATGAACTTAAAGACCATAGACATGATCGTGAGGTGAAAACGAGCAGATTGATATGTGGATTGTGTGATTTCATTAAGTATTCAGTGAGATTAGATAGAAAAAGCAAATTAGAGCAAAACTCCCTTCGCGCGTGTTCTTCGCCCGTGTTCTTCCCATAACTATCGGTCCTCACACTTTCCAAGTCACTCTCCAGGTCATGGACCTCCGAGCAACATACGGCTGTTTGTTGGGAAGGCCTTGGATACACCAGGATGGGGCAGTTACTTTGACACTTCACCAGAAGCTGAAGTTCGTCAAGAATGACCAACTCGTCACGGTCTGTGGAGAATAAGCCTTGATCGTGAGTAACCTTTCATTGTCCACTTGTGTAGAACCAGAGGAGGTTGTTGGAACCCAGTTCCAAGCACTTTCAGTGAGCAATGACAATCAATCAGAAAAAGGAACATCGATTTCCTCATACAAAGATGCTCTCAAAACGATCAAAAATAACAATGCAAAAGGATGGGGACAACTTGTCATTCCTACTGACAATAAGAAAAAGAAAGGTCTTGGTTTTTCCTCAACCTGTACCCAGACAGCTTCTAACGATGAAAGTTTTCATCCCATTCAAGGCTTCTTCCATAGTGGAGGTTTCCTCCACCCAGTATCTCAAGAAGTACATACCATCAACGAGGGTGATTCCTCCGATAGAGATGAAGAATGGAAGTCCTATCTTAACGAGGACGATTATATGTCTCAGGAAGAGGTGCCTACACCATTTTTCTATCCCGCACAGAGTCCGATATTTATACCAAGGTTAGATGTCGAAATGATATACGGAGGTTGTGATCCGGAAGGATGTTGTGCTCCACCAAACTTATTAGAGGAATACACTCTGATGAAAGGCAACTTTGACCACGACTATTATGGCCCAATGGATGGCCTGCCTATCTGGCAGCTGTACCCCAGAGACTCAGGACAAGGGAGTCAGCCGAACGATGCATATCAGTTGAGCATCATTGAGAAGAATACTTGCGTCCCCACCTTGGCATGGGATCATTACTCAGGGCATTCAGAAAACATCCAGCACGACGATGAATTGGCAAAGCTTGCCGGACTAGAATTCATCAACTACATTTTTCCTGAGGTCAACGTCATCGAGAGAGATGACTCCTCCAGTTCCAAGGAAATATGGGACACCTTAGGACAAGTGAGTGGCAAGTACGACTTCTTGGTCAGGTACACTGCTCCTGAAAGCTCTCGTATAAGGCTCGAGGACATCCAGCCAACTGGATGGGGGGATTTACCTGAGAGGACAAATACTATGCAAAATACAACTGAGGAATCCTCCTACGACAACTCTGCCTGGGAGACAGATTCCAACGATCCAACTCCACCAGAAATCAGCGTTTTTTCTAAAGACAAATCAAGGAAGGTACTAGACTTTGTGATTCACCGAGGAGTTCGCCGCCAATGCGTTGCAGTCGATGTTCCAAATATCGTTCATAAGTCTAAGTAATTGTCGTCTTTATCTTAACCTTTCACCCTGCCCAGGTGAAATGGATGTTTTGATAGGGCTCACTTTCTGTAAATGTCTCTCTTCGCTTCGCCCAAAGCGACAGAGCGTTGTTTTATATGGCTGTAGTTTCAAGAATCGAAAAAATCATAAATAAAATAAATGTCATTCTGTAATTTCTGCATTAATTGCTGTTTTTTCTTTTCCCTTTTTCAGAAAATGGTAATCCTAAAAAACAACAAATAAAAAAAACAAGCAGTTTACTAAAAAAAATTAGACTGCACACACTCTTGCATTTTCTCTATCTCTTCTTAAAAACAATCATCACGTCATGTACATTGCTTGTTTTAAACCCCATTGAAACATACGATCCAATGCCTTCTCTCAACTTTGAATTCTGGTATTTGAGGCTGAAGAAGAAGATGACGACGAAATTCCAGAAGAGATCTCCCGATTACTCAGACAAGAGGCAAGGTCAATTGAACCTCACAAAGAGCCGTTGGAAACATCAACTTGGGTTCAGAAGGAGAGAGAAAAGAAGTCAAGATTGGGGCACTGCTCAGTCCAACTGTCAAAGAAGGTTTGGTAGGACTTCTCGAAGAATTTCCCGATGTATTCCCTTGGTCCTATCAGGATATGCCAGGGTTGTATACCAGCATCGTGGCGCATCATCTACCGTTAAGGTGAGAATGTCCGCGAGTAAAACAGAGGTTGAGACGGACTCATCCAGACATGGCAGTCAAAATCAAAGAGGAAGTACAGAAACAGATTGACGCGGGTTTCCTCGGCACATCAGAATATCCTCAATGGTTAGCCAACATAGTACCAGTTCCAAAAAAGGACGGAAAGGTTAGAATGTGTGTAGACTACAGGGATCTAAACCAGGCTAGTCCAAAGGACGAATTTCCTTTACCACACATTGACATGATGGTTGACAGTACATCAAAGTTCAAAGTCTTCCCCTTTATGGATGGATTCTCGGGCTATAATCAAATCAATATGGCGCTGTAAGACATGGAGAAAACTTCGTTCATTACCCCATGGGGTACCTTTTGTTACAAGGTAACACCGTTCGGTTTGAAGAATGTCGGGGCAACCTATCAAAGGGCAATGATTACTCTGTTTCATGACATGATACACAAAGAAATTGAGGTATATATCGATGATAAGATTGCAAAATCTAAGACAGACGAGGAGCATGTGACCCACCTGTCAAAACTATTCGAGCGTCTGAGAAAATACAGACTCCGCTTGAATCCCAACAAGTGCGTATTCGGTGTCTGTTCAGGGAAACTTTTAGGGTTCATTGTCAGCCAAAAAGGAATTGAGGTTGATCCTGACAAGGTCAAGGCCATTCAAGAAATGCCTTCTCCGAGGACTGAAAAACAAGTCAGGGGATTCCTGGGACGTCTGAACTACATTTCCAGATTTATATTCCTCGTGACCGTGACATGCACGCCAATCTTTAAATTACTTAAAAAGAATCAGGACTGTGTTTGGACAGAAGACTGCCAAACCGCCTTTGACAGTATCAAAGAGTATCTGTCGAACCCACCGATTCTATCACCTCCAGTGGAAGGAAAACCACCGATCATTTAGTTAACAGTCTTGGAAGACTCCATGGGTTGTGTACTTGGCCAACAAGACGAAACAAAAAGGAAAGAGTCTGCCATTTACTATTTGAGCAATAAATTCACCGATTGCGAAACTCGGTACACTATGCTTGAGAAAACTTGTTGTGCTCTGGCTTGGGCAGCCAAACGTCTTCGCCAGTACATGATTCGTTACACTACTTGGTTAATCTCCGAAATGGATCCGATCAAGTATGTCTTCGAAAAGCCTGCTCTCACGGGGAGGATAGCCCGTTGGCAGATGTTGTTATCGGAATACGACATCGAGTACCATGCTCAGAAAGCAGTTAAAAGAAGTATTTTAGCCGATCAATTGGCTCATCAACCGATTCACGATCAAGAATCAGTCGCGTTCGACTTCCTAGACGAAGATGTCATGTATTTAAAAATGAAAGACTGCGATGAACCGCTACCCAGTGAAGGGCCAGAACCAGGTTCCCAATGGGGACAAATCTTTGATGGAGCTGTCAATCATTATGGAAACAGAATTGGGGCAATCATCATAAGACCTCAGGGTACCCACATTCCTTTCACTGCCAGACTGACATTCAAGGGTACAAACAATGAGGCCGAATACGAAGCTTGTATCATGGGTCTTGAAGAAGCGATCGACTTTAGGATCAAGAACTTGGATGTATATGGCGACTCAGCCCTGGTTGTCAATCATATCAAAGGAGATTGGAACACATACCAATCAGGACTGATTCCTTACAAAGATTATGCGAGAAGGTTGTTACTCTTCTTCAACAGAATCGAGTTTCATCATATCCCTCGTGAAGAGAATCACATGGCTGATGCGTTAGCTACTCTCTCTTCCATGATTAGCGTAGGTCAATGGAATGACATACCTAAAATCGACATAATGCGCCTGGAACAGCCCGCTTACATCTTCACGATTGAAGCAATCATAGACGATAAACCTTGGTATCACGATATCAAATGCTTCCTTCAAAAACAGGAGTACCCGCCTGGGGCATCCAGAAAGGACCGAAAATCCCTCAGAAGGCTAGCAGGAAACTTCTTCCTGAGCGTTGATACACTCTATAAGAGGAATTTCGACATGGTCTTGCTTCGATGTGTAGATAGACCAGAAGCAAACATGCTGATAAAAGAAATTCACGAAGGATCCTTTGGCACTCATGCCACAGACACACAATGGCGAGAAAAATTCTAAGAGCAGGGTACTATTTGTTGACAATTGAATCCGATTGCTACAAGTACATTAGGAAATGTCACAAGTGTCAAATATACTCAGACAAAATTCATGTACCGCCAATACATCTCAAAGTTCTTTCTTCCCCGTGGCCTTTTTCCATATGGGGAATCGACATGATTGAGATGATTGAACCCAAGGCTTCGAACGAACATCGGTTCGTCCTGGTAGCCATTGATTACTTCACCAAGTGGGTCGAAGTAGCGTCATACGCCAATGTAACCCGACAAGTGGTGGTCTGATTTATTAAGAACAATCTCATCTGCTGTTATGGTGTTCCAAGCCAGATCATTACTGATAATGGATCTAACTTAAATAATAAGATGATGAAAGAGTTGTGCAATGAGTTCAAGATTGAACACCATAACTCATCTCCCTACCGACCCAAGATGAACGGAGCGGTAGAAGCGGCTAACAAAAACATCAAGAAGATCGTTCAAAAGATGGTTATAACCTACAAAGACTGGCACGAGATACTACCCTTTGCCCTGCACGGTTATCGCACATCTGTCAGCACTTCAACAGGGGAAACCCCTTTCTCTCTAGTATATGGCATGGAAGCAGTGCTCCCCATAGAGGTAGAGATCCCATCAATCCGGGTATTGATGGAAGCTAAACTAACAGAGACCGAATGGTGTCAAAGTCGACACGACGAACTCAATCTGATTGAAGAAAAGAAAATAACGACACTATGCCATGGTCAGTTGTATCAGCAAAGAATGAAGAAGGCGTTTGACAAAAAGGTCCGACCCCGTGTCTTCAGGAAAGGAGACCTTGTGCTCAAGAAGATACAATCATTTCTCACTGATTCTCAGGGCAAATGGACCCCGAACTATGACGGCCCCTATGTGGTCATGAAAGCTTGCTCAGGAGGTGCCCTGAGACTTGCAACCATGGACGGAGAGGAATTTTCCTATCCCACAAATGTTGACGTAGTCAAGAAATACTTCCCCTGAATAAAAAAATTAATAATTAAAGAAAAACGTGTCTGTGGATTGAAAACCGGAAAGGGCGGTCCAGGCAAAAATTAGAGACATGATCAAAAATCATCCCGGTGGATTGGAAATCTCAAAGTACAATCTAGGAAAAAGTTAGGGATTCATGGCAAGTAACTACGTCTGACACGGGTAAATCCTCAGCAGCAGTCATGCTATTTACCAGAAAACTCCAGTCAAGGTCATCTTCGACAGAACCTCAGGATGCCCAGAATTCAAAGTTGGTAGAAGGATAGCGGTCGTTATGTTTCAATGTAGCCCTTTTCCCTTAAATTATCATTTTCTAACTTTGTAAATACTCCATGGAATCACGCGCTTAGCTGATTTCCCTCCTATCAATAAAATTTGAGCCCTTGTGCTTTTGTTTGCAATTCTTATTTGTTTTAGCTTTGCAGAACGATGTTTTAACATAATTAACGATTCTTGAAATAAAACAAAAATGAATTTACTTGTCAAAACTTTTCTGCTTTTAAAATACAGATGGCAATTTCTTTTGATTATTGAACGTCTAAAAGAACATCAATAGCTTCTCCAAAGGCGGTTAAGCTTCAAAGTGCATAATCAAAGTAATCCTTCAAAAACCATTATACCTGAATAAAGGATCAGCTGTGTCGGATGCGAATGTTTCGTCCGATGCCCCCGGCAGAGTTCTTATCTCCTAAGCCCGATCAACGTTGTTCCCCGTAGGGACTATCTCTCCTAAGCAAGGCAGAATTGCTATTTTGAACCTAAGATACCTCTTTGTCCCATGCAGTGGCCAAGTATCCAGTCGTGTTCATGTATATCGCATCAGTTTTGTCAGCATATACATACATACATCATGCATTATTGATTTACATTCATATTCATATTGCATTACTATCACTCCAGTCGGTCTTATCCCCTAGTGATAAAAGTCCTCTCAATCAATTTGTCAGTTCTTTCCTCATTAGGAGATAGATCATCTAAGCAATATCTCTCCCAATTTATTTCTGGATTAGAGACGGTCCTTGACCATTTTGATAACTTGAACCTCTGAAAAACAAGAAGACCTTCGACAAACGTCACTCTTCACCATTGAAGATGATATTTTCGCTTTCCCAGATTAAGGAAAATCCCCAGAGAAAGCCCCTCCAAATTGGATTACATCACATGACATTTCTTTGAGAAGATCTCGAGGAAAATTATGATGTAATACCCCTAAACAGAAAGCAGTCTCTCAAGAGACTCGTTTTCCCCAATAGAGTCAACAAATGGCATCTCCCACAGGGAAGTTTGTACACCTCTACAGCTCAGACAGATGGGTCCCCTAGCAAGTCAGACATCAAACCCTTTTTCCTATCAAATGGCATCTCCCCTGGAAAATTCGGCGAGAAGTTTGAGGAAAACCGCTAATGAATAGCGTCCCTTGTCAAGAAAGTTTATTGACAAAAGAAACTAAGACTAGTTCGTTGGTAGGAAACCAGGATCGAGGGGAAGTTTATTTTAGAAACTGAGACCAGTTCATTGGTAGGAGACCAGGATCGAGGGGAAGTTTACATCAGAAACTTAGACCAGTTCCTTGGTAGAAAACCAGGATTGAGGGGAAGTTCTACCTTTTCTAAGCATCATTGCTTAGCAAAAGAAGAAGGACGCATAATCTACCATTCATAACCACCATCAAAATTTCGAGTATTCCGATATTTAATTCTCTTGCACCCCGAATGCCCGAATACCTTCGCCATTCACACCTTCGGGTCCAAGAAGATTAAATAGGGGCATCTTTCATACCCCAAATTTTGACCACTAAGATTCCCCATAATTGTGCAAACCATCATCACAATATGGATGAACCATGATACCTCATTAGTCTCCCCAAAGATGGGTGAGCATCCACTACAGTCAAACTTAGGGTTTAAAGCCATCTCAGAGCTCTTAGACAAAGGATCGATCAATGAATGACATGATCTTCAACTTGTCTAAACCTCTCAAACATCCACAATGGATCAAGAGGACTCCCACATTAAGTATCCAGCACAAGGCTGCAACATTCCAAGTGGATTAAGCCTCAAGATCGCAGTGTCACCAAATTAGGGTTTTGGTCGACCAGGGCCTCCTGATGGAATTTTTCCTCTGGGAATGACCAATGCTTCAAAACATAACCCAAGATACTCCAAGTGACCTTATGAACGCCATCATCAAGTCAATTTAGCCTCAGGGGATGCATTGACAAAAAAATCAGGAATTAGGGTTTCTTGACCTAATTCACCCCTAAGTTGACTTTTGGGACAAAGCATGAGCCAAAACCTCAAGACATGATTTGAAGGCCCCTAATACACTACATTGATCCATTTGCAACAATGGATTAATCCAAGAAGCTTTATTCACAAGTTTCAAGTTCATCAAAACCACAGTTAGGGTTTCGCGGAAAATAGTCAACTGTGCCTTTGACTTTTGACCAGGACATGCTCCCAAACCTTGGGACATGATTTAATACACCTATAAAACCTATGAAATCAATCCATCAAGTTTTATTTAGGTCAAGGATTTGATTTCATAGAGGATCGCACAGTTTAGAATTCATCTGATAAAAAGTCAACTGTGCCCAAAAGTCAAAGTTTGACTTTTTGATTTTTTGATCAATTATGGTTCCCTAACCCTAAAATGATGTTAATGTGTGATTGGGATCATCATTCATCAAGAAAAATCAAGAAAAGTGGGATAACTTGTAAAAGGGGTAACCATAAAAAACTTAGAAATTTTCGAAGTTATGGAACAAAGTGGCTAGGGCACCAACTTCTAAGGATCATAACTTGTGATCCAAGCAACCATTTTGGCTGATCCAAAGATGGATTTATAGATATCATGGCATACTTTAAAAGTGTCAACTACACCTCATTCCAATTCTTCATGGATTTTTAGTTATGGAGTGACCAAAATGACAAAAACATGAAAATGCCACTTTTTCCAACACTTAGTGAAATTTTCACTAAGTCAGAATCTGTTTCACTTTTTTCAAAATGTAGGGGCATTTTTCACTTGGATCCAAAAAGTGTCAAGACAAACTATAATCACCCTTATGTTGTATCATTTGAGGGCTTTCCAAAATAGCTAACAAACACTGATCCATAAGCCACCCTAGTCTTTGGAACTAAAAGTAGCATGCCAAACCTAAAAATGCCTAAAAGAGGAACAAGACTCCAATTTTGTTTTGGAGCATTCAATGGATGCACCAAGGTGGCATGAACTGAGCCTTTTCCAATTGAATGTGTCAAGGATGATCTCTGAACTATGGAACCAAAGGCCTATGCTCTAACCTCTAGTCAATGGCTAGAGGAGACTTAAGATTCCAAAGTGATGCAATTGGACAATGAGCTGCTGCAGTTGCCATTCACTATTTCTTGCAAAACAAACTTGCTCTACTATAAATAGAGCTAATTTGTGCTCAGTTTAGGTACACCAAAGGCCAACAACACCTGCCTTTCTCAAAATCATCTTCTCACTCTAAAAAATGCCTTTCTTAGCAAGTCACTATCGAATTTTTCAGTAGAGAGCAATTCCACTCAAACCAATTGCTCTAACACCTCATAAACATCATATGTGAGCTGATCAAACTCTAAACACACAACTGTAACACTGATTTCTCAGAATCAACAGCCAGTTGCTCATGTTTTCAACCAAGTTGCAGTTGAGATGCCATGAAGTGATCCAGCCATTTCCAATCAAGTCCAAGCATTTAAACACACTCCATATGGTGTAGGGAAGCTGTTCAGATCATCACAACTCATCTGTAACACCTCCAACTCAAAAATCACATTGCTCTTGCTGTCACGACCTTCAAGTAAGCCTAAACTTGGTCATCTCTTAATCTATGCATATTTCCTCGCACAATACTTTTGCCAAATGTTCATAATCATGCATAGAATGTTTCCCCTCGATTAATTACTTTGTTTGAATCGTGTATCAAAATTCTCAGCCTTCATGCAAATTTTAGGGTTCTTGAGGTTTTGTCTTGATTTCTTATTCCATGCTTAAAATAAATAAAATTAAAGATCATAGACATGATCGTGAGGTGAAAACGAGCAGATTGATATGTGGATTGTGTGATTTCATCAAGTATTCAGTGAGATTGGATAAAAAATGCAAATCTGAGCAAAACTCCCTTCGCGCATGTTCTTGGCCCATGTTCTTGGCGCCTTTTTCACAAATTTGAATATTTGAATTTTGTGATTTTATTTAATTGATTCAAAAACTAATTTCTCTCTGAGTTTTAATGATTTTGATTTGATTATTTTTTTAATAATTCACAAAAATGTTAAAATATTTTATTTTTCCAAAAATTCCCAAAAACATTATTTATTTCATATACTTGATATTTTTGCAAAGAATTAATCTTTTATTTGTTTTTTTTTTACATTTAAAATATATTTTCCTTCTTGATTTTCCAAATTTAATTGGTTTCCAATCATTTTGTGGATATAAACATGATTTTTGAAACATTGATCCAAGATCACCACTCATTTTTCACATGTTTTCAATACTTTTTATTAATTTTTTAACAAAATTAATTCATTTTTAAACAAAATTAGGGTTTTGATTAATTCAACCCTCATCAATCATTTTCAAAGACTCATGGGCCTCTAATAGAGTGTAAGACCCAACCCCTTTGTAAATAATACCTTTGGGCCTCACACATTGTATAAGTCCCTCTGTATATTTTCAAACGTTCGGCGCGATCGTCGCCTTTTTAACAAAATCAAATGGGCTTCGCCTTGAGCTATAAGACTCATCTTTATTCATTTTCAAACTCTTTGGGCCTCTAATAGAGTGTAAGACCCAACCCTTTTTTGAAACCAAAAAATGATTTGGGCCTCAGATGTTGTATAAGACCCACTGTGTTTTCAAAAACCTCGGCGCGATCGCCGTTTTCAAACAAATAACCCTGGGCCTCTCCTTGAGTTGTAAGTCCCATCTCTTGTACAAAAATAAATCTTTGGGCCTCTAATAGAGTATAAGACCCATCCCCTTGTACATAAAAACTTTTTGGGCCTCACATATTGTATAAGTCCCTCTGTACAGTTTTCAAGACAACGGTGCGATCATCGTTAAAACTTGGGCCTCTCCTTGAGCTGTAATCCCCAACAATCTTTTCAAAGCACTTTCTGCTTTGATTTTGAATCCAAATATATAGTTGTTATCAAAACTTTCTTTAATTTCTTTGTTGAACAACTAACAACACAGCATGGAAGCTCTACAACGGGTAAGTGTTTATCTGCTTTCTTTTATCTACTTTCATACATATAACTGTATTGTGGGGCTGCTTCACTGTAAGTCTTCTTTCATACCCTCTTTAAATACTCGTCATATATCAACTGTATATATACTAGTATAGTTATTTAGAGTTTTCCCCGGCAACTACGTCTAGCACTAGGTAAAGCCTTATTGGTCACTCTTAAATACAAACAAAACTAGATCCCCCGTAGGATTCCAGATACAGTCTTCCCTCCTCTTGGGGTTAAACAATATGGAACAAAGAGAAATGCAGTATTCTCGGTGAACCTTTTCTCAGACTGTCACCCTTAGAAATTGTTAAAGAAACTCTAACTTCCCAGAGATGATCTTTTCTCCATGAATGGCATCTCTTGAGTTTCTTCCAAATCCTTGAACTTTCCTGGAATGATCTCTTCTCTGTGAATTGTATTTCTTAAACTTCTCTTGGTTTGGGGACCCACAGGCTTCCTAAAAGCATCCCCGCCTCCTCTTGGGCGTTGTACAAGGACCCTTCGGCTTCTTAGAAGTTCTCATGCCTTCTCTTGGGCTTAATACAAAGACCCTGACGACCTCTTAAAGGTATAAGATAGAACTTAGTCATCCTTTGCAAGAGCAGTCTTTCCAGCATCAAAACTCTGGCTATTTTAGGGTTGATACTCATCCCTTAATGCCCGTGCCTCCTCTTGGGCATCATACAAAAGATAAAACTCTAGACTTGGACAGTCTAAGCCTCTTGAGTCTCAAAGACATTCTCAAGTTCCTTTTAAACATAAGCAGAAGCCCGGTCTCTCTCATGAGAGTTCCCCACACTTGGACCCACTTCAGGATCTCAATAATCCTAAGCAGTAAGTCAGCCTCCTCTTGGGCTTTGTACAAATGATTCTCCCCTGCGGATCTAACCTCTTCAGACTCTCTTGTTGAGTACCTCACCTTTCAGAACTCTCTTGTTCAGTCAATCCCCTTTTAGCCTCAATCTCGGGCTTCGTACGAGACAACAAATCACTCTCTTGTTGAATTTAAAAGACTCTCTTGTTGAGTCAATCAACCTTCTGACTCTCTTGTTGAGTCAATCACCTGTTCAAGACTCTCTTGTTGAGTCAACTCTTTTAGCCTCCGTCTTGGGCTTTGTACAAGACACATAAAAGCAATCTCTCGTTGAGTCAAACTCATTTCAGCCTCCATCTTGGGCTTTGTACAAGATACATATAAACCTCCCCAACGGAGTCAAAAACCCCTTTTAGCCTCAATTTTGGGCTTTGTACAAGACAGAAAGAACATTTTCCCCGGAAAAGTTAACCTTATAGCCTCCTCTTAGGCTTTGTATAGAGAAATCCCCAGTTGAGTCAATCAACCTTTTAGCATCAAACTTGTGCTTTAATCAATGCATATGAACATCAACAGTTCCTCTTTAGAGATGACAAGTTCTCTCTCAATCAAACCTTTTAGCTTCAATCTTGGGCTTTGAACAAGACACAAAAAACCCTTCAGCTTCATATCTTGGGCTTTGAACAAGATACAAATCATTTTTAGCTTCAATCTTGGGCTTTGAACAAGACACCAAAACATATCTTTCCTCCCAAAGAATAGGAGGAACTACGATCGCTCTGATTTCCCTGTTTTGGTAAACGGGAATACGTAGGCATAAGATTGCGAAATCTTAGCGAGCATACTAATAAAAAACTCAAAGTCCAGTACCTTCATACATCAACCAAAGAAACTTAGACCTAGTAGCTTACCAAAAGCCTCCTGTACAGTCACAACACTTCGTTCTTAAATGAAATAACCTAAAGACAGACCCCCCTATTTTGACAGCATCTGTAAACTAATAGTTTTGACTGTTTAACCTTAGTATGCAAGCAGGGTTAATTAGAGACATCTATTTCCCTTCCTTAATCAGCTTCACAGGATAAAAAATGAATCGAACTATAGTACCAAAGTGATAGTGATTCGAAACCACAAAAACCGCGCAACAGACACTACGAGTTGTGAATCAGTGAAGATCTTCACTTCCTTGGCACCCAGGTCTTCGCCCAATCGTAAGCACGCGAGGAATGCCTCGTACTCAGCTTGATTGTTCAATGTGGGGAAGGATAGGACTAGAGATACTTCAATCAAGATTCCTTCTTCGTTCTCAAGGATGATACCTGTGCTACTGCCCGTGGAGCTGGATGCTCCATCGATGAAGATGGTCCATTTGTGTGACCCGCTAGATGGGGATGCTAGAGGCGTCATCTCAGCTACAAAATCTGATAGCTCCAAGGACCATTTAGGCAATCTGCCGACCATATCTGGTCGGCCAAGTAGCTGCCTTATGGGTTGCTCTGTCTGCACCACTATCGTGTGGGCCAGGACGTAATGCCTTAATCTCTTCGCCGCGTTGATGAAGGCGAGGGCGACCTTCTAGATTTGCTGGTACCTCTGTTCTGGCCCTTGCAAAGCCTTGCTCGTGAAGTATATGGGTTTTTTCCCGTCAGGTGTTTCAAGAATGAGGGCGACCCTAATAGCTTCACTCTTGACGGAGAGGTACAGGTACAACGTCTCCCCACTTTCTGGCCGCGACAGAACGGGGGGTTCAAACAAGGCTCACTTGAGGTGGAGCAGAGCCTGCTTGCATTCCTCAGTCCACTCGAATGTAGCTTTTTTCGCAGAAGTTTAAAGAAGGGCAGAGCATGTTGGACGGAATTGGCCACGAAGCGAGAAAGTGAAGCGAGCATCCCGTTGAGGGATTGTATGGATTTCTTCGACCTTGGTGTGGGAAACTCAGCGAATTCCTGACATTTGTAAGGGTTGGCCTCTATCCCCCTCTCGGTGAGGTAGAAGCCGAGGAATTTTCTTGCCTGCACGCCTAAGGTGCATTTTTCTGGGTTAAAACTCATTTTGCATTTTCTCGCTTGGTCGAAGACCATTTGCAAGTGGACTGTGTGATCGGATTCTTCTTGGGACTTCATGACCATATCGTACATATATACTTCGAGCATGTCTCCGATTTCTGATCGGAACACCTTGTTCATCATACGGTGGTACGTGGCCCCAACGTTTTTCAGACCGAATGGTATTACTTTGTAGTAATAGTTCCCCGATGAGGTCATGAAAGCATTGTGCTTCTTTTCCTCTTCGGCCATGGGAATTTGGTTGTATCCCGAGTATGCGTCCATGAAGGACAAGAGTTTGAAACATGTAGAATTGTCTACGAGCTTACCTATGTTGAGCATAGGATAAGCCTCCTTCGGGCAAGCCCGGTTAAGATCAGTATAATCAATGCACATGCGCCATTTTCCATTATGTTTTTTGACAAGTACAATATTGGACAGCCAAGTTGTATACCTGGCCTTCGAGATAAATTTTATCTCTAAGAGGTCTTGTGCAAATTTTTCAGCAACTTGTGCCTTTTCATCAGATTGCTTGCGCCTGCACTGCACTACCGCCCGAGCAGCCAGGTCGATGGTGAGGTGATGGCATGCAGTCTCAGGGTCAAGGCCGAGCATGTCTGCGGCGCTCCAAGCAAATAAGTCTGCATTGTCCTCTATGCATGTCTTCAACTGCTGCTTTACCTCATCGGGTAGCCCTGTACCTATCTTTACCCCTCTGTTCGGGTTATCTCCGAAGGTGATGACCTCGAATTCCCCATCTGGTATGGGACGCATAACGGTTGATGTAGGGGAGCTTCCGTATACTGTTGAAGTGCCTTTGTTGCTGTCTTACTCGCCTTCTTCAGAAATCTGGCTGTCAAGGTCAATTGTGTGCACTGAAAGAGCTGGCTTTTTGTCAGGCTAACTTTCCTCGCTGGGAAGATCTTCCACCCTTTCCCGTTTGGCTGCCTTGGGTGCTGCACCTATCGAGCTTTGTCCTCGGGTAGCTGCTTCAAATCATCTCCTCACAACTTCTATATCCCCATGCAAAGTCGCAACGTGGCCCTTCTCCATATAATATTTCACCTTGAGATGAATGGTTGAAGGGACAGCGATCAGCTCTGCAAGGGTTGGTCTCCCCAGGATACATTAGTACAGCGATGGACAGTCGATTACCAGAAATTGAGTTTTGATCGACTTGGATGCCTCATCCTCCCAGAATGTAAATTGAAGCTCCACGTACCCCCACGGTCTGGCGGTAGCTCCGTTGAATCCTTGCAGGTCAGATCCTACGTATGGTGACAGATTCTTCTAGTCCAGCTTCAAGGCGCAGAACAAACCAGTGTACATGATGTCCTCCGAACTGCCTTGGTCTACCAGGATCCTTCGGACATTGATGCTAGCCAGTCTTGCCCTGATGAGAAGAGGAATATGTGAGTTTGGGGAACCCCCAGGTAGCTCCTCATAGTAGAATGTGATGGACTAAGAACGCCCCTGAACTTTCCCGAGCGTGGATAACCGGTCAGGACTGCAGTCGATAAGCTGGTCAAATTTTCTTTTGACTGACCCTACAGTAAGCTCGTTGTATCCACCACATGAGATAACCATTGCTGTGGGGAAGGTCTCCCAGGTGCTATGCACGGATATCTGGGGAGGATCCTTAAGGTAATCAGGAATGACGAAGTCCTCTGGCCGTGTGATAGACATGGCGACTTGCGGGGGAGGACTGGGTGGTGAGGATTCCGTTTCCTTCTTAGAGTCCGAAGCCTCTCGTCAGGAAGATTCACCTTTTTTTGTATATTGTTTCAGATGATGCTCCTTGACGAGGATCTCAATAGTGTCATTGAGATAAACGCAGTCTTCGGTCACGTGGCCGTGGCTGCGATGGAAACATTAATATTTACTTTTGTCTTTGTTGCCCTTTGACGTTGTTGGCTTGGGGAACCGGACACCCCCAGCTTGAACTCTGTGTTGATGCATTCAGAAAGAATGCACTTGCAGGAAGCTGTCAGCAGGGTGTATTCTGTGAAGCGACCAGCAGGTCCCTTGCTCTCGCGAGGACGATCGTCTCGTCGTCTCTCCCTGTCGCGCTTAAGGGTCTCTAACTCATCTTTTTTTGCTGCCCGGGAGCTCTCTTGATCCCTTGAGTCCCGGGCCTTGTATGCGGCTTCTTTCTCCTCGTATTGTATTTACACTTGAGCCTTACGGAGTAATTCGACCAATGTGCGAGGGGTCTCTATGCCTACTACTTTGCAGAATTCTCTCTACTGTCTCATTCACTCCTCGAGGAGATATTTCCTCATATGGTCCATTGTTCAGACCTCCATAGCCTCCTTGTTGAACCGCTCGATGTATGCGCGCAGGGGTTCATCCTTGCCCTGTATAATGGCCTCGAGAGTAGCTTCTGACTTGGGATGGCATCTGAAAGTAGTGAAGTGTCGGGCGAATCGGTTCTTCTGGTCCCTCCACGAAGTGACTGAACCTCGGGGAAGCCGCTTAAACCATTTCATGGCCCTCTTCTTCAGAGTGATGCGGAAGAACATGCATTTAATGGCTCCGCTCACACTATGGCAGTGGAGCATAGCTTCGATATTTTCTAAATGCTCGCCGGGGTCGGTGGTTCCTTCATAAGTTACAAGAGGAGAAGGCTTCTCCAACCCGCGAGGAATACGGGTGTCTATGATCTCCTGAAATAGGGGTCCATGAACATCGTCATCACTACTTGTGCTAGACGACCGACATGGGGAGTGGCTTTGTCCGCGACTTCTGCTTCTTCGAGGAGAATGTCTGTGTGACCAATGGTGCTCATAATGCTTTTTCGAGGGCCTGGTCCTTTTCGGAGCGAGAAAACATCTGGATCTCCGAGGAGGAGTACGACATCGTCTTCTGGTGACTTCTGACTTAGGTTCTTCCGATCTTGAATGTCCCTTGACGAGAGAAATGCTCCTGGATTTGTCTCGGTGACGTTTTTGAGGAGGAGACTGTGGGTGTGGAAAGGACAGCGAGGCTTTTGCGAGGGAAGTCGCTCCTGGAGGACGTGCTCGAGCATGCTGATCTTCTCGCCCTGTTGGAAGATCAAGAAATTGGACCTGTTGAGAGAGGCAATAAGGGAAGCAATGTCGGGGTCGGGGTCAGCATTTTGAGGGACAGGTATAGGCTAAAAATTGTGACTAGTAGCCTGTGCGCGCGACTTTACATCGTCGGGGGTAGGAGACGCGGTCTTTCCATCCCGATGGTCTGTCTCCGGGAATGTAGCACCGGGGATAAGGTGGTCGACGTTATCCGCGGTAACAGCGACGACAAGGTCTTGATGGGCATCATCGTTCCTGTTGGAGGCCATGATGATCAAGGGGATTTTGGAGAGTAAGCTTTAGTCTTTTGCGTGAAAAGATGAGGTATCTTGATTCAAAAAGACGGGGAAGCAGTGTTTCCCACAGACGGAGCCACTGGTCTGGTGTGATCAGACTGGATCTTCGTGGCCTTCCGTGTAGGGCAGAGACGATGGATGTAGGAGAGGAGGGGGTGTACCTGCAAGGTACTCCGATGCCAAAGTAAGTTTAGGCCAGAGTGAAAGCAAGTACAAAGCATTTAGGAATGATTTTGAGTATTGAATAGTGATCAAACCTGACCCTTTCAAGTGAGAGGGTATTTATAGAAATAACCCCCAGTGCGGGGCCAAGGTCTCCCGTTTGGCCGAAATATCTGGTCGAATAATGGGAGACTGTCAGGTGAAGGGTCAAGCGCATGAAACTTTGACCTGGTCCAATTGTTTTAGTAAGTTTCGGGGAGGCAGTTGGTCGCGTTAACTGTCAAGCGCGTGAGGAGGACGTCCCCAACGGTCATATTGTGCCCAACGGCTATGTTGTACCCAACGACTAGAGTGTGCCCAACAGCTAGATTGGCTGAATCCAGTTATTAGGCCTGGCCAAGAGCTGGGTTGGGCCTTTCCCTACCGTGGGCCAAGCGCCTGCCTAGTCCAAAAGAATTTTGCTTCAAACTGATTAGATATTGAGCCCCTTACTTAGGGCCTCAGAAAAAGAAAAAATATGAGGGAGCTTCAAAATAAGGGGCCAAAAAAATATTTTGTAGTGTGGGGCCTAAAAAAATGGGGCCAACTAGGAGCCTAAATATTAGGGCTTTGTTATATAGGGCTTGTTTGAGCCCTCTACTTGTGTGTTGGCTGTGTGACACTATGAGTGGAGGTTCTCTCCATTTTTCAACCACACAAAAAATACCCACATTCTATTTTAATTGAATAAAATATAAAAACAAATTCTTAGTGATTAATAATAGTATAAAAATTTTTAAAAACTTGTTTAAACTAATAATAAAAAAGTTAAATAATCGAAACCAGATTGAAGCAAACATGTAGAAAATTATAATTAATTAGTACGAGTATTTTGGTTAAAAAATATAATCGGATAAAAAATGACAAAAGTCGGGTGACAAAAATTGCTCGAAAAAATAAACCGAACACATAAAAATAATCAGCGCGAAATAAACTTATCAGAAACATACAAGTTTTGATCAAATTTTGACCGATTATAAAGCTAATGTGGGATAAACAACGATAGAAAAAGTATTTGAAAAATTAAAACAGGCACATCAGGTTAACCTACGCGAACCGTAGATTAAGAATAATAATGTCTGCACACTCAATTTTGAATTTTTTTCGCTCTCTAAATTGACGTACAGTTGAGAAACAGTTCGATCGATCTATTTGTAAAACTGAAAATTTATTTTGGTTGATATTTTAAGCTTTACACGAAGCAGAATACCTGCTGTGATAAGTTAAAATGTGAATGTCTTATAAATTCGTTATATTGCTGGCTGAATAATTATGAATAGACAATTAGATGTAAATAAATCGCCTTTGGATCATTTACTTCTGATTCTCTATTATAATTAAAACCAACACAGATTCAGACGATGACAATACTCTTGATTGTCACCCTCTGGACCCCTGAAATAAGATGCAACAGAATGAACAATGCATTGAGATTCGAGAAATCAAGCGTTTTAACTTCTGAATTAACAAATGACTAAATGAATATCATCAATACCAGATAAAATGTCAGAACTCTTGACTTTGAATCTAAACCCTAATGAATGCTCTTGACTTAAAGAATGTATGACAAAATGAACGGTTGTACTATGCTGATGCAAATGAAAAACTTAGGGTATGACAGGGGCATCTGCAGTCTTTTACTTTCTGGTCAAAGATACACCTATATCTTATTCTTCTTCCTCTGATTCCTCTTCCAACTCTACCAATTTCCTCAATCTCTTATTCCTTTAAGTTGCTTATGATATGACATACACAAAAGCAACTTTGTTATGAGACATTCCACTCCTAGTCTTTGAGGGAATCAACTCAGTTGACGCAATGACCTCCTTAATTTCCTTCTCAATGTTCTTTTGATGATCATATTTCTTCTTGGAGGGTTTATGACCATTTAAACACTTCAATATGCTTGTCAGGAATATCTTTGAGTTTGATTACTTTGCCTCCTATGAAATATTTTGCAATGAAATTTTTTATTACTTTAGGATTATCCTCCTGGTGATGAATGGATAATCCTCAAGATAATCAGAATTAGTACACCTGATAGAGAAAGTTACCTTTAAAGCCGCAACATTTTCTTTCTTTATAATCTTCATATTACCCAGAACATAAGAACACAAAACATTTCCACATATTTCCTTCAAATCCCCATTGCTAGGAAAGTTTTTTAAAGCATCAACTAGACGACCTTGAAAGAAAAATTCTGAAAACAGTCTAGCAAAAGGCTGAAGGTGTGAAAACTACACAAGAATGGGGGTTGAATTGTGTTTCACGTTCTCTTTTAATTTAACGTCTGATCAGAGTTTCAAAATCAAAATTGTTGTTCTGATTCTGAGTTAATTCGTTTGTCAGCAGATATAACAGAAGTAAATAAAATAATAGCAGAAGAAACAAAAGATTTATACTGGTTCCTCCTCTAACTGAGAGTTATTCAGTCCCCTTGCCTTACTAGAACTTTTCATTATAACTACTTCAGGATTACAATCGCTTATGCTTATGCATAAGACTTTTACAACTGCTCAAACCAACTGTCTGAGACTTCCCTTGCTTAGAGCACATGTCTAAGACTTCCCTTTATTCACATCCTCTAGCCGAGCTACCCGCTCTTCTGAGCATCCAGACTTAGACTTCCCTTGCTCAAGCTGCACTCGAGACTTCTTGCTCTCGCCCCTAATGTAACGCCCCAAATTCATATTTTAATTAATTATTGATTATTTGTGAATATAAGGCAATTTGATGACATGATGTTGTGTTGCATGGACATTTTTGGGTGGAAACTATTTTAGTAATAATAATAGTAAGAATAATCATATTATATTATTCAAATTATTATTTATTATTTAAAATAAGAAAAGTATGAGTATTGAGGGTATATTGGTCTTTTAGGAAGAATACGCGAGGATATAAAGGTAAGAGCTCAATTAGGGGTATTTAAGAGGGAATAGTGAAAAGGAATTCATTATCCTACTATTTGGAGAAAAAGGCAAAAGTGCTATGAGGAATTTTCGTTGGGTTTTTCTGCCAAAATCGCAGAGCCCGCTTAGCGCGGTATAGCGCGCTTAGCGCGGTCTGGAGAATTTTCGCCTCCTCGAGGCAGTGAGTAGTGCGCTTAGCGCGGGCTTAGCCCGCTTAGCGCGACTTGGAAGTTGAAATTATTATTTTTAATTTCCTAAAATTGTGGGAAATTGTCCGTGTTATGTTGTATTAATGTTGTAATGATGCCATGACTTGTTACGGCGCGTTGATGTGTTATATGATGATAAATTGATGATCTTCAATATGATGATGCATATGAAGTTTGATGAACTAATAATGATATAATTTACATGACGTTGATGAATTAATGATGACATGATTGATATGATGTTTTGGTGAATGATGATGCACTTTATTACTTTTGTTGATATTGATGAATTTGACGTTGTGCATCATGCATTCATAGCATTTAGGAATTCGGTCCAGTGATGATGTGTCGCTCCCGAAAGATTCGCATCCAACGGTACAAATGCGAGGGTGGTGCAGAAAAACACAGAGTCGCCAGCAATGTGTATTTATCCCGAGAGAGGGAAAGGAAACACTGCATAAACCTGAAGTGAAAGGGAAAGAACATGGTCTCACGACCAAGAGAAACGGGTACGGGAGTCGGTTACGCGAAGGGAAGGTGCTAGCACCCAACACGTCCATCGTACTCGATGGGATCCACGCTTGTTTTCTGCATCAAAAGGTGTCGTCGTCTGGAGCTCCACTGCTACTGGACCGGAGAGGAAACGAGAACGAAAAGAACGGAGGAACAAAGAAGAAAAGAAAAAAAAGAAGTGACTCGATAACACGTTATCGTTGTCCTAGGCCTACGTACTCCCTCAGTGCAATGGGAAAGTCAGAGTCAACGTAGTTCAGACGGGAACTGTGGGGGAAGGTTGCTCGCCTAGACAATCGCTGTCTTGTGCCTACATATCCTCAATCGGACGAGAGAGAGGAATCTGAGCTAATGTATTTCGTGGGTACGACAACGGATGGGTAAGTGTTTTTTATGAGCGACGTTAGATTCGCGTCCGACAGTTAGGGTCGATGCCTGTTTACGACTTAGACGGAAGGAAACATGCCCGTTTTTGAAAATGGTCTGGAACCAAACAATCCCAAAGGAAAAAAGATTTGAATTTGTTTTTGTGTTTTTTAGACAGAAATGTTTTTTAAGTTGTGTCTTAACTTGCATTGAACCCAAGTCTTAAATATAGGAATGGATACTTCGTGCATTGTCCCCAACAGGACGTACACTAGGTATCCTAGAAGAATGAGGGGAAGCCCCTCACTCCTCACTTCCCACATAGAAGGCTCAAGCGCAATACACGTTAACTTTTATTACGTGTTTTCAAGAGGTTTTGAGATGAGAAGAGAGACGACCCAAAGGAAACTCTAAAGGGAAACTAAGAGTCCTAATGTTATCATGCATGGATGACCTATGGTTAGTGTGTCTTAGGAGAAAGGACTACCTAAAACCTAATGCTAATCCTACTCCAAGCTTAATCGAAAATTAAGTTGGACTAGGTAGCTCTAAGGGGAAAAGAATCCAAGACTTAATCAAGTCTTGAGACTCAAGGGAGGAAGAGAGTGAAAGGGAGGGGAGAAGCATCTTAAATGCGAAAGCAAACACAAGTATGAAAGCTTAAAAGAGAAAGGAGAAGTTAGAATGTGGAGGACCATCCACATCCCATTCACTTACCATTAGCCCCTACATGGTTAGCAAAAACAAACATAAGCAACAATAATACAAATGAAACCCAAACAAGGTACAACCCAAAAATAAATGGTTACAAACCAAGTGAAACTCATCCAAGTTAGAATGTACACCTTAGAGGTGACTCATAATGTTTACCAAGCAAACTCAAGCAAAGAGAATGCAAACAAGTGGCAAAACATTCAAGAAAGTCATTAAAGAAGGAATAGAAGAAGAATGAGTGGATATGCAAGATGATCATGCAAGAATGTTTCAAATAAAATCCAAGTCAGAATGTGGATGACCTAAACATGTGCCTAAACATGTTATACAAGTGTAACATAAGGCATACAAGAATGTATCCAAGCATTAAGAACCATTAGAAGAAGGAGAAGGAAGCATGTAAATGAAACATGTTAAAGGATGCAAGATGAAACATGAATAACATATGAAATGAATACAAAACTCCAAGGTCAGAAACATACATCAAATAAGATGCAAAGAAGAGATATGGCATGGCATACACAAACCAAACACAACTCAAGAAGAGGCATAGATGAGAAGAAGTGAAAAGATAAGTCAAAAGAGGCATGTAAATCAAACATTGAACATGTGCACAAAATATGCAACAACCTCATACCAATGACCTATAATTGTAATCAAATGACTTATAATGATTCAAACATGGTTCATGAAGTCAAAGAAACAATCCCAAACAATGGCACAAGTGTCTTCACAAACAAGTAACCAAACATGATCCAAAGATGTGCATACAAGAGACCTCAAACCAAGAGCAATCAAACAATTAGCAAACCAACTTCAGAAATTACTAAATTAATTCTCAAAACACCTCAACCAGAAGTAAACATCATATTAAAGACTCATACAAAAATTCACAAGATAAGTCCTTCAAACAATCATGCAAGGCCACATAGGAATTATGAACTAATATGCAAAAGAGAGGGACCAAAATGCAATATGAAAAGAGTTTAAAAATATGAGAAAAATTTTTTATACACTTCAATATGTTGGTGAAACAATACAAAAAGAATGGATTGAAAATGTTTTGTATGCTATGAGAAATAAAATCTACAATGCAAAGTGTGCAAAATAATAACAATTAAAAAAGAAATCAATTACACAATTAATTCAGATGCCAAAAACAAAATAAAATAAGAAAATAAAATTTGAAAAAATTTATAAAATGCTAAACATGTTTCATGATTTTTTTTGTAATTTTTTGATGCATAAATTTATTTTTAAAAAAAAATGAAATGCCACAATAATAAAATAAAGAGAGAAGAAATAAACAGCCAGGGGGTGTCAACAGCAAGGGATTCACGTTCAAAAGTGGACTGGATCAGAATAAGGGGGTGCAAGTAATAAGCCCAATCCAAATAGTCCAAAAACGCAGTCAAAGTGGGATACATGGATTTCAGTCAACATTCAGACTCAATCATGACCATGCAATCAATCCAACGCACACCAACAGTCAACACAATCAGCAAGGATTCAAGATGAGAGGCCTAGATTAACATGCGCATGGTAAGCAACATGCATACGCGCACACCAAGTCAATTCAGAAATTAAAAGAAAACACGTGAGTATCACATGTTGATTTAATATGCTGGCATAAATCTACCCATTAGATGCATCAGACGTTCCATATCAAGTCACACAATTAAAATATTATGCAAGATGAGAGGTTAAGATCAGTATGCACATAATAACAACCGTGGACCACAACACAGACAATCTATAAAAATAAAATAGAATTTAAGTAACATGGAAATATGTGGACCAATGGATCAAAGCAACGAACGGCCAGGATTGCGTCTTCTTCACAAAAACCCTGGCTGGCCGGAAAACAAAACCAGACGCCGGAGCTAGGGCTCCGGTCGTCTCCTCCGGTGGACATCAACAACAAAATTTCCAGAAATCACATATGATTATACCAAATTGATCATAAATTCAAAAGGATCACAGATATCATGTTCATTTCAACAGATCAACAACATATAAGCCAAATCGAAGAGAAACAGTTTGGATCCAAAAATTTCAAACTCATAATACACACAATCCACACGTCCAAATTCAAAATAAAATACATCAGCATGCTCAATAAACATCACAGATCATTATGCACATCAAAAATTTAGGTTCTAAGAGCATGAAATCACCACTAACCTGAGGTCTTGAAGAGCTCAAAATACTCCTAGAAAACCAGAGATAAGATGCAAATCAAGCCTTAGGAACCTCTAATTGCAAAATAAATGCAATTAGAGCTTGAATATGGTCTAGATCTTGAGTTTGAAGAAATGGTTTCAAAATTTTAACCCACTGAATCCCTTGATTATAGCTTCAGATGATGATTGATTTCTGTTCTATGAACTTCAAGGATTCAGAATGTGAAAGAATTTCTCAAAAAGCTCTTAAGGTGAGAGAGAATCGAAGAGGAGAAAGTGAGAGCAAAAATGTGAAATCTGAGCAAATGAGGATGCATGACCTAGCTGTGAGGGCATGAGTTAGCTTATATAGTCTTGATTATTCCCCTGATTATGATTAAGGTCTTGTAAATTCCTTAATGAGTGAGTTTTGGATGATTTTGCAAATTTGCACTTTGAGCTTATCCCACTAATTCTCACGTGCCAATGCCACAAAATGAGCATGATCCACTCACATTTCCTCTGCTGATCACAAATGAATTGTACTTGGGCCTTGCACTTGCTTGGTTTGTTAGTTTTTGATCCATTTGCAAATTTGTACAATGTGAAATAAGTGAGAAATATAGCATGGAATGACTTGGTTCAAAGGCAAAAAATAATCCTTATGATGTGTACTTGAATGTTGTAATGAGACATGAACCAATAAAACCAATTACAAGTCCATTTCTGCCAAAAATGCAAAAGGTGGAAAAAGTGGTACATGGAAAACCATCAAAAACACCTTGCCTTCTTTTGATCATAATTTGAGCATTACAAGTGTTATGAGAACCATCTAGTACTTTTTGGAAATGGGAGAGAAAGATCTTCAACTTTCATGTTGGAGGAAAATTCATTTGAAGCTTCTTTGATGATGAAAAGTCAAGTTGAATGTGGTGGAAAAATTGCCAAAAATGGAAAGTTCTCATTATAAGTAATTTTCCAAATTTAGTAACTTTTGCACAAACTCTTGATTCTTGAAGAATAACGTCATCCATGCTATTCCTTGACCAAATAAAGGTATATGGGCTAGGGAAACATGATTTGAACCTTTGAAAACCATGAAAAGAAGCTCAAAATTCCACAGTTGACTTTCTCCTTTACAGTTGACTTTTCTTGGTTCACAAGCCACTGATTCACTGAACATTCTTCACCATAAATCATCAACCAAACCCTCATCTTATGGATGCAGGCAAGCATAAAGACCTCATGACACCATGCTTGAACACACAAAGCCCTTCAAGAAGTCCTTTTGATTCACAAACCCTAATTGGTCCCTCTGATTAGGAGGGAAAGATCCACTGAAATCCTTTGCCATGCTTGACCTTATGAAGATATGATGAGCTCCTCAAACCACCTTGAGGCTTGATACTTGAGAACATGGACCAAGTACCTTGATCCCATGCTAAGAACCAATGCTATGCACAATGCAAATGCAAGAAATGAAAAGAAACAAAAGCCAATTAGCATATAAACAAAAAGGGCAAATTTTGAGGTGTTACAGCTGCCCCTATTCAATCAACTTGGTCCTGAAGGTATGATGGCAACGGCTGTCATGCATTCAAAGGATTCATGGAGATTGAATACGAAAAGAAACCTGAAATTTGCATAAAGAACACCATCCCTGATGATAGAGGGAATTGGCGAAGAAAATCTTCAACATGACTTCACATGAGAGAGACCTGAACATCAACCTCTGCGGGGGAAGTGCAATAAGAAATCTTCAACATGACTTCAAATGAGAGAGACCTAAACATCAACCTCTGCGGGGGAAGTGCAATAAGAAATCTTCAACATGACTTCACATGAGAGAGACCTGAACATCAACCTCTGCGGGGGAAGTGTAATAAGAAATCTTCAACATGACTTCACATTAGAGAGACCTGAACATCAACCTCTGCGGGGAAAGTGCAATAAGAAATCTTCAACATGACTTCACATGAGAGAGACCTGAACATCAACCTCTGCGGGGGAAGTGCAATAAGAAATCTTCAACATGACTTCACATGAGAGAGACTTGAACATCAACCTCTGCGGGGGAAGTGCAATAAGAAATCTTCAACATGACTTCACATGAGAGAGACCTGAACATCAACCTCTGCGGGAGAAGTACAATAAGAAATCTTCAACATGACTTCACATGAGAGAGACCTGAACATCAACCTCTGCGGGAGAAGTACAATAAGAAATCTTCAACATGACTTCACATGAGAGAGACCTGAACATCAACCTCTGCGGGAGAAGTACAATAAGAAATCTTCAACATGACTTCACATGAGAGAGACCTGAACATCAACCTCTGCGGGGGTAGTGCAATAAGAAATCTTCAGATGCGGCTGTGATGTTAAACAACGTCCCTTGAATCGCATCCTTTTCTGCTGGCAAAAGAAACCCTATAACAAAATACCAAACTTGGCTTATGCTTCAAATGCATATGTTTGAATTTTGCCGTAATGCTCCATACGAAATGGAATGCTACGCATTTGGGAGGATGCCATGCAAAAGATGCTTATGCAATGCACAAAGGGCATCCTAGCGAAATAAACGCTAAGGACAAAGGCAGCTCTGGGGTATGGTAAACTGACATGTCATTCTTAACCAAGAGACCCTGATGAGGTATACTTCACCCTGCTGGGAAGAAACAAAACCACAAATTCTGTCGGCGATGGACGAAACTCCGAGAGAATACCCACTCTGTTGGGGAATGTCAGGATCAACAACTCTGCTGGAGATGGACGAAACTCCGAGAGGATATCCATTCAGCTGGGGATGGAGATGAATACTGAAGATGGAAACTTCTCCGCTGGGGATGACCAACTGTTTCAAAACATGGATTTGACGTCTGCCAAAAATGATTCGACTTAAGACCTGCTGGGGATACCACTCACCACCAAACTCTGCTTGGGGATATGACCTTAATCTGCTACTAGGGAAATAACTTTACCTTCACCCTGCTGGTGATTAGATCAAGCCGTTGTCGTTGAGAATATACTTTCTGACCAACTGAGGAAAGTAGATGCCAGGACTCTGTGGGGATAATAACATCTTTGTCTACGAATCTCCTGCTGGAGATACAACAACATCCACCTTAGAGCAATCAACTTCTGAATGCTTGCTGGGGAATAGTAATCCAAACACAACTTCGGCTGGGCATACAATCCTCTGTACACTGCTGAGGGGGACAATCCTCAACGACGCCGCTTGGGAGAAAAGGAGTTGTCAACATACACCCTGCTAGGGGATAAGCCCTCTGTTTCCTGACTAGCTGGGGAAAACGACTGCCCCATACCCTGTGGGGAAACACCATCTTTAATCAAAGAAAATGCTCCATCAATCTCTTGCAGCAATAACAACTCCTGGCTATCGACTCCGCTTGGGGAATTGCCTCTTTATACTCTGCTGAGGAAGACGATCCTGGATACTCTGATGGGGAAGAGTAATAAACTGCTGAGGACGACCAGACTTCAAAGTTGGGGAGAGCTCTACCGGGGAGGTACACCTGTCATCCTGCAAAACCAACAGAAAGGTCTACGTGCAAAAATGATCACTTTGATTATCATCATAGTACCGGCCACCTAAGCAATTGCCACTGTTTTCCAACTTGTTTCACAGAGCTCAAAATTTTAGCATGTAATGTTTTTATCAAAAATATCGGACATTTTCACAAACAAAACAGGTAAAACAAAAACAAAAGCTCTTTGACTGAACTGAAAACTTTATTGAATGAATCGGCCTGTAAATAGGCATTTATTGAAAAGAAAATATAAATGTCAACAATGTGGGGAACAGACATCCACCATGACTCGACGCAACTATAATCCATATGACTTGTTTATCCGCAGATACTTTGGCCTTTGAAGATGACTGACTGGACTGATTCCTTTCCTTCGAATTTTCCAAGTGTGAATAGTGATCAAAGATCGAACGCGGATCGTAGTCTTTGCTTTTAAATCCCTAACTTTTGCCTGGATCGCCCTTTCCGGGTTTTCAATCCACCGGGATACCCATTTTTTTCCAAGGTTGCCTTTTCAGGTTTTCAACCTCGCGGGTTTATTTCTTTTTCTTTTTATCCCTAATTTTTGCCAGAACCTTTTCTTTTTATGGCTCGCCAGGATGCCCCATTTTTGCCTAAACCTTCTTTTTATGTTCAGCGGGTCTCTTTTATGCAAAGTATTTTTTGACTACATCCGCGTTCACAGGGGATGTAAAATCTTTGCCATCCATAGTTGAAAGTAATAAGGCTCCACCGGAGAAAACCTGTCTTACTACATACGGCCCTTCGTAATTTGGAGTCCAGTTGCCCCTGTGATCTGTTTAAGGAGGAATGATCCTTTTCAGAACTAATTCACCAGCCTGAAAACACCGAGAACGCACTTTCTGATCAAAGGCTTTCTTCATCCTGCTCTGATACAACCGGCCATGCGCAATGGCTTTCAATCTCCTCTCTTCAATGAGGTTCAGTTCATTCAGCCGGGAACGTACCCACTCAGCTTTGTCAAGCTTCACGTCTGTCAGAACTCTCAAAGAAGGAATCTCAACTTCTAATGGCAGGACTGCTTCCATACCATACACCAGTGAGAAAGGAGTTGCCCTAGTTGATGTGCGTACCGAAGTACGATATCCATGCAAAGCGTAAGGCAACATCTCGTGCCAGTCTTTGTATGTCACTACCATCTTCTGCACAATCTTCTTTATGTTCTAATTAGCTGCTTCAACAACCCCATTCATCTTCGGACGATAGGGAGAAGAATTATGATGTTTGATTTTAAAGCTCTGACATAGCTCCTTCATCATCTTATTGTTCAAATTTTAACCATTATCAGTAATGATTCTCTCCGGGACTCCATACCAGCAGATGATGTCCTTCTTAATAAACCGGGCTACCACTTGTCGGGTGACGTTGGCATATGATGCTGCTTCCACCCACTTCGTGAAATAATCAATAGCCACCAGGATAAAACGATGTCCATTCAAAGCAGTTGGCTCAATCTTTCCAATCATGTCAATGCCCCACATAGCAAAAGGCCAAGGTGATGACAAAACATTCAGAGGAGTAGGCGGTACGTGCACCTTATCAGCATAAATCTGGCATTTATGACATTTTCGGGCGTATTTAAAACAATCAGACTCCATAGTCATCCTATAATACCCCGCTCTCAACAATTTTCTTGCCATAGCATGCCCATTGGCATGAGTACCGAAGGAACCTTCGTGAACTTCTTCCATTAACAGGCCTGCCTCGTGTTCATCAACACAACATAGCAAGACCATGTCAAAGTTTCTCTTGTACAACACATCGTCTTTGTTCAAGAAGAAGTTTCCTGATAACCTCCTCAATGTCTTTTTATCCTTGGAAGATGCCCCAACTGGGTATTCCTGACTCTTCAAGAAGACTTTGATGTCATGATACCAAGGCTTGCCATCTGATACCCCTTCAACTGCAAATACAAAAGCAGGCCTGTCCAAGCGCATGATTCTGATTGAAGGAGCTTCATTCCAAAGATTCACTCGATACATTGATGACAATGTTGCCAACGCATCAGCCATCTGATTCTCTATCAGGGGAATGTGATGGAAGTCTACTCTGTCGAAGAAAGGTAACAACCTTCTGGCATAGTTGTTATATGGAACAAGATTTACTTGACGAGTCTCCCATTCACCTGTAATCTGATTAACCACCAACGCAGAATCACCATAAACATCGAGGTTCTTGATTCTCAAATCAATTGCTTCTTCTAACCCTATGATGCATGCTTCATACTCTGCCTCATTGTTGGTGCATATGAACGCTAATCGGGCAGTAAAAGGTATATGATAACCCTGTGGAGTCGTAATGATTGCCCCGATTCCGTTACCATATGAGTTAACAACTCCATCAAAAACCAACTTCCACTGAGATACAATCTCAGGTCCTTCATCAGGAAAAGGTTCTTCACAATCCTTCTTCTTCAGATACATGATATACTCGTCCGGAAATTCAAACTTCATCGGTTGATAATCCTCAATTGGCTGTTCAGCAAGATATTCTGACAAAACACTTCCCTTAATGGCCTTTTGGGAAACATACTGAATATCGTATTCTGTCAGAACCATCTGCCAACGGGCTATTCTTCCAGAAAGCGCCTGCTTCTCAAACACATACTTGATTGGATCCATATTCAAAATCAATAGGGTTGTAAGGTTTAACATATACTGCCTCAAATGCTTAGCGGCCCAAGCGAGTGCACAACATGTTTTCCCCAGCATCGAGTACCTTGACTCACAATCAGTAAACTTTTTACTCAAGTAGTAGATGGCAAGCTCTTTTCTACCTGACTCGTCTTGTTGACCGAGCACACAACCCAATGAATTCTCAAGAACTGTGAGATACATAATCAAAGGTCTTCCTGGCACTAGTGGCATAAGGACCGGAGGTTCCTGCAAATATTCTTTTATCTTTTCAAACGCCTTTTGACAATTTTCATTCCACCTGACCGCTTGATCTTTTCTTAGCAATTTGAAGATTGGTTCACACATGGCTGTGAGATGAGAGATGAACCTAGCAATGTAGTTTAATCTCCCCAAGAAACCACGAACCTCTTTTTCTGTTTTCGGCACAGGCATTTCTTGTATGGATTTTAACTTTGCAGGATCTACCTCAATACCTTTTTCATTAACAATGAACCCCAGCAATTTTCCTGATCTCACCCCGAAGGTGCATTTGTTTGGATTCAACCTCAGTCTGAATTTTCTCAATCTTTCAAACAACTTATGAAGATTCACCAAATGTTCTTCTTCCGTCTGTGACTTCGCAATCATGCCATCATCATAGACTTCAATCTCTTTGTGAATCATATCATGAAAGAGAGTCACCATCGCCTGCTGGTAAGTTGTCCTTGCATTTTTCAACCCAAAGGACATCACTTTGTAGCAGAAAGTTCCCCACGGTGTTATGAATGTTGTCTTCTCCATGTCCTCTGGGGCCATCTTGATTTGGTTATACCCAGAGAAGCCATCCATGAAGGAAAACACAGAATACTGAGCAGTATTGTCGACTAACACATCAATGTGAGGGAGCAGGAAATCATCCTTCGGGCTTGCTCTGTTCAAATCCCTGTAATCAACACACATCTTGACCTTCCCATCCTTCTTAGGTATAGGCACGATGTTAGCAACCCATGGAGGATAATTTGTTACGGCAAGAAAACCGGCATCTAGCTGTTTCTGAACCTCTTCCTTGAATTTGACAGACATCTCCGGTTTAGTTCTTCTCAACTTTTGCTTGACCGGAGCACAACCTTCTTTAAGTGGTAGCCGGTGTACAACAATATCAGTATCGAGCCCAAGCATGTCTTGGTAAGACCAGGCGAAGATATCCACATACTCATGGAGCATTTCAATCAATCTTCCCTTGACACTGTCTTCCAATGCAGCCCCTACCCTTACTTCCTTCCTGGCGTCCTCGGTTCCCAGATTCACAATCTCAATTTCCTCCTGATGAGGTAGGATGACTCTCTCCTCTTGCTTCAACAATCTGGCCAACTCTTCGGGCAGTTCACAATCTTTGTCAGTCTCTTCTTCAACCTGATAGATTGGATTGTCAAAGTCATACCGAGCTATAGCTGAGTCATGATCGGTGTCATCTGAACAAAAAGACATGCATGATTGATGAGGTATGTTTTATTATGTATGCAACAAAAGAAACACATTGCCATTTTGATATGGTTTTTAATGCATAAAAAGTAAAAACAGAAAGACAGAGATCAAAATATTTGAGTGTGAAAAGTCCTTTATTGATGATAAAGCAAAACATGCAACATTTAAAAACCCTACAAATAAAATCACTACGTCTTGGGCAGAACGCAGGATTAACATAATAGGAAAACAAAGCAATTACTCAAAGCCTGTCACTTGAATGACTCTCTCGGAAGACCAGTTGCACAGACTTTCTCCTGGGACGCAAGGACGAATCCATCTATCCATGTCACAATCACTGTCCCCTTCTTCCTCAATGGCATTAACACTGTCGAAGAAAACACCGACACTAGTGAAACGGACTGGGCCATAGAATTTGGGAGGATCCCCATCTCTCCTGGATGGCTTGTATCCCAATCCATAAGTATCCCTCTTCTCCTGAACTTCAACCACCTGGCCCCACGTCTGTGAGCTACCAGCTTCAACCACAGCTTTGGCATCTCTAAACGAAGACATGGAAACCTCAGGTTGATTTGCCACTGCAGGCTGCTCTATAGCTTCAGACTGGACAACCTCTTCAGAAACCTTCACCTTCTCGAACCCCTGACACAACGTCTCATGGATTTCACCATCCACTTCCAAGAATTTGAAGGTTGACAACTGACTGATCATTATGTCTTCTTCTCCGCACACTGTTACTACATGACCATCAACCATGTATTTCAACTTTTGATGCAAAGTGGAGGTTACAGCGCCTGCACCATGGATCCAAGGACGACCCAATAAACAGATGTACGCTGGCTGAATATCCATTATATAAAATGTTGCATAAAAAATTTCCGGCCCAACCTTGATCGGAAGCACAATCTCACCAAAGACAGATCTTTTCGAGCCATCAAAAGCTCGCACCACCAAGTCACTTGGTGTACAAATAAGTCCCCTGGTATCTAACTTCATTAATGCTTACTTGGGCAATACATTCAACGATGATCCAGTATCAACCAAAACATGTGACATCAGTGAACCATGACACTTAATCGAAATATGCAGGGCATTGTTATGATTCCTCCCTGCGGGAGTCATATCAAGATCTGTAAAACCCAAACCATTACTTGCATTCACGTGCGCTACAACCCCTTCCAGCTGGTTAACAGAAATCTCTTGAGGAACATAGGCTGCATTCAAAACTTTCAGAAGAGCATTCGTATGGGCTTCAGAGTATAACAACAATGACAGAATAGAGATCTTGGATGGGGTCTGATGTAACTGGTCCACAATCTTGTAATCACTTTTCCGGATGAGTCTCATAAACTCCTCTACATTTTTGGAAAAAGCATCATCAACCGGTTTTACTATAGAATCAGTAACCACTAGAGTCTGAACATAACCATCCATTTCCTGTTTTCCTCTATCTTGCCTAGAGGTACTGGGTTGATCATTAACAGGAGTAAGCACTCTACCACTTCTGGTTATAGCATCAGTCTCAACTTTAACCTCTGAACTAGAACTCACTGGTGAAGTATTCATTAATTCCTGCTTTTGTCCATTGACAAACACATCTGCACCGTAATTCCACGGAATAGCCTTAGAACTTTCATACGGAATGGGTCCAGCCCTTGTGATAATGACTGGAGGTGGCCTTGCCGGACCAGAAATAGTAATTATTTTGAACGGAATGGTGATAGTAGCAACCTTCTCACTAACAACCTCTTCTTGCTGATTATCTCTGTCAAATTGAAAACAACCCTCATCAATCAGATTCTGAATACCCATCTTCAGCGAATCACAACCATTAACCTTCGTCAAACAAACTGAGCAATTATCATCACAACCCGGATAGATGCCACCCTTCAATAACCTGTTCTTAACCACAGCCAACGGAGTCTTCAGCTCGTCCACATCCATGATCAAATTCAGAGCTTCATATTCCTAAATTATCGCATTCACCCTCGGGCCATTGTGATCAGGCATAGGGTTTTGAATAACATTGGGCCCAGCATTCGAGAAATTGATAGCTTTGGAGTCTACAAGATCCTGTACCTTGTGCATGAAGGCTTTACACTTCTCTATAGTATGCCTCGGAGCACCAGAGTGAAAGTCGCAATGTGTGTTAGCGTCATAACTTCGTGGCAATTCCCCTTTTGGTGGAGCCAGGGTGCGGAGCTCAACTAGGAGCAATTGCAGCAAATGTTGTAATAACTGGGCGTATGACATTGGTGGCTGATCAAAGTGCCTATCTACTCTTCTCTGTCTATTCTGATATTGGCCCTGCTGCCCGTTCTGATATTGATTAGCATTGTTGTTTTGTTGCTGTGGTGGAGGTAACGTTGCTGGGATAGTTACCGATGCTACTTGTTGATTATTGCCCTGACGATGTTTCCCTTTTCCTTTGTGAGATGATACAGCGTTGGCCTCTCCTTTCTTCTTATAACCATCAAACGGCTTCATTCCATGTCCAGAGGATGATCCGTCACCACTAGAAACTTTTCCAGCCTTAATTCCAACCTCTACCTTCTGTCTAATAGCAATCACATCTGCAAACTTGCCTAGAGAACAAGGCAAAAGCTTCTCATAATAGTGCTTAGGAAGTGTGTCCATAAACATATCCAACATCTCTTTTTCTAGCATTGGTGACTGCACCCTAGCCTCCAATTCGCGCCACCTTTGCGCGTATTCTTTGAAACTCTCATCACTTTTCTGGGACATGCTCAACAGCTGAGTTCTGTTGGGCACCATATCTATGTTGTACTGGTAATGTTTGATAAAAGTTGCAGCTAGCTCTCTCCAGGTACGAACATCTCTACTTTCCAGCCCCATGTACCATTCCAAAGACGCGCCAGATAGGCTATATTGGAAAAAGTACATCATTAACTTTTTATCCTTAGCATGAGCAGCCATCTTCCTGGTATAGGCCTTTATATGAGTTCTCGGGCAGGTAGAACCATTGTACTTCTCCAGTGTAGGAATCTGAATCTTGTGTGGAATGACAATATTAGGGACCAACCCTAGGTCGTCCAAATCTATTCCCAAATCATCCTGTTTCACAACCCCATTCAGCTGGGCCTCAATTAGACGGATTCTCTCATCACTGACCACAGGAAGACCAGCGTCCAAGCTTCTGACTGAAAAGACATCATCCTGTTGATCATCAAAACGATGGCCATGGATACCTCGAACAATGCTTCCTTCTCCAACCACTGAAGGAATACCACACTGTCCACTAGCACCAGGGATAGGAATGTTGATACCAGCACCACCTCCGCCCGGAGGAACAACACGATTAAGAAAAGCACCATGTAAGATACCATTTTCATCAACCTGTGACACCAAAGGCTGAACCAGAGTTCTGAATTCATTCTGACTTTGCACCACACCCTGCATCATCTCCATGAATTGATCTATGCGAGCTTGCATAGCTGCCATGTCTGCCTGAATTTGTCCATCACTCTGCTTTGATTAAGCCTGGTAGAATACCGATGAGTTGGTTGATCAATCTTGACTGACAAAAAGTGAGAGCATAAGAAAACCAGAGAATCTGAGATAACCTGCAATGCAAAAATGAATATGATTATGCAAATGCGAATGTAAAATGCAAACAAACATATTTGTACATTTCCAGGACATATCCACTTTGATTCCATTCCATGAAACCGGGCAAGGGATTAGACACACTATCGGAAAATAAATCCGAACCCAGAAATACCACCGGATCAAACCACTGGGACAAACCCTCTCTGAAAACCAGAACTGCCAGAGCACAAATAATCAAACCAAATATTCCATTACTGAAAACAAAGTAGTTCTTACAGATAGATTCAAGCATAATCAAAGGTGATTCCATCAACAATCCTGATGGTAATCCCGAAAAAGATAAACAACAAAATCAACTACAAATCAATTCCAAACAAACCAGCTTCAACTTCCTCAAGAAGGTTCATAGTGTCAGGATGTGTAGGTTGCTGCATCAGCCCTTTGATCAACTTGTTCCTCTTTGCAATCTCTTGGTTCAATTTAACAATCTGCTCTTCAGCGTTGTTGTCTTCGCGCTTTGACTTCTTGACCTCGGCTTGAAACTTGAGCTCTTCAACTTCCTTCTGTGCTTCTTTCCACTTGGCAAAGTAACGATCTTTCCTTGCTTTCACTACCTGAAGCTCTTCTTTCAGCTTTTCATTCTCAATCTTGGCCTCCTTCCACATATCCTGATACGTGGCAAGCTTGTCTTCTGCTTTAGTAAAAAGCTTCTTGTTTTCCCTTTTAGCTTTGCCTGATGATTCAGCAGCCATACTGACCTTTTTGAAGTGTTGAGCCTTGTCAGCAAAATCCCTCTCTCTTTTTTCTAGATGCGCAGGCATGTCTTGAACTTTTAATTTCAACTCCAAGTTGTCATGTAGAGCACTCTGTAGCTGACTACTCATATCAGAGTTTTCCACCCTCAGATCAGACACCAACTTACGTTGCTTGTCGAATTCTTCAAGTGGTACAGTGAGTCTCTCTTCTACAATCTCTGGATATAATGGAGGCGCCCGATCAAAAGTCAAATAGAACTCTTCTACCCTCTTCTTCACCCATTCAACATATGGAGCGAAAGCTTGATTATTGGGTTTCCCTAAAACATTTTTACCTATCTTCCGTCTGCTGAGCCAAGCTTGAGAAGCTTCTTGTGGAGTAGTCACACCATCAGTCATATGAAAATACAAAGATTCTTCCAAATCTTTTCCAGCTGGAGGATCTTTTAGAGCGTATGCAAATTGCTTGATAGCCAAAGATGGGTTGTAGTTAATACCTCCTTTTCTTCCGATCAAAGGTACATTAGGATACTTGCCACAACTATGCAAAATATCAGTCCCCAATAATCCCTTATCCACCCAAAGAATATCTTTAGCAGCTAGGCCCATCAGACGCTTACTCCGCTCTAAAGAAGTCTTTGAATCTATAAAAGCACCTGACTGGGGTAAACGTTTGGCAAAGCACTTGTAAAAGAGAGATGCGCAACAACAAACCACCCCGCCTCGTCTTTTCTCATTCCTGTTGTATAGGGCGTAGTGGAGATCACCTAACAAAGTCGGCACCGAATTCTGAGCTGTAAATATCTGAATAGCATCCGTATCGACAAAATCAGACTCATTAGGGAATAACACAATGCCATATATACACAGAGCCAATATTGTATTGAAAGCCATCCACCTTTTCTCCTTAGCTTCTTCTTGAGCCCTCTTCACCAAGTACTCCAAGTGATAGCCTCGAGATTTTCCCTTCTTAGAAAAGTCAGCCTCCACTGTAGATCTGCTCAAACAAAGAGCCTCAGCCACTGCTTGGAAATCACAATCTCCTTGGGAACCACAGAAAGGAACACCTTCTTTGACAAGAATCCTCAAAATGTTGGAGTATTCCTCCAGGGTAGGAACCAACACATAATCTGGCATCACAAAGCACCTCAAGGAAGGATCATAAAACTGCATCAAGGTGTGTAGCCCATTGTATTCATATTCACTGAGACTCCGAACTAGGGATAATATCCAACCATACTTCTCTTCAAAGGCTCCCAAAACTTCTGGACTAGCTATACTCTGTAAACTGTTCAACGGACCAAGAGTGATCTTCGGGAACTTGTAGACGATGATGTGCTTCTTACCCCTCTTAGTGTCCATCCCTATGAATGCCCTCTGACTGGAATCAAATGCTAGATACTACCTGAAAATGCACAAACATGAATGTCAGAAAAATGGAATGCAATGAGAAGCATGGGATCAAGGTATCCACACAAATTGGCTGCACTGCGCTGACTAAACAAATTAAGGCTCTGTACCAAAACCCAGAACAACAACCACCATAGTGATAAAACCAGAAAACCAGGTAGGTTGAAGGTCACGGTCAACTGCAAACCTGCAAACACCCATCCCTCTCACATGTGGGTTCTAAGGTCCTCAATATCCCGGGCTCTCAGGTCGAGAAATGATGATACGTTCACCATTTCTGGTTTAGCATCATCATCAATCGAGGAGGCCTCAACTGATTCACCAAAATGAAAGATCCTCAGCTTCGGAGGTTTGAGAAGCAATAGCACATTCAGCCCGAAGGATACAATGCTATCGCCAATCAAAGAGGTCGTCCGCTGATTCACCTCAAAAGGAAATCCTATAGCAAGTTCCCAGCATTGGGTCCTCGGATCAAGAATGTGCAATGGATTTGCCACAGAACGTGGTCTGCCACTGTCACATCTCGGGAGGAGTGCTGTTACTGAGTCCTTGGGAATGGTCATCAGAGTCGACAATTCCTCAAGAGAATAACTACTGGCCTGTATCAACATACAGTAGCAGAAAGCTCCTGATAGAACCTCGTCTGATTGTAGGGATCGTGATCACCCGCACGTGGCCAACACCACGGGAGCGTCACGCCTTCCCACGCTAAAACCTAGGTGTATGCTCGAGCCTGGGTATTGGGCTCATCTCTCAAAACCTCCCAACCTACCAAACAGAAAAACAGCACAGCGCAACATAGTCCAGCATAACAATGCAATTCAGTAAAATGCGGTAAAAACAGTAAAGCAGTAAAGCGAAAATACAGTAAACAAAATAGCCAATGACATAAAACAGACAAGCGCTAGGATTGACTCGCTAAAGGGGATGAACCAGCAAGAGGTCAACCTGTCCCCAGCAGAGTCGCCAGCTGTCGCTCTCGAAAGATTCGCATCCAACGGTACAAACGTGAAAGTGGCGCAGAAAAACACAAAGTCACCAGCAAGAGAAAGAGAAAGAACATGGTCTCACGACCAAGAGAAACGGGTACGGGAGTCGGTTACGCGAAGGGAAGGTGCTAGCACCCAACACGTCCATCGTACTCGATGGGATCCACGCTTGTTGTCTACATCAAAAGGTGTCATTGTCTGGAGCTCCACTGCTATGGACCGGGGAGGAAACGAGAACGGAAAGAACAGAGGACCAAAGAAGAAAAGAAAAAAAAAGAAGTGACTCGATAGGACGTTATCGTTGTCCTAGGCCTACGTACTCCCTCAGTGCAATGGGAAAGTCAGAGTCAATGTAGTTCGGACGGGAACTGTGGGGGAAGGTTGCTCGGCAAGAGAATCGATGTCTTGTGCCTACATATCCTCAATCGGACGAGAGAGAGGAATCAGAGCTAATGTCGTTCATGGGTACGACCACGGATGGGTAAGTGTTTTTTATGAGCGACGTTAGATTCGCGTCCGGCAGTTAGGGTCGATGCCTGTTTGCGACTTAGACGGAAGGAAACGTGCCCTTTTCTGAAAATGGTCTTGAACCAAACAATCCCGAAGGAAAAAAGATTTGAATTTGTTTTTGTGTTTTTTAGACAGAAATGTTTTTTAAGTTGTGTCGTAACTTGCATTGAACCCAAGTCTTAAATATAGGAATGAATACTTCGCGCATCGTCCCCAACAGGACGTACACTAGGTATCATAGAAGAATGAGGGGAAGCCCCTCACTCCTCACTTCCCACATAGAAGGCTCAAGCGCAATACACGTTAACTTTTATTATGTTTTTCAAGAGGTTTTGAGATGAGAAGAGAGACGACCCAAAGGAAACTCTAAAGGGAAACTAAAAGTCCTAATGTTATCATGCATGGATGACCTATGGTTAGTGTGGCTTAGGAGAAAGGACTACCTAAAACCTAATGCTAATCCTACTCCAAGCTTAATCGAAAATTAAGCTGGACTAGGTAGCTCTAAGGGGAAAAGAATCCAAGACTTAATCAAGTCTTGAGACTCAAGGGAGGAAGAGAGTGAAAGGGAGGGGAGAAGCATCTTAAATGCCAAAGCAAACACAAGTATGAAAACTTAAAAGAGAAAGTAGAAGTTAGAATGTGGATGACCATCCACATCCCATTCACTTACCATTAGCCCCTACATGGTTAGCAAAAACAAACATAAGCAACAATAATACAAATGAAACCCAAACAAGGTACAACCCAAAAAGAAATGGTTACAAACCAAGTGAAACTCATCCAAGTCAGAATGTGCACCTTAGAGGTGACTCATAATGTTTACCAAACAAACTCAAGCAAATAGAATGCAAACAAGTGGCAAAACATCCAAGAAAGTCATTAAAGAAGGAATAGAAGAAGAATGAGTGGATATGCAAGGTGATCATGCAAGAATGCTTCAAATAAAATCCAAGTCAGAATGTGGATGACCTAAAAATGTGCCTAAACATGCTATACAAGTGTAACATAAGGCATACAAGAAATTATCCAAGCATTAAGAACCATTAGAAGAAGGAGAAGGAAGCATGTAAATGAAACATGTTAAAGGATGCAAGATGAAACATGAATAATATATGACATGGAGACAAAACTCCAAGGTCAGAAACATACATCAAATGAGATGCAAAGAAGAGATATGGCATGGCATACACAAACCAAACACAAGTCAAGAAGAGGCATAGATGAAAAGAAGTGAAAAGATAAGTCAAAAGAGGCATGTAAATCAAACATTGAGAGGTTAAGATCAGTATGCACATAATAACAACCGTGGACCACAACACACACAATCTATAAAAATAAAACATAATTTAAGTAACGTGGCAACATGTGGACCAATGGATCAAAGCAACGAACGGCCAGGATTGCGTCTTCTTCACAAAAACCCTGGCTGGCCGGAAAACAAAACCAGACGCCAGAGCTAGGGCTTCGGTCGTCTCCTCCGGTGGACATCAACAACAAAATCTCCAGAAATCACATATGAGTATACCAAATTGATCAAAAATTCACAAGGATCACAGATATCATGTTCATTTCAACAGATCAACAACATATAAACCAAATCGAAGAGAAACAGTTTGGATCCAAAAATTTCAAACTCATAATACACACAATCCACAAGTCCAAATTCAAAATAAAATACATCAGCATGCTCCATAAACATCACAGATCATTATGCACATCAAAAATTTAGGTTCTAAGAGCATGAAATCACCACTAACCTGAGGTCTTGAAGAGCTCAAAATACTCCAAGAAAACCAGAGATAAGCTGCAGATCAAGCCTTAGGAACCTCTAATTTCCAAATAAATGCAATTAGAGCTTGAATATGGTCTAGATCTTGAGTTTGAAGAAATGGTTTCCAAATTCGAACCCACTGAATCCCTTGATTATAGCTTGAGATGATGATTGATTTGTGTTCTATGAACTTCAAGGATTTAGAATGTGAAAGAATTTCTCAAAAAGCTCTTAAGGTGAGAGAGAATCGAAGAGGAGAAAGTGAGAGCAAAAATGTGAAATCTGAGCAAATGAGGATGCATGACCTAGCTGTAAGGGCATGAGTTAGCTTATATAGTCTTGATTATTCCCCTAATTATGATTAAGGTCTTGTTAATTCCTTGATTAGTGAGTTTTGGATGATTTTGCAAATTTGCACTTTGAGCTTATCCCACTAATTCTCACGTGCCAATGCCACAAAATGAGCATGATCCACCCACATTTCCTCTGCTGATCACAAATGAATTGTACTTGGGCCTTGCACTTGCTTGGTTTGTTAGTTTTTGACCCATTTGCAAATTTGCACAATGTGAAATAACTGAGAAATATAGCATGGAATGACTTGGTTCAAAGGCCAAAAATAATCCTTATGATGTGTACTTGAATGTTGTAATGAGACATGAACCAATAAAACCAATTACAAGTCCATTTGTGCCAAAAATGCAAAAGGTGGAAAAAGTGGTACATGGAAAACCATCAAAAACACCTTGCCTTGTTTTGATCATAATTTGAGTTCACAAATGCTATGAGAACCATCTAGTACTTTTTGGAAATGGGAGAGAAAGATCTTCAACTTTAATGTTGGAGGAAAATTCATTTGAAGCTTCTTTGATGATGAAAAGTCAAGTTGAATGTGGTGGAAAAATTGCTTAAAATGGAAAGTTCTCATTATAGGTCATTTTCCAAATTTAGTAACTTTTGCACAAACTCTTGATTCTTGAAGAATAATGTCATCCATGCTATTCCTTGACCAAATAAAGGTATATGGGCTTGGGAAACATGATTTGAACCTTTGAAAACCATGAAAAGAACCTCAAAATTCCACAGTTGACTTTCTCCTTTACAATTGACTTTTCTTGGTTCACAAGCAACTGATTCACTGAACATTCATCACCATAAATCATCAACCAAACCCTCATCTTATGGATGCAGGCAAGCATAAAGACCTCATGACACCATGCTTGAACACACAAAGCCCTTCAAGAAGTCCTTTTGATTCACAAACCCTAAATGGTCCCTCTGATTAGGAGGGAAAGATCCACTGAAATCCTTTGCCATGCTTGACCTTATGAAGATATGATGAGCTCCTCAAACCACCTTGAGGCTTGATACTTGAGAACATGGACCAAGTACCTTGATCCCATGCTAAGAACCAATGCTATGCACAATGCAAATGCAAGAAATGAAAAGAAACAAAAGCCAATTAGCATATAAACAAAAAGGGCAAATTTTGAAGTATTACACGATGTTAGGACTTCGGTCCAGTGGTGGCCTTAATCCCATTGGGTGGATTGAGGTATTTTGTGATGTGCTCCCTCGTGGAGGGTTGATGGCCTGGTGTCCATTATTATGACGAATTGGTACCACATGCATGTTAGGAAGTTGCATTTCATTCTTGGTGGCATTACATGATTGCATGTTTATGATGTTAATGACTTGGGGATTTATATGACGTTTTGGGTGAGTCGCCATGAAGTTGTTTGAGATGAATGTTAACTTGTTAATTATCTTTTCCTTATATGAATTATATTGAATTGTGATTACTCACCCTGCTTGTTTGAATGTTACCTCTACATGGGTAACGTGCAGATAACCAAAACTAGTTCGCGGTGCGTGAAGAGTTAGCTTGGAGTCATTGTCCTTCTGTTTGGTATAGTAGAGGGTGTGTCTTGCTCTGGTTATGTAACATCGGGGTTGGGAACGTTTCTGTTTTTGAAGTATTGTGTTATTTTGATTAACTTGTTTTATTGATGAAAAGATAATGTGATGAGCTGTTCTGTTTATGATGATAAATCCGCTGCGATGTTTTGTTTTAAAGGAGATTTTAATTAAAAATAAGTTGTTATTTTCTACGTGTTGAACCCGTGTTACGGAGCAGGATGTTTAATTGGATGTTTTATGAAGAAATATGACACCTTATGTGATGTACTCTGATTTATTTTAAGTGTACTATTGCGTATATTTATTTTGGGTTAGAAGGGTGTTACAGTAGTGGTATCAGAGCAGGTCAGTCCGTTCGGCCAGGTTTTTACTTGATGTCTGTTCTTGTCAGCCGACAAGTGTGTGTACACTGTCGATGTTTTAGTTCTTCTAACCTTGTTGTTGGTGTGCAGGATGGCTGGAAGAAATGATCGTGCAATCGCTGATGCGTTGGAATCGGTTGCCAATGTGGTGGCGCAACTGAACCCGAATGGTGGAGCTCCTGATGAGTTTTGTGTATTGGGGAAATTTCAAAGGAACAATCCACCGACTTTTGTTGGCACGCATGAACCAACAAGTGCACACAAGTGGCTGAAGGCTATTGAGAAGATCTTTCGGGTAATGGGGTGTTCTGATGAGCAACAAGTTCAGTTCGGAACGTATATGCTGGAAGCAGAGGCTGAGGACTGGTGGGATAACACCCGTCAGAGACTTGCAGATCTTGGCACTGTGATAACTTGGGATGTGTTTAGGCAAGAGTTTCTGGGCAAGTATTTTCCATAGGATGCTCGTGGCAAGAGGGAAGTGGAATTCCTTGAGCTGAAGCAAGGAGATATGATTATGGCGGAGTATGCCGCGAAGTTCGAGAAGCTAGTGAAGTTTTGTCCGCACTACAATCATGCTGATGTTGAGATGTCTAAGTGTCTCAAGTTCGAGAATGGGCTGAGACCAGAGATTAAGTAGGGTATTGGGTATCAGCAGATCCGTAGGTATGCTGAGTTAGTTGACAAGAACAGAATCTACAATGAGGATAGCCGAGCTCGATCTGCTCACTACAAGCAGTTGAGTGAGAAGAAGGGGCAATATAGGGGTAAGCCTTATACAACTTCAGCTGACAAAGAGAAGCAGAAGGCTTCAGATGGGAAGAAGACAAGTGGGGGAGCGGCTCCCGCTTCTGGAAAGTGTCATAAGTGTGGTGGGCAAGGTCACCATGCTGATGCATGCACCAATAATGTGGTGAGGTGCTATCGATGTGGTAAGAAAGGGCATAGGGCTACTGACTGCAAGGATGAAGGTCCGACCTGTTTCAATTGCGGTGAAAAATGTCATATCAGTACTCAATGTCAGAAGCTGAAGAAGACCGTGACTGCTGCTCAGACCAGTGGCAGAGTGTTTTCTTTAAGTGGTGCAGAAGTTCCAGAGAAGTACAACCTGATCCGAGGTACTTGTTTTATTAATAATATCGAGTTGGTTGCTATTATTGACACTATTGCTACTCATTATTTTATCACGCTTGAATGTGCTAATAGATTGAGTTTGAAGTTATCTAACATGAACGGGAATCTGATAATAGAAACTCCAGCTAATGGTTCTGTTACTACTACCCTTGTGTGTTTAAGATGTCCTGTGACGATTTTTGAGAAGAGTTTTGTGATGGATTTGGTGTGCCTACCCTTGCACCAGATTGACGTGATCTTTTGGATGAAATGGTTGGAGGTTAACCGGGTTCATATCAACTTTATAACAAGACTGTAGAGTTCCCTGAGATTGATGACAGCGGAGATTTGATATTCTTGTCTGCCAAGCAAGTAGGGGAACTTTAAGAAGACGAAGCTTTGGTGTTTGCGATGTTTGCATCGTTGCACATTGATCTTGACGCTGCAAGTGTGGAGTTGTCGGTTGTCTGTGAATTCCCAGATGTATTTCCAGATGACATCAGTGATTTACCTCCTGAGCGTGAAGTAGAGTTTGTAGTGGACTTAATACCAGGTACGATTCCAGTGTCGATGGCTCCTTATCGGATGTCCGCTTCGGAGCTAAGCGAATTGAAGAAACAATTGGAAGAATTACTTGAGAAGAGGTTTGTTCGACCAAGTGTTTCTCCGTGGGGTGCCCCTGTGTTGTTAGTGAAGAAGAAAGATGGAAGTATGAGGTTGTGTGTTGATTATCGGCAGCTGAATAAAGCGACTATCAAGAATAAGTATCCGCTACTGAGAATCGACGATTTGATGGATCAGCTAGTAGGTGATTGTGTGTTCAGCAAGATTGATTTGAGGTCTGGTTATCATCAAATTCGAGTTAAGCCTGATGATATTCCAAAGATGGCTTTCAAGACGAGGTATGGACACTATGAATACAATGTGATGCCGTTTGGTGTATCTAATGCACCTGGTGTGTTCATGGAGTACATGAATCAGATTTTCCATGAGTATTTGGATAAATTTGTGGTGGTGTTTAACGATGATATCTTGATATATTCTAGATCCGAAGAAGAACATGCCGTGCATTTGAGGACTATGTTGCAAGTGTTGAAAGAGAGGAAGTTGTATACAAAGCTAGCGAAGTGTGAGTTCTGGTTGAAAGAAGTCAGTTTCCTTGGGCATGTGATTTCGAGTGGTGGTGTTGCTGTTGATCCTTCAAAGATTGATGTCGTGTTACAGTGGGAGACTCCAAAGTCTGCTACTGAGATACGAAGTTTTCTGGGATTAGCAGGTTATTACCGCAAGTTTATCAAAGGCTTTTCTAAGTTGGCATTATCGTTGACTCAGTTGACTCGAAAGGGTCAGACTTTTATGTGGGATGTGACTTGTGAAGAGAGTTTTGTAGAATTGAAGAAGAGGTTGACTACTGCTCCAGCGTTAATTTTGCCTAATCTGATTGTATCCTTTGTAGTATATTGTGATGCATCGAAGAGGGATCTTGATGGAGTATTGATGCAAAATGGACAAGTTGTTGCCTACGCTTCGAGACAATTGTGAGTTCATGAGAGGAATTATCCTACACATGAATTGGAATTGGCCACTGTGGTGTTTGTGTTGAAGATTTGGAGACATTATTTGTTTGGCTCTAAATTTGAGGTGTTCAGTGATCATAAGAGTCTGAAGTACTTATTTGATCAGAAGGAATTGAATATGAGGCAGAGAAGGTGGTTAGAACTGTTGAAGGTTTTCGATTTCGATTTGAGATATCATCTGGGAAAAGCAAATGTAGTGGCTGATGCGTTGAGCAGAAAGTCATTACATATGTCGATGCATATGGTGAAAGAGTTGGAACTAATTGGGTAATTCAGAGATCTGATTCTAGTGTGTGAAGCGACTCCTGACAGTGTGAAGTTGGGAATGTTGAAGTTGACTAGTGGCATTCTGGAAGAAATCGGAATGGGCCAGCAATCTGATTTGAAGTTGGTTGACCAATTTACTTTGATTAACCAAGGTAACGGAGGTGACTTTCGAATTGATGAGAATGGTGTGATGAGGTTTTGAGATAGAGTGTGTGTTCCAGATGTTCCGGAAATCAAGAAGAGTATTCTAGAAGAAGGACATCAAAGTAGGTTGAATATTCATCCCAGTGCTACAAAGATGTATCCTGATTTGAAGAAGTTGTTTTGGTGGCCGGGTATGAAGAAGGATGTTGCAGAGTTTGTTTATGCGTATTTGACTTGCCAGAAGTTGAAGTTTAAGCATCAGAAGCCTTTAGGTATGATGTAGTAGTTGAGGATTCTAGAATGGAAATGGGATAGTATTTTCATGGATTTTGTGGTGGGATTGCCGAAGACTGCTAAGGGAAATGATTCAATTTGGGCGATCATGGATAGATTGACTAAGTCGGCACATTCCTTACTAGCCGAGATGTATATCGGAGAGATTATAAAGTTACATGGGGTACCTTCGAGTATTGTGTCGGATAGAGATCCGAGGTTTACATCGAGGTTTTGGAAGAGTTTGCAAGATGCTTTGGGAACTAAGTTGAGGATGAGTTCTGCCTACCATCCACAGACGGACGGTCAGACAGAAAGGACTATCTAATCCTTGGAAGATTTGTTGAAGGCTTATGTGTTGGATCATGGAGGTTCATGGGATAGCTATTCACCGCTGATTGAGTTCACGTACAATAACAGTTTTCATGCTAGTATTAGAATGGAGCCCTACAAGGCTTTGTATGGAAGAAGGTGTAGAACTCATTTGTAATGGTATGAGTCAGGCGAGAGTGTTGTACTCGGACCTGATATTGTACAAGAGACGACAGAGAAGGTGAGGCAGATCCAAGAGAGGATGAAAGCTTCGCAGAGTCGTTAGAAGAACTACCATGATAAGAGAAGGAAAGCACTTGAATTCCAAGAGGGAGATCACGTGTTTTTTAGGGTGACTCCAGTGACAGTTGTGGGTCAAGCTTTGAAGTCTAGGAAGCTCACTCCATGTTTTTTTTGTTCGTATCAGATATCACATAGGATAGGTGAGGTAGCCTACCAAATTGCGTTACCGCCGTCACATGCGAATTTGCATTACGTGTTCCACGTGTCTCAATTGAGGAAGTACATTCCAGATCCGTCGCATGTGATTCAGATGGATGCTGTACAAGTGAGGGATAATCTGACTGTGGAAGCATTGCCAGTGCGTGTCGATGGTCGAGAAATGAAGCAACTGCGAGGTAAGGAGATTGCTTTGGTGAAAGTTTTGTGGGGAGGACCAGCTGGCGAGAGTTAGACTTGGGAACATAAAGATTAGATGAGGGAGTCGTATCCGACTCTATTTGCGTCAGGTAAATTTTCGAGGACGAAAATTCCTTAAGTGGGGGAGAGTTGTAACGCCCCAAATTCATATTTCAATTAATTATTGATTATTTGTGAATATAAGGCAATTTGATGACATGATGTTGTGTTGCATGGACATTTTTGGGTGGAAATTATTTTAGTAAAAATAATAGTAATAATAATCATATTATATTATTCAAATTATTATTTATTATTTGAAATAAGAGAAGTAGGAGTATTGAGGGTATATTGGTCTTTTAGGAAGAATAAGCGACGTTATAATGGTAAGAGCATAATTAGGAGTATTTAAGAGGGAATAGTGAAAAGAAATTCATTATCCTACTATTTGGAGGAAAGGCAAAAGTGCTCTGAGGAACAAGTGAGAAGGAGGCTAGGGCATAAGAGAATTCCGGAGAAATTTCAAGAGAAGTCGAAGGAGACGATATTTTAAGGTATGGGGAGTATTACTTTACAATATTCTTGATATATGGATTTGATTGTTGATGGGTGATTGGGGTTTGGGGGGAAAATGTGGGAATTGGAGGTTAGGGATAATGGGATTTGATGATTTGAGATGAGATAATTGTTGTTGTTGACGCATATGTGATAGTTATAGGTTGTGTTGACATAATATGAGGTAATTGATGGATAAAACGTGTTTTTGGAGTGTGGAATCTCAGGAATGAAAGTGTTTTTGTGGGAAAATGTATTAATGCTATAATGATGCCATGACTTGTTACTGCGTGTTGACGTTGTATATGATGATAAATTGATGATTTTCAATATGATGATGCATATGAAGTTTGATGAACTAATGATGATATGATTTACATGATGTTGATGAATTAATGATGACATGATTGATATGATGTTCTGGTGAATGATGATACACTTTATTACTTTTGTTGATATTGATGAATTTGACGTTGTGCATCATGCATTCATAGCATTTAGGACTTCGGTCCAGTGACGATGTTAGGACTTCAGTCCTGTGGCGGCCTTAATCCCATTGTGCGGAGTGAGGTATTTTGTGACATGCTCCCTCGTGGAGGGTTGATGGCCTGGTGTCCATTCTTATGACGAATTGGTACCACATGTATGTTAGGAAGTTGCATTTCATTCTTGGTGGCATTACATGATTGCATGTTTATGATGTTAATGACTTGGGGATTTATATGACATTTTGTGTGAGTCGCCATGATGTTATTTGAGATGAATGTTAACTTGTTAATTATCTTTTCCTTATATGAATTATATTGAATTGTGATTGCTCACCCTGCCTGTTTGAATGTTACCTCTACGTGGGTAACATGCAGATAACCAAGACTAGTTCGCGGTGCGTGAAGAGTTAGCTTGGAGTCATTGTCCTTCCGTTTAGTAGAGTAGAGGGTGTGTTTTGCTCTTGTTATGTAACATCGGGGTTGGGAACGTTTCTATTTTTGAAGTATTGTGTTATTTTGATTAACTTGTTTTTTTGAGAATTTCGAGGATGTTGAGTTGTTTTAAACTCCAAACTTTGATGAAAAGATAATGTGATGAGCTGTTCATTTTATGATGATAAATCCGCTGCGATGTTTTGTTTTAAAGGAGATGTTAATTAAACATAAGTTGTTATTTTCTACGTGTTGAACCTGTGTTACAGAGCAGGGTGTTTAATTGGATGTTTTATGAAGAAATGTGACACCTTATGTGATGTACTCTGATTTATTTTAAGTGTACTATTGTATATATTTATGTTGGGTTAGAAGGGTGTTACACCTAAGACGGAGACTTTCCCACTTTCTCAATCAGACTAGTGGAATAAGACTTTCACAGCTCAAGCACTTAAGCAATGAGACTTACGTGGCTTAAGCATCTTGGCTCAAGACTTGTTGGTTGAATCCCAATGAGACAAGACTTTTTACTCTAGCACAGAGCAGGAAACGTAATCTAAACTACTGAAGGTTCCGCAGAATAGAGAATAAGGTGTACATGATGCAAGCATCAGAGGTACGGGAAATCACCATAACAAAGACCTAAAGAACTTAAGATTTCTCAGATATTTAATGAGAAGAAATCTTAAGGCTTTTATAATTACAACCTAAAACAAAAAATTTGTATATTACATTAGAGTTGATAATTGCTTGATCTTGTCACTCCTTCAATAGAAGAATCCTTATTAAAATTCAAGCTTGAATCTTCAGCCATATATATAGCCTTAGCAGAAACTAGCCGTTGAGAAAGTGACTTGAACAAGTGTCTTTGCCTTTACTCCATAGTACAAGAGACGTTGAAGATAAATGCACAACAGATTCTGAATCCAGTGTGTAATACATTTAACCTTTGAGTCTTCAAGAGTTTTTGTAGTTGATAGAGCCGTTGGGAGTAGACATCTATAGAATGTACCAGTTTTGATTGAGCCTTGCAATCCTGTAGACTCGAGCTGACAAGCTGATAAGACAATACAATTTGCTTTTAGTAGTATAGATAATCCACAGCTTTATCACCAACTCTGAATGGTATCGGATGTTAATATACAATTACCAAGTGTAGAAACTCGTCTAAATGCTGAGGCCTTGAGTTCAAGGTCTACCTCAAACCACACTAGCAATTGTTCTTCTGACTCTCCCACCAGAAGCTAGCAATTAAGTAACTCCATATGTGTCTATGTAAAACAGATTCTAGTTATTTATGTACATGAACAAGAACTTGAATAAATAAAACACACATCAACTACTCTAACCAAATTTAGTACCACCAGTACTTGAATCTAGGCTGTTGACTCTTCTTCCAATAAATGTTGTAAACAACCTTATCGAAGATGCCTCTACTTCTTTCCTTGATATCTATAGCAGATACATTATGATACTCATAATTCTATAAGACCATACATGTAAGTACAAACAGACTCTTCCTTGCCTTACATCTCAATCTAACAACAAACCATTAGTCACTCCAGAGTATGTGTCTAGAATGAGATATGATAGGAACAAAATCTTATTCTAAACAATGTCAGTAATCTCATTATCTTGGATTAAATCTTTTGACTTTGAAATATTTGACAAGCTCAGAACCAAACGGTGTTAGCTATCAGAAATTGACATAAAGCAGATCAGAGTACTGTCTTAGTACGACTGACAAAACTCAAAGAGAAGTTGAATATTTCTCATAGAAATGTCTTTTAAAACAAATTCCATGATGGTCCTCAAACAAGAAGCAATGGAGTTTCTTAAGATATCACCTTAAAGAAAAAAATTCCATATAATCAAATATTTTGAAACAAGATAGCTTTAACAACATCTCTTGCTTTTCAATACTTGAATTTTATTTCAGAAGACAAATGCTTCTTTTCATCTGCATCATGCAATAATATCAGATTCAAAAGACTAAACACCGAAGAGCATCTGATATTATGTTCTGGTAGTGTTACTTCTTGCTTTTAGATTTTGGAAATCAGTTGAAATACAAATATTTCAAAATTTTTTGAAGTTACTCTTCTATCAACAGATATCACAATCCATTCAACTAGTAGAGAAATCCTTCTGACAAGAAACCTATGTTTCTTATCATTAGTCATTCCAAAGAACTTAAGCTAAAAAGAGAAGATAATCTGTTGAATATTTTTTCATCATCCAACTTCATTTCTTTCCTTTGAAGACCGCAAGACAAACATTCAGAACACATCATATTCAAGATGTAAACATCAAAAAGAAACTATGTCTTTAGATTTAAGTCAAGGAACAATCTTTTCAGAATTTGCTTGAAAAGATTAGATGAAGTGTAACTACTTCAAGCTTCAAAAACTGATCCCCACAAACCCAAGCACAAGATTTCATAGATAGTCTAAGCATCAGACATATCAATTATGTTAATATACTCAGGAGTGAGATAGTACATCTACCATAATGCTGTGAGAGCAAGAGTTGTCTCTACAAGTCATCTCTATGTTTTGATGATAACAATATGTATTTGTGAAAGAACTATTTTATGTTCTAACGTGTGTTGTGTGTAGATCATATTCATAGAAGATATCAGATCCAACAAGCACCAGCCAGATGTGCGTAATTGATAATATGCGAAGTTACTATGTGTGACACAAGTCGCAAGAAGCAAGAACGCTTCTGTATATGATCATGATCAGTTAGATCCAAGGATGCTGATATTGTTGTTGCAATGCTCTTGTGGATGCTCTCTGAAAGTGGTTGAGATTCTGAAGATAGCGAAGCTTCTGAAGAAGATAATCTTCTGGAGAACCGAAGTGCTGAAGACTCTAATGACTTGAAGCTCTGAAGGCGAAAGGCTCTGAAGACCAAGTGCAGAAAGACTCTGAAGACTTATGTGTTCTGAATATTAAGGTTCCAAAGATTAAGTGCTGAAGACTCTGAAGACAGATTCCTAATGGACAAGTTCTGAAGTTTCGGAAGACTTGAAGAAGTAAAGGATAACGTACTTAAAGACAAGTGCTGAAGTTCTGAAGGCTGATTCCTAATGGACGACTTCGAAAGACTGAAGACTTGATATATCTGATATCCTGTTAAGAAGTCTCTACTCATGCTTCAATTAATTACCATTAGAAGCCTCTGAAGATTTGAAGACAAATGTTACCGTTGTGAGCGACTGTACACAGTGCCCAAGAAGATATATCCCGTCACTTCTCCCACAGTAAAAAGGAGATGTGTCAGTACAGATAATTATTACACAACGTCTCTTTTCTAACAGCCAACAGTATTTCAAATAGCTATATTTCTACTGGGCTATTTAAAGAAAGGAGTTCTCGCTTCTAAAGTGTCGATTGAGTCGATTTTTGTAGATCATCAATTGGATGCATCATTTACGAATTGACCAAGTCATTGTGTGAAGATAGCAACAACGATGAGTTCTCGTTGTAACACTTAGAATATCCAAAGTTGTCATCAATTTACACATGGCCATTGTTGTTGAAGCTCAAGGATCAAATCAATACAACAACAATTGTAACAGAAGCTGTTGATGAAGAAGACAACATTGAAAATCAGTCAAGTCATCAACCACCTTCTCGTCAGGACTACATTGAAGATCTGAAGCAAGGAGTTATTGCTCAAAGCTTACTCAACCAAGAAGATGAAGAAGAAGAAGATCTACAAGATGTCAACAACTGCCAAATCAATGTACATCTATGTAGTTTCTTAAGATTGCAAGGAGCTGTTGCTCACATCTTGCTTGAACACTTGTTTGTTCTTTGTACTTAAACTTAGGAGTAATATGCTTGTTAAGAAGCATTATTGTAATCTCCTGTTGAACTAATTCTTGGTGAATTAGGATTCCTTGAGTGGTCAGTGTGAGCGGAGACTCGAGAAGACAATGGCTGGGTGTCATTGTGGTAAAGCCTGAAATAGGGTCAGTAGCGTTATATTCAGTGCGATGAATCCCTGAACGTCTAGCTGTTGAAATCCTAGTAGTAGATCTTGTGAGATTGGAACCTGCAGGTCAATGTTCGTTATATTCATTAAGTTGAATCCCTGAACGGTTCATTGTGTGTTAGTCACCAGCTTTAGCCCGTGCATCTGTAATTAGTTGGATTATAGTGGATTAAGACCTTGTGTTCAAGACGAAATCACCTGAGGAGGGTGGAATGGATTAGCCTTTGTGGTGAACCAGGATATATCATGTGTTCCTTACTATTATGCTTAATGTCTTAGTTTATGTTTCTATATTAAGTATCAGAACCTTACATAAGTAGGTCAGAACCTTGCAACTTAACTCTGATAAGCTTCCGCTCTGCATGTTCTGAATGTTGCATATAGAATTCAGACTATTATTGGTTCTCATGCTTTAAGCATTGCCAAGTCTGAATGTTTCCTCGCAAGTCAGAGTCTCTCAACAAACTCTGATATTACGTAAAGCGTCTTAATGACAAGAAGCGAAAAGTTGCTAAAAGAGTGAATACATAATTCAACCCCCCCCCCCCTTTCTTGTGTCTTTCTCGCACCTTCAATTGGTATCAGAGCTCCAGTTATGTTATTGATGGATATCAAACACTTAACACTGTCAAAAAAAGATCCAGATGCGGTGCGTAAAAATACTCTGGGTGAGATTGAAATCCACTTACAATTTCTGTAACAGTTCAGAAGATGACTGTGTACAAAATTGTAATCAATCTGATTACTTGAGCAAATCAATGATTCTGGAAGTTTTGCAGTTGTCAAACAACTAAATCTTCCTCACTTAAAGCTTTGTTGAAGATTGAAGGATCAGCTGATAAGATAGATTCATCAGATAAGAAATAGTATCTATTGAATTCTTATCTTGGAAGATACGTGTGGATGAACCACGTATTTGCTCAAAGTTGAATCATATGAAAACAAGAAATCTTGTTTGCAAAAGATTAATACTTTATGAGTTTTTGAGATGTTTTCAAGAAACAGATTAGGTCCACCCTTGACTTTCTCGTTTAAAGCTCATTCAGAACCTCTTCATGTAAAGAAGAAAGATTGTTATTGTATGATTTTGAATTTCAGAGTGAAGTCTGTTGAAGTCAGAAATCTGAAAAATTCAAACTCTTAGAAATGATTCAACATCTGAATCTTGAATGATCAAGAGGTTAAAAGATTCAATGAAGAACTAAATATTGTCTTCTTGGAAAGCTATGCAGAAAACTGATAGAATATTCAGGAAGAAAAATTTCAAAGATTCATCAAGTACTTGATCAAGAATGAACTCTTAAGTTTTGTTTGAATTAGGATAAATAAGTTCTGATGACTTGAGACTTTCTCAGTTGAATCAAACGTTATTGATCAGATCTCTATCTGATAAGTTTCTCAGAACTTCTTTAGTCCAGAATCAGAAGATGTTAGTCCAATCACTTAAGTCCTCTTCTCAAATCAAAAGGACCTAAGTTGTTGATGTCCTTCAGAAGGAAAAAATCCATTGTTCTTTTAATACTTTTGTTATCATCAAAACTAAAAGAGAAAATGTCAAGAACAAATCTTGTTCAAACAAAGGCACATTGTTCTTGGGAAGCTTTGTGCTATCTTTGATTGCTTCACAAAGATGATGGAAAATATAGGCAGATAGGTTTACTTTGTCTTCATTCTTTAGATGGAAAAGGAAATGTTTGTGATCGCAAGAAATCCAATCATTGCTTCCATCTATAGGAATCATACAACCAATTAAGATTTTAAATAGAAGTTTCAAATCCTCCTTTACGTTCTTGACCTTTCCAAAGTCAGAAGCAATCGTTGTTTTAAAGATATCAAACCAACATGGACCAATAATCAACCTTATCATTATCTATCGATGCTAGGTAAATCTAAGGTTATGTTTCTAAAATAGGAGGGGACTAAAAAATTGAATTTAAAACTAATTGATTTAGTGAATATTAAATAAACGAGACTACATTGTAATTTCTGGTGTACCTCTAGGACTAAGATAAATTTAGGCGCTTTTTACTAAGTTTAATATAATTTTGGAGGAAATAGAAATTTAAATATATTGCTCACTCTCGCAGAGCCCGTGTCATGTTCTGAAACTGTGAAAGTCATGATGTTGCTCAACAAATAATGATTTCGAAACAAGTTTTGAAAATAAATAAGTCCTAATTAATAACTAAAATGTTGTCGCTGGTTTAAGAAATTAAAAACCCAAATATTAGATCGGACACCGATCTCACACCGTCGCACTATTGACCGCTATCTAAGTGCTTTCGCTGCCGCGCAAACCTTTTTTAAATAAAATTTAGAACAAAAAAGAAGAATTAATATTAATAATTAGCGCCTATTAATTTTACCGAGTACCGTAAGAACAACGGTCCTCACATTCCAGGCTCTAAAGGTTTAGCCGGACATAGTTAACTATTAATTTAGGCCTATTAATTTTATCAACGTTGAAATAAACGAGATATTGTTTATAAAATTAATAATAAAAACACAAAACATAATTATATATATATATATATATATATATATATATATATATATATATATATATATATATATATATATATATATTCTTCACAACAGTAACGAAAAGAAAAGAATATATATATATATATATATATATATATATATATATATATATATATATATTGGTTCGAGTTCAGGTCTAAAACGTAAAACTGTTTTTAACTTCGGGTGGAATACATAGGCCTAAATTTCGACCGGTTTGTTTTTGGTTTTCACGGGTTCGGTTTAAATTGGGTTCGGTTAGTAAAATTGGCTTTTTTTGGATAATTGGCCCATTTGAAAATTTAATGCCAATTTTAAAATATTCAGATTTTGTATTTGAGACTATTTGATTTAAAATCCCAGAACACTAATTTTTTGTTATTGTTGGGCCATAAATATTTCATACTCAAAAAACAATCTACTTTTATTTTTTAGTTTAAAAAATTGTTAATAAATAACTTACATAATTTTATAATATATAAAAAATCTAGTTAATTAGAGCAGTTTAATCCTTAAAAATTGAACTGACATTTGTTACACTTTTTAAATAAATTGGATATTAAATTATCAAAATTAAAAATTAAAAATTAAATAAATCTTTACCTTAAATTTTCTAAATAACATAAATAAAAATTTTAATAAAATATAATACAACATTACAATATCACAATCAATATAAATAATAAATTGTCTTCAATGTCTAAATTCATCAATTTCTTCAGCATTTGGATTATTTCAAATCCTGTAACATCAGATTAGTCAGAAATTGATCAATAATAGCAAAACATTTACATAGTTCATAAAAAACCATAATAGCAAAACATTTACATAAAATTGATCAATAATAATTGTTCCAGACAGGCCCAATTGCCTAAGTCTAGTCAATAGAAGGCCGAATTTACCATTCTGCCCCTCTACTGGGCACATGTGGGCAGGTGAACTTCAGGGTTATTTGCTCCTCCCCGGTATTTTTGCCAGTCACGCACGGCTCCACTATCCAAGAACAGTCATGGCACCTTTGCTCGGAACTATGCCTTTGCCCGACATAACGACTAGTTTTTGAGCACCCCTGCACGTCATAACGACTAGTTTTTAGCAGTTACCTATTCTTCGGGAAACAGTTTTGTCGCCCAGAAAATAGGGACCGTTGGCCATGCGCCGGGGGCATTATATTAACCCTCTCACATGAGAGGGTCAGATATCCAATAATCATCCTAAGAACACACTTTGTACTTGCCCTTTTCTATGACCTTTTCTTACTTAAGCGTCGGAGTGCCTTGAAGGTACACCCCCTCCTCCTCATCTCACACCCAGCATCACAGACGTTCTTCTTGGCCCATCACAAGATCTAATCAGCCTTCACGATCAGTGGCGTTGTCTGTGGAACACCTGTTATCCTCGTCTTAACATCCACTCCAGATTCAAAGACCAAAACACATTCTCTATTCAAGATTACGATCATGGCTTACCTAGATCGCGCTCAAGATGCTTGCAATCCTCCTCTTGTCCCTATCAACAAGATTGACGTGGACATATCCACTTCTTTCTTCTCGGAAGATGCCCGTCGTGTGAGAGACGGAGCTACCGCTTGTCCCCACCACTCGTTCTAATCGCGCTAAAGACCAGCCCTCACTGGCCCTCTAGCTCGTTCCAGCGTCACCCAACGCTGACCTGGCCGTGGTGGCCCTCCTTGAAGTAATTAACAAGACCAACACTCTTATCCTCCAGCAGAATGAGAGGATCGAAGCATTGAAAGAATCGGCCCATCTGAAGTCTCCTTAGCCAAGGAATGATCGACGAAGATCCAAGAGTCCGCATCGCATGTGGGAAGTTGATCGCCGGATGCGCCAAGAGCCAAAATCCCACGCCGTTCGAAAGCACGACCACGTCTCTCCGTGATACCAAAATTCACCGGGCAACTAAAGAATCCAGAGAGGTCAACATTTGCCCCCTCTCAGATCGAAGGGCCTGGCACGGACACCATCTCCCCGGAGAAGTCACCGCCATGTTCCTCATCGTAGCATATGCTCCACTTCCTGACCAGGTTTAGCAACGACAATAAGCCCCACGACCCATTGTCTGAGGAGATCCTCGCTACCCACCTGCCCAAGGGATTTGAGAAGCCACCCTCTTTGGGCACGTATGATGTGACAACCGGCCTAGATGAGCACATCGAGAACATCGATGCGCTATTAGACTATCGTGGCGTCCGGGGCGCCATTAAATGTCGTTTTTTCCCTACCACGCTCTGGAAAGGAGCAATGCCCTGGTACAAACAACTGCCCGAGGAGTCCATCACCTCGTGGAAGCAGCTAGGCAGGATGTTTTCCAGATATTTCACAGCATCCCGCTGTCATCCAAAGACCGAAGCCTCCCTTGAGGCCATAATTCAAGTGAAAGATGAGTCTCTTCGGGAATACATTGAGAGGTCTAATAAAGAAGCGGTGCAAGTCCATTCCACCGACGAAATAAAGAAGTTTCTTCTTTAAAGAGGACTTCAACCTTATTCAGAATTCTCTAAAGCTGTCAACCTCGGACCTCCTAGGATCCTGGATGCCCTTCTCCTCAAGGCACATGCATATATTCAATTCGAAGAGAAGGAAGCAGCTTGTACCACTCGGGCATCACGCCACCAAGAAACCACCCGATCATCCAGAAGCGACAAACCCTCGACATCCTGTCGGGGAGAAAGGAGGCGCGAAGATTGTCCTAGGGAAGCCCGGGATAATAAAGGGCCCTCTGGCCGCTTCCACGACTCATCCCCTGATTGTCTCCAAGGAAAAGATCTTGTCCGAATGTACAAATTCGAAATTCAAGCAAGCAGGGGTATGCTTCCCCAAGTAGATGTCGACTAAGCCAAACGCTGACAAATCAAAATACTACCGTTTCCATAAAGGTCACGGCCACACCACCGAAGATTGCATCCACTTAAAGGATTCTATACAGATACTGATCAGGGATGGCCACCTGAAGCAGTTTACTAAAAAGAAGGATGCTCCCCGGCAAGACGCCTGGGAGTCAAAGAATGTCGAGGAAAAAGCGCCTTCCTCAGAAGAAACCAACCTCCAAGTCGCCATGAGTGTGTTGCAACTGGAGGATTTCTACGTTCCAGATGAGCTCAGCGCTCCGGCATACTTCACAGCCCACAGCCCGTGGGAGACTTTCCCCCTCTGCGATGGTCATCTCTAAAGGGGGCTTTAACAAAGTCACCGTGGGCTCCGTAAAAAGAAAGTTCGAGCACATGACCAGCACGAGCTCCAGCAAGGTGACGACGCTCGACAAGGCCCATAAGGGATCAGTCCCCATCTCCTTCTAGCATGAAGAGCTCCTTGGAGGATCCCCAAACTCGAGCATCCCGTTGCTTGTCAGAGCTCAGATGGCGAATTTTGATGTTCGCAGGATTTTGGTCGACCAGAGCAGCTCGGTCAATATTATGTACTCTCAGCTGTTCTCAACCCTTTAGCTGGACGAATCGTACCTCACTCCCTACGTGGGTTCTGACCTGCAGGGCTTCAATGGGTCTGTCACGAAACCCTAGGGATACGTCGAGTTGATCGTGACCTTTGGATCTGTAGAGACATCCAGATCCATTAAAGTGCAGTTCCTGGTAATAGACTGCCCGTCTCTCTACCAGTGAATATTCGGGCGGCCAACCTTGGCCGAATTGGTAGCTGCGCCATCGACCGTCCATCTCAAAATGAAGTACTACACTTCAAAAGGAATGGTCACGACCTTGACCGGTGACATTGAAGTAGCACGACGATGCATCGAAGCGGCCACAAAGGGACTCAACACCATCGCTGCAAAGCCGAAGACGTCCAACAAGGCCAACCTTACCCAGTAGTTCTGAAGAAGCCAAGCCACTGCCACGCGTCAACGCAGTTTCCCTTGACAGCCACTTCGCCGAAGATGACTAGAAAGAGAACCCGACCTGTCGGTGCAGCTCATCCGCCTCGACCAGCCACAACTCCCATCCGATGTGCCCTATCTTGGATGGCGACTTCGAGTTCGTCCTGCTCGGCAACGATCCTCAGCGGGGAGTAAAGATAGGGACCGGTTTCCCAGACATTGCACGCAAACAACTCAAAGCCGATGATGCGTCCGCAAGTGCACGAAAATATCGAAGTAATATAAAAGATTGTTGAACCCACAGAGACCAATGTCAACCTACCGTTATCTATTGCTGCGATGTAAAGCTAAGGCTAATGATAATTGATAAAACGAAAACTAAGACTAAAACTAAAATAAAACTAAGAAAATATGATAATAAAGAGAGGCCGGAATATGGATTCTGCGTTCCTAAAGGACTTTGTAGAATTCGGGTACTAATTACGACTATAACTAAGTTCCGTAGAATATACCAACTTAAAGACTTCGCCTCACGCTCTCGCGGTATTAACTAAAGTCATGTTCCCTAATCCCAAGATTTTGCTCTCGCTCACCCGGTAACTAGGAAATATATTTTAAAAGCCAATAATATCCTAAACGTATCTAAAGCGCTCTCGCTGTATTTAGATATGGTGCCTAATTTCCACTATCTGGTTCGACCCCCACGCTCTCGCAGTGCCGACTCTAACCTTAATTAATTTCTCACTCTCGTGACAAAATCGTGTTAAATAACCTCTCACTCTTGTGACAAAGATACTTAAATTAGACTTGGAAATTAAAACCAAAATAGAATTTTAATCATAAGTTCGTACCTATTATTTTCTACCGAGTCCCGCCGGTAACGACGGTCCTCATACGCCGGACTCTAAACTATTTAGCCAAACATGGAATTAATTTAAAATGCATAAATCATTACGGTTACGATAAAGAACGGCATAATAATTAAATTTGGCAAATAAAGCAATTATAATAAATAATGCGATAAAAAGAAACCTGTAAAGAAACTGGAATTAACTTTGAAAATGGCGGCAAGCTTTGATCCAAGCGTTACAAGTTATAGGCCTAAATACTAATGGTGTAGTAGTTCCTCGATGTGAGAGAACTACCACTTTTACAATGGTAATTTCTGCCTAAATCTATGAACAGCGCTTTCGCGCACAAAACTTCGGTCCCTTGAAACTAAATGATAGGTCCTATATATAGTGATAACAGGTTGGAAGTTACTTAAGAATTCATGTGAAAAATAGTGGAAATAATGGGAAGTTGGAGAAGTAGTGGAGAAAATGGGAAGTTGGAGAAGCTGTGTTTGAGAGAATGTAGGAGAAAATGCTGATCGTGTGTGTGCATTGGTCTTCTTTGTCCACGTCTGCGTTTTTGAACATAATAACCACTTTGTGCGTGTGACGGTCGTGGTGAGTGCGTGACGGGCGTGGCAGCCTTTGGAAGCGTGACAGTCATGGTGGTTGTGTGACGGTCATCACACATACCATTTTCAATTTTTTGTTTTTTTTCCTTAGTCATTTCTTCCAGTTTTCTTCTCATTTCTTCCTGTTTTTCTACTTTGCTCCTTTTTAGCTTGGACAATGAAATACCTGCGAAAACACTAGAATACTCGCGGAATAATCGGAACTTAAGCTGAAATAACGTAATTATTAGTCGTAAATCAAGGCAAATATATGATACATTTTTGTGTTATCAACACCCCCACACTTAAACCTTTGCTTGTCCTCAAGCAAAACATGACTCGTAAGACTAATAGTGCATACGGATACTCATCCTAGGATACCAACTCTACTTTGGTTAAGTTTGTGTCGATAGGTACTTGCTCACACACTAAGGATATCGTAACAACACAATTCCGCTTTTACGGTCATCAACCTCCATCCTATACAAACCAATCTGAATCATGTCATTATACCTAAGCCTAACTCACTCATCCTTCTTTTATCCCTTTTCATTCTAGCACAATCACATTAAGCCCGTTATCCTTTCACACTCATGGTAGGATGGCCTGTTAGCGACTATGATCTCATTATTATCATTTTTTCTTTCTTTCTTTTGGCACATTGTCTTAAATATCACTAAAGAAGTTTGCACCGTTGGGCTAAATGATCAGGTGAGGATCACCTAACTTAGAAGGAGCATTCATTTTTTTCTTTTCTTAATTTGCCTTTTAAGCCTGAGATCATACACTTATTTGCATCGGCTTCCTACTAAGTGCGTGCTTAGGATGGTGCTGACTGCTAAATAAACTACTTAGGGACTACTAAGGGGGTGAGAACTTAAGGCTATGGCATAACAAGTACTCAAATTGATTTCCATAATTTAGAGGCTCACAGTGTTAGACGATGCCGATCATGCAGAATTTTCCCAAGTCTCACAGTCTAACCTCAATTTCATCTGTAACCTAAGATTTTCAAAAGAAACACTATTTTTAACTCAAAAATTTTCAAAATATTTTGTGTGGCTCAAGGGAATGGGGAAATCGATAGACAACATAAAATCACCATAAAGACTCGACATCACATGCACAGACGGAAGAAACATTTAAAACAGAAAAAAAATTTTAAATCATGCTGGAAAACAGTAAATCTAACTAGAAAGCGGTAAAATGAAAGCAGTAAAGTTCCTCCCCCACACTTAAACCAAACATCGTCCTCAATGTTTTGATAAATGGTGAAAAAGGAAAGATAGAACCTGTATGAATGCCATTGCGTGCTACCACGGCCAAATTCGCGTTGATTCTTCCCTTGTTGTCCCTGTCTTCCCTGTCTCCTTAAACTTCCACTTTTTAATCTTAATGTTGAAATCTCAACTCCAATTAAATTTGAAGGAAGTTGAGTTGAATTTTAAATAGTACCTATTTTAGGATTGACCAAAGAGTTATATGTATATTGAACATCCAAAGCTTTTGCTTCACTATTTGAAGAAGATTGAGCTATATGAGGAAGTGATACAAAGAAAATAAGCAAAACAAGCATCTGTATGCTTGGAAAAAGAAACTTCATGAATAGACACGCTTGGACAATTTTGACAGTTTAGCCCAAGGATTTAGCTTCAATACAATATATCATACCACAAATTCTTCAAACTGGTGCTTTAAAAATTGAAACTTGGAGGCATGTTTGGCTTTATTTAATACTATTTAATAATATTTAAACTTAATTTGCATATTAAAATTAAAACTCAAATTCAAACTCATAAACTCTCTAATAATATTTTTCTATTTAAGCTTAATTAACATATAAACTCTCTAATTAATCACCCAAAGACATTTTTTTTATCTAAATCAGTCCTACTTAAAGTTTGTTACAAGCATAACCAATTATACCATATGTTTTTTTTTCTCTAAATCAATCCTACTAAAAACCTGCAACAAACATAATCAATTAAATATTTACTTATAGTTTAGAGTCATGTGAAGATATTTTAAAATCCTAATTTTTAAAAAAAAAAACTTAAAGGTATATGCCAAACTTCATACTACAAAATTAAACCAAAAAGAAATAAAGTTTAAAATACATATCATTCCAGCTCTACAATAACCATTAAGATGTCTTGCAAAATAGATATAGATACGGAAACATTAAATATATATTTACGAATAAAAACTATTCAACACAAGATACCAACTCAACTATAAACTAGAAAGAAAGGTAATACCTGATGCAAAACCTAGAAGGATGACAAGAACATGAACACCAATAACAACAATTATGAAGAATCACATACCTGAAAGAAAGAATAAAAAACTATCGATATTCAAATAGATAACCACATAAAATCTTAAAATAAGAATTATTTTCGAACAAGGGTATGATCTAAATCAGATCGAGGACCATGAACAAAAATAAAAACATACATGTATTATTTTTCCAACGGATTCTAACAAGATTTCAGTTTTCATTGTGATTTTTTTCTGAAATTTAGGGGTTAGGGTTTGGGTTTCAAAACTGATTGGTTAATAAGGGTGATGTTATGAGAGAGATTTAGTGGGGGAGATGAAGGCAGTGGTGATGAAAACAAATAAATGTTAAATATTATATTCTGTTTTTCTAAAACCAGAGGATATAATAAGAAGATTGAAGTGGTTCAGATGAGAGGATAGGGGGATGGCACTTTTCGGAAGAAGAGGAATACTAAAGGTGAGAAATTTGTGTTGTCTTATAATAATAATAATAATAATAATAAGACTTAATTGCAATTTTGCTTCCTCTATTTTCATTTTTTTTTAGTTTTGATCCCCCAATTTTAAAATCCGGAATTTTTGTCCATCCATTTTTAGTTTTTTTGAGTTTTGGTCCCCCTATTTTAAAATTCTGAATTTAGGTCCCTCTATTTTTATTTTTTTTAGTTTTGGTCCCCTATTTTAAATTTTGTTTTGGATTTTAGTTCCCCTTTCCAATTTGGAACTAATTTAATAGGGGACAAAAAGTTTAACAAAATGAAAATAAGGGGACCAAAACTAAAAAAAAAAATGAAAATAGAGGGACACACATTTTGGATTTTAGAATAAGGGGACCTAAAACTCAAAAAATCCGAAAATAGAGGGGCAAAAGTTTCTAATTTTAATATAGGGGGATCAAAAAAAAAGAAAATAGGGGTATCAAAATTGCAATTAAGCTTAATAATAATAATAATAACAACTAGGCTCGGTCAGACCTAGTTACCGATGGGCCTAATATTTTCATCCGAACTGAACCGAAGTAGCCCATCAAAAACCAAATCAGACATCCGTTAGGCCAGTTAACCCGATGTGACCCGACCCGAAGAGTACAATTGGCTTTGGACCGGTTGGATTTTCTCGATTCAGCTACTTTTTTCCAACCCTAATGTTGGAGAGATTTTCACTAGGGAGTATTGAACATTGTGGAACTTTTATTTCTAGAGCAATACATTTGTGAGAGACACACCACATACTCACCCAAAACCTTAAGGTGATATGTGTATGGGTTCTCTCACTTATAAATGCTCAAGTCACCACATTCCTATCCAATGTAGGACTATTATTCACACTACTCATACTTGTTAATACTTAACATTCCCCCTGTGTGAGTCTGACCACAATGCTTCCATAATGCTCCCCCTTAAGCAGAAGCTTCAACCGTGCAACTTCACTTTCTGTTGTGTGTTTCTTATTCACCACCCTTGTACCGTCTTTGACACTCCTCAATGGGAAACCTCCTAACCATCATCTGTGGGGAGTACTTTCGATACAAGTGAACCGGTCCTTCACTCGAACCCAAGGCTCGTGATACCACTGTTGGGGGAATATTTTCACTAGGGAGCATTGAATATTGTGGGACTTTCCTTTCTAGAGAAATACCTTTGTGAGAGACACACCACATACTCACCCAAAACCTTAAGGTGATAGGTGTATGGGTTCTCTCACTTATAAATGCTCAATTCACCACATTCATATCCAATGTGGAACTATTATTCACACTACTCACACTTGTTAATACATAACACCTAATATATATATATATATATATATATATATATATATATATATTGTAACTAAACATACAGTAAGTAATAAAAAGGAAAAAATGAAAAAACAATATAATAATAACCTGCTCAAATGGAGTTTTTATCCGATACTGAAAAGCTAATAGTAAAAATTCTGGAAAAATTATGTCGGCAAGCTTAAAAAGCGAATGATTCGAAGACAAGAATAAATTCTCCAAATTCCTAGTCTAAGATGCACTTATCACTCGATGTGAGCAATAAGCACATTTACAAAAGTAATTTTCTGCTTAAATTCTAAAGACTAGAAACTTGGATACAAAGCTGAACAAATGAAGTCCTATTTATAGAGTCCAAAATGTGGTAAAACTGCTTCAAATTCGTGCAACAACTGATAAAGAATTATGTACAAAGTAGGAGAAAACTCATCAAAATGGAAGACTGGGCGCTATTTGCTTTCGTTGATGATTGTTAGCTGGATAACAGTCGTCAGCCTCGTGACGGTCTAATAATCAGCCAAGCAAGGCTTGATTGTCTGACTTGTTAACCAGCAGTTCGTGACAACAACATTTTTTTCTGTTTTTCTTCCTGATATCGTTGTTTTGCACTAATTCCTTGCACAGAGTCCTTGGGCTTAAATACCTAAGTTACACAAAGAATATCGACATAATACTATGAAAACAAATGAAAACTAGACTAATAATGCATACAAATCAAGTCAAAATATGTTATGTGTCTACGCGTTTGCAAACTCCCTTACACTTGAACCATTGCTTGTCTTCAAGCAAATTAGCTAGCACATAATCAATAAAACATAGCAGCATAATCATAAAGACATGAGGAATAGAAAAGCATCGAAACTACTCATACTTGGCTGATGAAAATTAGTTTGTCTAGGGTCGATTCAATAGGTACTAATGCAACAATAAGGGTATTGCAACAACACAAACCACTCTCATGGACACAAGTTTCCCTCCAATGCAAACTAGTTCCAATCATACCATTGAATAAAAATCTAATTTCCTTATTCGTTTTAATCCTCTTTCATTCATGACAGTCAAATTATCTTCTTCTGATTTTAACGGTTTTTTTTCTTTTACAAAGATGCATTTTTTCTTTGTTTTGAAGGATTCAACCACATTTTTTGGATTAAATGACAGGTGAGAGTCACCTAACCTAATAAAATATGACTTTCCTTTTTTTATTCTTTTTTTCTACACAAAAAACCATTCACTTATTATTCGTGGATCGTCCTATTAGTGACTGCAGATGGTGCCTGAGCGGATAACGAAACTACTTTGAGGGTTTTCAACAAATGGAAACTTAAGAATAAAATTCAATGGGAACTTAAACTAATGTTCATAATTGGGAGTCTTGAAGTGTTAGGGAAATACTAATTTTGTTGGATTTTCCCAAGTCTCGACCTAGCCTCCCCTCTTTTCATAACCTATATACTTTCTAATCTAACTGAGCTTCCTAACTCTTTTCAAAATTTTTGGTATGGCTCAAGAAATCGGGGAAATTAATAAACAGCATAAAACCATGCATAAATGACTCGACAACACATCCAATGACTCAATTAACAATTAAAAATTATCCTAGAAACATGAAATATATCGAAGAACGATAAGTCTAACTAGAAAGCGATAAAAAATGAAAACTAGTAAAGTTCCTCTCCCACACTTAAATCATACATTGTCCTCAATGTTTTGATAAGAGGTGGAAAAGTAAAAATAGAACCTACGTGTGGGGAACTCGGTAGCGGCAGTGACCTCATCCTCGTCTATGCCCGCCTCTACCCTGCAGAAGGTGTGGCACACCCACATGCCGCATGTACTCTAATAGGTCATACATCCCTACCCGCAATCTTTTCATCTGCTCGATCAGGTCCGACATGTTATACTCGGTTTACTTTGCGTAATCAAACTACTATGCATGTATCTGTTGGATGTAGGCTATCATCTAGATCTGCTGCCTCTGCATGTCTCTGATTAGTTGGACTCTTTGGTCATCCATATGGTTATGGTCTCGGAGCTGGCAAAGAATGTCATCTAGGGCAGTCCAGATACCTATATAGTCATACTCTTCTCGGGACTTATGTCCGGATGAGGTACGTGCAAAATGGTCAAAATAAAATGTGTGGTGTGTGCATGTGAAACAGGAATATGGGGGGAGTAGGGTGGTGGTGGTGGAGTAGGAGGGGGATCATGTGCTACTTGCTCCATATCTATATCCCCACCCTCTTCAAGAGAAAGCTGATTAGTATCCTCATCTTCACTATCATCTACATCAAAGATCCAGTAGTGCTCATCGCGCACATCAATGCATCTAGGATAAGGCAACACAATACTGGCAATCTCACGACGAATGATCATAAGGGTATACCTATCAGGGCTCTTAGCTTTAACAATGAACTATGAGTAGTACGCAACAATATCAAGGGTGGAAGAGCATAAAAGAGGGTGCAAGCTCAGCTTCTAAGCCTATAGAAATAGAAAGAGAGGTTATTAAACCTCCAACAACAATGGATCATGTAGAAGCCCTAGATACAGTCTTAAGACGGTCGGGCATAAATGTTGCTGCATTAACCTAACTAGGCATAAAAGCACAGTATATGAAAAAAAAACTCTCTTTTATTCACATTTCCACTATCGCGACGACCAAAAATAGCATTAGCTAGAATTTTCTGAAAATAGTGGATCGTGGAAATATGGATATGTGAACTTTTCCTACCATCCATATCTGCGAAGAACTCATCTATTATCCTATGCCAAAGGTCACATAAGTATCTTTGGAATTGGTCTACTTGGTGATCACAAGGGATGTCAGGACCGGGTGGACACTGTAATAATTCTGCTACTTTGTCCAATGTTTTGGAATACTCATGATTAAATGTGCAGAAAGTGATAGTAGATATGGAGTGTCTGGAGCACGGTCGCAGTGAATATTCGTAAGAGCTTAAAAATTCAAGTGTTAACCTTTTGTAATTGTTGTGTGTAAGTGATGTGAAGCGGCGCAAGCCAGATCTGTCTATCATATAATACACACAGTCATATAAGCCTAAAGTAGCAAGACACAAGTCGTCGACATACCTGGTCGGGAGTTGTTCCACTGGAAAAGTTTCTCATAGCGCCGCTGCTGAGCTCCATCATCATTCGCTCTGAACTAGATTTCGAAATAACTAACCTTAACCCTGGCTTGGCATTACATTTTATGGTAAACGAGTGATAAAGTGAGGAATACCCCAAATTCGAATTCTTGAAGGATGTTAGAAAGTTAGGATTTTGTTTATTGGAAGTGAAAGAGGGTGGAATAGGGATTCTGGAATAGGTTACGGTTTTTTATTTCGTTGAGAGATGAGAGAGTTATGAGAGTTTTAGTGAGTGCTCTAATGGAGTTTTTATTGAAGGAGTGGCGGAGAAAGAAGAAGAAGAAGTTTGAAAGAGTTGAGAGAGAGTAGTAATGGTTCTGAATTGGTGATTAATCGGAATGATTTTTGTGTTAAAATGGTGTTATATCCTAAATTGGTGTACTAATGGATGTTAAAATTGGAAAAACAGTCAAAAACTAAATCATGGCTTACTGGCAGACTTCTGCTAATGATGACGAGCGTCGGCGTTCTAACGATCAAACCGTCAGCAAAGCAGAAATAGCTGACGGTCTTCAACCTCGTGGTGGTCTAACCGTCATACTGCCGAAACACGATTTTTTGAATTTCTTCATTTCCCATTCTCTTTTGGATTTTAATTATCACTTAAAACCTGACTTCTTGTTAATGAAAACATAAAATTGAAAAACTGAAAAAAAAATATCATAACATTAAAATATTAGAAATCGTGGGTAGCTCGACTACATTTAATGTCGGTATCTCGACTAACAAATATTAACTCAACAAAAATAAATAAAATTCTAAATTAGAAAGCAATAGAAATCCTGATTAGAAAAAATGAAACGAGAACCTAATCTAAAAAAACATGAAAAGTTTCCTCCCTTACACTTAAACGAATCATTGTCCACAATGTGCAAGTGTAGAGTAGGAATGTGGTAAAACAACAGAAAGATCTGCCACCATGACGTCCAGCATCGGGGACTAGGAAACTACTAATGGTGTAGATTTCCTGGTACATGTTGTCCATCTGCTCGACCATCACATCATTGTAGTCTTGGAAGTCGTGGAAGAGAGTGGCAAGGTCATTCCTGAGGGCAGTGGGTTCAATTCTGAGGGAGATTATCTCTGCATTGCGCTCGCCATGAGGAGGTGCACCAGCCGAAGAATAAGAAGAAGAGATATCGGAGAGATATGATGGGTGGTATTCAGGGACTGAGGGGTTTGAGGTAGTGGGTGACTCATCTTATTCTTCTAAATCGTACAGCTAATTGTCATGGTTATGAAAGTTTGTTCTTTCATGGTTAGGAAGGGTAAAGTGGTGGACCATGTTAAGGTTAATCAACAACTCATACTCGTTTGGTTCTCTAGTTCTTATAAAGCGCCTGTTAAAGCAAAACCCAATGTTCATCGGCTTAATTCCTCCTAGAGGGGTAAGGTGAGACAAAGGGGTTCAGATACCTATGGCTACAACTATCATTGTGACAAGCCCTTCTACTAAAATGATTCCTACGGTTTCCTGAGAAATTAAATCCAAGTTTTCCAGCCTGAAGGTTGTGGCATTAACAGGCTTGGATTGAAAGACATAAAACACGATGCATAGTTCTTCTTTGGACATTGAAATAATGTTCTCACATTTTCCAAAAAAGGTATGAGCTAGGACCATTTGGAAATACCTAATGGCAGGATTGTGGATCATGCTAGTATACATAGAATTTGGATCTGGATTTGTGAGCTAGAAATGCTACCCTTGAAGTTATCAAGGTCATATTGCATAAGCATATCAATAAGGACTTCTGTGTGGACATCAGGGCCATTACAGAATCCTTGCAGTTTGGCCACCTCTCGGTCATTGTAACGATATGTATATCCAAAGAGCCTAAACGTGGCTAGACCCTTGTTAAAACCTAATCCTCGATTTGGGTCATAAATGAAAGAACTCAGAAACTATAAATTGAGGTTTCAGTAAGTGGCGTTTCTAGTAACTGCAAATCGATCCCAGCTGATTTGGTTGAACATGAATCTAAAACTTTCTCTTATGCCTAATGTTGACATGGTCAGGGCATCAGGGTACCTAGTTAGTAAGATCTCTCTCTAAGATAAGACTTCGAAACACCTTATTTGGCCGTTGTTTCTGAAAAACTATTCTCATGTTATCAACGTTCTGCATTCTTTAATAAGTTAGTAGGAAAAGTTAGCTTTAGGAAATAAACGTGACTTTAAAGGAAATATAATTTAAGTTAGTACTGATCAATATATTTAAAATCTACCACTTTATTTTATCAGGAAGAAAAAAGAGTAATAAGAATCAAAGACCGTGGGTTGCCTCCCACGTAGCGCTTCATTTAATGTCGGTAGCTCAACACAGTTTCTAATACATCTAATTAAGAGGAGTGGCAAATAGCTCTTCTAATTTTAAACTTGTGTAATAATTCACCTCATTGGAACATTGGTAGTGCTTGAGTCGCTGCCCGTTTACAGTGAACGTCTCATTGGACTTGCCTCTTATTTCAACAGAACCATTTTGTAAAACTTGTGTTACCTTGAAGGGTCCTAACCATCTAGAGTGAAGTTTTCCTGGGAAAATTCTTAGTTGAAAGTTAAAAAGGAGAACTAACTCCTCTTCCTTGAATTCTCTCCTTGTTATTCGCTTATCGTACCATTTCTTAGCCAGTTCTTTATAAATTTGGGTATTTTCGTAGGCGTCTAACCTTAGTTCCTCCAGCTCGTGTATGTCTAGAATTCGTTTTCCACCTGTTGACACTGGATTTCGACTGATGTGGGTATCCGGAGATTCCAAGGCGTGTCGGCGCCAAGAGGCACGTCAAGGTGTCGAGTCGACACCAACAGAAAGGTACGTCGAAGAAATGGCGACAGGCTTTGGTGTCGGAAGGAAATGAGGCGACAAGCTGATTTCAACTTCAAAGGACAAATGCTTAGGCAGGAAAAGTTTGAAACCTCCACGACTATGGGAAGTTGAAAAGAAAGTGGGGTGCCACGTGTCAGTTTCAGAAGGCATTTGGGCAGACAAACAGTTACATTTTTAGGCCTATATAAAGCACTGTAACTTTCGTTTTTGGGGGTCGCATTTTTCACATTGTAAGGGGAAAATACTCAAAGTACCAAGCTTAGAGAGAAACGAGTTCACTCCCGCAAACAAATGTACACTTGCGTCCAAATTCTACTTAATGCATTTTACTTCCAGTATTTAATTTAAGACATTGTTTTTCCTTGTTTTACTCAGCCTTTCCTTTATTTCTTTGTTTTTCGCCAAACTCGTTGATCGTTAAAAAACTCTTCGCGTCACCAAGGTCACCTCAACGTGACGCCTCTCACTAAAAAACCAAGAAACCAAAATGCACCATAAACATACGCTTCCAATTCCTTTGTTCTGGGATTTGTGTGGCCGATCCTGCGAGTGAACCTGCGACGGAAGGCCAGCGGTTGTTTGGCCAGGCTAACAAAGTGGCACACCTGGTGGGACTCTGTGAATTGAGTATATGTTTTTGCGTAGTGGTAAGATGGTAACACCACGACCGAACGAAGAACCGTCTCCGGCGAAAACTACGGTTGGAACACAGACAACTGATGTTGGATCTGGTACCATATCAGCAATGTCCCCCTCTCCTAGCGGACCAATTGCAACGCCGCGTCGAAACGACCTGAGATCGACAATGGCAGGGACTACGGGACAATATATGCCTAGTATCACCATGCCTATGCCTAGATCGTATGGAATGCCGCCAGAGTTCATGTCAAGTTTGCATTCTAGCGGCCAGTTATTTGGGGAAAGTCTGTCCCCAGTATTTTCGACTTATCAAGGGACAGGACACGTGTCGAACCAGATGATTCGACCCCCAGGATTCAACCTTGTCTCTCAATCCATACCAACCTTTACCTCTAGTTCCGTCGCGGTCATGAGGCAACAGATGGATGAGAGTAATCATGAGATGGTCCACATGTTGACCCAATAAATGGGTACAATATTAAGACCACTGATACAAGAGTCATCCCAGAGTTACCAACAATTGGCGACTCAGATGACATGAATCGGTGACTTCTTAGGGGCTCAGGGTCGACAGACCCCACCACCTCGACCAGAGACACCTCGTCATCAGGACGATGTCTTCGACAAAACCATAGAAAAACCTCGTGAGTTCGAGGAGATCCCTAGGAGAGTTCAAAGGCCTTTTGTGATTGTCCATAGGAACCAAGATCCAAATTTTGTTGTCCAGCAGGTTCGACAAGACGCCTTGGCTGGAGAAAATAACTTGGAGGTCGTAGTCGAACGTATCATGGTCCGTAATGGGGCGACCCCAGGCCTTCGACGGCCGACATATACATCCCCATTACCTGAGTTTGTATTACAAACAGAATTGCCCAGGGGATGGAAAGTGCCTAAGTTTACCAAGTTTGCTGGGGAAACGGAAGAGTCCACGGTCGAACACGTCGCTAGGTATCAAACCAAAGCAGGCGACATAGCGAACAATGAGGACTTGAAAATGAAATATTTCCCAAGTTCCCTCACGAAAAATGCGTTCACATGGTTTACCACGTTGCCCCCTCAGTCCATTCACACATGGGCACAATTGGAGAGACTATTTCACGAACAATTTTATATGGGACAGTCGAAAATAAGTTTGAATGAGTTGGCAAGCGTCAAATGCAAGGCCACAGAGTTAGTAGACCAGTACTTTAATAGGTTTAGGCTTTTGAAAGAACGGTGCTTTACTCGAGTCCCTGAACACGAGTTAGTCGAAATGGCTGCTGGCGGCTTGGACTATTCGATCAGGAAGAAGTTGGACACGCAGTATCTTAGGGATATGGCTCAACTGGCTGACCGAGTTCGCCAGGTCAAACAACTGAAAGCTGAAAAGGCCCAGTCTAACAGATATCGTAAAAAAGAAAAAGTATCTTATGTGGCTGCTGACGAGTATTCGTCCGACAACGAAGAATCCGTCGACGAAAGTGAGATCCACGTGGCCGAACATAAGCCAGGACCTCCCTATACGTGCAAACTGTTGAATCTATTGAACGGAAAAATCCCACCGAAACTAACAAGATAGATAAATACGTTGCTAAAACTTATACTTTTGACGTTTCCAAATGTGATGAAATATTTGATTTACTGGTTAAAGATGGTCAAATAATTATTCCGTCTAGTTTGAAAGATCCCCCTCTAGAACAAAAGAAAAAGAGGGGATTTTGTAAGTTTCATAATTTCCTTGCTCATAAAACAGCTCAATGTGTTCTTTTCAGGGATTTTATGCAGAAGGCTTTGAAGGAGGGTCGACTCCAATTTGGCGAGAAGCCGAAGATGCAGGTTGACACCGACCCGCTAAAGGTTGAAGAGGCTTTGTATTCAGAGGTGTATGAATGTTTGATGGTCGAAGCTACTGAGGGCCTCGACAAGCCACCAATGGCTGAAGTGGTAGAATGCATGATGGTCGAAACTACTGAAGGTTTCGACAAGAGAGCAGAGGACAAACTTGAAGCAGTGTACCCCCAGGCTGGTGAAAGTCTGGAGGATTTTCAGGAAAAGTGCGGGATAAGCGGCTCGAAAGCCGCACTATGCCCCAGATGCAATGTTGTGTTCGATAAGAAAGCTGCTGAGAGGTATGAGGCAAGCAAGAAAGAAGCGCTGCCAAAGAGCAAGCCACCTGTCCCAAGGTTTGTGTTTGACGGGAGCAGAGCCCCTCGTCGTAACGAGGAGTACCGAAAGCTGTTCCAAGGGGCAAAGCCAAAAACTTTCGTGCCCCTATCATACTCCCCACAGGAAAGATGGATGGCACCAGTGAGTCAGAAAGGAAGCAAAAGACCAAAATGGAAAGCTCTTGATTTGGAAAAGGAGGCGAGTGTCACCGACAAAGGGGTCGAACAAGCAGGATATAGGGTGTCCCCCAACTACAAAGGGAAAAACCCTATGACTAGGACCCAGTGGAGGCGATATCAGTGCAATAAGAGGGCTGAAAGAGAGGCCACGACTTCAAAAGTGAAGTCTGTAGGGACATCTGGGCAGAAGCGGCAATACCCAAGAGGAAGATGGGTAGAAAAGAACAAGGTGGCAACGAACCAGACCATGGCAGTGATTGTGAACACTTCAGGGGAAAAAGAAGTTGTGTCGACCCAAAGCTCAAAGTTTACTTCGATGATGGAGAACAAGAAAGAGACAGAGTATACCCCTCAATCAGATGAAGAAGAGCCAAAATACTCCCCTTAGTCCGACGAAGAGTATGACCCATCACCTGAAGGAGATTTTGATGAAGACATGTACTATAGCACCAATGATGACACCTATGGAAAAGATTTTGTGGTAAACTGTGGTATCGTGTCAGTTCTACCAGCTGAGTATGATGTGGTGTCGGAGATCTCTGAGACTGAAGAAGACTTCGTCACTGGTGAAAATGCGGATGACAAGCCGCTATGCTATTATGTGATGAACAGTGGCGTAGTCGAATAACAAATGGCTATGTTTGAGCGTCTTAGCCCTGGGATAATGTATCATCTAAAGCCGTTATTCATAAAGGCGAAGATTGATGAGGTGTCTGTCAATAAAGTGTTTGTAGATGGTGGAGCGACTGTGAACCTAATGCCTCACAGTCTGTTTAAGAAAATTGGAAAGACGGAGGCTGACCTCCGACAACACAACATGGTTTTGTCCAACTATGAAGGCAAGACCAGTAACATCCTGGGGGTTGTCCAAGTCGACTTGGAAATAGGTACAACCAACAGGCTGACACTTTTCATGGTCATCAAATCGAAAGCAAACTTCAATATGTTGTTGGGATGCGAGTGGATCCATGGAATTGGGGTGGTACCATCAACAATGCACCAAAGATTGATCATTTGGAGGAAGGATGGCATCGTCGAAAATATTGAGGTGGACCAAAGCTATTACAAAGTCGACGAAGCCAAGGGTACCAAGAAGTCTTTTGACCAGCACTTAGCCAATGTGGCTCCTTGTGATGACGGATCAGGCTCTTACACCTCCGTCGACACGGGTCGTGCCCTGAACCTAGACCCCGACTATGGGTTCATCTGGGACACTGCCGACGAAGGTATAGAGCCAATGGAAATGCCACCGACGGGGTGGTCCACTACTTGTGAAAATGACTACTGAGTCAGAAAGCATGACTCGGATTTCGGCCTATCTGTCCGAAAACAGAAAAATGTCGGCACTCGAAAAGGACGAGACTCTCCAAATAACTAAGGGGGCCGACCATGACGAAAAAGCTAATGGCTCACAAGGCCAAAGGGAAGTTATAGAAAATCAAAGGCTTGATGGTATTTATGATGACGAGCCTTTAGGGTTCGAAAAAGGCCCAGATCATGAACTACAGAGAATGCAAGCCCAGGACCCGCTTGAGGAAGTCGACTTGGGGGATGGAACAACCAAAAGGCCCACCTACGTGAGTGCCAAGGCAGGACCGACAATGAAAGCCAAATTGGTTAAAGTGTTGAAAGAATACAAGGACTCTTTTTCCTGGGATTATGGCGAAATGCCTGGTTTGAGTCGGAGTGTAGTTGAGCATGGCCTCCCAATCCAGCCAGGTAAAAGGCCAGTAAAGCAACACCCTCGGCGTTTCGCCCCAGAAGTGACGTCGAAGATCAAGAAGGAAATTGAAATATTGCTCAAAAGTCGGTTCATCAGAACTGCAGGGTATGTAGAACGGATAGCAAACATAGTTCCCTTTATTAAGAAAAATGGGACCCTTCGAGTGTGCATTGACTTTAGGGATTTGAACAACGCTACTCCTAAAGACGAATATTCGATGCCCGTGGAAGAGATGCTAGTCAACTCAGCCGCGGGGTTTGAGTATTTAAGCATGCTTGACGGGTATTCCGGTTACAATCAAATTCTCATAGCCGAAGAAGATGTCCCCAAAACCGCATATCGATGCCCTGGAGCTTTGGGGACATATGAATGGGTGGTGATGCCTTTTGGATTGAAGAACGCTGGGGCACCCTACCAAAGGGCTATGAATGCTATATTCCATGATTTTATTGAGAATTTTATGCAGGTATACATTGATGACATAGTCATAAAATCGTCATCAGAGGATGGTCATCTCGACCACCTCCGACGCTCATTTGAGCGAATGAGAAAATATGGATTAAAAATGAATCCACTAAAATGTGCCTTTGGTGTTCGTGCAGGGGATTTCCTGGGATTCGTAGTCCACAAGCGAGGCATCGAGATCAACCAGAACAAAACAAAGGTCATCTTGGATCTCAAGCCTCCAACAACAAAGAAGCAGCTCCAATCTTTGTTGGGGAAGATAAATTTCTTGAGGAGGTTCATTTCAAACCTAAATGGCAAGACGAAAGTGTTTTCACCACTGCTCAAGACCAAGAAGGAAAGTGAGTTCCGCTGGGGGCAAGAGCAACAAGAGGCTTTCGGCGCAATCAAAGAATACCTTACGAAGCCTCCAATCCTATTACCACCTAGTATAAATAAAAGCATGAAGTTGTACATTGCAGTGTCGGATACGACCATAGGCAGTATGTTAGCACAAGAGGGTGATGGTGGCGTCGAAAGACCCATCTATTACCTTAGTAGGATATTGATAGATGTTGAGACTAGGTACACTATGATTGAAAAGCTATGCCTATGTTTGTACTTCTCATGTATGAGATTGAAACAATATATCAAACCAGTTAATGTTTATGTTTCGTCGCATTTTGATGTCATTAAGCATATGCTGTCCAAACCTATTTTGCATAGTCGAATTGGGAAATGGGCACTAGCGTTAACTGAATTCTCCCTGACATATGTCCCTTTGAGGATGATGAAGGGTCAAATAGTGGCCGACTTCATTGTCGACCACGCTGTAGTCGAAACATCGATACATAGCATCGACGTCGTCCCGTGGAAATTGTACTTTGACGTGTCGAGCCATAAAAATGGGGCAGGTGTGGGAATCCTAATAATATCCCCACAAGGATTCCCAATTACTTTTAAATGCAAAGTCGATGGCAAGTGTTCAAACAACGAGGCAGAGTACGAAGCCTTAATTACTGGTCTCAAGATACTCAAAGACTTGGGAGCCAAAGAGCTTGAGATAAAAGGAGATTCAGAATTGGTGATTAAACAAATCACGAGGGAGTATAAGTGCTTAAAGGAGCATATTTTAAGTTACTTTTCGTTGGCGAAGCGTTTGTTGGAACATTTCAAAATTGTCAACATTTCGCATGTGCCAAGGATAAAAAACCAGAAAGCTAATGAGCTGGCACAAATTGCCTCTGGTTATAAAGTGTCGGAAGGTAAGTTGAAAGGCTTCGTGGAAACTAGGAAAAAGATGGTGTTGAACATACACACACCATCAAGTTGGTCGATATCCAAAGTCTCGATGAGCTTGGTCGAAGGTTTAGAAAGTTGCGAGGTTTTCGTTAGCGATATGCCACCGACAGACTGGCAAAGGCCAATTATAGAGTATCTAGAATAACCGTTGGGCATCACTGATCGAAAGACTAAGTACAAAGCGATGAGTTATGTCCTGGTAGGAAACGAATTGTTGAAGAAAACCCCAGAAGGGGTATTGCTCAAGTGTCTAGAAGACACTGATGCATATTTGGAAATTTCTGAGGTTCATAATGCGGCTTGTGGAGCTCACTAGGTCGGCCAAAAAATGAAATGGCTTTTGTTTCAACAAGTGTTCTACTGGCCCAGCATGCTTAAGGATTGTATAGATTACGCGAAAGGATGCCAGGATTGCCAAAAGCACGCGAACATCCAGCATATCCCAGCCAGCAAATTACATGTGATTGTCAAGCCATGGCTTTTTCGAGGATGGGCTTTAGATGTAATAGGAGAGATTCAGCCAGCTTCGTGGAAGCAGCAAAGATTCATCCTCGTAGGAATAGACTATTTCACGAAATGGATAGAGGTTGTGCCATTGGTGAAAATGGATCAAGAGGCCGTGATAGATTTCATCCAGAATCATATCTTGTACAGATTTGGGATACCTGAGATAATCACGAGAGATCAAGGTTCTGTGTTTGTGGGGCAGAAGATGTAGGAGTTTAAGGCGGAAACAGGTTTCAAGTTGGTTACTTCGACGCCATACTATGCTCAGGCTAATGGTCAGGTCGAAGCAGCTAACAATGTAATAATTGGTTTGATCAAGAAGCATGTGGCGAAAAGGCCAAAAAAATAGCATAAGACGTTGAGCCAAGTGTTGTGGGCTTGTCGGACTTCACCCAAGGAGTCGACCAACTCTACTCCATTCCGTCTAACCTACGGGCACGACGATGTGCTACCCGCATAAGTATGCTTGCAGTCCATTAGAGTGCAATGACAGTATGAGATTCCGTCGAAACAATACTGGGAAATGATGTTAGATGAACTCGTGGACTTAGACGAGGAAAGAATGGTGGCTTTAAATATGTTGCTGTGCCAGAAGGCCTGAGTCGCCAGGGCATACAATAAGAAAGTCCAAAGGAAAACCTTTGCCACAAACGACTATGTTTGGAAAGTGGTGTTGCCCATGGATCGTCGAGATCGAACGATGGGAAAATGGTCGCCCAACTGGGAAGGGCCATTTCAGGTAACCCGAGTGTTTAGTAACAACGCATATGAAGTGCAGGAGTTGGGAGCAGACCAACGAATCTTAAGAGTAAATGGGAAATATTTGAAAAGATACAGACCCATGCTGCAAGAGGTTCACATCAAAACATAGTTTTCATTAATTTAAGGCCAAAAATGGCTTACAAAATATGGTGCATTACATTAGACCAACATACAAACTAAGGAAATTCAGGGAATCTAGCCTTAAAATCATCAAAGAGGACCTTCTCATGAACTATCTTGCTCTCAAGAAGAACCTTTCGTCGCTGCATGCAGCTGATAGCATCTCTAATCTTCATAGCCGTTTCGACGTGGACAAGCCCTTGAGCGACTTCGTGGTCGATGGTTTCATGAGAAGGCAGAGGCTCAGCTGAGTTTAAGAGGCTTTTTGGTGTTCGACCTCAGCTATCTTCTTTGTCAGCTCCGTGATCTGGGCTTGATATTCAAATATCTGTTGGTTGAAGGCTTGGCGTTTGTTGGAATGCTCTTGTTTTTTGGTTTCATAGTCCCCAAGCTTCTGTTCGCAGACGGAGCTAAGATGCCACTCGTGTTTCATGTCGTCATGGCAGAACCGAATCTGGGCGTCAGCCTGATGATGCATAGCGAGGTCCTTGGCCATTTGAGTGAAGAAGGCTTCGAACTATATCAGGTGTGCGGCCATAGGGGCAGGAAGTTGAAATTCAGAAAGTTCATTGAGGAGTTTGAAGACGTCGTTGGCAACGGTGGAGTCCTCGGTGACAGCCGCCCGAAATTGTTCCTCAAAAAGGTAGGACCGCAACTGCTGAAGTTTGAGATTGAAAGAAGCATCCATTTCTAGAGTTGGGATTGCGGTCGAACCAGTGGGTTGAATCTCTTCGGCTGCCTGGCGAAGTTTGTATAGTGCCTTCAGGGTTGCTGCTGGATTTGTTGCCTTGGCTGCCAAGAGTGCTTCCGGAGTGAGAGACTCCTCGACAGCAGCCGAAGCCTTCTCTGGTTGATGTTCAGGGATTTGGAGTGCCTCCCCGACGTCAGTATCCACAAGGGCGAAGGATTGATAGTCACTCCAGGGAATGCATCATCATGCTCTAAGTTATCAGTTGCAGCAGGAGGCGTCTTCACCAAGCTTTCCTCAGGGATAAGAGGGTGAAACTCATCAATCTTTTGGGGACTTGGCGTAACGGCGACATTGCCAATAGGGACGTTGGCGGCCGATTCAGTATCACCCTCACCAATAGTGGTCAAAGTAACCACATTTTCCTGCAAAAGACAAATTTCCGGTGAGCTTCGTCACCCCAAGGTCGTCTAGGACACAAATAAAGTTGGAATACCTGCACAGGAGTTGTTGTCTTGGGGAGGGCGACAGAGGGAATTGGTTCGAAAACATCTTCAAGATTTCTCGAGACAACTGGGGACACCGTCTAGACGCTGGGTTTTAAAGGAGTCCTCCGTGTTATAGCCTTTTTCTTCCTCACCAAAGGGGTAGTTGGAGGAGACGCTAGAGCTGCTACAGTGAAGACTCGAGAGTGAGTGCTCTCATTCGACTCAGTCCTTTCTGGGGAAGGTACTTTCTCAGCAACCTGCGCAGAAATGATGTAAGAACAAAGGGAGGACAAGGACACAGAACAAGAAATTAAAAATACTTGTAGAAGGTTGGCCCTAGGTTTTTTGGCAGGTCTGGTGGAAGTCGACGCAGCAGTCGTTTCTCATTTGCGCCCCTGAAAGCAATGCTGAAACTAGTTAGTTAAGACCTATGGGCAAACGAAATCAAGAGTCCAGGGTCTACCTTTTTCGAAGTATCCTCTGCAGGGTCGACATCTATGATAGGGGTTGTGGTTGATGGTTTAGGGATACCAGCTGTAGAAGCGAAATCGTCAACCACGTTTGCCAGGAAAAGGTTGGGAGTAAAAGCTTGAGTGTGGTACTCCAACCACCAAGCCTCAAATTCCTGAGTAGTGAAAAAGGAAGGCTGGAAGGAGAAAACTGGTAGCTCCAAGTGTTGGGAGGCCCTAACAAACCTCATGCAAGCTTTGTGACCTACGTGAGTCAAGCGTCGACCAGACCATACTATATCCTCAGGATACCTCACTAAGGGTTTTGGCAACATCTGGCTTACGCCAAATTATCGAGCCACCAAATTTGGACAGTAGTTCATAAAACCATATCCATTGTTCCCCGTTTCGATTTGAAAAGAAATCATGGTGGGAGTAAGAAACGCCCTCCATATAGCATTCGACAGCGCAGCAGCTTGAGGTGAGACTCCAGGAAACGGTTGTCTGAACCAGTCAGGCCCAAATTTATGCCCCACAAATGGCGTCATGTCAGGGACGAAAGAAGAGGTTTCCACAAACATACTGAGATAACTCATAAAGAGGGCTTGTCTTGGAGCTTCTTCGGTCGCCATCAAGGCTAGTCGCAGTCCCTCGACAGAACGTGCTTTGTTTAGACGCTCCATCGTTGCAGAGGCTGGATATTCTAATTTGTGCTCGAAAGTGGCATTGAGCCAGTGTTGCAACAACCACATAGGCCCTGAGATGTTTAAGGCTTTAGTGGTTTGGTGGAGAAGTTTCAGTTTCATGGCCGACAGGCCAAGAGAATGGTAGAGGGAGGCCAACAGAAGTTTGGCCAGAGATATCTGTCGGCCTTCGTGGATTTGAATGGCAAAACTAATGAAACTTTTGGCTATCTACAAGGAGCCAGGGCAAAACGTATAATATGACAACCAGAGGGTCAAGAAGGCAATATGCTCTTCATCAGACACTTCTGTAGAGCGTTTGTCATTATGATCTTTGATGTAGTTTTGGAAGCCAGCGCGCTCGAAGTCGAAAGCGTTATCCGTCTCCACAGTCGGGTCGAACGTCTCACCCAGTGGCGAAAGGCCAGTGATGGCCGCCACATTGAAAAGTGTTGGCGTGAACATGCCACAAGGAAGGTGGAATGTGTTTGTCGATCCTTCCCAAAAATACATCGACGCCAGCAGCAAGTAAGGGTTAACTCTGTGGGCGGTTGTGGAGAGTTGGATGGCGTCGATGATGCCACATTCTTTCCATTGCTTCTTGCACTGCCCTTCGACTCTGTCAAGCCAGGCAAGGTAATCTTTGTTGCCTGGAGTAGGCATAGATCTAAAAACTCGAGATTTGGGTGCCATATATTTGAGGTCCAAGGTACCACCTTTCTCGAAAGCAGGGGGAATCATTTGGTCGAAGCAAGAAAAGAACTTCTGGAGTTCTTGTGGGTTACGTTTGTTGTCTGGAAAGGGGCCATGGAAACCACACAGTTTATTCTCAACCGCGAATGGGATAACCATTTGACGGCACCAGTTGGCCACCACCGTCTCATCAGTGGAAGATGGTTGAGGAAGAGGATGGTGTGTTTCTGCTTCAGAGATTACGTACGCGACATGGTTGTTACCAGTGGTTTGAGGAATGTGAGTTGTAGGGGTTCTTGATGAAGCCATTGGAAGAAAAAAAACGCAAAGGGTGCTCTGAGGGGGTAAAAGCCTTAGAAAAAAGAAATCAAAGCCTGGGTTTTTGGGAGCAAACGACAGTTTTGCGAAGAAGGTGTTATGAAAAATGGTAAGTTCCTTAAGAAGACTATTTATAGGGTGCATGCAAAAAAAATGAAAGATAAAAAACTTTTCAACTTCTGCGAGTAAGTGGGGTTTGGTTTCGAGGCCCATGACTTAGATGGGACTAGCCATCATGGTGTTTTCTTGGGAATCGTGGGATTGAGATTGCCATCATCATGTCAGACGGCGCTTTCCACGTGTTGAGAGGGGAGATGAAACGATTGGCAAAGGCGTCGAAATCTTGCAAGCAACCAAAAAGCAAGATTTCTCCATCGACACAGTATTCAGTCGAAACTGGCCTTTTGGGGGAGGGGGCAATTTGTTGACACTGGATTTCGACTGATATGGGTATCCGAAGATTCCAGGGCGTGTCGGAAGGCCAGCGGTTGTTTGCCTAGGCGAACACCACCAGCAGCCTCATAGTCCATATTCAGAGTCTTTAATGCCCAATAGTCCTTATGCTCAAGTTCTACCGGAAGATGACATGATTTTCCATACACTAGTGATGCATGCTATCCGCAAGTATGCGGATTATGTCAGAGTAATATAAAAGATTTATCGATCCCACAGAGACCAATGTCAGTCTATCGATTACTATTGTTACGGTGTTTATCTAAGGCTAAAGAAAAATCAGAGTAATAGTTTTCCACTGAACGAAAAGAGAAATAAATCAGATGAAGACTATACTGGAATGTAATTCACATCAATCAAACTATACTCCTATTATCTAAGTAGTAATACTATGGGGCAATGTTTTCTTCTTTTAAAAAGAGTTAATTAAAAAGGATCCGTTGCGTTAGCGTGATCGAAAACAGACCTAACCTTTAATCTATACCGGCCGCTCACGCTGCACCGTTCGCTCCTTGCGTTAAAGTGATAAAGTGATTTTTTATATAACTACCTCTGAGATTTAGTTAAAAAGTGTTTTCGATTTGAAATATTTAATACCAAAGGGTTTCCGGCATATGCTCGGCCAACCGGATCCTAAATCTATAAACGCGTCCGAAAATAGTTTAAAATCTCTTTCTAATAATATAAAACTTTCCTAATTAATTAATAAAGTGCTTTCGCTGTATTTATCAATTAAAAACTAACAAACGCATTTCTAAAATGCAAGACGGCTTTCGATCTTACCCGATCTGGTCACAGTCATTACGCAAACAAAAACACGGTCTCATTTACGTAATAACCGATCAATTGAAGTTCAAAAGAGTTTAATTAAAACCAAAAACAGTCCCTAAAGTATTTCTAAAAAGATAACATGTGGAGTACCGTCGGAACGATGATTCTCACATCCCAGCACAAGAGATTTAGCTGGACATGGTAATTGAAAACATAACGGTAAATTGGTTTGCGAAATAAGACATTTTTAGAATGAAAATGTGCGAAGTGTGATAGTGTATTTCAAAGGAGTGAACACAAGTGTCACGCTTAAGTTCAGTTTCGAAAGACAAACGTATCACACAAACAAATAAATAATCAGCACACACTAATTGTGCAAATCTAACACAAGCAGTAATAAAGTAATGGCAGAGACATAAAATAAACGAATATAAGGCAGTGCAATAATGTAAATGAATGTAAAGGCAATGCGGATAATAATAAATTGCAAATTATATAAAAGCCTACTCCAAATCGGAGACTGGATCTGGTACAAAGCTGGAAAGTAAATTGCGGGAAATGTAAATCTGACTTGAACATAAATAACTTCGAATGTAAAACTTCTAACTACAATGCTCCAATCTAACTAACAACAATAGTGCAATAACCCCCCGATGTGACAGATTATTGCTTTACAAAGTGAACTTTATGCCTAAGGTTGCAAACTAGAATTGGATGATCCAAAAGTGAAAATGCAAGGCCTATTTATAGAGCTAGTGATGCTGTAACAGGCGCATAACATTATAGAAAATGGTTGAGGTAAAATCTCCAATCGTGGGTGAATGATCCTAATGCCCTTGACCACTCTCCCATTACAACAGTAAGCGTCCTCCGAGACCCCCTCCGCGTCCGCCGAGTGTGTAAAATGGGGAAGACGTGTCTTGTAGCCGTTGGAACATGGGTGAAACCCACTACTTAAACGGCGTCCTCTATGGCGTTCGCTGAGTGAAATGGCTAGTGTACAATTTGTGCATGACATCTCCATTTTAGCCCCGTTTTGCGTCGTTTCTTCACTGCATGCTCAAGTCAGGCAATGTATCTGAAAGTATGACAAAATACCATCATAACATGGGAAAATGACAAATAAACAACTAAAAACATGTGCAATCGGAGTCAAACATATAGTGTATTTTAGTGTTATAAAATTCTCCCACACTTAAACCTTTGCTTGTCCTCAAGCAAACACTCATAAGCAGAAAAAGAAGAACAACAAACACACAAGTATCTCATCTGAGCTAAATACTTAAGTTTGATCTGTAATGTATCAGTAGGTACTAACTTGTGAACCAGGGTACCGTAATGACACTTTCCGTGATTTTCGGGCATAAGTTTCTCTCCTATACAAACTAATCCAAACCAAGGTGTTATACTTAGGCCTAGCTTACTCATTCCTTTCTTACCCCTTTTCATTCAGGCGCAGTCACATTAAGCCCGTTATCTTGCACTCGCATGGTGAACATAACCTGTGGTAATCCTGATCCTGTTATTATATCAGAAATTTGATACTTTTTGCAATTTTTTTTATCTTTTGATAAATAATTTTTCTTGCAATTTTTCCAAAGATACTTTAGCATCTTTTGGATTTTTCTTTCTCTTTTCTTTTTCTTTGGCATGATCTTACCTATTTGCATCGGTTTGTCACTTAGCGGTGGTTAAGATGGTGTTGACTGCTAGAATAAACTACTTAAGGGTAAGCTATAAAGGGTGAGATTTTAAGGCCACCGTATAATAAAAACCTGGAATGGTTCCTATAATTGAGAAACTTACGGTTTAAAAACGATATCTATTTTTCAAAAGTTTTCCCAAGCATTTACAAATGATACTTACTTGTCTTAATACCCCAAATTTTCAAAATAAATGTTGTTTTCTTTGATAAAAATTTTTTTTTTTTGTTAAGGCTCAAGAATTGGGAAAATAGACAAACTACACGAAATGACTTGTCAAGCACATGTGAAAATTTTTAAAACGAACTAAACTACACTAGAAAGCAATAGTAAAATAATAGAGAGAAAATAGAAATAGTAAAGACAACTAAAAACAATAAATATCTCCTAACGCACTTAAACCAAACATTGTCCTCAATGTTTCGATAAAAGGTGAGAAAGAGATAGGTGAAACCTCGAAATCACTCATGTCGGCCACTGGGGCCATCTCCACCATGCTCTGACCGTTTGGGGCAACGACTCCTATTGCGGTGTCGGGTGGTATGTGACAGCTCCACCTGCTCAATCCTCTCTATGAGAGAGGCATTTTGATCCCTAAGTGCTCGGAAGTTCTCGAGAGTGGATTGTTGTGACTCCCGCATAAGGTCCATCATCTCCTGCTGGTGTTGGTACATGGCATAAAACATGACATTACGCTCTTCTTCTCTGGCTTGCTGTGCTTTCCACATTTCTTCAGTGATATAAAATCCAGAAGAGGTACCTGCAGAACGATTAGTAACAGGTGGAGTGTTTGCAGGTGATACATGAATAGGAGACTGGTCCATAAGATCAAACTCATCCTCCGTCTTGTTTCTTTCGTCCTCGGGGATGTTTGGTAGCAACAGACCTAAAATAGAAGCAGCCTTCAAATCTTAGAGCCAGTTTCCTCTTTGATGCACATCAGTGCGACTTAAGCAAGGTAAAGACACACTCGGGACGGCACCATTGCGAACCATGAGGATACAACCTCCTTCCGGCCTCGTTTTGCACAAACGCATATCTCTTAGAAACCTTAAATCAATGGTGTGAGGCGGGAGTGGTTCCAATGTGGCCAACTCGGTGTCTAGATGGAGGGCTCGTACAATGAAGGTAATCATTCCTCCAAATGACACGGTGCTGCCCTTTCTTTCAATAGCCCACATATGAGCTATCATAAATGGCACAGGATTTAATCTTTTTCTAAATAAAGCATCCTGTAAAAATATAAATTCTTTGGAGTTCAACTTGTTAGAATTTTTACGAGCAAGAATAATATTAGCTAATAAAAGGCGGAACACTCATATGGCTGGGTTATGGATGTCGGAGGCCATATTTCCGTCAAAAGAGTAGGTGGTCTGACCTGTGATGTCTCTCCACAGTTGGAAAGCCTCAGTTGACCAATTTGTGTCTATGGGTGCCTCACAAACGGCACCATCCCCGTAATGGAATCCTAACAACTCAGCAAGTGCATCAGTGGTATAAATGTATTCAACATTGAACATCCTAAACCTCACTGTGCCTACAGTACTAGTAGTGTTATCCCAGACAGTGTACTCCAAAGAACTCAAAAACTCGCGGGTTAGCCTTTTATAGGTAGGCTCCTTGCGAATAAAGATACTCTCTAATTCTAAATTCTCTAACAGGTAAAATACGCTATATCGTATACCAAGGTTATACAGACAGATATCATTAATTTACCTCTTCGCAAGAATGTCGCGTGTCTGCAGTTTGTCCCATTTTTCCCATTGCTTGATTCTGTTGTCTCCATCTCGAAAAATGATGTTTCCTTGTTCCTCCCCTACCATTGTTGAAGTGAAATGAAGGTTTAGTGGTGGAAAATGGATAAATTTTGGTTTTGATAGATTTATGTTTTTGGGTGAAATCTTTGGTTTTTATAGAGATAATGTGGAATGGAAATGGTAATGGTAGTGGGGTAGTTATGAAATAAGGAATAGAAATGGTTTAGTGGGGTTTTATGGTGATTAAAAACGGAGTTATTGGAGGTGGAAGATGAAGAGAGTGCCCAAAAATGGGGGGTTTTCTGTAGCGCGGTTTTCGTGACCGCCCGCATCCGCCTGCGGATGGGATTGGGTGCTACTTTCTGATTTCTTATTTATCCTATGAAGCTGGAAAGGAAAGGGAAGCTATCTCAAACTAACCTTGCACGCAAATGTTTTCTTTAACAAATGCTAAGAGATTGGGGAGTTCGGGGTCAGGTTATACAATGGGGAGTTGTCAATTACCCATCCTATACATGGTTATCCATGGGTTGAAAGCAATTTTCTACTGTTCTCTACTTACTGGTGTCTATCTATTGTAAATGGGAAAGTTCCTCCTTTGGGAATGTTGAGAGATGTTGAAAAGATATTTTTGTTGTTTTTGGGTTTTTCGATGTTTTTGGTAAGGTACTGGACCTAAGGTTTTTTATAAGTGTGCTCGCTAAGATTTCACAATCTTATGCACGTACTCCCGTTAAAGAAAACAGGGAAATCTGAGCAATCGTAGTTCCTCCTATTCTATGGGAGGAAAAGACATATTTGGGTATCTTGTTCAAAGCCCAAGATATGAAGCTAAAGGTGATTTGTATCTTGTTCAAAGCCCAAGATATGAAGCTAAAAGGGTGTTTGTGGGATTTGATTGAAAAGAGTGAAGAGATTAAAGATTGAGATATGAATATCCGGGAAAAACATCAGATGAAAATAGAAGGAATATCTGGGAAAGTGTCGGATGAAAATAAAAGGAATATCCGGGAAAGCATCGGATGTAAAGAAGAGGAATATCTGGAAAAGCATCGGATGTTAAAAAAAAGGAAAGGGTTTTTCCTGTGTTTAAGGAGATAAAAAGGGTTCTTTGAAATCCAAGAGGAAATGAGACTGTCCGAGTCTACTGGGTGTGTCCTTGTATAATGCCCAAGAGGTGGCTGGTGTTTTACGGGATGAAGATCTAGACTCATTTGAAAGACTGCTCTAGCAAGATGACTAGTTTCTGTTCCTATACCTCTAGGAGGTCGTCGGGACAATTTGTACAAAGGCCAAGAGAAGGCGGGAAACTTTTAAGAAGTCGATCGGTCCTTGTACGAAGCCCAAAAGGAGGCTATGAAAACTTCTAAGAAGCCGAAGGTTCCTTGTACAACGCCCAAGAGGAGGCGAGGATGCTTTTAGGAAGCCTGTTGGTCCTTGTACAATGCCCAAGAGGAGGCCGGGATGCTTTTAGGAAGCCTATGGGTCCTTGCACTAAGCCCAAGAGGAGGCTGATGAACAGTTCCAGAAGGGGTTTCACTTGGAACAATGGCCTTCTGTATATGAACTGTTCAAGGGGAAAATTTCCTAGATCTAGTTGTCTAAAATTGTTGTAAAAGAAAATCCTAATTGTCAAAGGAGGGTGAAATATCTGGGAGAACGTCGGATGTAAGGACACGGGATTTTGTCTGGTTCTAGACGTAGTTGCCGGGGAAATTCTAAATATCTATACTAGTATTACACAGTTGATATGAGTTTATGAAAGAAGACTTACATTGAAACAGCCCCACAATACAGTTATATACATATGAAAGCGGTTAAATGAAAGCGGATAAACACTTACTCGGTTGTAGAGCTTCCATGTTGTTTGGTTAGTTGTTCAACAAAGAAATGAAAGAAAGTTTTGATAACAAATATGTATTTGAATTTAAATCACAAGGAAAGTTGTTTTGAAAAGAAACGATATGAATATCCGGGAAAATGTTGGATTGAAAGAGACGATGAGAAAAAAAGGAAAAGGTTGAAAATACAAATATCCGGGAAAACGTCAGATGTAAAGAGATGATAAAAATAAAAAGGTCGCAAATACAAATATCCGGGAAAACGTCGGATGTAAAGAGACGATGGAAAAAAGAAAAGGTTGCTCGCTAAGACTTTACAGTCTTATGCCTACGTATTCTCAACAGGATCTTGAGAAATCAGAGCAGTCGTAGTTCGCCCCTATGGGGCAAGAACTACAGAAAATAAAGTTTAAATCGCACGGCAACAAGAGGGGATTTTTAACCTGAAGTTATCATGCTTGGTAGAATATCCTAATGTCTGTCTTATTTCAAACCTAATCGAAAATTAAGTTTGAACTAAGAGATCCTAAGGGAATATGCATACGTGGCAAAACATCACGGAATAAATAAATAGAGAGCACACGACAAAACATCGTGGATAAACAGAGAGAAAATACACGACAAAGCATCGTGTAAAATAAACAGGCATTCACGGCAAAGCGTCGTGAAAGATAAAATCACATATGGAAAAATATCATGTTATTTGAAAACATACACGGAAGAACATCGTGTGTGAAACTGAATACATGGAAAAACATCATGTGATAAAATATACATGGCAGAGCATCGTGTGTGAAACTGAATACATGGAAAAACATCATGTGATAAAATATACACGGAAGAACATCGTGATATCATGGCAATTGAAAATATACACGAAAAAACATCGTGTAAAATAAACAGACATTCACGGCAAAACATCATGACAGATAAAATATACATTCACGGAAAAACATCGTGAGAATAAAAGCAAGCATGGCAAAACATCGTGTCAGAGTTTTGAAAACTATACAGGGACTTATACAATGATTGAGGCCCAAAATGGTTTTGGTATAAAAGGAGATTGGGTCTTACACTCTATTAGAGGCCCAGAGAGTGTTTTAAGAGTTCGAGAGAAGTTTTACTGTGAATAATTCCTCTCTCTGTGCATCAGTGCGTTGTGTATTTACAGGAAATACTTGTTTGCAAGTTCAATTATTTTTAAACAGATATGAATAAATGCATGGCATACAAGCAAAGCGTTTAAATTCGAGTTTACCGTACACCGATGAACTTTTCCACACAAGCAGAGAAGCGTCTGATGAGCTTGAAGTATCTAATAGGCGTCAAGATGTCGTATGATAATTCCTGTATCAAAAAGGAAAACCAAACAAGCAGCGAAAACCCGAGATCGCATAAAAATGCCTTTGATCTCATTGATTGGTTAGAATTGAATCGCTGAGTGAATAAACGACAAATCATTTAATTAGTTATTAACAGAAAATAGTCTAAAAATAAACTATAAAATTAAATAATAATTAAATGATTAATTTAATTAAGCTAATTGAAATATATTTAATTAGATAATATTTATCTAACTAAGAATAATTAACAATTATTCATAACTAAAAAGTTTAAACAAAAAGAAAAGATGGATGGGTTTTCACAAGGGGTGTAGTTATCATTTATTAAGCCATAACCCAAAGAAAAAAATCATTTTTATATAAAGATAAAAAAGAAAAATCAGCATTTGAGAGAGAATGACTTAAAACGCGTTTTCTTCTGAAAATTGTTCAAACTTTTCCCAGGCGTATTTTTTCCTCAGAATCGTTCCCTTCTCTATGTGCATCCGCGGCGGCGATTCCCGACCGTGAATCTCCTTCATCGGTTTCGTCTCCGGCAGTGTTTCTTCCATTTGATTCCGTTGAAGATCCCTCCGTCTTATCCTCCGGCGCGGCATCGATTTGATGAAGGAAGAAAGGTGGCGCGGCGGCGACCTCTCTCCTTCTCGGCGCGGATGGTGGTTCTTCGAGGGGACATGGTTTTGATGAAGGTAAGTTCATCTTCTTCCTCCTTTTGATTTTCTGCAATTTACTGTTAAAAACAAATGAATTTGTGTTAGGGTTTCTAAATTGAAATATAATTTTGATAAAATATGAAATTGAACTTATTTTTGGGAATTTTGATTCTCTTTCTGCAAATTTTGTTGCTGTTGCTTTTGATTTCACGTTGATTTTGCGTGTCGGCGATGTCGGTTTCACGGGGAAAACTCAATTTGCGATTGAAATTCTGTCATACTTATGAACTGTTCTTCATGATTTTTCCTCTCTGATGCTACTTGTGGAAACAAATTGTTGATGGATGTTTTCACAAGTTCTGCTCTCCTGCAACAATTTTGTAGAAAAAGGAAACAATTAGTATGCTATTTAATTGTAATTTAAACAAGAAAAATGATGACAATTGATTTGTGTCATGTTGTTCCTGTAATAGCAAAAATTGATTTGAATTCTACAGGTTTTGTGAAACTGAATTGTAGAATTAAATTGGGTTAGAATTTTGAAAATTAGAATTTAAGGAAATTGAAATAAATTGCTATGAATTTCTATTTGTAACAGGTCTGCAAGAAAAATGATTTTCTCTGTTGTAATTATGCAGGTATAAAAAAGCATCTGCTGTGTGATTTTGCAGTGAATCTTCAGAGATTACAAAGGTTGCAAGCTGCTGGTTTGGAATTGTTCCTGCAGAATTTTGTTAGTCTGCGACATAAAGATAAATTGTTTCTGTATTTGAGTTAGAAAAAATTGGAATGTTGTTGTAATAAAAAAATGGAAACGAAAAGATATTATGTATATATGTGTAGATATGTATATGATAGTGAAGAAGAAAAAGACTGTAAAAAGATTGAGAGGGGCCGCTGCCCTCTTGTGTGTGTGAAGTGAAAAAATTATAGAAAAAATGTGAAAGTAAGGAGTGGTGCGCTGCACCCTCCTTTTTTATGCTTCAAAAACTATCTTTTCTTTCTTTTAAGATTATAAGAAGTAAAAAATGTGAATTAGAGAGAAAAGAGGAACAAGTTAAAGAATTTGTTTTGTGTGGATTGTGAATGAAATTGAAAGCTATTTATAGAAAAAATATTGTGTAACTCTTAAGCTATCTCAAGATAAGAGTTGAATGAAAATTCAAAGTCTTAGACAATGTTTTTGAGCCTCTTCTACAATTGGCTAGTGGAAATGAGTCAAGGGAACAAAGGAACAAGACCATGTTATTTGTCTCATAAGAAACAAATTTGGTTAAACAAAATTCATAAAAAAACAAACTTAAATTTAAAACAAAATTATGAATTTATATATAAAGAAAATGTAAATATACATATGTCAAAAATAAAACAAAACAAAGTTTATATATATATATATATATATATATATATATATATATATATATATATATATAAGTAACGTGAGAGAAAACAAAACAATTATATATATATACATATATTTTTTTCTTTTATGGATAAAATAAAACAAATTATATTTATATTACAAAAATTAAATATATATATATATATATACATATATATTTTTTTGATATTTTTATCTTTATTTACGAAAAATAAAATATAAATGAGATATTGGATTAAATTGTGAGAAAAATGAGTGAATAAAGAACATTTGTCAATTCGATTGAAAAACATGTCCATTCATCGATTTTTCGCATAATTAACCAGAAAAGACAGAGATATCAATGAATATATTCTGACTGAAAATTCAAACGATATGGACACAGAAAAAGATGATATGATATGCAGAAGACACGAAGTGAAAACACAATCAAGTTTTGACAATTGGTGGTCAAAATTTGGGGTATGACAGATGCCCCTATTTAATCTTCTTAGACTTGAAGGTATGAATAGCAAAGAGTTTTAGACATTCGAGGTATAAGAGGATTAAATATCAGAGTACCTAAAATTTTGACCATGAATGCAGATGAAATGATATGTAATGAATGTAATGATTTTTGAACACTGTGGGGAATGATGTCACAGGAGACAAACCAACAGAATTTTCTCGGGATATAAGATATTGTGGAAATTTTCCGATGCGACAAAAGTATCCAGCAATATTTAGAAAGAGGGGGATAAACCCTGGAACAAAGATACAGACATCCGGAAAAACATCAGATGCGAAAGAAGTGTCATACTCTGGAAAATATATCAGAAACATCTAGGAAAACATTAGATGTGGAATGAGACCAGATCTGAAAATAAGTCAGAGACTTCTGAGAAAGCAGTTTAATTTTATCGGGGACTACACGGGAACATCCAGAAAGCGAAGGTAACTTTACTAGGAAAAAGGTTACCGTCATCAGAGATTTTCAGACATGTATTAAAAAACCTTGGAAAAGAACAGTAACAACCGTAAGAGACATTCAGAAGAGCATTGAACGAAGTCTGAAAGATAAATCAGGCACATCCAGAAAAACATTGGATGAATGAGAAACAAACTCGAAGGCATCCAGAAAAGCATTGGACCTACTTGTCGACCAAACTTGAAGATATATTAATGACATCCAGAAAAGCGTTGAATGTATTAAAAAATAACCTTGAGTGTAAATCCGAAACATTTAGAAAAGCGTTAAATGTACAGAAAATTTTTTAGAAGACTGGCAGAATGATGGCCATATCCGGAAAAGCATCAGATAAGTCATCCGAACAAAAGTTACATCTGGAAAAACATCAGATGAGGAAAAGTCATATCCGGGAGAGCATCAAATAAACATTAAAGGAGTTTCTGGAAAAACATCAGAATAAAAGAGACATATCCGGAAAAACGTCGGATGAAGACAAAGAAAGTTTTGGAAAAGCATCAGAACAAACAGACATATCCGGAAGAGCATCGGATAGAAACAAAGAAAGTTCTGGAAAAACATCAGAACGGGTTTTGGAAAAACTTCAAAACCAAAAGATACTTCCGGAAGAACATCGGGTAGACACAGAGAAAAGTTTTGGAAAAGCATCAGAACAGATAAACATATCCAGAAGAACATCGGATATAAACAAAGTTATATCTGGAAGAACATCAAATAAGACATAAAAGTATTGGTGCCAGATAAAGTTGGACTTTGTAGAAAGGTAAGATGTTGATAATAACACGACCACTGATGAATGCAGATGAGGATTAAAACACTCTTGAATGCATAGTATATGAAAAAGTTATGATGTATGATTGAATGTATGTAATGAAAATGAAAATGCTGACAACAAGTTTAGACTCTTTGAGAGAGTGGAAATCAACATGTTTATACTCTTTTGGGGAGTGAAAATCAACAAGTTTATACTCTTTTGGGGAGTGAAAATTAACAAGTTTATACTCTTTTGGGGAGTGAAAATCAACAAGTTTATACTCTTTTGGGGAGTGACAGACAAGACTGATTCCTTAACACAGAGATCAATGTCATTGCTTAGGGACTGAAAATGCTAATACTGGGAAGGCTTGCCCCAGTAATGAATCTTGAATGTTTTTCCGAATAAACCAATTCTGAGAAGGACTTGCACTGAACAAATCTTGAACTGATTCTTAATAGGCTCTGGAAAGAACTTGCCCCTGATAGGATCACTGACCAAGTTTCTAAATTGTTTTAAAAATTCCTTGAGAGGAAAGCTAGTTTGCAATAAAAAATGTTTATTTAAACATGGCAAATTTAATGCAAAGTTCATGCAAAATTTTGAAAACAAAATCATTGTTTAGAAAAAATACAGTAATATGGATTACTGGTTAAAAACACGGTGGTTTAAAATATTGTGAATGAAAAGTTAAACAGAGGTATGATACTAAAACAAATGATTTGCAAAAATGATTTTGGAGTCAATTTACACCACCTTGCTTCAATTAGGTCTTTTGAGGGTTATAACGTGGCTTGGTTCACGGTTTATGAAAGAAAGATAAAGGCTCAAAGTTTATTTGGTGCCCACCCCCTTCGTGATGTTCTCCAGTCCTATGCTCAGTTAAACTTAAATTGTGTATTCAGGTTCCAAAAGGTTTTGGAATTGTACTGATGATAGTGATGACGATGGTCCAGATGTCTTGAGACAGCAGCTACTGCTTCTTTACAACATTTAGTTGTTTTTCGTCTTTGTGAATTTTTTTTAAAGATCGAGGATTTAAGGACCTCTTCTCTGTATTATCCCTAACTTTTTCCTGAACTATTTATTTTTTTAAAATTTATAGTCAGCGGGACGCCCTAGTTTTTGCCTAAGTTTTTTTTTTTTGACTTAGCGGGCTTTTTCTTTTTTGATTTCTTCTTAGAAAGAAAGCGACTGCTTGATTTGATGATTACGACGGACCCTCATTGGCTTTTGATTTAAAAGACGTTTTCAGCATCTACTTGTTGTATGTAAACTTTTTAAACTCGAATACACAACCCAAATTAAACTGAGAACTACCCTGCCCCTGGTTAAAATTGCGGGTTTTTTATAAAGAAAGAAACACCTACTTCAAGGCTCAAAAGGGGTTAACGAGGGATTATCTTCCTTATATCTCCAGTGTTTGGGAATTGAAAAAAATGCCTTACATCCTCAGTAAAGTTTTTTATTTGAAAGCATACCGGTAACAATGATGGGTATTATGTTTTCATCATCCTCCCACAAATATTTGCATAGTAAAAAATTTGAAAAAGAGGTGTATTTTTTTTTTTGAAAGTTTTTGTTTTTTGAAAGAGAAAGTATAAAGATGCAAATAAACAGATGATTTGAATCAAAATACTGTACATGCTCATTTCATTAAAACTGACATTTAAAGATAAACAAGTTTGAAAGCAACTATGATACAAACAAGGAAAATGCAAAATAGACAGAAACAAGGTCAGTGACTAATCAAACACAAGGATGAGTTGTCCTGTCATTGGGAAGTAACTGAGCTGAAGTTGATTGAAGTTTCAGTTCTGTATCGGTGATGAGGAATCAGTTTGATGACTTACAGATGACTGAAAGATAGAAGGTTGGAATGAATTGACGATGAACTGGACGTATGTATGACTTATGCAAATGATATGCAATCATTGAAAGACAGATAGAAAATGCTAAACAACCTAGACCTCTTAGGAATTCTAATCCTAGTAAATGTCCCTAGCAGAGTCGCCATTTTTCTGTAGCGCGGTTTTCGTGACCGCCCGCATCCGCCTGCGGATGGGATTGGGTGCTACTTTCTGATTTCTTATTTATCCTATGAAGCTGGAAAGGAAAGGGAAGCTATCTCAAAATAACCTTGCACGCAAATGTTTTCTTTAACAAATGCTAAGAGATTGGGGAGTTCGGGGTCAGGTTATACAATGGGGAGTTGTCAATTACCCATCCTATACATGGTTATCCATGGGTTGAAAGCAATTTTCTACTGTTCTCTACTTACTGGTGTCTATCTATTGTAAATGGGAAAGTTCCTCCTTTGGGAATGTTGAGAGATGTTGAAAAGATATTTTTGTTGTTTTTGGGTTTTTCGATGTTTTTGGTAAGGTACTGGACCTAAGGTTTTTTATAAGTGTGCTCGCTAAGATTTCACAATCTTATGCACGTATTCCCGTTAAAGAAAATAGGGAAATCAGAGCAATCGTAGTTCCTCCTATTCTATGGGAGGAAAAGACATATTTGGGTATCTTGTTCAAAGCCCAAGATATGAAGCTAAAGGTGATTTGTATCTTGTTCAAAGCCCAAGATATGAAGCTAAAAGGGTGTTTGTGGGATTTGATTGAAAAGAGTGAAGAGATTAAAGATTGAGATATGACTATCCGGGAAAAACATCGGATGAAAATAGAAGGAATATCCGGGAAAGTGTCGGATGAAAATAAAAGGAATATCCGGGAAAGCATCAGATGTAAAGAAGAGGAATATCCGGAAAAGCATCGGATATTAAAAAAAAGGAAAGGGTTTTTCCTGTGTTTAAGGAGATAAAAAGGGTTCTTTGAAATCCAAGAGGAAATGAGACTGTCCGAGTCTACTGGGTGTGTCCTTGTATAATGCCCAAGAGGAGGCTGGTGTTTTACGGGATGAAGATCTAGACTCATTTGAAAGACTGCTCTAGCAAGATGACTAGTTTCTGTTCCTATACCTCTAGGAGGTCGTCGGGACAATTTGTACAAAGCCCAAGAGAAGGCAGGAAACTTTTAAGAAGCCGATCGGTCCTTGTACGAAGCCTAAGAGGAGGCTATGAAAACTTCTAAGAAGCCGAAGGGTCCTTGTACAACGCCCAAGAGGAGGCGAGGATGATTTTAGGATGCTTGTGGGTCCTTGTACAATGCCCAAGAGGAGGCCGGGATGCTTTTAGGAAGCCTGTGGGTCCTTGCACTAAGCCCAAGAGGAGGCTGATGAACAGTTCCAGAAGGGGTTTCACTTGGAACAATGGCCTTCTGTATATGAACTGTTCAAGGGGAAAATTTCCTAGATTTAGTTGTCTAAAATTGTTGTAAAAGAAAATCCTAATTGTCAAAGGAGGGTGAAATATCCGGGAGAACGTCGGATGTAAGGAGACGGGATTTTGTCTGGTTCTAGACGTAGTTGCCGGGGAAATTCTAAATATCTATACTAGTATTACACAGTTGATATGAGTTTATGAAAGAAGACTTACATTGAAACAGCCCCACAATACAGTTATATACATATGAAAGTGGTTAAATGAAAGCGGATAAACACTTACCCGGTTGTAGAGCTTCCATGCTGTTTGGTTAGTTGTTCAACAAAGAAATGAAAGAAAGTTTTGATAACAAATATGTATTTGAATTTAAATCACAAGGAAAGTTGTTTTGAAAAGAAACGATATGAATATCCGGGAAAACGTCGGATTGAAAGAGACGATGAGAAAAAAAGGAAAAGGTTGAAAATACAAATATCCGGGAAAACGTCGGATGTAAAGAGATGATAAAAATAAAAAGGTCGCAAATACAAATATCCAGGAAAACGTCGGATGTAAAGAGACGATGTAAAAAAGAAAAGGTTGCTCGCTAAGACTTTACAGTCTTATGCCTACGTATTCTCAACAGGATCTTGAGAAATCAGAGCAGTCGTAGTTCGCCCCTATGGGGCACAAACTACAGAAAATAAAGTTTAAATCGCATGGCAGCGAGAGCGGATTTTTAACCTGAAGTTATCATGCTTGGTTGAATATCCAAATGTCTGTCTTATTTCAAACCTAATCGAAAATTAAGTTTGAACTAAGAGATCCTAAGGGAATATGCATACGTGGCAAAACATCACGGAATAAATAAATAGAGAGCACACGACAAAACATCGTGGATAAACAGAGAGAAAATACACGACAAAGCATCGTGTAAAATGAACAGGCATTCACGGCAAATCGTCGTGAAAGATAAAATCACATATGGAAAAATATCATGTTATTTGAAAACATACACGGAAGAACATCGTGTGTGAAACTGAATACATGGAAAAACATCATGTGATAAAATATACATGGCAGAGCATCGTGTGTGAAACTGAATACATGGAAAAACATCATGTGATAAAATATACACGGAAGAACATCATGATATCATGGCAATTGAAAATATACACGAAAAAACATCGTGTAAAATAAACAGACATTCACGGCAAAACATCATGACAGATAAAATATACATTCACGGAAAAACATCGTGAGAATAAAAGCAAGCATGGCAAAACATCGTGTCAGAGTTTTGAAAACTATACAGGGACTTATACAATGACTGAGGCCCAAAATGGTTTTGGTATAAAAGGAGATTGGGTCTTACACTCTATTAGAGGCCCAGAGAGTGTTTTAAGAGTTCGAGAGAAGTTTTACTGTGAATAATTCCTCTCTCTGTGCATCAGTGCGTTGTGTATTTACAGGAAATACTTGTTTGCAAGTTCAATTATTTTTAAACAGATATGAATAAATGCATGGCATACAAGCAAAGCGTTTAAATTCGAGTTTACCGTACACCGATGAACTTTTCCACACAAGCAGAGAAGCGTCTGATGAGCTTGAAGTATCTAATAGGCGTCAAGATGTCGTATTATAATTCCTGTATCAAAAAGGAAAACCAAACAAGCAGCGAAAACCCGAGATCGCATAAAAATGCCTTTGATCTCATTGATTGGTTAGAATTGAATCGCTGAGTGAATAAACGACAAATCATTTAATTAGTTATTTACAGAAAATAGTCTAAAAATAAACTATAAAATTAAATAATAATTAAATGATTAATTTAATTAAGCTAATTGAAATATATTTAATTAGATAATATTTATCTAACTAAGAATAATTAACAATTATTCATAACTAAAAAGTTTAAACAAAAAGAAAAGATGGATGGGTTTTCACAAGGGGTGTAGTTATCATTTATTAAGCCATAACCCAAAGAAAAAAATCATTTTTATATAAAGATAAAAAAGAAAAATCAGCATTTGAGAGAGAATGACTTAAAACGCGTTTTCTTCTGAAAATTGTTCAAACTTTTCCCAGGCGTATTTTTTCCTCAGAATCGTTCCCTTCTCTATGTGCATCCGCGGCGGCGATTCCCGACCGTGAATCTCCTTCATCGGTTTCGTCTCCGGCAGTGTTTCTTCCATTTGATTCCGTTGAAGATCCCTCCGTCTTATCCTCCGGCGCGGCATCGATTCGATGAAGGAAGAAAGGTGGCGCGGCGGCGACCTCTCTCCTTCTCGGCGCGGATGGTGGTTCTTCGAGGGGACATGGTTTTGATGAAGGTAAGTTCATCTTCTTCCTCCTTTTGATTTTCTGCAATTTACTGTTAAAAACAAATGAATTTGTGTTAGGGTTTCTAAATTGAAATATAATTTTGATAAAATATGAAATTGAACTTATTTTTGGGAATTTTGATTCTCTTTCTGCAAATTTTGTTGCTGTTGCTTTTGATTTCACGTTGATTTTGCGTGTCGGCGATGTCGGTTTCACGGGGAAAACTCAATTTGCGATTGAAATTCTGTCATACTTATGAACTGTTCTTCATGATTTTTCCTCTCTGATGCTACTTGTGGAAACAAATTGTTGATGGATGTTTTCACAAGTTCTGCTCTCCTGCAACAATTTTGTAGAAAAAGGAAACAATTAGTATGCTATTTAATTGTAATTTAAACAAGAAAAATGATGACAATTGATTTGTGTCATGTTGTTCCTGTAATAGCAAAAATTGATTTGAATTCTACAGGTTTTGTGAAACTGAATTGTAGAATTAAATTGGGTTAGAATTTTGAAAATTAGAATTTAAGGAAATTGAAATAAATTGCTATGAATTTCTATTTGTAACAGGTCTGCAAGAAAAATGATTTTCTCTGTTGTAATTATGCAGGTATAAAAAAGCATCTGCTGTGTGATTTTGCAGTGAATCTTCAGAGATTACAAAGGTTGCAAGCTGCTGGTTTGGAATTGTTCCTGCAGAATTTTGTTAGTCTGCGACATAAAGATAAATTGTTTCTGTATATGAGTTAGAAAAAATTGGAATGTTGTTGTAATAAAAAAATGGAAACGAAAAGATATTATGTATATATGTGTAGATATGTATATGATAGTGAAGAAGAAAAAGACTGTAAAAAGATTGAGAGGGGCCGCTGCCCTCTTGTGTGTGTGAAGTGAAAAAATTATAGAAAAAATGTGAAAGTAAGGAGTGGTGCGCTGCACCCTCCTTTTTTATGCTTCAAAAACTCTCTTTTCTTTCTTTTAAGATTATAAGAAGTAAAAAATGTGAATTAGAGAGAAAAGAGAAACAAGTTAAAGAATTTGTTATGTGTGGATTGTGAATGAAATTGAAAGCTATTTATAGAAAAAATATTGTATAACTCTTAAGCTATCTCAAGATAAGAGTTGAATGAAAATTCAAAGTCTTAGACAATGTTTTTGAGCCTCTTCTACAATTGGCTAGTGGAAATGAGTCAAGTGAACAAAGGAACAAGACCATGTTATTTATCTCATTGAAACAAATTTGGTTAAACAAAATTCATAAAAAACCAAACTTAAATTTAAAACAAAATTATGAATTTATATATAAAGAAAATGTAAATATACATATGTCAAAAATAAAACAAAACAAAGTTTATATATATATATATATATATATATATATATATATATATATATATATATATATATATATATATAAGTAACGTGAGAGAAAACAAAACAATTATATATATATATACATATATTTTTTTCTTTTATGGATAAAATAAAACAAATTATATTTATATTACAAAAATGAAATATATATATATACATATATATTTTTTTGATATTTTTATCTTTATTTACGAAAAATAAAATATAAATGAGATATTGGATTAAATTGTGAGAAAAATGAGTGAATAAAGAACATTTGTCAATTCGATTGAAAAACATGTCCATTCATCGATTTTTCGCATAATTAACCAGAAAAGACAGAGATATCAATGCATATATTCTGACTGAAAATTCAAATGATATGGACACAGAAAAAGATGATATGATATGCAGAAGACACGAAGTGAAAACACAATCAAGTTTTGACAATTGGTGGTCAAAATTTGGGGTATGACATTTTCCATTATGGTTCGTTAATATCCCGGGACGCCTCCGCATCCGCCGACCAAGGTTCCGCGTTCGCGGACTGTGTAAATTGGGCTGGCACGGGATTGGGCTTTGGTTGGTCCATGTATCCTTCCTTGGGGTGTTCATAGCATATTTGGGGCTGTTTCTTCATAGATGTACATGTAAGAAACATAGAGAATATTTTTTTCTTTTGCATAAATGTAAAATGTGAATGTAGAAATTAAATAACAATAATATTAGTAACTCTATAAAACTTTAAAATACGAGAATGAAAAAAAAATTTAAATATTACTAATAAATTGCAATAATACGACACTTGCATATAGCTGATGGATGCAGTGTACCATAAAATTCAAAATATTAGTAGCAATGAGTCTAATAATAACGATGGAAAATTAAATCTACTAATAGTCTGATAATTATGATAATAATGGTAAAAAATAATAATAAGAATGTGGTAACGGTAAAAATAAATGATAATAATAAGAATGTGGTATGTCTCCCCCACACATAGTGTGTGCTCTGACCCAGAGCTTCTGAATATCTTCTAGAAAGACTGTCGGCGGACACCCTGATCCATGTGAGGACAAGATGCCCGTGCATCTGCAAGCTGGCGTCTGAGATCGCAAATCTCCTGATATAACAAATCATATGATGAAGCATTTGTTGCGTCTGAGACCTCCATCTGTAAGGTAAGCTGGGCACATTCGTCGCGAAGAGAAATGATCTCCTTGCTCATAGCATCAAACTCTGAATATATGATCCTGCATTGCAGATTGACGTTAGAAGAACAGACAGTAGTCCTTTCAGGATAGGGTGTAGGATGGTACTCAGGTACAGGTGGGGGTCCTAGGTCGGATGGGTGTCTTGTCTTGGCCTTCCAAAGCGTATGACCAGTTAGCTTTGTCATGGACACTTGTCCGGGTATGGTTTGGCAAACCAAAGTAGTTAACGACTTCGTCGTTGATTAGGAGCTTATAGTTATGAGCACTGAAAAATGTTCTCCTGATAAGGCCACGGTCAAGGCAATGATTAATGTCAATTAAGGTGCAACCACAATGTGGGGTAAGATGAGTTAGCCTGCTGGCTGACCTAGGGCATAAGCTATATGTGTAACAGTGCCACCTACATGGATGGGTCCTTCGGATGATTCGGCAGTTAAGTATAGGTTAGACATCAGAAAATTACCACTGGCTAAAGGACATCACTCAGCAGTACAAAAGAGCATCAGAATCTCTTCTGCAGTAACCTGGTTCTCGATTTCACTTCTACCAAAGAAAGTCTCGGCTAGGATCATTTGGAAGTAATGGAAAGCTGGGTTGCGGATTTTGTTTGCTAATTGGGTGGAAGGATCAGGTCCTTCTCCACCGGTGATTTTGCTCTAGAATCCGTCAAGCTCATCATGCATGACATTAACCTCATGCATAAAATGGATGGCATCCATGCCACACTGAAAACCAAGTAATCTAGCAAAATCCCTGTGGTTAAAGGTTTACTTGTTTCCAAATAGTCTGAATTTTATGCTTCCACTCTTGTAACCTCTTCCACTGTAGGGATCATACTTGAGCGAACTGAGGAACTCTAAGGTTAGATGCTTATAGGTTACACTCATTGCATCAGAATACTCATCTCACTGGAGCTGGTGACAAAGGTACCTCACACTGGCCTCAATACCTAAGGCTTCTAAATAGTTGGGGTTAGGGTACCTAGTGGGTAGCATCGGCCTCTCAGAAAGGACTACATCTCTTTTCCTCTGTGCGTCGTCTCTGAACACGATGTGCATGTCATCATAGCTCTGCATCCTGAAAAGAAAGTTAGTGTAGAATATCTGGGGTGATGTGATCTGTAACCTGTAAACATAGACATTTCATAAGTCAGTCCAGTTAGTCAAATAATATAAATAATAAATCTTTTTCTTTTTTTGAATCAAGTAAATAATATGCATAAATAAGAAAGATAATGAAAAGAAAGCCGTGGGTTGCCTCCCACGCAGCGCTTTTTTAACATCGTTAGCTTGACGAATGTAAACCTTAAGTAGTGTATGTTGCTATAGGTGGGTCAATCAGAGTGTGACCAGAGTAGTAGGTGGGGATGTCACCTCCATAGTAGTGTTTCAATGTTTGTCCATTCACTAAAAAGGGACTACATGAATGATCTGTAATTTCAAGTGCTCCATATTTCAGGACTTTGGTGACCTCATAGGGGCCAGTCCATCTCGAGCGTAAATTACCGGGAAACAATCGTAACCTGGAATTGAAAAGAAGTACATGATCGCCGATGTTGAATTCCTTTTTGGCGATCCTTTTGTCGTGCCATGCTTTGGTTCTCTCTTTAGATATTATGGCATTTTCATAAGCATTTTGGCGTAACTCTTTTAATTTGTGGATATCTAAAATGCGTTTATCTCCGGCCTTCAAGTAATCCATATTAAGAGCTTTTATGGCCCAGTAGGCCTTATGTTCAAGCTCGAAGGGTATATGGCAAGATTTTCCGTAGACTAGTTGATATGGGGTTGTTCCTATAGGGGTTTTAAAAGCAGTTCTATAATCCCACAAGGCTTCCTGCAGTCTTAAGGACCAATCTTTTCTAGATATCGATACAGTTTTCTCTAAGATTTTTTTTATTTCCCTATTTGATAGTTCTAGTTGTACACTGGTCTGCGGATGGTATGGTGTGGCTACTCGGTGTTTAACTCCGTATTTCTTTAAAAGGTTTTCGAATATCCTAGATATGAAGTGCGATCCTCCATCACTTATAAATAATCGAGGTACTCCAAACCTAGGGAATATATAATTTTTAAACAGTTTAATGACTACACGAGTATCATCGATGGGTGAAGCTACAGCTTCAATCCATTTGGATAAGTAGTCAACAGCTACTAAGATATACTTATTTCCCATCGAAGATGGAAAAGGTCCCATAAAATCTATACCCCAAACATCGAAGAGTTCTACCTCCTGAATATTCCTTAGAGGCATTTCATCTCTTCTTGAGATGTTCCCAGTGCGTTGGTATCTGTCGCATCTTACAATGTAGGCATGAACATCGCGCCATAAAGTTGGCCAGAAAAGGCCTTCTTGAAGTATCTTAGCGCATGTTTTAGATGAGCCTAAATGTCCACCGTATGGTGAAGAGTGACAATGCCTAATTATAGTTTCTACTTATTCTTCAGGGACACAGCGACGGAAAATGCCGTATGCGCCTCTCTTGAATAGAAGGGGTTCGTCCCAATAGAAGTGTTTCACGTCATGAAAGAATTTCTTCTTCTGTTGGTAATTTAGATCAGGGGGTATGATATCAGCTACTAGATAATTAACTAAATCCGCGCACCAAGGTACGATTGTCACTTCAAAAGCTTTTTCAATATCTAATTCTAAATAGGGGTCAGGATTATCATTATGGAAGGTTCTAACTGCTCATATTAATCTATTGTAAACGAAATCATCATTGATAGGGACATGATCTGGCTTTAGATATTCATGCCTTAAAAGGTAGTCAACAACCACGTTTTCGGTGCCTTTCTTATCTCGGATTTCCAAATCAAATTCTTAGAGTAAAAGGATCCAGCGTAGTAATCTATGCTTAGCGTCCTTTTTGCTTAATAGGTACCTGATCGCAGCATGATCAGTGTAGACTATGATTTTTGCTCCTACTAAATAGGATCGGAACTTGTCGATTGCAAAGACTACTGCCAGGAGGTTCCTTCTCAGTTGTGGCTTAATTAAGCTGAGCCGCATCTAAAGTCCTACTGCCATAGTAAATCACATGGAGTTTCTTATCCTTCTTTTGTCCTAAAACAGCACCAACAGCGTAATCGCTAGCATCACACATAATTACGAAAGGTGGATTCCAATCCGGAGGTTGAATGATAGGTGCAGAAATCAATGCTTGTTTTAGGTATTTAAAGGCTTCAAGAAATTTATCATCGAATTTAAATTCGGCGTCTTTCATAAGTAAGTTGGTTAACGGTTTAGTTATTTTCGAGAAGTCTTTAATGAAGCGTCAGTAGAAACTGGCGTGTCCAAGGAAGCTTCGGATTTCTCTAATGGTTTTGGGTGGTTGGAGGTTTTCTATTACTTCTATTTTGGCTTTATCAACCTCAATGCCTCTTTCGGACACTATGTGTCCTAGTACTATTCCTTTAGTTACCAAAAAATGGCAGTTTTCCCAGTTTAGAACAAGGTTGACTTCTACGTATCTTTCCAGGATTTTCTCGAGGTTTGTTAAACAGTTTTTAAACCTGGATCCACATACCGAGAAATCGTCCATAAATACTTCCATGATCTCATCAAGGAAATCTACGAAGATTGACATCATACAACATTGGAAAGTAGCTGGGGCATTACATAGTCCAAATGGCATTCGTCTGTAAGCAAATGTTCCATAGGGGCATGTAAAGGTTTTTTTCTCCTGATCATCAAGAAGAATGGGTATTTGGAAGAATCCTGAGTATCCATCTAAATAGCAAAAGTAAGAATGTCTAGCTAAACGTTCGAGCATTTGGTCCATGAATGGAAGTGGGACGTGATCTTTCCTAGTTACCTTATTGAGCTTCCTGTAATCGATACACATCCGCCAACCACTCTCTATACGTTTGGCTATTTGTCCTCCTTTTTCGTTTTGTACAGCGGTGACACCCCCCTTCTTAGGTACCACATGTACGGGGCTTACCTATTTACTATCAGATATTTGGTATATTATTCCAGCCTCTAACAACTTTAACACTTCCCTTTTTACTACATCACTCATTATAGGATTTATCCTTCGTTGATGTTCTCTAGAGGGTTTTGAGTCTTCCTCTAGCATAATTCGGTGCATACACACGGAACGACTTATTTCTTTGAGATCGGAGATATTATATCCTAGAGTTGAGGGATATTTTCTTAAAACATCTAAGAGTTTATTAGTTTCAGGACCATCTAACGTGGCACTGACTATGACTGGGCAGTTTAATTCTTTGTCTAAGAACTAGTATCTTAAATTCTTAGGTAGCTCCTTAAGCTCTATTGATGGTTTTTTCGCACATGGCATATGATCTGGGGTGAGTGCCAAGCATTTGTAAAGACTGTTATCTATGTAAGGTTCAGATAAGCGTTCAAATCCGTCGTCCTCCAGTATGGGGATTGAAGGTAATTTGACGGTTTCTACTGGATCTTCTTTATCCAACTCTCATGCATTCATCAATGATATCGATGGCATAACATGAGTCATCTATGGTTGGTGCATTTAAGATTTGGGATAGTATAAATTCTATTTTTTCATTGCCTACCTCGAATGTCATTTTTCCTTTCTTGACATCTATTATGGCTCCAGCTGTAGATAAGAAGGGTCTACCTAAAATAATTGGGATATCATCGTCTTCTTTAATGTCCATTACGACGAAATCCGTTGGAATATAGAGTTGACCAAGTCTAACTGGGACGTCTTCCAAAATGTAAATTGGATATTTAACTGATCTATCGGCTAATTGGAGAGACATCCTAGTTAGTTGCATTTCTCCCAGGTTTAACCTCTTACAAACGGCTAAAGGCATTAAGCTTACACTTGCTCCTAAGTCCAGAAGTGCTTTATCGATAACTTGGTTTCCTAAAACACAAGGTATAGAAAAACTTCCTGGGTCTTTCTCTTTCTTAGCAAGCTTATTCTCAGCAATTGAATTGCATTATAAAGGTTTAGGATCATCTAATATTAGTTTGTTGGTTAGAATGTCTTTAAGGAATTTGGCATAAGATGGTATTTGGGTAATGGCTTCGGTGAATGGGATCTCTACATGGAGTTTCTCAATCACTTTTATGAATTTCTTATATTGGTTATCTAATTTGGTTTGTTTAAGTCTTTGTGGGTATGGAATCGGAGGTTTGTAGGGAGGAGGTGGTACATAAACTTTTTCATTCCCTTCTCTTTCCTTCTCCTTAACTTCTGTATCCTTAGATTTCTCAGATTCCATCGATTTCTCGACTTCTTTCTCAGGTGTGGCCACAACCTCTTTCCTAGAAGGTTCAGGATTATTCAACCTAGGGTTTGTAGGTCCATCGTAAGTGGTCTCACTCCTTAGAGCGATAGCATTCGCGTGCCCTTTAGGGTTAGGTTGAGGTTTTCCTAGGAATTGTCCTCCTGGTGTAGCATGAGTGGATTGTTGTTGTGCTACTTGAGAGATTTGGGTTTCAAGCATTTTGTTATGGGTAATTACAGAATCGAGTTTAGTACCCAACTGAGTAATTAGTCCATTCATATGAATGTTTTGGTTCATGAAATTCTTGTTCTATTGTATTTGAGCTGAGATGAATTCGTCCATCTTTTTCTAAAAATTTGACTTCTGAGGGGCATATGATGCAGTTTGGTTGGGTTTTTGAGTTTGGAAACTGGGTGGTTTTTGAGGTGTTGAATTTTGAGCAGGGTTATTATTCTTATAGGAAAAGTTTGGGTGATTCCTCCATCCAGGGTTGTATGTGTTTGAATAAGGGTTTCCTTGGACGTAATTGACCTGTCTGTGGGACTGTCAGCTAAAAGATTGCATTCAACTATGGTATGTCCTGGGGTTCCACAGATCTCGTATCTGGGTTGTATTGCTGCTACGGTTGTTGTGGGGTTGATGTCAGGTTTTCAACTTTTTGGGCTATAGCGTCCATCTTTGAGTTCATATGGTCAAAACAACTAACTTCATACACGCCTCCTTTGGTCTCTTTCTTCTCTACGTGTGCTCGTTTGGTCCCCCATTGGTAATGGTTTTGTGCCATATCCTCAATGAGAGCACAAGCCTCAGGGTAGGGTTTGTTCATTAGAGCGCCACTAGCGGCAACGTCTATGGTCATCTTTGTGTTGTACATGAGTCCATTATAGAATGTATGGATTATGAGCCATTGTTCTAAGCCATGATGTGGACATGCTCTTAATAGTTCCTTGTATCTCTCCCTAGCGTCGAAAAGTGATTCTCCCCTGCTTTGGGTAAATCGGTTTATCTGGTTTCGTAGGACAACGATTTTAATCGGCGGAAAGTATCTACCAAGGAATACTTTCTTTAAGTCATTCCAAGTGGTTATAGAGTTGGCTGGAAGGGAATCTAATCACGATCGGGCTCTATCTCTGAGGGAAAAAGGGAATAGTCTTGGACGTATTGCCTCAGGAGGAGCTTTGTTCGCTTTTAAGGTATCGGTTAGTTGAATAAAGACTTTAAGATGTTGGTTCGGGTTTTTCGTAGGAAGACCTACGAACTGGTTTTGTTGCACTAATTGTAATAGAGATGGTTTTAATTCGAAGTTATGGGATGGTATAGCTGGGTTAACTATACTAGAATGAGGTTCTTCATTAAAGGGTAGGGTGAAATCCTTAAGAGGTTTAGCGTTTTGATCTTCTGCCATTGCTCTTTTGAGTCTTTGAAGTAAAAGATGAGCTCTAGCATATCGTTCGGGTTCTTCTATTGGATCAACTAAGTTTTTGGTGTTGCGAGTTCTTCGCATTGACCGGCTAAGGGATGCCTTAGTCTAGACGGTGTAACAACAGGGTACGAAATTTTGACGTAATTGGTCCCCGGCAACGTCGCCAAAAAATTGATGCGTGTTATCCGCAAGTATACGGATTATGTCAGAGTACTATAAAAGATTTATCGATCCCACAGAGACCAATGTCAATCTATCGATTACTATTGTTACGGTGTTTATTTAAGGCTAAAGAAAAATCAGAGTAATAGTTTTCCACTGAACGAAAATAGAAATAAATCAGATAAAGACTATACTGGAATGTAATTCACTTCAATCAAACTGTACTCCTATTATCTAAGTAGTAATACTACGGGGCAATGTTTTCTTCTTTGAAAAAGAGTAAATTAAAAAGGATCCGCCGCGTTAGCATGATCGGAAACAGCCATAACATTTAATCTATACGGCCGCTCAGGCTGCACCGGTCGCTCCTTGCGTTAAAGTGATAAAGTCCTTTTTTATATAACTACCTCTAAGACTTAGTTAAAAAGTGTTTTCTATTGGAAATATTTAATACCAAAGGGTTTCCGGCATATGCTCGGCCAACCGGATCCTAAATCTATAAACGCGTCTGAAAATAGTTTAAAATCTCTTTCTAATAATATGAAACTTTCCTAATTAATTAATAAAGTGCTTTCGTTGTATTTATCAATTAAAAACTAACAAACTCTTTTCTAAAATGCCGGGCAGCTTTCGATCTTACCCGATCTAGTCACAGTCAATACGCAAACAAAAACACGCTCTCGTTTACGTAATGACCGATCAATTGAAGTTCAGAAGAGTTTAATTAAAACCAAAAATAGCCCCTAAAGTATTTCTAAAAAGATAACATGTGGAGTACCGTCGGAACGACGATCCTCACATCCCAGCACAAGAGATTTAACTGGACATGGTAATTGAAAACATAATGGTAAATTGGTTTGCGAAATAAGACATTTTTAGAATGAAAACGTGTGAAGTGTGAGTGTGTATTTCAAAGGAGTGAACACAAGTGTCACGCTTAAGTTCAGTTTCGAAAGACAAATGGATCACACAAACAAATAAATAATCAGCATACGCTAATCGTGCAAATCTAACTCAAGCAGTAATAAAGTAATGGCAGAGACATAAAATAAACGAATATAAGGCAGTTCAATAATTTAAATGAATGTAAAGGCAATGCGGATAATAATAAATTGCAAATTGTATAAAAACCTGCTCCAAATCGGAGACTGGATTTGGTACAGAGCTGGAAAGTAAATTGCGGGAAATGTAAATCTGACTTGAACGTAAATAACTTCGAATGTAAAACTCCTAACTACAGTGCTCCAATCTAACTAACAACAATAGTGCAATAACCCCCCGATGTGACGGATTATTGCTTTACAAAGTGAACTTTATGCCTAAGGTTGGAAACTAGAATTGGATGATCCAAAAGTGAAAATGCAAGGCCTATTTATAGAGCTAGTGATACTGTAATGGGCGCATAACGTTATAGAAAATGGTTGAGGTAAAATCTCCAATCGTGGGTGAATGCTCCAAATGCCCTTGACCACTCTCCCATTACAACAGTCAGCGTCCGCCGAGACCCCCTCCACGTCCGCCGAGTGTGTAAAATGGGGAAGACGTGTCTTGTAGCCATTGGAACGGGTGAAACCCACTACTCAAACGGCGTCCTCTATGGCGTTCACTGAGTGAAACGGCTAGTGTTCAATTTGTGCAGGAAATCTCCGTTTTAGCCCCGTTTTGCGTCGTTTCTTCACTGCCGGCTCAAATCAGGCAATGTATCTGAAAGTAAGACAAAATACCATCATAACATGGGAAAATAACAAATAAACTACTAAAAACATGTGCAATCGGAGTCAACCATACAGTGTATTTTAGTGTTATCAACTAGTTTAAATGGTGTAGTCCCTTTGGGCGTGTTGTAGGTCATCCTATAAGCCCATGATGCCTCTTGAAGCATTGATGAACAATCTTTTCTAGATGTAGAAACCGTCTTTTCTAAGATTTGCTTAATTTCTTTATTGGAAACTTTAACTTGGCCGCTTTTTTGTGGATGATATGTGGTTGCTATCCGGTTTTTGACTCCACACTCAAGTAACATTTTTTCAAATATTCTTGATAAGAAGTTACACCCACCATCACTAATGACGAGTCTCAGAATACTAAATCTAGGAAATATATTATTCTTAAACATTGTAACCACGACTCGTGCATCATTAGTAGGAGAAGTTATCGTCTCAATCAACTTAGACACATAATCTACTGTGATGAGTATGAATTTATTACCTAATGATAATGGGAAAAGACCTATAAAATTAATCTCCCATACGTCAAAGACTTCTACTTCTAAGATGTTTTTCAGAGGTATCTTGTCGTGTCGAGAGATGTTTCCGGTGCGTTGGCACCGATCACGTTTAGAGACTGCGGCGTGGACATCTTTCAATAAGTGAGGCCAATAAAGGCCTTATTGAAGAATATTTGCACAAGTCTTAGACGTTCTAGCGTGCCCTCCATAGGGGGCAGCATGACAGCAGATTATTATGTTATCAACCTCTTCTTCATGGACACATCGACGGAAAAGGCCATCGCCGCCTCTTTTGAATATGAGTGGTTCATCCCAATAATACTCTTTAAGGTCATGGGAAATTTTCTTTTTCTATTGATAAGTTATTTCTGGGGGTAATACTCCGACTGCTAGGTATTTGACGATGTCCGCATACCCTGGGACTGTGGATAGTACTAGTGTGGTTTCCACAAACTCTATGTTTTCATTACCGGAGTTATCCTCCTCAAAAGAATCATTGAGTTGGAAGAAACCAAGTGTATCATTTCCTAAATGTGCTACAAGTCTGTCATAAGGGAAACATCATTGGTTGGTACTTATTCAGACTTGACATTTTCTAATCTGGAGAGGTGGTCTGCTACTACATTTTCCGCTCTCTTTTTGTCTCTTATTTCTATGTCGAATTCTTGTAGCAGTAGGATCCACCTAAGGAGTCTTGGTTTAACATCGTTCTTACTCAGAAAATACCTAATAGCTGCATGGTCTACGTAAATGATGATTTTAGCTCCCACTAAGTAGTAACGAAATTTGTCAATTGCGAATACCACAACTAGGAGTTCTTTCTCGGTCGTGGCGTAGTTAATTTGAGCTGTGTCTAACTTTCTACTTGCGTAGTATATAACATGCAACTTCTTATCTTTCAACTGCCCTAGGATAGTGCCTTTGATGTAGTCACTTGTTTTACACATGATTTCAAACAGTTGACTGCAATTAGGCGATTGCATAATACGAGTGGAAATCAAGCCTTGTTTAAACAACTGAAATACTTCCAAACATTTTTCAACAAAGTTAAATTCAACATCTTTCATTAAAAGACCGGTCAAGGGTTTAGTCATTTTAGGGAAATCTTTAATGAAGCATCCGTAAAAACCGACATGTCATAGGAAACTTCGTATTTCTATAACAGTTTTGGGAGGTTGGAGTTTTTCAATTAATTCAATTTTAGCTTTATCAACTTTAATCCCTTTGTCGGACACTATACGTCCAAAAACTATTCCTTCTATGACCATAAAATGAAACTTCTCCCAATTAAGCACTAGGTTAACTTTTACACATTAATCTAAGACCATCTTTAGGTTTACAAGACAACCTTCGAAACTCTGCCCGCATACTGAGAAATCTTCCATAAAGACTTCCATGATGTTGTCTAGAAAATCTGTAAATATTTCCATCATGTTGTCATACCCTAAATTTTGACCACAAGATATACATCATAGTGCAAATCATCACCATAATATGGAGGTATCTTCATACCTCATCAATCCTCTCAAAGATTGTTGAGCATTCACCTCAATCAAGAATTAGGGTTTCGAGCCCTCTCAAAGCACTCAGGCAAATGATCAATCAAGAATTGACATGATCTTCAAACTTGTAAAGCCTCTTAAAGAATCCATGAAGGATCAAGAGGTATCCCACATCAAGAATCAGGCATAGGAATGCAACATTTCAAGCTGATCAAGCCTCAAGATCACTAGTGTCACCAAATTAGGGTTTTGGTCGACCAAGGCATCTAGAGGGAAATTTTCATATGGGCATGAGCGAATACTTCAAAACATGATTCAAGAATCTCAAAGGGACCTTGTGAGTCCATTCATAAGTTCTAAATAGCCTCAAGGGATGCATTCATTAAAAATTGGGAATTAGGGTTTCTTGACCTAATTCACCCCTAAGTTGACTTTTGGAGCAAGGCATGAGCCAAGACCTCAAAAAATGTCTTGAATACTGCAAATAAATCCTATTTATCCATTTACAGGTTTAAATTTACACAAAGAACTTGGTTCATGAGCAATATAAAGATTCAAATTTCTCTGGCCACAAACTAGGGTTTTTGAGAAAAAGTCAACCATGCCTTTGAATTTAGACCAAGACATGATCTCAAACCTTGGGAAGTGATTCAAGACACTCTAAAACACCTATGAAATCCATCCATTAGGTTTGATTTAGCCCAAGGGCGTGATTTCATAAAGGATCACAAAGTTTGAAATTCATCTGATAAAAAGTCAATTGTGCCCAAAAACCAAGTTTGACTTTTGAGATTTTTTGACATACATGGCTTCTTTAAGTCAAAAAAAATAGTGACTTATGGATTGAATCATGATCGATCAATAAAAATCAAGAAAATTGGGGTTACTTGCAAAAGGGGTAATCCTAAGAAACTTAAAATTTCACTAAGTTATGGAAAAAGGATGATTTTACCCAAATTTGCAAGACCATAACTTATGATCCAAGCAACCATTTTCTTCCATCCAAAGCTCAAATGAAATCTCTCATTACATACTACAAAAGTGTCCTACTGGTCCATAGTCAAAAGATGCATGGATTTTGAGTTATAAAGCCATGAAGTTAGGGTTTCATGGGATTTTCACTTTTGACACTTAGTGAAATTTTGGGACAGAATCTTTTTGCATTTTTTGTCAACTTTGAGGTCATTTTTCTCCATGATCCAAGACCAAAGGTAAACATCAAACTTCAAGTATGATGTGCAAGCTTTCCAAAAAGTACAAGAACACATCCTAATTCAACTTGAGCAAAGAATTACAAGCATTGCAACATGACATGAAATTCAGGTTTTTCAAGATAACATTGATGCATAACTTGTGCCACACGATTTTCTCCTTCAAATTTTGTCACTTTGCAAACTTTGTCATCTTCCAAAAACACAAAACTCTTGAAGACTCATTTGTTACTTGATCAAAGAGGCAAGAATCTAGCCTAGCATATGATGATCTATCATTACAAAGTGCCTCCATTTTAAAATTTGGCAATGTTACATTAATGTAATACATTGAGGTGTCATGAACCAAGCCATAACAATCCAAACTAGACAAGATTCAGTCTAAAGCTCTGAGTGTTCAAACCCGCAAAAATTGAATTGAGTCAAGCTAGAGGAGACTTGGCACTTTGAAACATCCAAGTCAATGGCTTCCTAGCTACACATTATGACCAGCCTCCATTCACTATTCCTTGCAAAACAAACTTCATCTACTATAAATAAAGGCTATTTGTGACTGATCAAAAAACACCAAAACAACTTCAATTCTTGTTTTCTCCAAATTCATCTTTGTCTCAAAATTCAAAACACGAAGAGAGGGAAAAATCGAATTTCTCAAATCAGAGCACTTCTATCCAAACTATGCATTCAAACACTTCACATACACTTTGTGGAAGTGATCCAAACACTTATATCCCATATGTAACATCCATATCATCATCTCCATAGTTCACTTGATCAAGTTGTAGTTGGATTCGAGCTACTCAATCCAAGAAATTCCAAACCATTCCAAGCACATCAACACATTCCTTGAGGGTCAAGGAAGTTATCTTGAGCATCACCTGGCATCTATAACACCTCCAAGGTAGAATTTGATTCCATCTTGCAGAGGTAAGCCTTGAACTTTCAAACTCTATGATCCATGGATCATTTTTAAATTTTCAAAGCCCATATATGTTTGTTATATTGTTGTGATAATTTCCCCTCAATCATTTGCTATTTATCTTCCATGTATAAGATTTCATGTAGTTCTTTCATTGTTTAGGGTTCATCTGATTATAACATGGTATCTCTTGATACACTTAAAATAAATAAAATTGAAAAGAACCATTCAATTCCTTGTTAAAAAATGAGCGAGTTTCATTTTTACATCTTCCAAAATGGTTGAGAAACGAAGGAGATAGAGTTGCTTTTGCAACTCCGATGATAGCTCAAGGAAGAAGATGGCCATGGCGCGCCATTTTCAGTTTTTCAAAACCAAATTTGATATTTTCTTTTATCATTTCATTTAAATCAACGGATGTATCACCACCCCAGTGGTAGAGAGTGTGCGTTTTGAGTGAATTTGTCTCTTAGGTCTGGGGTTCGAATCCCCCTCGCCCTAAACCTTTTGGTTTTTATTTTTTTAAAATTATTTTCAAAAGGTTTTCATATATTATTCACTCCTTCCATCATACTAACAACTATAACACATAGCTCAGTTGGTAAACTTTTAATCCTTCCACCCAAAGGGTGTGGGTTCAAAGCTTGGGAGGGCCATCCTATTCTTTTTACCACTAATTCTCTTCACTTTTCTTGACAAACTTCAAAAATTAATTTCTCTCTCGTTTTTAAGCTTTTTCAAATGATTTTTTAAACATAAGTCATTTATACATTTTATTATTTTATTCCACACAAAAAAAAAATATTTTATATTTGATATATTTTTGAAATTTTCAAAGAATTTCTTTTTAATTGTTTTAAACATTTTTGAATAAATTCTTTCTCTTGATTTTTCAAAACCAATTGAATTTCAAATCATCTTGTGAATTAAAACATCTATTTTCAAACATTTTTCAAAATTCACAACATGTTTATTAAATATGTTTGTTATTTTTATCATTTTTTATTTATTTTTCCTTTAAAAAATGCATTTTTATTAAAATTAGGGTTTTTCCTTGATTTGTCTATCTTTCAAAAACATCATTTGAAACACTTGGGCCTCTAATGGTGCGTCAATTGTTTACACCTGAGCCTCTCCTTGAGTATAAGCCCCACTTTTCTTTCTTTCAAAATCATTTTTGGGCCTCTAATAGAGTGTAAGACCTAAACCCTTTTGTACATAAACAAATTTTGGGCCTCTACTGTAGTATAAGTCCCTCAATGTCTTGCAGTATCGCAGTGCGATCACTGTTTTCAAAATAAGTCATCTTGGCCTCTCCTTGAGTATAAGCCCCAATCTTTTGTACATAACTTTGTTTTACACAATAAACAACCTCCATGGGCATCTCCTTGAATTTTAAGCCTGTCGCTCCCGGGATTTTCATCCAAGTACAAACGCGAAAGTGGCGCGGAAAACAGAGGGAAGGGAAAAGACATGGTCTCACAATCAAGAGAAATAGGTAAGGGAGTCGGTTACGCGAGGGGAAGGTGTTAGCACCCCCACATGTCCATTGTACTCGATGGGATCCACGCTTGTTTTCTCGATCAAAGGGTGTCGTCATTTAGAGCTCCACTGCTACTGGAAAGGAGAAGAAATGGGAACTGAAAGGAACGAAGAAACGAAGAATAAAAGAAAAAGAAGTGACTCGATAGGACATCGCTCGTCCTATGCCTACGTATTCCCTCATGCAATGGGAAAGTCAGAGTCAACGTAGTTCGGACACGAACTAAGGGGGGAGATTGTTCGTCGAGATATCGCATCTCGTGCCTACGTATCTTCAATCGGACGAGAGAGAGGAAGTCAGAGCAGACGTAGTTCGACTTAACGAAGTCGGTATTTTTGTTTGTGTTTTTTAGCAGAATCATCAAAGTGCGCGTCCCAGCAGTTAGGTGTTGCAGCTCGCTGTATGGAGACTTAGGCGTTACCTGTTTGCGGTAGAACGGACCTGACGAGTTGTTTTAGAAAGGAATGAAGAGATGAGAAGAGAATTTGTTTTGTTTTTGTCTTTTAAGAGAGAAGTGTTTTGATTCTTTTTGTGTTTATAACACGTATTGTATTTAAGTCTCTCATGTAGGATCGAATGCCTCGCATATCGACCCAAGACGGGACGTACACTAAACATTCTAAGAAAATGAGAGAAGACACCTCACTATCTTATTCTCCCATGAAAGGCTCAAGTACAATACACGTTATGCCTTTTGTTAAGTGTTTTTGATTTTTGTTTTGAGATGAGAAGAAGAGAGACTCAAAAGGTTGAGAAAGGTAAAATCTAATGAGGGAGACTAAGACTCACCCTAAAGTTATCATACCTGGATGTTCCTATGGTTAATGTGGTTTAAGAAACCTAATCCTAAGAGAAAGGAGAAGAAGGGTGAATTAAACAACTCACTTCTAAAGTAGAAGATGAGTTATAACTCAAAAGGGAGAAGAAAGAAGTTACGCAAGGAAAGCATATAAATGCTTATCATGATCACAAGTTGAATGATTAAAGGAGATAAGAGAAAATGAAAGAAAGAAGTGTATGTGGAAGCATATCCACACACTTACTTACCATTAGCACCTACATGAAAAGGTTAGTTCAAAACTATTTATAAGTAGTGAAATAAGGAAAGAATAACAAGTAATGATCAAACCAATTAAGAATCAATGGATAAAGATAATAAGAGATGAAAACCATTCAAGGTCAGAACCTATGCTCTAAGGATGTTCTCTAATGTTAAGATATTAAACATGAACAAACTATGCACAATCAAATGTCCTAAACATCAAAGAAGTGCACTATGGAAGTAAAAGATGAAGAATGAGTGAACATGCAATGTGATCATGCATTGATGCTTCATAAAAGATCAAGATCAGAATCATATATCATTTACAAATGTCTTATAATGCATATGAATCATCATACAAGTAATGGATGCAATAATACAAGTAAGAGAAATAAGATGAAGAAGAGATAAGAAAGAAAGAAACAATTTCCAATTAGATGCACAAAGTGACATACCAAAAGTGCATAACATGTGAAATGATTAATAAGTGCATATGGGCAGTGGCATACCATTGATGAGATACAAATGGGATGAATGAAAAGTCATACAAAATGCACACATGAAACATGTAGAGCTTAAGAAGAGAAGATGCAAGAATTAGGACAAAAATATTCATGTAAGGAAGACATTTAGAACAACTATGTACAAATGACAAAGAATGAAAACAAATGACCTATAATCATGGTTCAAGATGACCTATAATATCATACAAATGACCTATAATATCATATAAAGTAAACACAAGAGGTGGAACAAGTGCCTCAACAAAATCACATGAGAATGAAGTAGAAGAATGTGCACACATGTAACTTCAAATGCAAGGCATCAAACATATATCAAAGCACATGAGAAAATTGTAAGAATAGGTCCTAAACAATCCAAGTCAGAAGCAAAAACATGTACCAAAACTCATAGCAAAACTCAAAATAAAAGTGCCTCAAAAGGCCTCATGAAAACAAATTGAAAAACACCACAAGAATACTTAAAGATACACATCCAAACACATGATAAAATGAATTTAAAATCAAATGAAAATTTTTTTAGGTGGTTTAATGTGTTATCTAACCAATGCAAAAAGAATGAGTCAAAAATGTTGTATGAGATGGGAGAAATAAAATGTACAAGTTCAAGTGTCAAAGAAAGGTTCAAATGAAAAAGAAATTGAAAAGAAATTATGGAAATATGCTCAAAAATTCATGAAATCAGAATTAAAAATAAAATAAAATTATTTAAATGTGTAAATATGTCACATGAATTTATTTGTAATTTTTCAAGGTATTTTTGTATTTTTAAAAATAGAAAATGGAATAATATGAAGAAGAAATTAAAAATGCAATAGAACTTGGGTAGGGGGTGCAGCGTGAGTAAAATTCAGTTCAAAAAATGAAATGGGCTCAACATGTGGGGTGAAAATAGTAATTAAAACCCAGTCCAATACAGCGCGTGTTTGTGTGTGATAGAGTGCACATGCAATTAACATTGGCTTCAATCACAGCCATGAGATCAATCAGAGTCAAAGTATAAGAAAAAGTAACAACATCTAACGCTCATGATGCAAGCACACACTAACCAGCATACACGCACACACACGTAATCAAGCTGAGATCAAAATATGGCACGTGCAAGTCACATGGGTTTTTAATGCGTTGGTAAGGTTATAACCACAAGATGCAAATAATCCGACGGCTATGATATAAAGCTAGAAACCTTAGCTGATAAATGTCACCGGCCGGAGAAGGACCTCCGGTCGTCTTCTCCGGCGATACGCCACCACCTGTAACTCTTACATTCTTCCAGAAATGAGTAAAATGCATACTATTCGAAAGCTGAAGTTATGGAGATTAAGAATCTGGATTCAAAATTCACAAACCACATGCATACAAAGAGAACCGACCGCATCAATATTGCCCTAATTTTCAGTCTAAACTCCTAAGGAGCTATATCAACTAGCCAGATATGAAAATAGTTCCTAATGAACTTCAAACAATCAAAATGTGAATTCAAAATAGCTTGATTTAGAGAGAAATAGTTGAAGTGGTAAAACCTAAACTTGATGAGACGAATGTTGTAAGAAAACCAGAGATTCCTTCTTGAATTCTTGAGTTCAAGATTTGGCCAAATAAAGGCTTTAGAATGCGAAATTTCAGAGAGAAGTAGAGTGAATCTTGAACTGCAGTGGTGGTGTTGAGCTTGCTTTCAATCCATCAATGGTGTTGGATGATGCTTGATGATGATGATGTAATAATGAAAAGCTCGTGCAATGAGAGAGCTCAGTGATAAAGTCCAGAGAGAAAAGTGAGAATGATTTGAGAAATGTAGTTGAAAAATGAATTCCCCCCGAAAATCTGTGAGAGTTTAAATTATATAGTTGGGGTTAAGATTTAACTATGGTGGTTAATTGAGTTAGTTAAGTGAGCTTGAGCTGGGTTAAATGAGTTCACTCTAACTAATTGAGTTAAGTTAGTTAGAGGCGAGTTGGTGAGGTTTGGATATGGTGTGGAGAGTTCATGATGCTATGGTGAGGGTGAGAAACAATTTGAAAATGAGAGGAAGCCATGTGATGTTATGTTGCTGTAGAAACTTGTAGAGCAAGTTTCCCACCTTTCCTCTTTGATGTATGGAGTTGTATGTAGTGTCATGTGTATAAAACTATGTTGGTTCAAATGAAGTAAAGAGTGGAGAAGTGTAGCATGCGTGTGACTGTGTGAATCAACAACAACAATGTTACAACATTGTCAATCTTGGCATTAAAACAAACAGTAGAAACTATGGATGTTTAGGGATGAATTTCTCTATGTACAAGACATGAAATCATGAGTTTTTGATGGCTATGGAAAGAGTAGACATAGGAGAATAAGTTTGATGTTGAAATGAAGATGAATTGAAGCCTTTAAGATGGTGGAAAATGACTTAGAACATGAGATACCAAAACTGGTTTATGGGCGTGTGACCTGCATGGCATGCATGGCTATGGACTTGTGAAAATTCAGCATGAACCCCTTAACTTTGGACCAGTATAACTCCATCATAACTTGCTCAAATGGAAAAATGTCCAACATCAAAGTTGAAGAGGACATTGAGATGAACAACTCTGATGTTCAACATTTTTTCACTTGAAGCATTTGGCACACCAAGTGTTTGATGAAATTATGGCCTGGAGGCCTGAGCTTGCCTTGCCATGACTTGGTTTTTGCCTCGATTTTACCAAACTTTGATTTCTCATAACTCCCTCAATTTTGATCCAATGGAAGAGTTCTTTATTTGGATTTGAAGCTTAGAATGTGAAATTTAATTGGCCTAACTTGGGCCTGAAGTTTGGAGCTTTTATCTTGAAGAAAGGAAGCTTCAAAGTGTGGTGCAAAAATGGTCCAAACTTGCCATTTTTGAAAACCCTAACTTTCTAAAAATGGAAACTTTGTACATTTCTTGATTTTTCATGATTCCTCCATCATTTCTTGATCAAATCTTGTCCAATGAACATATGTAACTTGAATTTCATGAATTTGACCTTAAAAAGTCAGGAGTTGACTTTTTCCAGTGCACAGTTGACTTTTTCTCCAATTTCTTGATTCTTAAGCAATTGACCAATTAAACCTCTTCTGAAATGAACCAATGGCCAATCTTCCATCCTTAGATACTTGACATCATGTAGAAAACATTGAGATCAAGTTTGAACCCATATTTCATCAGGAGAGCACTTGAATCCAAAACCCTGATTTTGACTGTTTGATAGGAGATGATGCACTGTCCAATCTTCTTGATAAATTCCCATCTTCCAATGACTTATGGGATCAATTGAGATCATGTGAGATGTAGGAGACCCTTGAGACTTGTTCCATGGCTTGGGATAGTCAATGCTCGGCAATCCACTGATCACATGCCCTTATGCAACATGCATGCTATATGAGATGAAATGAGGTCTAAATGTAATGCAATGAAACATAAGCTAGGCAACAACAAGAGGGCAAAATTTGAGGTGTTACAGCTGCCCCTATTCAAACTTCTAGGATCCGAGGGTATGATAGCAACGGCTTTCAGACAATCAGGATACACGGGGTTTGAATACAAAATAACCTGGAAATTTGCTACCTGTGGGGAGATACAAAATAAAGTGTTCGCCACCCGAAGGGGGACTCAAAAGCAAGGGTACCAACCAAAAGTTGGAATAACCAAGAGAATACCAACCAAAGGTTAGGATGAACAAAGGGTACCAACCAAAAGTTGGAATAACCAAGAGAATACCAACCAAAGGTTGGGATGAACAAAGGGTACCAACCAAAAGTTGGAATAACCAAGAGAATACCAACCAAAATTTGGGATGAACGAAGGGTACCAACCAAAAGTTGGAATAACCAAGAGAATACCAACCAAAAGTTGGGATGAACAAAGGGTACCAACCAAAAGTTGGAGTAACCAAGAGAATACCAACCAAAAGTTGGGATGAACGAAGTGTACCAACCAAAAGTTGGAATAACCAAGAGAATACCAACCAAAAGTTGGGATGAACGAAGGGTACCAACCAAAAGTTGGAATAACCAAGAGAATACCAACCAAAAGTTGGGGTGAACGAAGGGTACCAACCAAAAGTCGGAATAACCAAGAGAATACCAACCAAACGTTGGGATGAACGAAGGGTACCAACCAAAAGTTGGAATAACCAAGAGAATACCAACCAAAAGTTGGGATGAACGAAGGGTACCAACCAAAATTTGGAATAACCAAGAGAATACCAGCCAAAAGTTGGGATGAACAAAGGGTACCAACCAAAAGTTGGAATAACCAAGAGAATACCAACCAAAAGTTGGGATGAACGAAGGGTACCAACTAAAAGTTGGAATAACCAAGAGAATACGAACCAAAAGATGGGATGAACGAAGGGTACCAACCAAAAGTTGGAATAACCAAGAGAATACGAACCAAAAGTTGGGATGAACGAAGGGTACCAACCAAAAGTTGGAATAACCAAGAGAATACCAACCAAAAGTTGGGATGAACGAAGGGTACCAACCAAAAGTTGGAATAACCAAGAGAATACCAACCAAAAGTTGGGATGAAGGAAGGGTACCAACCAAAAGTTGGAATAACCAAGCGAATACCAACCAAAAGTTGGGATGAACGAAGGGTACCAACCAAAAGTTGGAATAACCAAGATAATACCAACTAAAAGTTGGGATGAACGAAGGGTACCAACCAAAAGTTGGAATATCCAAAAGAATACCAACCAAAAGTTGGGATGAACAAAGGGTACCAACCAAAAGTTGGAATAACCAAGAGAATACCAACCAAAAGTTGGGATGAACGAAGGGTACCAACCAAAAGTTGGAATAACCAAGAGAATACCAACCAAAAGTTGGGATGAACAAGGGGTACCAACCAAAAGTTGGAATAACCAAGAGAATACCAACCAAAAGTTGGGATGAACGAAAGGTACCAACCAAAAGTTGGAATAACCAAGAGAATACCAACCAAAAGTTGGAATAAACGAAGGGTACCAATCAAAAGTTGGAATAACCAAGAGAATACCAACCAAAAGTTGGGATGAACGAAGGGTACCAACCAAAAGTTGGAATAACAGCCGCACATGCATAGGAAGTAGAATCAACAGACTTACGACCTGAAAAGAAGATGACTCCGTTGGGGGAAGAGAAATCTACACAGACAACTCTGTAGGGGAGTATAAGAAGGACCAACGGTAAGAAAGGCCCACTGGTTGCGGTGTAATGTCAAACAACATCTCTTGAATGTCGTCTCTTTCTGCTGGGGAAGGATACTGGTAACAGAGCCCAAACTTGGCTTATGCTTCGAATGCCTATGTTTGAATTTTTCTATGGCGTAATGCTCCATACGAAATGGAAATGCTACGCGTTTGGGAGGATGCCATGCAAAAACGCTTATGCAATGCAAAAGAGGCGTCTCAGCAAAATAAATGCTGAAGACCAAGGCAGCTCCACTGGGGATGACAAACTAAATTGTCTCCGAGAATAAAACCCTGCTGAAGAAGACTTCCATGAACGACTTCCTGATCACAAACTCTGCTGGAGATGAAAACTATGAGAGAAATTCCACTCTGTTGGGGACGAATAATTAAGATGGAACCCAAAGAGAAATTTTCTCTGCTGGGGATTACCAATAACTTCTACCGAAGATAGAACTCAACCCCTAGATTTGAAATATGCCAATAACCATTGGACTTAATACCTGCTGGGGATGTTAACCGCTGTTGAACAAACCACGGTGAAAATCACCCCCAAACTCTGCTTGGGGAGACAAGTCACCAATACTAGACCCGCTGATGGGGAAATGACTTCGCCCTTATCCTGCCGGTGAATATCAACCAACACCAGCAAATCTGCTTAGGGAATGTTGATTGATAACATCGGCCCCGCTCGGGGATACCACCAAGATTAATCCTCTGTTGGGGATCAGACCAAACCATTGTTGGTGAGAAAACATTTCCTGATTAGCTGAGGAAAATGGGTGCCAAGACTCTATGGGTAAATAACATCTTTGTCCAAAGAAGATACTCCCAAAAGTCCCTTGTTGGGGATGCAGAAGTATCAACTTCTGGTTGCCCGCTAAGAGAGTAATGGACCAACCACCACTCTAGCTGGGGATATAATCCTTTGTACCCTGGTTGGGGAGAACACCTACCTGCTGTTGGAGGAAAGAATTTACCCTGCTAGGGATTGGAGCATGTCGTTACAGACGAAACTACACTTCCTGACCTCCTGAAGAGAGTGATTATCAGGCTCTGTGGGGAAAATAAATTCTTTTCAAAGACATCCAACACATCTCCTACTGGAGATACAACAATATCCACCTTGGAGCAATCCACTTCTGACTGCTTGCTGAGGAATAATCAACCAACCATGACTTCGGCTAGGGAACACAATCCTCTGTACTCTTGCTGGGGAGAGTAAGCTCTCCTGAGGATGATGATCTTTCAGATGCTGAGGAGAGTAACTCTACTGGGGAGAAATCCTGCTACCCTGCAAGACAAATCAACAGACAACGTAAAATGGCTATCTAGAATATCATCCAACCGACTATCTCATGAGTAACTTCCACTGTTTTCCGATGTGTTTCAAAAAGCTTAACATTTTGCATACAATGTCTTATCAAAATATCTGACTTTTCACAAACAAAACAGTAAAAATAAAACAAAAATGGAAAGCTCTTTGACTGAAATGAAAATTTTATTGAATGAATTGGCCTGTAAATATGTATTTACATTCAGAGGCAATTCCTACAAAGAGGCCATTGCGCAAAAAAGTAAAAGAAAATACACATGTCAGCAATGTGGGGAACAAATATCCACCATGATTCGATTCAGCTATGACTCGTATGTCTTGCTTATCCGCATATGCTTTGACCTTCGAAGAGACTGACTGGGCTGATTCCTTTCCTTCGAGATTCCCATGCATCAAAAGGGTTCACAGATCAAACGCAGACCGCAGCCTCTTGCTTTCAAATCCCTAACTTTTTCCTGGATCGCCCTTTACGGGTTTTCAATCCACCGGGATACCCATTTTTGCCAAAGCTGCCTTGTCAGGTTTTCAACATTGCGGGTTTATTCTTTTTTCTTTTTATCCCTAACTTTTGCCCGAACCTTTTCTTTTTATGGTTCGTCGGGATGCCCCTTTTTTGCCTGGACCTTCTTTTTATGTCCAGCGGGTCTCTTTTATGCAAAGTATTTTTTGACTACGTCTGCGTTCATAGGGGATGTAAAATCTTCACCATCCATAGTCGAGAGTAATAAGGCTCCACCAGAGAAAACTTGTCTTACTACATATGGACCTTCATAATTTGGAGTCCACTTGCCCCTGTGATCTATTTGAGGAGGAAGGATCCTTTTCAAAACCAATTCACCAGCTTGAAAACATCGAGGACGCACTTTCTGATCAAAGGCTTTCTTCATCCTGCTCTGGTACAACCGGCCATGTGCAATGGCTACCAATCTCTTTTGCTCGATCAAGTTCAGCTGATTCAATCGGGAACGCACCCATTCAGCTTCATCAAGCTTCACATCTGCCATAATCCTTAACGAAGGAATCTCAACCTCTACTGGTAAAACTGCTTCCGTACCATATACAAGCGAGAAAGGTGTTGCCCCAGTTGACGTACGCACCGAAGTACAATAACCGTGTAAAGCATAAGGCATAATCTAATGCCAGTCTTTATATGTCACTACCATTTTCTGTACAATCTTCTTAATATTCTTATTTTCCGCCTCAACAACCCCATTCATCTTTCGGCGATAGGGAGAAGAATTATGATGTTCAATCTTAAAGCTCTGACACAACTCCTTCAACATCTTGTTATTCAAATTTGAACCATTATCAGTAATGATTCTCTCCGGGACTCCATACCGGAAGATGATGTCCTTCTTGATAAATCGGGCTACTACTTGTCTGGTAACGTTGGCATATGAAGCTGATTCCACCCACTTCGTGAAATAATCAATGGCAAACAAAATGAAACGATGCCCATTGGAAGCAGTCGGCTTAATCTTCCCTATCATATCAATGCCCCACATAGCAAAGGGCCAAGGTGACGACAACACATTCAGAGGAGTAGGAGGTATGTGTACCTTATCTGCATAGATTTGGCACTTATGACATTTCCGAGCGTATTTGAAACAATCTCACTCCATAGTCATCCAATAATAACCCGCTCTCAACAGTTTTCTGGCCATAGCATGCCCATTGGCATGAGTACCGAAAGAATCTTCATGAACTTCCTCCATCAACAGGCTTGCCTCGTGTTCATCAACACAACGTAGCAAGACCATGTCAAAGTTCCTCTTGTATAGCACATCGTCTTTGTTCAAAAAAAATTTCCCGCCAACCTCCTCAAAGTTTTCTGCGTCGACCGGATACTCTTGACTCTTTAGAAAAACCTTAATATCATGATACCAAGGTTTTCCATCGGAAACCCCTTCAACTGCAAACACAAAAGCGGGTCTATCCTGACGCATGATCCTGATCGAGGGAGTTTCATTCCAACGGTTCACCTGATACATCGAAGATAACGTTGCCAACGCATCTGCCATCTGATTCTCTAACTGGGGTATATGATGGAAATCAACTCTGTCAAAGAAAGGTAACAACCTCCTGGCATAGTTGTTATAAGGCACCAAATTTGCTTGACGAGTTTCCCATTCACCTGTGATCTGATTAACCACCAATGCGGAATCACCATAAACATCGAGGTTCTTGATTCTCAAATCAATGCTTCTTCTAACCCCATGATGCATGCTTCATACTCCGCCTTATTATTAGTGCATATGAATGCTAATCGGGCAGTGAAGGGTATGTGAGAACCCTGTGGAGTCGTAATGACTGCCCCGATTCCGTTACCATATGAGTTGACAGCCCCATCAAAGACTAACTTCCACTGGGATCCAATTTCAGGTCCTTCATCATGTAGAGGCTCTTCACAGTCTTTCATCTTCAGATACATAATATGCTCGTCAGGAAATTCAAACTTCATCAGTTGATAATCCTCAATTGGTTGTTCGGCAAGATATTCTGACAAAACACTTCCCTTAATGGCTTTTTGGGAAACATATTGAATATCGTACTCTGTCAGAACCATCTGCCAATAGGCTATTCTTCCAGAAAGTGCCTGCTTTTCAAACACATACTTGATCGGATCCATCTTCGAAATCAAGAGGGTTATGTGGTTTAACATATACTGCCTCAAACACTTAGCTGCCCAAGCGAGTACACAACATGTTTTTTCCATCATTGAGTACCTCGACTCACAATCAGTGAACTTTTTACTCAGGTAGTATATGGCATGTTCTTTTCTACCCGACTCGTCGTGTTGGCCGAGCACACACCCCATTGAGTTCTCAAGAACCGTAAGATACATAATCAACGACCTTCCTGGCACTGGTGGCATAAGGACCGGAAGTTCCTGCAAATATTCTTTTATTTTTTCGAACGCCTTTTGACAATTTTCATTCCACCTGACCACTTGATCTTTTCTTAGCAATTTGAATATTGGTTCACAAGTGGCTGTAAGATGAGATATGAACCTAGCAATGTAGTTCAACCTCCCCAGAAAACCCCGAACCTCTTTTTCTGTTCTCGGCTAAGGCATTTCTTGTATGGCTTTTACTTTAGCAGGATCAACCTTGATACCTCTTTCGCTGACAATAAACCCCAGTAGTTTTCCCGATCTCACCCCGAAGGTGCATTTGTTTGGATTCAACCTCAGTCTGAACTTTATGAGCCTATCAAAAAGCTTCTGAAGATTCACCAGATGCTCTTCCTCCGTTTGTGACTTCGCAATCATGTCATCAACATATACTTCGATCTCTTTATGAATCATATCATGAAAGAGAGTCACCATTGCCCGCTGATAAGTTGCCCCGGAATTTTTCAATCCAAAGGGCATTACTTTGTTGCAGAATGTTCCCCACGGTGTTATGAACGTTGTTTTCTCCATGTCCTCTAGGGCCATTTTGATTTGGTTATACCTAGAGAAGCCATCCATGAAGGAAAACACAGAGTATTGAGCAGTGTTGTCTACTAACATGTCGATGTGAGGGAGCAGGAAATCATCTTTTTAGCTTGCTCTATTCAGATCTCTGTAATCAACACACATCCTGACCTTTCTGTCCTTCTTAGGTACAGGCACAATGTTAGCAACCCACGGAGGATAACTTGTCACAGCCAGAAATCCAGCATCTATCTGCTTCTAAACCTCCTCTTTGATCTTGACAGACATCTCAGGTTTCGTTCTTCTCAACTTCTGCTTAACCGGAGTACATCCCTCTTTGAGCGGAAACCAGTGTACCACGATGTCAGTGTCAAGCCCAGGCATGTCTTGGTAAGACCAGGCGATATCCACATACTTTTGAAGCATTTCAATCAATCTTCCCTTTACACTGTCTTCCAAATCAGCCCCAATCTTTACCTCTTTTTTCGCATCCTCGGTTCCCAGATTAACAATCTCAATCTCTTCCTGATGAGGCACAATTACCCTTTCTTCCTGTTTTAGTAGTCTGGCCAATTCCTCAGGAAGTTCACAGCCTTCCTCAACCTCTCCTTCAGCCTGATATATGGGATTATCGAAATCATACTGAGCCATAGCCGAATCATGAGGGATGGAATCTGAACAAGGTAACCTGCATGATAGATGATTCATGTTTTATTATGTATGCAACAAACAAAACACATTGCCATTTTGATGTGATTATTTTATGCACAAAGAAAAATAGAAAAACAGGGATCAGAAATATTTGAATGCGAAAAGTCCTTTATTATTGATAAAGAAAAGCATACGAAATGTTCAAGCCCTACAAACAAGAGTCACTATGCCTTGGGCAGAGCGTAGGATTAAACATTAGAGAAAAAACAGAGACAATTACTCTGGTCCAGTCACTTGGATGATCTTCTCCGATGACCAGTTGCATGGGCTTTGACTAGGCATGCAGGGGCGGATCCAATTATCCATGTCACAATCACTGTCCCCATCCTCTTCAATAGCATTGACTCTATCAAAGAATACCCCAGCATTGGTAAAATGAACCGGACCGTAAAACTTCGGAGGCTCTTCAGGACGCTTAGGTGGCTTGTAACCCAGCCCATAAGTATCTTGCTTCTTCTGTACCTCGATAATCTGACCCCATTTTTGTGAACCTCCAGCTTCAACTACAGCCCGTGCATCTTTGAGGGATGACATAGAAATCTCCGGATGCTCTACCACGGTAAAATACTTAACCACTTCAGATGGGCTAACCTTCTGGGGAACTTCTTCACGAACTTTTATCGTTTCAAAAGCTTGACATAACGTTTCCTGTATCTCGCAATCTACCTCCACATATTTGAAAGTAGATAGATGGCTTATCATAATGTCCTCCTCTCCGCAAACTGTCACCACGTGTCCATCCACCATATACTTCAGCTTCTGATGGAGTGTCGACGTTACAGCCCCAGCACTATGAATCCACAGTCAACCAAGTAGGCAACTGTAAGCGGGCTGAATATCCATTATATAGAATGTGACGTCAAAGACCTCCGGGCCAAACTTAATTGGCAGCACCACCTCTCCAAAAAACAACTCTCTTAGAACCATCAAATGCGCACACCACCAAATCACTTGGCGTGCATATCAACCCTCGGGTATTCAACTTCATCAATGCCTTCTTAGGCAAAACATTTAAAGATGATCCTGTATCCACCAGCACATGAGACATCAACGACCCACGACACTCAATAGAAATATGCAAGGCATTGTTATGGTTTCTCCTAGCTGGAGTCAAGTCAGCATCAGTAAACCCCAAACCGTTGCCTGCATTAACATGGGCTATCACCCCCTCAAGCTGATTGACTGAGATCTCCTGGGGCACATAAGCGGCATTTAGTACTTTCAACAATGTGTTTCGGTGAGCTTTCGAACACAACAACAAGGATAATATGGATATCTTGGATGGCGTCTGATGCAAATAATCCACAATTTTATAGTCACTTCTTCGAATCAATCTCATGAATTCTTCTACATTCTCGGAGAAAGGACTATCAGCTGGCCTCACTACGGGGTCGGTCATTGCCGGGGTCTGTACAGAATTATCTACGGCCTGTTTACCCTTGTTCTGTCTGGAATTATCAGCCTGTTCGTCAGAAGGAGTAAAGATTCTACCACTTCGGGTAATAGCTCCTACTTCCTCAAGACTGGAACTTGCTACCGACGTTCCCATTAACTCTTGTTTCTGCCCATTAACGAAAACTTCTGCCCCATAGTTCTAAGGAATAGCATTGGTACTCTCATAAGGAATGGGTCCAAGACCTGTAATTACAACTGGCGCTGGTCTTTCCGTCGCTGTAATTGTGATTGTCCTGAATGGAATAGTGATAGTAGCCACATCGTTGCCCATAACCTCTTTTCGTTGGTCACATCTGTCAAACTGCAACCTACCTTCATCGATCAACTTTTGAACTCCTGATTTCAACAACCCACAGCCATTCGTCTGTATCAGACACTCTAAACAATTCTTGTCACAACCGGGGTCCACTCCACCCATCAATAATTTCTCCTTTACCACCATCAAAGGAGTCGTTACCTCGTTCACATCCATAACCAGATTCAAAGATTCATTCTCCTCTAACACAGCGTTAACCCTTGGCCCTCCATGATCAGGCATTAGGTTCTGGATAACATTTGGCACGTCATTTGAAAATTTGATGGCTTTTGAATCCACCAAATCTTGGACTTTATGCTTAAAAGCTTTGCAGTCCTCGATGTGATGTCCGGGTGCCCCAGAATGAAAGTCGCAGTGGGTGTTGGGATTATAACCTAGAGGTGGATTACCTGTGAGAGGGGCCAAGGTCCTCTTCTGGATTAACTGTAGTTGTAGCAAATGCTGGAACAACTGGGAATACAACATGGGAGGTGTTTCAAAATGCCTATCAACCGTCCTTTGTCTAGTTGGGTAACGGCGAGGTGCCTGATTTTGCTGTTGCTGTGGAAGCGCTGCAGGAATCGTCACTGAAGCTACTTGCTGATTATAGTTCTGGCGTTGCTTCCCTTTACCTCGGTGAGACGAGACAGAATTGGTTTCCTCCTTCTTTTTGTAATTCGCATATGGTTTCTACCCCTGGCTAGAAGACAACCCATCATTACCCGAAACTTTCCCAGCTTTGATTCCACCCTCTAACATCTCCCCAACCATGATCAAGTAAGCAAACTTGCCCGACACGCAAGGTAACAGTTTTTCATAATAATGTCCCGGCAAAGTATCCATAAATAGATTCAGCATTTCCTTATCCAGTATGGGTGGTTGTACCCTTGCCGCCAACTCGCGCCATCTCTACGCGTACTCCTTAAAGCTTTCACCACTCTTTTGAGACATATTTTGTAACTGTGTATGATTGTGAGCCAAGTCAGTATTATATTGATAGTGTTTCACAAATGCTTCCACCATCTCTCTCCAGCTGAGTACATGGCTCCTCTCAAGTTACATATACCATTCCAGGGATGCTCCAGACAAGCTGTCCTGGAAGAAGTGCATCAGCAATTTTTCATCACGAGAGTACGCAGCCATCTTTCTTGCGTATGCCTGAACATGTATCCTGGGACAAGTAGTGCCTTTGTACTTCTCAAAAGTGGGGACTTGAAACTTATGAGGAATTCTCACATCCGGAACCAGCCCTAGGTCATTCAGATCCATTCCCACAGAATTTTTATTTACTACCCCTCTTAGCTGTTCTTCAATCATTCTAATCCTTTGGTCATCAACAACCGGGAGACCAGCATCTCCACCTGGTACAGAGAAAACATCGTCTTGTTGGTCATCAAAGTGATGGCCCTGAACTGCATGGATACTGTTTCCTCCTCTAACCACAGAAGGAATCACCACATTCTCTCCTCCGCCCGGAGGGATAACAACAGTGGGAACTGGACCTCCACCCGGAGGTCCATTCTGAATAATGTGTCCGTTAGCACCTCCTCCCGGAGGAATAACATTGTTTTGGAGACCACCATGTAGTACACCATTGTCATCTACTCTTGCCACGAGAGGTTGAACGAGAGTTCTGAGTTGCTCCTGTCCCTGTACGACTCCTTGCATCATTTCCAGCATGGCGGCCATTTCTGCTTGCATTTGCTCCATTACTCTTTTCTGGTTGAGTCGAGTAGAATATTAATGAATTGGTTGGTCAGCTATCCTTCCTAAAACCAAATAAAGAATAGGAAAAACCGGAACAAGTACCTGTTATTCAAAAATGCTTATGATTATGAAAATGCAAATGTCATGTTTTTCATTGCCAGGGCGTTTTACACCTTGATTCCAGTCTTAATCACAAGAATCTCAATAATAGACACATAATGTTGAGAAAAAGATATTGCGAAGAACTGTGCTGTGATAAAATGTCGTGATAATGTACTGGTGAATAGAGCGATGCCAAAGAAACCCCTTTGAATAAGCCATTCATTGAATTCAACAGAAAACTAATAAGCACCGAAGCATTTTACAATGATTCCGTAAATGGGAAGTACATCAAGGAAAGGGCTCCATCAACAAGCCTGATGGTAGCCAACATTACATCAAGAGAACTACATTAAGAAGATGGGAAAGTAAGATCAAATATCTAACTCCAAATCCTTCAATTTCTCACTAGAATGCTTGATTTCTTCAAAAAGGATTCTGGTGCGCTGATGACCTGGCCTTTCAATTATCTCTTATATCAAAATGTCTCTCTTCTTCAGAACTTTGGCTAATGAATCTGCGTGCATCAAGAGAGCTTCATCAGTACTCACTTCCCTAAACCTTTTCACCCCAGCTTGTATCTTGAGTCTTCCCATCTCTGCCATGGCATCCTCGAGCTTTTTCTTGGAAATTTTTAGTTCATGACTAACACTATCCAACTGCTCTTTGCTTTTTCCATAGTCTTCCCAATTCTTTCTCTGTTGTTTATGCGCTCTAAGAAGCTCGTCGTCTTTGCCCTTTAATTGCTCTCGCAGCTCTCCATTCTCTATTCTGACCTCATCCCAGGCTTGCTGAAGCTTGGCTAGCGTGTCTTTAGTCTGAGCTAAAGTCCGTTTGGTCTTCTTATAAGTTTGAGTGGTAACATCGGCACCTTTAATAATTTTCTGGAAATGTTGAGCTCTTTCGGTGAAATCCTTTTCTCTTGCAGTTAAGATTTTTCCGGCGTCTTGGGCTTTATGCTCTAACTCTTTGTAGGCATGCAGAGCGCTTTGAAGAAGACTACTCAAGTCTGAATTCTCCACTCGAAGCTCCTTCACCAAAGCTTGCAGTTTGTTAAACTCCTCCATGGGAACGATGGTAGGTTGTTCTGGAATTACTGGATACAAAGGTGGTTCTCGTGAAAAGGGAAAAAGAACTTCTTCAACCTTTCTCATAATCCACTCTGTATACTGTGGATTGGCTCTTTAATCCCCTTTTCCAAAAACAGTCTTCCCAATCTTATGGATGTGCCCCCAAGCATGCACAACTTTTCTTAACACCTCTGTGTCTTCATCCCCATTGAAGAACAAAGACTCTTCCATATGTTGGTCTTCAGGAGGGTCCCTTGAGGCATATCCAAATTGTCTGATAGCCAGGATTGGGTTGTAGTTAATTCCCCCTTTCCTGCCTCTCAGAGGCACATTCGGGAAGTTTTCGCAGCTGGTAATAATCTCTATTCCTCGCAACTGACGCTCAAACCAAACAATGTTATCGGCAGTCAACCCCATTATCCGTTTAGACCACTTTAAAGAATCCCTCATGTCCACAAATGCACCAGATTGAGGCAAATGCTTCAGAAACCAATCAGACAAAAGTGGAGTACAGCAGTTGACAGGACCCCCCCTTCTTTTCTCATTTTTGAAATGCACCGAGTGGTAGAAATCACCCAACAAAGTGGGAACGGGATTTTTCAGGATAAAAACTCTCACAGCGTGCATATCCACAAAGTGATGATGGTTATGAAATAGAATGATGCCATAGATACACAAGGCCAGGATATAATTATAGACTGGCCAATTCTTTGCGTTGGAAAATTCTTGAGCTTGATCGGTAAGAAATTCCAATTGAAAACCTTTGACTCCATTCTTGCTAGCAACATTTCTCTTTAGCACTGACTGTTCCACCTGTAGGACCGTTGCAATTTCTTCTATGTTGGGGTGATCTCCAGAAAAGAATGACACAGTTGATTTGACTGAGATACCCAAGATGAATGAAAACTCCTCCAGTGTAGGCATAAAGATATACCCCGGAAAGACAAAGCATCTTAACGACGGCTCATAGAACTGCAGTAGAGTGTGGAGAGCGTCATGCTCATATTTTTTAATGTTATGGACCATTTTCACCAATGCCCCATATTTCCTCTAGAAAGTGATAAGAACACCCGGGCTAGCCATGGCTATCATTTTGTGAACTAGATCCAACATTGGCTCTGGAAATTCGTAAGCGACATTATTCTTCCTCTTAGCATTTGTCTCCGTCGAATCCATTGACTGGAATCAAAGGTAAAATAAGCACCTGGAAATGACAAAAATGAATGTTATGATATGATAATGCAATGCAAAAGGCATAGTATCAGCGTGCTCTGTGTCTGTGCTGGACTGTGTGCACGGTGTCTGTACAAATCTGAGAATAATACTGTAGATATAAACCCACTGACTGTAATAGGTTACATCCTCTGTCTGTGAAAATACCAGAATATCAGGGTAGGTAGGAGGCATGGTCACCTGCAAACCTGTAAACACCCGCCCATACTCCCATGTGGGTACTAAAATAGCGGTTCCTCAGTTTTGGATTCTCTATTTTGAGAAGCAATAGTACATTCAGCCCGTAGGATACAATGCTATCGCCAAACAAAGAGATCGTTCACTTATTCCCCAAAAATAATAGCCATCCTATGCAAGTTCCAAAGTGGGCCCTCGGGTGCGAATGGGATTGCCACAGAATGTGGGCTGCCACTGTCACCACTAAAGAGGGATGTTTCAACTAAGGTCCTCAATGATCGGTCACCAGCGTCAACAGCTTTCTAGGTTAACACTCAGAAATGCACAAGACGCGCAAATCAGAGCATCTCCCAAGAAAACCTCGTCTGGTTGTGAATTTTGTGTAAACCATACATAACAAGACGTTACGTAGGCCACACTACCGTCCACTCTAGTCCGATGTATATACTCAAGCCTGTGTAATGGGCTTATCTCTTAGAATACCCATCCCGCCAAACAGAAAACTAGCACATCACAGTCCAGTATAATAATGTTGTGTAATGTAATAAATGCGATAAATACAGTAATACAATAAGGCAATAATATAGTAAATAACAATACAGTAAAAACAGTAAATACAACATCAAAGTAAACACCCAATGAAAGAAAAAACAGACAAGCGGTAGGATTGACTCGCTTAAGGAATCAGAGTGCCCAGTGGAGTCGCCAGCTGTCGCTCCCGGGATTTTCATCCAAGTACAAACGCGAAAGTGGCGCGGAAAATAGAGTCGCCAGCAATGTGTATTTATCCTAAGAGAGGGAAAGGAAACACTGCGTAAACCTGAGGGAAGGGAAAAGACATGGTCTCACGACCAAGACAAACGAGTAAGGGAGTCGGTTACACGAGGGGAAGGTGTTAGCACCCCCACGCGTCCATTATACTCGATGGGATCCACGCTTGTTGTCTCGATCAAAGGGTGTCGTCATCTGGAGCTCCACTTCTATTGGAAAGGAGAAGAAATGGGAACTGAAAGGAACAAAGAAACGAAGAAGAAAAGAAAAAGAAGTGACTTGATAGGACATCGCTCGTCCTATGCCTACGTATTCCCTCATGCAATGGGAAAGACAGAGTCAACGTAGTTCGAACACGAACTAAGGGGGGAGGTTGCACGTCGAGATATCGCATCTTGTGCCTATGTATCTTCAATCGGACGAGAGAGAGGAAGTCAGAGCAGATGTAGTTCGACTTAACGAAGTCGGTATTTTTGTTTGTGTTTTTTAGCGGAATCATCAAAGTGCGCGTCCCAGCAGTTAGGTGTTGCAGCTCGCTGTATGGAGACTTAGGCGTTACCTATTTGCGGTAGAACGGACCTGACGAGTCATTTTAGAAAGGAATGAAGAGATGAGAAGAGAATTTGTTTTGTTTTTGTCTTTTAAGAGAGAAGTGTTTTGATTGTTTTTGTGTTTATAACACATATTGTATTTAAGTCTCTCATGTAGGATCGAATGCCTCGCATATCGACCCAAGAAGGGACGTACACTAAACATTCTAAGAAAATGAGAGAAGACCCCTCACTATCTTATTCTCACATGAAAGGCTCAAATACAATACACGTTATGCCTTTTGTTAAGTGTTTTTGATTTTTGTTTTGAGATGAGAAGAAGAGAGACTCAAAAGGTTGAGAAAGGTAAAATCTAATAAGGGAGACTAAGACTCACCTTAAAGTTATCATACATGGATGTTCCTATGGTTAATGTGGTTTAAGAAACCTAATCCTAAGAGAAAGGAGAAGAAGGGTGAATTAAACAACTCACTTCTAAAGTAGAAGATGAGTTATAACTCAAAAGGGAGAACAAAGAAGTTATGCAAGGAAAGCATATAAATGCTTATCATGATCACAAGTTGAATGATTAAAGGAGATAAGAGAAAATTAAATAAAGAAGTGTATGTGGAAGCATATCCACACACTTACTTACCATTAGCACATACATGAAAATGTTAGTTCAAAACTATTTACAAGTAGTGAAATAAGGAAAGAATAACAAGTAATGATCAAACCAATTTAGAATCAATGGATAAAGATCCTAAGAAATGAAAATTCAAGGTCAGAACCTATGCTCTAAGGATGTTCTCTAATGTTAAGATATTAAACATGAACAAACTATGCACAATCAAATGTCCTAAACATCAAAGAAGTGCACTATGGAAGTAAAAGATGAAGAATGAGTGAACATGCAATGTGATCATGCATTGATGCTTCATAAAAGATCAAGATCAGAATCATATATCATTTACAAATGTCTTATAATGCATATGAATCATCATACAAGTCATGGATGCTATAATACAAGTAAGAGAAATAAGATGAAGAAGAGATAAGAAAGAAAGAAACAATTTCCAATTAGATGCACAAAGTGACATACCAAAATTGCATAACATGTGAAATTATTAATGAGTGCATATGGGCAGTGGCATAACATTGATGATATACAAATTGGATGAATGAAAAGTCATACAAAATGCACACATGAAACATGTAGAGCTTAAGAAGAGAAGATGCAAGAATTAGGACAAAAATATTCATGTAAGGATGACATTTAGAACAATTATGTACAAATGACAAACAATGAGAACAAATGACCTATAATCATGGTTCAAGATGACCTATAATATCATACAAGTGACCTATAATATCATACATAGTAAACACAAGAGGTGGCACAAGTGCCTCAACAAAATCATATGAGAATGAAGTAGAAGAATGTGCACACATGTAACTTCAAATGCAAGGCATCAAACAAATATCAAAGCACATGATAAAATTGTAAGAATAGGTCCTAAACAATCCAAATCATAAGCAAAAACATGTACCAAAACTTATAGCAAAACTCAAAAGAAAAGTGCCTCAAAAGGCCTCATGAAAACACATTGAAACACACCACAAGAATACTTAAAGATACACATCCAAACACATGATAAAATGAATTTCAAATCAAATGAAAATTGGTTTAGGTGCTTGAATGTGTTATCTAACCAATACAAAAAAGAATGAGTCAAAAATGTTGTATGAGATGGGAGAAATAAAATGCACAAGTTCAAGTGTCAAAGAAAGGTTCAAATGAAAAAGAAATTGAAAAGAAATTGTGGAAATATGCTCAAAACTTCATGAAATCAGAATTAAAAATAAAAGCAAATAATTTAAATGTGTAAAGATGTCACATGAATTTATTTGGAATTTTTCAATGTGTTTTGGTATTTTTAAAAATAGAAAATGGAAATAATATGAAGAAGAAATTAAAAATGCAAAAGAACTTGGGTAGGGGGTACAGCGTGAGTAAAATTAAGTTCAAAAAATGAAATGGGCTCAACATGTGGGGTGCAAATAGTAATTAAAACCCAGTCCAATACAGCGTGTGTTTGTGTGTGATATAGTGCACATGCAATTAACATGGGCTTCAATCACAGCCATGAGATCAATCAGAGTCAAAGTATAAGAAAAAGTAACAACATCTAACGCTCATGATGCAAGCATACACTAACCAGCATACACGCACACACACATAATCAAGCTGAGATCAAAATATGGCACGTGCAAGTCACATGGTTTTTTAATGCGTTGGCAAGGTTATAACCACACGATGAAAATAATCCGACGGCTATGAAATAAAGCTAGAAACCCTAGCTGATAAACGTCACCGGCTGGAGAAGGACCTCCGGTCGTCTTCTCCGGCGATACGCCACCACCTGCAACTCTTACATTGTTCCAGAAATGAGTAAAATGCATACCATTCGAAAGCTGAAGTTATGGAGATTAAGAATCTGGCTTCAAAATTCACAAACCACATGCATACAAAGAGAATCGAGCGCATCAATGAGCTCTATCAACTAGCTAGATATGAAAATAGTTCCTAATGAACTTCAAACAATCAAAATGTGAATTCAAAATAGCTTGAATTAGAGAGAAACAGTTGAAGTGGTAAAACCTAAACTTGATGAGACGAATGTTGTAAGAAAACCAGAGTTTCCTTCTTGAATTCCTGAGTTCAAGATTTGGCCAAATAAAGGCTTTGGAATGTGAAATTTCAGAGAGAAGTAGAGTGAATCTTGAACTGCAGTGGTGGTGTTGAGCTTGCTTTCAATCCATCAATGGTGTTGGATGATGCTTGATGATGATGATGTAACAATGAAAAGCTCGTGCAATGAGAGAGCTCAGTGAGAAAGTCCAGAGAGAAAAGTGAGAATGATTTGAGAAATGTAGTTGAAAAATGAATTCCCCCTGAAAATCTGTGAGAGTTTGAATTATATAGTTGGGGTTAAGATTTAACTATGGTGGTTAATTGAGTTAGTTAAGTGAGCTTAAGCTGGGTTAAATGAGTTCACTCTAACTAACTGAGTTAAGTTAGTTAGAGGCGAGTTGGTGAGGTTTGGATATGGTGTGGAGAGTTCATGATGCTATGGTGAGGGTGAGAAACAATTTGAAAATGAGAGGGAGCTGTGTGATGTTATGTTGCTGCAGAAACTTGTAGAGCAAGTTTCCCACCTTTCCTCTTTGATGTATGGAGTTGTGTGTAGTGTCATGTGTATAAGACTATGTTGGTTCAAATGAAGTAAAGAGTGGAGAAGTGTACAAGACATGAAATCATGAGCTTTTGATGGCTATGGAAAGAGTAGACATAGGAGAATAAGTTTGATGTTGAAATGAAGATGAATTGAAGCCTTTAAGATGGTGGAAAATGACTAGAACATAAGGTACCAAAACTGGTTTATGGGCGTGTGACCTGCATGGCATGCATGGCTATGGGCTTGTGAAAAGTCAGCATGAACCCCTCAACTTTGGACCACTATAACTCCATTCATAACTTGCTCAAATTGAAAAATGTCCAACATCAAAGTTGAAGAGGACATTGAGATGAACAACTTTGATTTTCAACTTTTTTTCACTTGAAGCTTCCTTCAATAAGAAAAATGGCTTGACATTTGGCACACCAAGTGTTTGATGAAATTATGGCCTGGAGGCCTGGGCTTGCCTTGCCATGACTTGGTTTTTGCCTTGATTTTACCAAACTTTGATTGCTCATAACTCTCTCAATTTTGATCCAATTGAAGAGTTCTTTATATGGATTTGAAGCTTAGAATGTGAACTTTAATTGGCTTAACTTGGACCTGAAGTTTGGAGCTTTTATCTTGAAGAAGAAAAGCCTCAAAGTGTGGTGCAAAATTGGTCCAAACTTACCATTTTTGGAAACCCTAAGTTTCTAAAAATGGAAACTTTGTACATTTCTTGATTTTTCTTGATTCCTCCATCATTTATTGATCAAATCTTGTCCAATGAACATATGTAACTTGAATTTCATGAATTTGACCTTAAAAAGTCAGGAGTTGACTTTTTCCACTGCAGAGTTGACTTTTTCCCCAATTTCTTGATTCTCAAGCAATTGACCAATTAAACCTCTTCTGAAATGAACCAATGGCCAATATTCCATCCTTAGATACTTGACATCATGTAGAAAACATTGAGATCAAGTTTGAACCAAAATTTCATCAGGAGAGCACTTGAATCCAAAACCCTGATTTTGACAGTTTGATAGGAGATGATGCACTGTCCAATCTTCTTGATGAATTCCCATCTTCCAATGACTTATGGGATCAATTGAGATCATGTGAGATGTAGGAGACCCTTGAGACTTGTTCCATGGCTTGGGATAGTCAATGCTCGGCAATCCATTAATCACATGCCCTTATGCAACATGCATGCTATATGAGATGAAATGAGGTCTAAATGTAATGCAATGAAACATAAGCTAGGCAAAAACAAGAGGGCAAATTTTGAGGTGTTACAAAGTCTCATACCTCTGTTTTCAAAATCATCTATCTGTTTTAAATTGGTACTTAGAGGAGCATTATTCTCGATGAAACTGCTCTTAGACCACTTGGGCCTCTCTTTGAGTTATAAGCCCTAAACTTTCTTTTCGATTCATTCAAACAACTTAATTCAAATTCAAACTCAAAGTTTTCTCAAGACTTTCTTCAACTTCTCAAAACCCTAATCATACAGCCATCACAATACACTTGGGCCTCTTTTTAGAGTATGAGACCTAACACCTTTTCAATTCAATGCATATTTGTTTATATATATGTTAATTCAATTATCTATATATATTTGTGCATATCTGTTTGAGTTTTCCTAGCAGTTAGGTCATCCTCAGTTTACTCTTAGGTCAAACAGTAGGATACTTATAACTTAGTTCAATAACTAGCACCCTCATAGGAAACTCCCGTTAGTGCAGTCTGCCTCCTCTTGGGGTTTATAATATATGGAAATAAGAAATGCATTATTCCTGGTGAAACTTTTCTTAAAGACTGTCAAAACTTAGAAACACATATATAAGAAATTCATTTCCCTAGAGAGGATTAATTCCCTGTGAAACCACTTTTGAATTTCTTTAAACCTTGGAATTGTTCAACAAAGAAAGGATTATTCCCGGTGAAACCTTCCTTGAACTTTTCTTAGGCTTGGACCCACAGGCTTCCTAGAAACACCCCTAGCCTCCTCTTGGGCTTAGTACAAGGACCAACAAGCTTCATAAAAGTTTGCCATAGCCTCCTCTTGGGCTTAATACAAGGACCCAAAGGCTTCCTAAAAGTATTGGATAGGATTTAGTCATCTCTACTAGTTCAATCCTCAGGAAAGTCAAAACTCTAGAATATCCAGTCATCCAAAGTCAGATCTTCACCTCTAGAACCCTCAACCTCCTCTTGGGCATCATACAAAGATCTTTCTCCAACCATATTCTATCTCTCCTTTAAAGACTTGGGTAGTCTTAGCCTCCTCTTGGGCTTCATACAGGTAGACTTGGAAAGTCTCACTCACATAGTCTCCTCTTGGACTTCACACAAGGACTCACAGGCTTCCTAAAAGCATAGGATAGACCCTGATAATTTTTACCAATACATCGATTCCCAGAAGAGTTAAAACCTCTAAGGCATTCAAACTCATCTATAAATCCCTCTGACCCCCAACAAGGCTTAACTTTCATCTTAAAAATCCCCAGCTAGGGTCAGATTGACATCAACAAATCCTCAAAAGGATCAGAGCCTCATGGTATTTGGTAAATAACCTCTGCTTAAATCACTATCAAGAGTTAGTTTCCCTTTGGATTCCCCAACACAGTTGAGACCTTCTCCTGGATTTCAATAATCCTCAGCAAGAGGTAGCCTCCTCTTAGGCTTTATATAATGATTTTCCCAGACAACCTCAATCTTGATGTCGCGGTCGGCAAAATGACAGAGTCGCCATCATCCTTTATTCGTCTAAAGAGACATGAAAATAATGATAAAACCTAAAGACTAAGGGTGAGACGCTAAGTTTGGGAAGTAATATAAAGTAACTAACATAAAAGGATGGGGACAGATTAAAATTCCTACTGATAACAAGACAAGAAAAGGTCTTGATTTTTCTCCAACATGTACCCATACTACAAAAAAGGATGAAAGTTTTTGTCCCGTTCAAGATTTCTTCCACAGTGGAGGCTTCCTTCACCCGGTATCTCAAGAAGTCCACACCATCAAGGAGAACAACTCTTTTGATACAGATGAAGAGTGGAAATCCTATCTTAACGATGAAGGTTATATATCTCAGGGAGAAACGTACATGCCATTATGCTCTCCAAAGAAAAGTCCCAAATATATACTAAGATCAGACTGTCATACCCCAAATTTTGACCACAAGATTTCCCATCATTGTGAAGATCATTAGCACAATATGGATGTACCTTCATGCCTATTCAATCTCCTTAAGGATTGTTGAACATTTACTACAATCAAGATTTAGGGTTTTGAGCCCTCTCAGAGCACTTAGACAAAGGATCAATCCAGAAATGACATGATTTTCAACTTTTCTAAACCTCTCAAACACCCATAAAGAGTTAAGAGGTATCCCATATCAAGAATCAAGCACAAGAGTGCAACATCTAAAGTTGATCAAGCCTCAAGATTGACAGTGTCACCAAATTAGGGTTTTGGTCGACCAAGGCCTCTAGATGAAAATTTTCATCTGGGTATGAGCCAATACTTCAAAACATGATCCAAGAAGCTCAAACTGACCTCATGTATCCAATCATCAAGTCAAAACAACCTCAGGGGAAGCATTCATCAAAAATCAGGAATTAGGGTTTCTTGACCTAATTTACCCCTAAGTTGACTTTTGAGGCAAGACATGAACCAAGACCCCAAGAAATGATTTGAGGGCCTCAAATACACCACATTGATCTATTTACAACCATGGATTGATCCAAGAAGCTTAATTCACAAGTTTTAATTTCATCTGGATCACAATTAGGATTTTGAAGAAAAAAGTCAACTATACCTTTAACTTTGGACAAAGGCATGTCCCCAAACTTTGGGACATGACTCAAGACACCATAAAATACCTATGGAATCCATCCATTAGGTTTGAATTAGGTCAAGAACTTAATTTCATAGAGGATCGCACAGTTTGGAATTCATCTGACAAAAAGTCAACTGTGCCAAAAAACCAAGTTTGACTTTTTGGAGATTTTCATAAAAATGGCTCCCCTAATTCAAAAAAAATGTTAATGTATGGTTTTGATCATCATTCATCAAGAAAAATCAAGAAAAGTGAGGTTTCTTGCAAAAGGGGCAACCATAGAAAACTTAAAATTTTCTAAGTTATGGAAGAAAAGTGATTTGGTACCGACTTTGCAAGGGCATAACTCCCAAACCACAAAGCCAATTGCTTCAATCCAAAGCTCAAATGGAAGATCACATGACATACTTCAAATATGTCAACTACATCTCATTCCAAATCATCATGGATTTTGAGTTATGGTTGAATCAAAATCACTAAAACATGAAAATGCTTCTTTTTTTCAACACTAGGAGAAAATTCTGCCCATGACAGATTTTAGGTAAAAAACCAAAACTTGGGAGATGTTTACACCTAGTTACAAGAAGAATCAACATCAAATGTAAACATCAAAGTTGTTATACATGTTGCCAACAATCCAAAGAATTCATTAGCATGAAACAACTTAACTTGAGCCAAGAGTTATGGCTGCCACAAGTGGCATTGTTGCAATTGTTTTCATGACAGTTTGGATGTTTTCTTGCAAGCCACGATTTTTGAGTCAAATGCAATAATCACTATGCCAAACCAATTCAATGTGATTAGAGTGTCTCCTCACATACCTGCAAGATAGTGCCAAAGAGCCAAAGAAAAATCTCATAAGAATGATGAAGTTTTGTCATGGAAGCCTTGAATATCAAAGGCAATTATGGGCAAATAGTGCATATTCAATATTCCTATCCCTTGTAATGAAGATGCTCTAATAAACAACAGTTAAAAGGACTGCAGAATGTGGATTGAATCAATACATAACTGAGCTATTTGGGGATGCTATTGTACCTTGTGTAAGAAGCAATTATGCCAAGCCAAGACCATTGAATTCAGTTCTTATCCTTCAAGTTCCAACTGTTCATGCTTGACAAATCTATTCACCTATAAATAGAGCTCTCTTCTGATGTTTACAAACACACCAAAGCAATTTACAAACTAGTTTTCTCTCATTTCCTTCTTAAGCACAAAAACTCCATTTTCTTGAGAAGGCACTATCGGGTTTTGAGTTGGAGACTAATGCAACTCAAACTAATGGTTCACACAACTCATATACCACATATAGAAGTGATCTAAACATTTAATCCATCTGTAACATCAAAATCTTCAAGTCACCATCCTTTTGCTCAATGTTGCCTCAAAGCCTCAGATTGAGTCGTGTCAAGTGATTCAGAAGGTTTTAATCCAATCTCAACATTGGAACACCATCCTTGAGGGTCAAGGAAGCTATCTAGCTCATCAGAACACATATGTAACATCTCCAACAGAGAATTCGATTCTCACTTGCAACGTTAGCTTCATCAAAACTGAACTCATTAATTCATGCATCATAAACATCCTTTCAAGTTACCAATGCATTTCTGATAGTTTATAGATCATTTTCCCTTAATCAATTGCTTCATATCTTGTACATATAAAATTTCATTTTAAATTCTCTTTTTAGGGTTCATACGATTTCAATAAATTTTCTTTCAATTCTTTGAATTTAAATAAAATTGAGTAATACCATTCAATTCCTCGTTCAAAAATAGACAAGTTTCGTTTTTACATCATCCAAAATGGTTGCGTATTAATGGAGATACGATTTCAAAAATCTGATGAAGATGATGAAGAGGAAGAAGATGTCCATGGCACCATTTTCAGGTTTAAGAGCCAAACATAGTATATATTATTCTGTTGCCAATATATGTTTGAATTGGCATTGCGCCCTAGTGGAAACACTAGTATTTGTGTGTGTGTGTAGCGAGCGAGAGATCTGGGGTTCAAATCCCCCTCGCCCCAGACCTTTTGGTATTTTTTTGAACCATTTTCAAAAGAAGGTTTCACATATTATTTACTCTTTCCATTTTCTATCAGCCAATGCACCTGGCTCAGTTGGTAAAGTTTTAAACCCTCACCCCAAGGGCGTGGGTTCAAACCTTGGGAGGACCATCATATTTTTTTTACTACTTTTTCTTTTCACGTTTTTCACAATTTCTTAATAACTTCAAATATTAATTTCTTTTTGAATTTTTAATGTTTTTGAATTAATTCTTTTTTTCAAAATTAATAAAAATGTTAAAATATTTTATTTTACAAGAATTTCATAAAAATACTATTTATTTATATATTTGATTTTTTTGTGTAGAATTTATTTTAATTTGTTCTTAAACATTTAAAAATATTTCTTTATCTTGATTTTTCAAAATTCAAATGATTTTCAAATCATTCTATGGATATAAATGATTTTTCAAACATTAATCCAAGATCATAACTTAGTTTTTTCATACATGTTTGGTAATCTTGATCATTTTATTAATTTTCATTCAAAATTAATGAATCTATTAATCAAATTAGGTTTTTTAAATTATTTTCACCCTCACAAACATTTTTGAAACACTTTTGGGCCTCTAATAGAGTGTAAGACCCATCCTTTGTCACACACAAACTTTTTGGACCAAAGATATTATTTAAGACCCGATACGATTTTCAAAACGACGGTGCAATCACTGTTTTTCATCTAGGCCAGTCCTTGAGTTGCAAGCCCCATTTCCTTTTTTTTGGGCCTCTAGATAGAGTGTAAGTCCCATCCCTTTTAACCTAAACCTTTTTGGGCCTCAGGCATTGTATAAGTCCTGATACATTTAAAAAATTCTCGACGCGATCGTCGCCTTTTCGAAAGAATTCATCTGGGCCTCCCTTTTGAGTATAAGCCCCAAACTTCCTTTTACAACAAACTTCCTTT